>CM072777.1:51255000-52505000 GCA_036936925.1 Cenchrus fungigraminus
GTGCATCTGAATGCCCAAGTATTACACCGAGAACATGCGTTAACTGATGGTGTGTAACCGAGAACGTGAGCACCATCCACGCACGGATGGTGTGTAACCGAGCGGGTGCAGGTAATGCGTAACCTCAGCTCGGTTACGCACGGTTCGGCTACACACCATCCGTTCTGCACGGCGCGTGCAACACCGACTGGGTCATGTCGAATCAGCACGTACCCTGAGAAGGTTACGCACCGTCACGAAATTTGTGAAAAATTACCATATAGCAATTGTAAATCGAAGATTAGGAGGACTAAACATGATTTAATTGTAAAACTAATTACACGGATGGATGGAAAATAGCGAGACAACTCTATTAGGACTATCCGAGCTCTTGTAATCTTGTATATGTGACGAGTTAGCTAAAAAAAGAAGAATTTTATCAAAACTCGGATCCAACAGACTTTGTATTTTACTCAGCTAGCTATCCTATTTTCTATTTAGAGGAGCCTTTGGATTTCATCATCTTTCATTTTACATAATACAGTTAAATTAGGATTTTAGCTACTCATATAAACAAGAGCTCTTGGAGATGATTGCTTAGTGTAGCATGACTGGGCAGGCTGCGCTTCGAGTTCGAGGAGAAGCAAACTGCGGCAAGGGCAGGCCGCTATGGGCCCGCGGGCACCGCGTGCCTGTGAAGCACCATCATTATTACGATGGACGACGGGACGGGGTGCCACGGGCTACTTCAACCTGGGTTACGCGGCTTGCTGCAAAGACAGGGTTACGCACGATCCCTGTGTCGTGTCTTCTCGTGTCGTGTCGTGTGTACAGCCTTGATGGGACGGGACGGGCCTGCAGGCGCCTCCGCTCCCCTCCTGTCGTGTCGTCCACTGCCACAAGGGCGCCCGCCCCGACCCGCTGGGTTACGCACAATCCACGATGCACACACGCTGCTTCAGCCGAGGTTACGCGGCTTGCTGCCATTTGTACGTTGGGATCAGTCTGCTCGGTTGGTTCACGGATCATTTTAAATTCCTCTCTCTCTCTCGCTCAGACACACACACCCACATTATATAAAAAATGGAAAAGGAAAAGCCAGGGCCCCATTCTCCCTGCCTTTTAAAACCACTCTCTTAATTCAAATTGTCAAAATCTCTTTATAGGTGAGACAGATTCATTCCGTAAGTGTGCCTGTTCCCCCTTCGTCTTCCTCTTCAATTCCGTGTTCATGGCATTGCTGGTCTGGACTAATTTTGCCTGATTCTAGCGCGTTCTGCTGCTGCTATTCCTGTTTACGGCCACGGCTTTCCTCTAGTGCTAGTTTATTCAATGGCGACGAGGTTGAGATCGTCTTCGGTGAGTTCTTTTTGTTATCTATACGGCATTTAAGAGTTTACAAGCTGAGCCGCCCTGGTGACCGATGGCGTAGCAGCGGCGGCGGTCGCCGTGATTGCCGCTCGCAGCGGGCAGTGGTATAGGCTGACGAAGGTGGGCCGTTGTTGTGCATTGCTACTGGTCGGAAGAAGGGATGGGAAAGAGAAACAGTAGGCGGGGGGCCACTGTAGTCTTGAATCCTTTGGGATTATATTCTACACTCAATTTTAAGCGATTCTGTTATTTAGAGTTGACTGTTGTGCATATTTCCTGCTTAGCTTGGCATATTATTTAGAGTAGACTTCATTTCATAGTAATTTCGATTGATTGGATCATAATTATTTTATCATAACTTATCGTTAATTAATTGAGCCTAAGAATATACGGAGTAATCCATTAGATCATAACAAATACTCCTGGTATAAGAACATGGGATTTTCTGACACTGGAACCATGAACCTGACTTTCATTTGTACTCTGATCATACGTATGGTTTAGTTTTTTTTTCTGGTCTTGAGAATCTTATGCACCCTGATACTATTCTAATTTCAATTGTACATATGAAAGTGCCACACATGGTAATTTGAACTGTTTAACCTTGCCTAAAGGCTGAAAAGTGACGACCACCATAGTCATGTCCGATGCTGGTGCGGGCGAAGGATTCCTGCACTATGCCACTATGTAATGAACAATAGCCAAACCTTGAGCGCAGGGAACCTGGAGGCACTTGCAGCAGAAGCTACCAGCATTTCTGAGAGCAGTTTAGTACTAAAGCATAAGTTGCAGGAACTAGAATCAAAACTAAAGGACAAATTTGCTTAGGAGATGCAAGAGTTAAGGGATGATCTCCATGATTTGTAGTCTCGGTGCACGGTTTTGGCCGTCAATGAATTTAACAAAAATACCGAGTTGCAGGAGCTTCGGAAAGAGTTAATCAAGGTAAGAAATCATCCTTGTGCTGCAATTGACTGTGAATATACTTTTAGTACATTTCAGCTGCTGGTGATATAGTATCATGTTGTTGTTTCTTGGGAAGTATCAGAAATTAATTGATGTGGTGTTTTGTCTTTCTATGAGTGACCACGAACATTACATTTTGTGCTCATTTAATAGTCAGTCTCTATCAACAAAATGACCATGTTTTCATGTAATATTGTTTGCAAAAGAATGTTGTCACGCAATCACCTTATACTTTCAAATTTCATAGAATGTTGCCATGGAATCATCGTAGTTTTTCGAATTTCATTTTTTTCACCTTAGAAATTTGTTTTAAAAAATTGCTGCAGCAACACACGGGGTATCAGCTATTATAATACACATTATCTGCAGAGATTGCCGGATGGCAGAACTGGCCGAGCCAACATAGGTGTCAAGAGGGTGGGCGTCGTTGATCGCAAGGCGATCGCAGACACTGGTGGGTTATCGGATTACGAAGCAGCACTTATCTGTTCAAAATGGGAGGCTGAGATATCAGATCCAAATTGGCATCCTTTTAGGGTTGACATGGTTGACGGCAGAGAGATGGTGTGCACCTTTTTATTGATTATTTTCATTTATTACTGATGGATTATGTTCTGTGAGTTTCCATGTCCATCCAGTCTAATCGTGGGGCAAGTGATCTTTTGCTGGATGTTATTGACGAAGCCGATAGTAAGCTCCAGGAGCTAAGAGGAGAGCATGGTCAAGAGATCTTTGCCTTGGTAACAAAGGCCCTGCTTAACGTTAACGAGCACAATGCGAGTGGCCGCTACACAGTACAATTTTTGTGGAACTACAAGGAGGACCGGGAAGCAACCCTGAAGGAAGCTGTCCAGTTCGTCATGAGACAATCACATAGGCTCAAGCGGAAGCGTAGTTAATTATAAATAATAGCTACACCCATTCGGTTATACGGTATGCTGTCATGTAAATATCCAATGCAGATTGGGTTACTACTTATTACGGAGTATATATCTGTTTTATCTATACTGTACATCTCCAGAGTGAATAACCTGGGCTGGCTAGGTTACGAAGCATCCGTGCTGCATGCTGCAACCTGCAACCCCCGACGGGGTCGAGTCGATTTAGCACGTAACCTGCATTCGCTCGGTTACCCACCAGTCATGCTGCATTGTTCCTGCAACACCGACTGCGTTAACACTGACTGGGTTATGGATGATGTAGGTTACACAAAATCCACAATGTACTGTCTTACTGATAAGAAAAAGTGACCAAGCCAGACTGAATTATTTGTTGATTTGTTGGCAAAATAGGATCACGTTTTTCAAACGAACATCCATCCAAAGTACTCCTCCGTAGTAGGAAACAGAGTCTAGTGATCTTACAACCAAAAAATAGTAGCAAAATAAAATAAGGAGGGACCAAACTTAATCAGAAACTACTCCTAGTAGTTATCATTACAGCAATGCAACACTTGTTATTGTTGGCAATTAACGTTTCATCCAGTCTGGTTCGTCGATGATCATGGGCGCCGCCTCGCCTTCGAGCAGGGACAGGGGCAACATCAGTGGGCGAGCACCTGGCAACGTAGCGGGTCTGTCGAGCAGGGTCGGGAACGGCTGTGCCCCTGAGCTCTCCTGCAGAGTCGACGCGGCAGGCGCACCTGACATCAATGGCTAAGCGGCTGGCAACGCTGCCGGCCTATCGAGCAGGGACAGGAATGGTCGTTCCCCTAAGCTCTCCGGGACAGTCGGCTCGGCGGGCGTACCTGACATCAATGGCTGCGGGACAGTCAGCTCGGCGGGCGTACCTGACATCAATGGCTGAGCGGCTGGCAACACCGCCGGCCTGTCGATTAGGGCCGGGAACGACCGTGTGCCTGAGCTATCCGGGACAGTCAACGAGGCGGGCGCACTTGACATAAGTGGCGGAGTGGACAGCCACGAGAGCCATGTGCGATCAGCCTGGCCTCTCAGGCACTCCACCTACTAGACGCTAGCTTGTGGTGGCGACGGGTACGACCGTGCGCCAGAGCTCTCCGGGACAGTCGACGCGACGAGCGCACTTGACATCAATTGCCAAGCGGCTGGTAACACCACCGGCCTATCGAGTAGGGACAGGACAGTCGACGCGGCGGGTGCGCTTGACATCAGTGGTGGAGTGGACGACCACGGCAGCCATGCACGGACGGCCTGGCCTCTTGGGCACTCCACCCACTGCACGCCAGCTTCTGGTGGAGACGTTGAGACGGGAATCGTGGGTTTCTTGCTGCGGCGAGAACAGCACTTGCCCCACTGCTCCCCGGCATGCCAGTGACGACTACCGCAGTTGGCGCAGAGCATGCCGGGCCCCATCGGGCCGGCCCTCCATTGAGGCGATTTTGTCTTACCGCATCTCGGCCTTGCCGGAGCTTTAACCGGCGTGGATGGTTGGAGAGCGTGCGCCACACGAGGCACGTGAGGATTCTCGCCGTCCATTGGGGGAGATACTCTGAAATGCACATAGAAATTAGTTTGATCAAAGAGGCGGAACGGTCGAAAGAACAACGAAATTGATTGATTTGGGAGAGAGGACGATGGTACTTTCACCGAGACGAGGAGATGCCGATGGGGTCTTCTTGCGCCGAGAGGAGGAGATGCCGATGGGGTTTTCTTGCGCTAAGGAGGTGATGCAAAAGTGTGGTGTCGACTAAGTGCGTAACCTGCAAGGTCTCGGTTACGCAGGTGCCATTCAGCAGGCTGCGCACTAGAGAATTCCAATGGATGATACGTCAGCCTCCCAGGTGTGTACAGCCTTGACGGGACGGGACAGGCCTGTAGACGCCTCCGCTCCCCTCCCGCCCCGACACGCTGGGTTACGCACAATCCACGACGCACACGCTCTACTTCAGCCTAGGTTACGCGGCTTTCTGCCATTTGTAGGCTCCTGATAGATGCCCTGAGTACTATTGCCAAAGGGAGTAATTAGTCTGGTGAGAAGTGATTAGTCTAGAGAAACAGTCTGGTTAGGTCTGGTTGATAGCTGAGATAGGTTTGGGCGGATTTGGTTTGGTTCTGAACGGTCGCATGGTCAATTCCTTCAAGCTCGACGCCTCGAGCCCTCATCTGTCGTCGTCTCCCTCGATCGTCCCAGTCTCCGACCACATCGACACCGTACACCGCTGCCATGGAGCTTGCCGTCTTCGCATTCCTGACGGCTATCGTCGATGAGTCGCCAAGGGTTCACTATCGAGTATCGACGAGCTCCGTCCGCGGTGTCGGCACCGTGGCGCTCTTCATAGCTCGCCGGCAACCACCTCGATGGGCAACAGCAAGGTGACGAGCACTTGTAGGGTTATAGATAATTGGGTGGAAACCACAATTCAGTTTAGTTTCAGAGTGAAATGTGCATTAAACTTGTCGCGGAAGGCATTCATTTCATCTCCATCGAAATAATAAGTTCCAGCATGGTCTGCGAAAATGGATTGCATACAAGTACAAATAGTGAAATGCCTTTGTTATGTGCTGCTCAAAGGGACACATTATTATACACATCCTGAATGCGCATATGAATCCATATCAATAGCAATGTGTATTGCACATATATATCAATGTGTATTGCAATGTAAATGATGTGTTGTCCGTAGCAACGCAAGGGCACGATCCTATAGTAACTAAAACATTAAAACTACTGACTACAAGCAGGGACCCGAGTACATGCCTTCATGTAATCTACTACAGAGATCGTGCATAACATGGGGATGGTGAAAGCGTATGAACACAAAATCAGTTGTGAGTATTCCGTGCGACCAGATTCGCTCTAAGAGAGACATGCACTTCTCCTGCAATCAGGTGCAGTTAGTCTCAATTGCCCATCGTAGAAATGCACTCATAGTTTGCTTGCTTGCCATGTCCCACATCCTTGACGCACAGTGTAGCTTCAACCTTTCGATGTGATACATGTCGGCGACTGAGAGTAACACACGCCAGGCGTTGGCAGGGGTGTCCCATAAATCAGCCTCCTCTGGGAGTGATCCTTCACTGGCATATTTGATCAAAAGCGAGAAGCCATCAGGGTGTGTGTCTTGAATTTGAACAGTTTCAGAGTTTGACTCCACTCCACCACCGTAGAGCATTGCCTTCATCACACAAGATACTGCGGCCACATCGGCATGTATCGCTCGTATCACCCGGCTGCCTATGTCGAAGACAACGTCCACAGGGGCTTGGGCTGCAAGTTTTGCCCATATGCTTCTGCGTACTAACGGAGGAGGAACATCAATGCCATCATCCTCAAGTATTGTAACAACACACGATATGTTTATGCGACCTCCGTTGGAGCTCACGCGCTCAATGTCACGATGCTCCACCAGGCATTCGAAGCCTCGTTGTCCTAGATCCCCATTCCTGAATTCAACATCTTTTGTAGCTTGAACTCGAAACGTATCATTGTCATCGGTGGGGTATCCAGCCACCGCTCGCAACAATACTCACACCTATGCGTGGAACCATGCAGTGTCATCACAGGCTCTACAACAGTGAGAGCATATATGCATGTGTGAATGTGTGTATTCATAACAACGAGAAACCTACCTTTTGGGCTATGTTCATAGGAACGAGGAGGACGGTAATGCCATCTGGTACACCCATCCACTGATGATCAGCCATACCTGTAGGATAGCAATGTAGCCTCCATTGACGGCCTCCAACCATGAATGTACTGGATTCCTTGTACTGCCCCGCGGTACCTTCTGCTTTCGCTTCCTCGCTTGAGACTGAGAAGTTGACTTGCTTGGAAGGAGACATGTTAGTGTCTAGAGCAATGATCGCAAATGGCGGCAATGATTGACTCATGGGTAAACTGCCTCCTTTTATTGTGGGAGTGCATGTGCCGTTCCGAAACGACAACCGTTCGTGGACATGAGTTACCACTACTTATTGCACAGTACACTGAACGGACGCGTCCCATCAGTGCGGGTGTGCACACGTTCGGGTCATGAGCGCCCGGTTACTAGTCCCGAAAACCGTACCAGTCCTTACTTAACTGCAGTTCACAATGGTCCTGACGTGGATGAACTTGTGGGAGTGTCATTCCCAAACGGTCATTCGACACACCCCTTCTATGCAGCAATGCCTTTTCAATTCCAGCATGTATATTGTGTTTTGGCCTTGTCACGTCGGCAAGTTCGTCACGTTTCTCAGTCTCGCAGCGGCACGCGATAGTTTGCAATTTTTGTGCATCCCCATCGTACTGATGTAACTGGCATACAGGAACAAACAAGTCATGAACGAAACTCCCAACAGCTTAAGCTGATAGGAAAAGGTGGGCAACGATAGGATCACTCTCACTCGAGTAACAAAATGGAGGGGTGGAAACACAGAAGTAGGGATGGAAATATGGAGATGGAATCCGAATTATCCGACATTCGTATCCGCTAAAACGTAAATATGGATATCCGTATCCGTATTCGAATTCAAATGTGATAGTAAAGTGGATACATCCGAATTCGTTTTTGTCGATGCAATGAAGTAACTAACTTTGCAGGGATGAATGTACTATTAAACCTTGATTAGACCATGCTGGAACTAATTGTTTCGATGGAGATGAAATGAATGCCTTCCGCGAGTCAATTTGAGAGCAGACAAGTTTAATGCACATTTGACATAACAACATGGCATCCCATAATTAACTATATTTACGATTTATCCTGCACCCACACTCTTACGCATCAGAAATGTTTTTTTGAGATCCGCATTATTAGCTAGTAAGTTAGAACTTTGAAGACCGACGGCCTAGACTGACTGTCGATTCTGCGCGTTACCTGAAAAAGGTTGGGTTACGCACGCAGCATCGCGGTTGCCGAGCAGCACGGCGGGCCGCGGGTGTTGTTGGACCTGCGTAACCTACACCCATCCGGTGACGCACGAGCCATGGTGCCCGGTGCAACGTCACTGGATACTACATAGTGCGCACACACACAGACATACAGAGGCATGCAAAACCTGTCCAATCTACATTACGCTGGAGCCACGCTGGGTGCTTGCGAGTTTGGTTTACAAACGCTTTGTGCTTGCTGGCTTACGAGTTTCCGCTTCACAAGACGGAGGGAGTACTCCGCACAGTTGTTTAACTTAATAAAAAAGTTCAGGGAAAATGGTGTCCAAAGTACAGTAAACATCTAAATAAACTATGATATGTTTGCTGGTACTCCGTACTCACTAATGAAACAAACCATACCAGCCATACTACTATCATGTGTCATCAAGTCGCCGTTGCTGCTCTTTTCGTCGGTCCCATCTTATTCGGACTCTGAAGACCTCCACTATCCAGATTTCTCTTCCGACCTGAGTGCAGATGACCTAATAAATAGGTGGATGCGTTATAAACTCAAAGAAAATGAGATGATACCTTTGCTAGGTGGCACTTCACCATCTTGCGGAGGTACAACATCGTCACGAACATCCTTGCTTGGTCCTGCTCCTCCTCCTCAAGCTCATGCTCCTGCTTGTTCTTCAACTTTCTCTTCTTCGTGAGATGGCACTTTGGCCTGAGGGTGCATACACATTAAATAAATGTTTGTGTAAACACAAAATATCAACTACTGCTAAGGATGCCTGAGGAGTTCAATGCAGAAACCATGCGTACCTCTTATTTAAGTTGGGGCAACTAGGTTTCGTATGCCCTTTTACCAAGCACTCACTACATCTGTACTTAGATATACCCTGATTAATTCTTTCGTGGAGGGTCTTTATCCTTTTCGAAGGAGCACCTATGCGAACAATCCGCAACGGGTCCAAAATAGTTTCAAATTGACAATGTGGGTCGGCTTCAGTAAATATCTTAGGCAAGTGATGATGTTCGTCCTCTTCAAATTGGTGTGCCTTGATGCATCCATATACCTCCTGCAAAGCATCCCTCAACTTCTTTGTCAGGACTGGACTCGGTGAGGCATAGTACGCAACTTTGGTACCCATGTCTCGCATATCACGGAACCTGTGAAAGGACATGGACTGGTCAAAAATCTGGGTCCTCCTCTCAGGAGGAAATCTAGACTTTGCAGAAACGGTGAGCCTAGACTTCACGCAGGCTCGTGGTAATTTGGCTGCGCCAATGTGAAACAACACTGCAAACATGTGACAGCATGGGATGGCATCGCACTCCAGCTTCCGACAATTGCAGCGCAAGTCCGCCTCACGACACGTTGGGTTGGTAGTAGACGTCACGGCAAATTTCTTATCTGGCTTGCCATTTCTGTAGGCAATAGTGAATTTTACCGTTTCGATGGCATGCTGACCATTTGTAACACCCTAATTCTAAATTTTTGCAATAGTTTAAAATTTTCTAGAATTAGTTGGCTTATAATCACATCTAGTTGTAAGCAAGTGTTATTTTCTAAAGACATTAATGAACCATAGGGAATACTCTTGCTTGCTTGCATACATGCTGGTTTGCATTGTGTCTATGTTTGGAAAATGAATTTGTAATTCAAAATTTGAATAGGTTTCATATCTGGAATTGTTTAAATGCTAGAACTCCTTCCTTCAAATCTGGGCTGAATTCCCCATCAAATCCTGGCCCAAAACCTCTTTCTCCCTCTCCCATTTCTCCTTTCCCTCTTGGCCCAACAGCCAGCCTAGCCAGGCCGTTTCTGGCCCAGCTCCCCCTCCCCGCGCGACCTTCCTCTTGGGCCGGCCCAACGCAGCCCGGCGTCGCACTCCCCTCCCTCACTCAGCACTCCCTGACGCGCGGGGCCTGCCCGTCAGCTCTTTCTTCCACCTCCCCTCCTTTCCTTCCCCCCCCGACGCCGTCCCGGAGAAAATCCCGCACGGGATTTTGAATCCCCTCCACCCCGCGCCAAACCGCGTCCACCCGGCCCCACCTCCGTGTCCACCGCCTGCCTTCCATCGTTTCCCCTCTCCCTTTCCCCCTCCTGGCTTGCAAGAATGGCAAGATTCGCCATTCAAGGCCGGCCATGGCCGTGATGCCCGCCCCCCGTTGCTCCTCCCTCACCCGAGTGCCCCCACCCCCATATAACCCCCTGCAGCATCCGGAGCTCCTCCCTTTGCTACTCCACACCTCTGTCACCCATCTCTCTCCACCTCCCATCACACGTTGCTTGCCGGACCCGCCTCCTCTTCGAGCTCCGGGTAGGCACACCGCCCCGTCTCTTTTCCCCACGCGGACGTCCCTGACCTCCCCTCCCCGTCCATTGGTGTCGCAGGCACCCCACAACGCGACCCCAGCACCCAGGAGCCCCGCACCGAAGCCGCAACGCCATCTCCTCGCACGGTCGTGAGCAGCTCCGCCACCGTCCGTCGTCCGCCTTCCACACGCCGCCTCCGCTCGTCAATGCCCTCTGGTGAGCTCGCCGTCCACTCCTATCTCGTTTCCCCCATCTCCCATCCTCCCTCGTGCACCACAGCACTGCCGCCACGTTTCTCCGGCGAAGCACCGCCGCGGGAGCCCTGTTCTGGGGGCGCCGGCGACCCAGGACCGGCGGCGCAACCTCAGCCGTCGATCCTCTCATCTGCAGTCCAGATCGCATACCCCTTCGGGGAGTATAACCGGTCCACCGTGGACCATGGACTCGCGGTCCACCGCCGGTCCACGGCCACACCATCACCACGTGGCGCCACATCACACCCCCCCCCCGCCTAATCAACTCGAGCCACGTGGCACCGAGTCAGTGGTTTCGCCCAGTCAGCGCCGCTTTTGCCTTTTCACCCTTGTAAAACCATATAATCCAGCCACTGTTCCTCTGTGTCTTGCACTTTTATCAAATCAACCCCTTCTGAATATTTTATTTACATCTTAGCCCCTGTTGATGTCATGCTGACGTCATCACCAGAAATATTCACCAAAATTTCAAAAAAATATTCTGATTTTCCATAAATTCATGCTGACATCATAAATCCCTATGATGACATCATAATTCATCTTTTCCAGTATTAAAATAATTCCAGAAATGTTAGATTTACAGTTTAGTCCCTGGTTTACTAAAACAATCAATACTTTTTGCTCATAGCTCCGTTTCAGGCGATTCTTGCGCTCATGCGATCGTAGCGACGAGCCCGTTCTTTTAAAATGCTTTTCATACTGTTTTTAATCTGTTTGGTGTGCTGTTTCTTATACTTTGTATGTATGCTTGTTTTCGGTAGTTGCTACAAGTAGCGGTTCGTGATCAAGATCAAGTGTACGTGAAGATCAAGAAAGAGAGTGAAGAAGGCAAGTGTCCTTGATGCATATTCCTTGATTTCCCATGCATTTACATTAATATCACACTTTATTTTACGCTTTATGCATGCTTCGAGTCAATATGCTGGGAATCCTATATAGGGTCTACTAAATTTTGTTATGACATTCCTTGAAGCCCGTAGAGAGTTTTGGTCTTGGGTAGTTAACTGCTTAGTTTGCTAAACACCTGGGCTGGGTTTTAATATTAACTTTGTCTAATGAACTATGCTTAATCACATGGGTGGGTGATCTTTTTAGAAACATGGAACTATAGGGGCTCGAGCAAGTGCTTGTCCGGTGGACGGTGTTTTGGGCTTGTGTTTGTCTTGCTCGAGCAATTTCAAGGATCAATGCGTGGAGTGACCACCAAGGATAAGATCGTAGAACCATGAGAACCATATGGCTCTGGTCTTGGCTAATTAATTAGGACCTCTCCCAGTTAGTAAGAGCCATTGGTGGGGCGGAGTGGAACTGCATGGATGCAAATGGGGCCTATGGGTATGTGCTCGTCTACGGGAGATCCTTTGTAAAGGCCTCGTAGAGTCCCTATGCTATCACACCTAAGGAAGTGTGAATGTGCCTTGCAAGCACAGCATGGTTGGGTTTAACGTTCCGTGAACGTTTACGCGACTCATGGGTAAAGTTGTACAACCTCTGCAGAGTGTAAAACTATCATGATATCCGTGCTCACGGTTATGAGCAGCCTGGACCCTCACATGTTTAGTTGGTGGAAGGGTTGGTTTGGATGGGTTGTTTGGCCATAGATGATAGATGCTTTACCTTTAAGTTGGGTTTGGGTTGGGAAGACTCTCACCTTAGTAAATAGGTTGTTTTATAAATTATGACCAACTAAAATCAATGCTTGCAGCAAGTTGTGTCAGCCTTTCTTGTTCTAAGCCCTCATAGCTATACCTCCTACACTTGCAGAGTACATTTCGATGTACTCACCATTTCCCTTTCACCCCCCTGCTGTCTCTCTCTCCCCCTTAAATGTTGTTTAGGTCATGGAGGCCATGAGGATCTAGGAGCGCGTTTCCCCCGGTTGATTGCCTGTGGTCATGGAGCCTGCTTCCGCACAAGATATTAAGCTTTAGCTATACTTTTCTTTTGGACCCACGGGTCATTTTGTAATATTTAAGAGTGATATGGGAATGTACCATTGATGATGTTGTACTTTATGTATGAAATATGATCCTGGCATACATAAAGTGGCACCTGATTGTGTTTATAAAATCGGGTGTTACAGAAGTGGTATCAGAGCCATATCGACCGCAGGACGCAGCCCTAGATAGACATGGTCATTCTCTAAGGTTTATTTTGATATAAAAACTATATTATGCTTTATTTTATTTTATTGCAAAACTTCTTTCATGTATACGCCTTGTATTTCACACCCTAAACGGTTTCATTTCTTATTACATCCTTGTCATTTATTTGTTTTGCTTAAATTGTCTTTATAAAATTGTTGCTAAGTCTCTTCTACTTCAAATGAAATAGATGGCGCGCACAAAGCAGACGGCTCGCAAGGCAACTGGAGGACGTGTACCAGGCCATCGCCTCGCATCTAAGAGCAAGCCTCAGAAGAGAGCTCCTACCCCGCCTACTAGCTCCGATGAAGATGCACCCCGCCTACGCATGAAGGGCGTCAGCACCCGGCACCCCGAGTTGCTCAAGACATTTGAAGACGACTTCAAGCAGGATGAGTCGCCAGCACCGACCCTCAACCCCAAGGGTAAGGCACCCATGGAGCCACATCAGGCTACACCACCACCCCCACCCCCACCAGAAGACTTCGAAGATAGCAGTGCTGGAGATCCTGAGCGTCGTATCGGTTGCTTCGTCATGCTCACGTGGACCAGTGTTGCTTCTGAAGACACCACCGAGTCGATGAAGGACACCGCTTGCTCTCGTCGCATGGATTAGGATGCACCCTTTACCTTAATAATAAGAACGTTTAGTACCGTTAAACTATCTACACCCTGCGTGGTGAATTGCAGTGTTAGTTGCTTGTTAAGACCTTGTTATTGTGCTCAGTGTGATTTGCTTCTTCTGCAATGACTGTGATGAATTATGAGTTCACACTCATGGTGTCATCTTTTATAGTTAATTAAGTCATCTGATAGTTGGGGATCTTTCTTGCTTTCGTTTATCATCATATACCCTTGCTCATACCCTCTTTCTGATTCTGAACTCAGATGGAACAAGACATGGCAAACCAAACTCAAATCCTTCAGAACATAGTACATGCAGTACACGCAAGGGACCCTCGCAAGGAATTCTTGAGATCCATGCCACCTATTTTTGAACACACGACAGACCCTGTAGTTGCAAATGATTGGTTGAAGGATATTGAGAAGAAGCTCAAAGTCGTACAATGCAACGATCAGGAGATGGTGTCGTATGCAACTGGGCAACTATATGGAATAGCGTCTGATTGGTGGGACACCTTTCTCAAGAATCATGGGAATCCGAATCATATCTCCTGGCAAGAATTCAAGGATGGTTTCAGATCCCAATATGTGTCGGAAGGAATCATGGGGTTCATGCGAAAAGAATTTTTGCGTTTGAAGCAAGGTACTATGATAGTGGCTGAATATCATGATCAATTCATTCATATGTCAAGGTATGCCCCAGATGAGGTGGAAAGTGAAGAGAAGAAACAAGAAAGGTTTCTAGATGGATTGAATGATGAGCTACAACGCCATTTAATGCCACATGAGTTTCCAACTTTGCAACACTTGTATGCTAAAGCGTTGGCACTAGAAAGGAAGCACAATGAAATGATAGATAAGAAGAGGAAGAGACTCCAAGATCAAGAAGCAAGCAGGTCACGCCCTCGTCTCATGAATTGGCCCCAACCAAATCAAGGGTCAAGTCAGGCTTATCTCTTGCACTCCAACTATCAAGCGCCTAACCAGAATGTATTGAGGAACCCTCAGACGAGGAACAAGGCATTGGATAACCCCATTGATTTGAACTGCCGTGAGTGTGGTGAAGCAGGACATACTTCAAAGAAATGCCCTCAGAAACGGGCAACACGAAGAATCAATAATGTGGTGTTCGATACAATCCTTGTGAACTCAATTCCAACTGCTGTGATGTATGACCCCGAGGCAACTTCATCTTTTATTACTATCCGGTTTGTTAAGGAACATCACCTATCAACCTATGTGGCACAACGGTCAGTCGTTGTTAATACAACCGAGGGAGATTTGAGAGCAGAGAATATGTGTCCGAAGGTGAAACTGAACATAAGGGGGGTAGAATTTCATGCCAACCTTATGGTTTGGGATTTCAAGGGGATTGATGTTATCCTTGGAAAGGATTGGCTTCTGCAGCAGAAAGGAAAAGTCAAAAGTAGTGAACAAAAGGTTACATTAACCAATAAGGAAGGTGTGAAGATTGAATTTGTGGCCACACCACCTACACCTAGGGTGTCCTCCAACCAGAAGGAAAGTGTTCTCTATAAAGTGAAAGGTACACCGATTGAGGATATTCGTGTGGTGGGTGAATTTCCTGATGTATTTCCAGATGATCTTCCCGGAATGCCACCAGATCGTGAAATTGAGTTCGTCATTGATCTGCTACCAGGGACAGCACCTATAGCAAAGAGACCTTATAGAATGGCTGCAAATGAATTAGAAGAACTAAAAAAGTAGCTGAAGGAGTTATTGGCTAAAGATTTCATTCGCCCGAGTGCTTCGCCATGGGGAGCCCCAGTCCTATTTGTCGAGAAGAAGGACAGTAGTCAAAGGATGTGTATTGACTATCGGTCTCTAAATGAAGTCACCAACAAGAATAAGTATCTGCTACCCAGAATTGAAGACCTATTTGATCAGCTAAAAGGTGCATGTGTATTCTCCAAGATTGATCTTTGTTCAGGGTATCACCAGCTCAAGATTCGAAAGTCTGATATTGAGAAGACAGCGTTCACCATCAGATATGGTTTATATGAATTCAATGTTGTGTCTTTCGGATTGACCAATGCACCAACTTACTTTATGAATCTGATGAATAAGGTATTTATGGAGTACCTAGATAAATTTGTTGTGGTATTCATTGATGATATTCTGGTTTTCTCCAAGAATGAAGAGGAGCATGAGGAGCATTTGAGACTTGTACTGCAGAAACTGAGAGAACATCAGTTATATGCCAAGCTTAGTAAGTGTGAATTTTGGTTGAAGGAAGTTGCTTTCCTAGGCCATGTTCTCACTGAAGGAGGAGTCAAGGTTGATCCAGGAAAAGTTAGAGATGTACTGAACTGGAATCCACCCCAGAATGTCTCAGAGATCCGCAGTTTTCTCGACTTGGCTGGATACTATCGCAGATTCATCGAGGGATTCTCCAAAATAGCAAAACCACTCACAGAATTATTGGAGCAAACAAGAGAATTCAAATGGACTCCAGCTTGTCATGCTAGCTTCGAGGAATTGAAGAAGCGGTTGACCTCAGCACCAATATTGAAACTTCCAGACATTCATAAACCTTTCGACATTTATTGTGATGCCTTGTACTCTGAACTTGGTTGTGTACTCGTGCAAGAAGGCCGTGTGATAGCCTATGCATCACGACAACTACGGAAACATGAAAAGAATTATCCTACTCATGATTTGGAATTAGCAGCAGTGGTCCATGCCTTGAAGATTTGGAGACATTACATCTTGAGTAATCATTGTGAGATCTATACAGATCACAAGAGTCTGAAATATATCTTTACTCAAAATGATCTGAACTTGAGGCAACGCCGATGGCTGGAGTTAATCAAAGATTATGATCTGGGTATAAACTATCACCCTGGAAAAGCAAATATTGTTGCTGATGCTTTGAGCAGAAAGAGCTATGCTAACATGGCTGTGGCATGGCTTCCCAGAGCGGAATTATGCAAAGAGTTCGAGCGACTCAACCTGGGTTTCATTACTAGCATGGAAGGTGTTGCCATGGAAGTAGAATCGACACTAGAGCAAGACATAAGAAAGGGGCAACTCAAAGATGAAAAGATAAAGGAAATCAAAGAGCTCATCAAAATTGACAAAGCCCCGGGATTCAGAATTGATGATCAGGGAACTGTATGGTTCAGGAAGAGGATCTGTGTGCCAGACTCGAAACCCCTTAGGGACACCATTCTACGAGAGGCACATGACTCCGCCTATTCCATTCACCCAGGGAGCACTAAGATGTATCAGGACTTAAAGACACTATACTGGTGGTACGGTATGAAGCGAGATGTTGCAGAATATGTCGCCTTGTGTGACACATGTCAGCGGGTGAAAGCAGAACATCAGAGGCCCGCAGGATTGTTGCAACCTCTGAAGGTACCAGAATGGAAATGGGAAGAGATAAGGACTTCATAGTGGGCCTACCTCGCACGCAAGCTGGTTATGATTCTATATGGGTCATTGTGGATCGCTTCACCAAAGTGGCTCATTTCATTCCAGTGAAGACTACCTATACTAGAGCAAAGCTTGCAGAGTTGTATATGGCAAGAATTGTTTGTCGACATGGTGTACTTAAGAAGATCGTGTCGGATCGTGGTACTCAGTTCACCTCCAGGTTTTGGGAGAAGCTTCATGAGTCTATGGATACTCGTCTCAACTTCAGCTCATCCTATCATCCTCAGACCGATGGACAAACAGAGCGTACAAATCAAATCCTTGAGGACATGCTCAGAGCTTGTGCATTAAAGTATGGCAAAGGATGGGATAAGAGTCTTCCATATGCAGAGTTCTCCTATAACAACAGCTTCCGAGCAAGCCTTAAGATGTCTCCGTTTGAAGCTTTGTATGGCAGAAGGTGTAGGACTCCACTATTCTGGAACCAGACAGGTGAAAGTCAGGTATTCGGACCTGAAATATTGAAGGAAGCTGAGGAACAAGTCCAAACAATTAAGGAAAATCTAAGGATGGCCCAATCCAGATAGAAAAGTTATGCAGATGTCCGCCGTAGAGAGTTCGTCTTTGAAGTCGGGGATCTTGTATATCTCAAGGTTTCGCCAATTAGAGGTCTTCGCAGGTTCAAGGTCAAGGGAAAGCTTGCACCAAGATACATTGGACCATTCAAGATCTTGGAGAGAAGAGGTGAAGTGGCATACTAGCTAGAATTGCGAGAGCAACTCTCTGATGTGCATGATGTGTTCCATGTGTCTCAATTGAAGAAATGTCTTCGAGAACTAGAGAAGGAACAACTACCAATGGAAGAGCTTAATCTAAAAGAAGATCTGAGCTATAAGGAGCACCCAATCAGGATCATAAAGACCGTTGAGAGAATCACACGAAGCAAGACAATCAGAATGTGCAAAGTGCAGTGGAGTCACCATGCAGAGGATGAAGCAACGTGGGAACGAGAAGAAGATTTAAAGGCGGACTTCCCACAACTCTTCGCTGGCTCTTCCAAATCTCGAGGGCGAGATTCATCTTAAGAGGGGTAGGATTTGTAACACCCTAATTATAAATTTTTGCAATAGTTTAAAATTTTCTAGAATTAGCTGGCTTATAATCACATCTAGTTGTAAGCAAGTGTTATTTTCTAAAGACATTAATGAACCACAGGGAATACTCTTGCTTGCTTGCATACATGCTGGTTTGCATTGTGTCTATGTTTGGAAAATGAATTTGTAATTCAAAATTTGAATAGGTTTCATATCTGGAATTGTTTAAATGCTAGAACTCCTTCCTTCAAATCTGGGCCGAATTCCCCATCAAATCCTGGCCCAAAACCTCTTTCTCCCTCTCCCATTTCTCCTTTCCCTCTTGGCCCAACAGCCAGCCTAGCCAGGCCGTTTCTAGCCCAGCTCCCCCTCCCCGCGCGACCTTCCTCTTGGGCCGGCCCAACGCAGCCCGGCGTCACACTCCCCTCCCTCACTCAGCACTCACTGACGCGCGGGGCCCCCCCGTCAGCTCTTTCTTCCACCTCCCCCTCCTTTCCTTTCCCCCCCCCCGACGGCGACCCAGAGAAAATCCCGCACGGGATTTTGAATCCCCTCCACCCCGCACCAAACCGCGTCCACCCGGCCCCACCTCCGTATCCACCGCCTGCCTTCCATCGTTTCCCCCTCTCCCTTTCCCCCTCCTGGCTTGCAAGAATGGCAAGATTCGCCATTCAAGGCCGGCCATGGCCGTGATGCCCGCCCCCCGTTGCTCCTCCCTCACCCGAGTACCCCCACCCCCATATAACCCCCTGTAGCATCCGGAGCTCCTCCCTTTGCTACTCCACACCTCCGTCACCCATCTCTCTCCGCCTCCTGTCACACGTTGCTCGCCAGACCCGCCTCCTCTTCGAGCTCCGGGTAGGCACACCGCCGCCGTCTCTTTTCCCCACGCGGACGTCCCTGACCTCCCTTCCCCGTCCATTGGTGTCGCAGGCACCCCACGACGCGAGCCCAGCACCCAGGAGCCCCGCACCAAAGCCACAGCGCCATCTCCTCGCACGGCCGTGAGCAGCTCCGCCACCGTCCGTCGTCCGCCTTCCACATGCTGCCTCCGCTCGTCCTTGCCCTCTAGTGAGCTCGCCGTCCACTCCTCTCTCGTTTCCCCCATCTCTCCTCCTCCCTCGTGCACCACAGCACCGCCGCTGCGCTTCTCCGGCGAAGCGCCACCGCGGGAGCCCTGTTCTGGGCGGCGCCGGCGACGCACGACTGGTGGCGCAACCTCAGCTGCCGATCCTCTCATCTGCGGTCTAGATCGCATACCCCTTCGGGGAGTATAACCGGTCCACCATGGACCATGGACTCGCGGTCCACCGTCGGTCCACGGCCACACCAGCACCACGTGGCGCCATATCACACCCCCCCGCCTAATCAACTCGAGCCACATGGCACCAAGTCAGCGGTTTCGCCCAGTCATCGCCGCTTTTGCCTTTTCACCCCTGTAAAACCATATAATCCAGCCACTGTTCCTCTGTGTCTTGCACTTTTATCAAATCAACCCCTTCTGAATATTTTATTTACATCTTAGCCCCTGATGATGTCATGCTGACGTCATCACCAGAAATATTCACCAAAATTTCAATAAATATATTCTGATTTTCCATAAATTCATGTTGATGTCATAAATCCCTATGATGACGTCATAATTCATCTTTTCCAGTATTAAAATTATTCCAAAAATGTTAGATTTACAGTTTAGTCCCTGGTTTACAAAAATGATCAATACTTTTTGCTCGTAGCTCTATTTCAAGCAATTCTTGCGCTCACGCGATCATAGTGATGAGCCCATTCTTTAAAATGCTTTTTATACTGTTTTACCTCTGTTTGGTTTACTGTTTCTTATACTTTGTATGTATGCTTGCTTTCGGTAGTTGCTACGAGTAGCAGTTCATGATCAAGATCAAGTGTACGTGAAGATCAAGAAAGAGAGTGAAGAAGGCAAGTGTCCTTGATGCATATTCCTTGATTTCCCATGCATTTACATTAATATCACACTTTATTTTACGCTTTATGCATGCTTCGAGTCAATATGCTGGGAATCCTATATAGGGTCTACTAGATTTTGTTATGACATTCCTTGAAGCCCTTAGAGAGTTTTGGTCTTGGGTAGTTAACTGCTTAGTTTGCTGAACACCTGGGCTGGGTTTTAATATTAACTTTGTCTAATGAACTATGCTTAATCACATGGGTGGGTGATCTTTTTAGAAACATGGAACTATAGGGGCTCGAGCAAGTGCTTGTCCGGTGGACGGTGTTTTGGGCTTGTGTTTGTCTTGCTCGAGCCATTTCAAGGATCAATGCGTGGAGTGACCACCCAGGATAAGATCGTACAACCATGAGAACCATATGGCTTTGGTCTCGGCCAATTAATTAGGACCTCTCCCAGTTAGTAAGAGCCATTGGTGAGGCGGAGTGGAACCGCATGGATGCAAATGGGGCCCTATGGGTATGTGCTCGTCTATGGACTTGTCCATGTACATCGGACTGGGGAAACCTAGCTAGGCGATCTTACGATAGGGAGATCCTTTGTAAAGGCCTCATAGCGTCCCTACGCTATCACACCTAAGGAAGTGTGAATGTGCCTTGCAAGCACAGCATGGTTGGTTGTAACATTCCGTGAACGTTTACGCAACTCATGGGTAAAGTTGTACAACCTCTGCAGAGTGTAAAACTATCATGATATCCGTGCTCACGGTTATGAGCAGCCTGGACCCTCACATGTTTAGTTGGTGGAAGGGTTGGTTTGGATGGGTTGTTTGGCCATAGATGATAGATGCTTTACCTTTAAGTTGGGTTTGGGTTGGGAAGACTCTCACCTTAGTAAATAGGTTGTTTTATAAAATATGACCAACTAAAATCAATGCTTGCAGCCAGTTGTGTCTGCCTTTCTTGTTCTAAGCCCTCATAGCTATACCTCCTACACTTGCAGAGTACATTTCGATGTACTCACCATTTCCCTTTCAACCCCCTGCTGTCTCTCTCTCCCCCTTAAATGCTGTTTAGGTCATGGAGGCCATGAGGATCTAGGAGCGTGTTTCCCCCGGTTGATTGCCTGTGGTCATGGAGCCTGCTTCCACACAAGATATTAAGCTTTAGCTATCCTTTTCTTTTGGACCCACGGGTCATTTTGTAATATTTAAGCGTGATATGGGAATGTACCATTGATGATGTTGTACTTTATGTATGAAATATGATCCTGGCATACATAAAGTGGCACCTGATTGTGTTTATAAAATCGGGTGTTACACCATTCTGAGGTGTCACCATTCCGAAGCTGTACTGTTCATTCTGAACCTCAAAGCGCAAGGACCTGTCGATCTGCTTTTTAACAATATCAAAATTTGCCTGAGTGTAAGTACTAACACAGTACTTTTCAATCTCAGATGCTTGGGTCGTAGTGAACCGGAATGAATGCCATGTATTGGCATCCAACATTAACTCAGTTGTCCGCATATGGTACACACAGCTCTCATAGTGCTCCAGTAAAGAAACCAGTGTCATTTGGGGATGCAGATACGTGTGCAGCCTTGAATTCAAGCTCTCACTTCGCTGATTGGTGTGGAGTCCAAGGAAATAGTGATTGGCATGGTAAGTTGCAGCCCACAAATTCCTCATGTCATACATCTTTGAAAGCCAAGTGTTTTTGTAGGCCTTGTGTTCCTCTATAAATTTGGACCATCGGCTTTCAAAACTTTCAGGTGTATATGGGCGATACATAAACTGCTTGAAGTCACGTTTCAGCTTCTTGGCACGAAGATGTTTGACCAGGTTGCGATCTATGTGCCAGGTGCAGATTTTGTGGTTGGAATTTTTCAGTACGTCACGAATGGCATTCTGCATTGCGAAGTCTCCGTCAGTGATCACTGATTTGGGGTGCTGCATGGACATTGCGCGCAGAAATGTCCGGAGCAACCATATATATGCCTCTGTGGTTTCCTGTGCGAGAATGCCACATCCGAATATGACGGTACTTTGGTGGTGGTTCACTCCAACGGAGGAATGAAGGGCAGGTTGTACCGATTTGTACTATATGTGCTGTCAAACACAAGAACATCTCAAAAAACTTGATAGTCCAAACAAGATTGTGCATCACACCAGAACAAGCACTTCAAATGTCCCTTGTCATCTTCTGCGTAATCGAAGTAGAACCCGGCATTATTTGTCCTGCGGGCCCACAAGTGCTTGAGCAGTGTTCCTGCATCGCCATCTGCTAAGATCTGCTTCTTTCGCTGGTCGCAGAAGTTGTATAGGTCCTTTGTTGGGAAGCCTACTCTATCGTATCCTCCGTGCTGCTGGTCCATGACGTCCATAATCTGGTTTTTCTTGAGCCCTGCTATTTCGTAGGAGGTGATTTCTGCCATTTGTCCATGACGTCCATAATCCGTTCTGCATGGCGCGTGCAACACCGACGGGGTCGTGTCGATTAAGCGCGTACGCACTGTCCGTGCTGCTTGATGCAACACCACCGGTTCCAGATGTATGCGTAACCTGAACCCGCTCATACCCGCATGGACTCGGTTACGCACCTTGATGCTACAACACCGATTGGGTGGTGCCGATTCGGCGCGTAACCTGCATCCGGTCGTGTTGATCCTATGCGTCACCTGCATCAGCTTCGGTTACGCGCGATTCAGCTACGCACCATCCGTTCTTCATGGCGCGTGCAACACCGACTGCGTTGTGTCGATTCAGCGCATAACCTGTATAGGTTACGCACCGTCCGTGCTTATTGATGCAACACCGACTGGGTCGTGTCGATTCTGCGCGTACGCACCGTCTGTGCTGCTTGATGCAACACCACCGGTTCCAGATGTACGCGTAACCTGAACCCGCTCGTACCCGCACGGACTCAGTTACGCACCTTGATGCTGCAACACCGACTGGGTGGTGCCGATTCGGCGCGAAACCTGCATCCGGTCGTGTTGATCCTGCGCATCACCTGCAGTGCACCAGCTTTGGTTACGTACGATTCGGCTACACACCATCCGTTCTTCATGGCGTGGCACGTAATAACATAAGAAATAGGCTTCGGTTGTACTCCGTATGCGTAACCTACACCCACTAGGTTATGCACCATCAGTGATGCTGCATGCATAGGGCAACTACGACTGGGTAACGCACAGACTCGATTACGCACCATTCAGGCAACATCGACTCACAGGTGCAGGTAGCACTGATAGTGCGTAACCGAGCGGGAGTAGGTTACTCGCAGGATCGACAGGACCGGATGCAGCAGGGATGGTTACGCCGAATCGGTGATTGGCTGGGTGCAGGTTACGCCGGTCTGGGTTATTTGCTATTTTTATTTGTATTAGCAGTGAATATAAAACAGCAAAAATAGAAAAGGGTGCAAAGGCACTAATATAATATAGATGCATGCATGCAACTATCCAATCCAAAACAGGGTTAACATATATATATATTATGAATTCTGAATTCATTCGAATGCACTAGATTGATCTTCTCCATTCTCGTTATTACTACTACTACTAGTACTAGACAAGAGGCCGGCCGTTTCGTCTCCACCAGCAAACTAACTGCTGCATCATATCATCAGCCAGTAGCGCAGCATCGTGGGATCTGGTGGGGTGGCCCATGTTGCACACAACTTCCTTGACCTGGTGTTTATTATTTGCTCGATCTCCCGGCCCGAAGATTACTATTCGTCGTTGCCGCCTGTATTATATTATTGCGAGACAAGAAAAGGCAACCAAGTTACAGGCAGCAGAAGCACACTCGTCGATATATATACACGACGACGGAGTATATATGTATATTATTAGCACCTGCCATACTGGAGGGATCGTCTTCGTCAACCTCAATGGATGGAGCATCAGGAGCTACAGGTGGATTGTGCAGGATGTACTGATCCGTCGAGATGTCGTCATCATCTTCCTTGTACATCGCACCAATTGCGGCCAGAACATCCAAAAGTTTCTTCTCCAACTCACTCATCAACTGCGTGTGCCCATGCATGAAGAACAAGAAAATGAGGAGATGGAAATTAAAATAATTAAACCGCGCAGAGTGTAGTGCGGGAGGAACACCACCAAATCGAGCATCCCACCAGTATATGTACGTACCTCAATGTCGTCTTCATGCACAGGTGGTTCTTCGATGGTGGGATGAGCAGGAGCGGCCGGCTCATCAAACAGTAGACGCTTGGTGGTGGTGGGCGGCGGCGGCGTGTCCATCGTCTGCAGACGCTTGGCCGAGGAACTTACATCATCAGTATCAGAAGTCTCGGGTCGGTGCTTCGAAGGTGTTTGCCTGGACCTGGAGGCACCAACAACCACCTCTTTTGGCGCTGCTGGTGTAGTCATAAGTACTATTGTACTATGATGACTATACTACCTGCATTCGCTGGGAAAACTACTAATTAGTAAACCTACAGTAAAATGAGACGCTACAGTATCAATGAATAATGGACCAACACACCTCCTGGTCCTTGTTTATATAACTACTGCAGTGAAAGGGCCAACGGATCTGAGAGAGAGATGGAAACGATCGTCTCATTAGGGAAGCCTTCGTGCACCACGATCCCGAAATTGTCGGGGCCGGCCATGGAATGCGTAACCGAGATTACGCCCTGAGCTAGATACGCCCTCGATCCCGGTGTTGCCTATCAAACGTGCCACCGAACTCTTCGTCTTCAGCTGTTGCTGCCATGCGTCGCCTTTCCAAACCTCCAACGGCTGGCACCGGGCAAGCATTCCAGGACCCACATGGTAGCGGGTGGAACTGACGGTTACGCTGATGCCACGTTGCGTGCTACAAGGGTGGTTCAGTAGCGCACGTAAACAAAAGCTTTACGTTCCTTCTTTTGAGCTGATGATTTCACGTTTTTGAGGGATTTTCGGGATATCCGTTTAATGAAAACTAACTATATATCCATTATCGTAGACCCTGCAAGTTCAGATCGCGGAAGCGCGGCGGAGGAAGAGGTTTATGCTCATATCAGTCGCGCCGGAGAAATCATCTCGTGTCCCTCATCTTGGCAAGCATGGCGCACCGGACGGCAATGCGACGCCGACGACCCAGAGTTCCGACGGCAGATCAACGGTGACTTCCGATGGCAAACCACAGTTGATGACGATGTCAAGGAAGCGGCCTCCTAGTCCTAGCGAAGAAAAGGTAGCACCTCCGACTGATAGCGCCGCCCATCCTCGGAGGCGGCGGCCTGACAACTTCAACTCCGGCAGCCCATTGTCGTCGTCTACTCCAGAGGTATGTAATCTAACACAACATCCAGATTCCATACGATGCACTATCTATCCCTGCACGGCACGCGCTTATTGATTACTCTCTCTCCGTGACCAGATACCAATCAGTTCTACTTCTACCATTTCTTCGAAGCGCTCGAGCCTATGCATTCTAGGCACACCGAAACGACTGGCTAATGTCCTTGGGCTGCTTTAAACAGCAATAAAGAAAAAGCTAGAGTCTATCAAGTTCGACTTCTTGCTACACATCAAACCAATCACCATAGATCGTCCATTGCTGATGTTGCTTGTCAACACGTACGATCCGAATCAAGCAGGTTTCAAGCTTGGTAGCGAGCTAGTCCAGTTGACGCCATCAGATTTGAAGGACATCATGGGTCTACCAATCGAGGGAAAAGAGGTCAATATGACCAGTTGTGGTCGAGAAAAAACAAGGTCATCACTAACATTGTCTGAGGTTGAAAACAGACTGAAGCAAAAGGATGGGCCTGCCGATGATTCGTTTCTTCGAGATTTCTTCATGTTTTGCCACAAGGTTTTATTTGACCCTGATACCAACCTAGCTATTCCAGGAAAAGTCCAGCGGCTAGTCGAGAATGTTGGTGACTTACATTTGATGAACTGGGGTGTTTATACTCTTAAGAATCTACAAGATGGTCTGGCTGCTTACAAAAGGCAAGGGAATAATCCGACACCTGGTAGTACTCCTAAAGGCAGCCTGATCTTGTTGCAGGTAATAAATTTTCATTTCATTACCAGTTTTAGGACTAGTATTTGGATTCACACAGGATATGTTTAACCCCGATTCCTAATCATGCAGTATTGGTACCTCGAGCATGTCCACGCATGTAGCCACCACAAAATCGATTATCCTGGACAACGAGAGTACCCATTAATGAGGCATTGGACAGAATGTTTAGCAAAGAAGCGACTAGAGATCGCCTCAATGGATGGTATCGCTAACGGAATTGTATGTCGTCTATGTCTCTTAATTGCTAATTACTAGTACTCTCGTAACTGTGGGTTTCATGTCTGACAGTTATTTTCAATCTTTTGTGACAAAAGGTTTTCAAGAAGCTTCCATACAACCGAGAGAAGCAAAACAAACATGATGACGTTACTAGTAATGTACCTCCAGACAGAAGCCACGACACCAGTTCACATGCCCAGACGTTTTTATCCTCAAACAACGACTCTGCAAATGATGACGACCTTGCTAGATTCGGCAAAAGCAGCGACTACTACCACGGGAATGAGATGGGTGTCACTGTCGACGTATGTACTCACAACGGCATGGTTCATAAATGTTCAGTTTTTTTTGCAACCAAATTTTTATTTTATATTATTTATGCTTACGTTAGGAAATTTCAAAATTCCTTACAAAATACAACATTGGCACCCCACTGCATCACCGAAATTATTCGCAGGTAAAAGTTCTGTTTATGTCAGTATTTTTTGATACGCCAATATTTCAGAATTGCATTGCCTATTTTTATTATTAAAGTTGTTGTGCTGACAGGACATTTATAAATTCCTTGGCAAATACTCCAACCACGGCACAACACAACACGACATAAATCACAGCCAGGTTAAATTTCTGTTGTCACATTGTTTAAAAGACATGATTCGACTTGTGTATTTCAGAATTTGTATTTTCATAAATATTCTTTTAAGAAATGTTCTGATTCTGACATGACATTCTTACATTAATTAGTAAATACTCTGGCTTGAAGACCCAACAGCTTGATGAAAATGATTGCCAGGTACAATCCCTGCTATACAGCACCAGTAATTGGTCCCAATATATAGAAAACGACATCTCCCTGAATAAGTTTATTTGTCAAGACAAAACTAGAAAAAATTGTACACACATCAGGGCAGGCACGAGACGACAAATGTGCACAGTCCTGGAGCATACTCTCCTGCCTGTGAATATGACGATGACTACAGCCTGAATGCTAAGGATAAAGAAGTTTTAAACTTTGTCCTGAACAGCTGTGAAGATGCAATTGCCGTCAGTATCAATGACATAGAAATTCCGGTCAAAACATTGATGGGAATGGCTACTGATAAAAAAGACTGGATCTCCAATAAAGATGGCTGGATGCTTGATGATGTGAGTGCGTTTTATTTATGTTTCTGTTTTGCTCTACATGCAATATGTTACAATGCTGCGTTCTATTTTACCTACTATACGTCCTAATCTATCACGGTGTCTGAGTATGACAGGTAATAGATGCGTACGTAGTAGCCAGAAAACTACTAAATGAAAAGCTGGCATACGTCAACACTTTTCTTGCTAGGAAATTACTATCTCCAGAAGAATTGAAATCCTCTCACAGTGGTTGGATTGCCAGAACTGGAGAATACTTCTTTAAATGTGCTATGGTCTGTTCTTGATGCTAGCTTCGACACTTGATAGTACACCGCAAGATTGTAACAGCATTCCTGCATCTCAGGTATATATCCCTGTAAATGTCAGAGGTAATCATTGGGTTCTTCTTGTGTTCAAAATCACGATGAAGGAGGTGCAAGTCCTGAATTCGTTAGTTTGTAATGGAACGTGGGATGGCAAGATGGAACTGTCGCTGGTGAGTACTTTGTATTATGTAGATGTCATGCAAATGTAGTTAGCTCTTTCAACCATGTGCACCTAATTCTTTGCTTCAGGTACAGTCAGTGCAGCATTGCATTGAAACCTATATTTCACAAAGAAATGTGAGTGGATCTTCAGAGATTGATGTCACCCGCCTCCAAAAAAAGATTGATGTCACAAAGTGGGATACCCTACATATTAGAGACATACCAACGCAACAAGACAGGTAAGATATATCGTTGCACTAAAAATATTTACTGTATATACCATTGTATTATGTAACATGTGCATTTTGTAGCTCGTCATGTGGCATCTACGTCATCAAGTACATGATGCATTGGAATGGGAGTACACTTAATGCAACGTTGACCCAAGTCTGTACGCTCGTCCATTTTATTATCATTTCACAATGGATACATTTGTGAATGACGCAGTAAGTTTTTGCGGTCATTTGTTAACTTTAATCTTTAGGAAAAATGGGTGCATTCAGGAAGAAGATGTGCTATAGGTTGATTCTCTCTGAACACAACAAGATTCAGAGACAATCTTACAATACTCCTATTCTGGTTGGTAATTAGTTATTCATTTCCTAAGCATATTCGATTACTAGTACCTACTATATGTGAATGGATCTAATCTTAATTCAGATATACTTATGATCCTCTGATCACCTTAGGAAACTGAGGTTGGAGTCTCAAAAGTGGACATTCAAGCACGCGCAAATGAAAAGTAATTCACCACCAACATGATCTTCAAACATCAAGGGTGTACAACTGAGGAAATAATAATGGTGTAGGCAGATGGTTAAGTGCTGATTAAAAATGGTTAAGTGCCGATTAGAAAATGGTTCAGCATTCATTTAAATTAGTGTCAATTCTACATGTAACCTGTGTTGGCTAGGTTACGAAGCATCCGTGCTGCATGCTACAACCTGCAACCCCCGACGGGGTCGAGTCGATTTAGCGCGTAACCTGCATTCGCTCAGTTACCCACCAGTCATGCTGCATTGTTCCTGCAACACCGACTGCGATAACACTAACTGGGTTACGGACGATGTAGGTTACGCAAAATCCACGATGTACTGTCTTACTGATAAAAAAAGTGACCAAGCCAGACTGAATTATTTGTTGATTTGTTGGCAAAATAGGTTCACATTTTTTGAACGAACATCCATCCAAAGTACTCCTCCGTAGTAGGAAACAGAGTCCAGTGATCTTACAACCAAAAAATAGCAGCACAATCAAATAAGGAGGGACCAAACTTAATCAGAAACTACTCCCTCCGTTCTTAAATATATGACGTTTAGGACAACAAATTAGTTCATTTTGAACTAAATTTCTTGTCCTAAACGTCATATATTTAAGGACGGAGGGAGTAGTAGTTATCATTACAGCAATGCAACACTTGTTATTGTTGGCAATTAGTGTTTCATCCAGTCCAGTTCGTCGATGATCATGGGCGCCTCCTCGCCTTTGAGCAGGGACAGGGGCAACATCAGTGGCCGAGCGCCTGGCAACGCAGCCGGTCTGTCGAGCAGGGTCGGGAATGGCCGTGCCCCTGAGCTCTCCTGCACAGTCGGCGCGGCGGGCGTACCTGTCATTAATGGCTGAGCGGCTGGCAACGAGGCATACACCATACTTTCTCGACATGGCAAAGAGGCAAAGCAAAACAACTTAAGTCAACCAAAAGAATCACCAGAAACAACTGTGCGGAGTACTAGTCCCTTAACTTCGTCTTGTGAAGTAGAAACTCGCAAGCAGCCAAGAACAAAGCGTTTGTAACCCAAACTCACAAGCACGCAGCGTGGCTCCAGCATAATCTAGACTAGGTAGGTTTCGCATGCCTCTGTATGTTTGTGCGTGTGCGCACTGCGTAGTATCCACTCTGCAAAATCCACACTGCATGGCTCAACACTGATAGGATTACGCACTGATTGGTTGCGCAAAATCCACACTGCATCCGGTCGTGTCGATTCTACGCATCACCTGCTCCAGCTCGGTTACGCACGGTTCGGCGAAGCACCATCCCATGGCTTGTGCATCACCGACTGGGTTACGCACGCCAGCGTCGCGGTTGCCGCGGGACACGGCGGGTGGTGTCGACTAAGCGCGTAACCTGCATGGTCTCGGTTATGCATGCGCCATTCAGCGGGCTGCGCACTAGAGAATTCCATGGACGACGAGTCAGTAGCCTCCCCCCCACCGGCGCGGGCTTCGCTTCGGGGAGAAGCAAACTGTGGTGAGGGCAGGCCGCTGTGGGCCACGCGGTGCACCATCATTTTTACGATGGAAGACGGGACGGGGCCTCCCTCCTCCGCTCCCCTCCCGTCGTATCGTCCGCAGCCACAGCCGCCGCCCCCCCCCCCCCGAGGAGTAAGCTGGACCCGCTGTGTTACGTGTGCCACGCGGTGCTTTAGCCTAGGTTACGCGGCTTGCTGCCAAGCCAAGGGTTACACACGGTCACTGTGTCATGTCGTGTGTACAGCCTTGACAGGACGGGACGGGCCTGCTGCTACAGGCGCCTCCGCTCCTGTCCCATCATGTCATCCACGGCCACAACAGCGCCGCCCGCCCCGAGGAGTAAGCTGGACACGCTGGGTTACGCACAATCCATGACGCTCACGCATACTGCATCCACTCTGCAATTAAGCTTATATAAACTATATATATAAACTATATAATTGGTACCCACTAACGATTTCTCTTGCCTCTCAACGCGCCATGTCATAACCCACTACACGCCATGTCACCATCCACTATAAACCATGTCAACATCCACCAAGACATGTATTTATGCCTTTGTCGATTTTCTGTGACTAATACCATGTTGTATTTGCGAGTAGCACGCCATAAAATTCTCGCAGTTGAAATACATGTAGGATCAATCATTTAAGAATGGTTCTCGCTCAACAAAATTAACATGCTTTCGTATATATTATTGTTTACAGATAAATATCATCATGTAATCGTTTTGGTGTTTCTACTTTCACATTTCACCTTAAAATTTTGCTAAAAAATTCCCGCAGCAATGCGCGGGGTATCACCTACTAGTTATTAGTTACTCCTACCTCGTCTGTGACATCGCGACGATGATCAATTAAGCTGGACCCGCTGGGTTACGTACAGTCCATGACGCACACGCAGTGCTTCAGCCTAGGTTACGCGGCTTGCTGCCAAGCCAAGGGTTACGCACGGTCACTATGTCGTGTCGTGTGTACAGCCTTGACAGGACGGGACGGAACGGAACGGGACAGGATGGGCCTGCTGCTGCAGGCGCCTCCACTCCCGTCCCGTCGTGTCGTCCACAGCCACAATAGCGCCGCCCACCCCGAGGAGTAAGCTGGACCCCCTGGGTTATGCAGAACCCATGACGCACACGAACACTGCATTCACTCTGCAAGATCCACGCTGCATGGCTAAACAGTGACTGGGTTACGCACAATCCATGACGCAGACGCGCACTGTATCCACTCTGCAAAATCCACACTGCATGGCTCAACACTGACTGGGTTACGCACTAATTGGTTGCGCAAAATCCACGCTGCATCCGGTCGTGTCGATTCTACGCGTCACCTGCTCCAGCTTGGTTACGCACGGTTCGGCGACGCACCATCCCATGGCGCGTGCATCACCGACTGGGTTACGCACGCCAGCATCACGGTTGCCGCGGGACACTGCGGGTGGTGTCGACTAAGCGCGTAACCTGCAAGGTCTCGCTTACGCAGGTGCCATTTAGCGGGCTGCGCACTAGAGAATTCCATGGACGACGCGTCAGCAGCCTCCCCGGCGCGGGCTTCGCTTCGGGGAGAAGCAAACTGTGTACAGCCTTGATAGGACGGGACGGGCCTGCAGGCGCCTCCGCTCCCATCCCGTCGTGTCGTCCACAACCACAGCGCCACCCGCCCTGAGGAGTAAGCTGGACCCGGTGGGTTACGCACAATCCACGACGCACACGCTCTGCTTCAGCCTACTCCTAGGTTACGCGACTTGCTACCATTTGTAGGCTTCTGATAGATGCCCTGAGTACTATTGGCAAAGGGAGTAATTCGCGAAGCTTATCAGTATCAAGAGGATCATAGTGCATGAGGAACCAGAAGAAGAATCGACCTGCGATGTGGAAGCTGTTTTTAGGAGGGTCATGCAAGCTGACAATGGTATGCAACAGAAGACATGAAGATGCAATGAAGTAATTAACTTTGCAGCTATATCAATGATATAGTTTGTTGTTTTTTCCTTTTCTTTCTTTTTCCTAACTACTGTGATCATCTCTCGGGATCGTAGTCTTGTATTTGCTGCTATATCAATGAAATATGCTGCACCGAGTCAGGCCCGCACATCAAGAGACGGCAGGTGAAGTGGAATGCGTAATTTGCACAGTGTCGGTTACGCATGGTGCAACCTCATGTCGGACCTACGTAATCGATACCTTTTGGTGGCAGCGCCCGGCAGGTTACGCACGAGGAACCATGATGGATGCATGGAGCAACATGGCTCGCGGTTACGCAGGTGCCCAACGCTTCTCTCTGTGAATTCTGAAACGTCACCGTTCACACGGATGACTCGAACCGCGCACGCCTCGGGTCTCGCCGTCCAGCCCCCGTGCCCCTTCTTAAGTGTAGTAGGCAAGGCGTGGCGTGTCCATACTCCATAGCATCTTGCATTCCTCTTTCATTCCGCTCGCGTTCTCCATTTCGTGTGTTCATTTCTCCCGTTTGCCATTGAGAAGATGTCCAACAGCAGTGACTCCGACGACTGTAACTCCTACAATGGAGAGAAGGAGTTCGCCCAGATGGTCACCGAGATGGCCAATGAGTTCGCCTTTGGTCAGTGCCGCGTCCGCCGCGTCGGAGGGTACTATCGTTGTACCTTCTGTCCCGGCCGGATGCAACGCAACTGGAGCCTCCTCGAGTTGCTCAACCACGCCGCCGGGTTGTCCACCAGAGGCAATGTCCTCAAGGGGCCACAGCACAAGGCGCTCGCTGACTACATCCTCTACAGCAGCGAACTGGCCCGCGAGCGCGAGATCGGTCGCGTTGGTGACTGTGGTGGCAACCTCGCCGTGCAGGCAGAGAGGAAACGCATCCATGCGGCCAACCGGGCGAAGGCGGCGAAGCGCAAGAGCAAGGTTTTGATTCTTTCTTTATTTGCACAATGCGTTGCACTTTACATTCGAAATGCTTTACCCATTTTAAACTTTGTCTTCCTCTTCTCATAGCGCATGGCGGCTTACCATCTCCCCGGCGACAAGCGTCGTCCCGACGGAAGCATCGGCTGGTAGGCTGCGGCTCACTGATAGTGAGATGCGTGGAACGATGCTCCAGCGGTGTCCGTACTAGGGCAGGGTTGCCCTTTATTTTAATCTATCTAGGTTTACTATTTTCGCTATATGTAATTTCGATCCATACTTTATGTATATTAATTTCGTACTTTGTTATAATGAACTTGCTATAATAGTGTTATGTGTCTAATTTAGAGATTATGTATTTTGGATTTGTTTTGTTTCGTTATTCCATTCCAAACGCATGCTATTTCGATGGATCCATCAGATTTGGACTTTGTCGTTGGATCCCCTCGATTCCATGTTAGGACTAGGCTGTTATTGGGCCTGTAATAGGGTAGCGGGCCTGTGTGCCGCCGTGGGCCGTTGGGCTTGTGTACGCTGTTCGGCCAGCTGGCCGTATCCGTAGGTGGCATAGGCATTTATTTATCAACATATAATATCAAACAGTTGAACTGTTCTTGTTCCTCCTGGTGCTCCTGTGCCGTTCTCCTCTCGATTCCCCTTCTGTCTTCTTCCTGATCTCGGTTTCCTGCTGTTTCCCCTCTGATTCCCTTCTCCAATCCCTTCCCTACTACCTGCTGCTAACATTCCATCGACCACATCTTCTTCTCTTCCCCATGCACTGTGCTAAGCAAGTAGGGATGGTGGTGGTGGCTGAGTTATAAGCGTAGCAATGTTCGCCGGAGGCCCAGTGGTGAGGCTTATCTCTTGGGTTCGGTGCTGCGGTTTCGACTGGCAGGGGCGGTGCTATGATGCACGTCAAGGTCGCCTGCTTCGAGTGGCCAGCACTACGTTGTTGCAAGCTGGTGGCTTCGCATCGTTGCAAGAATCATGCCAAACAAGTCTGAAATATGATGATTAATGTTTATGGTACAACGAAAGAGTTAACTTGCGGCATATTTTGAAAGCAAAAGAGAATAGCTAAATACTGAAATAGGAGGCGACAACAAGCTAATCCTCGGAAAGGGACAACATGCATATATATGAGCTTTTGAATATTCATCGCAATGAGCAGAATACATATAGTAAACACTCTACAAATACATACACCATGGGCCCCCCTCTTTCATGGGCCCACCCCCTAGGACGGCCCTGCTGCTTAACCATGGTCAAATAAAAGAACTAACACTGAATGATTCATCGATGCCTACATGGGCTCATCCCAACAAGGAGTTAGGCACGCAGGCCCAGTACAAAACCCAGATAGCTATTTCTATAATAAATGAGTACATAAGTGTTTACTTAATGATACATCTAAAAAAGTGTTTATTTAATGACAAGTGTTCGAAAAATGCAACAAATGGCATAGAGCACATCAAAAAATACAACCAATGGCATAGAGCTCAAGTGCTAATTTCCAATGCCGCTCTACAGTGAATGGAAGCATGTTTGTTTGTTTGTAATACGATGGTAGGACGGTCCAGAGTCAATTATGTGCATAACCTGCATGCACGCGCTCGGTTAGCCACATCCTCGGTTACGCACTATCCATTTTGAATGGCTCCTGCAACATAGATTTGGTTATTACGCACTGCCCTGCGTAACCTATGCCCAGTCTATTACGCAGGAGGTAGACAAGAAACAATTCTCAAGAACAAAATCTCACCCTCCAACACCATCACCTACTCCAAAAGCAAACTGAATAGCACAAGCAAAGATACAAGAAGCAATGGGTGCCTCAAGCATACAGGAATACAAAATTCTTCCACAAGATCAACAGTTCAATAGTGATTCTATATTTTTGGCGTCAAACTTCTGATGCTAATATTGCGTTGTAGCATAGCTATCTACCACCCCCAATTCTATACAGCGACAGCGACCATGCTCCAATCCCACAATTTGCAAAAAAAAGAAAAAGAAAAGAATACACAGGACCAGACAGACTCCGAGGCGCTTGACGCGCGGGCATCGTCGTCAGTATTCATGACCCAAACAACCCGACAAGCCCGATCCGACCCAACCACGTGACGGGTCGGAGTTTTGTCCCGAATCTCAAAATACCGGGGCTGACCCGACCGAACAATCTGATGGGTCGGGGCGTGGAAACCTGAAAAGACCAGGGAACATTTTTCGGTCGTGTATTTTGACTTTTTCGTATCGGCATTTCGGTTTTTGTAAGGGTACTTCGGATCAGTTTTCGGTCTCTGGTTAGTTTATACCTCAGTTCACGCGTGTTTTTCCATCTTCTGCATACCCTTAAGTAATTTTGCCATAACTCCTAGCTCAGAAGTCCAAATGATGCACTGTTTGTTGCATTGGAATCTTGACTTGAAGGAGCTTCAAACTACTCCATGATGCAACTTGTTAGATGTACAGGAATTTTCTGACATAAATTCCAGATTACAAGAAGTATTTCAGCAATATGATGGTACAGAGTTGGACGTAAAGCTTCTCATGTAACCCAGAGTCTTGTGTGATTAATCCTTCTCAACTTAGGCAGCGAACTTGGTGTCCTCCATGTAACCCTATGTGTCTTCTATGTAACTCTTGTAAACCTGACTAGGAGTAAAGTACAAGACTAGTAAGGTAGTATATGACTCTCATCAGTATTGCAATGTAACACAGAGAGGAACTTAAAGCATTCACTGATTAACCTCTTGTTGGAGTTTCTTAGCATGGCTGCTTGTAACCTGTCCTTCATACACATGTGCTTCTGTATCCAATGCTTGTTCCTGCGTAACTACTTGTGTTTGATTCTTCAATCTTCATGCGTAACCCAAGGTGGACTTGGTGTAATTCGTGATGCATCTTGTATAACCAAGGGAGTTGGGTTACATACGGCTGGGATGTCCTCATCATCTCCGGTGCTCTTAAATGTGCGTGACCTTCCTCTATGCCTCATGGTGAGCGGCAGGGGTAGAATTCATTGTGGTGTGGGAGCGCGTCCCCGCCGCCTCCATCCGTGCGAGTTTTGGGAGGACTCTTTTCCTAAAACAATGTAGTCTTTGACGGCCTCAGCGGCGGAGGATACGAAAGTTATTTCAGGAAATTATACTGGTACCAAGTCAAATAGTATGTAAGTTCGTGTATTTATTAAGAAGAATGAGGTCATACCACTAAAACCATTTTTTAACTTTATACCTAATTATTATCAGTATAAAGGGCTCATTAGTAATACAGACACCAAATACATGTGCCAACTACGTGGCCCGTACTAGATAGCCTAGGCCCATCATATTATCACTTGATTTACTAATGACGTATACAATTATGACACAGGAGATCTTCTGTGCTCATATGCTTGGAATTTGTTTCGATGATGTCGTACGTAACCAGTAGAGCTTTCGCGTAACCTAGTAATTTTGGATCTTCTATGATGAGGTCTTGTATCATTCACTTTCCCAATGGATTACTCATCGTATACGTAAGCCATCAGTGTTTTCGTGTAACCAAGAATTTTGGATCGTCTGTTCCACATGCACACAGGTGATTCCTACCATAACCATTATTTACGCACGTAAGGCACGAGACCGACGACGTAACCAATGCTATTGAGAGTAAAAATGACACACTCCGGCGGCGGCGCCCGACCACCAACCTAACCCTTCTGAAGCTCCTTCGTTGATGCGTAACTCACCGACGTGGTGCGTAATCCATGGCACTTTGCACTGTACCAGCTCTCTTCTCTGGGGATCGGGGATAAACACGGTGGCTGTGTGCAAGGAACCCAATAGACCGCGGCTGTAAAATGACGGTACTACCCTCGAAGGTTTCTCCGCACCTTTACGCGTGCCCGAAAATATGGTGCCACCTGTCACAACATGATTGGCTTAACAATCCTTTACATCACTTTATGCTGACCGCACCGAAGAAAGTATCTTTTGACATATCTCATTTACACTAAAGTGTGTTCGTGCATGATTGATGTGTTCTTGTGTTCTTCATGTGTTCTTGAACTAGAGGCTTGTGTTCTTCATGAACACAACCCTTCGATCTAGTTGAATACATACACAAGTGCATTTATCTATTTGTCTGTGGATCACTCTTTCGATCTAGTTGAGGCTCATAAATATGTCAGTAGTTGTTCTTCCTAACCTATCCTGATCTGATAAGGTACGATCTTGTCCACACTTGCTTTACGTTCATAGTTCCGTATTTATATAGATTGCTATAGTGTTGTTAGCAGGCTGGCAGACGTAACCGCGCTATAGTAGTTATCGGGAGTGTAGACATGGTGTCTGGACTCTGGTTATCCTATGAATACCAAGTGCATTCGCGTAACGATAGAGGTAGGCCGCAGTGGTGACAGCTTGTTGGACCCTTTGAAACCCTCCGCGCCTGTGTACCGAGTAGGGCCCTGTTGTCAGAACATATGCCTAGTCTTAAACAGCTAGGGTGGGTTGGCGCCCCGTAGTAAGTTCCATATACCGTGAGACGATACGACCTTGATCGATACATTTAGGAAGCCCTTCACCTTCTCCCTTACCATAGCCGAGCTCGGTGTCCTTGGACCATCTATACTAGAGTAGAAGATAGTGTACATCATTCCTTGGATTCGATACCCTTGGAATACTCTCCTTCCTCGGGGAAGTGCTACATCAGTATTTCCATGTGCTTGCAGATTCATTCGTACTCGTTGGTATACCCGGTCGCTCTTATAAGCTCTCTCTAGTTGTACAACTAGTGGTGACGTTAAGAAACACCAACAAGCATTTTTGGCGCCATTGCCGGGGAACGATTGCTGTATCTATCTTCGAACCTAGTGGTCCTTGTATTTATCTTTTTTCGTTTTCTTCTACCTTTACCCCCGTTATCCATGGAAGGTTATCCTTGTAAACACCTTCCACATTCGAGGAGTGAACCCTTAGAGCCACCTTCGTCAGAACCCGTTCTTTCATCTGGCTGTCGGATTCACCCCTCCCTCATGAAGCTAATTCAGGATCTTTCCTTCTCGGGGTCAATTCATGAGAACCCCTTCGATCATGTGAGAGACTATGAGTGCCTGATTGAAACTCTGAGTGAAATCGGAGAATCACCGAATGCTTGGAAAAGGGAGTTTTCCCGCTATCCCTCTCTAGGAAAGCATGGGATTGGCACCATTGTTTTGGTAGAGACTACCTCACTTGGGAAATTTTGAGAGCAGCTTCCTGCTCTCGATTCTTCCCGATACGACATGTTATCTCGTTGAGGATAAGGATTCTCAGTCTCAAGCAAGGTGAGGACGAATCACTAGGAATGGCATGGAATCACTTCACCTTCTCGACGGAAGATTGCCTAGTCCTCCACGTTCCCGATTGGTGCTGCTTCAACACTTCTGGTATGGGTTGCGAAAGGACAATGTCATGCAGCTTAATGCTCTCTCTGGAGGCTCTTTCGTGCACTTGGATGCTGCTAAGGGAAAAGGATCATGGAAACCCTCCGGGATTTCAGCTCCCCTTGCATCCCGGTCGATGAGGTGCCCGTTAGAAGAAATGTTGAGCCACCTAGATCCATCATCAACCGAGCTGAGGCTTTAAGCTCCGGCTGAAGATATCATTCCTGATTAGCAAGAATCTTAGGGAAAGATTGCTTAGCGCAGAGTCTACCCTTGGGTTCCCCTCTCTTACCTCTTCTTAGACCTTCTCCCCGAGGCTTTGTCTCGTGGGAGGATGGAGAGAGTAATTAGGAAAGGACGAATCATTCTCGACCAGGATGACTTGTCTGATCCTAGTTATGATCTCCTAAGAGAGTAAGGTAGGCTTATCATGTTCCTACGTCTCAGTTTGAGCTGAGGTGCCTAGCACCAAGGTTACATATGGACTGAGGCATCGGTCTTTGTTTTATAATCCATGAGGATTCATCTATCTGACCGAAGGAGCATGATCACATATCGATCGAATCGTGTGCATTCATTTATGATGCCAAGATCATCGATCTATGCTGATCAGTCAAGAGAAGCTTTACTTCTTATCTTATGCTTGACTTGATCGATGCCCGATGGGAGCTGATCTTTCCAGCCTATCCACAACCTCCCATTGGAAGCTTAGGCTAGACCTCGGGATGTTTCAACGTTTTGATGAGAACATCGGTCCCTCTACCTAAGGGAAGGATGAGCTAAACCTCACCCTTCACCCGAACTCCTGGCCGTTTGAGTTTCTACTCTATCCTCTTTTGGAGGTTGAGTTTTTTTCTGAGCTGAGTTCGCTCGGAGATCAGTTGTGAGAGCACTAGCCTTACTGCTCAATCTTTTTATCTTCGAGCTCCACCACCCTAGTGCTATAGCTTCTCGAGTCCCGTGATCACCCCAGGAGCTGTCTCAGCCTCCCTAGAATGATCATGTCTGCTTTTAGCTTTGTCATCTTTTGGACTCGTGTTCGTATATATGGCACTAACCTTGCAACTAGAGCTTTACTGATTCATCGATGATTGGCGGTGAGATGGGAAGGACACCACCAATGATGGCTGCAAGAGAAATCTCCCATGGTCGAGCTTATGACCATAATAAACAAAGCACTACCAGGAGATAGCCTGGACTAGCATAGGTTTTATTTCCCTTCTTCGAATAAAAGCAAGAACATGTGTTTAGGATAAGTTGTCCTTCGGGTATTTCTGGTCACTAACCTTTCAGGTGGAGATTGAAAAGAAGAATGGATAGGTGATGCCTAACAACATGTGAGCTACATCAGATGCAACACCTAAGGTAAGCTTTGGTGAGGGAACATTTACAAAAGGAAGCTTGATCACTACACACTTGAGTTTTGTTGCCTAGCAATGCAAACTTCAAGTGTGGGGGAGGTATGTGAGCATCCTAAGTAAAGTTCCTCCTCTACCAAATCTTATCCTGGTGTGATGATGATGTAAGCTCTTGCATCTTGCCCACTAGCTAGGTAAGTCCTGCTTTTGACATTAAATGAAGCCCTTCCGGGAGGTTGCCCGAGGTTGACCGTCTTATGCTCATGCTTATGTCCCTTTTTATAAATAGCTTGATCATGCTTTCATGCTTCCTTTATCTTTGTTCATATGCTCTGGTTTGAGTGTTGTCGTACATACGCACGCATTCATAGACTGTTTTAGATTAAGCATAGTGCTTAGGTTAAAATTGTCTTCTTCAGTCAAAACAAGACATGGTGTCGAGTTGTGATTGATGAACCTTAGAGTTATATTTTCATGGATGTTGGTTGCATATTTGCTGACTAACCCCTGAAGAAAATTTTCAAATTTGAATGGGTAAGTCGTTGAGCTAAATTCAAATGGGAAGGTAAGTTGAGGTGTCAGATTCATGTTGCACATCATGCAAAGGTGGTACATATGACCTCTCAAAGGTCCAAGGTAAGTATATTCCCCTTTGTGTATAATGTGTAACCTTGGTCTAAACCCTTTCGATCAAATGACATGGTGACAAGAAAATAAAATAAAAATAACAAAAAAATATTTGAATTTGAATAAAGGCTCTATGGTTCTCGAACCAGTAGAGTCCATCTTTTGTTTCCATTTGTCATATGAAGAACAACACCAGAATCAAACACTAGTGTGGGGGAGTTCTCTCGAGCTCATCATCGACATATCCACTCGAGAACTCCCACACAGGAGTTGCACAACATCGGCTACGCCTTCAAGACAAGAGCAAGGTAAACTAGAGTGAGCTGGCTGCCTTATGGTCGGCCGAATCACCACTGGTCTTCCTTGAACTCTTATCCTTCAGAAGTGATGGTATGTGCACCTCTACCTCACTCTCCTTTATCCATGAGTTTGAATGAATTTCAATTCCTATCATTTGAAATCAAACTTAGAGGTTTGTGCTATGATTACTCTACATGATTCCTGTGGTTGGCTTACATATGATTTATTCCTTACTTATCATCTTGATGCTTGTGAACAAATATCATTAGGGAACTCATGCTTATCTAAGTAGTTGATGTTTGTGATAGGTTTGATGATATGATCTTCGCTCTTTATGTTTGAGTGCTTGGGAATTTTTATTTGAAAATCATAAAAACCTTTTGCAAAGCTCCTCTTTGACATGCCACAGTCCTACCAAAGCCATATGATGTTTTAGTTGAAAACCTTATACTCATATGCTGCTTGTTATTGCATTGAGCTTTGTCAAACTCTGTGACCCTTGTGAGAATTCTTTTCGCTACTTTCATCATCAAGATTCATGTGCACACCACCACATTCCCCTTGCTATGCTTCTACACTAGAAGTTAGCATTGTATCATTCATCCATTTCATAAAAATAAAGCTCCATGTGTGGTGTGACCTCTCTCTCCAAAAGTGTCCTTCAAAAAGAGACATGGGCTATGAAAAAAAGAGAAAAAAAAGAGAGACAGATGCTCAAAGCAGGATGAAAGAAAGAAAAAAAAAGAGAGACACATGCTCAAAGTTTGATGAAAGAAAAAAAAAGAAAAAAAGAGAGAGAAAAAGTAGCCCATGTCCAAAATAAAAAAGAAAAAGGGGAGAGATGGTCATGCAAAAAGGAGTTCAATAACTTAGATGGTAATAACTAGTGTCCACTCCGGGGCTAGTGTCCACCTTACCATCAACCAACACTCATCATATATGTATGGTAATATCTAGCACCCATTCTGGGCCTAGTATCCACCTTACCATACTCACCAAATCCATACACGTGCACATCTTGATCTGATTGTATGATTTGATTTTCTCTGTGGATCCGGTTTTTGATTTTGCGATATATGTGATACAAGTATGCTTTATCCTTTATCCTACCCTGAGCTCCACATATAGCCATCATTAGAAGTAGGGTGAAGAAAGGCAATCTAATGCCTTGGTAAGAACATATACACATTGAGCAATCTGAGAGAATCAAATGAGGAGCTAAGCAAGGTTTGTTTTGAAAATTTATTGCAAAACCCCAAGTTACTTAGCATGATGAGCAGGAGTGATTTGATTCATGACCGTTCCATTCCTCAACTACCCCAGATAGCATGATAGACACTTCACAAGTTCACAAGTACAAGGTATGGTTTGGGATATCTCTTATGCTCACTTCGTACCTTTGGATATCGTGTCTCACCTTGATCTGACTCCCTTTACTCGAGACGAGCAAAGGTCAAGTGTGGGGGTGTTGTTGACGGCTATTAAGTGCTACTTGTACAGCGTCAATACCTGTATAAAATAAATGTAAAGTGATCATCAACACTAGAATAGGGTTTGATACTGATAGTTTCCACGAGTGTTGGTGTTTCTAGCTTTTGTTGCAGGATGCACCGAAATATGTGTCAAATGGTACAATTGAGAGCAAGTAGTCCAATGGCTATTAAAGGATGTCATCATAAACAACCTCAAATACCAATTTGGACTGCACCATTGCGACGGGCTCGTCGAGACAATCGAAATGGATATATCATTTGTCTACTTCGGAGTCCGGATGGGAAAGATATGCATAAGACAAGATCATACTCCCGATATCTTGTGAGCCCGATGGGACAAACACTAGGCCACGTGGCGATGTGCTGCCACATTGGATGCCATGTGTCCATGACACCTCATCAATCCAAGTAAGCAATCACCAACAAATCAGACACCACCACGTGTGCAGCACAAGGATCCAAGGGCTCACCAGGGACCCAAACCACCTCAACCGTCATAAGGGCCCAGATACCACTCACCCAGACAAAGCACAAGTCAAAAGGAGCTGGGCCAGGGTCAGCCGAACCTGGGTTCGGTCGAAACCCTTTTGTCCCCGTTCGCCATCTGCTTCCACTTGGTGCTTCCATGTTGATCCCTTGCAGCGTTCTGGGTGGATTGGTGACATGGCGCCCGTTGATTGGCCGGTAGAAGGTCGGTTTGGCTCCTTCCCCTGGAAGCTACAGAAGAGTGCAATGCAAGATTCCTCGCCACGTGTCGCTTTCCTATTGGTGGCGCCCAACGCAAGCTGCACATCTTGAAGAGGATTTGGCCTCTTGACAAGCCACCCCCTCCTCTATAAATAGGAGGGGAGGGGCTCCATTTTGGAGCACATCCCAAGCTCTCCTCTCCTCTCATTCCCCATGTAGGGTGTGTGTGTGTGTGTGAGTGCTAGGTAGAGAGGGAAGTGAAGGTGAGATGAAGGTGTTCTTCTTTGTTCTTCATTGAGACCAAAGTAAGTATTTCGACATATCTCATTTAGACTAAAGTGTGTTCGTGCATGATTGATGTGTTCTTATGTTCTTCATGTGTTCTTGAACTAGAGGCGTGTGTTCTTCATGAACACAACCCTTCAATCTAGTTGAATACATACGCAAGTGCATTTATCTGTTTGTCTGTGGATCACTCTTTTGATCTAGTTGAGGCTCATAAATATGTCAGTAGTTGTTCTTCCTAACCTATACTGATCTGATAAGGTATGATCTTGTCCACCCTTGCTTTTCGTTCGTAGTTCCGTATTTATACGGATTGCTATAGTGTTGTTAGCGGGCTGGCAGACATAACCGCGCTATAGTAGTTATCAGGAGTGTAGACGTGGTGTCTGGACTATGGTTATCCTATGAATACCAAGTGCATTCGCGTAATGATAGAGGTAGGTCGCAGTGGTGACAGCCTGTTGGACCCTTTGAAAGCCTCCGCGCTTGTGTACCGAGTAGGGCCCCGCTGCCAGAACATATTCCTAGTCATAAACAGCTAGGGTGGGTTGGCGCCCCGTAGTAAGTTCCATATACCGTGAGACGATACGACCTTGATCGATACATTTAGGAAGCCCTTCACCTTCTCCCCTACCATAGCCGAGCTTGGTGTCCTTGGACCATGTATACTAGAGTAGAAGATAGTGCACATCGTTCCTTGGATTCGATACCCTTGGAATACTCTCCTTCCTCAGGGACGTGCTACATCGGTATTTTCGTGCGCTTGCGGATCCGTTCGTACCCGTTGGTATACCCGGTCGCTCTTATACACTCCCTCCAGGTGTACAACTAGTGGTGACGTTAAGAAACGCCAACAACGACTCTACCGTCATGCAGTAGCAATACTTGCGGCTAAGCACATCTGCAACCACATTGGCATTGCCAGGGTGATATTGGACTTCCAGATCATAATCCTTTATCAATTACAACCACCTTCTTTGCCTCATATTCAGATCCGATTGGGTGAAAATATATTTAAGGCTCTTGTGATCGGTGAAGATATTCTAGCGATTTCCCATCAAATAATGCCGCCAAATTTTTAAGGCATGAACAACCGCTGCTAGCTCAAGATCGTGGGTAGGATAATTCTTCTCATGAGGTCAAGTGCTCGTGAGGCATAGGAAATAACCCGGTTCTCCTGCATAAGCACGCAACCAAGGCCAACGCCTGAAGCGTCACAAAACACCTCAAACGGTTTCATCATATCTGGCTGTGCTAGCACTGGGGCTGATGTTAAATGTTCTCTCAAGGTGTGGAAAGCCTTGTCACAAGCTTCATCCCACACAAACTTGACACCTTTCTTCAATAGTTCAGTCATGGGCTTAGCTATCCTGGAGAAATCAGGGACAAATCGATGATAATAGCCTGCTAGACCCAGAAAACTGCGAATTTGATGCATAGACTTGGGTGGCTTCCAATCCATGACACCCAGCACTTCGCTAGGATCCATGGAGATACCATCCTTGAAAATAGTGTGACCCAAAAATTTCACACTATCCAACCAGAATTCACATTTGGAGAATTTAGCATAAAGCTTGTGATCTCTCAAACGCTGTAAAACAATCCAGAGATGTTCTGAATGCTCTTCTTCATTCTTGGAATAAATCAGAATAACATCAATGAAGACCACTATGAACTTGTCCAATTCAGTCATGAAGACGGAGTTCATAAGGTACATGAAATAGGCGGGTGCATTTGTGAGACCAAAGGACATCACTAGAAATTCATAAAGACCATATCTGGTGGAGAAGGCTATTTTCAGAATATCACTTGGTCGAATCTTGATTTGATGGTAGCTTGATCGAAGATCGATCTTAGAAAAGACTTTGGAACCAGCCAATTGATCGAAGAGAACATCAATGCGGGTTAAAGGATATTTATTCTTGATTTTCACCGCATTGAGAGGGCGATAGTCAACGCACATCCGCAAACTACCATCTTTCTTCTTCACAAAAAGAGCGGGACATCCCCAAGGAGAAGAACTTGGGCGAATATACCCCTTATCAAGCAATTATTGCAATTGGGTTTTCAGCTCGGCTAACTCTTTAGGTGGCATACGGTAAGGTCTTTTTGAGATAGGTGCAGTGCCAGGTTGGAGCTCTATCAGGATTTCGATGTCCCTGTTGGGTGGCATGCCAGGCAAGTCATCGAGAAACACATCCGGATATTCACAGACCACAAGAATATCTTGTAGGTGAGAAGTGATCACCACGTAAGAACTAGGGTTTACACTCTCTTTAAAAGGTAAGTACAGAGTCGTGGCTCCAACAAGTGGTGAATTGATTTGTATCATTCGCTCAGAAATATCCAGGATAACCTTATGTCGGTCCATCCAATCCATCCCTAGGATGACATCAATGCCTTCCAAACCCAGAATGATATGGTCCATGTCAACTGTTTTGCTGCCTAATTCCAATGGTACCCCTCTAGTCACCAGCTCAGAAGAGATTTTTCCTCCAGTTGTCTTTATCATAAACACCTGGTATTGCAAGGATTTAGTGCCAATTTCCTTAGTGTCTTTCCATTCATGAAACTATGTGTAGCGCTAGAATCAAACAATATCTTGATAGGTTTGCCTCGGATAGAGAATGTGCCCATGAACACTGGTGCTCCATCTGGAATATCCACCACAAAAGTGAAATTGAGTCTGCTCTGCTTGACTTGGGCAATCTGCTTCTTGCCCTTGTTGCTTGGTTTGGAATCTGGTCTCTGGTTCGGCTGATTTGGCTTATTATGTTTATGGTTCTGGCGAAGGTGTGGGCATTTCTTAGCAGAGTGTTCTGTACTACCACATTTGAAACAACTACGCCCATTGCTAACACTAGGAGATGTAGGTATAGGAGGCTTTGGGGTCTGCTGCTGGGGATTTGGGAAAGGAAACTGCTCTTGAAGTCGATCCTAGGACTGCTTAACGACCCACCTTTCCGACTGTGAAGTCAGCCGGAAGTCTGGTGAGGGCTTCCGCATCATGCGAAACTTTCAAATCTGCACATTATTTGGCGTGAAGTTAGTTTTCTCTTCCTCTCAGCTTGAGCCCTATTCATGGCATCTTCTTGCAAGATAGCCTTATTCACCATCTCATGATAGCTGTCGAGCTCTACCAGATTCAGCCGTTCATACAAATCACTATTCAGGCCATCACGGAAACACTCCATCTTCTTCGCATCAGTATCCACATGATATCCTCCATATTGGCATAGGTTGCTGAACTTTTGTGCATATTGATACACGGTATCTGACCCTTGCTTGAGAGCCAGCAACTCCCTCATTTTCCTATCTGTGAGCACCTTAGGTATATGATGGTCTCTAAAAGCCTTTTTGAACTCAGACTAGGTGATTTCATGCCAGGACTTCTGCATGGACATGTAGTGTTCCCACCACATCAAGGCAGGACCACGCAGCTGCAATGCTGCAAAGCTGGCCTTGCGTTCTTCTGAGCATGGTAAAGTGAACACCATGAACATGGCTTCAATGGCCCAGACCCAAACATCTACATCAAGGGATTCTTCCGCCTTAGTGAACTGCGGTGGCTTCATGGTCCGAAAGTGCTCATACATTGCCACTTGGTGTAGTGCATCATTTTGATTCACCTGGGGCTACTGCTGCTGTTGTAGATGTAGAAGAATTTGGCACAACCACTTAGCTTGAGTAGCAAAGAACGTCAATGAAAGGTTTCTGTTCGGTGGTGGTGGGGGTTGGTTACTGCCACAAGAATCACCGAAACCACAAGGAGTGCTGCGGGTCGAGCCCACCATCTGAAAAGGGTTGAGCTTTCATTAAACACATATTCATAAGCTTGTTTATACAAAGGTAAACAAGTAGAACATGCACGACGAAAATCAAACAGCCGAATTTCCAGAATATGATCATGACTCAAGAACCACAACAATTTGGGTACTGGGGTTTGACTTTGATGGTTGCAACAAAAAATTTACAACTCAAAAACTAGAGCCCCAAAAATTCCCAAATTTTTCTGACAACTCAGTAAGATATTTATGCACATTTTTGGTATTCAAGGGTTGAGCTAGATCATCTAGCAGCAAGATCAAACTAGACAAGTTTCAGAGTGAGGTTACCTAGGAAAAACAACAAGACAGAGGTTCACTATTTTGATCATAACTCTAGATTGAGAAATCCTAAAATCGTGAAACATTTACAGTAGATGCTTGACTTGATGAGGAACAACTTGTGTAAAAGTTGCCTAGTCAGAATCATCTTAGGTTTGGCTCTAAAAATTTATGAGCTGACTACATAAGATTTTGGCAGAAAACTACTTATGATCAAAGTGAGAGAAAACCCTTTCTAAGAGCAAGCAACATTTTTTTAGAAGCATAGCACAAGAGTACAACAATAAATTTTAGGTTCAACAAAATTTTATCATGATGCACACGTCTTAAACGACCTCACAAACCATGGATCTTAAAAGACGTAGTTAGCGCCGGTGGCAAGCTTATCAACGACTCTTTCTATAATAACTAGTCGGAGCTACACATCGTTCATAGCGACCGCACTAACGTGGTTAGTGTACTTGCAAGAAAGGAACCTTCCATGCCAGCAGGTCACGGAAGTGTCCACATACATTACTATTCACTATAGGAATGGTACCTATGCATTTTGCACCGCATGGACAGCGCCCAACCTGAGACACGCCCCTTTTGAATGGAGGGTGTCCCCCTTTGCATGTTCGTAATGCAGAATCATGCACACGTCTAGCAAAATGTGGCGACATCACAACCCATGACTTGTTCATCTTGAATAGATCATGACATCCTTCGTTTGACTTGCATACGGAAAGCACACGTGTAAGACAGGTGAGCATCCAACCGAGAAGATATGATCCGTTGAATGGATTGCCCTATCAACCCTCGCATACTCATGATGCGGCACAACACACGTATGAAACACGTGGCTTAAGAAGTGCTAGAAGTTAGCATAAATAAATCATAGATACTTAGCCACCTTAAAGAACCCAAAATTCCCGCTAGGTCCTCTCGGTCTAAATCATTCCTTAACGATCCAACGTATTTTAAAAATCTAATCAATCTTGGTAAGTTTTATTATAAAACATGTGATTAGTGTTAATCTAATTACTCTGGTGTATACGGATGCTCTGGTACCAACTGTGACAACCCCATCTGAGATAAATCTGTACTATCGCCTAAACCACTCCATTTGGTCATTAAGCGATAATAAGGAACCATCATGTTGAGTGTTGCCGGGTTGAAGCCCGGTAAATCACGTGTACAACACACAAAGGATCGAACACATATACATTAAAACTCCCACGAAGGAGAGTCGAGAGTACCTTACAAATTAAAACCAATCTTCCCCGTAGGGTCAATTATTACAAACCATTGTTCTTGACATGGAAATAAATAATTTGGAGTTTAAAAGACAGCGGAAATAACTAAACGATAGAGTGGCATCATGGGAGGCCACCCATGACGCCATCACTCCTTGTCATCCACCCATTCCAACTCCCAGCCGGGTGGGATTTCTCCAGACCAAACATTATCACCTGAAAATAACATATATAGCAAGGCTGAGTATACTAATACTCACAAGGCTTACTCGTCTAAAATAAAAGACTTAGCCTCTAATCATGCAAGGCTTTTGGCTAGTGGGTTTGTTTTGCCAAAAACTACTAAGGAGTGAATCCTTACTTTCAATATTTTAGCTCAAGTTCTAGTGGATTAAATCATTACTAAATAAGCAACTATTGCAAGCAAGAGTTGTGCAATACAATTAATCAAACATGAAGTTTATCCATATTCCATCATAAAGGGATCACAATGGCCAGATGATTAAGCACTCTCGGATAATGGTGAGAGACCGACGATCGATTAATTAATAACCTTGCAAGGTGGACCTAAACACATGGAAGAATGCATACCCCAAAAAGGTCAAATAAAAGCCAAACGGGGTATACACTAACCAGGCGGTTCCCGTCAATCTTCAGTTCGGGATCAGAACCTACATCCCTTGATACAAGGCTTACTGGATCACTCCCACACGAACGTCCAGACTCACACAGGTACCGCACTATTGCAAGCAAGGGGACACGTCACTGTGCCTCACGGTAGTAGGGAAAGGTTCCCTTGCCGCGTCAATCGGGTACTAGGCTTACTAGTCCCATTCCCGACAAATGTTTAGTACGTTCAAAAGCTTAATCTCATAAGCACTGGACTAGAGCCCAGAATCTCATGCTCTTACCACGTGAGCAATCCGATTTATCAAATCTTATGATTCCAACATAAGAACCTATTCTCGCGAGTGACGAACATCACTCGACTTGTACCGGGTCCTCAGTGCATAGCAACCAGCGACCTAGCATTCTAGTAAGAGAACATAGGTACTTAAGGATCATGCAACTAGGGTTCCAATTCAACTCCTGAATGTAAATGCACATAGATAATCAAAGATAAATTCAGAAGTTTAAAAAGAACACATAGGTCAATGATAAACCGGGGCTTGCCTTCGTTGGCAAGGTTGGCCTTGGGCTCTTCTGTACTTTGGTCCAGGTCTTCCTCTACAGCGACGTAGTGCACGTCCCTGTCAGCTCCCTCGTCTCCTCCTTCCGGCACGAGCGTATAGCTACCGTCGTGAAGATCTACACGAGGATGCATATGCAAAATTTAATTGGAAGTTTTAATTTAATTAATTACACACAACACCTGACAAACATGGAGTGCAAGGTTGGCCACATTCACCTAGATAATAATATATTCAGTATACTCTTCCAATAAAGGAACAATATGTAGTGCTTTATTAATTATTCTTTTTGATGGTGAATGTGTACACATTTATACAAATAAATTAAATTAAAATGATAAAAACAGCAAGCGGTGGTTCCTAAGCTTTTTAGAATGTTCCACATCACATCCATAGGGTCATTAGGTGTGGTAGTGGTGGTTTTCCAATTTAACTATATTATTAAGCTTAAATGGCTCTAGTGTTCTTATTCATAAAATTAATTCATAAAATACAGTGGGTCAAACTTCTTAAGCTCTTTATCCCTATATCAAGCCACTGGATAAGATTTCACACTTAAAAGAGCTACAAATTAATTATACCAAAAATGACAAATTTTAGCTACCAAAACATGAGAAATTCATATAAAATAATTAAACATCCTCTGGGTCCAAATTTTCCCCCACTTATTCTCTGGCCCAAAACTAGGCTACACACACAACATTTATCACATGGGCCTTTCTGAATTTTATGCTATGCAATTACATTTAAAACTAAGCATAAATCAATAATAAATATTTCTAACAGTCCTAAATTCATGATAAATTCACCAGAGGTGAATCCAGGCATTTTAATACTATCACCAGAAGTTGGGCACAAAAATATATTTATGTTTAGCTACAAAAATCATTTAGGTAGATCTAGCATAAATACAATATAAATCATATTAAAAGATTTACTCAGTAACTTTGTGCAATTTTTGGTGCAGAGCCTACACATGGCATCTCTAACAACATTTCCGAAATTCAGCTCAAGATCACATCTAGATTTTGAAGTACAACAAAAGTAGGTCAAACTGAGCTTGAATTTTCATTCAAAGACTATCAGTCAAAAGTATGGCCATGCTTTGCAAAAGATGTAGGTCTGCTTAGAGGGAAACCAACAAAAGTGGTTTTACATTTTTTTATTTTTCTTTGATTTGCTATGAATTTTCCAAAATTCAGCCAAAATATGCCAAAGTTTGAAGAATCTATTTACTAATAGACCCCCGGAAAGATTTCTGTATTTATAGATATACCCTTGGTTTGCATTCAAGTCCCTGGGAAGAGTTTCGACCTTGCAATGTGGTCCTCGGGCTCGGCCGGCAGCTGGAATTGCCGGATTCCGGCAAGGCCGCGGCTGGAGAGGGTCGGGGACGGGGCGGATGACGACTAGGTGCTCAGCTAGGGATGGTTGGTGGCTGAGGATGAGGTCGGGGAGGCACCGGCGAGGGAGTGCGGCGGCGCAGGGTCTCAGCGGCCGCTAGAGCACCGGTCCGACGAAGCAGGCGGTGCAGGCAGAGCAACAAATGGCACGAGGAGGTTTAGTGGGGTCGTGCAGGGTGGTTGGGAAGCTCGGGTGGTGGTGGTGATGCCTGGAAGGGGGAGCTCGCCTGCGCCGGCACCAATGGCGGAGGCAGCGGCGCTCTGGCTCGCGCGAGCAGGAACACGGCGGGCCTTTTTATAGGCGGGTGAGTGGAGAGGCGGTTCGTGCACGTCAAGTTGACGACGTGGTCGCGACATGGGCACGGAGGTGGTGGCGACGTGCGGTGGAGTACGGTGGCGACGCGGTTGGTCGGGCGGCGGTGGATGGCGCGGCGCGGCACGGCCCGTGTGCGCGTGGCGCAAGGGAATAGGGCCGCGACCGGGGTATTGCATAGGGTGGGCCCACCACACATGTGTGGTAACACGTGCCCCTCGGCGTCCGGGCCCATCCAGCAGCGCGAGTGCGCGGACTGGCGCCGTCGGCGCGTGGCGTCGGGCGGGAGCGCGGGCTCTAGGGCGCTGGCGTGTAGAACAAATTTTTGCAACCAAAGTGCACTAAGATGTTTATAGCAAAGTTGGAGATCTCGTGATCCTCCACAACTTTTACAAAGGCTCCTAGGTGTTTTTCTCAACGGATTTTGCATAAACTAATTACCAAGATGCAACTTTTCTCAGCGGCTGTAAATAGTACTCACTGTCGTTGACCAAGGTTTTCCCCAACTCCCACTTCGAATTTGAAATGCCACTCAACAGCAAAGTTGTTTCCGATGAAAAACTGCAGAACTTTGGTATTGGGATATTTTGAAGTGTTTAGGTGAAATTTGGAGAACGCGGCAAAAGTTCTAGAAAGGTATAGATGTCAAAGGGGTTTGACTATGGTTTTGACTATGCTTTGACCAAGGTTTGACCATTAGTGCTTGTTGACTTGATTTAGATGATAATTAGCACTAACTGACACTATTTAAAAAAACGTGGTGTTACAAAGCCTCTAGATGGTGAGGCCGGTGATGGCCTCCTCATCGGCTTTGCCATCGCCTGGTGTGTCTAGGTGGGAATCTCGTGGGGGCAGTCCGGGTAGGAGTTGCGAAGCATGAGTGATGCAGTCAGCATGGTAGATGTGCCTCGGTGCTCCTTGCCTCCTTGCAGGCAGCGCAATGGGAGTCGGTAGCAATGCGGGCAACGTCGACGGGCTTGGACTCGACGGAGGCCTTTGAGGCCAGCAGGTTGTTGCCGGCAGGGAGGAGAGCGGCGCCATGGGCGAGCTCCTCCACCGTTGCCGTAGATGCCCGATTTGATGCCATGGCGGAAGCAGAGCAAGAGCAGAGGATGGTGCACCGAAAGGAGCAGGGAGCCCGGAGGCCGGGCCGCCGCGCCAGAGGGAGGAGATTGTCACGGAGGAGGATCTCGCGCTCGAGCCGAGGAGAAGGCCGCTAGCACTAGATCCCAGAAGTGGCTGTCGGCAGGGAGGAGGAGGGGCCTCTAGATGTGGGATGACCCCATCCCACCAAAATGAGCAGACAGGGGCTTCGCACTTCGACCCCTTCAGCGCTCCGTCTCCCTCGTCTCATAGCACAACGAGCCCACAGGGAAGGGAGCAAGGCCATCGTCGTTCCGCAGCTTGTCGCAGCACATGAAGGTGAGGTAGGGGTCGAGGATCGATGTCGTCGGCGGAGTCCGAGGTGAGGTGAACCACGGCGCACGGACGCGGCCGTGGCTTAGGCCGGCGGGGAGGAGCTCCCCCAGCGGGTGGCCAGGGTCTGGTCGTGCTCATCGTCACCATTATCTTTACCTGCTCTTACTGTCGTGGGTGCCGCACAGCCACCGGCATCGGCGGGCAGCAGCACAACGACGGACTGGAGGCCACCGGGAACGACGAGCAGCAGCCGCACACCCCTCCGCCCTCTCCAGCACTCCTCGTCCACAGCGACCTGGACCTGGAGGGCACAAGTCATGGATGCCGCTGGTGAGAGGAGCCAAAGGATAAGATTGAACGAAAAAATGTAAAAATGAATGGACTAGACACTTAGGGGCACCAGCAATGGGTGCCTTTAGGCTCTTTACAATGGTCCATGTAGGAGAGAGAAGGCAGGAGAGAGTATGTAGCATGTCGCCAGGTCTACCGAGATCTGCTACGTGGCTTTTCATGCGCGAAGGGTCCCACCACAAACGCCCTCCCTGCAATCTCTCTCCTCTCTTTCGGTCTTCCCCTGGGACTTCTCTCTGCCTCCATCATTGCAACTGCCGGAGCACGGCCATCACTGCAGGCAAAGGAAGGAGGAGCATGGGCTCGGCTCGGCTCTATGGGGGAGGAGCAGAGGTTGCTGCTGTTGGTGTTTCTTAACCTCACCGCTAGGCCCTGTTGGGTAGAGTGAGTGTGTAAGAGACACCCGGGTACACTAACAAGTGCGAACGAATCCGCAAGTGCACGGGTACACCGTTGTAGCACTTCCCCTAGGAGAATGAGTATTCCCGAAGGGTATCGTTCCTAGAATGGAGGAGTAACCAGTGAGGGTCTATCCAAGGACACCAGCTACTACTGGGATAGGTAGGGATATTAGAAGCACTTTCTTAAGGGGCTTAACTCTCAAGATGGATCTATCCGCTATTAGTCCTCCCCGTGGGGTGCCAGCCCATCCTAACTTTTTAGGGAGAGGCCAACGTACTGGCAACGAGGCCCAACTCGGTACGCAGGCACAGAGGGTTCTAAAGGGTCCAATAGGCTGTCACCACTGCGGCCTACCTCTATCGTTATGCGAACTCACGTGGTCTTCGCAGGATAACCAGAGCCCAGACACCACGTCTGCACTCCAGATAACTACTATAGCGCGGTTACGTCTATCGACCCGCTAACAACACTATAGCAACCCGTATAAATATGGAACCACGAACTAGAGAGAGAACAGATCAAATCATACTAGTCATCGAGCTACGGAGCAGAAAGAAATCTATGGATGCAAACAAACGAGATACAACAGACTTACTCAGCTAAACAGGATAAAAACATGCAAACAGATATATGAACTAAGGAACTAGCTCTAAAGGATCGAAGCCTTGTGTTACGAAGAACACAAGCCTCTAACTTATGAACGAGCTAAGAACACAAGAACAAATCATACATGCATGATGTCAACTATAGTCTATATAAGAAATGCTGAAATACTCACTTTGGTCTAAATGAAGAACGAGCATCCACGAGGACATCAACTCACTCCTCACTCCTACTCTATCTCTCAACTAATCCTTGTCTAGATCTCTACTCAACCCCATTCTACCACATAGAGGTGAAAATCACCTCACATGGGAAGAATTAGAGAGAGGGAGAGAGAGCTACACAAGAGAGAAGTGGAACTTGAGAGCTTGGAGGTGTGTGTAAAATAAGGCCCCTCCCCCTCTATTTATAGATAAGGGAGTGGCTTGCTCCGGGGCTCCAAATGCTCCAAAACACCCCGGGATGCAGCCAGGAGCCAATGGGAGAAGACCACGTGGAGGGCCAGTATGAACCGATCCTAGGTCGGTTCGGCCGAACCTAGGGTCGGCCGGCCCCTCGGGTGGCTCCCTGGCCCGTGCTTCCTCTGGCTCACTTCCATGTGGGCCGTGGTGCTCCTCCTCCGTGCATGGCACGTTTCCTGGCTGTTTAGTTAGCAAAGTGGGCCCATGGATCCATGTGATGCTGACATGGCAGCGTATGATTCGTCGAGAGTTCTTCACATGGATTGGTGACATCATGGATCCAGGAGAATCCATGTGGCAGCCCCTCATTGGCCAGCACTTGAGTGCCTTGGATTGGAGTGGAGTGGATGTGCATGGTTTCTTCTCATTTCTTATGCTAAATACCTGCATTCAAATGGACATCGACACTGGTGGAAAGTATTAGTTTAAGCTCCTATTCTAGTGTGGATGTGCAATTCATGCTTCAATTTGTAGGAGTTGACGGTCATGAAAATGGTACTTAACAGCCGTCAACAACACCTCCACACTTGACCTTTGCTCGTCCTGAGCGAAAGGGAAACAAAGCCAAGTGGGTCATGAATACCAAAGAGTGAGACAAACATAAGAGATATTCCAAGTCATACCTTGCTCTTGTGAACCTCTGTGGAGTGGCTATCATGTCTCCTTGGGTGATTGAAAAGTAGAACAGCTGTGAATCAAGTCACTTATGCACCTGATGGAAAACACCTTGGGGTTTTGCATGTTTTTCATAAACAAAACTCTTGGTGGCTTCCTCATTTGATTCTCTCAGATCGCTCAATGTTTATATGTCCTCACCAAGACATTATTGCCTTTCTTCATCCTACTTCTAATGATGGCTATATGTGGAGCTCAGGGTAGGATAAAAGAGAAAGCATACTTGCATCACATATATTGCAAAGTCAAAAACTGGATCTACAGAGAAAATGAAATCATACCATCAGATCAAGATGTACACCGGTATGGCTATGGGAGAATGGTAAAGTGCATACTAGGCCCGGAATGGGTGCTAGATATTACCATACATATATGATGGGAACTATGGGTTGATGGTAAGGTGGACACTAGCCCCAGAATGGACACTAGTTATTACCATCAAGATTATGGAACTCCTTTTTGCATGACTATCTCTCTGCTTTTTCTCCTTTTATTTTGGACATGGGCCATCCTTTCTCTTTCTTTTTTTTTTCATCATCATGCTTTGAGCATGTGTCTTGATTTTTTTTCATAGCCCATGTCTCTTTGAAGGATACTTTTAGAGAGAGGTCACACCACATATGGAGCTTTTATTTCAAAATGGATTAATGATACAATGCTAACTTTCAGTGTAGAAGCATAGCAAGGGGAAATAGGTGGGGTGCACATGAATCTTGATCATGAAAGTAATGAAAAGAATCCTCACAAGGGTCACAGGATTTGACAAAGCTCAATGCAATAACAAGCAACATATGAGTATAGGGTTTTCAACTATGAATATCATATGGCTCTGGTAGGACGGTGGCATATCAAAGAGGAGTCTTTTCCAAGAGGTTCTATATTTTTCAAAATAAATAACCCAAGAGAGTTAGTCATCAGAGCAACAGATCATATCATCCATCCATATCATACTCGTCAATTACTTAGGTGAACATGCTTGTCCTTAAGAAAGTTGTGGATCACAAGCATCAGGAAGATAACAAGGAATAAAAACATATGTGAGTCTACTCAGGCATCAAGCAAGCTGGGTGATCTTTAGCATCAACATTCGAGTTTTAATTTATAGAGATAGACAGATATAGCTTATAAAACTCAGGAATGAAAGAGTGAGTTGTCGAGATGCAAACCGGCGCTATGCATGGGAGTTGAATCGTGATGGGCTCTCCACAAGAGCGAGCTCGTGTGGGTCCCGTTCAGGTTCTCTGTAGATGATCGATCGGCTAGCGCGGAGTGCTCACAGTGGGTACGTGCGAAAACGTCATGCATGCATTGGGAGAGTCGTGGCTCTCCCCCACATTGTCCCAAACCTAGATGTCCTCTAAATCAAAAGACCAAAGTAATGACACAAGGGTGGCTAGACCGAGTTACATGACCGGTGAGCCACTTTATTCAAACATCAAATGTTCTAGAAATATATGATTTGGCGCTTACACACATCGAAAGAAATAAATGAAATGAAGGGAAATAAACCTAGACCTAGACTAGCGCTTAATAAGCTAAAGTTGGGGCTAATCGCCACTACTCGGCGTCATAGAGGGCCGCATGCCCCGTAGCCGAGAACAGCCTCCTCATCTTCGCACAGAGGCCGCAATGAAGGTCATGCACATCGTCTCTCAGCTCGGCCAGGTCCAACTTCTGCTCTGTGAAAGAATCCCTGAGCTTCTCGTTGCTAGCTTCCAATTCATTCATTAGCGGGGTCAGCTTGGCCACTGAGGAGAGCTTAGGGAGTTGCTCGGCTGCCCGAGACTTCTCCCTGAACCTCCTAGTGTAGGGCGGCAGTGGTAGTCCGTCGTCCAGGCCAAGGTCTTCATCCTCTTCAGACAGGACTGGAGTTGGGCGTACTTTAGGAGCCTTCTCCTTGGGCAGTGCCGGCCTTATGGTAACCAGCGGCTACGGCGAAGGAGCGGACTGTGCTGAGCTCATCTGCCCCCCAGCTAGCGATGATCCAGGTGCGCTAGGTGGAGCGAACGACAAACCCTTGGGGCGAAGCTGAGCCGTGGTTGGCCTGCCGTAGGGGCTGGCTGCCCGTCTCGTGTGCCTCTTCCCAGGCGAGGCGGAACGCCTCGACGATGGCGTGCCCGGAATCCTTCCGCCCGGTGGGATGGTGGCGAGCGGAGGGACCTCTAGAACTCCGGCCACCATCGCAAGGTCCGCTGCAGGGGCGGCAGCGATGGAGGGGTTGCCTCCTGCCCTGGGACCAGTGGACGAGGTGGAGCCGTCAAAGGGAACGATGCTCTTTCCGGCCATAGGTGCTGCGATGAGGCTGGAGGAGATGGATTCTGCGTGACGCGAAATTCGTCGTGCGGCAGGGAGAAGGTTTCTAGAGGAGAAAGAGACGCACACACGAAAGAAGGGAGGCGGCATCACTAGGGTTTCGGCCGAACCAGGGTTCGGCCGACCCTAGGTGGGCCCCTCTGGCCTTCCCCCTTCTCGTGTGGGCTTAAGCAGGTCTTAGGACCAAAGGCACAGGTGGATGCCCCGAGATGGAAAGATTGGCTTAGGCTAGAGCTAGGATAAGGTTGGGGTTGAATAATCAACCTCTACTATATAATAACTTTGGCCAAGCTATAGTATAACCATAGATAATCTAGGGGAACTCACCTTGACAACATACCTGGTCCATCAAAATGGTAGAAACCTCTGATGGGGATCAAGAAGCATTCACCGTGTCACCACAATGGTGTTGCCTTCCTGTGGTCCTTTGCCTTACTCCTTATCTTGGAAATTTCATTCTCCTACATAGTCAGTGTTCACAAGATACCCGAAGGATAATTCTTCTTAGGGAAACAAAATGAGCCCCAAGAATACTCAAAGTGTGGGTGTCTTGTGATCTCCTATCTCAACTCATGGCCATCTCCCTTGCAGATAATGTGATGTGATGATAAGCTCTGATCTGCAAGGTTAGTGCATACACGAACACGAGCCCGAAGGATATATCAAAGCTAAAAACAAGCATGATCATCCCAGAGAGCCGAGGCAGCCTTGGGGTGGTCACGGGACTCGAGAGCTATAGCACTAGGGTGGCGGAACTTCAGAGATGAAAGGATCGAGCACTGAGGCTAGTGCTCCCACAATAGCAACCGATCTCTGAGTGAACTCAAGCTTAGAAAGACACTCGGCCTCCAAAAGGATAGAGCATAAACTTCCAATGGCCGGTGTACAATCGAGAACCAGAGTTCAGATTAAGAACGAGATTCAACTCGCTCTTGCCTTAGGCAGAGGGTCTGATGTTCTCATCAGAATGATGGAAACATCCCGAGGTCTGGCCTAAGCTTCCAATGGGAGGCTATGAATAAGATGGAAAGTGCAACTCCCATTGGGCATCGATCAATCAGGCATAAGGTATGAAGTTTAAGCTTCTCCTAACTGATCGGCATTGATCGATGGGCTTAAGATAAGAAGCGAATGCACTCCATTCGATCGGTAAATGATCGTGCTCCTTCAGTCTGAAGGATGAATCCAATGGATTATAAAGCAAAGGCTGATGTCTTGGTTTATACGAAACTTCAGTGCAAGGCACTTCAGCTCAAACCTCAACGTAGGAACATGATAAACCTCTCATACCCCCCTTAGGAGCTAGTAGTTAGAATCGAGCAAGTCATCCTGGTCGGGAATGATCGTTCTTTCCAAACCACTCTCTCCATCCTCCCGCGAGACAAAGTCTCGGGGAGAAGGTCTAAGAAGATGCACAAGAAGGGAACCGAAGGGTAGATCTCGTGCTACGAAATCTTTCCCTTAGACTCCTGCTACTCAGGAACGACACCTTCAGCCAGAGATGCAAGGGGAGCTGAAATCTCGGGCTCGGCTGACGATAGATCTAGGTGGCTCAACATTTCTTTTGGTGAGTACCTCATTGACCGGGATGCAAGGGGAGCTGAAATCCCGGAGATTTTCCACGATCTGTTTTCCCTCGACAGCATCCAAGTGCACAAAGGATCCTCCGGAGAGAGCAGTAAACCTCATGGCATCATCCTTCCACAATCCAAACCTAAACTGCTGGAGCAGCATCCAATTGGGAATGTAGAGGACTGGGCAATCTTCCACCGCAGAGGCGAAACGATGCCATGCCATTCCTAGTGATTCCTCCTCACATTGCTTGAAACTGAGAATCTTAGTCCTTAACGAGATGACACGTCGTATCGGGAAGAATCGGGAGCAGAAAGCTGCTCTCAAACTTTCCCAAGTAAGGTAGTCTCTACCAAAATAACAGTGCCAATCTCGTGCTTCCCCAGAGAGGGATAGCGGAAAAACTCTCTTTTCTGAGCATCCGGTGATTCTCCGGTTTTACCCCGAGTTTCAATGAGACGCTCGTAGTCTCTCACATGATCAAAGGGGTTCTCATGACTCAACCCTGAGAAGGATAGGTCCTGAATGAGCTTCATGAGAGAGGGATGAAGCCGACAGCCGGATGTAAGAATGGGTCTTGACAAAGATGGCTCTGAGGGTTCACTCCTCGAAGGTGGAAGGTGTTTACAAGGATAACCTTCCATGGGTAGCGGGGGTAAAGGCAGAAGTAAAGAAAACAAAAAGGATATCTCAAAGGGTAACTGGGGTGAAGGTAGAAGAAAAAAAGAAAAAAAAGATAAATACGAGGATAGACGGGCTCGAAGGTTAACAACAGCCATCCCCGGCAACGGCGCCAGAAATGCTTGTTGGCGTTTCATAACTTCCCCACTAGGCGGCATTGGGTAGCGTGAGCGTGTAAGAGACACCCGGGTACACTGACGAGTGCAAACGAATCCGCAAGCGCACGGATACACCGTTGTAGCACTTCCCCTAGGAGAATGAGTATTCCCGAAGGGTATTGAAGGACCGAATAGAGCGACCAGAGAGGGGGGGGGGAGTGAATGGGAGCCGATAAAAATTCTTCCTTAAGGTCGAACTCGGCCTATACCCCGATTGCCACTCCAAATGTCCGCGCACAGAAAGGAAGCTCCAAACAATGCACACACAAGCTTGCAAGATCAAGAGACAAGCCTAGGAGCAAAGAGCGGAAGCAACTAGACAAGAATCAAAGGACTTAGGCAACTCTGCGAAGTCCCTGGCGGACTGTCTGAGGGGACCAGGCGGATCGTCCGTGATGACTGCACAGACCGTCCCTCAGGTCTCGGTGGACCGTCCGTAAAAGCAACACGAACCACCAGTAGCACACCCCGAATTTCGGACTGTCCGGCTGTGCCTTGCGGACTGTCCGCTAGTGTCGCGGACTGTCCGTGAGGGCAGCGCGGACCGTCCGTCCAGCTCGCTGGAAACCCCAGAAAAACGACCCTACCCCCAGACGAAAACTTGGCCTCGCGAACCATCCGTGAAGCACTCGCGGACTGTCCCCCAAACCTCGCACAACAAAAACCTAGGGCCGAAACGGATCGAAACGAAGACGCGCAAGAACACGAAGAACACGTGATGAACAGCAGGTCACGCGGACTGTCTGTGGCCACCACGCGGACTGTCCGCGAGCCATGAACAGAACCAAAAACGCCCGACCCGCGGGGTCAACTCCAAGAACTCATCACCGGATCTCCCAAACGGTTGAAGCTCTTGAGACAAGATTTTGGGGAAATGAAAAGCGTCACACAAGGATGCTATGCCCCAAAAATCTCGACCTCTAACTCCCTAAATCACAGGGAATCGCGGATCACACAAGCAACCACCAAGACCATGAACTCCGGCCAAAAACACATGAATCGAAGGCTCTCCACGGTGTTTGAGGAGTCAAGATCACACACAAAGATGCACAAGGCATCCACCCATGATCTCCTCAAAGAAATCCAAAGGAAAACACCCTCAAATCCCCGAATCGAGCGAAGAACAAAACTCCCAAAAAATAGCCCCAAAAATGACACGAAAATCACAGAGGACTAGGAGATTACCGCAACGTCGAATGCTTCCATACATCCAGAGGTCAGAGTCTATACAAGAATCTAGCCTAGGAATACAGAGGAAACCCCGCGATCACTCCACGTGCCCACCGCCTCGAAGCTTCCCGAAGCTCCCGAATCACCGTCTCCGTCGCCTCGGGCCTCCGGACTTGGTTTTGCGGCCCAAACCAAGAAACCGTCCACCGATGGTTTTGTGGGCAAACCAACAAACCCCGCATGCAAGCTTTGGGCTCCATCCGCTACCTTGCACCGGCCCAAGTACACGACTTCAGCCCGCCAATCTTGCACCGCACGGCTCGCACTTGACCCCATCGGCCACCAGGTCCATCGAACCAAGCCTACTTGCCACTCCATCATCTGGAGGCCGCCACGGCTAAGGCCTTTCGCGCTTGTTCTTCACCTGCACCGACACGAGTCAAGCCGCAACCTGTACCTGCACACTTAGCTAAGCATCAGTCCACACAACATTGTCAATCACTCATCACTAAGGAGCGACCCTCCACTGGTCCTCGGACACACCTGGTCCTCAGGTATCGTTCCTAGGACGGAGGAGTAACCAGTGAGGGTCTATCCAAGGACACCAGCTACTGCTAGGATAGGTAGGGATATGAGAAGCACTTTCTTAAGGGGCTTAACTCTCAAGATGGATCTATCCACCATTAGTCCTCCCCGTGGGCTGCCAGCCCATCCTAATTTTTTAGGGAGTGGCCAATGTACTGGCAACGGAGCCCAACTCGGTACGCAGGCGTGAAGGGTTCCAAAGGGTCCAACAGGCTGTCACTACTGCGGCCTACCTCTATCGTTATGCGAACACACGTGGTCTTCGTAGGATAACCAAAGCCCAGGCACCACGTCTGCACTCCAGATAATTACTATAGCGCGGTTACATCTGTCGACCCACTAATAACACTATAGCAATCCGTATAAATACGGAACCACGAACTAGAGAGAGAACGGATCAAATCATACTAGTCATCAAGCTACGGGGCAGAAGAAAGCTATGGATGCAAACAAACAAGATACAATAGACTTACTCAGCTAAAGAGGATCAGAGCATGCAAACAGATATATGAACTAAGGAACTAGCTCTAATGGATCGAAGCCTTGTGTTACAAAGAACACAAGCCTCTAACTTATGAACGAGCTAAGAACATAAGAACAAATCATACAAGCATGATGTCCACTATAGTCTAAATAAGAAATGCTGAAATACTCACTTTGGTCTAAATGAAGAATGAGCATCCACGAGGACATCAACTCACTCCTCACTCCTACTCTATCTTTTTTTTTCTCGAATACGCAGGAGACCTGCGTATCATTGTATTAATAGAAGAAAGTTGGAGTCATACAGAAAGACCCCCACACACACCGACACACACCCAAGCTACAAGGTGAATAAATCGCCTGTTACATATAGGAACGACCACCTACGACAGAAATATCCTAACCAACATCCCTAACAGAGAGAGAGGCAAGACCTTTGGCACCTGCCACGGTCCACAACTAAGCCTCATCTTTAGCCTTGTTTAGAATGCTGGCAACACTTGGGGAAGCCCCATCAAAAACACAGCTATTCCTATGCTTCCAGATACACGAAGCGCCAAGAATGATAAGCGAGTTTTGCCCTTTTTGCACATCTCCAGAAAGAGTTGCAGCCACCCTTTCCCACCATGCGTCGAAAGGAGAGTCATTGGCCGTCGGAGCCAGTTGAGAGAGGCCAAAACTATGAAGGAGGGAGTACCAGAATTGCCTTGCAACCACGCAGCCAATGAGCAAATGTTCTATGTTCTCGTCCTCCTAATCACATAAAAGGCATTTGTCTGGATGTTGAAGGCCACGACGGGCCAAACGATCAGCAGTCTGAAGGACCGATTAGGCGAACCAGAGAGGGGGGGAGTGAATGGGAGCCGATAAAAATTCTTCTCGAAGGAGATGAGAACTCCAACAAGACGAACACTGCTTCCAAAACATGTCTCCGACTCAACTACTCAAGTTGGTCAAGACCACGCAGCCAGTGAAGTGCTACTGGTCCTAGGAACCAACAACCACCTACACCTACTCGAGAACGCAGCGGAAAAACCAACTCGAGTAGCTACTGGGCTACACCGGTCAGGCCGGTGAGCAGCACCGGTCAGACCGGTCCCTGCTGGCAAAATCTGAGAACTTCCACTGAAGGCCTCTACACCGGTCAGGCCGGTGTAGCTCGCCGGTCAGACCGGTCCAAGCCAGGAAATCCCAAATCCACCAAACTGACCTACCGAGCTCCAAACAGGACCAAACCCGAAACAGCAGCAACACATGACAACAGGGAACTCACCAAGACGTTCACCCGAGCAAAACTCAACAGAGAGTCTGCACCGGTCGGACCGGTGAGAGGCACCGGTCAGACCAGTGTGACCTGAGCTCTCGGGATGAACAGCGCCCGCGGGTCAACTCCCCTAAATCCAACTCCCAATCTCCCGAATCGCTCCACGGTTTTGCACAAGACTTTGGGGACAGTAGGAACACCTCATGGGCACTCCATAGCCAAGATTTAGTCCACCAAAACTTGTCAAAACAAGAGGAATCGAGGAAATCCCACCAAGAACGCCTCTAACCCTAGAGTCAAGAAAACCCCAAAATCGAGCCCCTTTGCTCACGGATTTGGGTAGGGAATCAAAGGGAAAAGAACCACGAAGGGTTCACACATACATCCCCCACCAAATCCCAAAGAGAAAGGCCTCGAAATCGCTCCAATAAAATTGCCAAGAAAGGGCTCCGAAAATCACCAAAAAGGAGAAACGGGAAAGACACATCCAAGCCTTGAGGAACCACGCCGAATCATCTATACATACCAAAGAGGTTCATACAAGGTCTAGCTTGCCGCCCGATCATCCTTCCCTCTCACAAGATCTCACCATGAAGCTCTCAAGCTAGTCCTACGAAAAATCCTAAGGAAAATAGGAATGAAAATAGGAAAACCAAATGAGCTAGGGTTCAAAGAGATGGCTACCATCCTCTCACCACTTGGGTTATATGGAGGCAATCCAAAGACGAAAATACCCTTACTAGCTAACTAGGGATACATGCCCCTCAAGGGTGAATTCGGAAATCTTTGTCTTCGCTCCATCGGATGGATGCCCAGCGACCGCAAACTTGCTTAGCCTCGACGCAAGCCTTGCGATCCCGACGCGTGTCCTCCGCTTCGAAGATTTCGGACTACGTCATCGCACACCGGTCAGACCGGTGCTCCTCACCGGTCAGACCGGTACCCACCGGTCAGACCCACCGGTCAGACCGGTCTGGAGCTGCTGCACCTCCGTCTTCTGTTCTTCGGTCTTGGCTTTGTGGATCAACCAAGGAACCCAGTGGTTTTCTGGTGAACCACCGGAAACCCCGCGAACTCGGTGTAGCCTCCGCCAATCACCACTCACGACTCGGCTCCCACGTAGTCCCGGCTCGACCATGGTTTTGAGGCTCAACCAAGAATCCGTCCATGACTTCATCTTGCCGTTTTTGCCACCATGCGGCCCGCACTTGACCCCGCTGGCCACCACGTCCTTCGAACCAAGCCTACTTGTCTTCTCCACACCTGGAGGCCTCACTTGCAACGACCTTTCGCGCTTGTTCTTCACCTGCACCAACACCAGTCAAGCCGCAACCTGCACCTGCAGTACTTAGCCAAGAATCAGTCCACACCACGTTGTCAATCACTTATCACACCAGGAAGCGACCATCTATTGGTCCTCGAACCACACCTGGCTCTCAATCTCCCCCTTGATGAGTGCATTGACAACACACACGTTTTGGTAACCAAGAGAAAAGGAAAAGAAAAGAAACGACTAAAAGAAACTCCAACAAGCGATCGAAAGCCAAAGAAAAGGCAAAGAGCAAGATCACTTGAAGAAGACAAGTCTCGGACCCCTTAGGCAAGGGCAACGGCTCGACACATCCAAGAAAAAACATGCTCAAGCAAAGAGCACAAGCCAACAATCCAAAGCTCGAAAACTACAAAGAGCTCCCCCTGCACACATGCAAGCTCCCCCTGAACCAATGCAACTCCCCGTGGACGAATGCATGCAAACCACCTCGCAAAACAGAGCAGCTGCTTTAGCTTTGCTCTGACCAGTCAGACCGGTCAACCACACCGGTCAGACCGGTGTGCTAGATCGCCCAGCACCTGAACCTCACACCGGTCAGACCGGTGTACCTCACCGGTCAGGCCGATGACCACCTGGGAAAAACTGGGAACTGCACGAGCTCAAAACTAGCTCAAAACCACTTGGAAACCTTCTAAATGCATGCAGCAAGCCAAAACATGCTCAAACTTCTCCCCCTTGTTGACAATGCATGAATCAAGCCAAAAATGCAAAAAATGCAACCTAGAGCTTCTCAAATAGACAAAATTCAACAAAGGATGCTACACATGTCCAAATGAGCAAGTTAGATACTCTATAGCTTCGTAATGACATCAACTATAAGATCACCAAGTTTCACAACCATTGGACGAAGCTAAGATAAAATTGAACAATTTTGCGAAAAATCACCCTCTCATGAGCAAAGTCCTAAACATGAGCAAAACATGTCAAAATGGCAAAGCCACACAAACTTCATGCGAGGACAACCATTATAAGCATAAGACCATCATAAACACCCACAAGCACCTCATGTCATGTCAAAGCCACCGAGCCATGTGCCTACTTCTATATATGAGACTTCTCATTGGTAGGCATCATGCAACGGTTTAGCACCCAAAGCAAATTTAAATTAGCACATATGACATGGGAGCACATTTTCAAGCAATTTAGATTTCATTTTCAGATTTGAAATTGGTACATGAAATGTCTTTGCGACAAAAAGGAACTTAAGCCCCTCCACAAGATCAAGCATGGGGGCTAAACATTCATGATGTCAAATGAGCCTTTGGCCCCATATGATCAAAATAAGCTATCCAACCACAAATTAAGCATAGCCAAGCCACTAAAACATGTTAAGATCATATAAAGGCATTTACTTACAAGAGAGCATACATGTGACATTTTTGAAAACATAGCCATCAATCCATGGATATAAACCAAGATTATCAATAGCTAAGCCAAACTAACCATAGCTTACCAATCTAGCTCACAAAGACATATATATCATTCCATGGTGAACAATGTATATAGGAGAAGCCTTTCCTACACAATGCATATGATACAAAATGCATGCAACCTAAGATACAAAGATGCCTATACATCATGTTACATATGCCATTCCAAATGCAAGAAATGCACAATGGAAAGCTATACATATGCTACAAAGGAGCTCCCACACACCGACTCAATAAATCAAACACACACCAAGCTCCCCCCGCAAACGAGTGAAAGTTGCTTGATCTAGGGGTTTGGTGAAAATATCGGCTAGCTGGTCATGTGTGGGTACATGGATCAAAGCGATTTTTCCTTTCTCTACGTTGTCTCTCAGAAAATGATACCTCACTTCTATGTGCTTGGTTTTGGAATGGAGCACTGGGTTCTTTGCAACGCTTATGGCACTGGTGCTATCACATTGAAGTGGAACATGGGTATACTCCTCACCAAAGTCACTCATGGTGTATGTGATCCAAAGGAGCTGAGAGCAACAACTAGCTGCGGCCACATACTCTGCCTCGGTAGTGGATTGAGCAACACTCGACTGTTTGCGGGAAGACCAAGACACCAAAGAAGAACCCAAGAACTGGCAAGTCCCAGAAGTGGACTTCCTATCCAACCGACACCCGGCAAAATCCGCGTCCGAAAATCCATGAAGAGCCAAAGAAGAAGACACGGAGTACCAAAGGCCAAAGTCGGGAGTATGTCGCAAATACCTGAATATGCGCTTGACTGCTTGCCGATGCGAAGTCCTCGGAGACGCTTGAAAATGAGCGCACAGACATACCGAGAATTGGATGTTGGGCCTCGTCGCAGTCAAGTAGAGGAGTGACCCGATCATGCTCCGGTACTCCTTCTGGTCCACGTGTTCACCTTCCTCGTCCGCATCAAGAGCTGTAGTCGTACTCATAGGTGACGCCATGGCCTTGGAGTCCTCCATCTTGAACTTCCTCACAATGTCCTTGGTGTACTTAGCTTAGTGCACAAATGTTCCTTCTTTTGATTGCTTGATTTGTAGCCCGAGGAAGAACTGCAACTCGTCCATCATGCTCATCTCAAATTCCCTGCTCATGTCTTCTGCAAACCTTGCAACAAGAGAGTTAGACGAGCCACCAAAGACAATATCATCCACGTATACATGCACAATCAGTATATCTCTGCCCTGCCTGAGGAGAAACAAGGTCTGATCGACCTTTCCCATCTCAAACCTCTCTCAAACAGGAACCCCCTCAGCCTACCATACCAAGCTCTAGGCGCCTGCTTCAACCCATACAGCGCCTTCCTCAACTTGTACACCCGGTGGGGGTACTTCTCACTCTCGAACCCCGGTGGTTGCCTCACAAACACCTCTTCCTCCAACACACCGTTCAGGAAAGCACTCTTCACATCCATCTGGTACAACTTGAACCCTTTAGCCACGGAAAAGGCTAGAAGGATCCTGATCACCTCCAAACGAGCTACAGGAGCAAAAGTCTCCTCGTAGTCGATCCCCTCTTTCTGACTGTACCCCTGAGCAACAAGTCTCGACTTGTTCCTCACCACTTCTCCTTTCTCTCCCTCTTTATTTTTCCACACCCATTTTGTCCCAATCGGCTTACACCCTGGAGGAGGGTCAACCAACACCCAAACTTGGTTCCTCTCAAAATTCTCCAACTCCTCATGCATCGAATCAACCCAATTATGATCAGATAGTGCGTGTCCAATGTCTTTGGGCTCAAAGGTGGCAACAAAAGCAGCATGAGCGAAATGAGAATTGTTCCGAACCCTCGACCGTGTAGTACGTTCATTCATGTCGCCGATGATTCTTGAAGCTGGGTGGTCCACTTGCACTCGCCGGGGAGGTTCTCGCCTTGATGCTACCTCCCCCTCAACAGCAACTTCGCCTTGATCTGGGTTTGTCGTTGTAGGTGTGGGAGAGGGCCCGTTCACGATCGTCGTCGAAGTAGTAGGTACATGTTCAGCCGCGGGCACCACACCGCCATCTTCATCATCTCCATGTTCATGCTCCTCCTCCTGAAAGATCTCCTCGCCAAGTTCATCGTCACCTGCACACTCAAAAACAAGCTGACTACGTGGCTGTGTCTCGTCGAAGGTTACCTTGCAAGTCTCCACGATTTGGTTAGTTTCAAGAGTGAGCACACGAAATGCTCTAGAATGAGATGCATAACCAAAGAAAATGCCATTGACAGACCTAGCCTCGAACTTGTCCAACTTCTTCCCTTTCTTCAGAATGAAGCATTTACAACCAAAGACATGGAAGTGACTTACCTTGGGTGTGCGACCGTGCATCAACTCGTAACAGGTTTTCTTCTTATGAACCCTGAGGTAGATCCTGTTCGACACATAGCACGCGGTATTGGCCGCCTCAGCCTAGAACCTTCTCGGAGTCCTATGCTCGTCGAGCATCGTCCGAGCCATCTCGCACAAGGTCCTGCTTTTCCTTTCCACAACGCCATTCTGGGGAGGCGTATACGGACTCAAAACTGGTGTTCAAGACCCAAGTCATGGCAAAAGGTTTCAAAGCGAGAGTTTTTTAATTCCGAGCCATTGTCACTGCGGATCGCTCGTATGGCATCTCCGTGCCTCTCGTTTCTTAACCTCAAGACAAGATCTCGAACAAAACCAAACGTCTCCCCTTTCTCCTCAAGAAAGAACACCCACGCATACCGAGAGTAGTCGTCCACCACAACAAGGACATACCACTTCCCACCCGCAGATCGCACACGAGCTGGGCCAACAAGGTCCATATGGAGCAGCTCGCATGGACGCTCAGTCATCACATCGGTGAGAGGCGGGTGAGAAGAAGCTACCATCTTGGCATGCCTACACGGCGCACAAACCAACTCTTTCTCAAACCTCAACCGTGGCAATCCTCGGACCAAATTGAGTTTACTCAAGCGAGACAAAAGGTCAAAGGTCAAGTGACCCAACTTCCTATGCCACTTCCACAACTCACTCGAAGAACCAGCCAAAAAGCAACGCTCCACACCAGAAGATTGAGAGAAATCAGCTCGGAACACTTGACCCTCGGGAACGACCATGCAAACAAGGTCCCCTCGAGAATCTAAAATCCGAGAACCACCAGGCCGAAACAACACCTCAAAGCCCTCATCCAACAACTGGGACACGGAAAGCAAATTGAACCCTAGCGATTGAACAAGAGCAACACGCCTGAGAGTGACCTTGTCACTTACCTTGATCTCACCTTCTGATAGTACACGCCCTCGCCCATTGTCCCCAAAGGTGATGTTTGTCTTGGACACCACCGGGACGAGACTTGAGAACCACCCCTTGTCTCCAGTCATATGCCTCGAGCAACCGGAGTCAATCAACCAAACGTTCCTCAAGTCTCCCACCTGAAATTCAAAAACGAGCACGTGAGTGAACAAACGACTCAGCACTGGGGTTAGTACCAAAAGAGTAAAACCAGTGCCGAGCCATTTGCTCCAAAGTGGGGTTTGCACAAACCAAATCATCACGCCTATCAAAGCTACCACCACGAACACCACCACGGTAACCACTACGAGGGAACCAACCCTCTCTAGCTGGAGGAGGACGAAAGCCACGAACGGAAAACCGTGGATAGTTCCTCCTCTCCATCTCAAAGCTACGACTCCTCCCACCCCCGTATTGAGCACGAGGTGGAGAACGCCTAGCAAACTGACCACCTGCAAACTTTCCAGACCAACCACCAGAACCACGACCACCAGAACCAAACCGAACATCCTCACGAGCACGAAAACCAACTCGCTGTCTGCCCAGACCTGCACCGGTCTGACCAGTGTAGTGCACCGGTCTGACCGGTGTAGCTCGGCTAGCAGCACCACCTGCTGCCTTCCGGTCTCCCCAAGCCGGAACCGTCCTCACAATCGCCTTGGCCCTAGGCATCTACATACGAGGCTCAGGTACACCATTAGAGGGGTGGTACCTGTCCTTGTTAGCCCACTCTCTAGCCATTCTCTCCTCACACTTCCTCTTGAAGCAAAACTCATCCTTGTGACCATCTCTCCCACAATACCCACAATGGAACTTCATGGGCTGTGGCTTAGTCTTTGGCTTGGGTTGGGGCTGCCTACTCGGTTTCTCACCCTTCTTCTCTCCTTCCTCACCTCCCTTTGGGCTCACAAACTTCACCGGTTTCTGGAAATCATTTGTTGGGTGAGGAAATATGGGTGGATCTGGAGTAGTGTCAAGTTTGTTTCTGAGATGGTTAGGCTTGGGCTCAAACTTGTTCTTGTGTCTGTTTGGTGGTGGGATAGGAATCTCTCCAACTCTCTCAACTCCCTCACCACTGTTCTCTCCAAGCTTGTCAGCCCTAAGTGCCTGACCATCATAGCGTTTGAAAGCCGCTATCATGATACCAAGCTGAGGCTCCTGACCCGACAACCAGCTCATACATTTCCTCAGCTCATCATTCTCATCCTGCAAGCGATCAACATAATGTGCAAGCTCCAAATTCTTAACCGCATGCAATTCACAAGTAGAGCAAGAAGTGGGAATAGGCACTTTTAACTTAGCCTCAAGCGAAACAGTGTAAGCATGCATCTCATCAATCTTTCCATGCAAAACAGGGCAAGAAGTGCAAGCACCTAGCAAAGCAGGTCTAGACTTAAGCTCAGCCACTTCAACCCTAAGCATATCTAGTTCATCACAAGTAGAAGCATGCTTATCCTTAAGAGCAGTAAGATCAGCTAGGTACACAGAGCAATCACAGCAATCAATCTCATCAGAAACCACAGGAGAAGCCTTAAGCGAATCAATCTCAAGCTTAGCATCTAGGTTCTGGGTTTCTAGCTCAGCCACACGGTTCCTAGCATCTTCTAGTGAGGCCCTAAGTTCTTTCCTCATCTTCTTGGCCTCTCTAAGCATGTGATCGCGATTATCAAGCAAGTCAACCAACTCATCATTCTTCTTGCGCAAAGAGGAGAGCTCATCACATACCTCATCCTCGGAGTCGGAGTCCGAGTCGCTCTGGTGACTCTTCTTGCTGCCGGAGCTACGAGCCATGCCGCAGAAGCCATCTCCCGCGAAGCAGCTCAACCCGCTCAAGTTCCTGGACGCCTTCTTGTTCCTGCGCCGATCACCTTCATCTTCGCTGCTACTCGAGCTCGAGGAGGAGTAGGCGGAGCTGGAGTCGACGTCGCTCGCTCCGACCATCGCTCGGGCCTTCCTGCCACGGCCGTCCTTCTTCCTCGACCGTCACTCGTCCTTGTGCTTGTTCTTGTGCTTGTGATCGCGCCTCGACCGGTACTTGCCATCCTTGCTCGACCGGTGCCTGTAGCCGTCCTTGTAGCCGTCCTTGTTCTCCATCTTCTCCGGGCAGTCGGCGACGAAGTGTCCTGGCTTGCCGCACTGAAAGCACGTTCGTGTTGTCCTCCTCGTGTTCACCCGGTTCTCGTGCAGCCTCTCGAACCGCCTGGTCAGCAACGCCAGCTCGTCCTCTCCAAGCACGTCGAACTCCTTGTCTGGCAAAGACATCAAAGAAGACAGAGAGTACATCCTGGAGGATGCGTTAGCGTTAGACTTAGCTCCTTTGCCACTAACGAGAGCAAGACTATGAGAATCAGTCGGGCTCTCGATCTTGGCTGTCATACCACGGTCCAACTCAGCCGACTTGAGCTTCGAGAACAGCTCGTTCATCGTCAAGGTGTCATACTTCTCGGACTCAACAATAGCCTCAAACTTCCCGTCCCATATGGTACGATCCAACGAGTGCAAGAGCTTCACGGCTCTATCATGATCATCGTATGGGAGCACGGCCACATTGGCTCTCATGTTGTTCACAACGACCGTAAACCGCTGAAAAAGGGCATCGACGGACTCGCCGGGGAGATGAGTGAAGTTCTCGTACTCTCTCCGGTAAGTCGCGTACATCCGAGCCTGAACCTGAGCATTCCCAGCATGAGCATACTTCAACTGCTCCCAAATCCTACAAGCTAAATCCTCTGTCTGAACCCGATCGAATTCGGGCTGACACAGAGCACGAAACAAGTAATCGACAGCCTTGTTGTTGGCTTCGAACATATCCCTCGATGCTGGAGCAAGGAAGTTCATCGGATGAACATACGCTGTGTTCACCGTAACGTCCCAAAGGATCTGACCCTTTCTGCGGAGGAACGCTGCCATCCGCCTCTGCCACATCTGGTAGTTCTTCCCATCGAAGTGCGGAGGACCCGAACCTCGTTCCTGGTACGCCATCATTGGATCTTAGACTGGTAAGAGTCAATGAAGACCCGAACCGGCTCTGATACCAATTGAAGGACTGATTAGGCGAACCAGAGAGGGGGGAGTGAATGGGAGCCGATAAAAATTCTTCTCGAAGGAGATGAGAACTCCAACAAGACGAACACTACTTCCAAAACACGTCTCTGACTCAACTACTCAAGTTGGTCAAGACCACGCAGCCACTGAAGTGCTACTAGTCCTAGGAACCAACAACCACCTACACCTACTCGAGAACGCAGCGGAAAATCCAACTCGAGTAGCTACTGGGCTACACCGGTCAGGCCGGTGAGCAGCACCGGTCAGACCGGTCCCTGGTGGCAAAATCTGAGAACTTCCACCGAAGGCCTCTACACCTGTCAGGCCGGTGTAGCTCGCCGGTCAGACCGGTCCAAGCCAGGAAATCCCAAATCCACCAAACTGACCTACCGAACTCCAAACAGGACCAAACCCGAAACAGCAGCAACACAGGACAACAGGGAACTCACCAAGACGTTCACCCGAGCAAAACTCAACAGAGAGTCTGCACCGGTCAGACTGGTGAGAGGCACCGGTCAGACCGGTGTGACCTGAGCTCTCGGGATGAACAGCACCCGCGGGTCAACTCCCCCAAATCCAACTCCCGATCTCCCGAATCGCTCCACGGTTTTGTACAAGACTTTGGGGATAGTAGGAACACCTCATGGGCACTCCATAGCCAAGATTTAGTCCACCAAAACTTGTCAAAACAAGAGGAATCGAGGAAATCCCACCAAGAACGCCTCTAACCCTAGAGTCAAGAAAACCCCAAAATCGAGCCCCTTTGCTCACAGATTTGGGTAGGGAATCAAAGGGAAAAGAACCACGAAGGGTTCACACATACATCCCCCACCAAATCCCAAAGAGAAAGGCCTCGAAATCGCTCCAATAAAATCGCCAAGAAAGGGCTCCGAAAATCACCAAAAAGGAGAAACAGGAAAGACACATCCAAGCCTTGAGGAACCACGCCGAATCATCTATACATACCAAAGAGGTTCATACAAGGTCTAGCTTGCCGCCCGATCATCCTTCCCTCTCACAAGATCTCACCATGAAGCTCTCAAGCTAGTCCTACGAAAAATCCTAAGGAAAATAGGAATGAAAATAGGAAAACCAAATGAGCTAGGGTTCAAAGAGATGGCTACCATCCTCTCACCACTTGGGTTATATGGAGGCAATCGAAAGACGAAAATACCCTTACTAGCTAACTAGGGATACATGCCCCTCAAGGGTGAATTCGGAAATCTTTGTCTTCGCTCCATCGGATGGATGCCCAGTGACCGCAAACTTGCATAGCCTCGACGCAAGCCTTGCGATCCGACGCGTGTCCTCCGCTTCGAAGATTTCGGACTGCGTCGTTGCACACCGGTCAGACCGGTGCTCCTCACCGGCCAGACCGGTACCCACCGGTCAGACCCACCGGTTATACCGGTCTGGAGCTGCTGCACCTCCGTCTTCGGTTCTTCGGTCTTGGCTTTGTGGATCAACCAAGGAACCCAGTGGTTTTCTGGTGAACCACCGGAAACCCCGCGAACTCGGTGTAGCCTCCGCCAATCACCACTCATGACTCGGCTCCCACGTAGTCCCGGCTCGACCTTGGTTTTGAGGCTCAACCGAGAAACCGTCCATGACTTCATCTCGCCGTTTTTGCCACCATGCGGCCCGCACTTGACCCCGCTGGCCACCGGGTCCCTCGAACCAAGCCTACTTGTCTTCTCCACACCTAGAGGCCTCACCGGCAACGACCTTTCGCACTTGTTCTTCACATGCACCAACACCAGTCAAGCCGCAACCTGCACCTGTAGTACATAGCCAAGAATCAGTCCACACCACGTTGTCAATCACTCATCACACCAGGAAGCGACCATCCACCGGTCCTCGAACCACACCTGGCTCTCACAGTCCAACACCGATTCTGAGCGACTAACCACATGAAGAAGCGACATTTGGGTGGAGCCCAAGACTTCCAAATCCCCTCATACAGTCTGAAAGAAATAGCCCCCTGAAATAGAGCATCATAAGCCGACCGTGCTGTATATTGTGCTGAAGAAGAAAGTCTCCAAATGTGCTTGTCCTGAACCCCCACTTGTAAGTTTACCTCAGAGATCACATCCCATAAAACTAGATACTCCATCAGAGCTTCAGGAGAAATTGAACCTTGAATGTCCTCAATCCATCTTTCATTGATTAGGGCCTCTAGAACTGAATGTCTTGTTGCAGTTCTTTTAGATACCAAGGCAAAGACATGAGGCGCAATATCTTGGATATTGTTTCCTGCAAGCCATTTATCCTTCCAGAAAAGAGTATTGGCGCCATCCCCCACCTCAGTGATCACAGCCATAGATAAAAAACATTCCATGTCCTTGCTGATTTGAAGAGGCAGACTGGCCCATGGTTTGTTTGGTTTGGACTTCTTGAGCCAAGGCCATCTAACTCGTAATGCAAAACTGAGAGATTTCAGATCAAATATTCCTAGCCCTCCAAGTTCCCGCGATCGACATACCTTGGGCCATGCAAGGAGGCAATGTCCGCCATTCACATCCTTCCGCCCTCGCCAAAGAAAACCTCTTCTAATCTTGTCGATAGCTTTGATTGCCCAGGGTGGTAACTCTGTCGCCATGGACAGATAAACTAGCATTGCAGTTAAAACATGCTGAACCTGTACCGCTCTTCCTGCGTGCGTCATTAAGTCCGCTTTCCATCCTGGAAGCTGATCGGCTATTCTGTCAATAACAAGTTGGAGCTGCTCCTTGGTTAGTTTCCGGACAGAGAGCGGCAGCCCAAGATACTTGCATGGAAACTCAAGGATTTCACAAGGTAACATGCTCTGGATGAGGGACATATTCTCCTCAGAGCAATGGATTGGCAGCACACTGCTCTTTTGGACATTTGTCTTGAGTCCCGAAGCATCTCCAAAGAGCTCAAGAATTCGAAGGGTCAAGGAAATGTCCGCTGCAGCAGGCTGAATAAAAGGGGCAACATCGGCAGCGTATAATGAAATTCTATGTTGAATCAGCCTTCTGGACAACGGCTTTAGGAGCCCAGCCTCAGCAGCCCTGGTGACCAACCAATTCAGAACATCCATGACTAGGATAAAGAGCATTGGTGAGAGTGGGTCACCCTGACGAAGCCCTCTTTGGTGCTGTATGAACTCGCTTGGAATACCATTAAGGAGAACTTGAGAGGAAGAGGACGATAAGAGGCCACACAGCAGGTCACACCACCGAGATCCAAAGCCAAATTTTCGGAGCACTTCCAAGAGAAAACTCCAAGAGACCGAGTCGAAGGCTTTTGTGATATCCAATTTGAGAAGGAGTCTCGGCTGCTTTTGGGAGTGAAGAAATCTCACTATTTGCTGAACCAGCAAGTAGTTGTCTTGAATAAAGTGTTTCTTGATGAAGGCACTTTGATTAGGAGATACCATTTTGTCCAAGTGGCCAGCTAAACGATTGGCTAAAATTTTGGTCACCAGTTTTGCAAAACTGTGCACCAGACTAATAGGTCTGAAATCCTTCACTTGCTCAGCGTCCAACCTTTTAGGAAGAAGGGTGATATATGTGTAATTGAGCATCCAGAGATTTCTAAAATTTTTCCCCATATAGCATGCAAGGCAGCCATCACATCCTTCTTAATAATTTACCAGCAGGACTTGAAAAATGCCCAGTGAACCCATCAGGCCCTGGAGCTTTATCCGACGGAAGTTGCTTAATGGTGTTCCATACCTCATCTTCAGTAAAAGCGACGTCCAGGATCTCAAGGTTATAAGCAGGAAGGTTTAGCCTGTCGAGGTCAATGGTCCTACCCCGAGTACAATCTGAACCAAAAAGGCCAGAATAGAACTCCAAAATATTAGCAGCTTTCTCCTCATGTGTTGTGATTATGCGATCATCCACCTTTAGCTTGGCAATAAAGTTCTTCTTTTTCCGGTGGCGGGCATGCATGTGAAACAATCTGGTATTGGCATCTCCCTCTTTGAGCCATCCAATGCGAGATCTCAGGCAGGCCACTGTCCGCAACAGAGAGGACAGGGCAAGAGCTTGCTTTTTCAGATTATTTCACAGCCACAATTCATTTGGTTGTAGGGTGCGGCTTTCTTGGGCAATATCAAATTGGTGGATGATCTCTTTCGCCATGAGCAGTTGGGAGCTGATGTGTCCGATCTTCTTCTGACTCCAGCTTTGTAACCCTCGTGCAGTCGCCTTCAATTTCAGGGACAGAGTCTCAAAAGGGCAATGGTGGGGCTGAACTGAATTCCAGGCGGTCTCGACAGCTTCCATAAAACCATCCATGCCAGGCCAAAAGGATTCAAAGTGGAAACGCCTTTTACCAGGCATGTTGTCACTGAGGCCGAGAATAAGAGGATAGTGATCAGAATCGACGGAAGCTGCACTTTGCAGGAGGCATCTTGGGAACATGTCATCCCAATCTGGCGAGCAGAACACTCGGTCAAGCCTCACAAGTGTAGGATCAGCACTAGTAGAGGAACTAGACCAAGTAAACTTGCGACCATGGAGAGGGACTTCAGCAACTCCCATATCATTTATCCATCTCCTAAACCGCCCCATCAACACTCTGTTCAGATTTGTATTATTCTTGTCGTCAGCCTTATAAATGAGATTAAAGTCGCCTGCCACCAGCCAGGGGCCTGTGCATGTCACCCGCAGATCCCGCAGCTCTTGCAAGAATTGAATTTTGGCTTGATTGTCTTGAGGCCCACATACACATGTTAACCACCAGACAACACCTGAAGGAGAACAAAACTGAACCGAAGCACAATGAGTGTCGGTTCGGCTTGCCCCAATTGTCCCTAGGCGAGCTCGCCACGCAACAAGGATTCCTCCACTGGCCCCAACCGAAGGAAGGTAGATATAGTTATTATCAAAATCGCTGCCCAACATAGAGAGAATATGTTCTCTGGCTACTGAACTCATCTTTGTTTCTTGTAAACAAACAATATCTATACTGGAGGAATCCACAATGACACGCACGGCATCTCTTCTTGCAGAGGAGTTGAGCCCTCTAACATTCCATACTAGAATATGTGCTGGATCCATATAGCCATAAAAATAAAATGACCCAAGTCATAGAAGAACACCTGCGATCAGACGAAGCACTCCACCACTTCAAAGGCAGTGTCATCTTCTGGAGGTGCCCAACCAAAAAGGGCAGCAAGAGCTCTGGTATGCATTGTCGCCTGGGGTTGCCGGAAGCACTTGACATATTCATCCAAGACTCTAGGATCAATTTGTTCCTTTTCCTCATCCACTTCCAAATCATGAGCTCTCATGACCCGTTTCTTCAGATGTGCAGGACAAACCTCAGGAATTGCGGCGTCCAGACCTGCAATGCGGAAGCTTCGGCGAGGAGCTTCAGAAGGAGGCTGCAACACTTTCTTCCTGCGTTTGTTGATGTGTGGGATTGGTAGGAGGGCCCCCGGTGTCTTCGACAGCTTATTAATGAACTCTGTTGTCGGGCTAGTTGGCTCTGGGGTTCGCGACACCAAAGAATCCCTCTTCTGATCAGACTTCTTGAGGCGGCGCCTTGAGTAGAACTACAGCGGGGGCTCAGTGGTTGTGCAGCTAAGAGCCCGCAGCGTTGACGAGGCAGCGGTGGGCGAGGCCGACGCACCCGCCCGCGACGACGGTGATGAAGGGGCCATCAAATCCGGGGCATCAGCCCGCGGCGACGACGAGCCAGGGACGGTAGAGGCCAACACAGCCTCCCGCGGCAGAGACGAGAGAGGGGCCGACGAAGCCGGCGCCACTGCCCGCGGCAGAGGAGAGACGGGGGCAGGCGAGGCCGGCACGTTCACCCGTGGCAGCAACGAAGCGGAGGTGGGCGAAGCCGGCGCGTCCACCAGTGGGGCTGGCGACGGCGGTGAGGCCGAGGACGGCACTGGCGCCACTGCCAACGGTGGTGACGAGACGTGGGTGGTGGGCGAGGACGACACATCTTCAGACGGAGAAGCCGCAACAGGTGATCCGTCCACCGAAAGGTCCAGCAGAGGATCAGGCCCAGTGAAAGCAATCAAGGGTCCCTCCGTAGCTGGGCCACGAGGCCCAAGTTTGGAATTAGTTGGGCTGTTCCGGGGTGAATCAGGCCCACAGAAGGGCATGATAGCTGCGCCCGACCCAAAAGCCTCCATGCAGACTTCAAATAGAGGCAGCGCTGATCTCTCCTCGATCTCTTCGCAACATAATGCGGGCATGCATGCTTGGAGCGCCTCGGCTTCCACGGCATCAACCTCGGTAACCAGCTGCGACTTCTCGTGCGCCGCCTGCATCGTTGGCCCAGCCGACATAGCATCAATGCCGGACCCGGAGGCCGAGGAACCCTGGCGGTGGCGGGCCAACTGCGCCTGGGTGCACGGACCTAACCTTGCATGCACCGGCACATGGCCTCCTAGAGAAGACGACGCATCCCCAGCCAGCGCCGCCTGCTCTGTGGGAATCGACGGTGAGCAGGATCTTCGTCTCCGGCGACAGCGACTTCCATCTTCATCGACCACAGGTGGCGGCGGAGGAGCATCATCCGAATTAGACGACGCCAAATGAGAAACAGCAATCGAGATAGGATACTTCAGGGTACGCCTCCCAGGTTGCTGATCTACTTCCATATGGGGTTCAACGATCTCAAGGTCCATCATGGATGGGAAACCATCAGGATTAGAGCACCAGGCCTTTAGCTGAAATACATCACGTCGATCCTCAGTGCTCGGATGAACTGCCACAATCGAGCAGTACTCATCATGGAGCAGCTCGGCAGTCGGAAACTCCCATGCATGTGGCGGAATGCCTCTGATTTCCACCTCCATGGCCAGGGGAAGGCTCGCCCCTGTCGACCGGAAAAAACGCGTCCACTTCATGATGTGAATCCGAGCCGAGGAGGTGATGATGGGTCTACCGCCATTGTAGACTCGTTCGAACAACGCATCAGTAGGCAAGAACAAGAGGAAGCTAGCCAATCCCAACGGGCGTAGAATCAACCTATCTTCCTCGATCTCAAACCTACTGGCAAGCGTTGAACCCACAAGCTCCTCCGCACCATGTTCTTGGCCTCCAATCAGGTAGATGACCAAAGCACGAGCAAGTTCATCTTCTCTTCGGGCAATACTGGCTGTGCGATCAAGAATACGTCGGGGCTTCACTGAGGGAGCTTCTTCAGGAGCATCACCACGAGGGGATGACCGAGCGACGACCATGCTTCCATCCTCGGAACCCCCAGTAGCAGATTCCCTGCCCGAGCTCCGAGCTCTTGGCCGGCGAGCCCGACGATGCCACTTTCTTCCTGGTGCATTTGTCGCGGCGTCCGAAAGTGGGGGATCAGCCGCGGCCGCCAAGGACTGCCAGGAGGGCATCTCCAGGGTGCCCACAGGGCGCCAGGCCCGCTTCGGCCGCGGACGAATAGACACCGAACGCCGGGATGGGCACCGGGCGTAACGATTGCCGAGCTCCCGACAGACGAAGCACCGGGGCCTAGAGTGGCAGTCCACAACCCGATGGTTTGCAGAGAAGCAGTTGAAACACCGCCCCCGGAGATCAGCGGGAACCGCCCGAGGAGGAGGAGCTTCAAGCCGTCGCCGCGCCTGACGCGCTCGTCGACTCTCCGCCTTCAGCCATCCGTCAGGGTCAGGAGTCACCACCGCTCCATGGGACCGCCATGTCCCAGGGTCGAGGACGATGCGGAGCGCTGGCCGCGGGGGAAACAGTGAGGGCGCAACCGAGGCTCCGGAGCACGGAGCACCAGGAACCTTCGAGGCCGCAGCAAGATTCATTGTAGCTGGGATAACGACGGGGGCAGCGCCGGCGAGGAGCACGTCTCTATACGAAGGAGAGGCTGCGTCGCCAGCAGCCCTCGAAGAAGGGGAAATGTCTCTCCACCGCTGGAACTTGGAACGACCAGCAATGGCATAGGGGGTGGTGCACGGGCAGTGGTTCTCCGGCGCCGGGGGGAGGGGGTTTGGGTGGCCGCCGTGGCCGGAATGGGAGATGGCGTGAGGTTGGTGGAGAGGGAAGGAGGAGCGCCCGGAGGTGGGAGGGGAATGGAGCGAGGAGCCATCCACTCTTACTCTATCTCTCAACTAATCCTAGTCTAGATCTCTACTCAACCCCATTCTACCACATAGACGTGAAAATCACCTCACATGGGCAGAATTAGAGAGAGGGAGAGAGAGCTACACAAGATAGAAGTGGAACTTGAGAGCTTGGAGGTGTGTGTGAAATGAGGCCCCTCCCCCTCTATTTATAGACAAGGGATTGGTTTGCTCCGGGGCTCTGTTGGCGGTCAATTTCCGTCAACCTAGCCACTTGTTTACCTTCTATATTGGTATTGATTTGATATTCACACTAACGATCCTAACCCCCATTATATGTTATGTTCGCACTCGTGCATGATTTTTGGAGTTTATTGTTTACACAGGAATCAAGAGCTTAAATGAGGACTTCCGGGTAAAGTTCATCATGGGATTTACAAGGTGATCACGGACCCCGGGACAAGTCAAGATACAAGATGAACATGACTCCAAATGAACCAACGACTAAAGCGTGAAGCCGAGAATTGCGGAGAACCTAGAGGGAAGATGCGGGAGTTCATTCGCAAAGCCCCCTCATCTAAACCGCGAGGAAAATGACATCAAGGGTCCACATGCAACTCGGCAAAAACTCAAGAAGTCGCGAGAAGCATCCGGAAGAAAGGCGACGCCGAACTGGGCCAGAATGGGCCCAGGCCGGCCGGGCCAGCCCATTCTGGGCCCTGTTCGCCGCCCCCTTTGACCTAGCTAATCCTCGGGCTATTTATAGCCCCTGTACCCCGAGCCACGTATCAAGCCATTCGTCATTCGCCGCCGAGGAGCAGAGGAGCTTGAGGGACACCACCCCGGAGAGGAGGGTCGTGTTAGTCGTCTAGGGTTTGCCTAGCTGGCGTGGGAACCTTGCAAGGAAGACCACGTCCAAGTTCCGGAGGCGTGAATCAAGGTCAAGGTAGGATCCCGGTTGGATCTTATTCATGTATTCATACTTTTGATGGAGTTTTAATGGATCCGATTCCTAGCGATCAAGTACTTTCGTTTGCAATTCTTGTTCTTGCTTGGGTGTTTTCTTCCTCAATCTATTCTCGAGATAGATTTCATGGGATGTTCTTGTAGCCGCGGTGGCTAGAGGTGCATACCCGATCTACCAAGTAGTTCAACGCACCCCTTGTGGGTGTGGTCTAAGATTCGACCGCGAAGAAAGGGGAACATCGTGACAGGATGTTGACACCGAGTACGGCGGGGCGACTTAGGGGGTTTGACCGAAGGTCACGGTTTAAAGAAGCTTTCAATGAGATTCGTTTTACTCTCTCTTTATCTTGCTCGGAACGACGACATAAACACGATCTAGACCCTCTCTAGATCGGTACCTCAATGCTTTCTCTTGCTACCTCTTTGGATCTTAGTAGATTAGATGCAATTCGAAACCTCTTAAAGAAGCAAGTGTTTCTCGGTTATTAGATTGATTTTACATTACACTTTGTTCCACGGATTCGATACCTTGGGTTCACCACTCAAGGGAAGAAGGGTTACTTAACTACGACGAGGGATTTGTCTGCTTGCAAGTCCAAACGAACTTTGCAACGATTATCAAACGTCTACAAGCCCCTTTTTCTGGTGCCGATGCCGGGGAACAAGTAATTAAGATCCAATCTAATATCTCATTTGTAAGTATTTTCAGTTTCTTTTTTATTTTTCTTTTGCATCTACTAAACTTTGATCATCCTCAAAAACCAAACTAATCTAGTTTTTGACTAACCCTTTTTATAGTTTTCTTTTCTTTTTAGGTCTTTTGTATATTTTGTTTATCGCTAACCCTAACAGGAGATGGATGGCCGCCTCTCCAACAAACCGAAAAATTTTGTAGATGATCCAGAAAAACTTTACAAGCAAGGGAGACACGAAGCACAATCTAGGAAGCTGGGGATTGTAGATCCAAACACCGGAGACGAAGGAACGTTGGGGTCTCCAAAGGAATCTCCACCGACAAGTCCGAAGAAAGAATCACCACCTACAAGTCCAAGGAGAGATCAACCTCAACCTCCACCAATGGTAGAAGAGAGGAAGATCGGGGAGCTTTGCATCCCGGAGCTTGGTGATCTACCCATCCTCAACCTAGCCGACATCGGGAGGCCATTTGAGATCAAGACTTAAACCATCCGCATGGTACAACATACACCTTTCACCGGTAAAGAGGATCCTAACCTTCACATCCAAGCGTTCATTCAAATTTGTCAGACATTCACGATGGAAGGGTTGGATCAAAATCAATTGCGGGCAAGACTTTTTCCATTCTCACTTCTCAGAAAAGCCTTGCAATGGTTCTATACTCTACCGGTGGAGGCGGTGCAAAATTGGGAAGCATTGATGAGAGCTTTCATGAAGGAGTACTATTCACCGGGTAAGACTCAAAGCTTGCGTAATAAGATTGCTACATTTGCTCAATATCCTACGGAGACTATCGTGGAAGCTTTTGAGCGTTTCAATGAGTACACCCGAGCCGTGCCACATCACAAGTTCCCAAAGGAAGACCTTGTTCAAAAGTTCTACCAAGGTCTCAATCTAGCATCGAGGATGGTAATTGACGCATCAGCGGGAGGATCTATTAGTGAGCTAACTCTGACGAAGGCATTCACTCTTTTCAAGAAGGTTGCGGATAATGATACATGGGCGTCATCGGGACGTCTACTTCCGGTTCAACCGACGGGCAATGTTAAAGGTGTTTTGTAGGTTGAAAAGGAAGAACTTCTAGAATGGAAGATCGACTTGCTCATGAGAAGGTTGGAAAAGATGAAGCTAGAAAAGAAGGTCGCCCAAGACTTGAAGCCCGCCGAAGCAAGATCCACGTGTGAAGAATGTGGGGAGTACAGCCATGTCCAAAGAGATTGTCAGGAGGAAGCAAAGGTGCTCGACTACATGAGAAAAGGAGATTTGCCGAACTTCCGCTACGGACAAGGTAGACCTCAATTTAATGCAAGTTCGTCTATTCAAAATTCGGTGCCTCTTCATATACAATTGAAGGATTTCATGGACGAGCAAGCAAAGATCAACAAGGACACCGTCACTAAGTTCAAGGCTATGGATAAAATCTTGGAGAACATTGATGGCAAGGTGACGGAAGTCGGGAGCTCCAACCAACAAGTGCTCAACATAATGAAGATATTGGAGACGCAAGTGGGACAACTTGCCGGGCGCTTAACCGCTAGTGAAGGAAGATTGCTGAGGCAACCCCAAGGTCCCGAGATGGCAAAGGCTATTCAAGCTCGGTCGGGAAAGGAGACGAAGGATCCCGAACTTCCAACCGGTGCAAGGAAGCCTAAGCCAACCGTTGAAGCGGAAGATCACACAAAGGAGAAAGTGACTACTATTCCGGAGATTGCTACCGAAGAGCCGAAATTCGAAATGCTAAGTGATGACACGAAAATGACAACACTAAAGACATGCTACTTTCGAGGTAAAATTGATAATCATTTTGAAAAGTTTGTGGAAGTGGTGCGCAGGTTAAGCATCAACATGCCGCTATTGGACGCTGTCCAATTTCCTACATATTCTTGCTACTTCAAAGACATACTTGCAAACAAGTATGAGATGGCAACACTTGGAGCAGACCATGTCAAGATGTCCGAACAATGTAGTGCCGCCATCGCAAATCAAGGGCCCCAGAAGCAAAGAGACCCTGGATGTCCAACTATCCCATGTTCTATTGGCCCATTCACGTTCGAGAAGGCATTAGGTGACCTTGGAGCAAGCGTGAGTGTCATGCCAAGAGATGTGTTCGAGAAGCTATGCTTACCACTTGAGCCTACGGGTATGTGTTTAGAGTTGGGCGACAACTCCATCTGCTATCCCGTGGGAATTGTCGAAGATGTGCCCGTGAAAGTTGGAGATCACTTCATTCCTGTCGACTTCGTGGTACTTGAGATGGGAGAAAGGGAGAAGCCACCCCTCATATTAGGGAGGCCCTTCCTCAAGACCATCGGGGCGATGATCAATATTGGCAAGGGGGAGATTAAGTTCGACATCAATGGGACACGAAGCATATTCAGGTTTCGTCCATGTTTCGAGGTATGCAACATGATCAATGCTAAATATGTTCCACCTCATTGTCGTTTTAGAAAGGAAGAGCCAAAGAAGAAGGAGGAGCCAAAGAAGAAGGAAGCAAAAGTGATCAAGGAAGTCGTTGCATCCATCAAGACCAAAGAATAAAAGCTGCCTGTGAAGACCAAAAAGATGACTAGGCCGGAGAATAAGCCCGTGCCCAAGATGGTGCGGAAGTGGGTACCCAATATTGCAACGCCCGCAAAGAGAGTTTATCCAAAGTGAAGAAGACAAGAATTCTAGCCATGGACTATAAACGAAGCGCTAGGTGGGAGGCAACCTGTTCGTCGAGTCAAGAATAAGCTACCGGGAGGACAACCCGTTCAAGAATAAAGCTGCCAGGAGGGCAACCCCGATTATTTCCGATTTTCAAGTAAGTTGGTCTTAGAATTTGCTACGCAAGACTTGGTATAAACTCTTAAGTGGTTGAACTTATTTGTGAGCCATTTAAAGTTGCTCGGATGTTTCATTTTGATTTTATTTGACATAAACCTTTGACATGAGCCATCCTATGATTTATTTGCCTCTTTTCGAGAAACCAACTCCAAAATTTCAGAACCTACCAACACCTTTCATCCTCCTCATGATGATAAGGTTGGTTTGGTTTACCTCATAAAAACACAAGAGTAGACCCCCGCGTTGTTTCTTAATGATTTTCAATCTTTGACGCATGCTAGGACTCGCGTGAACCTAGGTTTCTCTAGAATTAGAATTTTTCCAAGCCTCATTTATTTTTGTTCATTCAAAATATCTCTCATATTTAGCCAAAATTAGAACCTAAACCCATACCCCCACGGTCAAGCCGGAGGAGCTCGCTATCAATTAATGAAAGCAAGTGATCCCGGTGTAACCAAAATCAATGTAGTCGGAAAGTTTCGACTTACAAATGTTTTTGATGCCTAAAAACTCCTATAAAAATACATTTGAACTCATTGATATCTCTGAATTAATTTTTAATTTTTGAAATTAGAGTAGTTAGCATCTAAACATGATCAAGGAAAGGTTTTGAGCTTAATTGAACCTCTAATGACCCATGATGCATCACGGGAACACATCATCATTCAAGAATCTTTTGGCATGCATGGGACAAGCATGGGGGGCAGCAAGGCTTTGATTTTTGCAGGTTATGAGTGCAAGCATGGGAGGCAAGGAGGCATGGAAGTGACACAAAGGAAATGATCAAGATGAGGACTTGACCATGAAAGAAAAAGGAATGGCTGAGAGAGTTTGGGCGGTGGATCAGCGTGGAGCACGAGGACACAAGGTCATAATGCAACAAACATCAAGTGGGAGGAAGCTGGAGCTGAGGCAGGGGGCAGAGACACTGGTGGAAAAACGACCTTCGTTCCTACACATTAGTCCAGGTTGAATTTTGGAGCCGAGACTAAAGGTTTTGGGGCGACGTGGCCATGAGTGGTAGGAGAGCTCCGACCCTTTAGTCTCGGTTCGTAACACCAACCTAGACTAAAGGCCCGAGACCCTTTAGTCTAGGTTGGTGTTATGAACCGAGACTAAAGGACCCCCCTTTAGTCTCGGTTCGTAACACGAACCTAGACTAAAGGGTCTCGGGCCTTTAGTCTAGGTTCGTGTTATGAACCGAGACTAAAGGGTCTCCCACGAGTTACTATAAGAGGATTGCATTCTCTACTCAATCACATGTGCTGTAAAGGTGAGATGGTAAGGAAGCTACACGCGAGGCTACAGGTCACGAGTTCGAATCCCCGCACCGCGCACGCATATATTTCACGTGAAAAAATCACATGACTTGTGACATGCGCGTGTGTAGGGGCCTCCCAGGAATTTTCAATTTTTTTTGACGTTGGTGTGCCCCTCCCCCCCCCTTTGTCTTGGTTGGTAATACCAACCGGGACTAAATGCCACCCTTTAGTCTCGGTTGGGCACCCGGTAAGAAAGAGGGGGGGCCTTTTGTCTCTATGAATTAGTCTCTAGAGGTCTTTAGAGAGATATTGTTTTTACCAACTGGGACCGAAGGCCCTTTTTCCACCAGTGAGACCCCAGGCCGGTCGGCCCAGCCCGGCCGCCCTGGCCTATATTTTTGCCCCCTGCCTCCATCTTTCACAGGTGAGTCTCTTGCTTGCTTACTAGTTCGTGTTCTTGAGCTCTCTATCCAGAACCTCCAGAAACTCTCCAGAAAAATTCATTCTCCTCTCTTGAGTCCAAAAATTTAGAGAATTGCATCACAAACTTTGCTCTTCCATATACTTCTTTTGTGTGAATTTCTACCGGCAAGAAACCCCCGGGAGAGTTTGTTTGTGATTTGTGCAGCAAGTACAAGATGAAGGTCTTTGGCAAGGTTCTTGGGAGGAAGACGCAATCATCATCATCGAAGCCGGCATCAACAAGTTCTTTGCGAAGGCAGTCAATCTCTGAGTCACCACGAAGCATGAAAGAGGATGTGGCGCCATCAAGGAGTGACACCATGCTCCTTAGTGGAGGAGAGACACCTGAAGCTCGTCTATGCGGTACACCGAACCGCAAGGGTGAGCGGAGGAGCTGCCTGTTCCACCTTGTCGCTCGACTCGTTCATCCGCTCCACCACCATACACTCCACGACGTTGCAAGTATGGATTTCTTATGATGTCATAGGAGGAGGAGGAGAGGCTTGGGCACCTAGAGAAGAGGGTTGTGCCCAATGTTGACTTTGATGATGATGCCCTCCAAGTATTGGGATTTGCCCCGGATATCTATCAAATGATGAACCACCTTGGATGGGGGCAATTTTCTGATGGAGTAGGAGTGAGTTTTGATTTGGAGCTTGCCGTGGAAATTCTCATGACCATGGCACCGGTTATTAATGAAGGGGTGCCATCCCTCTCATTTCGACTGAAGGATGGTGAGCACATTGTTTCTAATGAGCAAATTAGAGAGTTGCTCGGTTTTCAGAGGGAAGCCCCGGAGCAAGTTAATGTTAATGAAAGTGTGTTGGAAGGATTTTGGAGCATGATTTCAGGGGAAGATAACCGACAAAGAAGTAGCATCCAGAATCCCATCATCCGGATATTTCATTCTTGGATGAGAAAATGATTTTGGGAAGAATGAAGGAGTCCAAAGTCACAGATATGGAAGTTAATTGGCTTTATTCGACGTTAATTGCAAGGCAAGCCATTGATCCATCATATATTATGATCAATCGGTGGTGTTTTGAGGCAATATCAGGGAGTGGACAAATTGGTTCGGGATGCTATCTCTCTATGATAGCATTTTCTGTGAAGCCGGGTATTACAAGAAATTCAAAATTCATCCTTGCGGGAAATTCACTTGGAATTGATTATATAAAGCAAGGAAAATATATTAGTGGAGATGAGAAGAGAGGGTACAAGGTCGCAATAGTCAATGTTCCTCTCCCCAACATGAAGCTGAAATTATTTATTGAAGGGAGAGAGAATTGGTTAGAAGAAGGAATTCTCGTACCGGCCAAGAAGAACAAGAGGGGAAGAATCGTAGAAGAAGGTTAATCCTCCGCAGCCCAAGAGCAAGGAGGAGAGGCCTACCATCAACCCTATGGACGAATTCCTATGCCACCACCCTACTACGGAAGTGTGCCAATACAAGTATGGGGGAGTGGTGCAGCCATGCCACCACCTCCTCCAACATATTTTCCACCAACTTTTGTTGTGCCTAATGAAGCATTTGTGGAACTTATGCAAGCATGCCCTAGCCCCAACAAAGTGCAGCCATTATTGGGGCGTATACGCAAAGGAATGAATAAGACGTCAAGAGGATCCGAAGCCATGTTAACCATTGGCATGAAGGAACGGCGGGAATCACCCATCAATTGGGACGTCTTCAACTCGTGCCGCCTCATCAATTTCATGGAGGGGCCATGCAACAATATTATGAGCAAGGATTCAATGAAAGCCAACCAACGGAGCAAGGACAATCGGATGAAGAATGAAGAAAGAAGAAAGGGACGGAGTTTTTAAGTGTGGTTTGATTTTTCCTTTTCCTTTTCTTTATTTTCATCTTGTGTGCGTTCATGTTTGCGTAGTATTTTCTTATTTTTATTTAATTTTAGAGTAGTAGAAGTTTGTTATCCATCATCATGAATAAGTTCCACCGTTGCTTTTATGATCTTAATATGGATGGAAAATTTGTACCATGATGATATGTGATGATGATTGCCGCTTTGCTCAATCTTATGCTTGTTTTATGCATGTTTAAGCTAGTGCTCTCTTTTAATATGAATCTGAAATTTAATTAAATGCTAGCTTAATCTTGTGTGGTGGTTATGATAACTCAAGTCCCATAGTTCTGTTCATTGCTCTCAACTTTGGATAAATCAAAGAACCTTTTTATTCTCAAAAAGTTATGCTAACCTTGTCACAAGTACCACTTGCATTTTTGCTCTACCCATCCAAAGCCTAAGTTTACTTGAGTGCAAAACCTTAGTATATACAAGATTTATTGTTGGGTGCATTGATTCAAGGCCTGATTTCTCTGGCCCGAGACAAAGAAGCTGGTCATTCCGTTTTTGTGTATCATTCTTTATGCTAGTGTTTCTATCCGTGCATTGTGAGTTTCCACCTTGGGAATTTTGCAAACCTCGCCGGATATCCAACCAAAACCCAAATATATCTTTTTTTTGTGTTCACCTCCTTGACCACAACCCAATATATGAGTATGGATGAATATTTTGGAGAAGATTACAAGGAAGGTACTTCAAGTGAGAAAGGGAAACTTCCAAAAGGATCCCTAGAAGATTTTTTGAGTGTCTCTCTCAAAGAAAAAAATGAGGGCTTCATCCACCTTGGCATATTTATCACCTATTTTGCCCGAGGACGAGCAAACGTCTAAGCATGGGGGGGTTGCCAAGGAAGTGCTAGTATAGTCTAGAGTCCAAGGGGAGCAAATAAAAAAAAGAGAGAGAAAAAAGAGAGAAAAAATATGATGAAAGAAAAAAATGAAAATGATGAAAAAAATAATAATGAAAAAAAAGAAAGAAAGAAAGAAAAAAATATAAATAATAATAATAAAGCTCCCCGGTTCTCTAGCTATTTTAGTACTTTTGTGTTTTCAAGAGGATTCAAGAACAAGGCCCATACTCATCTTTCCAACCGTGTTCAATCCGATAACGAGGACTTCGTTTGTGCCTTGGGATCACTCTTTGCCATTTGCACATGTCCACCTATCTAAAAGTGTGTGTTCATCTCTCCCCCCTCCTTGATAACATTATTTTTCCAATGACCTTTTTGACGAGTCTCGGTAAGACCATGAGAAGCTAGTCTTGTTTTAATAATATCTGAACTATAATATCTTGGTAGGACTAAACTTTCCTATAGCTCCACATAAAGCTTTCCACCATATACTTTGAGAGAGGAAAGGAGTAGAACAAGTAGGCTTGAGAGACAAGTGAGATGAGAGTACTTGAGCAAAGTGCAAGATGGTTATTTTTGATCTTGGTAAAGCAATTTTTCTCTTTATCTCATTCTTTATTTTTCAAAATTTCTGAGATTTGTTTAAAAGTTTGAGAGCTTGATCAAGTACTTGTGGAAAGAGCTTGAATGATATCTACCCTCCATAGAGATAAAAGTTAGTACATTATGGAACTTTAATGAATATAAAACTAGAGAGCATTATGTTTTCTCATGTATGATCAAGTGTAGGGTTTGAACATCGAAGGGCAACGCTGGTATCCATAGAAGGCTTACTCGAGGACGAGCAAGGTTTAAGCGTGGGGGGATGTTGGCGGTCGATTTCCGTCAACCTAGCCACTTGTTTACCTTCTATGTTGGTATTGATTTGATATTCACACTAACGATCCTAACCCCCATTATATGTTATGTTCGCACTCGTGCATGGTTTTTGGGGTTCATTGTTTACACAGGAATCAAGAGCTTAAATGAGGACTTTCGGGTAAAGTTCATCAAGGGATTTACAAGGTGATCACGGACCCCGGGACAAGTTAAGATACAAGATGAACATGACTCTAAATGAACCAAGCACTAAAGCGTGAAGCCGAGAAGTGCGGAGTTCATTCGCAAAGCCCCCTCATCTAAACCGTGAGGAAAATGACGTCAAGGGCCCACATGCAACTCGGCAAAAACTCAAGAAGTCGCGAGAAGCATCCGGAAGAAAGGCGGCACTGAACTGGGCCAGAATGGGCCCAAGCTGGCCGACCCAGCCCATTCTGGGCCCTGCTCGCCACCCCCTTTGACCTAGCTGATCCTCGGGCTATTTATAGCCCCTGTACCCCGAGCCACGTATCAAGCCATTCGTCATTCGCCACCGAGGAGCAGAGGAGCTTGAGGGACACCACCCCGGAGAGGAGGGTCGTGTTAGTCGTCTAGGGTTTGCCTAGCTGGCGTGGGAACCTTGCAAGGAAGACCACGTCGGAGTTCCGGAGGCGTGAATCAAGGTCAAGGTAGGATCCCGGTTGGATCTTATTCATGTATTCATACTTTTGATGGAGTTTTAATGGATCCGATTCCTAGCAATCAAGTACTTTCGTTTGCAATTCTTGTTCTTGCTTGGGTGTTTTCTTCCTCAATCTATTCTCGCGATAGATTGCATGGGATGTTCTTGTAGCCACGGTGGCTTGAGGTGCATACCCGATCTACCAAGTAGTTCAACGCACCCCTTGTGGGTGTGCTCTAAGATTCAACCGCGAAGAAAGGGGAACATCATGACAGGATGTTGACACCGAGTACGGCGGGGCGACTTAGGGGATTTGACCGAAGGTCAGGGTTTAAAGAAGCTTTCAATGAGATTTGTTTTACTCACTCTTTATCTTGCTCGGAACGACAACATAAACACGATCTAGACCCTCTCTAGATCGGTACCTCAATGCTTTCTCTTGCTACCTCTTTTGATCTTAGTAGATTAGATGCAATTCGAAACCTCTCAAAGAAGCAAGTGTTTCTCGGTTATTAGATTGATTTTACATTACACTTTGTTCCACGGATTCGATACATTGGGTTCACCACTCAAGGGAAGAAGGGTTCCTTAACTACGACGAGGGATTTGTCCTCTTGCAAGTCCAAATGAACTTTGCAACGATAATCAAACGTCAACAGGCTCCAAATGCTCCAAAACACCACGGGATGTAGCCTGGAGCCATTGGGAGAAGACCACGTGGAGGGCCAGGATGAACCGACCCTGGGTCGTTTCGGCCAAACCTAGGGTCGGCCGGCCCCCTCGGGTTGCTCCCTGGCCCGTGCTTCCTCTGGCTCACTTCCATGTGGGCCCTGGTGCTCCTCGTCCGTGCATGGCGCGTTTCCTGGCGGTTTAGTTAGCAAAGTGGGCCCATGGATCCATGTGATTTTGACGTGGCAGCGTATGATCCGTCGAGAGTTCATCACATAGATTGGTGACATCATGGATCCAGGAGAATCCATGTGGCAGCCGCTCATTGGCCAGCACTTGAGTGCCTTGTATTGGAGTGGAGTGAATGTGCATGGTTTCTTCTCATTTCTTATGCTAAATACCTGCATTCGAATAGACATCGACACTGGTGGAAAGTATTAGTTTAAGCTCCTATTCTAGTGTGGATGTGGAATTCATGCTTCAATTTGTAGGTGTTGATGGACATGAAAATTGTACTTAACAGCCGTCAACAGCCGCCACCGACTCCGTTGAGGGCGAGCCAGCTGGGAGCATGGTGGAGGCTGGCGCGTCAACCGGGAGCAGGGTGTGGGTGGAGTTGGGCCGGCGCGTCCAACCTTCTCTCCGCTAGCCCACCTCCTCTGCTATTCCAACCGTCGGCGTGGGGCGGAGACGAACGTGTCTGCCGGTGGAGGTTGGGGCCGGGGCACGGGCGGGGTGCGCACCAGCCAAGGGACTACGCCGCGACCATTGGTCGGGCAGTGGCGAACGAGGCTATTCCGGCGTGAGCGATGTAGAGTAGTGGCGCCGGCAAAAAAGCAAGGCTGAGTTGCGGGGAACTTCCGTGGCCGCGGGTGGAGCGAGGCACCGGCGCAGGAAAGGGTGGAGGACGGCGGCCGCCGTGGCGAGAGGTGAGCACGCCGCCGATGCGACCATGGCGTCGACTTCTGCCTGCGCGCGGGGTCGTGAAGCTCAGCCTTGACGCGGAGCAGCACCTCCGTCTGGGCTGCCGTCATGAGGGAGGACGGGCGAGCGGCGACATGACCGTGGGCATGGTGTTGCGCGGCTGGAAGAGGGGCGCATGGCCGGCAAGGGGTGGCGGGCGCTGGTGCAAGGGAGGATGGGCGGCACCGTACGGGGGGTAGGGCGGCCGGCGAGGGGCGATGCTGGTGTAGGGGAGGACGGGGTGGCAAGGCGTGGGCATATGCGGCGAGCGGAGGCCGGAGGTGTGTGTGCTGCCGGTTCCGGCGGTGAAGAGGGACGAGGAAGGTGGAGGATGGAGAGGGAAGATGAAAAAATAAAATACGTGGGTCCCACTGAATAAATATTGTAGACATTGTATTGGGTGACTTGTGTATAATAATTGTCTATAACTAATGTGTAGAGGTTATAGAGAGCTAATTGTCTATAACCATTGCGAGTGTCCGTAGGGGAGCCGCAATGATAACGACAGTGCGCTCTCTATAACAGAAGCCACCTAGCAATAGCATGTATAAAAGACAAACCATCTAATGGACTATCTTTAAGCACATTCTTCCAAACAAAGGAAAATAGACAACTATGTTATTTTATTCTAAACTAACTTCTTCTCTTTCTTCAAGCTCTTGTCGCTAGATTCTTGAAGCTCCTAGAGTCTTAAGAGAGAGCACAAGCAGCGACCACACCTTCCTGTCCACTAGATTCGGATTGCACAGTCGCACCCCATGGATCCTGTTTTCCTCCATGAGAGCCCACCTGGCTCCTGCCTCACCTCAAATCGAATCAGAAGAAGTTCTTGAAATCCAAATCGAGCACAAGGCTCGCGCAGCCTGTTGTCAGTTGGACTGAAACGGGTACTAATAGGCAAACCTAGGTAACCGAGGTTTGCCTATTGATACCCATTTCAGTCCAACTAGCCAAATTTATTCCAATATCTTTGGCCATCAGAGCCAGCTCTGCTATTAGTTTTCTTGTTCTTAGGTGAGTACTGAAGATCTTTTTCTTTCATAACTAACTGAGATCTTATGTTTTCAATCTCCCTGAATATCTTGGAAGAGTCCTCTTCCTGGGACGAGACATCCAGATCTTCTGAAAGACCATTAAGAAATACAAGAGACCTACAAGACCAAAAATTCATGGCAAGAGATGCAGAAGGTGAAGGAATAGCTGTAGGAGGCCAAATTTGAGATGGAGAAGTTCCGACAATTGTTATGATTAAGAATGGGTAGTTATGATTATTATGAAACTTTTATCATGCTTGTGTTTTGGTAATTCGAGCATACTCAACATTCTGAATTCATATGTGTTGCAAGGCTAATTAGATGTATCTGAACATTCTGTCAATCACGTATTCTGCAAGTGTCACTTTGGTATTCTCAACATTGTGTCGATCATGTATTCTGAACACTGTGCCATATGCTTCTGAACATTGTACTGATGATGTATTGCCAAAATCCTCTAAGAAATGTGCGGCAGTTAGTATCCACCACATTTTTGACTGACCATTTAGTTCGACCTCTTCACATTTCCAAGAACATAATTTCCGTTAGGTTCGCCAACAATCATAATGGATTCTTATTATTATCCCGAAATCAATGGAGCAGCAGCGACAGTTGTTTTGGGTGGCGAAGGAGCGGTGGATTTACAGTAAGTTTCAGGTGAATCTTTAATATAATTACATATCGAACGGCTGGCCAGATGTTTCACTACCTTCCAAAGACTTTCGACTTCCACTACCAGATCTGCAACGGCTCATGGTAGGAATGGCGAATCCTAGTGACGATGGGAAGATGGTTGTGTCACCACCTCCTGGCTACGAGAGGATGAAACAGCACTACGAGGTCAGTCCTTTGGTTTGAACCGCTATATTTTCCCCTACTGTCCTGGGGATGGGGATTTCTAGATTTGGGGATATGGAGGATTGATGAGCATATATGATTGATAGGTTCTTGTATTCTACTAGCTTGTAGATGTGCTTCAAACCACCCGTTTTATAGATTTTTATAGAGGTGCACAATTGATAGGATTGATAGGTCCTTTTATTTCTAATTTGCATCATTTTATGGATTGATAGATTGAAGAGATTGTCTCTGACCAACAAATGGTGAAGGGACACCTCGATTCTACCACGATTGTTAGCCTTTGCACAGTTCATAGGTGTTAAATTCAGTTAGTATTCAATTTTCATCGTTTGATGGATTGATAGGTTCTTGTATTTTACTACCTTCTTTTGCATGTTCGTGTTTTGTAGACAAGAACATCCGTCCACTTATTGTGCCTACATGTTCGTTTGTTTGTTGTTCAAAACCCTAATCAAAACAAGCATTTTCTGCCAGCAAAGGACCGAAAAGGTTTGTCTGGTTTGTTCATGTTTTCTAAATAGAAGCATCCATCCCCTTATTGTGCTCATTCGTATTGCCTATTTCATTACCAGCAAAGGACCAAAAATATTTGTCCGGCCTTTTCATGTTTCTTAAACCCAAACATCCGTCCTACCCGAGTTGTACTGCCTATCTCATTGCATAATTATATTTTGTTGTTACCATGCGTGCCTCATCAACTAAGAAAAATGAACCATGGATGAAACTCTGGGTCAGCTTGGTTGTCCTAACGATGCTTGCATAATGACCAAGACTTGGCAAATCAAATTATTTCTAGATGTGGTTGGTCCTGTTTGGATCCATGGATTATAGTTAGTTTGAGCTAGTTGAAGCTCAACTAGCCCTAAAGGGTCCAAACAATAAGGTTAGATTGGGGTTAGTTGCCTAACCACCCAAATAACTATCCCCTCAGACATAGTTCATGATGGGCCCACCAAAAAATGACTTTTCTCTCTTCCTCTACCCACACCTAATTAGACACGGTTTTACTTCAAACCAATTTATTAGTCAATATTGCACAAGTGCGCTACTGCCGCACGACGAATGTGTATAAATGGAGGTCCGGTCCGATGGGGCAGCACATGCTCTGCAACAGATGTTGGGATTGTCGATGGTATTACGGGGAGTGGTGGGGCAAGCAACATCGTCGCGAGCACCAGAATACCATGACCGACATGCATCGGGTGGAGTGACCGAGAGGCCAGGCCGGCCGCCAGAGGTCGCTGATGTCAAGTGCGCCCGCCTCATTGATGGTCCCGGAGTGGTCAGGGGCGCGACCCTACATATTCCTGCTCCACGAGCCACAGGAGTTCCCGACGCTCAGCGACTGATGTCAATTGCGCCCACTGCGTCAACATTCCAGGAGAGCTTAGGGTTGTGGCCGTACCCATTCCTGCTCCACGAGCTGGCGGCATTCCCTGGAGCTCGGCAAATGATGTCAAGTGCACCCGCTGCGTCGACTGTCCAGGAGAACTCAGGGGCGCGGCCGTACCTGTTCCTGCTCCACGAGCCGGCGGTGTTCCCGATTGCTCACCGACTGATGTCAAGTGTGCCCGCTGTGTTGACTGTCCTGGAGAGCTCAAGGGCGCGACTGTACCCATTCCTGCTCCATGATCCGGCAGTGTTCCTGGGCGCTCAACAACTGATGTCAAGTGCGCCTGCCGCGTCGACTGTCAAAGAGAGCTCAGGGGCGCGACCGTACTCGTTCCTGCTCCATGAGCCTGCGGTGTTCACAAGCACTGAGCCACTGATGTCATGTGTGCCCACAACGTCGACTGTCCTGGGGAGCTCAGGCGCACAAACGAATCCGTTCCTGCTCAACATGCCGGCGGAGTTTGCCACTGCTCGGCAACTGATGTCAAGTGCGCCCGCCGTGTTGACAGTTCCGGAGAGCTCAGGCGCACATCCTTACCTATTCCTGCTCGACAGGCTGGCGGCGTTGCTAGGTGCTCGGCCACTGGTGTCAAGTGCACTCGTTGCGTCGACTGTCCTAGAGAGCTCAAGCGCACATCTGAACCCATTCTGGCTCGATGGAGAGGCTCCTTCCCTGATCCTCGACGAAATTGACTAGATGAACCCTCCTCGCCAAGAATAGCAAGTGTCCTTTTGTTGTAATGCTAATTAGTAGTTTTAGATTAGTTTGGTCCCTCCATATTTAATTATGCTGCTATCGTTTGATTGTGATATGAATGGACTTTGTTTCCGACTTTGGATGGATGTTCATTCAAATAATGCGATCGTATTTTCCTAACAAATCAACTAACCATTTAGTCCGGTCCGATCACTATTGCTTGTCAGTAAGATCCGACACATTCGTGTTTTGTAGACAAGAACATCCGCCCCTTATTGTGCCTACATGTTTGTGATTTTGGTTATCATTTGTTTAGGAAGAAAAGAAAAGGACAAGGCAGAGTCACATGATAGCAGTAATAGCAAATCGGGCAGTCATGTGCAAATCTATTGCATTCAAGAAAGAGGCTAAAGATATTGGTGAACGCATTGGTAATTCATCAAGATGTGGCTAAATAGCCTATGGTATTGAATGATCTCATTTGGTCGTTTCCTAGCATGCCACATGAACAAGTAAAAAAACCATGGATGAAACTCTGGGTCTGCTTGGTTGCCTTGACCATGTCTTGTTCCCGTGTAGTGTACGCTAGGCAGAGTAGCCATGGTTTTACTTCTAACCAATTTGTTGTCTTACTTCATATCCAATGATAGTGTACCACACTCCTCACTTCAACATGCTCTAGCTAAGCCATGACTATTTACGGAGTAGTTGGAATAATGCACGTATTTTGGAGAGCTTGAAGATCAATAGTGGATGACTAATAAGAAATAGCAATGTGATCATTGCTCACCTTGACCAAATTCAAAACAAGCATCCGGTCTCCTATTGCCAAACATCCGATCTGCTAGTGCATCCCAAACACAAACATCCGGTCTCATATTGTGCCTAATTTGTATTCCCTATCTCAATGCAAAAGGTTTTGTCCGGTTTGTTAGTGCATCCTAAATCCAAACATCTGGTGAAATGGCAGTGAAACAGTTCATCTCTGCATGTTGAAGTGCTTGCAAATATAGTTTGCTCCAAATTCATTAAGATTAGAAATTTACATTGTTTTTTCCTTTGCAAAAGACTGTTATATTATTAGAGATCGAGGCGCTTCCTTGCATTAGCGTGAGATGATTTACGAAGAGACACCCCGCCTTTCCTTATAACTGAGATCCATTAATATACTGGTACCCTCCCAACTCCCTCCATTGCCTTGCCTCAAACTCTCTTCCTCCAGAAAATCACAACCACCATGCCTTCTCTGATTCGATTGCCTGCCTCGCCCTCCCCTTCCAACCCCTCCTCTGACGAGACACCGCCCGACTCCCCCCAACCCAGCACATGCGAGCCATCCGAGCCCTCCTCTTGCAAATCTTGTAGTGGTAGGGAAATCCCCTGTTGTCCCCTGTTTTCCATGAACAACAATGGTGTTCATCTCCCTTTCTTCAGTGGTTTTCCCTAATCATGACGTGTCTGACATGCAATGTCTTGTTATGTTATGTTTTATTCTTATCCCACCGCACCGCATTGCAATATACACGACAAAATGATGACCGTTTTTACCAAATTTACCGTTTGACCAAATTCATTATTTTACCAAGAAGATAGACAACGTAAATGATGCTCACCTTGCCCAAATTATTCAACGTTAATGTGCACATACATGATACATCCTCATAGACCCACACTCGTACAGTGGCTCTGGCACAGGCACGCGCGCACACACACACCCAGCAATGAAACCTTCGGACATGGCAACGAGGAGACAACAGACACGGTCATGAAGATGGATATGGCACACGCCAATTCCGCCATACCTAATGCATGACGGAATGTAGCAAAACAAGGATCTGTGCTGAGATATTCCTCCGATACACGATGCCTACCCCTCGACTTCATGGTATGTCCCGAGCGAGCAATGCTAGAAGCATGCTGCGGGATGTCACAAAAACCCCACTACCCATGGGCAAGATTGCAGTAAGGGCACACACATCAACCATGGCGAAGCACACGAGTGTAACCCTGCTCCTGCGGCCAAGCCAATGCATCTTTCTTCATCTCCTCCATTTCTTCCCCATTCGCTTCGTCCATGTCGTATAGATCATATAGATCCACATATCCTGCCTGCTATGGAGGTGGCACAACATGGAAGTTGGCGGCTGCTCCATTCGCATCAGAAGCCATCCTCCTACACACACTTGCCAACAAAGTAAACATGATAAAGCACTGACCACAAACAATGATGGTAACCTATAAAAACACATTGCGGAAGCTAAGAGCTCACCTCTTTTTACAGGGTGCAGAACCAAGTAGAGGTTTGCTAGCACAATGTGTGGAGGATGAAGAAGCGATGAGCAAAGGCCTTGGGGGCACACCTATTTATCGAACCTTAACCGATCATAAGGCAGCGTGCACCTCATGCAGAGCATGCCTCACGAGATTACAGTAGCCATGAAAATATGTTGGAAGCTCGGAATACGCAGGCCTACACTGCTCAAGAATCCTGCCACCAGTATACGGTGGAATAAGCAGGCTTTTTCACAGGTTGGCATGCGAAATATTCGATGGGTACACGAGTGTGCTTTGGTCTGGATAGATGTGTATGCATTATAGTGGGAGAAGCGGTTGTTCCGCTTTGTGATTCGCGATTGGAAACACACCCAACTTCACTAAAGTGTGGGCCTCTTCCAGATATTCATCTCTAGCCTATATTGTACGCCACCGGAATCCCACCCAAACTCCCTGACAATATGGGGCCGTGCTTGCACGGCCCCATCTTGTCAGTGGCCCCGAAGCAAGTGCAGCTTACCAAATTTTCATTTCACGACCTGGAAGTCGAAAGCAGGATTTTCAAATTCTTCATTCCCTCACCTCCCCCAAATAATAAATACTCTACTCCATTCCTACTGCGTTGCGCCACTAAAATTCCCGCCTTCCATTTCCAAAAAGCATCACTCTACTCAGCTAGATCTTTGGTGGTGGTCCGACCTCGACAGTGGAGGGGGAGGGGTATCTCAGCGAGTTGGTGGCCGGCAGATATCAGTGTTCTGCTTTCGTGTGCTGTGCTGACCAAGATGAGCAGTTGAGCGAGGATGCGGCACAAGCACCGGCTGCCGATGCCCCCTCATGCCATGAGCCCCTGAATCTTGGTACTTCACAAGTGAGAATCTCATTTCCTTTTCTCTCTAGTCCCCTATTTTCGTTGGATTAGAAAGTAAATTGCTTGGTGTATTGTGTTAGTTGTGCTGGTTTGTGAGTATTGTCCTTTATTATCTTTGTGGGTTCTATTTCAAGACCAGCTTTATTGATAAGCAGGGAGATATCATGTGTATTGGTTTGTGAGCTAGTGACAATCTGCTTATGATTGTTCTGTGTTCATTGACAATAATGTGTCATGTGTGATCCAAAACATAGATTTGTATCAGTGATATGAAAATATTATCTGTGATGTTAATAACTGAATTGATTAGCATGTAATATGAGATTGGATTATATTCAATTAAGCGCTACTTGGACTGTAGCCCAAAATAATAGGGAAAAAAATATGTGGGCTTGCCCCCTCGACCTATTATTTTTTTAACGAATTCAAAAAATGATCCAAAAAGAACAGGCCGAACAGTGATTATTAGGCTCGGTCCAACATGAATTGGGCCTAAATCAATCTATGACGTCAACAAATATTAGACTCGATCCAACCAGTACGGGGCCTAGAATAATTTAATGACGACTGTAATTATTGGGCTCGGTCCAATTAGAATCGGGCCTAAAACATTCTATGACAACTGCGATTATTGGGTCGGTTCGACCAGAATAGGGTCTAAAACAATCTACGGTGATCACAATTATTGGCCTACATCCAACCAGAATAAGCCCTAAAATAATCTATGACGATCACAATTATTGGGCTCCATCCAACCAAATTAAGACCTAAAACCAATTTATGATGACCGTAATTATTGAGCTTAGCGTAACATTAATGAGCTTAACGTAACATTCAATGGGGATAGTACCATCCCATCCCACATTGTCTTCGTTGTTGGTGTTGAACTGCTGATAGTCTGAAAAGGGGAGTCGAAATTCCTCCACCCAAAAAAGAAGTTGAAAAGCAAAATTAGCTACCGGACACTTTTCAATTATGGTTTTTTGTCAGACCATTCAATTGTGACTTTTGTCACCGATCACTAAAAAATATCTTTTATCAGAGGACACTTGATAAATTGCTAAAGAATATTGTATTCAATATTATATTCAAATTTTAATAGAAACCCACTAAATTGACTACTCTACCCTTGGCTTGTTTCGTGCCGAAGCCGTCCGCGCCGGGTGTCTCCACGAGCGCCTGTGCTCGCCCACCCAACGACAAGAGTCGAACGGGAGAGGATGAACATGTATGGTTAGGACGGTCTATTTCGATGTCTTTCTATTAAATATAAGATTGACTATAATGTTTTTCTATAGGAATTTCTTTAATCTCTTTTCAATACCTATTAGGAAGACCAAACATAAATTAATTACAAAACTAACTACGCAGATGGACGGGAAATCACAAGATAAAATCATTAAGCTTAATTAATTTGTCATTAGAGATTATTTTTCATAGCACAATATTGTCTAATCATAATATAATTAGGCTTATTAGATTCGTCTCGAGTTTTGACATAGGGGTTATGCGATAGGTTTTGTCATTAATACACATTTAATACTCTTAATTAGTGTCCGTTTATTCGATGTGACGGATGGATGGAAAAAAATTTGAGAACGAAATGGTCTATAGTTTTTTTTTTGAAACGGCAATCGATTCCATTAACTTAACGAACCAGCGGAGTCGCTGGCTACCAGGTCTTCAACGACCGGGGGCGTGCCATCCCAAATGAGATCGGCATGAGGAAGACACTTACAACCTTGCGCCGCAACAGCATGCGCTACTCTATTACAATTTCTAGGACAATAAGAAACACTCCAAGAAGTGAACGAAGCACTTAACATATTTTTTATCTCAAGGAAAATTCCCCCTATTGGTGCTAAAGCAAAGGAGTTTGATTCCAGCGCGGCCTTCCGCAGCATGGAGTCCGTTTCAACCACAACCTGACCCACTCCCAACTCCTCTGCAGCTCTGACGCCGGCCATACATGCCACCGCTTCTGCGTGGAGAGCAGTGTTCGGAAGGTAATCTTGCCGAGTCAGAAACCGATCACTGACCATTCTAAAATGAAAACCGACATTAAAAACAGAAAAAGACTATTTGATTCGATTCGGTAGTTGGTTTTTTTAAAAGAAGTAGCCACTCCTAGCAGGATGGGTAGGCGATGTCAGCGGCGGCGGTGAGGAGGTGCTATCCCCGCCCTGGCGCCCCCCGTCATAGCGTGGACAACGCGGCCGCACTGGTAGCACCAGTAGGACACCATGGGGGAACCGCCGTAGGTGAGGAGGTCATCAGAAAAAAAAGATGGGATCTTTGTGGGTACGCGCGGACCTCAGATCTGAGCGGAAAACGTCAATGCAGCAAGGAACTGGTTGAATCTAAGCAATCAATCCGGAGTTCCAGACAGCCCAACGGGCAAGGGTGGAGAAAGGGAAAGGAAGCTAGCTGCTTGCTGCACGGCTGAAGGTGGCATTAGTCCATCATACTACATCAGAGAATTGGATAAAGACATAACAACCATAATGTTATAAATTATCATAATTTTATATGTTAAAATATTATGTCATGTGTTAAAATTTAAATTATGTTAAAAAATCTGAAATTAATTTCCATCTCCATCTCAATTCAAATACTCCTCCAATGCTCAAGTACCTGTAAGCATGAAAATTAGTTCTGTACATATCGTATTTGTTCACGTCTCTTGACTCTACACGACTTATGATCGTGGGAACAGGAGGGGCATGTTGCGGTGGGGGTGGACCACCGTACGGGATCAGAGTAGGGATGAATTCCGATGTGTGGAAATCCGAATTATTCGTATACGTATTCGCTAAAAATGTTAATATGGAATTTGTATTCATATTCGTTTTTAATATAGATGTCAGATGGATGTATTTGAATCTGATTTTCATCATTATCCGTACTCGACAGTATCCGCTATTATTCGAAAAAATCCGACATATTCGACAATATTCGTATCCGCAAAGAATAAATTACCCATAGAGCCATCTAAAATTAATTTATATTACTAAATACTACTTACAAATGATGTTAATTTATTATTTACACCATTTTAACTATTAAAAAAAAATATGACAACTAACTAATTATGTTAACCTAATATTCCTAAATTATATAATGATCTTTTTTAATTAATTTTAATGTGGCTAATCATAGTAATTTTTAATACATCATATTATTTAGCAAATAAATAAATTATATTTCAATGTATTTACGTACTTATTTTTACTATTCAAAGATATTTATATATTTACAAAAAATACTTATTTTATATTTATTGTGATATATTTATTTATTTAATAATAGATATGTTATTTGTAATAAGATATCTATTATGTACAATGATCATAATTTACTCTCTACTTGTAACATGATTTGATCTATTATAAAACCATCGACAAATGAAATTGATACTCATTATGACTCCATAATATAATCAAGTAAGTATTCAAATGCAAATCCGAATTCGAAATATCGGTTTTGTATTCGTATTCGATAATATTCGTATTCATATCCGAATCCGAATTAAAATGTGATTAATAGTGACATCCGAATTCGTATCCGTGCGTATTCGATCCGAATCCATCCCTAATCAGGAGGAGCCGAATGCAAACCGTCATCTATGATACTTCTCGGACTTTTGTATGCACAGACTATTACCTAATAAAAAAATAATGCTACAGCTTATCCGAACTGGCCACATGCGGATCGCCCTAGGCGGGATCCGTGGAGACGCCAGTGAGCCAATAGCTCGTTGCTGCGTGTCAAGAAAAAATTGGAAGACAAGAATAGATAGATCAAGAAACACAAATTACCCTAAAACAAACTAGTTCACAGCTCACTGGTAAGTTTTTTTTAAGACGTGCAATGCACGTTTTTCATTAAGAGAAAAGAATTTTACAGAACGCGACATTTAGGAGAACCTCTAAAGCGCGAGAGAAACTAGAAGAAGAGAAAGGTAACAACTCGAGACGACAACAGCAACAACGGGAGAAGAAACTCACCAGCACCCTACTACAGAAGAAAACAAGGGAACGACCTAAGAGAGCGACACAAGCCTGCAGAGAAGATACAACATGGAGACCGGCACATCACCGCCTGACAAACAACCCGGAAGAGGCGGAGGCCGAGCGAAGAGGTCTTGCAGAACGACGCCTTGAAGAAGTGAGCGACGACAACGCCGCCATCGTCCGCCCGCTCTCGAAGGAGCAGGCCAAGTTTTCACCTGGTAGACCGAAGGGATTCGGAGGCCCCAACAACGCCCCTAGCAAGGTGAGTTCCGGAGGAGCGCAACTGTTGTCGACAATACCGGTGTTCGCCAAAGGCCTCCAAATCCCCAATGATAATGCGGACCGTCGCTGTGACAACCCCATCCAAGATATGTCCGTACTATCACTTAGCCCAATCCACTTTGGTCATTAAGCGATAATAAAGAATTATCCCGTTGAGTGTTGCCGGATCATAGCCCGGTAAATCACTTGTAAACCACACAGAGGATCGAAACGCATACATTAAATCCCCACGAAGGAGAGTCCAGAGTACCTTACAAATTAATCCAAATTCCCCATAGGGTCCTTTATTACAAACATTGTCCTTGCATTTAAAGGTAAATGGTTCAGAGTTTTGAAATAGCAGAAATTATAACTAATCGATAACTTGGCATCATGGGAGGCCACCCATAACGTCATTACTCTTCGTCATCCACCCATTCCAGCTCCCAGCCAGGTGGGATTTCACCATGCCACACATTTTCACCTGAAAACAACATTTATAGCAAGGTTGAGTATACTAATACTCAACAAGGCTTACCTGTCTAAAATAAAGACTTAACCTGCTATTATGCATGGCTTTTGGCTGTTGGGTTTGTTCCTTACTTTCAATATTTTAGCTCAAGTTCCAGTAGATCCATTATTACTAAATGAGCAACTATTGCAAGCATACTTGTGCAAACAATTAATCAAACATCAAGTTTATCAACATTTCATCATAGAGGGATTATCATGATCAGAGGGTTAAGCTGTTCCCGGATAACGGTGAGAGGCCGACAATCGATTGATTTATAACCTTGCAAGGTGAACCTAAACATACGGAAGAAAATCCCTCACAAAGAGTGATTTCAACCAAACGGTTGCCGTCATTCGTCGGATTAGGAACTGATGCCACAGTCCTAGGTACATAGCTAGCTGGCATGCCTCACACTAGCATCCAGCATCACCATGCACCACAGTTTGCAAGACTGGGGCAGCAGCCCAAGAGTAGTAGCCTAAAGTTCCCGCACCGCGTCATTCAGGTACTAGGTTTACTGTACCCATGTCCGACAAATGTTTAGTACTTTCAAATGCTTAATCTCTTAATCATTGGACCGGAGCCCGAATCCCATGCTCTTACCACGTGAGCAATTCTATTTAACAAGTCTTATGATTCCAACATAAGAACCTATTATCGCGAGCAAAGTACATCACTCGACTTGTACCGGGTCCTTAGTGCATAGCAACTATCGACCTAGCATACTAGTAAAAGATCATAGGTACTTATGAATCATGCATCTAGGGTTTCCATTCAACTCCTGAACGTAAATGCACATACATAACAACCATAAATTCAGAAATTGTACACATATGTTTATAAAGAGGAGTTTTCTTTATTTCTCTTTTCAATATACTTAGTTTCTTCCAAAATTTATTCTGCTTAAACCATGTCACATCTTGCAGTGAAAAGTTTTGTGTGGGCCCAAGGCACTGTAACAGAGTTACTGGTAAAATTTCATGGCAAACAAGATTATATACTGAGCATGAAAAATCAGACAAGATATTCATAGCAAAAGCAAGAATATTAAATATAGGGAAAACTACTCATGCAATGGCACTTTCCAAGATAGGTCTCTAGTGGAAACTCGGCCACCAGGTGTGGTTACCAAGAATGGTTGTTTTGTTTGGCAACTTTTCACACCCAACTTGTTCAAAATTTGTCCATTTATAAAACTATGTGTGGCACCAGAATCAAACAGTACTTTAACTGCATAGCCTCGGATAGAAAATGTACCCGTCAGCACTGGTGCTCCTTCTGGCATCTCCATCAAAGAAGTGAAGTTCAGCTTGCCTTGCTTCACTTGCACGGTAGGCTTCTTGCCCTGATTGCCCGGTTTGGCTCCCGATCCTTCACCTTGTGGGTGGGTCTTGATCTGCTTTGGCTTAGGACAATCATTGGCATAGTGCCCTGGCTGCCCGCAATTGTAGCAGCGACAGTCCTTGATAGCATTATTGTTGGCAGGGGGTGTATTTGGCTTGTAAGGCTACTGTTGTGCCTTACGGTACTAGAAATTTCCAGAAGGCTTGTTCTGAGATTGGGTCACTCGCCAGTGTCCTGATGATGATGACTGGGAGTTTTCTTGATTGCTCTTCTTGACGAAGCGGAACTTTTTGCCCCATCCACCAAAAGTGGTGAATCCAGCCTGCCTCTTCTTGTCTTTCTGGGCTCTTCTCATAGCATCCTCCTTGGAGACGGCCGTGTTCACAAGGTCTTGGTAGTTGTTCGACTCACAGAGATTAAGCCTCTCATAGAGCTCTCCATCCAGTCCATCCCGGAAATGATCTATCTTCTTAGCATCATTATCAACGTGATGCCCGCCGTACTGACACAGGGAGTTAAACTTTTTGGCGTTCTCGTACACTGTGTCAGTACCCTGCTTCAGCACCAGCAACTCCTTCATCTTACGGTCCATGAGACCCTTAGGAATGTGATGTTCCTTAAAGGCTCGCTTGAACTCATCCCATGTGACCTGATGTCTAGCTGGAACCATAGATTTGTAGTGCTCCCACCACATCAGTGCGGCACCACGAAGCTACAAGGCGGCAAAGCTAGCCTTTCGCTCTTCAGAGCACGGTAGGGTGAACACTGAGAACTTGGCCTCAATGGCCCTGATCCATGCTTCAGCAGCTAGAGGCTCCTTGGCCTCCTCGAACATCGGGGGTTTCATGCCGTAGAAGTGCTTATACTTGGTGACCAAAGGTAGGCCATCATTATTTCCCCCACGTGGGGCTTATTGCAGCTACTTAGCAATTTGTTGCTGGGTCTGCAGTAACTGGTGCATCACCTCAGTTTGGATGGCCATGAACTGCTCCTGGATCGTCATAGGGGAAGGAGGTGGCGGAGCCTCACTCCCAGTTGCACCAAAACCATTTGGGGAGGTGCGTGTCTGTGCCACCATCTGAAATTCATGGAGTTTCCATTAGTCACATATTCGCAAAGCTTGCTTACTCAATTCACAAGAAGAATATGTAAGATGAAAACTCGTGACATCCATAAGTTAGGGCCAGACAGCGCACTGCTTGTAGCAAAAAATTCACAACTCTCTGCCCATGCATGGGCAAATTCTCATTTTTGGTCAGTAAGTGTAGAATTTTATAAGCTCCCACATTGGTATTCAACTTAGGGTGGAATTGTGATGTTATCATGCCCAAAAAATTCCGTAACCGAGTCTCTGCCTAGCTGTTTTCACAGGAGGCCGTTGCACAAAATTTGCTATAACTCTTGGTACGCTTATGCAAACATAACGAATTTTGGTGAGCACGATCTTGATAACATTTCACACAACTTTGGTATTTAGTGCAAGATCAAATTTTGATCGCAACAACTTGAAATAGATCACGAAACATACAACACGAGATGTTCATCCAATTAGCATTACATGATGCATGGTTCGTGGATCGCCTAAAAGTACAACATACAAGGGAACATGAAGCACTACTCTCATACTCTCTGAGTAGCCTAATCTCCACAAAATCTAGCTGACAAGGCTAAACTTAAGAGTACATGGTAGCTCCATACAACAACAACTAGGTAACTAGTAGCCAATAGCGGAGTCAGCGCTGGACTGAGGGGAAGCTGGGGGTGGTCCCCCGACACTATCCTCGTCCAAGCCTGAAGCTCCCTGTAGCTCCTCCTGAGCGACAGGTGCTGCTAGTGGAGGAACTAGTGGCTGCTGCTGCTGGTGTGCCATCGCCTGCCACACCTCCACCTCAACCTCCATATCAATCACCTGGTTCTGCATCTCTGCCACGTTCTGTACTAGAATCATACGTTGAGTCTCGGCTTGGATATACTCTGCACGTAGTCTGTCGTTGTCCTCACGCAGCCTGTCAATAGCGTCGTCGCTAGCGTACAACCGCTCAACGTACTGGGCTCGCTCCTGCTCCCACTGTGTACGCTGGTCCTGGAGAAACACGACCTCCTACTGCAAGTGAGCAGAGGTCTGACGCTCCTGCTACAAGTCACGGTAGAAGACGTCGGTCAGCATGGACGTCTCGCGGATCACACCCGCAAGCATAGCCTCGGTGGCGAGGCGGAAGACCTGCACATTGTATAGCATCTCGAGTAACCTCAGAAGCTGTTGTACAGTGACCGCTGGAGGATCGACGGTGAGCAGTACGCCGGTAAGGGACACACGGTCACGCCAAGCCTCGTCCAGTGGGTCCAGCGCTGGGAACAATCCCAGAGCCGTGAGCATCACCTCCTCTGGGTGCTGCTCGTAGAAGGTGTGGAGAACTCTCAGAGCTGTGGACTCGAGCGACTCGACCCCACGGTGTCCGTAGAACACCATGCTCAAGTCAGGCCACTCTGGGTGCTCAGGGTGCTGCGGCACCGTAGCCACGGTACGCGCGTAGGGCACACCCCGGTCCCAAAAGTGAAGCACCTCGTACGTCGGTGGAGCGGTGTAGCCCACCTCGCGCAAGGTGTCCCACAGAACACGGGTAAAACCCTCCCAGTGAAGACCGTTAGTACGCATGGTACCATCCGCGTCAATCTCGAAAAACTCCGGGTACTCCATCTGTGCAAGAAATGGGTACAACACGTTAAAACTCGAAAAAGAGCATAACATGCATAGGGTATAAAAATCTAGTGGTATGAACAAAAAATCATAACTCCACAACCAGAAACACCAAAAATCCCCAAATTTTTACAGCAACTCAGTGACATAATCATGCACATTTTTGGTATTCACATGTAGAAGTGGATCTGAAGAGAAAATGCTCTAAAAAAATTCTTCTTCCAATGGAAGGTCAACGGGAAAAACAACAGAATAGAGGTTCACTATTTTGATCATAACTCTAGACTAAGAATTCCTAAAATTGTGAAAAATTCACAGTAGATGCTTGACTTTTTTTTGGGAACAGTAGATGCTTGACTTGATGAGGAACAACTTTCGTAAAAGTCGCCTAGTCAAAAACATCCTAGAAATGGCTCTAAAAAATCATGAACAGATAGCACTCTACTTTGGTGGAAAACAACAAGGATCAAAAGATAGAGGAAACCCTTTCTAAGATCAAGTAACAACTTAGAAGCATAACAAAAGGGTAGAACAGCAAGGTTTTAGGTTCATTCGATTTTTATGGTGCATGCACACGTCTTAAACGACCTCACAACTTATAAATCTCAAAAGACGTAGTTAATGCCGGTGGCAAGGCTTTATAAACGACTCTCCCTATAATAACTAGTCGGAACTACCGGTCATTCAACGATCGCGATAACGTGGTTAGTGTACCTGCAGAAAAGAACCTTCCGTGCCAGCATGACACGGGAGCGTCCACATACATTACCATTCACTATAGAAATGGTATCCATGCGTTTAACACTACATGGGCAACGTCCAACCTGAGACACGCCCCTTTTGAATGGAGGGTGCCCCCCTTCACATGTTCGTAATGCGGAATCATGCACACGTATAGCAAAACGTGGTGACATCACAACCCATGACATGTTCATCTTGAATAGAACATGGCATCCTTCGTATGACTTGAATACGGTAGCACACGTATAAAACATGTGCACATTCAACCGAGAAGATAGGATCTGTGGAATGGATTGCCCTATCAACCCTCGCATACTCGTGATGTGGTATCACACACGTATGAAACACATGGTTTAAGAAGTGTTGGGAGTTAGTATAAATAAACCATAGGTACTTAGCCACCTTAAAAGAACCCAAAAATTCCCTCTAGGTCCTTTTGGTCTAATCATTCCTTAACGATCCAACGCATTTTCAAAATCCAATCAATCTTACCAAGTTTTAATTGTAAATCATTGTAATTAGTGATTAAACTAATTACTCTGGTGTATACGGATGCTCTGATACCAACTGTGACAACCCCATCCGAGACAAGTTCGTACTATCACTTAGACCGATCCACTTTGGTCATTAAGCGATAATAAAGAATTATCCCGTTAAGTGTTGCCGGGTCATAGCCCGGTAAATCACTTGTAAACCACATAGAGGATCGAAACTTATACATTAAACCCCCACAAAGGAGAGTCCAGAGTACCTTACAAATTAATCCAAATTCCCCGTAGGGTCCTTTATTACAAACATTGTCCTTGCATTTAAAGGTAAATGGTTCAGAGTTTTGAAACAACGGAAATTATAACTAATCGATAACTTGGCATCATGGGGGGCCACCCATAACGCCATTACTCTTCGTCATCCACCCATTCCATCTCCCAGCCAGGTGGGATTTCACCAGGCCACACATTTTCACTTGAAAACAACATTTATAGCAAGGCTGAGTATACTAATACTCAGCAGGGCTTACCTGTCTAAAATAAAGACTTAACCTGCTATTATGCATGGCTTTTGGCTGTTGGGTTTGTTTTGCCAAGAAGAGACTAAGGAGTTAATCCTTACTTTCAATATATTAGCTCAAGTTCCAGTAGATCCATTATTACTAAATGAGCAACTATTGCACGCATACTTGTGCAAACAATTAATCAAACATCAAGTTTATCAGCATTTCATCACAGAGGGATTATCATGATTAGAGGGTTAAGCTGTTCCCGGATAACGGTGAGAGGCCGACAATCGATTCATTTATAACCTTGCAAGGTGAACCTAAACATACGGAAGAAAATCCCTCATAAAGAGTGATTTCAACCAAACGGTTCCCGTCATTCGTCGGATTAGGAACTGATGCCACGGTCCTTGGTACATAGCTAGCTAGCATGCCTCACACTAGCATCCAGCATCACCATGCACCACAGTTTGCAAGACTTGGGCAGCAACCCTAGAGTAGTAGCCTAAAGTTCCCGCACCACGTCATTTAGGTACTAGGTTTACCGTACCCATGTCTAACAAATGTTTAGTACTTTCAAATGCTTAATCTCTTAATCATTGGACCGGAGCCCGAATCCCATGCTCTTACCATGTGAGCAATTCAATTTAACAAGTCTTATGATTCCAACATAAGAACCTATTCTCCCGAGTGAAGTACATCAGTCGACTTGTACCGGGTCCTTAGGGCATAGCAACTATCGACCTAGCATACTAGTAAAAGATCATAGGTACTTATGGATCATGCATCTAGGGTTTCCATTCAACTCCTAAACGTAAATGCACATACATAACAAGCATAAATTCAGAAATTGTAAAAAGGAAACACATCGGTATATGTTAAACCGGGGCTTGCCTTCGGCAGCGCCAGCAGTCAGACAGTCTTCCGGACTTGGGTCCGGGTCTTGCTCAACAGTCACGAAGTGTACGTCTCCTCCTGCTCCCACGTTCTCGTCAGCCGGCACGAGCGCGTAGCTACCGTCAGGAACTTCTATACGGAGGAATGCAATGTAGGAGTTAAAGGTTGATGATGACGTAAACCAACAACAGGTATTAAGTCTAGGGTGGTATGTTGAGCACATATACTTTGGTAAGAATATATATCTAGCATACTCTTCCTTAAGATTTATTATTCAACCCTATATTTAATTATTATTATTTTAAAAGTGATTGTGTGCACATCTATTTAATTAAGTTAAAATTATCACACAAAAGATCATTTTAGGTTTCAGGGTTTATTAGAAACATTATCCCAAGGTTATTACACACATATGTTTATAAAGAGGAGTTTTCTTTATTTCTCTTTCCAATATACTTAGTTTCTTCCAAAATTTATTCTGGTTAAACCATGTAACATCTCGCAGTGAAAATTTTGTGTGGGCACAAGGCACTGTAACAGAGTTACTGGTAAACTTTCATGGCAAACAAGATTATATACTAAGCATGAAAAATCAGACAAGATATTCATAGCAAAAGCAAGAATATTAAATACAGGAAAAACTACTCATGCACTGGTACTCAAATTTTACTCAGAGCTACTACAGGTTAAAACTAGGTTACACACCAAAAATTCGTTTCAGAACCTATTTCATTCATGCTACACAAAAATAACCATATTCAGCCTATTTATTCACAAAGCATTTATTCAGAGAAATATGTGACTCAAAAGTAGCCCAACTTTCTACCAGAGCCTAAGCATGACATACACATCACTTGTGCCAAAGATAAACATCACCGGAGCAATACAAACTGGGATAAACAAGCATCATTCAGAAAAAGATATAAAGACAGCTCCTAAACTCATGATAAAACTACTAGCATCACTTTTTAGCATAACAAGGTGATATACAAAAGATGGACCACAGAAAACATATATATGAAGCTGCAAGAAAAAGATACACAGATCTAGCCATAAAGAAAAATAAATCATAACTGAATAACCACTCAGTAACTTTGTGCAAAAACTTAGGTAGAGCCTATACTAGTACTGACTACCAACATATCCAAAGATCAAGCCTAGGTCATGTGTACAACTCAAGTTATGAACATCTTCATGCAAACTGACTTGGATTTTTCATTCAAAAACCGTGTGTCAAAAGTATATACAGGTTTTGTAAAAGAGGTAGATCGGCTCACAAAGAGACCAACAAAATTAGTTTTGAATTTTTAGGATTTTTTTGTGATTTTCTACGATTTTTACACAGGACAGGCCGAGCCAGGGTCGGTTCGGCCGACCTGTGGGGTCGGCCAACCCCCTGGTGGGCCCCCTGGCTTGTGCTTTCTCCTGGTGGCTATCCCGTCAGTCCATAGGTCGGTTCCCGGTGTCCACCCTATTTTGACGCGATTTGCATGCCTTTGTGGGCCCATGGATCCATGTGACATCCACGTGTCACACTCTGATTCATCGGGGGTTGCTTCACTTGGATTGCTTGCATGGCATGCATGCATGGCTCCCTTGTTGGCAGCTTTGCATGCATGGCATCCTTATTGGCAGCCCACCTAGGATGAGGTAATGTGGCATGGACCATAGAAGGTGAGTTTGTCACTCTTTTCCTGCTTATTTTCCTGCAATCAAATAATCTCCATGGACAAGTGGAACTACATTATTCTTAACTAAATACGTGTAAGAAATGCCTTATGCTCCTTTATTCATCAGTATATTGACGGCTAAAGTAGGTACTTAACAGCCGTTAACAACTCCCCCAAGCTAGCCTCTTGCTCGTCCCGAGCAAGAGATTAAGGACTTAGGTTGGTTGATCAGGAGTTGCTACGATATTGTATTCCTAATGTATAACAAGATACAACTAGGAACTCTATCAAGGATTGAAAAAGTTGGCATTGATCTTACCTTACACTTGATTGATATGGGGCGTGTAGCTTCACCAGCCTTGGGCGGTTGAAAGATAGAATGATTGTATAAAGATTACCAATCACATGTACCTTGATCAGTTATCAATCTGGAGGTTTTGCAGGTTTTTCAAAAAGAAATGAAAGTTCCTCAAATGATACTCTCGGATCGCTCAATGTGTATAATTCCTCACCAAGGCATGGTTTTGCCTTCTTTCACTACCTACTTCTAATAAGCTAATATGTGGAGCTGTAGGTACGGAAAACATATGGCATACCTGTTTCTCATGTATTGTCGAGTCGAAAACCGGATCCTTGGGAGAACGAGTCATACACCCTGATCAAGATGTGCAAAAGTGTGTGTATGGTGGTTGGATAATGAACTCCTCTTTGCATGATTTTACTCTCCTCCTTTGAAATTTTTGAGACTTGGGCTATGTCTCTTTATTCTCCCTTTTTTTTATGAACATAGCCCATAGTCCTTGCTGAAATTTTTTTGGAGGGAGAGTAATTATGGAACATGCGCAGAGCTTTATTTTGTGGAAAGAATGGGGGATGGATGAAATGATGGTTGCTAACTTCCAGTATAGAAGTTTGGCATATGGTGGTGTGTACGTGATCTTGATCATAGGAGTAATGACAAGTTTACTCGCCGTGGGTCACAACAATTCGACAAGACTCAATGAAGAAATCAGGTAGCATATGTGGAGGTTAATAGAAGCCAAGACCTACATATGGCCTTGGATAGGAATTTCTTATCATTGAGGAACTTATCATTTTAACATTTTTCAAAAGAAAACTCCGGATATCAAACATCACTTAGTACTAGCTCATAGCAACTCTACTATACCATATCATACCACTACTAGATTTTCCCCTTAATACGACGCACAAAATGTGTTGCAATATGCCATATTTGGTTGCAATAGCCGCAATTGCAACCTTTTTTTCGTCAACCATGTGATGCGAAAGGTGGTGTTGCATTAGGCTTTTGCAACCGTGGTCTTTTTGTGGTTGCAAAAGTTTTTCTATTGCAACACAATGTGGCGTTGCAACTAGCATTTTAGACCGTGCTCGTGTTGGTTGCAAAGTATTCTATTGCGACTCTTCTGGTGTTGCCATAGGTGCAATTGCATCGTACTAATCGTGTTGCAATTAAAAAAACTTGCATTGCAAAGTCTTGTATTGCTACACTCTAATTGTGGTTGCTATAGGGGAAGCACCTCTATTGCCACGAAAGTTGCTTGGGTGCAATATGTGATTCCCCCTATTACCACGAAATTGATTTCAGTGCTATAGGTGGTGTTCTGTATTGCCACGAAAGTTGCTTGGTTGCTATATGAGGTTCCCTCTATTACCACGAAGTTGATTTTGGTGCTATAGGTGGTGTCCTCTATTGCCACCAGGTTCGTTTGGGTGCTAGAGGTGAACAACTCTATTGCCACGCATTAGGAATGGTGGTTATAGGTGCAACATTCTATTACCTCCAAAATCATTTGGAGGCTATAGGTGGAGCACACTATTGCCACCATGTTTGATTGGTTGTTAGATATTTTCTCTGTTATTGCTTCGAAAACATTTTGCCACACTTATTTATCTATATCACCAATAATTTAAAACAATATAATACATGATCAATAATAATTATGCATTTATCATTCATGAAACAAGATTGAACCATTCCTGTACAATTCCATGACACACAAAGTACTGAAATAGTATTAAATTTACAACACATAATAGGCTAATTTGATAAGAAATGAAGAACTTGATCAGCAAAGGGTGACTTCAAGATGGTCCCATCACTTGATCAGCAAAGAGTGACTTCAAGATGGTCCCATCACTTGTTTGCTCCATTCGAACTACCTTAGTTTGTTGAAAAGAATGAATAACATTTTTTAGCATCAAATAAACTGAAATTCTAAGGAGAAATTATACATTAGTTCACTACATGACCAAGTGGCCAAATCTGAGCAGAAATTATAAATTAGTTCAGTCTATCAAACTTGATGCTACATATATAGATTTGATTGGACACCTATCAGGTTTGTTTACAATAGCTAGATAGCAGTGGTCAGATTTCTTGGTAAGTATCTTTACAAGTGAATTATATAGGGTATATGAAGTGTCACCATATCTGTATGCTAGTTGCCCATATTTGATCCCAAAGTAGACTAGGAACCTGAATTAGAACTACTCTAGCCTACCACCTAGCCTTGATACTAAAGGTGAGAGAGGTGTTGCAAGTGTGGATGTCTTATAAGTGAGCCCCCTCTCCTTCTATTTATAGGCCCGGGCACTGGTGAGGAATGGATGCAAACACCCCGGGAATGGCGCCTAGGACCAATAGGGAAGCACCACGTGGAAGCACAGGACAGGCCGAGCCAGGGTCGGTTCGGCCGACCTGTGGGGTCGGCCGACCCCTTGATGGGCCCCCCTGGCTTGTGCTTTCTCCTGGTGGCTGTCCCGTGGGTCCTTAGGTCGGTTCCCGGTGTCCACCCTGTTTTGGTGCGATTTGTATGCTTTTGTGGGCCCATGGATCCATGTGACCTCCACGTGTCACACTCTGATTCGTCGGGGGTTGCTTCACTTGGATTGCTTGCATGGCATCCTTGTGGCAGCCCACCAAGGATGAGGTGATGTGGCATGGACCATAGAAGGTGAGTTTGTCACTCTTTTCCTGCTTATTTTCCTGCAATCAAATAATCTCCAAGGACAAGTGGAACTACATTATTCTTAACTAAATACGTGTAAGAAATGCCTTATGTTCCTTTATTCATGAGTATATTGACGGCTAAAGTAGGTACTTAACAACCGTCAACACTAAGAAATACTTATCAGCACCAAAACTGCACAGGAACAATGCTAAGAACAAGAATAGCAAACAAGTTTTACTTTTCAACGACGATAGAATGTATCAACCATATTACTTGAATTTGTGGGATATGAAGAATGCAACTTGTTGATGCTGTTTATGCATATTGTGTGAATGAGATAAACCTGAGCACACACTAGCTCGGTTGTGAGTTAAATATAAATTCAAACTCATTTCACACTTGAAAGTTTTTATGGATGCTTAAAGTGACCAAATTACTATTATGTCAATTGGTCATTGCAACACTTCTCAATTTGACAAAAGAGAAAGATAGAAAAATTCAGTACGGCATCCATATTTAATTTTGACCATTAATTTTATCCATAAGCAAAGTAAGGTGAGTAATCAGCCCCTAAAAGATGAATATGACACAATTACCTTAGAATTGGCAATGGCCAGATTATTCTTGAACCCCTTTTGCTTGTCTTTTGATGCATCTTAAATTATGAAAATATCTGACAATAAACTTTAGCACTAATAATCTTGGCCTAATCAAGTCCAAAAACTTCAAAGCCAAAACCATAGCCATACGGGTCAAACTGTTTCCAATTGCAGTTAGACCGGTTGCATGCAGTCAGACCGGCCTCAATGGCGGTCAGACCGGCCTGTCCAGAATGCTACATATCGGCCTCTACTCATGAGAATGTCTTTTGGACATAGTGACCTGATGTTTACAATTGCAGTGTGGCAATCCTGGATTTTGATGCTTAGAGAAATTATGCACAATAAAATTGAGATGATCATCTAAACATATATCAAGAATACACATAGTGACTTATTCAAAGATAAATACTCGATACACCTTCAGCAATAAATCACCTAAATGTCTCTGTATGATTTTGCAACCATGGATCACAAAATTTTAGCCTGAACAGAAAACTTTCAAATTTGGTTTGCTTATTGAGACTAAATACTCCAAATGGCTAAAAATCTTAAAACACCATCACTTGGTGAAATAAAGACATCACCAATGTCATGAGAAATTTTGCAAGCTGATCTAGTAAATAGAAACTCCATGGTAGCAAATTATTCTTTTATTAATACCATGCCCCCCGAGCACTTAAGGCACCAAAAAGGTCATAAGAAACCTCCATCGGGAAGCCATCGCTTTAGGACGATGATTAAAGAGACTCATTGGCCATGTATGTTGTCAAGAACGATAATTCGATATCATCCATAATTAATACATCCATAAGAGTATGCACAACCGAAATAGAAGGGTAGAGATATGTAAATTCAGAAATTAAAATTATCTCTAAGAACTAAATATTTCGGCTATTGTTATAGATTAATATGCATAGCAATATGGTGATGACCCTCTATGATATAAAGATGATCCATGTGGAACCCAAGGACCAAAATAAGAGTATGAGGGATAATCAAGCATACTTAAAGATGAATTCCAAAACATAGGCATATGTAGCATTTGTGAAGCAAATGAGTTAGGTAGTGACCAATAATTTTGATGATTTGGTGCAAACCTTAGTTTTGAAGGCTGTCTTTCATATCTTTTTTTCTCTTTCAAATATGTCGCACCTTTCGCTTGATCATCACCCTTGTCTTGAATGCTTCCTTTAGGAACCCGTGCCATGACTCTCCTTTTCAACTCTTGAGCACTAAACCTTTGTAATTCCTTTTTCTGCCAATTTGATAAACCAAGTGTAGGACTTGACTTCGTTCTGGTTTTGGACAGCGGTGCTCTTTTCTTGTTCTTTGATATCTTCAACTTCTTTTGTTCAGATTTGGTATTTGGAAGATCAACAGTTGAGTTTTCCGTTCCTTTGCCATTAGTAACCGAAGTGCTTGACACATTAATCGGCTTTCCATTAACTGAATTCAGATCTGAACTTTTATCTTTGCGACCATCTCTTTTTACTCGGTAAACTTGCTTGACAACCTTTTTCTTATTTTGAACTGTAGACCGACCTTTATGCTCAAAACGATCATTTTTGAAATATGGCTGCCTTGCATTGCATATGATGGTCGTCTTGGAGCTGCATACTCAACATGATATGGTCTGAAATATGAAGGAGTATGTGCCCATGAATCACTCCACCCTTATGATGAGAAAGGATGAACATTAGTGGGATATGGAGCATATGAAATCGGCATTGATGGCTCAAAAGAAGAATATGACGCTGCTGATTGAAAACCTTTTCTTTGTCGATTCTAGTTCCAATAATTATGTTTAGGAGGCAATTTTGATGACTTAACACCATTTGATCGATTAGCATGTTTGGCCTCATTCTCCTTTTGATACCTAGCCAGAAGTTCATCAAAAGTGAGCTTCGGCTTTTTACCATGGTGCTTGACATGATCTCTATCTCTATTAGCTATAGGACACTCAGGTCTCAAGATTTTTGGATTTTTCAGACCTGAACCAACCAGTTTGACCTGTTGCTCCAACCCGGTTAGACCTCCTTGCCTGGGTGGTCTGACCGCCTATCCCAGCACAGCGGCGGCAACAGGTTCTTGGTTTGATGGAGAAAAACCCATTTGCCCCCAGTAACTTCTGGGATTTTGATAGGCTCATCGTCCTCAATAATTGCTTGATCTTGCAAGTCATGAACGATGTCCTTCTCATCACTTGGGAGCTTTGAATCTTTGTCTTTGTCAACTAAATTTAAATCATTGGTTAAACTGGTGGATGCCAGTCGATTTAATGATCCATTGCCACCAAAACCAATTGTAGACAATTGGTCATCCTCTTGTGTTTCAGAAAATCTCAATCGTCCAGAATTCATGGCCAATTATATAAATTGGCGAAAAATATTGCAATCACTAGTATTATGATCAAATGAATTATGCCACTTGCAATATTTTCTATCTCCTAACTCAAGAGGTGATGAATTAACTTTGTGATCAGAGAGTTTAATAAAATTATTCTCTAGCAAGATATCAAATAAATCATCACACAAAGTTAAATCAAAGGTATACTTAATTTTCTTCAACCGATGCTTTTGTGGAGAAGGCTTTAAGGACAAGCAAACGAACGGTTCAGATTTCTCATCGACCCATTCGGCTATACCTTTCTCTACACTTCTCATACCCGATACTTTAGAGTTGGTTGTTATATCAACATCGGACTTCACAATGGCTCTCAGTTTTGATCTCTGTTGACACATTTTATCTTATATATTTATAAGTCAATCAAACATGAGAAAAGGGCATAATTGTTAATACCAACTTAGAATAGGGTGTCACTAACAGTTTTCCTAGAGTTTTGGAGAATTCTATGTTTTGCAGGGACTAATCAGAAAAATAGGAAAAGGAACAATTCTAGAAGACTCCAGAGGACTCCGGAACTCAACGTGGCTTGGCATCTAAGAAAGGAGCATCTGGAAGGGGCAAGAACCAACCAGGCCGAAGCAGACCCCGAGGGGGGACCCACCCCATGCCGATCAGCCTGGTGGTGGGGCCGGTCGGCCTCCCTCGGGCGCCACGTCAGCCCTACTTCTGGAATGTTCTTCCACCGCCAATGAGGATCAATCTAAACTGAAGGTTAGGTCGGTTTGATCGTACGGCGCATGCCACCTCCTCAGACCTATAGAAGCAGCCCCCTGACCCCCCTGGCAGAGGAATCTGGCCTGAGGAATCCCAGTTCATACACCAGATCAAGTCATCAAGTCAGAGATACTATGCCCTAGAAACACCATATAGCGAGAGTAGCTAACTAGTCTAGATCTAGGGGGAGGCAAGGCGTCTACTTGGCTCCTGATCGTCTAGAAGCTGGTCGAGATACTGATCTAGCTTCTCTCTTGTAAGTTCTTTTATAAGTTCTTTTACATTTGCTGTAGAGACATATGTTCTTATCAATGATTATATTCGAGATTATATGCTTTGGTGTTTATTATTATTACATGTTTAGCATAGTTGATTTACCTTTATATTCGTGTATAGAGTTGTATAGCCCTCACCTAGATCATCTGTTAACATGGGTGAGTGGTAAAGATAGTGTAAGCGTGGTGCTTATACTGTATTTACCTACGATTGCACCCTACATGCCGGGTCATGTGGTAGATCATGGTGGTGACTGCACTATTGAGTCCTTTGTAATCCACCCCCCGTGTGTAGGACTAGTGGAGCCTTATACTATTTGGGTTGTTTCATGTTTCGGCCTTGATCCTCCTGGGTAGTCTCCCCATGCATAAGTATAATAGTTCTTCTTCCATGATTGTTAAATGTATTGCACTAATCATAGTATGCATTGACGTATAGTTTAGGGTTACCGAGGAGTATCCTCCATTACTAGGCTGTGAATACGCTTCTCTTTCTATATTGATACTTTCTGGTGATTCATATGTTATGACTTGATCTATGCTATCATTATCATTATCTTTATGTGACTTACACATGTTTATAGTAATTGATATATTTTGGCCACTCTACATTACACAACTGAGAGATATGCATGTATTTGTTATTATAAATAGAAGACTTCTTTCCCTATGGTAGAATATAAATACGATACCTGGTTTTACTCCTAGTTAAAATGCTACAATGGTATATTCATATCTGTGCGCTTGCGGATACCCATTTATATATATTTTCTTATCTAGAGATCCAAGGCATATGTAAGAGTACCAATCCATGCGTTTTAGTGGCACATCTGTCAGGGATGACAACCTAGATCAAGTTGTGCTATGACCCGTAGCGGATTTATCTTTTAGTTTATCTGAAAGCAACATTTGATATACACTTAGCATCATGTTAAGATATACCTTTGCATTTCTGGCGCCGTCGGTAGAGATGGATTCTATATCTGTTTCTAGTCGATGACGTTAGCAATGTCAACAAGCATTTCTGGCGCCGTCGATAGAGATGTATTCTATATCTGTTTCTAGTCGATGATGTTAACAATGTCAACAAGCATTTTTGGCACCGTTGCCGGGGAAAGTTAGTCTATAGCCTAAAAAAATAAATTTAGTAATAGCATGCATGCATCTCTCACACGTAATGTATCGAGAACCCAAATTATCATTACTTAAACAGGCTTACCCTTGTTCTTTCCACTTTTGTGTATCTGATTTCAGGGTAATGTATGAATAAGAATCTTCTAGACAACTTCGTTTCAGATCCAGAGAAAATCCTAAGGAAGGCAAGGCCAAAGCCCAAGTCCCGGCCCATGACCTCTACCTTGGAAGATTCAATAGTGCGAAGCTTCACACCCACGTTTAAAGTAATGGCAAACAAGACCATTCGCGAGTACTCCGCACCGACTCCGGACAACATTCGTACTGGTCCAGCAGTCGCTGTGGGAGACATAGCTTTTGAGCTCAAGCCTGCACTGATCAACATGGTACAAGCTAGCCAATTTTGTGGAAATGCTCATGAAGATGCCAACGCACACCTTCAACATTTCATGGAGATATGTGGCACCTTCACGATCAAAGATGTGCCAAATGATGCAATCTTACCTCGCTTATTCCCATTCTCACTCTTGGGGCGAGTGAAGCAATAGTTTTACTCCAACAAAGACAAACTTACAACTTGGACACTGTGTTCTACTGCCTTTCTGGCAAAGTTCTTTCCTATAGGCAAAACCAATGCCTTACGGGGGAAAATTTCAAGTTTCCAGCAGCAACATGATGAATCTGTTCCTGAAGCGTGGGAACGCTTCCAAGACTACATCTCAAAATGCCCACACCACAGAATGGAGAACTGGTTGCTCATGCAGACCTTCTACCACGGGCTCACTACCAACACCCGTGAAACGATGGATGCTGCAGCTGGAGGTGCTTTCCTGTCCCTTACACTTACTCAAGCCACTAACCTTGTGGAAAAGATGGCGTCCAATCAAGCTTGCAACGAGGAACGTCAACCCCGCAAGAAAGAAAGAGGAATGCACTAGCTCAAGGAGGTAGACATGTTGTCTGCCAAAATGGACTTAACCATGAAGAGGCTTGAAGACAAAGCCCCTGAGAAGAAGGAAGTCATGAAACTCTTCGAATCCCACATGACTTGTGAAGAGTGTGGAAACACTGGACACTCGGGCAATCAATGCCCTCAGCTGGAGGAGGACGTGAATTACATCAACAACAACAACCAATATCGTCCCCAACAAAATCAAGGATGGACCCAACAGAGGCCCTACTACCCAGGTAACTATTCAGGTAACTATCAAGGTAACAACTCTTCAATAATTTCCCACCTTTAAGAGTGTTAGTCCAAAACCAGGGTAGAGTTATGGATAATCTGTCTAAGAAGTTAGCTTCCAATGATAAAATGTTAGAAACTATTAGTGATAAAATGGAAAGCTTTTCTTCTGCCATTAAGAACCAGCATAGTTTTAATAAAATGATAGAATCTCAGATATCTCAGCTGGCATCATCTGTTCCCACGGCTAACCCAGGTAAGATTCCGGGCCAGCCGGAAGAATTAGAATCTGCAAATCTTGTCGACATCTATTATGCAGGTCTGTGCTCTAATAAGACAGAAGAAGGCCCAAAGTGGACTGACTGTGGCATGCCAGCCAAGAGTGGAGATCCAGGGAGGCCCGTCATCACCATCACTATTGGAGCCTACACTTTCGAGAATGCACTTTGTGACTTTGGGTCTAGTGTCAACATAATGCCCAAGGTAATATATGAGAAAAGCAATGGTTCACCTTTATTGTACACAACCATGTGCTTGCAGCTTGCAGACCTGTCACTATGCTACACTGAGGGCATCCTAGACGACATATGTCTGGGGTAGGAAGCTGCTACGTAGCTGCTGACTTCGCTGTTGTCGAGACTGGGGGAAGTGAGAACGCCCCAATCATTTTGGGACGTCCTTTCCTTGCCACAGTCAAAGCCATCATCTACGCCGACACCGCGAAGATCGTCTTCACCATCAACGGGAAGAGGGAGAGATTCAGTTTGAAGAACAAGATCCTAAGAACTCCTGCACACCCCCAATATCCTTACCCTCAAGAGTACAAGCCAGCTGTCAAGAAGAAAAGGTGAGATAGAAGGAGGAACAAGAAGAACAATCAACCTCGACCACACGTGAAGTTTGGATGATCAACACGATTCAATCAGAAAACGAGAACCTATTTCCTTCACCACTGCTGCCAAAGCTAGACGACCCTAGAGTGCCATCAATCCACTGCTCCATCAATGAACGGAACTTCCAGCGAGTTGTCTGCAACACGGGATCGGGCATCAACTTAATGTCTAAGGTAACTTATGAATTAATATACGGTGACCTGCCTTTATATTCCACCTATATAATGCTGCAGATGGTGGACCAATCACACCGATTCCTGGAGGGAATTGCACGAGATGTACCTGTCAAGATAAAGGATCACTATGTCCTAACTGACTTTGTAGTCATAGACATGGGAGATGAAGAGCAAGATCCTCCAATAGTACTTGGGAGACCATTCCTGAACACCTCAAGAGCAATCATCTACATCAAGACGGGCGAGATCCACTTCTAGTTGAGAACTGAGAAGGTACGCTGCTACTTTAATACTTATACTGACTCTAAGCAGCCCAAGAAGAACAAGACGCGGAGACGCCTTCAGAAATTGCAACGCAAGCTGGACACGAAGTTGACGGACATAAAGAATATTGAAGAAGAGATTAAAGAGAAGTCTGCTCAGCTCCTACCAGTCAAGAACTCTGGACTTGTTACCCTAGAAAGGTCTCCACCGAAGAAACATGTTTGGAGGAAGAAAGACAAGAGTACACCTTTGGAAGACCAACCACTACCCGCGTCACCAATTGATCAATCATCAGCTACTATATCTACGCCACTCGTTGAGATCATTGAAGGCACCATACCAGACACGACATTCTGATGAGGTGTCATAGATGAAAGCACGCCATGGGAGTAAGTACTCGAAATTCTCACCGAGAGGTAACTCGGTATTTATCTGAATATTTATTTTATGCACTGCATATTTAAATTAGCATATTTCCTTTAGCATATTTACTTACCTATACCTGCATTAGAAAAAGACCATAAATATGTTTTCTGCATTTGCATCTGTTCCTTAAGGCCCCATGTACTCTGTACTGTGGTGGCATAAAAAAATAAATATTGCATTCACATGTTTTTGCTTTAGCATCCCTTTTGCATATAAAAATTTACAAAAATATGTGGGCACATGAAGGTCCACACTTTTTAGAAAAACCCAAAAAGAAGTGGGCACATGAAGGCTCACAACATAATCCTAGAATTTGTCCCTTCGGGTATGTGCGAGATTAATATTTACAGGGAGAAGTTAAGGAGGACCTGAAGGCAAATAAGTTCCAAGGATGAATCAAGGACTACTTCAAGATCCAGCTTGGGGGAGAGCACCCCCAGTTATCACGATAAGTATCATTATCCTATGTTTTTAATATTAGCTAGTTATATGTTTGCCTAGAGTTAAAGAGTCTTAGTTAAAAAGTCTTAGTGTGAATAAATGCTAGAGTCTGCTAGTTGGTTTTTCTCTTTAATAATGATCTTGATGATTTATGCTTGGAAATGATGAATAGTTGCGCCGCCGTAATTCCTCTTAAATACTTAGTTTTCAGACCTAGATTCTCCTAAAGCTTTAAATGCTTAATTTGCTCTAAACCCAAAACCCGTGGGAAGTACATGCTTAATCTGAGTCTAGGCTTTGAAAGATGATTCATGAAAAGTTGAGCTGCTGTTTATCATATTCCTAGAGATGCTTGATTCCTGGTTTTCCTTTTAAAATAATGAAAAATCTTATATGATGAGTTCCTGTGTTTATGATCCTTGAGAGCTTGTCATACACATCAAGATCATTCCACTCCACCAATTATGCTGCTTCTAACCCGGAAGTATGCATTCTCCATAATCCATCAAGCCACAAGCCATGTTATAAAATAGCTCATGCAACTCTTGGATATGTCTCTCTCAATATGTCAAAAAGATTCTGGGGCTACATTCAAAAAAAGAAAGAAAGAAAAAAATAAGAAAAGAGAGAAGAAAAAGTGAGATGAGAGAGGGAGAGAAAAGGACAAGTGTCATACTAGGTGAGAAGGGCCTACCTCCCTAAATAATAAATTTAGAGCTGAATAATGGACACAAGTCCGAGGGCGAGAAGAGCCCACATCTCTAAGGAGAGAGAAAAATGGACAAAAGTCCGGGGCGAGTAGAGCCCACCTCTCCAAGAATGGAAAGCCCAGATCTTAAAGTCTTAGAAAGAGAGATGTAGTCCAAGAGCTTGAGAAAAAAAGAGATATTAGAAAAAGGCTAAAGGCTTACCACCTTTCACCCTCATCCATTCAACACTATCATTCCACCATACATATCTTGCCAAGTGTGACTCCATACTTGAGAGGGTCATACACAGGATCTCTGAGTTTTATTTTAAAATTTTTGCAAAGCCCTAGGATGATAGTTGATCAAAGAATTTAAGATACACTGCTTGACTTGATTGTTCTGTCTTTTAATTGCTTAAGATTTATGAAAAGGCTACGCACCATGGTTAAAGGTAAGATGGAGCAATTTTGTTGAGGAGAATTTATTTTGAAAACCATAGTACTTTTGAGGCGTGAAAGCGTTGTAGCAACTCCTGATCCTGCTTTAGCATAGCTTTGCTAGGGACTAGCAAAGGGTAAGCTTGGGGGAGTTTGTAGACACATTTTATCTTATATATTTATAAGTCAACCAAACATGAGAAAGGGCATAATTGTTAATACCAACTTAGAATAAGGTGTCACTAAAAGTTTTCCTGGAGCTTTGGAGAATTCTATGTTTTGCAGGGACTAATCAGAAAAATAGGAAAAGGAACAATTCTAGAAGACTCCAGAGGACTCCGGAACTCAACGTGACTTGGCATCCAAGAAAGAAGCATCTCGAAGGGGCAAGAACCAACCAGGCCAAAGCAGACCCCGAGGGGGGCCCACCCCAGGCCGATCGACCTGGTGGTGGGGCCGGTCGGTCTCCCCCGGGCGCCACGTCAGCCCTACTTCTGGAATGTTCTTCCACTGCCTATGAGGATCAATCTAAACCGAAGGTTAGGTCGGTTTGATCGTACGACGCATGGCACCTCCTCAGGACTATATAAGTAGCCCCATGACCCCCTGGCAGAGGGATCTGGCCTGAGGAATCCCAGTTCATACACCAGATCAAGTCATCAAGTCAGAGATACTACGCCCTAGAAACACCATATAGTGAGAGTAGCTAACTAGTCTAGATCTAGGGGGAGGCAAGGCGTCTACTTGGCTCCTGATCATCTAGAAGCTGGTCGAGATACTGATCTAGCTTCGCTCTTGTATGTTCTTTTATGAGTTCTTTTACATTTGCTGTAGAGACATATGTTCTTATCAATGATTATATTTGAGATTATATGCTTTAGCGTTTATTATGATTACATGTTTAGCATAGTTGATTTACCTTTATATTCGTGTATGAAGTCGTATAGCCCTCACCTAGATCATCTGTTAACATGGGTGAGTGGTAAAGATAGTGTAAGCGTGGGGCTTATACTGTATTTACCTGCGATTGTACCCTACATGCCTGGTCGTGTGGTAGATCGTGGTGGTGACAGCACTATTGAGTCCTTTGTAACCCACCCCCGTGTGTAGGACTAGTGGAGCCTTATACTATTTGGGTTGTTTCATGTTTCGCCCTTGATCCTCCTGGGTAGTCTCCCCATGCATAAGTATAATAGTTCTTCTTCCATGATTGTTAAATGTATTGCATTAATCATAGTATGCATTGACGTATAGTTTAGGGTTACTGAGGAGTATCCTCGCTAACTAGGCTGTGAATACGCTTCTCTTTCTATATTGATACTTTCTGGTGGTTCACTATGTTATGACTTGATCAATGCTATCATTATCATTATCTTTATGTGACTTACACCTGTTTATAGTAATTGATATATTTTGGCCACTCTACATTACACATCTAAGAGATATGCATGTATTTGTTATTATAGATAGAAGACTTCTTTCCCTGTGGTAGAATATAAATACGATACCTGGTTTTACTCCTGGTTAAAATGCTACAATGGTATATTCATATCTGTGCGCTTGCGGATACCCATTTATATATATTTTCTTATCTAGATATCCAAGGCATATGTAAGAGTACCAATCCATGCGTTTTAGTGGCACTTCTCTCAGGGATGACAACGTAGATCGAGTTGTGCTATGACCCATAGCGGATTTATCTTTTAGTTTATCTGAAAGCAACATCTGATATACACTTAGCATCATGTTAAGATATACCTTTGCATTTCTGGCGCCATCGATAGTGATGGATTCTATATCTGTTTCTAGTCGATGACATTAGCAATGTCAACAATATCTTACTTTTAAGTTCAGAATATCCATAAGTATACCATGAAGAGAAAAACTTTGACAATGATGATGTAGAAAATTTAAATGTCAAAGTATTTTTATGATCAGCCTTTTTAATTTTTACAATGCATTGGCTGATAGAATCTGAAGTTATACTGTTGCTAACAAGTAAATTACCATCCTCAATCGATCTTCTAGAATTATTTATGATAGAATCACTAATAAATGAATTAAATGAAAATACACGATTTGATTGGGAATTACTTGTAAGACATACCTTATCAAATAAATTGGAGAGGCGAGGAAGTTTGATGTAGATAATGTCGTACTTCTCCTCTTGATGGCTGCCCACAGTGATACTCTACCTCGACCAGTCAGACCGGTGTAGGGAGCCGGTTAGACCGGTGGCTCTAGGGTTGCTGGAAATCACCTCGCGTCGACATGCCACTGATTCCTTCTCGCCTCCTTTGTCTTGGTTTTCAACAATTTGATGTTCTGATATTTTTTTAGCCTGAACTTGTCACTTAGTAGCATGATAATTGCTAGTAAAAGATACGACAACTCCGCCTTTAGGAAAATCAAACATAGCTGTTTTCTTTTGATTAATATCCCCTTGTGCAGCTAAGCTTGACTCTTTTAGTACAATAGATTCAGAATTTGCATTAATTGGTTCAGTTGTTGTAATAACCGAACTATCACTCAAATCTAAATCATTTTTATTTTTTCTCGAGATTGCTACTTGAGAAAGAAAATCTCGTTGAAATTGTGCAAGAATCTTATCTAATTCTTAACGCATCTCCTCAGAAAGGCCCTCTTCTTTGACCTCTTCATCTAAATGCACACTTGCTGAATTTCCATTAATCTGGCTATAATTATGAATATTTGAAGCCAAATCATGATTATCAACATTTGTAAGCGATGATGAGAAGGTAGGTGCAACCTCTACTTTAGTAGCAAATGATGCAACATGTATTGGTTGAGAGCAACGGGCCAGATAGCTGAAATTAGCATGGCCATTTTTCTCGTTTTGTTCTTTTATCCTTAATTCATATGCCATAGCTTTTACAAGCACTTCATCAAGCGAATTAAATTTTATATCTCTTGACCAATCTCTAAGGTATCATTTTAAACCTCTAAAAGCAAGATAAGCTAGATCTGAATTGGAAAAAGGTAAATTAAAGCATCGATTCTTTATTTCTTTGAATCATTCTAAATAATTAAAAACTAATTCATCTCTACCTTGCTGAATATTACAGAGATTGGTGGTGCATGATGTTTGAGAATAGCTGGCTGAGTGACTCGAATTAGCATACAACTTTCTCATTCACCAGCATGTTTTGTGATGTAATCACATATTGTGAATTTCCTGCCGATGAATATATAGATGAAACACCTTGCTGAAAATTAGTAGAATTACTAGCATGTCGTGTTCCATAAGAATTGGCTGAACTCACCATGTTAGTTTGGCCTTAATACATTTTAACCGACTTTTGAACTTGTTGTACAACCGGTGTGTGAGAGTAATGTTGTATGTTGCTAGTATCATTAAAATTCAACACATACATATTTGACAATGGCTTTTGCATATTAAATTCAGAATTATAATTTGCAGAATTAAAACCATTTGAACAAGTATTAGCCAATGCAATATGCCTACTATTATCACATCTGGCAACATCAACATAAGGTTTCATGGTACTTGCAAAATAACTATTAACATTAGACATAGGTAATGTATTTGCAAACTGTACCTTGGGCTCGTTGTAGTTGAGTTGATGTGAAGTGTATGAATAGCCCACCATAATAAGTCTTCATGCTTCAGATCTTGTAATAGATAAATCCAGAAATCCAAGCAATCAATGACCAAAATCTTGCTACTCTTCTAGTCTTCAGTATGTAGTAGCAAGCAAGACACAATGCAAACGGCTTGAGCAGCCTGATGCAATGTCTCAATTATAGATGCAATCGGTCCTGGAAGACCAAATTCAACTATAGTTGTAAATCAAGATAATATATCAATTAGGTAAAAAGCTAGGGATTGATAGAGGACGGCTAGGTTTACGAGAAAACCAGCAAAGGATAACCGACACACTTACGTGACGAAGAACAACTAGTTTACAAGCAAACTAGCAAAGATCGTCGAAGCTCTCACCCGGGAGGGACCCCGTCAGGGTGAGGACGTCGCCGGCGTGCCCTAGGTCGGCCAGCAGGCCCTAGGACGCCATCTATGACCATGGAGATCAAGAGAAGGACAGCATGGAGGTTGGAAGAGAGGTTTAGGATTTGAAAAGTAAAAGGTAATGATTGATTCCATTGTGTTCCTTGACAATCGGCTGTGGCCCTTCATAAATATAGGGTGGGGAGGTCTTGCCCTAGTAGGAGTCGAAGTTTATACAAATCTTGTGTCAAAATACAACTCCTAACTCGGATTTGGCAGGGTAGGCCGGTCCAACCGGGTCCCAGGGGCGGTTAGACCGCGTCTCCGACGTGCAGGTCTTCTCGAAGTCATATCTCCCTCATCCGGAGTCCGAATCAGACGTTCTACATATGCATCTTGATCTACTCGACAAGAACTATCCAGTGATGAAGTCCAAATTGCTTTTTGAGGACTTTGACCAGGGCAGTCGAACTGCCCTAGGGACGAGGTCTGACCTCCTGTTGCCAAACCGGCTACAAGGACCGCGGTCTGACCGCCTGGTATCCCGGTCTGACCGCCTGGTCCAGCCTGATCTAGCTTAGCTGCCAATTTTGTGTGTCAACAGTGACATTCCATCAAACACCATGTGTCGCGACGGGAAGGTCCAGGAGGCAACGGGTGCGGCGGCCGACCGCACCAAGAAGGTGGTCGCAACGGCGAAGGACGCCACTGCCAGCGCAGCTGGGGTACACAAAAAAGGTTGTGGCAAAGGGCAAGGACCCGCGGCACGGCGAGGCCTGAGACGATCTATACCCGGCCCTCGGCATCAAAGAAGGCGAAGACGGCCTGTTGTCACACCCTCAACTATTGGCGGGTCACAAGAGTGAAGACGTAAACGTGGAAGTACATAACCGTAGGATGATATGTGTGAGTATGACAGGTGGGCACTGCATGTGGGCCCGACCTGGCAGGTTATCGGGTGTTGGCTTATAAGCCGTTTTGCTTGTAAACGAAGAACTCTTATGAACTATTTAATACAAATTGTGTCTCAGCGAAGAACCTTTCCTCTGCCGGTTGTCCACCTTGTGACCTCAGTCTGCTGTGTTGCTCTCACGTCGCCGGCGATTGCCACGGCCATGGGTCCGATAGGTGGTATCAGAGAAAAGTGTATCCTCGACGTGCATCTGCTGCAAATTCGCGCAATCCGTCGATCAGTCGGAAACAAGGTTGGCAGGTTGAGATTGATCTGTGTGCCACGTAGAACCGGCCATGGATTTTGATTTCCCATCAGTCCTACGCTACCTCGGTTCGATTTGCGGGCGATTGGTCCAAAGCAGTCGATTTGTACTTCAAATTAGCGACCGATATTCGTGTAGTCAAGGGTTGATCGGCTGTGTTCTAGTGTAAAATTCCAAGAGCTGACACGAATTTGAGGTTGTAGAGGCGACGATAGGAGGCTAGATTCAGCCCGTCTATCCTCGTATGTATCTTTTTTCTTTTTTTCTTCTACCTTCAGCCCCATTACCCTTTGAGATATCCTTTTTGTTTTCTTTACTTCTACCTCTACCCCCGCTACCCATGGAAGGTTATCCTTGTAAACACCTTCCGCCTTCGAGGAGTGAAGCTTCAGAGCCATCTTTGTCAAGACCCATTCTTACATCTAGGGTCTATGTTCCATTTGTGCTCAAATGCCTATATGATGCTTAGTTTGTGCTTGAGTATCTTGCTCTCTTTGGTTGGGGTCAAATACCCATTTATCATGGTAAATGTTTAGCCCATATGTTCACTTGTGGAGGAGCACAAGCTTATTTTTGCCGCAAAGGCATTTCATGTACCATGCTTAAATTTGACAATGAAATTGGTGTATGAATTGCCTTAAGCTTGAAAAATGAGCTCCTAATCATGTTGTTTGATGTAAATATCTTGGGTGCTAAACCGTTGCATGTTGTCTACCATAAGAAGTCTCATTTTAAGACGTAGACACATGGCTCGGTGGCTTTGACATGACATTTAGTAGCTTATGGGCGTTTACCATGATCTTGTGATGAGAACTTGTGATCTTGTATAAGCTTTGTATGATCTAGTTTATTTTTGCTAAAATTGCCATGGATAGAGCTTTGCTCATGAAATGAATGTTTCTTTGTGAAAATTGCTTAAAATTGCTTTTGGCCATGTCACATGCTTACATGTCTCTACTTTCTTGATGGCAATGCGCTAACTACACCATGTATACTTTGCTTGCTCCATGTCTCATGTGTAGCATGTTTTTGTGCTCTTTGTATATATGAGAAGCTTAGTAGATTGTATATGCTTTGACATGCATTTTTCATTAAAGCAAGGGGCAGAGTTTCATAAATACCTTGATTCATGCATTGTCAACAAGGGGGAGAAGCATGCATTGGGAGAATTTGGGGAGAATTGGTATGCATTTGTGAGATTTTGCATGTGAGGAGAAAAATGTGAGAAAGGAGGTTGCATTTGCTCAGGGAGAGTTTGCATATGTGCAGGGGGAGCTCCTTTGGTTTTCCTGAGTTTTGTGCTTTGTGGTGTGCTCTTTGTGAGCTTTGTTTTGTCTCGGCTGTGTTGAGCCGTTGCCCTTGCCTTAGGGGGCGGAGACTTGGTCTGGTGAGTGATCGTGTTTTTCGCTTGTTCTTTGGCTTTGGATCACTTGCTTGGAGGTTTGTGTTCGTGGTTGTTTTCTTTTCTTTTTCTCTATGTTGGTTACTATGGGTGTTGTCAATGCACTCATCAAGGGGGAGATTGAGGACCAGGTGTGTCCGAGGTCCAGTGGAGGGTCGCTCCTTAGTGATGAGTGATTTACAACGTTGTGTGGACTGATGCTTAGCTAAGTGTGCAGGTACAACTTGCGGCTTCACTCGTGTTGGTGCAGGTGAAGAATAAGCACGAAAGGCCATAGCCGTGGTGGCCTCCGGGTGATAGAGAGGCAAGTAGGTTTGGTTCGATGGACCCGGTGGCCGATGGGGTCAAGTGCGAGCCGTGCGGTTGAGAAACCAAGTTAATGGGTGCCTTGGTTTGTATATGATGAGCGATTGACTGGATGTTTTGAGGCTTTGTGTTGAGTGTGTTTCATCAGGTTGTGTTGTCAGTTGTGTGTCTTTTGTTCATATCTTTATGTGGTGTGTTGTCAATGCACTCGTGAGGAGTGGTTGACAACGTTGTGTGGACTGACTCTTAGCCTAGTATTGCAGGTGTTGGCTGCGGCTTGATTTGCGTTGGTGCAAGTGAACAACAAGCGCGAATGGTCTATGCCAAGGTGGCCTCCGGGGTGATGGAGAGACAAGTAGGCTTGGTTCGAGGGACCCGGTGGCCGACGGGATCAAGTGCGGGCCGCATGGTGCAAGAAGAGCAAGACAAAGTCGTGGACATGGAGCCGGTGCATCGGTGGCGGCCAAGTCAAGGAACGAGGCAAGACCGAGTAGAACATCCGGGTGTCGGAGGTGAAAGGCTTGATGGGCTCGACGCTTGGCGTGGTGAGGCCGGGCCGAGTACGCGGGGTTTGGTGGTTTGGCCACAAAACCATCAGAGGACGGTTTCTTGGTTTGTACCTCAAAACCAAGTCCGAAGGCCTAACGCGATGGAAACGGGGATCCGGGAGCGTCGGGAAGCTTCGAGGCGGGCGACACACGGCATGATCGAGGTGCTTGCGTCGGGAGGACGCGAAGGCTCGATGGATGCACGGCCGTCCGATGGTGAACTTCATGTGTTGACCAAAATGCCCCTGTGAGGGCTTGTATTTTATCTCCTGGTGTAGGGGCACTTCGGTCTTTTCCCGAGGGCCTATATATAGGAGGAGGAGGCTGAATTTTCAGCCAACTCTTTGGCTTAGTTGGTGGGAGTGCTCTTTCATTTTGGGGTGCTCTTGGGGAGAGAGGGAGAGGAGAGTGTGTGGCTCTTTGTTCGGAGCTTTTTGCCATCCAAGATTTGTAATTCTTGGAGTGCATTGTAATCCAACATGGCATGAATATTCAGACTGAATTAGTACCTCAAATCTTGTGCAAATTCCTCGAGCAAATTCTATCTCCTTCTAAATTCTCGAGTTGGTTTTTGTGCTATTTTCGAAGCTTTTCTGTTCGATCCTTGTGCGTCGATTTCTAGGCCGTTTCTCTCTGGATTTCTTTGAGGGGATCATGGGTGGATGTCTTGCACATCTTTGGTGATGATCTTGACCCCTCAAACGCTGGGAATCGGGCTCGATTTGGTGAGGTTTGGATGAACTCGAGTTGGTACTTTGAGCGCACGAGATTTACGATTCCGGTTGATTGGATAGGTTTGAGGCTCCAAGATTTTGGGCATAGCTTCTCCTAGAGACGCTTCTGATGTACCCAAAATTTGGGCTCAATTCGTGCAGCGGTTTGGGAGATCCGTCGATCGGAAGTTGGAGGTGTTTTCGCGGGGTTCGCGGTTCTGCTTCTGTGGGCAGGGCGGACAGTCTGCGGGGCCCGTGCGGACGGTCTGTGTGGAGCCTACAGATCAGGTGTTCGTCATGTTCTTTGCATGTTCTTGCGAGCCCGTGTTTCGATCTGTTGAGTTGGGTGTTTTTGGTGGCAAGAAGTTTGATGGACAGTCTGCGTGCTAGGCCCGGACAGTCCGCGGGCGTCGGACGGTCCGCAGTGAACCATCGGACAGTCCGATTTTTTGAGGTGCGTCTCTGGTGGTTCGGGTGGCTTTTTCGGACTGTCCGCGAGAGCAGCACGGACAGTCCGCCAGGGTACCGCGGACGGTCCGGCCCCACTGCGGACAGTCCGCCCCTGCCCAGGGAGACAGCTTGTTGCTTCGCCTCTTGTGATTTGCTTCCGCTTCTTTTCCTTCTAGCTTTGTTCGTGGCTTGTCTCTAGGTCTTGTAGGCCTGTGTGTGCCTAGTTTAGAGCCGCTCTTGTGTGTGTGAGTGCTTGGAGTGGTAATCGGGGCATAGGCCGAGTTCTATCTTTCGAGAAGAAATTTTTATCGGCTCCCATTCACTCCCCCCCTCTCTGGTCGCCTATTCGGTCCTTCAATTGGTATTAGAGCCGGTTGCGGATTCGTGTGACTCTAACAAGTCTAGGATCCATAGGGTGACAAAAGAAGAGGGGCGCTTTGCTTGCGGTTTTGGTTTGCGCGTTTTGCGCCCGGTGATTTGGTGTTGTGCCTTTGAAAACCATAACTTGAGATACCTTCCTTGAAATAGGCATAACTTTTCGCTCGGTGCTCCGTTTGAGCTCAAATTTTTACAGCGGTTAGGTGACAAGATCTGGGTCATAAAGAAAAATTCAGAAAGATTCGGGAACATAAAGAAAAAATTCAGAAAAATTCAGAAAAATTCGGGAACATAAAGAAAAAATTTGTTCTTTGCTTTTACAGCTTTTTCGTGAATGTTCCTGAATTTCTCTAGACCGCAATTCACCTCCGTTTGAGGTGCACTTTTGTGTGCCTCTATCTCTGGTGCTCCTTGTTCAGTGGTAAAATTTTGGGAAAAAGATAAGGTTCTTTGCTATTGAACTCGTGAGTTATGTTTCGAGATTTGAGGCAATTCGAGTGCATTCTTTGCTTGAGCTTGTTTTTGGCTAATCCTAACCGGTGCTTTGAGTATGGCACCAAGCTCTTCTCCTTGTGATTCTTTGAGTAGGAGGAGTGTGGAGGTTGAGGCGGACGCCGGAGTGGAGAAGATGATGTCCCTCATCGAGGACTATCAAGATGGTGATCTCAAGAAGGGAGAGCTCTACCACAGGCTAAGGGACATGAACCAAGGTACGCTTGCTAAAGGCATCTTGATCCTATGCGATAGGTTGAATGATTGTGAATGTGATTGTGGGGATTTGCATAGGAGAAACATAGATTTGTGTGATGCCTTGCGTAGGAAGAATGAGAAGTTGAAATGCTCCCTTACTAGGTTGAAATGTGGTATGGCTCATTGGAAGTCTTGTGCTTTGAATTCTTGCACTTCTTGTAACACCATGCATGCTAAGAATGATGCTTTGAACTCTTCTATTTCTTGCTTGAAATCTGAAATTAAATTGTTGAAACACAACGCATCTTTGCCTTGCAAATCTTGTGATGCCTTGCTTGTTGAAAATCTTGAGTTTGCAAGTGATGTGACTAGCGTGCTTAGAAAGAATGAAGAATTGAACTCTTCTCTTTCTTGTTTGATGGATGAGAATGACATGTTGAAATCCAATGCTTCTATACCTTGCAATTCTTGTGTTGCTTTGAATATTGATCTTGATGTGGCTAGAAGTAAGATTGCTTTGTTGGAGACAAGTGCTTCTTTACCATGTGTTTCTTGTGAGTCTTTACATGCTGAAATTAATGAACTCAAATTGACTCACACCACATGTGTATATGAACTTGAGCATGCTAGGGCTGAAATTTGTGATATGAAATTCATGCCTTGTAGCAAGGGCTCTTTGTTGCTTGTAGATGATTCTTGCCATACTTCTTGTAATGATGATGATGCATTGGTTGATGTGAATAATGATACTTGCTCATGTGGTCTCATTTGCACTTCATGCATTGATTTGGAAAGTGAAGTGTTGGCTTTGAAAAGAATGCGCGATGATATGAGCGCCAAGTTGGTTGTGCATGATGAGATGAGTGCCAACCTTGAGAAAGAAAATGAACTCTTGCGTACCACATATGCTAAGTGCATTGAAAAGGAAATCGATAATTTGAGAAATATGACATGTGGTACTTGTGAGCACCTCAAGTTTGAAAATGAGGTTTTGCGCACAAGGTGCAAGAGTCTTTGTATCAAAGGTTTGGATTCTCGCATTTCTAGTCACTCCGATGTTGATGCTTTTAAAATTGCTTCTTCTCAACCAGAGTTGACTTCTTCTCTTGAGCGTGAGTCTTTGGATGGTGGCACGTGTGGTGGTGCTTTGGATAGATCTCCCATAGCTATTCCTAAGCTTGGTGGATCTTCCAGTGTTGTCCAAGGTAAATTGAATGGCAAGGGTGCCTCCCACATATTTGGAACTCATACTCCCAAGCCGAGGTTCCAATGCACCTTTTGCAAGAAGGATGGGCATACCATTGAGTTTTGCTTTCGCCGTGTCAAGCACGAGCGACGTGTGCATGCCAAAGCTTTTAAGAAGCCACGTAGCCTTTCTCATGGCACGTGTGATTCTAATGTGGGCATGAAGTCAGATGTTGGGATTAATGCTTCTTGCTCTAAGTCCCAAAGGACTTCCCGCTTACAAGAGAATGGTGATTCGTCCACTCGGACTGTGCCTCCCGATAGGCCTTTGTACCATTGCTCTCATTGTGGGAAGGATGGGCATCAAGAGAGCTTTTGCTACCGCCGGGCAAGGAGATTGCGGTGAGGAGGTGCTTCTAGGCCTTTGATTGTTCATAGCCCTTCTCATGGCATGAACACTTGTGAGCCTAAGAAGGCACGATTTGTGGACGGGTTTTATGACACTCTTTCTAGTGAGTTAGGCCATGCTCATGGACATGCTTCTAGTGTTTCTTGTGTTGGTCCGCGACATGCTTCCCGCGGTGCTTGTGTTGGTTCTTCTCCTATGACCTCGAGGGACCGTTGCCTTTTTGCTTGTGGTAGCACTCGGTTTTCTTCACGAGTTACTCCTTTGAGGCATGGTTCCAAGAGTGTTCGAAAACCTTTTCATTCGAACCGGCATTTGCATCATGCTAACCCACATGATAAGTTGTGTGCATCGCTTACCTGTGTGACCAAGTGTTGGATTCCCAAGTATGTGCTTGCTAACCCTTTGGGATCTAAGGCTCGGTCTTTCTTGTCTCCTCATGTGTAGGTATGGAGACGCGGTTGGAGAACATGAGCTCGATGGTGCTTGATCTGTGCCCATGAGGTGATCAAGACAAGATGGTTCTCCACACTGCTTTTGATGGCTCTTGAAAGCCTCTTTACACATGTATAGTGAGTTTTCTTTTCCCCTTGTGCTCACTTGTATATACTTGTGTGTAAACCATGGTAGGCTAGCCACCTTGTTCATGATAGCTTTGTGATCTTGCATATCTATCTCGCTATCTTTGTATGATATTGTGGTGGATGATATTTATGAACATCATGTCATGCTTTATGATTGCTCTTTGTGGTTATGTCACGTTGTTCATCTATATCATATTTGGATAGCTCTATGGTACCTTTCTTGTTAGCATACTTGTCCCGTCATGTATATCTTGTCATGCTAGCTTTGTAATATATGTTGGTCGATGATCCATATGAACTCGTATCATGCCTTTGTTTAGTTCTTGTATCATGTTTGGCATGTTGTTCTTTGGTATCATTTTGGTTTAGTATCTTTGTATAGGATTGTACCTTCTTGACATGCTTGCTAGCCCATGCTTATATTCATGTATGTGGAATCATGTTAGAATGCTTTATTTATGTTAATTGATATTGTCAATGCATTGTGTAGCATGTTGTGAGCTTTCCTTAGAGTTTTGGGCTTGTCTTGTCTTCGAGTAGTGGTTTGTGTCTTGTTTTGGCTTTCTCCCTTTTTGTTTGGTTTTAGAGTTTTCTTTTGCTCTTTGCTTTGCTAGGTGTCTTTGGTTGAGGGGTAGCTCGGTTTCTTTTGATAGGAATTTGGCTTCAAGGTGTGTTTTGGCTTTTGGTAGTCTTTGTGATCCTTCAATTGGTATCCTTTCTATGGTATTCAATTGGGATCTTTGGTGGTCTTGCAATTGGTACCTTTTCTATGGTACTCAATTGGGATCTTTAGTGGTCTTGCAATTGGTATCTTTTTCTATGGTACTCAATTGGGATCTTTGGTGGCTCTTCTCTCACTTGGAGCGGTTCTTTGTTGGTGTTTCCCCTTGTGAGCCTTCTTGGTGTAAAGTCAAGTTCCGTGTCTCCACATGCATTTTGCATTGCATTTGTATCATGTCTCATGATGTATAGACTTTGGTAGGTTTGACATTCATGTCTTGCATTGTATCATATATTATGTTGCATTTGATGTACATATCTACCTTTGTTGCATTTGTATCATATGCATGGTAGGTTGAGCTTCTCCTATATGCCATGAATACTATGATATGCTATTTGTGAGCTTTTGAGCATGTTTGATATGATGTGGTGATGGATAGCTATGCTCTTGATAGTTTTGCTATATGTGCATGTTGAGATGGCTATTTTTGGAAAATGCTAGGATAGGTTCTCTCTTGTAAGTTTAAGGCTTTGCATGATCTTAGTGTGCCTTAGTGGTCTATATCATGCTTAATTTGTGCATGGATGTCATGTGCTTTTCACTTGGGGTCAAAGACCCATTTTTCATTATGAATGTTTAGCCCATGTGTTACCTTGTGGGGGAGCATAAGCTTCTTTTTGCCGCAAAGGCACTTCATGTACCATTTTGTGCTTAAATATGAAAAATGAAATTGGTATGAAATGCTTATGCTTGAAGTTATGCTCTCACTTGTTCCATGTCATAAAATACTTTAAAATTGCAATAATTTGGGTGCTAAACCGTTGCATGTTGTCTACCATGAGAAGTCTTATTTTAAGAAGTAGACACATGGCTCGGTGGCTTTGACATGACATGAGATGCTTATGGGTGTTTGTAATGATCTTGTGATGAGAATGTGTGACCTAGCATGAAGTTCGTGTGATCTTGATTCACTTTGGCATGTTTTGCTCATGTTTAGGTCTTTGCTTATGAGAGGGAAGTTTTTCGCAAAAATGCTTAATTTGATCATGCCTTCGTCATATGCCTATATAGCTTTACTATCTTGATGGCTATGCTTTTATGGAACTATGAACTATCTTGCTTGCTCATTTTCTCACTTGTACCATTTTATAGTGCTCTTTGTATATTTGAGAAGCTAGTAGTTGAATTTCTTGCAAAATTGCCTTGATTCATGCATTGTCAACAAGGAGGAAAAGTTGCATTTGGTGGAGAAAATGTTTTAGCTTTCATGCATTTGTTGCATCTAAAGGGATACTCAGTTCAGGGGGGAGAACTTGAGTTTGCATGCACATGTTCAGGGGAAGTATACATTTGTGTAGGGGGAGCTTTGGTGTGTTTCCTTTGTTTGCCTGAGTTGTGCTTTGGTGTTTTGCTCTTTGCTCTAGCACATACATTTAGGGTGAGCTTTGTATGCTCTTTGGCCCTAGTGCATGTGCTTAGGGGGAGCTTGTGAGCTTGGTGTGCTCTTTGCTCTATCACATACATTTAGGGTGAGCTTTGTCTGCTTTTTGGCCCTAGTGCATGTGCTTAGGGGGAGCTTGTGAGCTTGGTGTGCTTTTTGCTCTATCGCATGTGTTTAGGGTGAGCTTTGTATGCTCTTTGGCCCTAGTGCACGTGTTTAGGGGGAGCTTTTGAGTTTTGTGCTCTTTTTGCTCTTTTGCCGGTGGTGTTGAGCCCCTTTGCCTCTTCTTGAGGAGCCGACGGTTGATTTGAGTTTTTGATCGTTACATGATTGGTGTTGAGCCCTTTGTGCCTCTTCTTGAGGGATCATGTGCTTTCATTTGTCCATGATTGGTGTTGAGCCCTTTGTGCCTCTTCTTGAGGGATCATGTGTTCTTGTCTCGGTTGTGTCGAGCCGTTGCCCATGTCTTTGGGGACCGAGATTGTTAGTGGTGGTGGCCTTTTTGGTTTCTCTCATGTCAAGTGACTTTGTTCTTTGCTCTTGTGTTGTTTTCATTCACTTGGATGAGATGTTCGGCTTTTGCTCTCTCAAACTATTTCTTTGTGCTCGCATGTTGTCAACCCACTCCTCAAGGGGGAGAAATTTGGAAAATCAAGTTGATATGAACCTTGATTTGATGGTGATGAGCGGTTGACAAGTGCTTTGTTAAGAGCTAAAATTGGTTTGATGGCTTTTGGGATTGCTTGTAGCTCTTGTGGGTTACTTGACTCTTCGGTGTTGTTTAGCCTTTGTGCTTCCTTTGGTTCCGAGAGTCTTTGGTTGGAGCTCTTCTCATTTCAAGTTGCCTTGTGTTTGCTTTTTGTTGGCTTTTGGGCACTTGAATGAGTTTTTCTTTTGCTTTCAAACTGTCTTTTGTCAATGCACTCATCAAGGGGGAGATTGAGAAACCAAGTTAATGGGTGCCTTGGTTTGTATATGATGAGCGATTGACCGGATGTTTTGAGGCTTTGTGTTGAGTGTGTTTCATCGGGTTGTGTTGTCAGTTGTGTGTCTTTTGTTCATATGTTTATGTGGTGTGTTGTCAATGCACTCGTGAGGAGTGGTTGACAACGTTGTGTGGACTGACTCTTGGCCTAGTATTGTAGGTGTTGGCTGCGGCTTGGTTTGCGTTGGTGCAGGTGAAGAACAAGCGCGAAAGGTCTATGCCAAGGTGGCCTCCGGGGTGATGGAGAGACAAGTAGGCTTGGTTCGAGGGACCCGGTGGCCGACGGGATCAAGTGCGGGCCGCATGGTGCAAGAAGAGCAAGACAAAGTCGTGGACATGGAGCCGGTGCATCGGTGGCGGCCAAGTCAAGGAACGAGGCAAGACCGAGTAGACCATCCGGGTGCCGGAGGTGAAAGGCTTGACGGGCTCGACCTTGGCGTGGTGAGGCCGGGCCGAGTACGCGGCGTTTGGTGGTTTGGCCACAAAACCATCAGAGTGCGGTTTCTTAGTTTGGGCCTCAAAACCAAGTCCGAAGGCCTAACGCGATGGAAACGGGGATCCGGGAGCATCGGGAAGGTTCGAGGCGGGCGACACACGGCATGATCGAGGTGCTTGTGTCGGGAGGACGCGAAGGCCCGATGGATGCGCGGCCGTCCGATGGTGAACTTCATGTGTTGACCAAAATTCCCCTTTGAGGGCTTGTATTGTATCTCCTAGTGTAGGGGCACTTCGGCCTTTTCCGGAGGGCCTACATATAGGAGGAGGAGGATGAATTTTCAGCCAACTCTTTGGCTTAGTTGGTGGGAGTGCTCTTTCATTTTGGGGTGCTCTTGGGGAGAGAGGGAGAGGAGAGTGTGTGGCTCTTTGTTTGGTGCTTTTTGCCATCCAAGATTTGCAATTCTTGGAGTGGCTTGTAATCCAACATGGCATGAATCTTCAGAGTGAATTAGTCCCTCAAATCTTGTGCAAATTCCTCGAGCAAATTCTATCTCCTTCTAAATTCCCGAGTTGGTTTTTGTGCTATTTTCGGAGCTTTTCGGTTCGATCCTTGTGCGTCGATTTCTAGGCCGTTTCTCTCCGGATTTCGTTGAGAGGATCATGGGTGGATGTCTTGCGCATCTTTAGTGATGATCTTGACCCCTCAAACGACGGGAATCGGGCTCGATTTGGTGAGGTTTGGATGAACTCGAGTTGGTGCTTTGAGCACACGAGATTTGCAATTCCGGTTGATTGGATAGGTTTGAGGCTCCAACATTTTGGGCATAGGTTCTCCTAGAGACGCTTCTCATGTACCAAAATTTGTGCTCAATCCGTGCAGCGATTTTGGAGATCCGTCGATCGGAAGTTGGAGGTGTTTTCGCGGGGTTCGCCGTTCTGCTTCTGTGGGCATGGCGGACAGTCCGCGTGGAGCCTACAGATCAGGTGTTCGTTGTGTTCTTCGCGTGTTCTTGCGAGCCCGTGTTTCGATCAGTTGAGTTGGGTGTGTTTGGTGGCAAGAAGTTTGACAGACAGTCTGCGTGCTAGGCCCGGATAGTCCGCGGGCGTCGGACGGTCCGCAGTGAACCGTCGGACAGTGCGATTTTTTGAGGTGCGTCTCTGGTGGTTCAAGTGGATTTTTCGAACAGTCCGCGAGAGCAGCGCGGACAGTCCGCTAGGGTACTGCGGACGGTCCGCCCCCACTGTGCGGAAAGTCCACCCCTGCCCAGGCAGACAGCTTGTTGCTTCGCCTCTTTTGATTTGCTTCTGCTTCTTTTCCTTCTAGCTTTGTTCGTGGCTTGTCTCTAGGTCTTGTAGGCCTGTGTGTGCCTAGTTTAGAGCCGCTCTTGTGTGTGCGAGTGCTCGGAGTGGTAATCGGGGCATAGGTCGAGTTCTATCTTTCGAGAAGAAATTTTTATCGGCTCCCATTCACTCCCTCCCCCTCTCTGGTCGCCTATTCGGTCCTTCAGCGGTGCAAGACTAGCAAGTTGAAGTCGTGAACATGGACCGGTGCAAGGTAGCGGATCGAGCCCGAAGCTTGCACGCGGGGTTTGGTGGTTTGCCCACAAAACCATCGGTGGATGGTTTCTTGGTTTGGGCCGCAAAACCAAGTCGGAGGCCCGATGCGACGGAGACGGTGATCCGGGAAGCGTCGGGAAGCTTCGAGGCGGGGGGCACGTGGCGTGATCGCGGGGCTTGCATCGAGGCTCAGCAAGTCCACAGTGGAAGCGTGTCCACTCGATGAAGACTTGACCATATTGCCCGTGAGGGGTGTATATCTTCTATTTGAGTTGTAGGGGTAGCGTGGTCATTTGCCTGCTCCAGTGGACCTCGTATAAATAGCGGAGAGGTGGATGGCATCTCTCTCTCTTGGACTCTAGGGTTTCCTCCCCCTGTAGATCGCTCTGGACTGCTTCTTTTTCCTCTGCTTTCCTTAGGCTAGATTCTTGTATAGACTATGACCTCTGGATGTATGGAATCATTCGGAGTTGCGGTGATCTCCTAGCTCTTTGTGATTTTCATGTCATTTTTGGGGCTATGTTTGGGGAGTTTCGTTCTTCGCTCGATTCGTTGATTTGAGGGCGTTTTCTCTCAGATTTCTTTGAGGAGATCACGGGCGGATGCCTTGCGCATCTTTGTGTGTGATCTTGACCCCTCAAACGCCGGGAAATCCCTTCGATTCGCGAGTTTTGGTTGGAGCCTGAGTTCTTGGTGGTGGTTCATGTGATCCGCGATTCCCGGTGATTTAGTGAGTTAGAGGCCTAGATTTTTGGGGCATAGATTCATCTCGTGACGCTTCTCATCTCCCCCAAATCTTGTCTCAAGAGCTCTAGCCGTTTGGGAGATCTGGTGATGGATAGCAGGGGTTGACCCCCGCGGTCGCACGTTTCTGGCTCTGTCCGCATCACGCGGACTGTCCGCGAGTCCTTGGCGGACTGTCCGCGGGATGCTGAATAGTGCAGGTGTTCTTTGTGTTCTTCGTGTGTTCTTCCAAGTTTGTGTTTTGATCCGGTGCCACAAGTGGTTTTGGTTGCACGGAGATTGCGGATGGTCTGAACTTAAGTGTCGGATAGTCCGTGAAGGTGCGAACAGTCCGTGGTGCTTGCCCGGACAGTCCGATTTTTTGGAGTGCGTCTTTGGTAGCTCTGTCCGCTTTAGCGGATAGTCCGCAAGGCCCTTGCGGACAGTCCACCCAGGCCTCACGGACAGTCCGGCAGGTCTATTGCAGACTTGCTTCCTTTGGTTTGATTCTTGTCCGGTGCTTCCGCTCTTTGATTCGTGGCTTGTCTCTAGGACTTGTAGGCTTGTGTGTGCCTAGTCTAGAGCTTCTTTGTTGTGTGCGAGTGATCGGAGTGGCAATCGGGGCATAGGCCGACTTCATCCTTCGGGAAGAATTTTTATCGGCTCCCATCTACTCCCCCCTCTCTGGTTGCCTATTCGGTCCTTCAGTGCCAGGCTTCATGATTTTCTCATAAAGTGCTCGATGAACTTTACCCGGAAGTCCTCATTTAGGCGCTTAAATCCTGCGTAAACAACATACTCCAAAAACCACATGCAAGTGTGAACTTGTTACATCATTAGTATTCCTAGTGGCGGGTTAGTTATAATTCAAAGCTCAAACCAAAGTGTAACAAGGGCTTTTAGTTGATGGAAATTGACCACCAACACTCATCTCCCCAGAGAGTCTGTGGATGCCATGTTTGAGCACTTTTACTCTGATTGTGAACAACATGAAAGCCAACATCACCCAGTTCCCATACGATGATCATGATAGAGCTATCAAGATCTTACAGGCACTGGATCTTGATGTATGGAGTGCAAAGATTGAGGCCATTTAATAGTCCAGTGTGTATGAGACTGTGACGCTGGACGAGCTATTCTCTAAGCTCAAGTCGTCCTAGGTGGACCGAGGCTTGAGAGCCAAGAAGGGCAAGGGTCCTACTGATGATAGTCTTGCTCTTGTTTCTGGACCGAGAACTAACGCTAATCACTCTTCTGGGATGTTTTCTCTGTCTCCTCTTGCTTCTTTGCCAGATGAAGAGTTCGAGGTGCTGGATGATGATGAAATTGCTTTGCTGACCAAGAGGTTCGGGCGACTGAACGAGAACACGAGGAACTTCAGGAGGAACTCAGGGACATGCTACAAGTGTGGAAAGCACGAACACTTCTTCGCTCAGTGCCCCGAGGGAGAAGAGCACAAGAACGAGTACAAGAAGCTCGAGTACAAGCAGGAGTACAAGCATCGCCCGTAGGCCGAGTACAAGCAGATCGAGCACAAGCACTACTCCCAGAACCACCACTCTTGTGGGGACCACCCTTTTATATACTTAAAGTTGTACATATGGGTGCCCGGTTGCCAATAGTACCATTCCCTGGATCGGCTGATGGTATCGGCACTTCTCACAAGAAGTATCGGATCCATATATCGTAAAGCAAAGAAAACATTATTTTAAGAAGTTTGAGGGTACGAGAAGAATTCTACCAGAGGTGAAACCTCAAACTTGCAGCAAAGTCCTACGTAGTAGATCCATTAGCTCAGGCAGCTTGTCTGGAAATAGGTCAGGCTGACCCTCCCCTGCGACGAAGCTCGTCCTCTCTTTCTTCTGATTTGAAGGTACAGGGAAGCAAGAACGAGCACCTAAAATAAGTACTCAGCAAATCCCAACATATAAGAAATTAACCTATGTCTACATGCAAGATTGCCAACAGGAAGGAAACAGGTCTTGATAATTATAAAAGTAAATTATGGCAAGTGAAGTAAATTTCGGAGAAAAGCAGAAAGTAAAGCTAGTATAATAAATAAGTAGGTTGGTCCTGGAGGGGGAACACGTAGCCTCCCCTACCAGTCCCCAAGTTTTATTGAACTCAGCGACCATCGGGGTCCACTGAGCCGCATCTACCGTATCTCTCTCTATAAGGGCCACTGCCCTGTCTCACCCTATCCATCCTCACCGAAGATGAATCTAATCAATAGGAGCTTTTACCAAGAGTTCTCATAACTGAGAGCCACGGCTATTCGAATAGATATACTCCGCGCAGAGGTGTACACTATACCCATACGTCTGACCAGCCCGTACCAAGGCCTTTGGCGGTGCTAGCCACAAGAACTATACCCACCGGCATCTATTTGTGGATTACATTTTCATCCACTTCTAGATAACATTCCCTAGTTCCATCCACGTCTACACTAGGGCCTAAGTAGGGGTCATTCCACCACCACCCGCCTCGCGGGTCCACATCATGGGACAAAAGCATATGCATAGAAATGTGGTATACAATACCACCACGCCATTCCGGGCGCCATAACAAACCCGATGACCCGTACTGGCCAGACCTGGGATTCTGCGAAGGTCCTGCTCTAGCACATCCGTTGCCCACCATGGCCCCTTAGGATGGTTTACTAGATTCGGTGGTGGGGTTTCGTCTAAGGCCGCACATAAACAGGCATTCCTGACAGGCTATGCCTTTTTGGCTACGTATGGTCATACTATGTCACCGGAAAGACTTTCTCGTGAACTGATCCTTATACGACTGGAGTAAGCATGGACAGGATCCTCCACTGAGGCTGCCCCCATACTCCCATGTTTGTCCTTAAGGAGTCTAACTCTCTTTAGTAGGTTCATTTTATTACTCTTAATCTACCTCTCCCTACCAACAGAGTTTCCTTCATGAGTAAAAGTGAATAAGTAAAACTATAGACGATGCTCGATCATTGACTGAGTCGTGATCGGGATCATCGAGTCCTTAAAGCACAATGCATGTCAATTGAATATCTTGGTTCGTTTTAGTTGGTAAAACAGTGGATTAAAATATGTTCAATGGGGTGTTGCTCGAACTTGCCTTTATCCAAAGAGGGGAAACTATAGAGTTGAGCTTCCTTGTCTTGATCTTGATCGTCTTCTTGAGGTTTACTTGATCTTCTGATGTTGTCACACACGGTCTATAGTAACGCGGTTAATCGTATAAATATTAATCAATCATCAATCATAGCAAACATCAAACATGAGTTAGGGATATAAGATAGTGATCTAAGAAGCTAGAGCGAAAACCTATGGGCTATCGTGTTTATCGAGACATGATAAGGCTATGACGGTCACATAAAATATGGACCTTTTTAATAAAAAAGTGTGTGTCTAACCTAAATCGGGCTAAGGTGAGTGAGATTTCAGGTGGCTAAGACTTGGTTGGGCTTTTATAGGCTCCTAATATTTTTAGGAAATTTGGTGGGATTTTTGGGGCTAAAGATATGAAATGGTGGATTTTGGGGTACACAAATGGGGATTTCCAATAGGTTGAAAAAGAACAAAATCAAATCTGATATCTAGAAATGTGCCAAAGTGAATTGGACAACATTTCTAGGGTTTTTAGGGCCTCTAATATTTATGGTGAAATATTGGGGATTTTTGGAAATTTCTAACATGGTGAACTAAGGTTTTGTGTACACTGACTTGTGTGGCCATAGCAAAAATGAGGGAATTGAGCGGCTGATAGGTGGGGCTGGGAGGGTGACGCGTGCGTGGGGAGGTGGTGGCTGGCGTGGCGCTAGTGTGTGCGCCACGTGGTGAGCCACGCGTCTGCGTGGCACGTGCGTGGTGTGCACGTGTGTGCGATGCATGCAGAGGAGAGAGGGAGATGGTGACGGCAGCTGGGACGGCGTCCCGGCTGGGCCCTCGCAACAGTGATGGGGCGACAGACGGCGACAGGCGGCGTCACCCAAGATGGCTCGGGCGTGGTGGCGACGCAGAGGAGATCGCCGGAATCCTCACCGCTGGCCTCTGGGATGGGTCTACGGTGACGATAAGTAGCCCTAGGGACTCCGCACACCACGGCAGAAAGGGCGAGGGTGTTGTGGTGTCTGGGAGGGGCTTGGTGACACGGCGTGGGCTCACCGGGGTTGCGGCGGCGCACGGCCGTGCACGGAAACAACCCTATAGGGTGTTTCGTACTCAGGCGAGTGTGTGATCGCGAGTCTGCGTGCCTAGTGAGGGTAGAGGGACGGGTAGCAGGGGTCACGATGGCCGGAGTGTCACCGGAGGCCACCGGAAACCCGATGGCATCACGGCTACGAGCGGCAGTGCTAGGAAGGGAGAGGGAGAGGAGAGACGGCATGGGCAGCATAACGACTCACTTAGGGAGCATTCCGACGCGGCGACTGGCCCAATTTTGGCAGTGTAATGACCGGAATCGTGCTCCTCTGCGACGGCGGGTGGCGGCGGAAGGGGCGAGCGGCAGAGCTACCCTAGGTGCTATGGTGAGGCTTGGTTACGACGGAGCAGAGCTTCACATAAGTGCGGTGGCTAGCAAGCTCGCCGGAGCCTTGGCTTTGGAGTAGCCTGACAGTGGCGCTCGGCAGGGCGGCTGCGCTCTAACCCATGCCGACGAGGGTGGAGTGGTAGTGTGTGGGTGTGAGGAGCTCCTCGAGGCTATTTATATCCCGGGCGGAACCTCGTGGTCGTGCCATGTTGCTCAGGAGTGAGGGAAGGCGGCCGGATAAGCTCAGCGGCGGATGAGGGGCATGGTGCCGGGCGGCGGGTACGACGCAAGGCGTAAGGATGAGAGGGGGCGAGATAGGATGGAGATAAGGGTGTGGCGGCTTCCAGTGGTGTAGGCGGGTGCGGCGCTCGCCGTGGCTACGATCTTGGAGCAGCGGAGGGCGAGATCGAACGGCTATCCCAGCGGTAGCACTTTGGAGCTCCTGCATGGGCATCGATCATGGCGTGGGGCGTGCAAGTGGGTGAGGGGTCGGGGAGGAATTCAAGTTGCACGGGGACGTTGTGGTGGTGTTGGGGTTTGTGGCGCTCTTCTCGGATGGACGATTGGGGCGTTAAGCGAGGGGATCGAGCGGGGTACAGCCGTCGTTGAGCTCCAAGGTGCGGCATGGGCATCGCGGCGTGTCGTGGCGCTGGGGCTCGGCGAGTTCTTCAAGCCGTCAAAAGATGCGGTGGGGCGACGGGTGAGTAGAGTGCGCGCGAGCCTTCGGTGGTGGGATTGTGAAAAGGAGGTAGGGGATGGGAAACAGCGGCGATGCTCGGATGAAGGGGAGCAACACGGGATGGGTCGGGGGAAGACGACAGTGACATCATCGCGGCGGTTTCCCCTGGGCTGAGTTAGGCTACCGGGGTGTTGGGCTGCGCGGGGGAGAAAAACAGGGGGAGGTGGGATGGACTGCGCTGCTGGCTGGGCTAAGCAGGCCGCGTGCATGCGAGGGGAGAGCGGAGAAGGGAAAGGGTTGGGCTGGGCTGAAATAGGTGATGGGCTGAAAGGGTGGATACTGGCCCAATAGTGCTTGAGAAGGTTTTTCCTATTGTTTGAACCTTAGTTTGAATTCAAATTTGAATTTAGATTTCAAATTTGAATGGATTCAAGATGTGTGGATGTTCTAGAAATTCCTTAGGAGAAGTTTAGAAAAGAAAATTTGGGGATGAGAAAAGATGTCAACCACTCAAAATGCATATGAGTTCTAGGGTTAATTTTTAAAAGTGCATCAAATAAATTAAAATGCAGGGGCTTTTGTGTCAAATTGCTATATGCTTTTAGAAAAAAAATTTAGGGGCTATTTTTAAAGGTTTATAAAAACCGGGATGTTACAGATCTACCCCTCTTAAAATGACGAGATTCGTAGGGGATCCGTAGGGTTAAGGGTCTTCCTAGGGTTTCTCCTTTTTATCATTGTGCCTTTGACTTACTTCATCTGACACTTTTGTTCCTTCTTGTGGTGACACTGTCCATTCTGCCTGCTTTACTGACTCGGTATGATCCTTCCAATGTTATAGCAATTGTTCCTTATTTCGGACATGTCTACTGCCTAATGTCCATTCTTTGACGTGTTGTGCTGTCCTTGGTGCCTATTGTTGCTGTTTGTTGATCTTTGAGGTAACAAGAACTTGGATAGAGCGTCTGCCTCTTGTGTATTCCGAGGTGAAGTCCCCAAGTGTCGGGCTGTCTTAACACTTTATCGACTTCTCTTTTGTTTGACTGTCAGTGGGTGTTGATAACCCTTCAAGCGTCTTTTTTAACTATTTTCCAGGATATATATGCTGAGTTGTTGTCTGCCACCATCAGACGGTAGTCAAGTTTGACTTTTGAGTTTTCTCGGAGCGTCACTAGTTTGCTTCTGTCATACTTTCTGTGGGTGTTGTATTCTGACCTTTAAAGGTCCTTCGGAAATTGTATTTCCCGAAAGATCTTTGTTTGTGATTCCTATTCCATATACCATTTCTGTAGGGTATATTCGTGCCTAATCTGAGGGTGACTTTCCGACTTCCCGTTCATAGCTGGTGTTAGTCAAATCAGTGATTCTGATGGATTTGTCAGAATATTTGACAGGAATAAAATCCGGCATTATTCTGACTTAGGACTTTCCTGAAGGTGGCCGGGTTAATGCTGATTAAGTGATTGAACGATTATGTCCCATTTTCTTGGTATGGTTTTTCCCGGTATCGTTGTAGAGTCATGCAACATAAGTTTGTAAATTTAGCATGTTCACATGAGACAGTTTCATATCACTTCTACCTTTACCCTGGAAAATTTGTCACTTTATTATATAAGTATATATACATTCTTTGTGTGCTTTCCACTATCATATATCATTCATTTGACTCCCAAAACAATCATTTTCCTGAATATACACTTTCTGTATGATCATATTCCTGCTATCTTATTCTGATGGTCAAGACTAGCCTCCTTGTCTTCTGGCTTCTTGGTCTTTGTTGACTTTGGACTGTATTTCGGATGTACTAGCTGTCACTGTAGTCTGGATTGTATCTATCATGCCTTCAGTTCTTGTCGTCTTTTCTCGATTATAGCTTCTACCCCACCAAAAATAAAATTTTAAGTGTTGGGTTTTCCATTTCTGTGATTGTTGCTTTCCACGGGGTGACTTCTAGATTGAAGTGCTTGTATACAGAAGGTGCTTTTCTAGAGTGCCTTCATGAAAGTGCTTGAATATTGAGGGTGTTCTTCTTGACACTTGGACACTACTCTTGTTGATTCCTAGGTTGCTGGTGTGCGTTCGATCTTCGGTTGACTTCCACACGCAATCTGAAATTGATCTGGTTGATGTTCAGTTTCTGATGTCGAATGTACTCTAACTTTGGTTGGTTGTACTGGCATTCTTCCTCGGAACTTCTTCTTGTTTTGAACCTTCGGTTGACCAAGAATGTTCTGGCTTGCACTAGTATCTTCAAATTTTGGTTGTCTTTCACTCACTTCCCTCTGCTGGGTGACTGGTAAGTACTGAAGAGTGCTATGGTGCCGTTAAGGGGTTGCTCTTCGTTGACTTGTCTAGATTTTGGACCAGTAATACCCGGTATGCTTCTATGTTCAGGGAGTGAACATGTTATTTGAGAGGTGTCATGATAATGGTTACGTTGACCTTTCTTGGAATTTTGACACTAACACTTCTTCTATATTTTCTGATGGTGACGTTGATGCTCCTACTGACTCAACAGAGTATTGGTTTGGTCTTCCATTTTAGCATGATCTTGAGTGACACTTTGTTCATACGATGAACGTATAGGGTTATCCGAGTGACAAGACTAAGTTTCTTCTCTTTTTTTAAGTGCCCTAATTCTGTCATATGAATGCCGGCTTGATTTGTCCTTCTTCTGAAATCTTTCGCGTTTTCTACATACTCGACTATTATAGGCTTTGTAAAAATCCAAAACTCTAACTGTGGCTTTAGATCTTGCTTTTGGGTGGTGAGTATCTTCTTCTCTGAAATCCTTTTTATTATCTCCTATTTTTCCCTTGCATTGCTTCTACTAATGCTGACTTTCTCCTTCGAGTACCATAGTGTCCTTAAGGTGTCCTTCTATTTCTGCTCGGTGCATGGCTTGAATCCCTTCTTGGTGACTATCTCCAGGTTCTTTAGTAATGAATTCAAAAATCCCTAACAACTGCCTTAACAATTACTGATATTGAGGGGCTTCAATCTTCCGACTTGATCCTATCTTGCATAAATCCACTGCCGCTGTCGGTTGAATCCGGTTTCTCTGACTCTGGCTGTAAGAATAAACTTCCCTATCCTCTGGCTCAAACTCCGAAATCCTTCTGCTTCTAACGAACTTCTTGACTGAATTTCGGCAGCATTCTGTCTTGACTGAATTCCGGTAGCATTCTGTCTTGACTGAACATCGACAACATTCCGGCTTGACATTGTCCTCTGAGAATCTTGAGGTGTTGGTGTCAGGGTTTGGGTCTAAGAGTAGGGGTATGTTTAGGATTATTTTCTAAGAGTCCGACTAGAAGGGGATGAGTATGTGTTCTATTTGAAGGGGATGAATATGGAGAACTATAATGCTATGATGCTCAAACAATATATTTTATTTATATATCTAGGGAAAGGCTTACTGTCCCTCATAGCCACACACAAGCAAAATACGTAGAAACATCGCTATACTCGGCCTATACTTTATTTATGCCAATCTACAAACTAGGCTGTTGGGAATTCGAAAATCCCCAGACAGTAAAGTAGAAAGGCACTGCTAAAGGTTCTCTTTATCTCTGGAAAAAGCAATCCCTTTACACGGAGGCATGGGGGCTCCTTTTATAGTGCCCGGAGGTCACTTTTACATTCCAATTCTACCCCTGACTACAATACATATATTAGGAAAGTGGAGGGTACATTCTTCCCCGGTAATCATAGGGACTTCGCTCTTATTACAAACTTGCCCTTTGCGTGTATTGGCTTCCTTCTTCTTGCGTAGTCAAGCTTCTCACGATTCTTTTTATCTTCTTGATTACACCATTGACCGATTCAACATCGAAGCATTTTCTTCAAATCAAGATATCTCCTTCTCCCTTCTCAACATCTTCGCTTGGGCCAATCTCATCATAACTTGTGTTGACGTCATTCTTTAACCGAATCTACCTCTTCTTGCGTGATCATGGACACCGAAGTATTTTTCCGATCAAAACCATGGTTCTTAGGCATGGTCTTGACAATTCCTCATTTTCCCTCAACTTCGCTTCTTGAAATCATAGCCAAAGGAAAACCCATTTCTTTCCGACGAGAAACAGTCACTAGCAGAAACGGTGTTTTTCTTAGATCAAGAGTAAAACACTCTTTTATACAAACCGAAGCTCATGAGACTGTGAGAAATATAAAAGTAAAAAGGCTCGAGATCTTCGCCTAGTGAGAAACTTCTTTGTTTTTCCATATATCCAGGTTTTGTAAAAATGCTTTTCTGAAGAAAACGAGTTTGTGCGCGAATCATGTTTCCTCCGAACGAGCGAGGGTGACCAGGAAAAGGTCGATTCCCCAACAGTAGCTTCTCGTAGAGACTGGTCGACTTTGGCGATCTGATTCCACGAAAAAAAGAGAATCATCCCAAAAAACGTCAGCCTCGATCGTCGGAGGGGACACGTGTCGCGAGGGGGTTGGACGACTTTTGAACATCTTTGCGAAGATCGAGGCATTCACTTACCCGCCCCTTCGTCACCTATAAAAAGGGGGGCTGGGCGGTCATAATTTTTCACCATCTGCTTTATTAGTCTTTGCTTCCTAGAGCTGTTGTGGTTGAGACTCTTGGTTTCTGTCGTGTTCTTGCTCGCCAAAGTTTGCATGAATCCTGCGAAGGTGCGTCAGTTTTCGTTTTGGATTATTTGCTTGAATTGGTTATCTTTGTTGTTTTTATAAAGCCGTATTTGTGTTGCTTTTTTAGAATGCAATGGCTCGCACAAAGGAGACAATGTCCTTAAAAAGTGATGCGGAACTTGCAGCTGATCCTGCTCAGCCTTCTGAGAATCCTGAAGTTTCTGGCTCCGGGGATTCTGATCTTCAAGAGGAAGAAGGCGAACTCAAGGAAATTCAGGATTCTGATAACAATGGTGAGGACTTGTCTGGTGTAGAAGCTAGTCTTGAAGATTTGGCGGAATCCGGAAATTTTCCTCCAACTACTGTCTTTGGCCCTTCTCTAGTTTCGAAGAACATGATCAAGCTCTATGAAGATGAGGGGTATTTCCCTAGTGGAGCTGGTAGCGAACCTAGAACTGAAGAGACTCCATCTCCATTCCCTAATGAGATAGTTGTTTTCAAGGCTTTTTCACTGTGGGGCTTCGGTTTCCTTGTGATAACAATTTGCCTGTGATTCTTGACCGATATGGAGTGAAACTTCATCAGCTTACCCCTAATGCAATTTTTGCCCTGTCGAAGTACTTCTGGATTGAGAAAGCTTTTGATGGTGTTATCAACTCTCATTGTTTTGTTAGATTGTTTGAAATCCATCATCAGAAGAAGACTGTCAAGATTGGGAATGAGAGCTTCGATCCTCAATATGGGTGTAGTTCTTTCAAGACCCGGCAGAAAACTAAAAAGGATTGTCGAATTGAGCTTTCTCATTGCTATAAGAACAAGTGGAGTGATGAGTGGCTCAAGTACTGGTTTTATGTGGATATGTCTGTCATGAAGGCTTCGGACCCTAATCTACCGAAGTGTGTTTTTTCCGGCAACATTGGTCCTCTCGATGTTATCTTCAGTCCTCCATACTCTAAGGATGTGGAGTTTCGGAAGAGCGAAGATAAATTTTCTCTTGCTTGCAGCCTTTGCGGAGGGCGGGACATAGTTGAAGAATATGTTGCTGCTAATATCTGTCCTCTTTCTCATGGATGGGCACCAGCGGAGATTATCTATCTCACCATTCCATTGTGTGAATTCCAGGTCCCGTTTCCTCAGTTTAGATTGGAAATTCCTTCTGGTCAAACTTTCGAGGTTTTTAAGGCTGAAGTTGAGAGAAAGGCTATGGATCTTGTTGGGCCTTTCGATTTAAAGGAATATGAGGCTTATAAGAAGATTGTTAAACATAAGTATCGAGTCAACCAAGTGTTTTCTGAGCTTGGAGGTGTTGCTCCTCCGCGTACTCGTCCTGCTGGCCCTAAGAGGAAATTTCCGATTCCAGGTGTGACAGGTTCTGACGAGGTTGGCACAAGCCTGAAGCGTCAGAAGAAAACTAAGGACAAGAAAGATGTTGAGAAGACTTCTTCTGGCTCGCTTGATAAAGCTAAGGATGTGAAAGTAGTTGGTGCTACCATTGCTATTGCGCCTGAGAAGACGAAGGTGTTAGAAGTCTTGAAGAAGAGAAAAGTTGTGAGCGCAAAGGAGAAGGTTTTGAAGACCTCATCTTTGTCGAAGGATTCATCTTCGCTTGAATACCATGATTCCTCGGGCAAAGATTTTCTTAGTGACGAAGCCACTGCGGCCCAAGTTCTGACTCTACTTGGCTCTGAGAAGTCTTTGAAGAAAAAGATTTCTAAGAAGACCAGGGTGGTGGATGTCTTTTCAGACGACGAAGATGACACAGGTCTGTTCACAGATTTTGTCTTTCCCTTTTGCTCGGTTTGCTTTGTTAATTTATCCTTGATTCAGAATTCTAATAAAAGTTTCTCCTGCCTCAGATAAACCTATTGTTTCTTTGATGCCGGAGATAGCTGATCCTAAAGGCTCTCTTGATGCTGAAAAAGTCAAGAATGTTTTTGTGCAAGATATTTCTGGAAAGGACGTTGCTGAGAGAGCTTCTCCGGAATTTGAGGCCGCACTTGAAGAAATAGTGGATCGCACTGGGGATCCTATAAGGGAAACCTCTCTTGTCGAAGGGTATTATAAGTATGGCAGCGGTTCACGGCTCCCTCCGGAGGATAAGGCTTACAACGAAGCCTTCGATACAGACTTGAAGGGTAAGCTGCTTTTTGTTGGTGGGCCGTGGATAGGGAGAGATGATGAAGTTAACTTTATAAAAAACACGGGTGAAATAGGCAGTGAAGCCGCGAGGGCCCCGTCGACGCTTGCTGATGATTTGCAAGCTTTTGAGAAGGAGGTTGTTGATGCTGCTAAAAAACGAGCTGGGGAAGTTGCTGGGTCGACTTTGCCTAAGGGTGAGCCAATTGGGAATCTCTTCGATCCTACAGGTGAGAGCAAAAAACTTATTTATCCTCCCTCCCCTTTTTTTATTATTTTATTTTTACCTTATTTTTACAGAAAAACTTGTTTTCTTGATAAATGCAGTCTTTGAGGAAAAACTCTGTGTGCTTCCTTCCGAAGAGCTTGCCATGATAAGTACAACTCTTGAATATAAGTCTGTAATTGCTGGAAAAGTAGCAATGGAAAAGGCCCGGGAGTATAACAAGGATCTCCTTGAATCATCTAGTTGCATCGCGACTTTGGAGAGGGACCTTACTAAATCGAAGAAGGCTACTGATGAGGCTCTGAAAGGTTACAACCTCCTGCTTGAGGAAAACAAATTGCTCAAGTCTAAGAATGAAAGCTTGGAAATTATTGTGAATGGGCTCGCTTCTGAAGTGAAGAGATTGGAGCACAAGACCAGTGACGATTCTTCGGTCATCGAGAACCTTAGAGGCGTAGTTGAGAAAGATGCAAATACCATGGCTGATTTGAAGAAACATGACGCTGAGCTTGGTAAAGCTCTGAGTGATAAAGACTTGAGGATTCTGGAAGTTGAGAAGAATCTTTCAGATAGTGTGGTATTGTTGGAGAAAAGTTCAAGATTTATCCGGGAGCACTTCGAACAATTGTTCGAAGTTTATAAAACTGTCTTGGGTGAGTTTGGAGCTCGGCCTAACATATTTCCTCCTGTGAACAACATTGAGGCTGTGATGGAATGTGTGCTAGATGAGTTTAACTCTCTCCCAGATGTAATTGCTGGAATTAGCAAATATGCTGCCGCCTTCAGTGTTGAGTCCATATTGAAGCTACTCAAGGCACAGGAATGCACGAATCTTGGGAAATTTGCATCGAGCAATTCTTCTGATCCAGATGCTTCGAGCATCGCAGCCATGCGAAGTAGTCAGGACGTCACTTTGATAAAGAAGAACTTTGTGAGGAAGTTCTGGATGACATCTGGCCAAGAACTTGCTCGCAAAAATGCGCAGTTGAAATTAGCTAAGGAAGATACTTTTCTGTGAAACTTGTTCTTTTTCTTTTTATAGATTTTGATTTTGTGACTAACTTTTTGTTCTATCTTTTAAGGCCAGTAGGGAGGAAGCAGAAGCTGAGAAAGAGACAGTCGCTGAGGAAGCTCAAGGCGAAGCTGGTCAAGAACCCGACGATGGAGTGGCGCAGGTGGAATGAATGGTTTCTTAGTTTTTAGTATTTGTAAGATATGAGTAGATAGGTGGATCCTTCTGATCGTAGACCAACTTGTGAAAAACTCTTAACAAGACTTAACCTGCGCAGGATGTACTATCGGTTAGAATGTACCATGAACATGTTATGGCCAGTGGAGCATCTTGGCGTCTGTATAAAGTAGCTCATCCCGAAAGTTCCTCTAGAGATTTTTGGATTTTCTTCTGTGAATCTTTTTCGATGCACAGCTTTCCTTTGGGTTGGTTTTTTACTTCGCAAGATGACTTTGCTATCTTGAAGCTGGATGAAAACATTGTGCGCCGCGTGAAGACGAAGCCCCTTAGCCCCTTAGCTGTAGATGATGATGTTGCATACGTTTGTGACATTGCTGAACAATGAAGCTCCAAGCCTGGGCATGTGCTTGAGCTTCCCTTGTAATTTTCTTTGGTCTTTCTTATGTAAATGGGAACCTGTTGCAATGAAATGATGCTCTTTGCGGTATGAAAAAGCAACTTGAAAAACTGTCTTTGCAAAAAACGTCACCCTCCCCGACTTGCGTTTTGTAGTGTGAAAATGTATCATTTCGTTGAAAATTCCTGAAGTTTGTGGCCTGCTTCGGAGGTTTCAACAAATTTTGATAGGAACCCGATAAGTCCATAAAACTTGCTCCTATTTTTGTGGACTTACCTCTAATTGATTGAAATCAGAGTTGATATGGCAACTCTTGGTTGCCTTCAACGTGTACTACGGAGTCTATTTTTCGTAGAAAAGGAAATTTTCTGAGAATGTGGATTGTGCGAAGATGTGCTTTAAGGAGGTAGCATCTGAAAGTTGGATTATAGTCCAAGTTTTTTCAGGGTTAATAAGAAACGATAAAGTTTGTAATAAAGCCACAACTTCCATTGTCCTGGGTTAATCACAAATTTTTGGGAGCATGGCCGCAACCTCTTGTTGCCTTAGGCCTTCGTGATTTTCGTGGTTAATCACATTCTTTTGGGAATATGGGCGCAACTTGCTGTTGACTCAGGCCTTCATGATTTTCGTGGTTAATCACACTCGTTTGGGAATATGGCCGCAACTTGTTGTTGCCTCAGGCCTTCGTGATTTTTGTGGTTAATCACACTCTTTTGGGAATATGGTCGCAACTTGCTGGTGCCCCGGGCCTTCGATTTCTTAGACTTTTCAAAGAACGAAGGACATTTAGGGGAAATTTTACTTTCATTAATGATAGAAAGGAAATTTACACGAGACCTGCCTTATTAAAAACCTTGCCTCCATAGCGGAGTTCCACTTGCAAGGAAAAGAACACGGTCCCTTAGGTAAAAATAAAAATGCTGGAAAAGTAAACTTCTTTTTTCCCTTGACACTGTTTATAGATTCACAGGTCGATGCTTTTTACAATTTTCTTAATTTAGCCTAAGTTCTAATTAAACTCTAAGTTCTAACTTTTTTCACGGGTAGTACCTTTTTAGACTGTCCACATTCCACAAGTGTGGCAGCTCTACCCCTAGCTCATCTGTTAGGCGGAATGAACCCGACCTATTGCTCTCTTTCACTATGTATGGGCCTTCCCATGCTTCTTGTAAATTTTCCGGATTCTCCCAATCCTTCTTCCTTTTTATTACCAGGTCACCGACCTTGATTTCCTTCCTTACAATTTTCCTATCTTTCCACTTCCTAGTTTCTTGCTGATATTTTTCCAAGTTCTGAGTGGCTTCTAGGATATCCAACTCGATCATGTCTTTCTCTAATTTTTTAGTTTCTTCGGAATCTTTGGGTTTTCTGATAGCTCTTAGACTTCTATTTTTGATTTCTTCTGGAGTCATGGCTTCGGTACCATACAATAGACGAAAGGGTGAGAAACCTGTGGCTCTTGAAGTGGTTGTGTTGTGAGACCAAATGACTTTTGGCAATTCATCTACCCACTTGCCCTTCTTTTGGTCAAATAACCATTTCTTGACACCTGCGAAGATGATTCCATTTGCCCTTTCTACCACCCCATTTGATTGAGGGTGGTAAACCGAGGAAAACTTGACGTGCGTGACTATTGTTTTACAAAACTCTTTGAAGGTGTAGCAGTCAAACTGTTTCTGAGAGAATGGGTACATATGGGTCCCCACTGGCCAGGGTCCCAGGGGTCCCTGACAAGTGGACCCGACCTTCTAGAAGTCCTGCCGACCTGCAAAGTGGGCCCAGCGACCTTATCCGCGACTCCGAAGACTCCGGGCGACCTTATCAAGATCCCGGAAGATCCGTAGAGCTTGGCGCACTAGGACGCGGCGCACCGCCGCTTGTAGGTCTGAGTATCACGGGATACTCCTTGTAATCCAGAAGAATATCTTCCCGGATTGTAACCGACCCATATACGGGTCCACCGACCTCGAATGGAAACCCTAGCCCGTCCCCCCATATAAGGCGGCCTAGGACTCCATTCAAGGGGACATCTTCATCCTCTCGCATAATCCACCACCACAACTGGACGTAGGGTTTTACTCTCCGGAGGCCTGAACCAGTCTAAACCATTGTCTCGTGTTCATCGCCATACTCGCCTAGTTCCGAGTTCACCACGTGGACTACCACCTACACTCTTAGTTTTCGATCCTCTCCATTAACCTGCAAACTGCTTGGGTAGCCCCCTTGCAGATCTGTCTAGGTGTCACCCCCTAACAGTTGGCGCGCCAGGTAGGGGCGATCGGGAACTCGCTGTGTAGCATGGTGGCCCGATCTGGTGTCGTTTTTCCGAGGAGCATGGCGGCCATCCTCGCCAACCCCGTGGAGATCTGCTTTGGATCCTTCACGGCAACCTCTCCTGCTCCGGAAGTCGCAGCTTCTCCGGCGACCGCAGAGCAGGTCGAGACGGCACCCGTCGCCACCCCTATTTCCGATCTAGTATCGGAGACCCACCTGCCCAGACCCTATGACCTTGTTCAGGGGATGGTGAATGTCATCGGCACGTGAAGGAAACCCTGGAGATCTGTGAGCGAGCTCAACGCTCAGCGCAGATGGCGCTATGCCACGATACGTTCCCCTTCGGCTTGAAGTCTGCACCTAGCCTTTGACTTAGTTAGCTCTCCACACCCTCCCAGATCCAATTTGGTCAGAGGCCATCTGGCGACCCAAGGCTCGTACCTCGCGCACGGCGCGACCCTCTCGACGTGCCTTGCACCTATCACAAGGGCTCAAAGCACACCCTCTACGGGTGCTGCCTGCATAAGAGGATCGACCAAGAGCTCCCCCGGCGTGCCAAACGACCTACCCAGTCCCCAGACTGTGGTGAGTTCCAGATGGTCCGTGTTCGAGCCTCCCCCAAGGACTCGAACATCGTCTTCCGTCAAGTGCTCATGGTCTCCGAGAACGAGCCACCCCGTGTGGGTGCGACCAACTCCGAGGAAGCGGCCCGCATCTAAGGCAACGCCCTGCGTGCCGAGTGACGTGCGGGCAAACAGCGCCGTGCGGCCCTCCCCTACGCTTGGGACCTACGCGTGGAGTTTGAGGAAGCTGGGATCCTGATGTTCAACAGCCCCCAGGCCAACATGGGCGCGCCTATCACCCAACTCCAGCAAGCTTCGCTGACACCTGAAGCTGAGCAGGCCATCGCATACCTCCGGGTCGCCAATGCCTTGGTGGAAGAAAAGAGCGCAGCCTCTAAAGCCGCTATGTCTTCTTGACGCGCCACTCACGCACTCGATACCATCGACCTCAGCGCTCCCACCTCTCCCCCGTTTGGGAAGAGGTCGCCCAGCACAACCCCGAGCAACCCGCCCAGCAGCCTACTGCTGCCAATGTCGGTGACCTCCGCGTCAACCTCGATGCCAACAGGTGCACTCGCGACGTGCGCGGCTACGTCGACCAGCACCACCGTGAGCGCGAGGAGCATGAACTTCGCTATCGCGCGGAGTACGATCGTGAGTACAGCCCCCCTGGTGCCGTCCACCGCATCATGGAGTGCGAGCAGCGCGACCGCCACGACATCGAGAACCGGCGACGTGCTCTCTACGAGGCCGAGCACCAGGGCAACCGAGATTGGCAGCCGCGCTCCCAGGTCATCATCTCGGAGCGCAGCGTCCACTCCGAACCCAGAGAAGCTGCTCCAGCCAGAGGCACCGGTGACGACCTAGCTGTCACTGCTTTCCCGGTGCTGGCTCCCCGTCTCAGGATGGTGGACTACCCCGCGAACTTCAAGCCCAACATCAAGGAGTACGATGGGCGCTCGGACCCCAACTTCTGGCTGTCGACCTACTACATCACCGTCAACGCGGCCGGTGGCAGCTTCGACCACATGGCGGCCTACTTCCCGCTGGTCATGCGCAAGGCCCCCTCGCTATGGCTCAACAGCCTCGAGCCTGGCAGCATCAAGACCTGGGCCGCCCTGTCTCAGGCCTTCACCTCCAACTTCCAGGCGACCTATGATCGTCCTGGAAATGCCTTCAACCTCGGGAGGATCATCATGAAGCCCAAGGAGCGGCTCTGTGATAACAACAACCGGTTCTTCAAGAACCACAACGAGGGCGTTGGTGGTAGGAACGACCAGATCGTCGAAAGCTACAAGAAGGGCATCAAAGATTGCAAGCTCTTTGAGAAGATCCACGAATCTGGCGCCACCACCGTCAAGGAGCTCATGAACGTCATCACCAAGCTGATGGACACAGAAGAGGCGCTACAGAACCAGTTCGACGCCGGCGCCCCGGGCACATCTGGCGCTGCAGCGGACCTCGCGTCCAAGCTCCGCAAGAGATCTTCTGAGGTCCTAGCGGCCGACGGACGTTGAGCTTCGACCTTCAACCGGGAGGAGTTTGACGCGGCGCTCGACAGCCTCTACGGGTTCCACGAGGGATCTACCCATACTCTCTGTGAGTTCTCCCAGTTCAAGAGGGCCTTCAGCACCCCCGTGGACCCCAAGTGACCCAGGAACGATGGCGGTCACCGCGACAACCGTCGCTACAACAACAGCTACCGCCGTGACGACCAGCGGGACCGGCGTGATGACCGCGACAACTGGGACCCCTGCGACAACCGACGTGACCATCACCGCGACAACTCTCACAGCGACCCACCTCCAGAACCTCGTTGCGACGAGGGCAACCTACCACCTCCACCTCCGACAGGCAACCCCAACGGGCCTTTCCAGGCCGCGACCCGCACGATCAACTTGATCGTTGGGGGCCTCAAGTCCAACGTCAGCAAGAGGCGCTACCGCAAGGACAAGCGCGAGGTCCACCTCGTCCACACTCAGCCAACTGCGCCTCTGCGTTGGTCTGAGCAGGCGATCACGTTCTCCAGAGCTGATCACTGGGTCCACATCCCAGATCCTGGGTCCTACCCACTCGTCGTCGAGCCCACGGTGGACGGGGCCTTTGCTCTCCCAGACCCTGATCGATGGGGGGAGCGGGCTCAACATCATCTTCGTTGAGACCCTCAAGAACATGAATTTCGACTTCGTCAAGCTCACAGAGTGTGACGAGCCCTTCTACGGCATCGTCCCCGGGAAGGCGGCCTACCCCCTGGGTCGGGTCTCCCTCCCTATTACCTTCGGTACGGAGGCCAACTTGGTGTTGAAGATGCCTTCTCCAAACAGGGTCCTCTCCATCCTAGGGGACCTCATCATCTCCTTCAAGTGCAACTCGGAGGCTCTCGACATCGCCGCGACCTCCACCTGCGTCGTCACCTCCGCAGTCTTGGTCGCTGAGGCCAAGAAGGTCGATCCAAGCGACCAAGCTGTCCCGAAGCAGAAGCACACCGACACCACCCTGGACGCCGTGCCCTCCACAAAGAAGGTCTGCCTCGGCCTTGCCGACGCAGAGAAGACGGTGGTGATCGGCGATAGCCTTGTCAAGAAATAGGAACTCGCGCTCACTAGTTTCCTACGGGATAACGCGGATATATTCACATGGAGCCGGCTGAGCACTCCTTGGAACTCGCACTCACCAGTGTCCCCAGGGAGCTGGCTGAGCACTCCTTGGATGTAAGCAAGACGGCCAAGCCTGTCAAGCAGAAGCTTCGCCGCTTTGCGAAAGATCGCAAGGACATCATTAGGGTAGAAATAATAAAGCTCCTAGCTGCCGGATTTATCCTAGAGTGTAAAAATCCGGTTTGGCTCACCAACCCGGTGCTTGTACCCAAGAAAATTGGTCAATAGAGAATGTGTATCGACTACACCGACCTCAATAGGCACTGCCCTAAAGACCCTTTCCCTCTTCCACGCATCGACCAGGTCGTGGACTCCACGGCCGGAAGCGTCCTCCTATGCTTTCTCGACTGTTACTCAGGGTATCACCAGATAGCCTTGAAGGTCTCCGACCAAGATAAAATGGCGTTCATAATGCCGCACGACATCTACTGCTACACGGCCATGACCTTTGGCCTCAAGAACGATGGAGCGACCTACCAGAAGGCCATCCAGAAGTGTCTGGAGCGCCAGATCAGCAAAAACGTAGAAGCCTACATCGACGACGTGGTCGTCAAGACCACCGAAGAGGATAAGCTCATAGCTGACCTCGCAGAGACCTTCTCCAACCTCCGATGCTATCGCTGGAAACTTAATCCAGAGAAGTGTGTCTTCGGTGTCCCCTCTGGCAAGCTCCTGGCCTTCATGGTTAGCAACCGGGGCATCGAGGCGAACCACACCAAGGTGCATGCCATCCGCAGGATGAAGCGACCTACTGGGAAGAAGGACGTCATGAACTCACTGGCATGATGGCGGCCCTAGGTCGATTCATTAGCAAACTTGGAGAGAAACCCTTCTTCAAGCTGCTAAAGAAGGCGGACAAGTTTGTCTGGACCGAAGAGGCGGACCAAGCCCTGGAGCAACTCAAGGCCTTCCTTACGTCACCCCCGTTGATGGTGCCCCCGGCGCATATGGAAACACTACTGCTCTACATCTCCGCGACCACCCTGGTGGTCAGCTCGGTCCTAGTGGCAGAGCGACTTGATTAGGGTAGACCCTACCCTATCCAGCGACCTATCTACTACATCAGCTAGCAAGACCAGGTACACCCAACCTCAGAAGATGCTCTACGCCCTACTCGTCACCTCGCGCAAACTCTGGCACTACTTCCAGTCGCACAAGATCAAGGTCGTCTCAGCCTTCCCCCTTGGCGAGATCCTTCGCAGCCGCAACACCACTGGACGCATCGTCAAGTGGTCCATCGAGCTAGGCGAGTTCGACCTAGAGTTCTACCCTAGGCAGGCCATCAAATCCCAAGTCACCGCGGACTTCGTTTCGGAGTGGACAGAGATCCAGCAGCCTCAACCTTCTGAATGACCTGAGCATTGGAAGATGTACTTCGATGGTTCCCTGAACCTTGAAGGGGCCGGCACAGGCGTACTGTTCATCTCCCCCCCAGGGCAATTAACTGAAGTACGTCCTGCAAATCCACTACAAGGCGTTTAACAACAGCGCCGAGTACGAAGCCCTCATTCATGGGCTACGCATCGCTATCTCCCTGGGATCAAGCACCTCATAGCGTACGGCGATTCCAAGGTCGTCATCGACCAAGTCAGCAAGGACTCCGAAGCCAGGAAAGATACAATAGATGCCTACTGCGTCGAGGGGCGCAAGCTCGAGCGTCACTTCGAGGGACTCGAGTTTCACCACGTCTGTTGTAACAACAACGTAGCGGCTGACGTCCTCTCCAAGCTCGGTTCCAAGCGCGGCGTATTCCTCCAAGACCTACACAAGCCGACTACCAAGCTTCTCCCCGACCTGGAGTCACCAGATGACGAAGCGACCCCACCGGGAGGTCGTGATGTCCTCATGACCGAGGAAGAGGACGACTGGCGCCTCGACTTCCTCACTTTCCTCCTCGAACATCGAGTACCTAAGGAGAAGGCGGAGCGTGAAAAGATCACGAGGCGTAGCGCCAACTACGTCGTCGTCGGCACAGAGCTCTACTGGAGGTCCGCCTCCAACGGGGTTTTGATGAAGTGCATCCTGCGATCTGAGAGTCTCAGGCTCTAGATGAAATCCACGACGGTGAGTGTGGCAACCACGCTGCCTCTGCCAACCTGGTGGGCAAAGTCTTCAGATCTGGCTTCTATTGGCCTACAGCCATGGCTGATGCGTAGGAACTTGTACGTCGATGCGAGGGGTGCCAATTCTTTGCCAAGCAGCAGCACGTCCCGGCTCAGGCCCTGCGGACCATTCCTCCATCATGGCCCTTCGCAGTATGGGGCCTCGACTCCGTAGGACCTTTCAAGACCGCCCCTGGTCAGTACAACCACATCATTGTGGCGGTGGACAAATTCACCAAGTGGATCGAGGTCTGTCCCGTATCCAGTGTCACGTCGAAAGAGGCGGCCAAATTCATCGAGGAGATCACCCACCGCTTCCGGGTCCCCAACAGGATTGTCAACGACCTTGGCACGACCTTCACAGGAGCGGATTTCTGGGACTTTTGCCAAGACAACCTGATCCACGAATACTACTCCTTGGTGGCACACCCACGGTGCAACTGCCAGGTCGAGCGGGCTAATTGCATGGTACTACAGGCCATCAAGGACCACATCTTCGATGGCTCATCACCTTACGCAACCAGGTGGCTCGCAGAGCTCCCTCACATCGTCTGGGGTCTCCGAACCCAGGTCAGCTCGGCTATAGGGTACTCTCCCTTCTTCCTAGTCTACGGGTCAGAGGCCATCCTTCCTACCGATGTTGCCTTTGGTGCTCCGCGCATCCAGCACTTCAACGAAGGAGAAGCGGAGCAGACTCGCAGGGTCGACCTCGACAGCATCGAAGATCATCGTGTGGCCGCGCTCATGCGCCACACCCGCCATGAGCAGCAGCTACGTCGCTACCACGACCGTAACGTGCGGGAACATTCCTTCAACGTTGGCGACCTAGTCCTGCGGCGGATCCAGAACACCAAGGACATGCACAAGCTCTCTGCACCTTGGGAAGGCCCTTTCATAGTTAAGGAAGTCATTGGACCGGCGACCTATCGCCTCCAATGGGCCGATGGCCAGGGCATCCCGAACTCCTGGAACATCGAGCACATACGTCGCTTCTATCCTTAGGAGCCTTGTATCGCAACAAAAGCTATGTACTCTATCCCTTGTAATTCATAAACAATATATATAAAGATTCCCTTTCGGCAGTTTTTCTGTCGACCTACTTTTCGGGTCTCTATTTACCTTTCTGTTCACCCCTCCCCCTCAACACGCTTAGGGGCTTGGTTTAAAGCTAGACCCGACGCGCTCGGGGGCTTGGTGTTAAGCCAGGCCCGTCACGCTCGGGGGCTTCGCTTTGCCAACCTAAGGGTCGTTCGACCTGGGGGGTTTTACCTTTCTTTTTGCAAGTGTTTTCCCTTAATACAACTTTTATACCCTTTATAAGTGTTCTTAAGTCATGTGATTGCGAGACCTCGGGTCCAAGGACCCCCTCCGCGCGCTGGCTGCATATAAGCCTCCACGTTGAGCCATGTAGTCGGTAAGCCGTTCCTCCACTGAGTAGGGTTAGCCGGGGGAAAGGGTTTTTGCAGTTTCATCACTTTTGCGTTCTTATAATAAGTATCTAAGCCGAATAAAGGATCACAGTCATTAATTAATCATGGCCTTTTCCTTCATGCAAGGTTTATCTTACATCAAAAGTGTCTATGACCCATCTGCACTAGCAGTTTGTTACATCCTAAGTTACATTTCAGAGATCTAATTTCTTCACGATCTCCTCCGCGGTGACCTGGACATCCCCAGCGCCCACCAACGGAGCTAGGTCGATCTCCTCCGCGACCTTCCGTAGGTCGAATGCCGGCTCGTGGTGCTTCACCGTGGCCAGTGCTGCAGCCACGGCGAGCTTGCCGCTATCCATCAGTAGGGTCTTCATCCGACCTTCTGCCACCTCCAATCGAGCAACGAGCTCTTGTGGCCCGCCTTCGACCTTGGGGACATAGACATCCACAAGATACTCAGCAGCCTCCTTGAGGTCATCCAGCTCCTTCTGAAGATCTGCAGTCATCTCTTGATGATCAATAAGAGTTTGGATCGCCCGGGAAAGGTCGATCTCCAGGTCCCGGCGTACACCGAATTCAGATGCTGCCTTCCAGGTATAGTAATACTCACTGCCTTCAACCTCTCTGGTCCTCTCCTTGAGGGTCTTGACCTGGTCCTTGGACTCCTTGAGCTCCTTCTTCAAGGTGGTCTCCCTTTTCTTGGGCTCTGTAGTCAACAAGGTCAGGGACGACACACGACGACGTAAACTTCAAACATCAAGGTCGAGGGACTCCCAGACATACTCAAAGTGGCGATCTTGAGCTCATCATCAGCTTCCTTCACCTTCACCCTGGCGGCTTCAAGCTCCTCCTTAAGGGTGGCCATCGCATTGTCCTTCAGGGCCATCTCGTCCTTGAGGCGCCGGATTTCTCCCGCGGCCTCGATCTTGGCCTGCAGCACGACCTCCCAAGCCGTGGTCTCCTCTGCATGCAGCTCGGCGCCTTTCTTCAGCAGGTCCGCCCTGCCCTGTGCTCGCGCGGCGAGCGACTGCGTCAACACAATGCCAAAGGTCATCAGACCAAGTCCTCAGAACAAATCGAAGACTCAGACTCAAGGCAAAACTTGAACTTACAATGAGCGTCATGCCAATTGTTTGCTGTGCCGCCTTGAACTCGTCAAGGTCCCGGCTATCAGCAAGGATGTCCTCCTCCCATGGAGTACGAGAGTAGAGGCACTTGTCCCTGTCGCTGGGTCCGCTCCCTCCTCCGGCCTTCGCTTCATGCGTCTGCGGCGGGTCGGACTCGGGTCGGTCCTCTTGTTGAAGACCTTCCCCCTGTTGGGTGCTATCGGAAGCAATCTTGGTCGCCCCCGATGATGCTACTCCCATGGTCCCATGGGCCCGGCTTGAAACGTCCCCAGCTGAGGTTGCCCGTGACAGCCCCACTAACACCTTCTCCGGCTTGTGCCCAAAGGCCTCCTGGCCCGAGGCATTCTTGCTGCTCTCCGATGCGGCAGGGGTCCCCCTGTCCAAAGCACAAATCATGTCAGCAGCAACATAAACACAAATAGTAAGGTCGGGCATATGTGAATCATCTTTGATGACGTACCCACCACCAAGCTTCAGCCCAAGCTTTATCAGCCTGGGCGGCACCCGCCTTTGCTTCTTCTAGCGACCCCTGGTCGCTCACACCCTCAGCACTTGGCTTCGGGCGCTGTTCCTCCAAAACCCTGAGGGTGGTCTCGTCTGCTTGCACGGTCGCCGTGTCGCCCAACCCTGCGCCGGCGTCACGCGACCTCGCATCATCATCCTCGCCAGCGTCGGTGATGACCTCGACACTAACTGTCGCCGTCTCCGATGACGTAGTGGCCCTCCTCTTCCTCTTCTTCATCTTCTTCGCCTCTTGGGTGGAGGGGACCACTTTGGCGGCCTTGGACGCTGCCATCTTCCCAGCGACCTGCCACGAGCACCGGGTCACTGGCACAGAACCTCCCACCCCTGGGGGGGTCTTCATCATCACTACCTCCCACCGACGAGTCGGAGAGGTAGGCGTCGATGTACTGCTGCGGAGGTACCTCGATGTCCTCCGCAGCCCAGACCTTGAAGCTTCGCTCACCCTCATCAGGGAGGGGAGCTGGGCTCCAGTACACACCCTCGCAACCCTGCATCAGGCGACCTTCATCACAGACCAGCAAAAAGCCAACATTAGCAAAGGAATCAAGGTTGATAAGAAACGAGCGACTTACAGCCTCGGTGGGGCGCTTCAGGCAAAATGCCTTGGGGCACGTCCGGTTCCGGATCTGCCTCCTGAACAGCTCCCTCAGCCGCGCCACCATCTCCTCCTTGGAGACCTTACGCTGCGCCACCCGGGTAGGGTCGGCCTGGCCCCAGTACTCGTAGGCCGGATGCACCCGATCCTAGATCAGTTGTAGGAGCCTCTGGCTGAAGCTGATGGCCACCGCGCCGCCCGTCAGCCCTCCCATCTTCAACACCTCCAGGTCCTCCAGCAGCAGCTTGATGGCATCGGCCTCCCGTGACATCAATTGGTTGTTCCACTATGGCATCGGGACCGGCGCGAGTCCCGACCTGGTCGCCAGCGCCGGCATCGGGTTGTCGATGTAGAACCACCCTCGCCTCCAGCCCTGGGTGTTGTCCGGCAACACCATCTCAATGTACACTGACTTCATGTGGTGACGTAGCATGAAGCTGACGCACTCGACGACCTCCTTCTTCTCCGTCTTCTTCAACTCGAAGAAGTACCGCCACAGGTGGATGAAGGAGGAGATCGTGGTAATAGCGTTGGGGACGAGGTGTACCACGTTGATCCTGTAGTAGTGGAGGAGCCCGCAGAAGAAGTCGCCCACTGGGACTCTGAAGCCGCGCTCCACGTGCGCGACGAAGGCCACCGTCTCTTTGGTCCCCTCGAAGGGGAAGGCCTCACCGTCGGCCGGCCTCCGACCCACCTGCTCCTTGGGCTTCAGCAGCCCCCGCTCCACAAGACCTTGGAGCTGCTCCTCGGTCACCGTCGAGGGCTCCAAAATACTCTCAGGCACGGGCGCAAGCTCGGGGGCCATCACTTCTTCCTCAAAGCCGGTGGATCTAGCTCTAAAGACCACTAGGGATTTCGTGTGCATACGGCGGCGCGCGGCATAGCGGATCTGAGTGTGGCGGCACCGGTGGATTCGCGCGGAGGATTCTAAGCAGCGGCAGTGAAACCCTAAGCCCGTGCGGAAATGGAAGCGAGTGGGGTCCTCGGCCCCTCACTCGGCCTTTTATAACTAGGCCGCAACAGCGCTATGGGCTGCGGCGTCCCAACGTCTCTAAGGGCTCGGTGACATTCTCGGCGACCCAGCGGATTTATCACCCAACGGCTCTTTCGGCCTAACAGTCTCAGGCAGTAATGGCTCGTGCCGTACGAAAATCTATGCCCGTTGGCTCTCTGCTCAATGGCTTAGCGTCCATAGACTCGTTATGTCCTACTTCAAGCCCTCATACCCCCCTATAACTAGCATTTGGTTCAAGGTCTCTTGATCTCCGGACGACCTTTGTGTCCATCACATTCTCTTCGCAAGGTCGACAAAGCACCACTGCTTGCTAGGTCACCTCAGCCTGCAACGGCGGGTTCACACCCCGGCTCCTAGGCCCCGCTGCCTACTGGAACGCCTTAGCCTATACGGTTGGTTTATACCTACGGCTCCGTGCTTAATGGCTCCACTGCCCGTTGGTGGCCTCCTGGTCATGATCATGGCTCCTCCCTGAGGTCACTAAGGCTCCACTGCCTTGTAGGTCCCCTAGACCTACGACTTTCAGGCTGACGACCTGCGTTGTGTCACTGCACAACGGCCGTGTTGATCCAGGTCGACACAGGCTTTCTGTCTCTACTCAAAGCCTCCCGAGGGTCGGCGTGCTATCGCAGCCCCGCTGGGACCTTGGTAGCCACACCATGGTCGCCCGGACGCCCCTACATCTACTTTGGACCTAGCATTTATCACATAAATGTGTATTTACAAGCTTCGTAAGCTACAAGGAGTTTGGCCCTTGGCCAATTACAAGATACAAAGATATTTATGGCCCTAAGCTACCCTATATAGTGCCTGCGACACAGTCTACACTAATAAGGTGCGTCGCAAGCTTTCTCTTAGCTTCAGGACATATCCGAAGACCTCTACAGCCACTGTAGAGGCAGCTGCCACAAAGCCACTTCTACTCGAGCTCCAGCAGGTTTCCTGTGGTACCCAGCATCAAGTCTGAGCTTCACCACAAGATTCCAAATGGAACAAGCTTCAACACCAGCCTCACCGGGTGGAGCGTCGTGTTCACCAGCACCACATCAGCCTTAGCGTGTAAGGCCCAGTGATGCATGTACTGCTCCACGCTCCACCTGGATTCCTCGGTGGGCCAGGGTGAAGAGGCTGATCGAGTTCTTCGAGCTTCGCAAGCATTCCTCTAGCTTCAAGTATGAACTACACCGACTCTATGCTCTGGTGGGTGGACATAAGTCCCTAGCATGGAAATATTACTACACAGATTCCTCATGGCTCTCCTTTGAAGTCTGGGTGGCTTGCTTCAAGGTATGGGTACCTATTTATACCCCCAGCACCTGCCTTTCGATCTTATCCGCAAGCCAACTTGTGTGGCGTCCTTATCTTTAAGACTACTGTACCCTCGTGTGACACGAGGTCACTGTTCACCCGTGGGAGGCATTGGTGCACCTTTCCCCTACTCGACTGCATTCTGGAGCATTTTTGTCTCTTGTGGGTGATAGCGACATGTGCTTCGCCTGGGAACCGGCTCGTGACCGTACAGTGCGCCCATGACTCAGGTCATGTCAGCCCTAGCGTCTGATGACTTCTGCAAGATTCTGGATTGTTTGTCCAATTGGATTGGTTTCACAGAGCACAGTCCTATTCCCTGAGCAGAAGGCTGTAGGTTCGGTCATTTATTTCTTCTTCTTCGGAGCATCAAACCGGCCACTCTGGTCGCTTTACTACTCGAGGGCTACTACAATAGTGCGTCTTGCGACACCCTATTACCCCTAGGTCGCCTCGACCTACTGGAAGCCTTCTTCCACTACTTCTCTGCTCGACCTACCTGCAGTGGGCATGGCAACCTTTCTGAAGGTCGCGGCAATTACTTCGTTACACCTGACCCAGGTCAGGTCGGTGGTTCTTCAAGATCGACGCCTTGTCTTCACTTCGACCTTCTGGCCCTTCGTCTCAGGAGCTCGACATTCAACTTCGTGTGCGCATCAGAGGGTTTTTTCTTTTTTGGATCCCCGTGCACCCTTCATGACCTCGACGGTGCCGCGCCTTCGTTAGTCTTCGACACAGCCTCGCCTCGGCCGCTACGCCTACATGTCGATCGGGGGCTTGAGAGACATGGGTACCCATGGGTCCCCACCGGCCAGGGTCCCAGAGGTCCCTAACAAGTGGACCCGACCTTCTAGAAGTCCTGCCGACCTACAAAGTGGCCTAGCGACCTTATCCGCGACTCCGAAGACTCCGGGCGACCTTATCAAGATCCCGGAAGATCCGTAGAGCTTGGCGTGCAGGTCAAGGCACTAGGACGCGGCGCGCCGCCGCTTGTAGGTCCAAGTATCACGGGATACTTGAAGGACCGAATAGGCGACTAGAGAGGGGGAGGAGTGAATGGGAGCCGATAAAAATTCTTCCCGAGGGTCGAACTCAGCCTATACCCCGATTGCCACTCCGAGTACTCGCACACACCAGAGAAGCTCTAGACTAGGCACACACAAGCCCACAAGCCCTAGAGACAAGCCTAGAACCAAAGAGCAGAAGCACAAGACAAGAAACAAAAGACTTAGCCAAATCTGCGAAAGCCTAGGCGGACAGTCCGCATGGGTACGGCGGACAGTCCGTGCTGCTCGCGGACAGTCCGTCAAGTCACGGTGGATAGTTCGAAATAACGCACGGAGCCTCCAGTAGCGCACTGAGGAAATTCGAACAGTCTGGGCAAGCACCGCAGACAATCCGGCACCTCGCGGACAGTCCGGCCAATCCTGGCGGACAGTCCGGCAAAACTCGCTGGACACCAAAGACAAACACGAGCCAACCCCAGACAAACTTCGAGCCACGCGGACGATCCGCACACCCCACGCAGACGGTCCGACAAACACCCTGCAACAAAACCCTAGCGACAGAATGAATCGAAACACGAACGCGCACGAACAAGGATGAAAACGCGACCAACTAGTGTCATGCGGACAGTCCGCACGCCGCTCGCGGACAGTCCACCAGGCGCGGACAGAGCAGAAAAAGCCCGACCCCGTGAGGTCAACTCTCGAAATCCATCACCGAATCTCCCAAATGGCTAAAGCTCTTGAGACAAGATTTGGGGGACATGATAAGCAACACAAGAGGAAGCTATGCCCCAACAACCTCGACCTCCAACTCACTAAGTCAACGGGAATCGCGGATCACACGAACCACCACCAAGAACTCGGGCACCGACCAAAAACTCACGAATCGAAGGCTTTTCCCGGCGTTTGAGGGGTCAAGATCACACATAAAGATGCGCAAGGCATCCACCCATGATCCCCTCAATGAAATCCGAAGGAAAATGCCCTCAAATCCCGGAATCGAGCGAAGAACGAAACTCCCCAAAAATAGCCCTGAAAATGACACGAAAATCACAGAGGACTAGGAGATCATCACAACTCCGAAAGCTTCCATACATCCAGAGGTAAGAGTCTATACAAGAATCTAGCCTAAGGAATACAGAGGAAAAGAAGCAGTCCAGAGAAATCTACCGGGGGAGGAAACCCTAGAGTCCAAGAGAGAGAGAGATGCCATCCACTTCTCCGCTATTTATACGAAGTCCACCGGAGGGAGGTAAATGACCACGCTACCCCTACAACTTGAAATGAAGATACAACCCCTCAGGGGCATTTTGGTCAAGTCTTCATCGAGCGGACACGCTTCCACCGCAGTCTTGCTTAGCATCGACGCAAGCCCCGCAATCACGCCACGTGCCTCCCGCCTCGAAGCTTCTCGAAGCTCCCGGATCACCATCTCCGTCGCCTCGGGCCTCTGGACTTGGTTTTGAGGCCCAAACTAAGAAACCGTCCACCGATGGTTTTGTGGGCAAACCAACAAACCCTGCGTGCAAGCTTCAGCCTCGATCCGCTACCTTGCACCGGCCTATGTCCACGACTCCAGCCCACTAGTCTTGCACCTGATGACTCGCACTTCACCTCATCGGCCACCAGGTCCATCGAACCAAGCCTACTTGCCTCTCCATCACCCGGAGGCCGCCACGGCTAAGGCCTTTCGCGCTTGTTCTTCACCTGCACCGACACGAGTCAAGCCACAACCTGTACCTGCACACTTAGCCAAGCATTAGTCCACACAACGTTGTCAATCACTCATCACTAAGGAGCGACCCTCCACTGGTCTTCGGACACACCTGGTGCTCAATACTCATTGTAATCCGGAAGAATATCTTTCCAGATTGTAACCGACCCAGATACGGGTCCACCGACCTTGAATGGAAACCCTAGCCCGTCCCCCCATATAAGGCGGCCTAGGACGCTAGTCAAGGGGACATCTTCATCCTCTCGCATAATCCACCACCATAACTGGACGTAGGGTTTTACTCTCCGAAGGCCTGAACCAGTCTAAACCCTTGTCTCCTCGTGTTCATCGCCATACTCGCCTAGTTCCGAGTTCACCACGTGGACTACCACCTACGCTCTTAGTTTTCGATCGTCTCCATTAACCTGCAAACTGCTTGGGTAGCCCCCTTGCAGATCTGTCTAGGTCTCACCCCCTGACAGTTTCTCATTGTCTACGGTGAGTTCTCTTGGAACTCCGAATCTGCAGATTATGTTTTGCTAGAAAATTTTTTGCACTGTTACTGCAGTGATGTTTGCTAGGGGTTTTGCCTCAATCCATTTGGTGGAGTAATCCACATCTACCGCTGTGAATTTGCAATTGCCTTGCGCTGTTGGTAGTGGCCCTACCAAGTCCATTACCTATCTTTGCAACGGCCATGACGGTGAAATGAGTTGAATTGGAAGCGAAGGTGTTTTCTGTTGTTTCGTAGTTTTTTGACATGCTTTGCATTCTTGAACCAGCTTTTTTGCATCTATAAGCATGGATGGCCAAAAGAATCCTGCTTTATTGCTTTTCCAGCAAGTGCCCTTGTGCCAATGTGGGCTCCGCAAAATCCACTGTGAATTTCTGCCAGAAGTTCTTTTCCTTTGTCAGAAGTGATCCATCTTAGCCAGGATTCCGAAATCCCAGATTTGTACAACTCTCCATCTACTATAGTGTAACCCCTTGCCCTTTGCTTGAGTCTGTTCAACTCGACTTCGTCGGTGGGTTCATAGTGATCTCTTAGATATGCCATGATTTGAGCTCTCCAATCGAATGGTTCTATGAGATTCATCATTTTCTCCTCATGCTATTTTACTGAAGGAGAGGTAATAATCTCGAAGAAATTATCTGGTGGTAAAGGCTGGTTTTGAGCTGTGGCTTTTGCTAGCTTGTCTGCCTCGTCGTTTTCAGCCCTTGGGATGTGCTGCACAGTGTAGCCCTTGAAATATTTATCCATTTCTCTGACTTTTTTCAGATATTTGATAAGTTCTAGATTTCTTGCTTCGCATTCTTTCTCGACATGTTCTTGAACAACTTTGGAATTTGATCTGATGATGAATGTTTGCTTGCCCAGAGCCTTCATCTTCCTGAGTGCTAACAACAGGGCTTCGCATTCTATGGTATTATTGGTGGAAATGACCTCATCTGGAAAATCTAGTCTTGCTGCATATGTTATCTTCATACCCGAAGATGATGTAACTATTGCTGAAATTCCAACTCCTTTTCCACACCATGCCCCATCACAATAGATTACCCAAGGTACTTGTTCGCAGCTGCTGCTTTCTATTGTTGGTGAAGTCCAGTCCACAACAAAGTCAGTGAGAACTTGAGATTTTATTGCGCTTCTTCTTTCGAAATCTACTACATAGCCGGACAATTCCGCGGCCCATTTTGCAATTCTTCCAGTTGCATCTTTGTTTGTGAATAGATCATTTAGTGGCTGATTCGTGATGACACGGATTTGATGCCCTTCGAAGTAGTGCCTAAGTTTTCTTGCTACCATAACAACTGCATAAGCAATTTTTTCTAGTTCTGAGTAGAACAATTTTGATCCGGAGAGGGTTCGGAAGCGAAGTAGACCGGTACTTGCTTCAATTTCCCATTTTCTTCTTTTTCTTGAATGAGGACAGTGCTTACAGCTGAGTTGGAAGCTGAAAGATATAGTAGGAGAGGTGACCTTGGCTCTGGTGGACATAATTTCGTCATGTTTGTCAGATATTCTTTGAGATCCTTGAATGCTTGGCTCTGAGCATCGCTCCACTGGAAGTTTTTTGAGCTTCGGAGAAGTTGAAAAAATGGCAATCTTCTTGCTACTGCTCTGGGAATGAATCTGTATATAGCTGCCACCCATCCTGTCAGTTTCTGTATGTCGTTGACCGATGTTGGTTCTTGCATATCAACAATTGCTTTAATTTTGTCAGGACTGGCTTCGATGCCTTTTGTTGACACAAGACATCCCAACACCTTTCCTTTCTGAATACTAAACACATTTTTCTGGATTAAGTTTGAGATTTGCTGCTCTTAGGTTCACGAAGGATTCAGCTAAGTCCCTGATGTGATCACCTCTTCTTATGCTTTTCACGATGATGTCATCAACATATGCCAAGATGTTTCTCCGAAGTTGAGAGTGTAGTACGATTGCTATCATTCTTGAGAATGTGGACCCTGCTTTCATCAGCCCCTCTAGCATTCTTACAAAGCAATATGTTCCAAAAGGAGTTATGAAACTTGTTTTCTCCTCATCCTCTTTTCTTACCCTGACTTGGTGATATCCGGAAAACATGTCCAGAAGTGATAGCATTTCGCTGTTTGCCGCGTCATCCACTACTCTGTCTACTCTTTCAAGTGGATAGTCAACTTTCTTGCAGGCCTTGTTTAGATCCGTGAAATCTACACACATTCTCCATCTTCCATTTTTCTTCTTGACTGGCACAGTGTTGGCCAACCATAGTGGATTTATCACTTCTCTGATGACTTTGGCATCTTGCAATCTTTGGACCTCTACCTCTACAACTTCTACTTTTTCTTCTGACATTTTTCTGAGCTTTTGTTTCTTCGGATGGATTTTGTCATCTGTGTCAAGGATATGTTCAATGGTATCACGATCAACACCCTGAAGGTCCTTCGCTGACCAAGCGAAGACATCCTTATTGTTGTTCAAGAATTGGATCAATTCTTCTTCCTGGGGGCTGAGATCTACCCCAATGGTGACTGCTCTGTCTGGCATGCCATCTAAGAATACTTTCTTTGTTTCCCCATCTTATTTCAATTTTTTCTTTGTCTCTTTTAGCTTCGCTGAAGGGTTGTTCTTTTTCTTCCTCGGTTGACAAGTGTTGGACATTCTTTTGTCCGGGTGTGTTTCCCCCTTCAATTCTTCTTGCTTCGTTCTTATCACCAAAAACTGTGATTATGTCATGCGGAGCTGGAATCTTCATACATATGAAAAGTTGTTTGAAGACGGCATCAAATTTGTTGATAAATCCCCTTTCGAAGATTGCATTGTATGGATAGTACATGTCAACAATATCAAACATGATGTATTCAGTTCTTGCATTGTCCATATTTCCAAATGAAACTGGTAAAGAGATCTTTCCGTTGGATCTGATTGGTTTTCCTCCGAAACCGAGCAATGGATTTTCTGGCGGTGCTAGCATGTGAGGGGCGAGGTTCATGCATTGGAAGGTGCTGGTGAAAATGATATCAGCTGAACTTCCGTTATCCACCAAGACATTCCCTATGATCCACCCAGCGATGTTGACATCAATGACCATTGCATCGTTGTGGCAAGTTGATTTCAACTTGAAATCTTCCTCAGTGAAAGTTATTGAAACTTTTGCCCATTCTGGTCTCGCTGCTGGACCGTCGTCAATGATTACGTTGATTTGCCTGAAATAATCATTTCTTTGTCTTTTCGCTTCGAATTTCATGGACGAGCCTCGAATTATTGGTATGATCATCCCGAAGGAGGGCAAAGCTCTTGAGCTATTTTGGGAATTGCTTGTTTCGACTTTTGGTGCTTGGGCTGGCGGTGGTGGTAGGGTCTCTTTTATTTGAGGAGGTTGGGCTTGCTTGATGACTTGTATGGCTTGGGTTTGAGGAAAAGCTTGCTGCGAAGCTTGGCTTTGGGTGATTTGGGGCTGGTGGAAGAATTGTTGCGAAGGTTGTGGTTGTGAAAATTGGGTTTACGGATAGAATTGCGGTGAAGGTTGCCAATTTGTTTGTTGTGGTTGGATGAAGGACTGGGTTTGAGGAATAGGTTGTTGCTGCTAGAAGGTATGTTGCACTGGCTTGGGTTGCGCGGCTGCTATCTGGGCCATGCGTTGTTGGTCTTGAATTCTTTGGAAATTCTTTTTGGTTTCTGGGCATGCCTCAGTGCTATGGCCCCTGCCATGGTATACACATTGGAAGTGCGGATCCCTGCTCTCATGGTTTTGTAACTTCGGAGGTGCTCTGCCCCATCCTCTTCCTCTTCCTCTTGCGGAATGGCCACCTCGTTGGCTGTTTTGGCTATGGTAATCTTGGCTTTGAGTTGAGTTGTTTGATGCGTTGTCTTGGACATTCATGATAGGTTGATGTCCAGTCCAGTTGTTGCCTTTCTAGAATTGCCTTTACTGATTTCTTTCTGCCACCCTTCTTCTGTAATCTTCGTGTGACTTGCAGTATTTTTCCAATTCCTCGAATAATTCATCCATTGTTTGAGGATCCAATCTAGAGAAATGACCGACTATTTGGCCCGGAGTCAGACCACTTATGAGAGCAGAGATCGTTGCTTTGTCATCAGCATCTGGAGTTTGAGATTTCAATTGCATAAATCTTCTGATAAACTATGCGAGTGGTTCCTGTCTCTTTGCTTGCATTGATATAGGTCTGCTGTTTTTGTAGTTGTGTGATGGAAAGCTTGGAAAACTTGGAGGAACTTGGCCTTCAGGTCTAGCCAGCTGTACACTAAGTGTGGTGGTAGAAGTGAGTACCAATTTAGTGCTGGGCCTTCGCATGTGATGATGAAATATTTTGCCAAAGCCACATCATCTCCTCCTGACGAAGCTACTGCAGCTTCGTAGCTCATGAGGAATTGTCTAGAATTGCCAAAGCCATTGAACTTTGGATGTGAGACTGGCTTATACTTTGATGGCCATAGAGCTGTTTGAAGGCCTACGGAGAGCGGAGAGTTGAGGTCATTGAACTGGGTAATTCCGTTGTTTGTTTGCTCTGGGTTTTCCGTGAACATGATGTTCTACTTGGTTGGCTGGTTTTTGGTTGCAGAGTTTGGATCTGGTGTAATTCGCCAAAAGGAATTGTTCTCTGTTTCAGACATGCCATAGAGCTCTTTCTGTAGCTGCATTATCTCTCTTTTCGCTTGTTCTAGTTTCTTCAATTTCTCGGTGGCTTGCTTCTTTGCCTTGAGCTGCATGGCTAATTTTTCTTTCTGTCTTTTCAGAGTTTGGACCTACTTCAACGCAACTTCTAGCTCTTTGTCTGGCACTTTGTGTTCATCATGCTCAGTACTAGCTTCTGGTATTTCTTGTGGTTCCTTGCCTTTCTCATTTTTGTTGCCTTACAAATCTTGGAATTGTTCTGGATATTGTGTGGTGTTGGTTTTGGGGTGAAGGACAAGACCTTGCTCTGTGTTTTCTTGGTTGTCTTCGTTCTCCGGGTCTTGAGTACCGGGTTTCTTGGTTTTCTTTGGTGGTGCCATCGTAGGTTTCTAACGGCTAAGAATACGGTGGGTGCCAATGTTGGGAATTTGAAAATCCCCAGACAGTAAAGTAGAAAGGCACTGCTAAAGGTTCTCTTTATCTCTGGAAAAAGCAATCCCTTTACACGAAGGCATGGGGGCTCCTTTTATAGTGCCCGGAGGTCACTTTTACATTCCAATTCTACTCCTGACTACAATACATATATTAGGAAAGTGGAGGGTACATTCGTTCCCGGTAATCACGGGGACTTCACTCCTATTACAAACTTGCCCTTTGCGTGTATTGGCTTCCTTCTTCTTGCGTAGTCAAGCTTCTCACGTTTCGTTTTATCTTCTTGATTACGCCATTGACCGATTCAACATCGAAGCATTTTCTTCAAATCAAGATCTCTCCTTCTCCCTTCTCAACATCTTCGCTCGGGCCGATGTCATCATCACTTGTGCTGATGTCATTCTTTAACGGAATCTTCCTTTTCTTGCGAGATCATGGACACCGAAGTATTTTTCTGATCGAAACCATGGTTCTTAGGCATGGTCTTGACAATTCCTCATTTTCCCTCAACTTCGCTCCCTGAAATCACAGCCAAAGGAAAACCCATTTCTTTCCGACGAGAAATAGTCATTAGCAGAAATGGTGTTTTTTTCAGATCAAGAGTAAAACACTCTTTTATACAAACCGAAGTTCATGAGACTGTGAGAAATATAAAAGTAAAAAGGATCAAGATCTTCACCCAGTGAGAAACTTCTTCGTTTTTCCATATATCTAGGTTTTGTAAAAACGCTTTTCCGAAGAAAACGAGTTTGTGTGAGAATCATGTTTCCTCCGAATGAGCGAGGGTGACCAGGAAAAGGTTGATTCCCCAACATAGGCCTTATATGTATCTACTCCTCTTCTTCACTGATCCCAGTTTCCTTCCTCAGCAAAATCTTGCCAGAATTCTGCTCCCTTGAGGGTGTCTCTTGTTCGGGCATCATCAGTGTCCAAAGGTGTAGCTGATCTTCCCCAAGTTGTGACGAACTCTTCCATGTCTCTTTCAAAGTGTATACTGGCTAGTGGCGAGGGTGTTAGGTGAGGACCAGGTGTGTCCGTGGACCAGTTGAGGACCAGTGTGGACTGATGCTTGGCTAAGTGTGCAGGTACAGGTTGTGGCTTGACTCGTGTCGGTGCAGGTGAAGAACAGGCGCGAAAGGCCTTAGTCGTGGCGGCCTCCGGGTGATGGAGAGGTAAGTAGGCTTGGTTCGATGGACCCGCTGGCCGATGGGGTCAAGTGCGAGCCGTGCGGTGCAAGACTGGCGGACTGAAGTCGTGAACATGGGCCGGTGCAAGGTAGCGGATCGAGCCCAAAGCTTGCACGTGGCGTTTGTTGGTTTGCCCACAAAACCATCAGATGGACGGTTTCTTGGTTTGGGCCGCAAAACCAAGCCCAGAGGCCCGAGGTGACGGAGACGGTGATCTGGGAGCTTCGGGAAGCTTCGAGGCGGAGGGCACGTGGTGTGATCGCGGGGTTTGTGTCGATGTGAAGCGAAGCCATGGTGGAAGCGTGTCCGTCCGATGAAGACTTGACCAAAATGCCCCTGAGGGGTTGTATCTTCATTTCAAGCAGTAGGGGTAGAGTGGTCATTTACCTCCCTCCGATGGACTTCGTATAAATAGCGAAGAGGTGGATGGCATCTCTCTCTCTTGGACTCTACGGTTTCCTCCCCCGATAGGTTGCTCTGAACTGCTTCTTTTCCCTCTGTATTCCTTAGGCTAGATTCTTGTATAGACTCTGACCTCTGGATGCATGGAAGCATTCGGCGTTGCGGTGATCTCATAGTCCTTTGTGATTCTCGTGTCATTTTCAGGGTCATTTTTGGGGGGTTTCGTTCTTCGCTTGATTCGTGGATTTGAGGGCGTTTCTTCTCAGATTTCTTTAAGGGGATCATGGGTGGATGCCTTGTGCATCTTTGTGTGTGATCTTGACCCCTCAAACGCCGGGAAACACCTTTGATTTGTGCGTTTTTGGTTGGAGCCCGAGATCATGGTGGTGGTTTGTGTGATCCATGATTCCCGGTGATTTAGGGAGTTAGAGGTCGAGATTTTTGGGGCATAGCTTCCTTGTGTGATGCTTCTCATCTACCCAAAATCTTGTCTCAAGAGCTCTAGCCGTTTGGGAGATCCGGTGATGGAAAGGTGGAGTTGACTCCCGGGCTCGAGCATTTTTCTGTTCTGTTCGTGCTTGGTGGACGGTCTGCGAGGCTCGTGCGGACGGTTCGCGAGGCCCGTGCGGACGGTCCGCGAGGCCCTGGCAGCGTTGGCGTTCTTCGTGTTCTTCGCGAGTTCTTGAGCGCTTGTGTTTCGATCCGTTGAGTTGCTTTGGTTCGGTGGCAACGAGTTTGGCAGACAGTCCGCGTGGTAGGGCCGGACAGTCTGTGACGGTCGGACAGTCCGCAGTGAACCGTCGGACAGTCCATTTTTGTCGGTGCGCTACTGGAGGTTCTGGTGGTATTTTCGGACGGTCTGCCGAGACCCCACGGACGGTCCGTGCCGTCATCGCGGATAGTCCGCGAGGTCCTCCCGGACGGTCCGCCAGGGACTTCGCAGAGTTGCCTAAGTCCTTTGATTCTTGTCTAGTTGCTTCCGCTGTTTGCTCCTAGGCTCGTCTCTTGAGCTTGTAGGCTTGTGTGTGCCTTGTTTGGAGCTTTCTTTGTGTGCGCGGGCTCTTGGAGTGGCAATCGGGGTATTGGCCGAGTTCGACCTTCGGAAAGAATTTTTATCGGCTCCTATTCACTCCCCCCATCTCTGGTCGCCTTTTCGGTCCTTCAGTTGATATCAGAGCCGGTTACGGATCTTCTTGATTCTAACCAGTCTAAGATCCAAAGATGGGCGATTACGGCAAGGGGTCGGGTCCTCCGCACTTTGATGGCATGAATTACCCGATGTGGGAGAGGCGCATGGGCGCGTTTGTGCGAGGGAAGGGAACTCTTATCTGGGAGGTCACTCAAAATCCTCAATATGACATTCCATATAGTTTTCTGCTTCTAGGATCGCGGGACATGTTTGAGGCCAACAGCAAGGCTGTTGATTACTTGTTCCGTGCTCTCCGTGCCTCGGAGTTCGAGCGAGTGTATGGAGAGAATGTGGCCGGAAAGATTTGGCTCAAGTTGAGAAATGCTCATGTTGGAAATGCCCAAGTGCAAGCCCGTATGTTTTCCACTTACCGGAGAGAGTATGAGAACTTCACTCATCTCCCCGGCGAGTCGACCGATGCGATGTTCCAGCGCTTCACTAGCATAGTCAACAACATGAGGGCCAATGTGACAGTGCTCCCATACACAGACCATGATCAAGCTATCAAGCTTTTGCATGCCCTGGATAGGTCTGTGTGGAGTGCCAAGGTCGAGGGCATTGAGGAGTCAAGCGTGTATGATACGCTGACGCTGGACGAGCTATTTTCCAAGCTTAGGTCTTCAGAGGTTGATCATGGCTTGAGAGCCAAGAGCGAGAGCCCCACTAATCCTCATAGTTTGGCTCTTGTCTCCGAGTCAAGGTCTAACGCTAACACCGGTGGTTTCTCTTTGTCTTGTCTTGTGTCTTTGCCAGATGAGGACTTTGAGGTGCTGAGCGAGGACGATCTCACCTTGTTGAGCAAGAGGTTTGGGCGGATGTACGAGAACCGCAAGAATGTAAGGCGGAGCTCGGGGATGTGCTATCGGTGCGGGAAGCACGAGCACTTCATCGCCGAATGCCCTAAAGCCATGGAGATCAAGAACGACTACAAGGGCAAGCCCAAGCACGACTACAACAAGCACCACTCCCGGAACGACTACAAGGACAAGCACAAGGACAAGGGCGAGAGAAGGCATAAGAAGGGTGGCGGCTACAAGAAGAAGACCGCTCGAGCGATGGTGGCCGGAGCGAGCGACATCGACTCGACATCAAGCGATGCTTCTTCCGACTGGAGCAGCAAGGAAGAGCAAGAAAGGTGCAAGGACAAGCGGCACACGGGCAAGAATTTCCCCGGCCTAAGCTTCGTTGCACAAGGAGGTTTTTGCGGCATGGCGCACTCCAAGAAGGGTGGGAAGCACAGCTCGGATTCGAACTCTGACTCTGATGAAGAGGTATGACAAGATCCCAACTTCTTGCTAGAGGAGAATGCTAGGCTTAATGAGTTGCTTGATAACTGTGATGATGTGCTTATAAAGACCAACAAGGAGAAGAGGGAATTTAGGTCTCTATTGGGTGATGCTAAGGATAAGATAGTCGAGCTTGAATCCTTGCTTGTGGATGCTGGAAATGAGATAGGTGCTTTGAAATCTGCTCCTGTGGTGTCTGATGAGATGGATTGTGGTGATTGCTCAGTGTTTCTTGCTGATTTGACTGCTCTCAAGGAGAAACATGGATCTACCCTTGAGTAACTAGATGTGGTTAGGATTGAGTGTGATGAATTGAAGTCTAGGCCAGCTTTACTAGGTGCTTGTACCTCATGTCCTGTTTTGCATGCTAGGGAGATGGCAAACAAGGACAGGTACCTCCTTACTCGTGGTGTGTCTGAGCCTCATAGAGGGCCTCTACCTAGGGGTCAGGTGTATGTGCGTACAGTTCCCACTCGAGGAGGTGGAGGTGGAGGTGTGTTTCCTCAGAGAGATAGGCGTGTTGGGTTTGGGTGTGGTGAGTTGGCTCGACATGCTCCTTCTCGTGACCGTTACGAGTTTGGGAGGCACGATCAGAGCTTTGGGTCTCAGATGGACTACGGGCCACGTTTTCCCTTTCGTGGTACGCATACTCCTCAAGTGAGACGTGATAGGTCCTTTGGTGGTAGGCATGATAGGGCTCCGCCTAGAGGTTTCGGTAGGATGGACTTTGCTAACCCTTCTTTTGAGCAAATGGCTCGACACTGGTTTGACTCTTTTGGTACTAACCCCAGTGTTGAGTCGCTTGCTCATTCTCGTTCTCCTTTTTGATTGCAGGTGGGAGGCTTGGAGGACTTTTGGTTGATCGACTCCAGTTGCTCAAGACACATGACCGGAGATCGTGGGTGGTTCTCCAGCCTCACCCCGGTGAGTACGAGGGAGTACATCACTTTCAGGGATAATCGGAGAGGACAAGTGCTTGCTAAAGGTATGGTGAAGGTGAGTAGCAAGGTGACCTTAAGAAGTGTGGCCCTGGTCAAGTCACTTGGTTTTAACCTATTGTCAGTATCTCAGTTACTGGACGAAGGTTTTGAGGTTTGTTTTAAGTCGAGTGCTTCTCGTGTGCTTGATTCTCGAGGCGATCTTGTCTGTACGATCATCCCCGAGGGTCAAATCTTTCATGCTGATTTTTCCCAGTCTGTTGGTCCTCCTTGATGCTTTGTTGCTGGCGTTTCGGCCGAGCTTTGGAAATGGCATAGGAGGTTGGGACACTTGAGCTTTGAGCTGCTTTCCCGCTTGAGTGGTCTTGATCTTGTCCGAGGATTGCCTAAGTTGAAATTCGAGAAGGATTTGGTTTGTGCTTCTTGTCGGCATGGAAAGATGGTTGCTGCTTCTCACGCCCCTCTGACTGCGATCATGACCGAGCGACCTTGTGAGCTGTTGCACATGGATTTGGTTGTGCCAGCTCGTGTTCGCTCTACTGGTGGGAAGTGGTATGTTCTTGTGGTTGTTGATGATTTTTAGAGGTACTCTTGGGTTTTCTTTTTGGAGGATAAGAGCGAGACATTTGGCTTTGTTCGAGACTTGATCTTGAGGTTGAAGAATGAGAGACATGGTGATGCCATTCGAGCTATACGCAGTGACAATGGCACAGAGTTTAAAAACTCTCATTTCGATGCCTTTTGCAATGATCTTGGTCTTGATCATCAGTACTCTTCTCCATACGTCGCTTGCCAGAATGGCGTAGTGGAGAGGAAGAACCGGACCCTTTGTGAGATGGCCAGGACGATGCTTGATGAGCATAGGACTCCTAGGCATTTCTGGGCCGAGGCGGTCAATACCGCTTGCTATGTCTCAAATCGCATCTTCCTTCGTGCTTTCAAGAAGAAGACCTCTTATGAGCTGATGCATGGACGACAACCCAAGGATCTTTGAGGATGAGTAGGATGGAGATGGAGACGACGACGATGACGATGGTGGTGCTCCCGTGGCTGATCGTGTACACGCTACTTCCACTACTACGACGACGATCGAGGATGGACCATCCCCTACACCCACTACGACTGAGGTTGTTCGAGTGGAGGCTGCTGCTGAGGGGGGGGGTTGTGTCCAGGCGAGAGGCTCCGCGGTGGGTACAAGTTGATCACCCACCGACGACGATCATAGGTGACCTTCATGAACGCACTACACGGTCGAGGTCAAGGAATTCCTCTCATTTTGCTCACTCTGCTTTTGTTTCTTCTTTCGAGCCCAAAGATATTTGACACGCTTTGTCTGACGAGAATTGGGTGAATTCCATGCATGAGGAGTTGGAAAACTTTGAGAGAAACCAAGTCTGGGTGTTAGTTGATCCACCACCAAATTGCCGTCCCATAGTAACCAAGTGGGTGTGGAAGAACAAAGAGGGTGAGAATGGGATGGTTGTGAGAAATAAATCGAGGTTGGTGGCTCAGGGTTTCAACCAGAAGGAGGGGATCGATTATGAGTAGACATTTGCTCCTGTGGCACGTTTGGAGGCAATTAGGATCCTTCTAGCCTTTGCCGTGGCTAAAGGGTTCAAGTTGTACAAAATGGATGTCAAGAGTGCTTTCTTGAACGGGGTGATAGAGGAAGAAGTGTATGTGAGGCAACCCTCGGGGTTTGAGAGTGAAAAATACCCACACCGTGTATACAAACTCCAGAGAGCGCTCTATGGGTTGAAATAGGCACCTAGAGCTTGGTATGGCAGGTTGAGAGGCTTTTTGTTGAGTAAGGGGTTTGTGATGGGCACAGTTGACAAGACCCTGTTTCTCCTTAAGCATGGGAATGAGCTTTTGATTGTTCAGATATACGTGGATGACATAATCTTTGGTGGCTCTTCTCATGATCTTGTTGCCAGATTTGCAGATGACATGAGCAGGTAATTTGAGATGTCCATGATGGGCGAGCTGCAGTTTTTCTTGGGCCTCCAGATCAAGCAGTGCAAGGACGGGACGTTTGTACATCAGGCGAAGTACACCAGGGACATGGTGAAGAAGTTTGGCATGAACGACTCCAAGCTGCTAACTACACCGATGAGTACCACTACGGCTTTGGACGCGGATGTGGATGGTGAACCCGTGGACCAGAAGGAGTACCAGAGCATGATCGGCTCCCTCCTCTACTTGACGACGACAAGGCCGGACATACAGTTTAGTGTGTGTCTGTGCGCTCGTTTTCAGGCTTCACCGAGGACTTCACATCAGCAGGCCGTCAAGCGGATTTTCACGTACTTGAACTACACTCCTGAGTTTGGTCTTTGGTATTCTGCCTCCTCGACACTCAGATTTCACGGGTACTCCGATGCTGATTTTGCTGGGTGTCGATTGGACCGCAAGTCTACATCTGGGTGTTGTCAGTTCCTTGGTTCTTCCTTAGTCTCTTGGTCATCTCGCAAGCAATCCAGTGTAGCCCAGTCTACTACAGAGGCCGAGTATGTAGCTGCTGCTAGTTGTTGTTCCCAGCTGCTTTGGATGACCTATACCATGAGTGATTTTGGTGAGGAGTGCTCCCAGGTTCCACTTTTCTGTGACAGCACCAGTGCCATAAGCGTAGCCAAAAATCCTGTCCTCCACTCCAAAACAGAACACATAGAAGTGAGGTACCACTTTCTGAGGGACAATGTTGAGAAGAGAAACATATCTTTGTCCTATGTCCCTACCCAAGACCAGCTAGCCGACATATTCACCAAACCGCTCGATCACGTCACTTTCGCTCGCTAGCGGGGTGAACTTGGGGTGTGCTTTCCTTTCTAGCTGGGTCTTGGAGCTTCTCATGTATATATGTGTCATATATTCATTTTGTTGCATTGCATTCATGCATTTTACTTTTTGTACAAAACCTGGTAGGATAGCCATCTTTGGATCACTTGTGCTAGGAAAAGCTTCTCTTATATAAATTGATCACCGATGTGCTGTTTGTGAGATATGTGCATGTTTGGTAAATTGTGGATGTAAATGCTATGCTCTTGATGGTTGTGCCATATACTTATGTTGAGATAGCTTTCTTTTGATGAAAATGCTAAAATTGTGTCTCTCGTGAGTAGATGTTTGTCGATGCTCAATTTGTGCTTAAATGCCTATAGCATGTTTCATTTGTGCTTGAGAATCATGTTCTCTTTACTTGGGGTCAAAGACCTTTTGTCATTGTAAATGTTTAGCCCTTTTGCTTTCTTGGTGAGGAGCATAAGCTTCTTTTTGCCGCAAAGGCACTTCATGTACCATGTTTAAACTTGCAAATGAAATTGGTGTGTGAATTGCCTTATGCTTGAAAAATGAGCTCCTAATCATGTTTTTATGCTTTGAAATTCATATATTGGGTGCTAAACTGTAGCATGTTGTCTACCATGAGAAGTCTCATTTTAAGAAGTAGACACATGGCTCGGTGGCTTTAACATGACTTGAGTAGCTTGTGGGCGTTTATAATGATCTTGTGATGAGAATTTGTGATCTTGCATAAACTTTGGATGATCTAGTGTATTTTGTGCTCAAATTGTCATGGATGGGATCTTGCTCATGAGATGACTATTTTTTTGTGAAAATTTGCTTAAAATTGCTTTTAGCCATGTCACATGCTTATATGTCTCTACCTTCTTGATGGCAATGTGCTAACTACACCATATCTACTTTGCTTGCTCTATGTCTCATTTGTATCATTTTCTTGTGCTCTTTGTATATTTGAGAAGCTTGGTAGATTGTATATGCTTTGACATGCATTTTTTATGAAAACAAGGGGGAGAGCATCATGATATCTTGATTCATGCATTGTCAACAAGGGGGAGAATATGTATGCTTTGGGAGAATTTTGTGGAAAATTTGGTTTGCATTTGTGAGATGTTGCATATGAGAAAAATTGAGAAGAAGAGGTTGCATTTGCTCAGGGGGAGTTTGCATATGTGCAGTGGGAGCTCCTTTGTTTTGCCTGAGTTTTGTGCTTTGTGATGTGCTCTGTGAGAGCTTTGGCTTGTCTCGGCTGTGTCGAGCCATTGCCCTTGTCTTAGGGGGCCGAGACTAGGTCTAGCGAGTGATCTTGTTTTCGCTTGTTCTTTGGCTTTGGATCACTTGTTGGAGGTTTATGTTCGTGGTTGTTTTTCTTTTCTTTTTCTCTATGTGATTTCTATGGGTGTTGTCAATGCACTCATCAAGGGGGAGATTGAGGACCAGGTGTGTCCGAGGACCAGTTGAGCGTCGCTCCTTAGTGATGAGTGATTGACAACGTTGTGTGGACTGATGCTTGGCTAAGTGTGCAGGTACAGGTAGTAGCTTGACTCGTGTCGGTGTAGGTGAAGAACAAACGCGAAAGGCCTTAGCCGTGGCGGGCTCCAGTTGATGGAGAGACAAGTAGGCTTGGTTCGATGGACCCGGTGGCCGATGGGGTCAAGTGCGAGCCGTGCAGTGCAAGACTGGCGGGCCAAAGTCATGAACATGGGCCGGTGCAAGGTAGCTGATGGAGCCCGAAGCTTGCATGCGGGGTTTGTTGGTTTGCCCACAAAACCATCAGATGGACGGTTTCTTGGTTTGGGCCGCAAAACCAAGCCCGGAGGCCCGAGGCGACGGAGAAGGTGATCCGGGAGCTTCGGGAAGGTTCGCGGCGGAGGGCATGTGGCGTGATCGTGGGGTTTGCGTCGATGTGAAGCGAAGCCACGATGGAAGCGTGTCCGTCCGATGGAGACTTGACCAAAATGCCCTTGATGGGTTAGATCTTCATTTCAAGCAGTAGGGGTAGCGTGGTCATTTACCTCCCTCCGATGGACTTCGTATAAATAGCGAAGAGGTGGATGGCATCTCTCTCTCTTGGACTCTAGGGTTTCCTCCCCCGGTAGATTGCTCTGAACTGCTTCTTTTCCCTTTGTATTCCTTAGGCTAGATTCTTGTATAGACTCTGACCTCTGGATGTATGGAAGCATTCGGCGTTGCGGTGATCTCCTAGTCCTTTGTGATTTTCGTGTCATTTTCGTGGCTATTTTTTGGGGGTTTCGTTCTTCGCTCAATTCGTGGATTTGAGGGCGTTTCTTCTCGGATTTCTTTGAGGGGATCATGGGTGGATGCCTTGTGCATCTTTGTGTCTGATCTTGACCCCTCAAACGTCGGGAAACACCTTCGATTCGTGCGTTTTTGGTTGGAGCCCGAGTTCATGGTGGTGGTTCGTGTGATCCGCGATTACCGGTGATTTAGGGAGTTAGAGGTCGAGATTTTTCGGGCATAGCTTCCTTGTGTGACGCTTCTCATCTCCCCAAAATCTTGTCTCAAGAGCTCTAGCCGTTTGGGAGATCCAGTGATGGAAAGGTGGAGTTGACTCCCGGGCTCGAGCATTTTTCTATTCTGTTCGTGCTTGGCGGATGGTCCGCGAGGCCCTGGCAGCGTTGGTGTTCTTCGTGTTCTTCGCGAGTTCTTGAGCGCTTGTGTTTCTATCCGTTGAGTTGCTTTGCTTCGGTGGCAACGAGTTTGGCGGACACTCCGTGTGGTAGGGCCGGACGGTCCGTGACGGTTGGACGGTCCGCAGTGAACCGTCGAACAGTCCGTTTTTCTCGGTGCGCTACTAGAGGTTCTGGTGGTATTTTCGGACGGTCTACCGAGACCCCACGGACGGTCCGCGCCGTCATCGCGGACAGTCCGCGAGGTCCTCCAGGATAGTCTGCCAGGGACTTCGCAGAGTTGCCTAAGTCCTTTGATTCTTGTATAGTTGCTTCCGCTCTTTGCTCCTAGGCTCGTCTCTTGAGCTTGTAGGCTTGTGTGTGCCTTGTTTGGAGCTTCCTTTGTGTGCGCGGGCTCTTGGAGTGGCAATCAGGGTATGGGCCGAGTTCGACCTTCGGGAAGAATTTTTATCGGCTCCCATTCACTCCCCCCCTCTCTGGTCGCCCTTTTTGGTCCTTCATTACGTGTGTCTGTGGTTCAACGGGTGGCTTGGTTTCATTTATATCTGGGGTTTCCTCTGGAATAGGGTTTAGGTTGGTAGGGTTCGGGAGCATCCCTTTTTGCGGTTTGATCCCTTTTCCTGGGAAGTTTCTTGGTGGATTTCTGGCTATTATGAGTAAGGCGAGAATTGTTGGGGTTTGGGGATACGCTCTTTGTGGGGCTAGTAGCTTTGGTTTATTGAATGGGGTTCCTTCTAGACTAGTCCTTGCACACTTCTGGGTAAGGTATCTCAGGTCTTGTTCCAACTCTTCGGTTGCATCCTTCGGGAGTTCCCGGGCTTTTCATTCACACTTCTCTCGTGAAGGGGGCATTTGCCACAAGGCTTCTGCTAAGTGGGTTCTCATCTCTGCTATGCATTCCTCATTCTTCTCAGCATGATATAGGGCTCCCTTGTAGTTGAACCTCTGCATCTCGTATAGCTTGTCCAGGGCTAGAAGGTAGTTCACAGTTGTGGTCAAGGTGAGCAGGTTAACTTCAACTGGCTTGGTGATCAAGTCCTTGACACCACATCCTTCGTAGAGAGGTCTTGGCGGTAGCTTTCACGGCATCTTGGCATAAACCGACTAGGGCTTTTCTTGATACCTCTTGAATTGCATCTTCAAATCGAGTGCCTAAGGTGTTGACTGGCCATGTCTTCCATTTGGCATGCGGTGGAGAGGGACCCATGAACAAGGTCACTTCACATCGCTCTGAGCCATAGGCTGTGTATTCCTTGCCCTTATATACTGGTCGTTGAGTGTATCCTAACTTTGTGAGTGCATTCCATAATATCTGAGGAAATCCGGTGTTCTCGGCACAATCTGAGTATATCCATCTGGCTTCATCAATCCAGCTAGTTCCTTCCATTGCCAGAGCTACAGGTCACATTTTCTTCCGTAAGCGCTTGCTACTTCTTGGTTCTCATAAGGGGGTAAGAATATGGATCTAATTTAGTGAGTTTTAGGGTTAAGAGCTATATAAGCGTATTTACATGTATATATAGCTTTGATACCACCCTGTGGAGACCACCCTTTTATATACTTAAATTTGTACATATGGGTGCCCGGTTGCCAATAGTACCATTCCCTGGATCGGCTGATGGTACCGGCACTTCTCACAAGAAGTATCAGATCCATATATCGTAAAGCAAACAAAACATTATTTAAAGAAGTTTGAGGGTGTGAGAAGAATTCTACCAGAGGTGAAACCTCAAACTTGCAGCGGAGTCCTACGTAGCAGATCCATTACCTCAGGCAACTTATCCGGAAACGGGTCAGGCTGACCCTCCCCTACGACGAAGCTCGTCCTCTCTTTTTTCTGAATTGAAGGGACAGGGAAGCAAGAGTGAGCACCTAAAATAGGTACTCAGCAAATCCCAGTCTATAGAACCTATGTCTACATGCAAGATTGCCAACGGAAAGGAAACAGGTCTTGATAATTATAAAAGTAAAATAATGCAAGTGAAGTAAATTTCGTAGAAAAGCAGAAAGTAAAGCCAGTATAATAAATAAGTAGGTTGGTCCTGGAGGGGGAACACGTAGCCTCCCCTACCAGCCCCCAAGTTTTATTAAACTCAGCGACCATCAGGGCCCACTGAGCTGCATCTGTCATATCTCTCTCTAAGGGCCACTGCCCTGTCTCACCCTATCCATCCTCACCAGAGATGAATCTAATCAACGGGAGCTTTTACCAAGAGTGCTCATAATCGAGAGCCACGGCTATTCGAATAGATTATACTCTGCGCACAGGTGTACATTGTACCCATACGTCTGACCAGCCCATACCAAGGCCTTTGGCGATACTGGCCACGAGAACAATACCCACCGGCATCTATTTGTGGATTACATTCTCATTCACTCCTAGATAACATTTCCTAGTTCCATCCACGTCTACAATGGGGCCTAAGTAGGGGTCATTCCACCACCACCCGCCTCACGGGTCCACATCCCGAGACAAAAGCATATGCATAGAAATGTGGTATACAATACCACCGCGCCATTTCGGGCGCCATAACAAACCCGATTACCCGTACCGGCCAGACCTGGGACTCTGTGAAGGTCCTGCTCCAACGCATCTGTTGCCCACCACAGCCCCTTGGGATGGTTTACTAGGTTCAGTGGTGGGGTTTGGCCCAAGGCTGAACATAAACATGCATTCCTGACAGGCTATGCCTTTTTGGCTACGTATGGTCGTACTAAGTCACCGGAAAGACTTTCCCGTGAACCGATCCTTATACGACCGGAGTAAGCATGGACAGGATCCTGCACTGAGGCTGCCCCTATACTCCCATGTTTGTCCTTAAGGAGTTTAACTCTCTTTAGTAGGTTCATTTTATTACTCTTAATCTACCTCTCCCTACCAACAGAGTTTCCTTCATGAGTAAAAGTGAATAAGTAAAACTATAGAAGATGCTTGATCGTCGACTAAGTCGAGATCGGGATCATCGAGTCCATAAAGCACAATGCATGTCAATTGAATATCTTGGTTCATTTTAATTGATAAAATAGTGGATAAAAATATGATCAAGGGGGTGTTGCTGGGACTTGCCTTTATCCAAAGAGGGGGAAACTATAGAGTTGAGCTTCCTTGTCCTGATCTCGATCGTCTTCTTGAGCTTTACTTGATCTTCCGATGTTGTCACACACGGTCTATAGTAACGCAATTAATCGTATAAATATAAATCAATCATCAATCATAGGAAACATCAAACATAAGTTAGGGATATAAGATCGTGATCTAAGAAGCTAGAGCGAAAACCTATGGGCTATCGTGTTTATTGAGACGTGATAAGGCTATGACGGTCACATAAAATATGGACCATTTTATTAAGAAAGTGTGTGTCTAACCTAAATTGGGCTAAGGTGAGTGAGATTTCATGTGGCTAAGACTTGGTTGGGCTTTTATAGGCTCCTAATATTTTTAGGAATTTTGGTGGGATTTTTGGGGCTAAGGATATGAAATGGTGGATTTTGGGGTACACAAATGGGGATTTCCTATAGGTTGAAAAAGAACAAAATCAAATCTAATATCTAGAAATGTGCGAAAGTGAATTGGACAGAATTTCTAGGGTTTTTAGGGCCTCTAAGATTTATGGTGAATTTTTTGGGATTTTTGGAAATTTCTAACACGGTGAACTAAGATTTTGTGTACACTGAGTTGTGTGGCCGTAGCAAAAACGAGGGAATGGAGAGGCTGATAGGTGGGGCCGGGAGGGTGACGCGTGTGTCGGGTGGCGGTGGCTGGCGTGGCGCTGGCGTGGGCGCCACGTGGTGAGCAACGCGCCTGCGTAGCACGTGCGTGGCGTGCACGTGTGTGCGGTGCACGTGGACTGGGTGCACACAGAGGAGAGAGGGAGACGGGGATGGCGGGTGGGACGGCGTCCCAGCTGGAGTCGGCGCCGCCCAAGATGGCTCGGGTGCGGCGGCTACACAGAGGAGATCGCCAGAATCCTCGCCACCGACCTCTGGGATGGGTCTACGACGATGGTAAGTGTCCATAGGGACTCCGCACGTTACGGTAGAGAGGGCGGGGGTGTTGTGGAGGCCGGGTGGGGCTTGGTGACACGGCGTGGGCTTGTCGGGGTTGCGGCGGCGCATGGCTGTGCACAAAAACAAACCTATAGGGTGTTTCGTGCTCAGGCGAGTGTGTGTTCGCGAGTGTGCGTGCCTAGTGAGGGTAGAGGGACGGCTAGCAGGGGTCGCGACGGTTGGAGTGTCGCCAGAGGCTCGCCGGAAACCCGGCGGCATCACGGCTACGTGGCGGCGGTGTTAGGAAGGGAGAGAGAGGGGAGAGACGGCTTGGGCAGCATAACAGCTCACCTAGGGAGCATTCCGACGCGGCGGCCGGCCCAATTTTGGCAACGTAACGATTGGAATTGTGCTCCTCTGCGGCGGCGGGTGGCGGCGGAAGGGGCGAGCAGTGGAGCTACCCTGGGTGCTATGGTCAGGCCTGGTTACGACGGAGCAGAGCTTCACATAAGCGCGGTGGCTAGCGAGCTCGCCGGAGACTTGGCTTTGGTGTAGCCCGACGGCGGCGCTCGGCAGGGCGGCGACATTCTAATCCTATGCCGGCGATGGTGGAGTGGTGGTGTGGGGGTGTGAGGAGCTCCTCGGGGCTATTTATAGCCCGGGCGGAACCTCGTGGTCCTTACACATTACTCGGGAGTAAGGGAAGGCGGCCAGATAAGCTCGGCGGCGGATGAGGGGCATGGCACCGGGGCGGCGGGTACGGCGCAAGGGGCAAGGATGAGAGGGGGCAAGATAGGATGGAGATAAGGGTGCGGCGGCTTCCGGTGGTGCAGGCGGGTGCGGCACTCGCCATGGCTACGATCTTGGAGCAGCGGAGGGCGAGATCGAACAGCTTTGCTAGCGGCGGTGCTCTGGAGCTCGCTCGTGGGTGTCGATCGTGGCGCAGGGTGTGCAAGTGGGTGAGGGGTCGGGGAGGAGTTCAAGTGGCACAGGGAAGTTGTGGTGGTGTTGGGGTTTGTGGCGCTCGTCTCGGATGGACGATTGGTGTTAAGCGAGGAGATTGAGCGGGGTACTACCGCCGTGGAGCTCCGAGGCACGGCATGGGAATCGCGGCGGGTCGCGGCGCTGGGGCTCGGCGAGTTCTTCAAGCCGTCAAAAGTTGTGGCGGGGCGACGGGTGAGTACGGGGCGCGCGAGCCTTCGGTGGCGGGAGGGTGGAAAATGCAGCAGGGGATGGGAAACTGCGACGGTGGTAGGAGGAAGGGGAGCAACGCAGGATGGGTCGAGGGAAGACAACAGGGACGTCATCGCGGCGGTTTCCCCTGGGCTGAGTTGGGCTGCTGTTGACGGTTCGAAACCGCATTCAACTTCACCGCAAGTACATGGAGTGACTTGGTGACTTTTTCACCAAGGGAGGGGACCCCCTAGGTTCTTGTCAATCCACGGAGCAAGAGAATTACTTGCGTTTAACCTAACACTAACTTAGTTGATTAAGGACTTTATGATGTAAAGATTAATCTATAAAATAAAGACAAACTAACCCTAGATTATGTTAAAGAAAGAGAGAAAGGTGGTTCACGAGTATGAAGAACGTATGCCCATGGAGTCTAGGTACTTGAGATGCAATCACCCAATACATGATAAAACCCCGATCAAATCTATCTAAGGATGTGAACAAAGAATTAGGTGTTACCCTTCCCTCGTACATGTCACTACGTGTAGGTAATCGTCACTAACCCTAATGAACACGGTATGTTGACGTGATCTACGGGAGCAACCTCGAAGGCAATTGTAGCTAACCTTAAACATTAAGCATCATCAACAAAGGGTACGATAGATAAAAGATCCGAACAAGAATGGGTGACTACATATCAAGAGCCATTACAACTCCATGGACAAACGATTACTTTACCCCATCAAGACGCTAGGCATGGCACCGTTGAACATGGTGGATGCCCCCGATGGAGTTCGTCTCTCGGTGTCCTTCAACTCCGGCGGCGCCGTGGCAGGGCCTCAGCGTCCTCCTTCCTTGTGGTGGCCTCCCTTGACCTCGGTGATGATCCTCTAGAATTTTCACCCTCTATTTGGTGATAAATAAACCACCTGTGTCTCTTTTTTTCTTTTGCTTTCTCAGATATTTCATAAAACAGGCTCTCTTCTTTGTGATTGATCTCCCGAGGCTTCTCTGGTCGTCTTTCGCGAATGGCTCCCCTTCTGAAATGATTAGGGTTGCACAAACTTATTACCGAAGAAAGGCATCAGCGAACCGACCCCAGGAGGGGGTACCCCTCCTGGGGTGGGCCGGCCGGCCTGGCCCTCTATTGGCCCAGTTCATCTCTGTCTTTTGCCACGTGTCATTTCTTGCACTTTGGGGTTTTTCCTCCTTCGGATATGGGCTTTGGACGTCGTTATCCTCGCGACCAAGTTAAGGGGTCTTTACGCATGATCTTCCGGTCTTTTCACCTTGGTCCTCGGAGATTCTTCATTGAAGCACATTGGTCCTTGCCACCTTTGGAGTCAAGTTCATGCATGGTCGGAGTCCCTTGATCATCATGTAAATCGTCCTCCGAACCGAGTACATCTCTTCCCATTTAGTGCATGAATTCCTGCATAAACATAATACTCCAAAACACAGATCCGACGATGAACTTGTTATATCATTAGTGTGCCTAGTGGCGGGTTAGTTCCGAAATGAAATCCAAACTATAACATAACAAGTGTTCTTGGTTGACGAAAATCGACCACCAACATCCCCCCACGCTTAGATCTTGCACATCCTCGAGCAAGTTGCTCAAAAGTTGTTCATCCACGGAGTGAAACATGCTTCGTCAATTTTTTCCTTCCAAGTTAGTCAATCATTCATCTTTAATATAAGAGACATGAAACAAAGATCATAATGTAAACATGGGCGTTTAGAAATTACCAATTCAAGACGTACCCACAACTCATACCTTTTTACTGGAGATCTTCGACTTCATCCATACTTGCTTTCTTACTTTCATCGGAGGGTTTTTACATACTTTTAGAAATAAAATTCCTGCACAAAGCATTAGACAAAGTCCTTCTCCAAGTTCTCACATGTCACTCATTTAGGCTATCCTAGATAATTTCATAAACTCTCACCTCACACAAGTCTCTCATGTATAACGTAAGGTGGAGTTATAGGTGTGGCTAGTGAAGCTAGCACAAGTTTTATCAAACTAGGAAAATCCTCTAGTGGTTGTTCACCTCCCAAGCCAATGATCATGAGAATTAAACCATAATGTAGGGTTGTCAAGGATGAGAAGATTTAGAATGGTGGATATGTGCAAAGGGAGAAAGAATATTGACTTCAAGGCGCTAATGATATCCACGATGTCGGATTGCACATGGTATGGAATATCAAAGATTCGTTCTCAACATCATTGCATCCTTCCTTGCACTTCTTTTGACTTGTCATCCCTCACTATACCTCTCTTGCTTTGCCTTGGATTTTCCTTCTTTTTCTTCCTTTCTTTTTTTTTCTTTTCTTTCTCTCTTTTTTTCTCTTTTTTTTCTTTTTCTTGTGTGCCCACAACACACATATATTATATATTTTTTCTTTTTTTCCACATCTTCAACTTCTTCTCCAAAGCTTTTTGCTCATCTTTTGAACATGAATACCAATCTGAATTTTAAATAAACTCATGCCTAGAAATTGTACGAATCTTCGAACATGGGTTGTGTTCCAGGAGTAAGATGATAAAAAGATGTTTATGGGTTTGGGTATAGAATCCGGCGATGTACGGGGCATTCATTGTGAAATTCCCGTTACCGAATGTATGACGAGGCTAGCAATAAAAGATATACATCAAGGACATGATCATTGCTTGAAATTAGACCTCCCAAGAGAGTAAAATCCTAACCCAATTCATCATGCTAAACAACACTTATGGTGGAGTGTATATATATAAGGCTCTGTATAGGATAGATATTACCTCTCAACTTGGAGAAAGAGATCGCTAATCTTCATAGCAAGGTGTTTTTCTTAATTTTCAGAAATTAAAGCCTCCAATGTTAGCATTACTAAAAGCATATATGAAGCAAAGTCCTTGATCAATGTTTGAGTATGGGTCCTATACAAAAGTAAGTTTCCACTAAGCACCATGGTAAAGGATTAATCATCAAGTTCATGCTCGAATAACAAAGATAAAGAAAAGACCTAACAAGAAAAGAAATAAGAGACTTGCATAAGACACTTTTTATTTCTTTTTCTTGACTCAACGCTAAATTAAGACACTTTCAAGCTAAAAAGATAAAGCAAAACTCACACAAGACTCTCACACTTGACTCAAACTAGACTCGATTTAAAGACTAGACTCTCACACCACTTTAAGAAAAAATTTTAAAAAGGTAGCTAGCTAGCTCCCCCCCACGCTTAGATCTTACGACGTCCTCGTCGTAACTTTACAAAAGGTACAAAGGGGATGAACAAGCTAACTACAACACCTAGTGAAACTTCCCACACGAGGTGCACCACTCCTTCTTGAAGTTCTTGTTCATCCCGAAGAGCTTCCTTATATTGCGGTTGAGGTACTTGAAGTCGTCTTCTGCCATGCACTCCCAATCTTCAATCCTTTGTTGCATGGCGTTGATGGTGTGGAAGCACTCATCAAGGGAAGAGAAGAGCTCCGCAATAGCATTGCGGCAAGCCGCGCAACATATGTTGTGCTCTTCCTTCCGGATCATTGTTCTCTCCACCGTCTCCACCGTCCGGATTGTTGCCGCCGTCTGGATTACCTCCTTCGCCTTGCTCATGATGCTCCTCCGGCTCCTCCTTGGGCACCTCCTCCCAAACATAGAGGTCGTTATCATCTCTTCCACCGGCTGCCCACGAGCTAGGGATTCGATCATTGGAGTAGTCGCTATCTCCGTAAATCTCCGCCGGCTCGGTGGTCTGCTCTTTGTAATCCTTCCTCTTCATCCCAAGGAGCCTCTTTGAGCGGCGAACGGGAGAAACAGCCTTCTCCTTCTCTTCAACCCATTGATTTTGGCTAGCCATGTGCCTCGTTGGGATACGCCCTCCGCATTGAATCCGCGCGGTCCTCTTCACCTCCTTCTTGAGCTTTGGCACCACGGCGCACCGACGAAGCTCATCGGTCGCCGGAGTTGGAGAGGGGAGGCGTGCTTCTTCTTCCATGGTTGCCTTCACCTCTTCCTTCCCTTTGGTGCTGCTTCGGGATGTCATGGGTGCTTGGGTGCTTTCGTGGAGGTTGGAGATTGCAATTGAGATGCAAACCTCAAGCTCCCCAGGCATCCTTAAATATCCTTGGAAGGATTCGGCCAAAACCCTCCCTTGCCTATTTTTTTAGCTCCCAAAAAAGGTAGGCAAGAAAAGGAAATACACCGAACCGCGCCCCAGAGAAAAATGGGACGAAACGGAGGAAGGGGGGTGGTGGGCTGGTCGGCCTGGGCCGGCCGGCCTACCCCCTGTTTTGGGCCCCCGCGGCCCAACTTTTGCGGCCCTCTGTGTTTCGTGAATACTAGCCTAGGTGGTGGTAAAGTCTAGCTAAAAATTATAAAAAGGACTCGAAATAAATACAAAAACAAAAACAAAAACTTATTTACATAAAATTTACCTTGTTTTACGTCTTAGGCTTGACGCTCGGGCTCATCCTCCATGTGATATATATCAATGTAGTCGATGGGCACGATGTCTTGTTGAAGAAAAACCTTCAATCGTTGACCGTTAACCACATATTGATCTCCTTTCACATCCATGATTGTTACCGCTCCATTTGGTGAGACGGAGTGAAAGATGTACGGTCCATCCCATTTGCTCTTCAATTTTCCTTTCCCGAATATTTTGAACCTTGAGTTATAGAGGAGAACCTTGTCACCTTTTTTGAATTCCTTTTCTTGAAGCCTTTTATCATACCACCTCTTCATTCTTTCCTTGTAGATGGTTGCACTCTCATAGGCTTTGAGCCTCATCCCTTCTAGTTCACTTATTTGAATCTTTCGTTTGATTCCCGCGGCATCAAAATCAAGATTCATCTCCTTGATTGCCCAATATGCTTTATGTTCTAACTCCAAAGGCAAATGACACGATTTACCATAAACAAATTGATATGGTGTCATACTTATTGGTGTCTTGTGTGCCGTCCGATATGCCCACAATGCTCCGTCCAACTATTTCGACCAATCTTTACCTCCCTTTTCAACGGTCTTGTTCAGAATGCTCTTGAGCTGCCTATTTGAAGTTTCTGCTTGACCATTGGTTTGTGGGTGGTAAGCCGTGGCCACTCTATGTTCGATCCCCAACTTGGACAAGCATTTTTTGAAACTATTTACCATGAAGTGTGTTCCTCCATCACTTATCAATACTCGCGGGACTCCATAGCGCGGGAAAATAATATTTTTGATCTTGAATATGGACTCTTCCGTTGAAAATCTTCGACAAGGGATAGCCTACACCCATTTGGATACATAATCAACCATAACTAGAATATGCTCATATCCATTTGAACTAGAGAAGGACCCCATGAAGTCAATCCCCCATACGTCGAATAGATCAATTTGCAAGTTGTAATTTAAAGGCATAGCATTCCTTTGATTTATATTCCCCGTTCTTTGACATTCTGGACAAGAAGCAACATAAATTTTTGAGTCTTCATGCATTTCCGGCCAATAAAATCCACTAGCCCATACCTTTGCTTGAGTCATAAAATGTCCATAGTGTCCTCCATATTCACTTGAGTGACACTTCCTCAATATTTTAGCTCTTTCATCTCTTGGTATACACCTTCGTCAGACTCCATCCGCTCCACGTCTAAAGAGGTAAGGTGCATCCCAATAATATTTTCGGCTCTCGGCGATCACTCTCCTTTTAGCGTTCCTATCCAAATGATCAAGTGGCATTTTTCGTATGGTTCGAATAATGTTGATCATCCAAGTATCTTTGTCAAGGATATGATAGAGGTGATCATCTCTCATCTTATCTTCAATAGGCTCTTTATCATCTTCACGATTCATCCTTGATAAATGGTCGGCCACAACATTTTCTGACCCCTTTTTGTCCCGAATCTCCACATCAAATTCTTGCAAGAGAAGGATCCATCGAATCAACCTTGGCTTGGCATCTTTTTTAGGCAAGAGATACTTGTTTGCCGCATGATCGGTGTAGACAATTACTTTAGAATTCACAATGTATGATCTGAATTTTTCAAAGGCAAACACTACCGCTAGCAATTCCTTCTCGGTTGTTGCATAATTTAATTGAGCTGCATTAAGGGTTTTGCTAGCATAGTAAATAGCGTGTACCTTGCCTTCTTTTCATTGCCCCAACACCGCTCCAACGGCATAGTCAGTAGCGTCGCACATTATCTCAAAAGGTTGACTCCAATCGGGCGGTTGAATAACGGGTGCGGTTACGAGAGCTCTCTTTAATGTTCGGAATGCCGCCAAGCACTTGTCATCGAAATTGAATGGCATATTTTTTTAGAGAAGATTATTCAATGGCTTGGTGATCTTTGAGAAATCCTTGATAAATCTTTTATAGAATCCCGCATGGCCCAAGAAACTTCTCAAAGACTTCACATCTGTCGGCGGTGGAAGCTTTTCAACCGTTTCAACTTTAGCCTTGTCCCCCTCAATCCCTCTCTCGGATATCATGTGTCCGAACACTATTCCTTGTTTCACCATGAAGTGACACTTCTCCCAATTTAGCACCAAATCAACCTTTGAACACTTAGTGAGAACTTTATCCAAATTTGCCAAGCAATGCGCAAAACTTTTACCATAGACGGAGAAATCATCCATAAACACTTCAACAATTTCCTCAATGAACTTTGAAAATACCACCATCATACATCATTGAAAAGAGGCTGGAGCATTGCATAAACCGAAAGGCATTCTTCTATACGCAAATGTTCCATAAGGGCAAGTAAATGTTGTCTTATGTTGATCATCCGGGTGAATAGGTATTTGCATGAACCCATCAAGAAAGCAAAAATATGCATGATTTGCTAACCTCTCAAGCATCTTGTCAATGAACGGTTGGGGGAAATGATCCTTCTTCATTGGTTTGTTCAATTTCCGATAGTCAATACACATCCTCCATCCGGTCACGGTTCTTTGAAGTATCAATTCATTCTTCTCATTCTTCACCACAGTCAAACCTCCTTTCTTAGGCACACAATGTACGGGGCTCACCCATTCGCTATGTGGCAATGGGTAGATGATTCCAGCATCCAATAACTTGATAACCTCCTTCTTCACCACCTCTCGCATGGCATGGGTTAACCTCCTTTGATGGTCCACTACGGGCTTGCATTGATCCTCCATAGGTATGCGGTAAGTGCAAAACGCTGGGTGTTGACGGCTGTTAAGTGCTACTTTTACACCATCAATACATACATAAAATAATTGTAAAAGGACCATCAACACTAGAATAGGGCTTGATACTGATGATTTCCACAAGTGTTAGTGTTTCTAGCTTTTGTTGCAGAATGCACCGAAATGCATGCCAAACGGTACAATTGAGAGCAAGTAGTGCAATGGCTATTAAAGGACGTCATCATAAACAACCTCAAATGCCAATTGGACTGCACCATTGCGATGGGCTTGTCGAGACGATCAAAATGGACATATTATATGCCTACATCGGAGTTCGTATGGAGGAGATACACAAAGGACAAAATAAGAGACAAATGCTGACGTCATGCCGGGCCCACGCCTTACCCGCCGTATCTTATCCACCCGGGAGCTACCAGGGACTGCCACCTGACAGCTAGCCATTGGCCCGAACCCAGCACCGCGGGGTCACGCGCGAGTGCGGGGGGACGGCCGGCCACGTGGCGGCTCGGGATAGGGCGAGGCCCCCCCCGCACCGGATCGATGACGGGGACCAGGCAGGGCCGCAGGATTCACCGCTCGCCACGTGGCGCAACCCGGCTGGCTGGCCGCCGCTCGCGTGGATCCTGCTCCGCCTATTCGCGCACACGTGCAAATGCATGCAGGCCGGGGGCACGTGTCGGCCAGGGGAGCAGCGCGCGAAGGCAGTTGCACGGTTGGCGGCCGGTCCGGTGGTTGACCGCCCCGGTTCGGCTGGTTTTACCTTTTTAGTTGCATTTTCCAGCGCAGATCACCTCGGATCCTCCGGTTCTCTCCCCTAGATGTCGGTTCTGGCCCGGTTTTTGAGTGCCACGTGTCAAGCACTTATTGGCCGCGCCCAGGGAGGCTGCACAAGATGGAGCACTTGGAGCACAAAGGCAAGCCACCCCCTCCTCTATAAATAGGAGGGGAGGGGCTCCCATTTGAGACACATTCCTTCTCCCTCTCCTCTCATTCTCTCTTGGAGAGGTGAGTTCTCACCTCTCCCATGAGTTGTGTGTGTGATTAGAGTGCTGGGTGGCATAGGGAGAGGACTGAGTTAATGTCCTCGTGGATGCTCGTTCTTCATTTAGATCAAAGTGAGTATTTCAGCATTTCTTATTTAGACTATAGTGGACATCATGCATGCTTGATTTGTTCTTGTGTTCTTAGCTCGTTCATAAGTTAGAGTCTTGTGTTCTTCGTGACACAAGGCTTCGATCCTTTAGAGCTAGCTCAGTAGTTCATAAACCTGTTTGCGTGCTCTAATCCTATTTAGCTAAGTAAGTCTGCTATATCTCGTTTGTTTGCATCCATAGCTTTCTTTCTGCTCTGTAGCTCTATGACTAGTATGATTTTATTCCGTTCTCTCTCTAGTACGTGGTGCCGTATTTATACTGGTTGCTATAGTGTTGTTAGCGGGTTCACCGACATAACCGCACTATAGTAGTTATCTGGAGTACAGACGTGGTGTCTGGGCTCTGGTTATCCTACGAAGACCGCATGCGTTTTGTGTAACGATAGAGGTAGGCCATAGTGGTGACAGCCTGTTGGACCCTTTGGAACTCTCTGCGCTTGCATACCAGATCGAGCCCCGTTGCCTAGGCCTCTCCCTAATAAGTTAGGCTGGGCTGGCGCCCCACGGGGACGACTAATAGCAGACAGATCCATCTTGAGAGTTAAGTCCTTTAAGAAAGTGCTTCTCAACCCATATCTATCCCAGCTGGAGTTTGGTGTCCTTGGACCATCTATACTAGAATAGGAGATAGTGCACATCATTCCTTGGATTCGATACCCTTGGAATACTCTCCTTCCTTGGGGAAGTGCTACAACGGTATTTCCATACGCTTGCGGTATACCTGGTTGCTCTTATACGCTCCCTCTAGGTGCGCAACTGTTGACGGATGTTAAGAGCTACTTTTATGCTGTCAACTCCTGCATAAAAATGAAGGAAAAGTGATCATCAACACTAGAATAGGGCTTTATATTGACAAGTTCCACAAGTGTTGGTGTTTCTAGCTTTTGTTGCAGGATGCACCAGAATACGTGATAAATGATACAATTGAGAGCAAGTGATCCAATGGCGTATATAGGGCATCATCCATAACAACTTCAAATGCCAATTTGGACTGCACCATTGCGACGGGCTCGTCGAGACGATCAAAATGGATATATCATATGTCTACTTCTGAGTAAGGATGAAAGAGATATGCACAAGACAAGAACACCATCTTGATATGTGGGTCCGGTGGGACCCACACCAGACCACGTGGCGACGTGTTGCCACGTTGGATGCCATGTGTCCATGACACATCACCAATCCAAGGGAACACACCTTTGACCAATCAGGAGCCAGTACACGGATTCAAGGGCCCACAACCACGAGATAAATGGCTAAAAATACTGCATGCACCCCCATACCCACCTTGGGACCCACCTGGCAATCACCTGGACGAAAGGCGGTGCGAGGGGAGCTACTTGGGGGTCGGCCGACCCCCCAGGTCGACCGAACCCACTTTGTCGCCCCGCGTGTCGCCCTTCCACGTGTCGGCTTGTCGTGACGAACCAAAGGCGGTGGCAGGTGCTTGCCCGAATATTCCTTCGGGATCCTGCAGCTCGTTCTCATGGAAGATACACCAACTTGGCCTCCACTCCTCTTCGCCATGTGTCACCACCCTATTGGTGGCACCCATGGCAGCCAAGGGGGCTCCTCCTACTCTCCTTGGCCTATAAATAGAAGTGGAGGGGGTAGAGAATAGGACACACAACTCCTCTCCTCCTCTCTCATTTTCTCTCTTGAGAGGAAAGGCTCTCCTCTCCTCTGTCTAGAGTGTAAGTGTGGAGTAGTTGATTAGATCAAAGCTAGGGACAGAGTGAAAGGGATGTACCTCTATGGATGCTCGTCTTCAATTAGAGTAAAGAGAGTATTTCTGCATTTTCTATTTAGACCAAAGTGCAAGTGATATGTTCTTGTGTTCTTCACCTGTTCATCATTTAGAGACATGTATTCTTCACGAACATGCCCCCTCGATCTAGTTGATTAGGTGCACAAGTTTTTATCCTGTTTGTATGACTAGTCTTTTATGATAAAGTGAATATGCATGCATGCTCTGATTAGAATAAAGTGTGTTCGTGATTCCTTTCTAATAGTTTATGCTAAGTTGCATGAGTAGTCTTTTTCCTCTGCTAGTGCGTAGATCCTGGGTTTATGCGTTCGTCTGCTACAAGTCGTTCGTATACGTTGGAAGCATAGTAAGGGGCCAAGTGCTCTCCTGTATGCCTTTAGTATAAGCTAGTAGTACCTATAGTGAGTGAGATCAGTTCTCTTTCGTGGTCGTAGTTCTATAAGTACAGAGTGCCGTAGTCCATTGGCTACGACAGTAACCACAACATAGACGTTGTGTCACGCTACCGATTATCATTCGTTCGGCTTATCCCAAGGTTAGGTAGAGGTAGTCCAGGTGGTGATCCTCCGCAGCTAGATATAGTCATAGCTCCGTGCCACATAGATCCGCGTACCAGAGTCGCCTGTTAAGTCAGGGCTATCGGTACCCTAAGCCAGGTTCTATCTAGAGATTGACCTTTAATCTCATCTATAGTGCTATCTTTAGGAATCCCCTCTATCTTTGCGTTTTATCTGGGTGTGTCCTTGGACTGACTAGTACGAAGTTAGTGCACACTGTTCCCTTGGATTCGATACCCTTGGAATACTCTGAGGTGAAAGCTACAACGGTATCCGTGCGCTTGCGGATTTATTTCGTGTGGTGCTAAAATACCCAACAAGCTTTCTGGCACCGTTGCCGGGGAACGGTTGTTGTATCTATCTTCGTACCCAGTGGTCCTCGTTTCTTTTTATCTTTCTTTGTTTCTACCTTTACCTCCGTTACCCATGGAGAGGCCATCCTTTCATGACCTCTCCACCTCAACTTACGAGTTCAATGATCCATCAACGTCTTCATCCAACCATGAACTCAACCCCGACCTTATAACCATGGTTTGGAATCGACCTTCTCTGTAGCTATTGGTGAGGATCCCCATGACCATTTGATAGAGTTTGAGAGGTTGTGTTCATCCCTGGCTCCCCCAGGATTGATACAGGAAACCTTGAGGATCAATTTGTTTCCTCTCTCTCTCACAAAGAGGGTGGAGCAATGGTATGCTCGCGCCATAGGGCGTGTGAACGATTGGGAAAAACTCCGAATTGACTTCTATGTTCCTTTCAACCTTGCAAGACATAGGGTGTTCCTTCCGAGTGACATCCGCAACTTTAAGCCATTAGAGGAGGAGACCATAGGTGCAGCTTGGGCTAGGTTCTTACACCTATTGAAGTCTAGCCCAAACATGTCTATACCCGATCGTGTATACTTGTGTACTTTTTACTTAAGTTTAGACATGGACATTGCCCTATATCTCGACAGCGTCGCTGGAGGTGTGTTCGCAGACATAACTTCAAAGGAAGGAAGAGAGATCCTAGACTGCCTCTTAGAAAACTCTTCCTTTCCTAGAGACCATAATGAACCCCGCCAAGAATCAAAGTCGATCCATGAGAGTCTCTCAACAGCTGAACCCGAGCCTTTGACTTCCACATCCAAGATTCGTCTGTTGAGCCCTCTCCCGAACCAGGAACAATGGAGGAAGAAGAAATTCAACCTCCAAAGCTCCTTCATCAATTCGAGAATGACCCTTCTGAAAATATCAAGAACACCTCGAATTTATTAGATGACCCAATAGGGAAGGAGCCATCTTCTGTCCAAATCCAGCCAGCTAGAAATCTTTTGACAGAACCTTCCCCTAGGCCTATGGTACCTCCTTTGCCTCCCGATCCTCCAAATGAGACATATGTCATAGAGGCCATGGAGAAGAAGTGGTTGAATGGAGTGGGACACTTTTCCGAAGCACTTTGGATTAGTTCACCCTCTACGATCATTTCTTATTCCATAAAAGGGATTATCGTAGAAGCCCATCTTAACCCCACTATGGAGGTTAATGTCATGCCATGGCACCTAGCGTACACTCTTTTGGGCAATGTTACGCTAAGACCATCCGACAACCTCCTCAAGAGTTGTCCGTCTGGACACATTCTTGAGTGCCGAGGGGTTTCATGTGCTGTGTCGCTCTTAGTAGACAAGATCAAGGTTAATCTAGACTTCTACATCTTTGATGTCCTCGATCTTGATCTCTTCCTAGGCTCCCCTGCAGAAAAACTTCTCGATACATCTCAAAGGAGCCTAGATGAAAAGCTTAGGGAAGCCGCTTCTGCCACCACTCGTTTGTTTTCAGAAAGTTCTATGGCAAAGCCTCTTCCCAAGCAAGACTCGCTCGAGGAGATGATGCATATATCTCCGTTCGCATCGTCCGAGCCCGTTCTCGTTGAGGATGTAGAATTCTCTACTCCTCGGGAGTATGACTCGGAAGACCCTCTTCACCTTTGTGAAGACGAACGATCATCATCACCCTCGACCGAGTTTGAGCCTCTTCCCGCTGGCCCAAATTATGTTGTTCTTGACCTTGATCAAGAATCAACATCGAGCTTCCACGATGAATCTCTTGAGCTGGAGAAATCATGGGCCATGGAAATCTATGAGGCGCTGACTCTGGAGTACGGAGGAAAGGATTCCATTGACAAGCATGGTAGCTTCACTCTTGATATACTTCAGGAACCATGCCTGCATCATGCCTCTCTAGAGTCAGCCATGCTCAGTGCACGGAGCACGCATGAGGACTACAACCTTCTTATGGTTCTCTTCTGTAAAAAGTTTAGAAGGTTGGTGGTAGATGTATATGTTTACCATAAGCATTGCAGATTTCGTACATGCATGTGGCACTAACCTTGCAGCTGAAGCTTCAATGACGCATCAATAATTGGTGGTGAGACGGGAATGACATCACCAATGATAGCTGCAAAAAGAAGTTCCCATGGTCGAGCTTATGACCATAAACAAAGCACTACCAGGAGATAGCCTGGATTAGGTTTGTTTTATTTCCCTTTTCAAATAAAAAGCAAGAGCATGTTTTTAGTATAGGTTGTCCTTCGGGTATTTTTGGTCCTAACCCTTTCAGGTGAAGATGATAAAGAACGACGGACAGGTAGCACCTAAGAACATGTGAGCTGCATTACCTCAACACTTTGGTAAGTTTTTGGTGAGGGAACATTACAAAAGGAAGCTTGATCTCCACACACTTGAGTTTTGTTGCCTAGCAATACAAACTTCAAGTGTGGGGGAGGTATGTGAGTATCCTAAGTAAAGTTCCCTTCACACAAAATCGTATCCTGGTTTGGAGATGATGTTAGCTCTTGCATCTTGCCCAACTAGCTAGGTACGTCCTGCTTTTGACTATAAACAAGGCCCTTCCGGGAGGTTCCCCGATGTTCACCTTCTTATGCTCATGTTTACGTCCCCTTTCGAAATAGCTTGATCATGCTTTCATGCTTCTTTTATCTATGTTCATAATGCTATGGTTTGAGTGCATGTTTAGCCAACGTGCATTCATAGGTTGTTTTAAATTAAGCATGGTGCTTAGGTTAAAACCGTCTTCTTCAATCAAACAAGACATGGTGTCGAGTTTGATTGATGAACCTTATAGTATATGCTTTCATGGATATTGGTTGTATATGCGGACTAACCCATACAGGAATTTTCGAATCAAAATGGGGTAAGTCATCGAGCTTGACCCAAATGGGAAGGTAAGCCAAGACCTGTCAGTCCTGTTGAGCTAGGTTCATGGTGAAGAAAAAAAAACAACAAAAACAAAAAAAAATATGCTTGTTTTCGAATAAAGACTCCCTGGTTTTCAAACCAGCGGAGTCCATCTTTTGGTTTTCCTTTTTGTTTGAAGACAGCACCAGGTACATGAACAAGTGTGGGGGAGATCTCCCAAGCTTATCATTGACATACACACTTGAGATCTCCCACACAGGCATTGCACAACATCGACCGCGCTTTCATGACAAGGGACAAGGTAAACTAGAGTGATCCGGCTGCCCCATGGATGAGCTGAACCACCACTGGTCTTCCTTGTTTCTTATATTCCTCAAGGAGCGGTGGTATGTGCACCCTTTATCTCACTCTCACTGAATTCATGAGTTTGAATGAGTTTCAATTTTTATCTGCTAAATCAACTCATGAAATCGTGCTCGACTTGCTCTACATGTTTCCTGTGGTTGGCATGCATATGTTTTATTCCATACTTATTATCTTGATGCTTGTGAATAAATATCATTAGGGAACTCATGCTCATCTAACTAGTTGGCGTTGGTGATATGGTTTGATGATATGATCTTCTCTCTGAATGTTTGAGTGCTTGGGAATTTTATTTAAAATTTTGAAACCCCTTTGCAAAGCTCCTCTTTGATATGCCACCGTCTTACCAGAGCCATATGATGTTTCAATTGAAAACCCTATACTCATATGCTGCTTGTTATTACATTGAGTTTTGTCAAATTGTTGTGACCCTTGTGAGAATTCTTTTCATGATTTCATGATCAAGATTCATGTGCACTCTATATCTCCTTGCTATGCTTCTACACTGGAAGTTAGCATTGTATCATCCATCCATTCCAAAAAAAAAATAAAGCTCCATATGTGGTGTGACCCCTCTCTCCAAAAGTATTCTTAAAAAAAAGAAATGGGCTATGCAAAAAAAAAGAAAAAAGAAACAAAATCATGCTCAAAGCATGAGAAAAAAAGAGATAGCCCATGTCCAAAGGAAAGAAGAAAAAGGAGAGAGATGGAATCATGCAAAATGGAGTTCCAAAATTTGATGGTAATAACTAGCACCCACTCCAGGCCTAGTGTCCACCGTACCATCACCACAACATTCATCATATATATGTTAATATCAAGCACCCATTCCGGGCCTAATATCTACCTTACCATATCCATCACATCCATACCTGTGCACATCTTGATCTGATTGTATGAATTGCTTTTCTCCTTGGATCCGGTCTTTTACTTTGTAATATATGTGATACAAGTATGCTTTATCTTTTATCCTACCATGAACTCCACATATAGCCATCATTAGAAGTAGGGTGAAAGAAAGGCAATCTAATGCCTTGGTGAGGACATATACACATTGAGCGATCTGAGAGAATCAAATGAGGAGCTAAGCAAGGTTTGTTTTTGAAAACTTATTACAAAACCCCAAGTTACTTGACATGATGAGTAGAGGTGATTTGATTCATGACGGTTCCATCCCTCAACTACCCAAGATGGCATGGTACACACTTCACAGAGTTCACAAGTCCAAGGTATGGTTTGGAATATCTCTTATGCTCGCTTCATACCTTTGGATATCATGTCTCATCTTGATCCTTTCTCCTTCACTCGAGGACGAGCAAAGGTCAAGTGTGAGGGTGTTGTTGACGGCTATTAAGTGCTACTTTTATGCCGTCAAGTTCGGCATAAAAATGAAGGAAAAGTGATCATCAACACTAGAATAGGGCTTTATACTGACAAGTTCCACAAGTGTTGGTGTTTCTAGCTTTTGTTGCAGGATGCACTAGAATACATGATAAATGATACAATTGAGAGCAAGTGATCCAATGGCTTATATAGGACATCATCCATAAAAACTTCAAATGCCAATTTGGACTGCACCATAGCGACGGGCTCGTTGAGACGATCGAAATGGATATATCATATGTCTACTTCTGAGTCCGGATGAAAGAGATATGGACAAGACAAGAACACCATCTTGATATGTGGGCCCGGTGGGACCCACACCAGACCACGTGGCGACGTGTTGCCACGTTGGATGCCATGTGTCCATGACACATCACGAATCTAAGGAAAAACACCTTCGACCAATCAGGAGCCAGTACACGGATTCAAGGGCCCACAACCACGAGATAAATGGCTAAAAATACCGCATGCACCCCCATGCCCACCTTCGGACCCACCTGGCAGTCAACTGGATGAAAGGCGGTGCGAGGGGAGCTACTTGGGGGTCGGCCGACCCCCCAGGTCGGCTGAACCCACTTTGTCGCCCCTCGTGTCGCCCTTCCACGTGTCGGCCTGTCATGACGAACCAAAGGCGGTGGTAGGTGCTTGCCCGAATATTCCTTCGGGATCCTGCAGCTCCTTCTCATGGAAAATACACCAAATTGGCCCCCACTCCTCTTCACCACGTGTCACCACCCTATTGGTGGTGCCCATGGCAGCCAAGGGGGCTCCTTATACTCTCCTTGGCCTATAAATAGAAGTGGAGGGGGTAGAGAATAGGACACACAACTCCTCTCCTCCTCTCTCATTTTCTCTCTTGAGAGGAGAGGCTCTCCTCTCCTCCTTCTAGAGTGTAAGTGTGGAGTAGTTGATTAGATCAAAGCTTGGGAGAGAGTGAAAGGGATGTACCTCTATGGACTCTCATTCTTCAATTAGAGTAAAGAGAGTATTTCTGCATTTTCTATTTAGACCAAAGTGCAAGTGATATGTTCTTGTGTTCTTCACCTGTTCATCATTTAGAGACATGTGTTCTTCACGAACATGCCCCCTCGATCTAGTTGATTAGGTGCACAAGTTTTTATCCTGTTTGTATGACTAGTCTTTTATAATAAAGTGGATATGCTTGCATGCTCTGATTAGAATAAAGTGTGTTCGTGATTCCTTTCTAATAGTTTATGCTAAGTTGCATGAGTAGTCTTTTTCCTCTGCTAGTGCGTAGATCTTGGGTTTATGCGTTCGTCTGCTGCAAGTCATTCGTATACGTTGGAAGCATTGTAAGGGGCCAAGTGCTCTCCTGTATGCCTTTAGTATAAGCTAGTAGAATCTATAGTGAGTGAGATCAGTTCTCTTTCATGGTCGTAGTTCTATAAGCACAGAGTGCCGTAGTCCATTGGCTACGGCAGTAACCACAGCGTAGACGTTGTGTCACGCTACCGGTTATCATTCGTTCGGTTTATCCCAAGGTTAGGTAGAGGCAGTCCAGGTGGTGGTGACGGCCCGTCTGGCCCTCGATGATCCTCCGCAGCTGGATATAGTCAGAGCTCCGTTCCACATAGATCCGCGTACCGGAGTCGCCTGTTAAGTCAGGGCTATCGGTACCCTAAGCCAAGTTCTATCTAGAGATCGACCTTTAATCTCTTCTAAAGTGCTATCTTTAGGAATCTTCTCTATCCTTGCCTTTTATCTGGGTGTGTCCTTGGACTGACTAGTACGAAGTTAGTGCACACTGTTCCCTTGGATTCGATACCCTTGGAATACTCTGAGGTGAAAGCTACAACGGTATCCGTGCGCTTGCGGATTTATTTCGTGTGGTGCTAAAATACACAACAGCAACTATTGGTGACGTTAAGAAACACCAACAAGCGTTTCTGGCGTTGTTGCAGGGAAACAATTGCTATATCTATCTTCGAATCTAGTGGTCCTCGTATTTATATTTTCATTTTTCTTCTACCTTCATTCCCGTTACCCATCGAGATATCCTTTTTGTTTCTTTTGTTCTACCTTTACACCTATTACCCATGGTGAAGCTTTCCTGTAAAAGAATCACTACCCCCAGGGATGAGCACCCAGAGCCACGACCTTCTGTGCGACTTTTTCTCACATCCGGCTGTGAGCCCCTCCCTGCGACTATCGATGTCGTTCGATGAACTATCTTCTCTGGTCTATCGAGCGAAAACCCATATTACCATCTTCGTGACTTCGAGAACTTGTGTTCTCTCATCTACACTATGGGTATGACTTTGGATACTTTCAATTGGAAGTTGTTTCCGTACTCTCTTGTTGGGAAGGCGGAGCAATGGTACACATATACCGTAGGTAGCATGAACGATAGTTGGGAAGAGCTTAGAGACAAGTTTTGCCTTGAGTTCTTCCCTCCATCTCGTGTTGCTGCTCTACGGGAGGATATCCATTGTTTTCAACAGAAAGAGAAGGAAACGATACACATGGCCTGGTCTAGATTTATAGGCTTAGTGTATTCTGGACCTCCCATGTCGAGGACTGATTCTCAGTTGCTCCGTAAATTTTATGATGGTCTCGACAAAAGGTCTGTTTGTCGTCTTGACTTCAGAAAACCATTTCTTGAGAGGGTACCGGCTGAAGGTAGGGAATTCCTGAGCTCCTACTTCGAAGTCGATTCCGGATCCTACCGAGAGGAATCCGAGTCGAGCCATGAGAGTCCCTCAACATCCAAGTCCGAGCCTTCATCTTCCAAATCGCAAGACTTGTCTATTGTGCCCTCTCCTGAACCCCAAACACCAAAGGAAGAAGAAATTCAACCTTCGGTGTTCACTTGCAAATTCGAGGATGACCCATCTAGAAATCTTTCAGACACCTCGAATTCTTTTGATGCCCAATTAGGGGAGGAACCTCGTTCTGTCCATACCGATCATTCTAGATATCTTTCAACAGAACCTTCCCTTAGGCCTGCATTGCCTCCTCTACCTCCTGATCCTCCTGACGAAGCATATCCTGAGGAGGCCATGAGGGAGGAACAGTCAGAGGGAGTGACACGATTTTCTGAAGCAATTTGGAACAGTTCACCTTCTCTGGTTGTCCCTTGCTCTATTAGAGGCACTGTCGTAGAGGCTCATTGTAACCCGTCACGGAGGTTAACATTTTGCCATGGCACTTAGCGGAAACTCTTCTGGGCAAAGTTCCGCTAGCACCATCCGACATGCTACTCAAGACTTGTCCCTTTGGACACGTTCTTGAATGTCGAGGGATCGCAAGAGCCGTGTCGCTTATCATAGATGGGATCGAGGCTAGTTTATACTTTCACATCTTCGATGTCCTTGATCTTGATCTACTCCTAGGCTCCCCTCTAGAGCAGCTCTTCGATACATCTTTAGGGAGCCTAGATGATAAGCTTAGGGAAATCGCTTCTGGCACTGTTACCCCTTTTCTGGGACATCCTATGGCAAAGCCTCTTTCCCAGCAAAACCCACTTGAGAAGATGACGTATACACCTCCGTTCGCATCATCCGAGCCCGTTCTCATTAAGGTTGTAGAATGTTCTACCCCTCATGAGGATGACTCGGGAGACTCTCTTCACCTCTGTGAAGGCGAACGATCGTCACCACTCTCGACCGAGTTGCAGCCTCTTCCTGCTGGCCTGTATCATGTTGCTTTTGATCATTGTCGAGAGTTAACATCGAGCTTCCACGATGACTCTCTTGAGATGGTGAATTCATGGGCCAAGGAACCTTTTGTGGCACTGACTCTGGAGTCCGGAGGAAAGGATTCCACATATGAGCATGGTGACTTCATTCTCGATTCACTATACGGACCATGCTCGTGTCATGTCCCTCTAGAGTCAGACATGCTTAGTGCACTGAGCACACATGAGGGCTGCAATCACCTAATGGTCCTCTTTTGTAGAAAGTTCAGAAGGTTGGTTGTAAATGTATATGTCTATCATAAGCATATCAGATTTCGTGTGTGCACTATGGCACTAACCTTGCAGCTAAAGTTTCACTGATACATCAAGGATTGGTGGTGAGACGGGAATGACACCACCGATGATAGCTGCAAGATGAAGTTCCCATGGTCGAGCTTATGACCTTAAATAAACAAAGCACTACCAGGAGATAGCCTGGATTAGCATAGGTTTTATTTCCCTTTTCGAATAAAAGCAAGAACATGTTTTTAGGATAAGTTGTCCTTCGTATATTTTTGGTCACTAACCTTTTAGGTGGAGATTGAAAAGAAAGATGGACAGATGATGCCTACGAACATGTGAGCTACATCAGATAAAACACCTAGATAATCTTTGGTGAAGGAACATTTACAAAAGGAAGCTTGATCACCACACACTCGAGTTTTGTTGCCCAGCAATGCAAACTTCAAGTGTGGGGGAGCTATGTGAGCATCCTGAGTAAAGTTCCTCCTCTACCAAATCTTATCCTGGTGTGGAGATGATGTTAGCTCTTGCATCTTGCCCACTAGCTAGTTAAGTCCTGCTTTTGACATTAAACAAAGCCCTTCCGGATGGTTGCCCGAGGTTCACCGTCTTATGTTCATGCTTATATACCTTTTGATAAATAGCTTGATCATGCTTTTATGCTTCCTTCATTTGTGCTCATATGCTCTGGTTTGAATGCATATGATATATCGTGCATCCATAGATTATTTTAAATTAAGCATGGTGCTTAGGCTAAAACTATCTCCTTCAGTCAAAACAAGACATGGTGTCGAGTTTTGACTGATGAACCTCAGAGCTATATTCTCATAGATGTTGGTTGCATATATGCTGACTAACCCCTGCAGAAAATTGTCAAATTTGAATAGGTAAGTCATTGAGCTAAATTCAAACGGGAAGGTAAGTTAAGGTGTCAGATTCATGGTGCACAACATGCAAAGGTGGTACATATGACCTCTCAAGGGTCCAAGGTATGTATATTCCCCTCTGTGCATGAAGTGTAATCTTGATCTAACCCTTTCGAGCAAATGACATGGTGACAATAAAAATAAAATAAAAACAACAAAATTTTTTTGAATTTGAATAAAGGCTCTATGGTTCTCGAACCAATAGAGTCCCTCCTTTGTTTTCATTTGTCATTTGAAAAACAGCACCAGGTTCAACCACTAGTGTGGGGGAGTTCTCTCAAGCTCATCATCACATTTCCACTAGAGAACTCCCACATAGGCGCTGCACAACATCGACTACGCCTTCATGACAAGAGCAAGGTCAACCAGAGTGAGCCGGCTGCCTTATGGTCAGCCGAATCACCACTGGTCTTCCTTGATCTCTTATCCTTCAGAAGTGATGGTATGTGCACCCTCTATCTCACTCTATCTTATCCATTAGTTTGTTTGAATTTCAATTCACATCCTTTATTTCAAACTCAGTGGTTGGTGCTATGCTTGCTCTACATGATTCTTGTGGTTGGCTTGCATATGTTTTATTCCTTACTCATCATCTTGATGCTTGTGAACAAATATCATTAGGGAACTCATGCTTATCTAAGTAGTTGGCGTTTGTGATATGGTTTGATGATATGATCTTCGCTCTGAATGTCTGAGTGCTTGGGAAGTTTATTTAAAAATCACAAAAACCCTTTGCAAAGCTCCTCTTTGATATGCCACCGTCCTACCAAAGCCATATGATGTTCATAGTTGAAAACCTTCTACTCATATGCTGCTTGTTATTGCTTTGAGCTTTGTCCAATTCTGTGACCCTTGTGAGAATTCTTTTCATTACTTTCATGATCAAGATTCATGTGCACACCACCTATTTCCCCTTGCTATGCTTTTACACTGGAAGTTAGCATTGTATCATTCATCCATTTCATAAAAATAAAGATCCATATGTGGTATGACATCTCTCTCCAAAAGTATCCTTCAAGGGACATGGGCTAAAAAAAAGAGAGAGAGAAAAGAAAAGAAGAGACACATGCTCAAAGCATGATGAAAAAAAAAGAAAAACAAAGAATAGCCCATGTCCAAAATAAAGGAGAAAGAGCAGAGAGATGGTCATGCAAAAAGGAGTTCCATAACTTAGATGGTAATAACTAGTGTCCATTCCGGGGCTAGTGTCCACCTTACCATCACCTCAGCTTCATCATATATGTATGGTAATATCTAGCACCCATTTCGGGCCTAGTATCCACCTTACCATACTCACCATATCCATACACGTGCACATCTTGATCTGATTGTATGATTTAATTTTCTCTGTGGATCCAGTCTGACTTTGCAATATATGTGATACAAGTATGCCATATCCTTTATCCTACCCTGAGTTCCACATATAGCCATCATTAGAAGTAGGGTGAAGAAAGGCAATCTAATGCCTTGGTAAGGACATATACACATTGAGCGATCTGAGAGAATCAAATGCGGAGCTAAGCAAGGTTTGTTTTGCAAATTTATTGCAAAACCCCAAGTTACTTAACATGATGAGCAGGCGTGATTTGATTCATGACCATTCCATTCCTCAACTACCCAAGATAGCATGATAGACACTTCGGAGTTCACAAGTACAAGGTATGGTCTGGAATATCTCTTATGCTTGCTTCATACCTTTGGATATCAAGTCTCACCTTGATCTGACTCCCTTTACTCGGGACGAGCAAAGGTCAAGTGTGGGGGTGTTGTTAACGGCTATTAAGTGCTACTTTTACACCGTCAATACCTGCATAAAATAATTGTAAAAGGATCATCAACACTAGAATAGGGCTTGATACTGATGATTTCCACATGTGTTGATGTTCCTAGCTTTTGTTGCAGGATGCACTGAAATGCGTGCCAAACGGTACAATTGAGAGCAAATAGTCCAATGGCTATTAAAGGACGTCATCATAAACAACCTCAAATGCCAATTTGGACTGCACCATTGCGACGGGCTCGTCGAGACGATCGAAATAGACATATTATATGCCTACATTGGAGTTCGTATGGAGGAGATACACAAAGGACAAAGTAAGACACAAATGCTGACGTCATGCGGGGCCCACGCCTTACCCGCCGTACCTTATCCACCCGGGAGCTACCAGGGACTGCCACCTAGCAGCTAGCCATTGGCCCGTACACGGCGTCGCGGCGTCACACGCGCGCGCGGGGACGGCCGACCACGTGGCGGCTCGGGATAGGGCGAGGCCCCCCCGCACCGAATCGATGACGTGGACCAGGCAGGGCCGCGGGATTCACCGCCCGCCACGTGGCGCAACCCGGCTGGCTGGCCGCTGCTCGCATGGATCCCGCTCCTCTCGTTCGCGCGCGCGAATGCATGCAGGCCGGGGGCATGTGTCGGCCAGGGGAGCAGCGCGCGAAGGCTTCCTAGTCTGCAGCTACGTAAATGGTTGATGATTAGCACAAGAACTAAAACAAATCTCTTCAATTTACGGTGGCATCAGGGGGGGCCAGGCCCCTGCGCGCCCCCCCTGTGGCTACGCCCCTGTCGCCCCTAGAGGTCGGTTCTGGCCCGGTTTTTGAGTGCCACGTGTCAAGCACTTCTTGGCCGCGCCAAGGGAGGCTGCACAAGATGGAGCACAAAGGCAAGCCACCCCCTCCTCTATAAATAGGAGGGGAGGGCCTCCAATTTGAGACACATTCCTTCTCCCTCTCCTCTCATTCTCTCTTGGAGAGGTGAGTTCTCACCTCTCCCATGAGTTGTGTGTGTGATTAGAGTGCTGGGTGGCATAGGGTGAGGAGTGAGTTGATTTCGTCGTGGATGCTCGTTATTCATTTAGATCAATGTGAGTATTTCAGCATTTCTTATTTAGACTACAGTGGACATCATGCATGCTTGATTTGTTCTTGTGTTCTTAGCTCGTTCATAAGTTAGAGGCTTGTGTTCTTCGTGACACAAGGCTTCGATGCTTTAGAGCTAGCTCAGTAGTTCATATACCTGTTTGCGTGCTCTGATCCTGTTTAGCTAAGTAAGTCTGTTGTATCTCGTTTGTTTGCATCCACAACTTTCTTTCTGCTCCGTAGATCGATGACTAGTATGATTTGATTCCGTTCTCTCTCTAGTTCGTGGTTCTGTATTTATACGGGTTGCTATAGTGTTGTTAGCGGGACGACAGACATAACCGCACTATAGTAGTTATCTGGAGTACAGACGTGGTGTCTGGGCTCTGGTTATCCTACGAAGACCGCATGCATTTTGCGTAACGACAGAGGTAGGCCGCAGTGGTGACAGCCTGTTGGACCCTTTGGAACCCTCCGCGCCTGCGTACCGGATTGAGCCCTGTTGCCAGTACATTGGCCTCTCCCTAAATAGTTAGGATGGGCTGGCGCCCCACAGGGAGGACTAATAGCGGACAGATCCATCTTGAGAGTTAAGTCCCTTAAGAATGTGCTTCTCAACCCATATCTATCCCAGCTGGAGTTTGGTGTCTTTGGACCATCTATACTAGAATAGGAGATAGTGCACATCGTTCCTTGGATTCGATACCTTTGGAATACTCTCCTTCCTTGGGGAAGTGCTACATCGGTATTTCCGTGCACTTGCGGTATACCCGGTTGGTCTTATACGCTCCCTCTAGGTGCGCAAGTAGTGGTGACGTTAAGAAACGCCAACACTAGGCTAAGTCCTTTAAGGTCATTTATCGAATATCCCATCACTTTCTTATGCTTCTTCAATAAATTCAGCAACATATTATTCTCCTCGGGACTCAATTCGTCACTCCCAATCACGGGATAAGTCTTGTACGGCCCCAAAAATTCATATTTCAATCCTTTGGGCAATGGCTTAAGATCCACCTCCGGTGCTTGTGGTTCCTCATGTACAATTTCCCCAAGGTCTTCAAAATTGTCCTCCTCTAAGCTTCCGTCTTGCGGTTCTGGTCCTTTGGTTGCTTCCACTAACTCTTCATCTAGCTCATCATTAGATTCATTCTCCATTGCTCTTTGTAGCGGATCCCTAAAAGTCTCAACAAAACGAAGGCTCCCTACCTCTTCGTCATCACGAGGTAGGGGTGAGGCAATTCTAGAAGCGGGAAGAAAATTTTATGTGTGATTATCCCCATCAAGATTAATAGTCACTTTTCCTTTTTCGGCATTTAAAACGGCATTAACCAACTTAAGAAAAGGTCTACCAAGAATTACATGATCATTTTTATCATAGTAGACATCAACAATGAAGAAATCGGTGGGAATGCATTTTCAGAAATTAAAACTTCTAGGTCACGAGCAATTCCTAGAGGTTTAACAATTCTACCATCTCCCATAATTAATTTAGTAGAGGTTGGGACTAGGTCCATGGTGTGATCATGAATTTCATCAAAGATTTTAGAAGACAAGACACTTACTTGTGCTCCAATGTCACATAACGCCTTGCAATTAATGTTGTTGAACTTGCAATCTATACGCGGCGATGTCTTCTCCTCTTCATCGGATCCTATGGCAAAAATTTCAGCGAGGCGGGCGAATGGTGACGCCTCGGGCTTGATTCCCATGATTCTTTTAGCTTCGGCCACATGGCCCGGATCAACTTCTTCTTCGCTAAAGAGTTTTTGAAGGACCTCCCTGGTTGTCTCTAGGTTGTATGAATGTTCCACTTGTTTTTTCCGGCGGGAAGTCTATCTCCAAAGCTCTTGCCGTCCCTTTTTTATTAGGGAACGGTCTTCTCTTGTCAAAGATTTCTCCAAAATCAAGCGGGACCCAATCCATTTGCTCGAACTCCCTTAGTGGCTTCGCGCTCGACATAGTTCTTTCACTTGCTTTGCTTGTCTCGGCGTGATCACTCTCAGGGATAGTTCTAGTTTCCTCATGTTTGGCTTCTTCAACCTTTTTAGGGATTGGTTCCTCTTTCTTCTCTTCCGAGGCCGTATTCCTGAAAATTGCAGCAAGCGGTGCCACACTTGTGTCGCATTCTGGCTTTCCCGAAAAGTTTGGCAGCTTCCGTGAGTGTTTTCTCCATGAGATCCCCTCCCGCACACATTTGAACGTATTCCATGCAACTAGGGGTTAGGGAAAAGAAAAATCTATGCAATAGTACGTCACTAGGAAATCCAAGTCTTGAATCGATTCCATGCTTGATCAATCCCCTCTTCTTCTCCTTGCTTGAAAGTCATCACTTGCCTCCTTATATGTTCAATCTTGGTTATAGGTAAAAACTTGGCACAAAATTTCTTTACCAATTGATCCCAATTTCCCTCGGCTTCGAAGGACGCAAATGAATACCACATTGTTGCTTCATCGGCAAGTGAGTAGGGGAAAAGATTCCATTTAAACCAAGTATCAGGAACTCCCTCTTGTCGTACCGTTTTGCACAACATCGTGAAGCGCTGGATATGTCTATATGGATTGTCCGTCTCTATCCCTCGGAACAGATTAGTTGCTGCCATCTTGATGATTCGAACCTTGATTTCGTACCTTATCGCTTCGAGAATCGAATCCGACTCTTGTACCTTGATATCCTCACATCGAGGGCTAGCATAGTCCCTTAGCGATTTTTCCGGTTCCTCCAAAGGATTTCCAACGAACGCCATCTAGAAAATCAAAAACAAAAAAAAAACAAAAAGAGTGTGTTTCTTGAACACAAAGGTTTGGCGTTAGTAACCAACAAAATCAATGAGAGGTTAAACGAAGTAAACTGGCTTGCTCCCCGACAACGGCACAAGAAAAAGGGGCTTGTTGACGGTTCGAAACCGCGTTCATCTTCACCGCAAGTACACGGAGTGACTTGGTGCCTTTTCACCAAGGGAGGGGACCCTCTAGGTTCTTGTCAATCCACGGAGCAAGGGAATTACTTGCGTTTAACCTATGAGGACCAGGTGTGTCCGAAGACCAGTGGAGGGTCGCTCCTTAGTGATGAGTGATTGACAACGTTGTGTGGACTGATGCTTGGCTAAGTGTGCAGGTACAGGTTGCGGCTTGACTCGTGTTGGTGCAGGTGAAGAACAAGCGCGAAAGGCCTTAGCCGCGGCGGCCTCCGGGTGATGGAGAGGCAAGTAGGCTTGGTTCGATGGACCCGGTGGCCGATGGGGTCAAGTGCGAGCCGTGCAGTGCAAGACTAGCAAGTTGAAGTCGTGAACATGGGCCGGTGCAAAGTAGTGGATCGAGCCCGAAGCTGGCACACGGGGTTTGGTGGTTTACCCACAAAACCATCGGTGGACGGTTTCTTGGTTTGGGCCGCAAAACCAAGTCGGAGGCCCGATGCGACAGAGATGGTGATCCGGGAGCATTGGGAAGCTTCGAGGCGGGGGGCACGTGGCGTGATCGCGGGGCTTGCGTCAAGGCTAAGCAAGTCTGCGGTGGAAGCGTGTCTGCTCGATGAAGACTTGACCATATTACCCCTAAGGGGTGTGTATCTTCTATTTGAGTTGTAGGGGTAGCCTGGTCATTTGCCTCCTCCGGTGGACCTCGTATAAATAGCCGAGAGGTGCATGGCATCTCTCTCTCTTGGACTCTAGGGTTTCCTCCCCCGGTAGATCGCTCTGGACTGCTTCTTTTCTTCTGCTTTCCTTAGGCCAGATTCTTGTATAGACTATGACCTCGAGATGTATGGAAGCATTCGGCATTGCGGTGATCTCCTAGCTCTTTGTGATTTTCGTGTCATTTTCGGGGCTATTTTTGAGGAGTTTCGTTCTTCGCTCGATTCGGGGATTTGAGGGTGTTTTCTCTCGGATTTCTTTGAGGGGATCATGGGTGGATGCCTTGCGCATCTTTGTGTGTGATCTTGACCCCTCAAACGCCGGGAAACACCTTCGATTCGTGAGTTTTGTTTGGAGCCTGAGTTCTTGGTGGTAGTTCGTGTGATCCGCGATTCCAGGTGATTTAGTGAGCTAGAGGGCAAGATTTTGGGGGCATAGCTTCCTCTTGTGACGCTTATCATCTCCCCCAAATCTTGTCTCAAGAGCTCTAGTTGTTTGGGAGATCCGGGGATGGATTTGGAGTGTTGACCTTGCGGGGTCGTGCTCTTCCTGCTGTGTCTGCGTCTTGCGGACTGTTCGCCCAAGGGTCACGCACTGTCCGTGTGGCGTGAGTTCATCACAGTTCGTCGCGTGTTCGTGCGCGTTCATGTTTCGATCCGTTTCGCCCCTAGGGTTTTGTTGTAGGCTGTTTGCGAACGGTCCGTGAGTGCTTCACGAACGGTCCGCGTGGATCAGTTTTTGTCTGGGGTTGGTGCGTGTTTGTTTGGGGTTTTCCACGAGTCTGGCGGACCGTCCGTGAGACCCGGTCGGACTGTCCGTATGGGTCGATTTTTCCCCGGAGTTTTAGTTAGTTCCTGAGTCCATTTCGGACCGTCCGCGCCTACCTTAGGGACTGTCCGTCCCACCCCGGCGGACTGTCCGCAGCAGCCAGGCGGACTGTCCGACCTGGACGCAGGAACCTGCTGAGTTTGATCGGTTCCTTTGATTCTTGTTTCGTGCTTCCGCGTGTGCTTCAAGGAATCGTTCCGAAGACTTGTGATTGATCCATAACCTTGTTGTCTTGGCGATTGGTGTTTGATTCGATCCAACTTCCGTGTGTGACTCGGATTCGAGTGGGGTATTGGCCGAGTTCTTTTCAAAGAATTTTTATCAGCCCTCATTCACTCCCCCCCTCTCTGGTCTCCTATTAGGTCCTTCAATTGGTATCAGAGCCGGTTATGGATCTTCTTGATTCTAACCAGTCTAAGATCCAAAGATGGGTGACTATGGCAAGGGGTCGGGTCCTCCACACTTCGATGGCAAGAATTACCCGATGTGGGAGAGGCGTATGGGCGTGTTTTTGCGTGGGAAGGGGACTCTGATCTGGGATGTCACACAAAATCCTCATTATGTCATTCCACACAGTTTTCTGCTTCCAGGATCGCGGGACATGTGTGAGGCCAACAGCAAGGCCGTTGATTACTTGTTCCGTGCTCTCTGTGCCTCGGAGTTTGAGCGAGTGTACGGAGAGAATGTGGCCGGAAAGATGTGGCTTAAGCTTAGGAATTCTCATGTTCTTAATGCCCAGGTGCAAGCTCATTTGTTTTCCACTTACAGGAGAGAGTACGAGAACTTCACTCATCTCCCGAGTGAGTCGACCGATGCTATGTTCCAGCGCTCCACCAGTATAGTCAACAACATGAGGGCCAATGTGACAGTGCTCCCATATACGGACCATGATAAAGCTATCAAGCTTTTGCATGCCCTGGATAGGTCTGTGTGGAGTGCCAAGGTCGAGGCCATTGAGGAGTCGAGCGTGTATGACACCTTGTCGCTTGATGAGCCGTTCTCTAAGCTCAGGTCTTCAGAGGTTGATCGTGGCTTGAGAGACAAGAGCGAGAGCCCCATTGATCCTTATAGTTTGGCTCTTGTCTCAGGATCGAGGACTAATGCTAACTCTATTGGTTTCTCTTTGTCTAGTCTTGTGTCCTTGCCAGATGAGGACTTTGAAGTGCTGAGCGAGGATGATCTCGCCTTGTTGAGCAAGAGGTTTTTGTGGATGTACGAGAACCGCAAGAATGCGAGGAGAAGCTCGGGGATGTGCTATCGGTGCGGGAAGCACGGGCACTTCATCGCTGAATGCCCTCAAGCCATGGAGATCAAGAATGACTACAAGGGCAAGCCCAAGCACGACTACAACAAGCATCGCTCCCAGAACGACTACAAGGACAAGCGCAAGGACAAGGGCGACAGAAGGCCCAAGAAGAGTAGCGGGTACAAGAAGAAGACAGCTCGAGCGATGGTTGCCGGAGCGAGCGACATCAAATCTACTTCCAGCGACTCTTCTTCCGGTTTGAGCAGCGATGAAGATCAAGATCGGCAAAGGATAAGCGATACACGGGCAAGAACTTCACCGGCCTCAATTTTGTCGCACAAGGTGGATTTTGTGGCATGGCACATTCCAAGAATGGTGGGAAGCATAGCTCGGATTCAAACTCTGACTCCGAGGAAGAGGTACGACATGATCCCAACTTCTTGCTAGAGGAGAATGCTTGGCTGAATGAGTTGCTTGATAACAGTGATGATGTGCTTAGGATGACCAACAAGGAGAAGAGAGAGTTTAGGTCCTTGCTAGGTGATGCTAAGGACAAGATAGTTGAGCTCGAGTCTTTACTTGTTGATGCTAGAACTGAGTTAGACTCTTTGAAAACTGCTCCTGTTGTTTCTGATGAGGTTGATTGTAGTGATTGCAATGTTTTCCTAGCTGACATGACTGCTCTCAAGGAGAAGCATGGCTCAACTCTTGAGGAACTAGATGTGCTTAGGATTGAGAGTGATGAATTGAAATCTAGACCTGCTTTGTTAGGTGCTTGCACTTCGTGTCCTGTGTTGCATGCTAGGCTAGATGAGTCTCACACCAAGATAGTTTCTCTTGAGGCTGCATTGAAAGCTCCCATTCCTACATCATGTTCTACCTGTGAAATGCATGTTTTGAAAACATGGAACTTGCACACTATGTTGACTGTTTGTAGGATGAAAATGATGAGTTGAGGAAATTTATGGGGTGGTTGTCTGGGCATGTGCCATAATTGAATTTGATGTTGGCTCAGTTTAAGAGGTTTGATGATCAGGCGTTGGGGGCTGGCAATAGTGGTGAGGGAGAAGATAAAGCTTGGGAGATTCCTATTCCACCTCACACTACACCCATGAACAAATTTGAACCCAAGCCAAACCATCTCAGAAACAAGCTTGACACAACCCCAGATCCTCCAGTGTTCCCCCACAAGTCAGAAAACTACCAGAAACCCATCAAGTTTGTGAGCACCCAGTGGAGTGTCTTTGGTGGGAAGTCAGGAGAGAAAGCTGCTGAGAAGCCCATATAGAAGCCACAGCCTAAACCACAGCCGATCCGCTTCCATTGTAAGTACTGTGGGAGGGATGGGCACAAGGATGAGTTCTGTTTCAGGAGGAAGAGAGATGAGAGGTTTGCTAGGGAGAAGGCGAACAAGGACATGTACCACCCATCCCATGGGGTGCCTGAGCCTCGCAGAGGGCCTCTACCTATGGGTGAGGTGTTTGTGCACACAGTTCTCACTCGTGGAGGTGGAGGTGGTTTTCCTCAGAGAGATAGGCGTGTTGGGTTTGGGCGTGGTGAGTTGGATGGACGTGCTCCTGGTCGTGACCGTTACGAGTTTGGGAGGCATGATCGGGGCTTCGGGTCTCAGATGGACTACGGGCCACGTTTTCCCCCTCGTGGTGCGTGTACTCCTCCAGTGAGACGTGACACATTCTTCGGTGGTAGGCGTGAGACGACTCAACCTAGAGGCATTGATAGGATGGAATTTGCTAACTCTTCTTTTGAGCAAATGGCTCGACACTGGTTTGACTCTTTTGGTACTAACCCTAGTGTTGAGTCGCTTGCTCATTCTCGTCCTCATTTTTGATTGCAGGTGGGAGGCTTGGAGGACTTTTGGTTCATCAACTCCGGTTGTTCACGTCACATGACCGGAGATCGTGGGTGGTTCTCCAGCCTCACCCCGGTGAGTACAAGGGAGTACATCACTTTCAGGGACAATGGGAGAGGACGAGTGCTTGCTGAAGGTATGGTGAAGGTGAGTAGCAAGGTGACCCTGAAGAGTGTGGCTGTGGTCAAGTCACTTGGTTTTAAACTATTATCCGTATCCCAGTTGCTTGACGAAGGTTTTGAGGTTTGTTTTAAGTTGGGCGCTTCTCGTGTGCTTGATTCTCGAGGCGATCTTGTCTGTACGATCGTCCCCGAGGGTCAAATCTTTCGTGCCAATTTTTCCCAGTCTGTTGGTCCTCCTCAATGCTTTGTTGCTGGCATTTCAGCCGAGCTTTGGAAATGGCATAGGAGGTTGGGACACTTGAGCTTTGAGTTGCTTTCCCACTTGAGTGGTCTTGATCTTGTCCGAGGATTGCCGAAGTTGAAATTCGAGAAGGATTTGGTTTGTGCTTCTTGTCGGCATGGAAAGATGGTTGCTGCTTCTCACGCCCCTCTGACCGCGGTCATGATCGAGCGACCTTGTGAGCTGTTGCACATAGATTTGGTTGGGCCAGCTCATGTTCGCTCAGCGGGTGGGAAGTGGTATGTTTTAGTTGTGGTAGATGATTTTTCGAGGTACTCTTGGGTTTTCTTTTTGGAGGATAAGGGCGAGACATTTGGCTTTGTTCGAGACTTGATCTTGAGGTTGAAGAATGAGAGACATGGTGATGCCATTCGAGCTATACGCAGTGACAATGGCACGGAATTCAAGAACTCTCATTTTGATGCCTTTTGCAGTGATCTTGGTTTTGATCATCAGTACTCTTCTCCATACATCGCTTGCCAGAATGGCATAGTGGAGTGGAAGAACCGAACCCTTTGTGAGATGGCCAGGACGATGCTTGATGAGCATAGGACTCCTAGGTGTTTCTGGGCCGAGGCGGTCAATACCGCTTGCTATGTCTCAAATCGCATCTTCCTTCGTGCTTTCAAGAAGAAGACCTCTTATGAGCTGATGCATGGGCGACAACCCAAGGTGAGTCACTTTAGAGCTTTTGGTTGCCAATGTTTCATTCTGAAGAAGAGCAAGTTGGATAAGTTTGAGTCTAGATGTTCAGATGGTATCTTTCTCGGTTATGCGATTCACTCTAGAGCATATCGTGTTCTCAACCTTGACACTAACCGAATCATGGAGACTTGCGAGGTAACCTTCGACAAGACACAACCATGTAGCTCTTCTGCTTTTGAGTGTGCAGGTGACGAGGAGATTGGAGCAAGGATCTTTGAGGATGAGAAGGACGGAAATGGAGACGACGACGATGATGGTGGTGATGCTCTCGTGGCTGATCGTGTACATGCTACTTCCACTATGACGATGACGATCGAGGACGGTCCATCCCCTACACCCACTACGACTGAGGCTGTTCGAGTGGAGGCCGCTGCTGAGGGGGAGATTGTGTCCAGGCGAGAGGCTCCCCGGCGTGTACAGGTCGATCACCCACCGACGACGATCATAGGTGACCTTCATGAACACACTACACGGTCGAGGTCAAGGAACACTTCTCATTTCGCTCACTCTGCCTTTGTTGCTTCGTTTGAGCCCAAAGATATTCGACACGCTTTGTCTGACGAGAATTGGGTGAATTCCATGCATGAGGAGTTGGAGAATTTTGAGAGAAACCAAGTTTGGGTGTTAGTCGATCCACCACCAAATTGCCGTCCCATAGGTACCAAGTGGGTGTGGAAGAACAAAGAGGGTGAGAATGGGTTGGTTGTGAGAAACAAGTCAAGGTTGGTGGCTCAGGGGTTCAACCAGAAAGAGGATATAGATTGTGAGGAGACATTCGCTCCTGTAGCCCGTTTGGAGGCAAGTAGGATCCTTCTAGCCTTTGCCGTGGCTAAAGGGTTCAAGTTGTACCAAATGGACATGAAGAGTGCTTTCTTGAATGGGTTGATAGAGGAAGAAGTGTATGTGAGGCGACCCCCGGGGTTTGAGAGTGAAAAATACCCACACCGTGTATACAAACTCCAGAGAGCGCTTTATGGGTTGAAACAGGCACCTCCGGCTTGGTATGGTAGGTTGAGAGGCTTTTTGCTGAGTAAGGAGTTTGTGATGGGCATAGTTGATAAGACCCTGTTTCTCCTTAAGCATGGAAATGACCTGTTGATTGTTCAGATTTACATGGATGACATAATCTTTGGTGGCTCTTCTCATGATCTTGTTGCTAGATTTGCAGATGACATGAGCAGGGAATTTGAGATGTCTATGATGGGCGAGCTGCAGTTTTTCTTAGGACTCCAGATCAAGTAGTGCAAGGACGGGGTGTTTGTACATCAGGCGAAGTAAACCAGGGACATGGTGAAGAAGTTTGGCATGAACAACTCCAAGCAGCTGACTACACTGATGGGTACCACTATGGCTTTGGACGCGGATGAGGATGGCGAACCCATGGACCAGAAGGAGTACTGGAGCATGATCGGTTTCCTCCTCTACTTGACGGCGACGAGGCCGGACATACAGTTTAGTGTGTGTCTGTGCGCTCGTTTTCAGGCTTCACCGAGGACTTCAGATCGGTAGGCCGTCAAGCGGATTTTCAGGTACTTGAACTACACTCTTAAGTTTGGTCTTTGGTATTCTGCCTCCTCGACACTCAAACTTTATGGGTACTCCGATGCTGATTTTGCTGGGTGTCGATTGGACCGCAAGTCTACCTTTGGGTGTTGCCAGTTTCTTGGTTCTTCTTTGTTCTCTTGGTCATCTCGCAAGCAATCCAGTGTAGCCCAGTCCACTACAGAAGCTGAGTATGTTGCCGCCGCTAGTTGTTGTTCCCAGCTTTTATGGATGACCTACACTATGAGCAATTTTGGTGAGGAGTACTCCCAGGTTCCACTCTTTTGTGACAGCACCAGTGCCATAAGTGTAGCCAAAAACCCAGTCCTTCACTCCAAAGTGAAACACATCGAAGTGAGATACCACTTTCTTAGGGACAATGTTGAGAAAGGGAACATATCCTTGTCCTATGTACCTACCCAAGATCAGCTAGCCGACATATTTACTAAACCACTTGACCAAGTTACCTTCACACGCTTGCGAGGTGAACTTGGAGTGTGCTTTCCTTTCTAGCTGGGTCTTGGAGCTTCTCATGTATATATGTGATATATGTATCATTTTGTTGCATTCCATGCATGCATGTTACTTTCTGTACAAAACCTGGTAGGATAGCCATCTTTGGATCATTTATGCTAGGATAAGCTTCTCTTATATACTGTGATCACTATGATGTGCTATATGTGAGATATGTGTATGCTCTGGATTGGTGATGTGAATGCTATGCTCTTGATGGTATTGTCATATTTTCATGATGAGATAGCTTTCTTGTGTTGAAAATGATAAAATTGTTTCACTCATGAATAGATACTTGTCTATGCTCAATTTGTGCTCAAATGCCTATATCATGCTTAGTTTGTGCTTGAGTATCATGCTCTCTTTGCTTGGGGTCAAAGATCCATTTGTCATGATAAATGTTTAGCCCATTTGTTCACTTGTGGAGGAGCATAAGCTTCTTTTTGCCGCAAAGGCATTTCATGTACTATGCTTAAATTTGAAAATGAAATTGGTGTATGAATCGCCTTATGCTTGAAAAATGAGCTCTTAATCATGTCTTTATGTTTTGACATTCATATCTTGGGTGCTCAACCATTGCATGTTGTCTACCATGAGAAGTCTCATTTTAAGAAGTAGACACATGGCTCGGTGGCTTTGACATGACATTTAGTAGCTTATGGGCGTTTACCATGATCTTGTGATGAGAACTTGTGATCTTGTATGAGCTTTGGATGATCTACTTTATTTTTGCTCAGATTGCCATGGATAGGGCTTTGCTCATGAGATGAATGTTTCTTTGTGAAAATTGCTTAAAATTGCTTTTGGCCATGTCACATGCTTATATGTCTCTACTTTCTTGATGGCAATGCGCTAACTACACCATGTCTACTTTGCTTGCTCTATGTCTCATTTGTAGCATTTTGTTGTGCTCTTTGTATATTTCAGATGCTTGGTAGATTCTATATATGCTTTGACATGCATTTTTCATGAAAACAAGGGGAAGAGTTTCATATATCGGCATTCATGCATTCTCAACAAGGGGGAGAATATGTATGAAAGGGGAGAAGTTGTATGCATTTGGGGAGAATTTTGTAATTTTGTGAGATTGTTGCATGTGGGGAGAAAAATTTGAGAAAAGAGGTTGCATTTGCTCAGGGGGAGTTTGCATATGTGCAGGGAGAGCTCCTTTGTGTTTGCCTGAGTTTTGTGCTTTGTGGTGTGTTTTTTGTGAGCTTTGTTTATCTCGGCTATGTTGAGCCATTGCCCTTCCCTTAGGGTGCCGAGACTTGGTCTGGCGAGTGATCGTGTTTTTCGCTTGTTCTTTGGCTTTGGATCACTTGCTTGGAGGTTTGTGTTCGTAGTTGTTTTCTTTTCTTTTTCTCTATGATGGTTACTATGGGTGTTGTCAATGCACTCATCAAGGGGGAGATTGAGGACCAGGTGTGTCCGAAGACCAGTGGAGGGTCGCTCCTTAGTGATGAGTGATTGACAATGTTGTGTGGACTGATGCTTGGCTAAGTGTGCAGGTACAGGTTGCGGCTTGACTCGTGTTGGTGCAGGTGAAGAACAAGCGCGAAAGGCCATAGCCGTGGCGGCTGCCGGGTGATGGAGAGGCAAGTAGGCTTGGTTCGATAGACCCGAGGCTTATGGGGTCAAGTGCGAGCCGTGCAGTGCAAGACTAGCAAGTTGAAGTCGTGAACAAGGGCCGGTGCAAGGTAGCAGATCGAGCCCGAAGCTTGCACGCGGGGTTTGGTGGTTTACCCACAAAACCATCAGTGGACGGTTTCTTAGTTTGGGCCGCAAAACCAAGTCGGAGGCCCAATGCGACGGAGATGGTGATTCGGGAGCGTCTGGAAGCTTCGAGGCGAGGCGCACGTGGCGTGATCCCGGAGCTTGCATCGAGGCTAAGCAAGTCCGCGGTGGAAGCGTGTCCACTCGATGAAAGCTTGACCATATTGCCCCTGAGGGGTGTGTATCTTCTATTTGAGTTGTAGGGGTAGTGTGGTCATTTGCCTCCTCCGGTGGACCTCGTATAAATAGCCGAGAGGTGGATGGCATCTCTCTCTCTTGGACTCTAGGGTTTCCTCCCCCGGTAGATCGCTCTGGAGTGCTTCTTTTCTTCTGCTTTCCTTAGGCTAGATTCTTGTATAGACTCTGACCTCTGGATGTATGGAAGCATTCGGCGTTGCGGTGACCTCCTAGCTTTTTGTGATTTTTGTGTCATTTTCGGGGCTATTTTTGGGGAGTTTCATTCTTTGCTCGATTCGGGGATTTGAGAGCGTTTTCTCTCGGATTTCTTTGAGGGGATCATGGGTGGATGCCTTGCGCATCTTTGTGTGTGATCTTGACCCCTCAAACATCGGGAAACACCTTCGATTCACGAGTTTTGTTTGGAGCCCGAGTTCTTGGTGGTAGTTCATGTGATGCGCGATTCCTGGTGATTTAGTGAGTTAGAGATCAAGATTTTTGGGGCATAGCTTCCTCTTGTGACGCTTATCATCTCCCCCAAATCTTGTCTCAAGAGCTCTAGCCGTTTGGGAGATCCAGTGATGGATTTGGAGAGTTGACCTCGCAAGGTCGTGTTGTTCCTGCTCTGTCCGCGTCTTGCGGACTGTCTGCCTGTGGGTCGCGGACTGTCCGCGTGGTTTGAGTTCGTCGCATGTTCGTGCGTGTTCATGTTTTGATCTGTTTTGCCCCTAGGGTTTTGTTGTAGGCTGTTTGCGGACGGTCTGCGAGTGCTTCACGGACGGTCCGCGTGGATCAGTTTATGTCTGGGGTTGGTGCGCGTTTGTCTGGGGTTTTCCGCGAGTCTGGCGGACCGTCCGTGAGACCCGGTCGGACTGTCCGCGTGGGTGGATTTTTCCCCGGAGTTTCTGTTAGTTCCTGAGTCCATTTCGGACCGTCCGCGCCTACCTTACGAACTGTCCGTCCCACTCCAGTGAACCGTCCGCGGCAGCCAGGCGGACTGTCCGACCTGGACGCAGGAACCTGGTGAGTTTGATCAGTTCCTTTGATTCTTGTTTCGTGCTTCCTCGTGTGCTTCAAGGAATCGTTCCGAAGACTTGTGATTGATCCATAACCTTGTTGTCTTGGAGAATGGTGTTTGATTCGATCCATCTTCTGTGTGAGTCGGATTCGAGTGGGGTATTGGCTGAGTTCTTTTCAAAGAATTTTTATCAGCTCCCATTCACTCCCCCCTCTCTGGTCGCCTATTCGGTCCTTCAACATAACACTAACTTAGTTGATTAAGGACTTTATGATGTAAAGATTAATCTATAAAATAAAGACAAACTAACCCTAGATTATGTTAAAGAGAGAGAGAAAGGTGGTTCACGAGTATGAAGAACGTATGGCCATGGAGTCTAGGTACTTGAGATGCAATCACCCAAAACATGATAAAACCCCGATCCAATCTATCTAAGGATGTGAACAATGAATTAGGCGTTTCCCTTCCCTCATACATGTCACTACGCGAAGGTAATCGTCACTAACCCAAATGAACACGCTATGTTGACATGATCTACGGGAGCAACCCTGAAGGCAATGGTAGCTAACCTTAAACATTAAGCATCAACAACAAACGGTACGAAAGATAAAAGATCCGAACAAGAATGGGTGACTACATATCAAGATCCATTACAACTCCATGGACAAACGATTGCTTTACCCCATCAAGACGCTAGGCATGGCACTGTTGAACATGGTGGATGCCCCCGATGGAGTTCGTCTCTCGGTGTCCTTCAACTCCGGCGGTGCCGTGGCAGGGCCTCGACGTCCTCCTTCCTCGTGGTGGCCTCCCTTGACCTAGGTGATGATCCTCTTCAATCTTCACCCTCTCGATCAACCCTCTTCCTTGTGATTGATCTCCCGAGGCTCCTCTGGTCGTCTTTCGCGAATGGCTCCCCTTCCCAAACATTTAGGGTTGCACGAACTTATCACTGAAGAAAGGCGGCGGCGAACTGACCCCAGGAGGTGGTGGGCTGGCCGGCCTGGGCCGGCCGACCTGGTGCTCTCCTGGCCCGGTTCGTCTCTGTCTTTTGCCACGTGTCATTTCTTGCACTTTGGGTGTTTCCTCCTTCGGATATGGGCTTTGGACATCGTTATCCCCTCGACCAAGTGAAGGGGTCTTTACGCATGATCTTCCGGTCTTTTCACCTTGGTCCTCGGAGATTCTTCATTGAAGCACATTAGTCCTTGCCACCTTTGGAGTCAAGTTCACGCACGGTCGGAGTCCCTTGATCATCATGTAAATCGTCCTCCGAACCGAGTACATCTCTTCTCATTTAGTACATGAATTCCTGCGTAAACATAATACTCATAAACACACATCCAACGATGAACTTGTTATATCATTAGTATGCCTAGTGGCGTGTTAGTTCCGACATGAAATCCAAACTATAACATAACAAGTGTTCTTGGTTGACGGAAATCGACCGCCAACAGCTGCAGGGGTGTTGGGCTGCGCGGGGGTGAAGAATAGGGGGAGGTGGGATGGACTGCGCTGCTGGCTGGGTTAAGCAGGCCGTGTGCATGCGAGGGGAGAGGGGAGAAGGGAAAGGGTTGGGCTAGACTGAAACTGGTGATGGGCAGAAAGGGTGGATATCGGCCCACTAGTGCTTGAGAAGGTTTTTCCTATTGTTTGAACCTTAGTTTGAATTCAAATTTGAATTTGGATTTCAAATTTGAATGGATTCAAGATGTGTGGATGTTCTTGAAATTCCTTAGGAGAACTTTAGAAAAGAAAATTTGGGGATGAGAAAAGATGTTAACCACTCAAAATGCATATGAGTTCTAGGGTTAATTTTCAAAAGTGTATCAAATAAATTAAAATGCAAGGGCTTTTGTGTAAAATTTCTATATGCTTTTAGAAAAAAGTTTTAGGGGCTATTTTTAAAGGTTTACAAAAACCAGGATGTTACAACTCCAAGCACAAGAGCCGGGACGAGTACAAGGGCAAGAAGACGGGCGGCTACCACAAGAAGAAGTCTAGAGCGATGGTGGCCGGTGCGAGCAACATCGTCACTTCTTCTTCTTGCTACACTACGTCAAGCTCTAGCAGTGAAGATGAAGACCATGGAAGGCCCAAGAGCAAGAGGCACATGAACAAGAACTTCAACGGGCTCAGCTTCATGGCGGCAAGTGGGTTCTACGGCATGGCACACAGTTCGGGTAGCAAGAAGAGCAACAAGGATGACTCGGACTGCGACTTCGAGGATGAGCTACTTCCCCCCACCATTGACTCGTGAAGGGCCGGATTGGGCGACTAGAGAGGGGGGAGTGAATGGGAGCCCATAAAAATTCTTCTCGAGAGAGATGACTCCTCGGACGAGATGAACACGGTCTCAATCCCAAAATCACTTTCTCCACTCTATCCGCACGTTTGCCAAGATCACGAAGCCACTCGAGTGCTACTGATCCTAGGAGCAAACCTCACCTCCAAACAGCTCAACCACGCACACACCAAAGTGGAAACCAACCTAGGGAAAACCTCTGCCAGGGGCGGTCAGACGGCATGGACAGGGCGGTCAGACCACCTAGGCCTGGAGATTTCCCTTAAACACCGAACAAAGCTCACAACCTCAAATAGACACAACATTTTGCGTTGAGACTCCTCTGACCAAGGCAAACACGCTATCAGAGAAATCCCCCAGAAAACCAAACTTTCCTCACGAAACCCTACAGGGCGGTCAGACAGCCTACCCCACGCGGTCAAACTGGCTCCCCTCCAGAAATATGGCTGTGGGATAACTCTCAACTTCCCATCACCCGATCTCCAAATTCACCACAAGGATTGCAGTGAAACTTCGGGGATACCTGGGTCACCTCCTAGACAACCTGTCCACCAAAGGATATCCACCGAAACACACTCAATCAAAGGGAGTCGTGAATCCAAGGGCTCTATGTCATGAACTTGAGGAACTCTGAAAACCACACAAGTCGAAGGTTTTCCCGAGCGATTGCTTGGGAAAAATCACCAAGAAAAGAGGCACAAAGACCTGATGTGTGGCACCCAACAAAAATCCCACCAAGAAACCCCACAAACAAGCCACCACGAAAATCCCCAAAAATAGCTTTGAAAATCACAAAAAGGGAAAATGCCGGGAGACAAAGGGAGACAAGATGAACCACGCCGAAGCTTCTGTACATGCCATGAAAGGTTCATACAAAGTCTAGCAAGCCGCCCAAACATCCATCCCTCTCTCAAGATGACTAATGAAGCTCTCAAGCTAGCCTAGGGAAAACTAATGTGGAAGAGAAAAATGAACTAGGGTTCCAAGAGTTGGCTGCCATCTCCCCTCAAGTGAGTTTATATGGAGGGCGCTGAATGACCAAACTACCCCTACTTACGTAATTTAAAATACACACCACTATGTAGTTTTGGGGATTTCGCGACCGATTTTTATGGCGACAGGTGGTTTTGGTCGCTATAAACCGGGTATAACGCGGCAATAGTCTATATTGGTCGTGATAAGGGTGTGTGTTGCGACCAATTGTGTAGCGTTGCAATTTTAATGGCAATTGCGACAACGCATGGGCCTCGGCATTGTAACGCTTATTGGTAACAGTTGCAGTAGTTGCCCATATCACAACGACTATGACACGTCGCTATTAGTTGTGCCATGTGTTGCAAAAGAGTATTACTTTTAGTGACGAAAATGCACTTGTTGCGACAGAAACATTTGATATTGCAACATGCATCGAAATTGTTGCAAACTAGACAGGGGTATGGCGACGCTAACACGTAATTGTCGTGCAAGAGAAGATGCTATTGCGACAAAAATATCCCCGTTGCGATCAAATGCACTATTAGTCGCAATTGATGCGTTCGTGTGTGTCTAGCCCAAGACCTGTTTTGTAAACCTTGCAAAAAACCGAGGCCCATCAATGAAATCGACATTTGCTCAACTCTAAACCACTTGCAAAATTCGAGGCCTAACGGACCCACAGATGGGTCGGCCGAACCACGTGGGCCTATTCGATGGCCTGTAGGCCTGGACCATGTCCTCCTGCACACGACTATCTATCTTTGTACACCGAATCCTAACCCAACTCTATTCGTTTCACCAAGTCCTAACCCAACTCTATGTCATATCACCCATCGTAACCCAACAATATATATCGACATGTAATACGAGGAACGAAAAATACCCAAACAAAACATCCTTGCTTGTTGTCGTCACGCAATCCGCCGGGGTGGCGCTGCAAGCTCCGATCATCTGCAACCACGAGCGCAAGTGCGATCACCTGCATCACGACGGGAAAAGTCTGTTCTTCGGATCCAATGCGCCAAGGTATAATTAATTATGAGATCCATGTGCATGGAATTTTATTTGTTTGTTAATTAGTTTGTATATACATCTAATTTTAATACAATAATATGTAATACTGATCAAGCATGCCCTTTGTCCTCACTGTTCTAGGTGATTAAACTCTGTTGTAGTTGGTTTTCTTGCAATGGAAAGTGAAGAGGATTGCAGTTGGATGGAATTGGCGACTACAGATGATGCGTGGCAACGCGGCTTCGAGAAGTTTATGTGTTTGAAGTAGAAGAGGATGGAGAGTCTCAGCAATGTCCATGTTGTAAGTGTCGTCACATGGCATATCATAACAGAGACACTATCGAAGGTCACTTGGTTAGATCAGGGTCTGATAGGGGTCATAAAAGAGCAAAAAAAATGTCATCATCTTGCTGCTGATCCTATCGCCCGTGTGGATGATTACGACAATCTTGACGATCATGACGATCATGACGATCAGCATGCAAATTTTTCGATTTATTGGAACAAGCTAAGATAGAGTTGTACCCTAGTTGCAAGGAGGCTTCAAAGGTTTCTTTCATTATCAAGCTATATTAGATCAAGTGCATGTGTGGTCTTAGCAACGCTGCAATGGAGCAAATACTATTATTATTCTGTCTTGTGCTGCCTGAAGGGCATTGTCTCTCAGATTCCCTGGACAAAGTTCGAAAGGTGGTTCGTGACCTTGGCTTGGACTACCAAATGATTCATGCTTGTGTCAATGACTGTGTGTTATTCCGTGGAGTGTACACAGACATGGACAACTGCCCAACATGCAATGCTAGTAGGTGGAAATTTACAGATTCAGAACAGGGGACTAGCGTGGTTATCACTGATGAAGCAAAAGAGAAGCGGTTACCTCGTAAAATACTGAGGTATTTTCCACTGATTCCTCGACTGCAAAGATTAATTATGAACGAGGAAATAGTGACATATATGCGTTGGCACGAGGACGAATTGATTGATGATCAAAAACTGAGACACCCAGCTAACTTAAGGGCATGGAAGGTCATGAATGAGACGCACGAGGACTTTGCAGAGGATCCACGTAATGTCAGGCTGGGACTTGCATCAGATGGCTTCAATCCATTCGGGATGTTGAGTTTGGCTTAATCTACATGGCCAATTTTCCTAATTCCTTACAACCTACCTACTTGGTTGTGCTTGAAACAATCCTATTGGATCATGTCCATGCTAATTCCTGGGACTAAATCTCCAGGGATTAACATTGATGTGTATTTGCAGCCTCTTATCAATGAGCTAAAAACGCTTTGGAGTAAAGACGGAGTTGAAACTTGGGATGCGAAGGCTAAGCGTAAATTTAAAATGCGTGACATGTTACTCTGGACAATAAACGACTTTCCTGCTTATGCGATGTTATCTGCTTGTAGCACCAACGAGAGGTTTGCATGTCCTTATTGTCACAAGGACACTGAGTGCATGTGGTTAAAATTCGGTTCGAAGCATTGCTGCATGGGGCATCAGCATTTTTTGCCTACAAACCACAAGTGGCGAAGGGTCAAGGCTAGCTTCAATAACTTGGTTGAGACAAGGGAGGCACCAGTGCCACTCAGCAGTGAACAAGTTCGGCAGCAACACGCTACCTTTGAGCAAGTCATCTATGGAGCCACTACCTCTAAGAAGAGGAAGCAGCGTGATGAAGAGACTAGATGGCACAATTGGAGGAAGAAGAGTGTTTTCTTTGAACTTCCATATTGGGATTCATTGCTCATACGCCATAATCTAGATGTGATGCATATTGAGAAGAATATTTGTGAGAGCTTGCTTGGGACTTTGCTCGACATATCCGGTAAAAGTAAGGACAGTGAGAAGGCTCGACTTGATCTGCAAGAATTGGGTATAAGGAAGGATCAATATCCAGTTCTCAATGAGAAAGGTAAATACGAAATGCCACCAGCGTTGTACACATGAAGTCGTGATCAAAAGAAAATCTTGTGCAACTTTCTACAAGGTGTTGAGATGCCCGATGGTTATGCTGCTAATATCAGGATATGTGTTGATGTCGATGGGTGCAAGGTTTCTGGCATGAAAAGTCATAACTACCATGTTATCTAACAAAAACTCCTACCTTTTGTGGTACGTGAAATATTTCCTGATCAAGTAGCGCTCCCGTTGATCCAGCTCAGCAGGTTTTGTAACTTGGTATGTTCAAAGGAGATTGACGTGACCGAGATGCAAGAACTTAGCAAATCGATTGCAGTGACCCTTTGTCGTGTTGAGATGATTTTCCCTCTAGCATTTTTTGATATTATGATGCACTTACCGGTTCATCTTGCTTGGGAGGCTGAATGCGGAGGCCCTGCTTGCTATAGGTGGATGTATCCAGTTGAGAGGTACCTACGTACAGTCAAAGGATATGTGAGGAGCAAAGCGTACCCAGAGGGTTCAATAGCAGAGGGATATATATCGGAGGAGTGCCTTACATTCTGTACTCGGTTCTTTGAAGGTGTTAGTACGAAGATTGATCGGCCAGAACATCAAGAAAATAGCGCTTTTAATGAACCACCTGCTGGTCTAAGTGTATTTGTGAGCAGGGTCATGAACAGAAAGAGAACTACTTCTATGCATAATATGGAGGTACTAGGTTCCGATGTTTTGCAGATGATGAGGCACTACATAATATCAAACTGTGATGAGGTCCTTCCATGTATAATGTAAGTAACACATGTAAATTATTTGAATCTTGTTACATGGTCCACACTACATATCTCACTATGATTATTTTCCAATTAAAAAATGTTATAGTGAGCATAAGGCCGAATTGGAGAAAGCTGGATCGAAGAATGTTGAAAGGAGGCACACCGAGGAATTTGTGTCATGGTTCGAGCTAAAGGTGAGTAATATACATTTGTGTTAAATTTAAACTCGTCAATTTTGAATGTGGTCGTAACATATTGTCAAAACATATGTGAGTGTAGATGAGGAACCTGCATAGCGAGGGGAAAGCAGATGCCATGATTTATTCTCTATCTCGTGGTCCTGAAACAAATATAGCTACTGTGAAGAATAGGTGCTCAATCAATGGTTTCTATTTCGAGCATCGCATGTGGAGAAAAATCTAACAACACAGAACAGTGGTGTTGTTGTCAAGAGTAAAGATTGCATGGAATGGTTTGGACAGATTAAAAAAATCTACATCCTTGACTTTCATGAAAGGCAGAAAGTCACATTGTTCCAATGTGACTGGTATGATGTTCCTAGACCAAGAACAAACAGATCAAAAGGGTACAGTAAAGATAAATTTGGGATTATCGATATTGATACTTCTAAGCGTCGCTATTCAGGTGAGCCTTACGTCCTGGCGACACAAGTGGAGCAAGTGTGCTTTGTGAAAAGCAGGAATCCGAAGAAAGAAAAGTGGTGCAACATCCTTAGAATGAAACCTAGGAACCTGTTTGCCATGCCTGAAGGAGAGGAAGACACTGACATTAATGTTGGTGATACTGATATGGACGAGGTTGTTATAGGTTTGAAAATTTTTTCTGTCATGGACAAAGAGGATCTGTCAACTTGGAGGAGGCCAGATGTGGAAGGGACAAGTGTTGATGCTTCTGTTGTTGATCTTGCTAAATCGATGCCTGAACCAGATCACGCAGACATACCTGAAGACGACGACGATGTTGATGACACCTACACTGGCGACGGAGTGGTTGCTCCAGCCAATTCAGATGGACAAGACAACGACAGTTTTTTTTCATAACTAGGGGTAGCTGTTTTTCTTAATAATTAGGGGTTGCTTTGTTTACTTCTTTTGAAGCAATAGGTCCAAAGTTTGTGTGCAATAAATAAATTTTGGTGAAGATTGGAGTTTTGTATGGAAGATTGGCTTGAGTCTTGTTATATAGTATTTATGTGCGTTCATGTTTATGTTTATGACGACAGCTTCATGGCCTTAATTTGTATATCACTATTATTCCCATGAAAAAAGAAAGCAAAAGCAACAGTCAAAAGACAATATATGTATGAAATATTTAAGGTAGCATAATTCAGTAGACTAAGGACACATCTGCTTCTTCTTATTAAGGTAGCATCGTACCCCCAACATCTTTGTTCATCACCTAAGCAAAAGCAACAGACAAATGACAGGGAAGAATATATCATATCTACTTTTTCAGTTCAGATTGCTTCATCCTCCGCTCCATTCCCCATCAGATTCCTGGGTGTAGAACTCACCCCTCGGATGCTTCCGCTTCACTGGAACGCGAAGATCTTCAGCCATCTGAAAAATTTGACATTTCACAAGGGCGTCACAGTAAGCATTTATAGAAGGTCATCAACTGCATTCATGCCAGTAGCAAATTATGTTTTTAGAAAATCTCTGACTGATGTTTAACTTGAAGGATAGTAACATCACCTCACGAAGAGACTTAGTAGGTCTATCGTATTCATCTTCATCGCTGTCGTAATTCAGCATCATCATGCATTGAATCTTTGGGAAAAAAACTCATACTTATTTCCTTTTAACTGAATTACATGCAAATCTTGATCAGAACATATGACACACACAATAATTATGAACCAAATTTACTCCATTTCATCAAAACAATTAGTGTTGCACCCTCACCTCATACAAACATCCTCGCAGGCCAAAATCGTCGATGCCCATTTCCGCGTCCGATTCAGTAGTGGGCCAAGCCTGAGTGTGTAAGTGGCGGCTCTTTTGCTACATCGAAACAATTTTTTCAATTTGTCATTGACAGATTGTATAAATATGCTGGCACGAAAATTACTACCACTACGTAACATTGCAAGCTATCATTCAATGATAAAGACGCAGGATTGGGTCTGGCTCACCTTGTTCTTCTTGCGCAACGACGAGGATTCGGCAATGATTACTATTCTTCTGTTCTTCCTGGGGGCGGTCTTGGCAGATCGGAAACCTGTTGGGACGAAGGGGACTTCTACATTCACGGCGTGGTCCAGGTCGACTTCGACCCGCACCTCCACGACATGCTGATGGCTCATTCATGGCGGCTCAATGGAGTCGACGATGTCGATGACGGACTTCGCGAGAAGTGACCAGCAGTGTCGCGCGACTGCTTGTGAGATGTGTGTGTGCGTCGGGCCATCATTGTGATGTAGGTGGGTGAGACGGTGGAGGTGGAGGTGGAGATGGGAGGGGTGGAAGTTATAGTTGGCGAGGGAGGAAGAAAGCGCGCGAGATTTTTGGGACCTAAAATGGCCAGGTGGGAAAATTGCAACTTGGTGGCTTCGAATATTTCAATGGGGATTGGGCTGCACTTTTCTTGATTGTGCTCTGATTTTTTGTAAAGACAAAAAGGATCCTGGTACATGATGAATCAGTTGCTTGACCAAACAGATGTCAAATTGACTAGTGTTTCTCGCGAATTTTTTCCTATTGCCTTATAACAAAGTAATGCGCCTTATAACAGATGTCAAAACACATGATAGAATTATGCCACTCAAGATCACAAAGTAATGTGTTTATTAATTTATTTATTGCTTTGCTGATTTGTACTTAAAAAACAAGAAAACAACCACTGATAGAATTCTGGTAGAGCTCCAATTTAACTCAAATAATATTGACTTAAATAATGATAGGATTATGACACTCAAGATCACAAGCACTCACCATCGACAAATAGTTGATTTATATATAATATAACGAAAGCCCCATTCATCAAGGGTTGTTACACAAGCATTCACCAGGGACCATATATTTCCACATAAGTAATGCCACTTCACAAGGGTCATTACACAAAAGCCCCATTCATCAAACCTACTTGTTCATCAGTTCCTACTGTTGATCAGTACCTACTTGTTCATCTCTACCTCCTTTTGCTAATATATGGAGGGAGTAGGTCACTACACAAAAGCCAGAATTAGAACTGACCAAACAAAGTCATATAAAATAATTACCAGAAATAGTCATATAGAAATGACCATATCAATAGTGGTAGATGAAGTCATCAAATAAACATGCATCACACCCTGGCATTCAGTCACTTAGTGCATTACAGATAGACATTATACACAATATCACACATTACAATAAAGTTCTCAAGTCTAACACATAGATAAGATAGATTATTACAGTCAAAGTCTCTCATGATACTTAAGATAAGGCAAAGTTCTCTCTACAAAAGTTAAGCTAGACATTCATCCTTCTTCTTCTTCTTCTTTATCTAGCCATCACAAAGCTTTAATGCTTCTTCTTCATGTCCTGCAAGAACTCTTTGGCATCAATTTGAGTTATGAAGCAATTTGCCTAAAAGCCTATTTTTTTTACATAAACAATGTGTGCAAGACTAGCACTCAGCATTTTGTATTTTTATTGACAGAAAATACCAAAAACAGATGATGGTTCTGTTATAAAAACTACCAACTAAATCAGCATATGAACTAGTTTCTATTTGACCAAAGAACAAGCTAACCATATGAGCTAGTTTATGTTATAACAACCTACGATTAAGTTAACTCACACTAAAAAATACATCATGCAGAGCGATACAGACCTAAACAAAATATGAGGAATTAACAATACGATGGTTCGAGGGGGGACTAGTTCACCTTCTTCAGCTGCTTCCCCTTCTCATTGTCATAACGTGGCAGCTTTCTAACTCGAAAGCCTGCTTCCAAGAGTTCGTGGCAATACGAACAACGGGATGGGTCGATCTCATCATCATAGCCAATGCTTCCAGGGTAGGTACACGTGTCCCCTCGCAACCAAGTGGCAGGAAACTCTAGAGGTTCGATCTAACAGAAATAGTTATTGAATCATTGTACCATAACAAGAGATCTAGTACAAGAAACAAGAATATACCAAAAAAGTACTCACAAATGCGTAAACCGAGATTGTTTCATGCTTCAAAAAACTAAGTTATCTAGCATCTGCAATATACCTACCAAAAGTGGATCTTTGTCTAGTATCAGGGAATCAAGCAAAAGTGAATCTTTGTCTACCAAAAGTGAATCTTTATCTAGATTCAGAGAACCTAGCAACAATTGAAGCTAGCAAAAGTGATTCTTTTTCAAGAATGTATTCAATCGTACTGACACAATGTCACTGGATACTATCCTAGCACAAAACAAAGTAGTGCTGTGTTTAAAGGAATTAGGAGTTTGCTTAGTGTCTTCACATGAAAAGAAATTCACTTAAATCCTTTAGATCAAAGTTGTAAAGGACTACTAACGGAAATAGTGCTTGAATCATTGTATCATAACAAGAAATTTGACACACAACAAAAACCCCAATAGAACTAGCACAAGAAGAAAAACCCTAATGTCCTGTAGCACACTTACATCATCTGCTTCTGCTTCCTTCTCCTTCCCCCCTGCTTGGGCCTGGGGTGAATCCTACATTGCTTGGTGGCGTAGTAGGATCCTCGTGCTTCACGTCCTCATCGACCACCATGCGGGGTAGCGAGTGGTTGTACTAGGCTTCCGCGTGGCCGCCTGTAGATGTGTCCAGGGTGGAAGAGCGGTGGCGGATTAGAGAAGGAAGCAGCGCCGGCGGCCCGCATGTGGTCGGAGGCACCGAGGTCGCCGGGTACCGCGTGAAGCGCCCATTTGCGTAGCGTGCTTGCCTCCTAGAGTTGTGGTCCCTCCGCTCAGCCATGGTCATTGCTCCGCTCCTCTCCTTGGCTTGCTGCGGCAAAGGATGGGGGGAGATGGAGGCGGCGGCGGCGGCGGTTTTCCGCGTCAAGAGACGACAGTTTGGGGAAAGAAGGCGAATTGCTAGGCTGCGAGACCGTTTGCCTTCTATATTTTAGAACTACTATAGTTCACATCCCCATTCAGATGACAAATGGTCCCACAACAAAGGGCCCACATGCCAGGTTTTCCGCGCTCGCCACAAAGTCTCGGTGGGTCCCACCTGTCAGCCCCGAAATCAGATGTGTTTTTGACTTCTTGAAGAACAAGCCCCATTTTTCTTTTTAATATCTGCATGAACCTTGTATCTAGTATTTCTCCCTCATATGAACTGCAAATTAGATCATTGTTTCTTGCTCAAAAAAAGATCATTCTTTTTCCTAAAAATTCCTAAAATCATGCTGTATCAAGTTATCAACTTATTAAGGCTAATATTTTGAAAAATCTACTCTAGTCGGTCTGTCTGAACAATTTAACAAATTGAGAACAACAATCAATCTTTTTTATACACAAAATTAAGTCAACTGGAAAAGTGATGAATACCAAAGCAATAACATGAAGTACAAAATTGACAGGCTTCTTAGATAGAAAGTATCTAAGTCAATCTACGATTAATGACCAATGTATACTACACCTAACAAAAATGACAACATGACCTAAACAAAGATTGTAGACCTTTATGAATTATGAAACTTTTGTATTCATCACTTTTCCACTTGTCATCATTTAGTGTATGAAAAATCTTGCTTGAAGTAGAGAATTATTGAAATTCACAATTTGGATTGTTCAAACTCTGTCAAATGGAGTAGTGACTTAAATAAAGTTTGTAGATGTTGATGAGTTCTACAACTTTTGTATTCATGACTTTTCCATTTGAAATCATTTGTTGCCCCAACTAAATTTGAGAATTTCTAAACTGATGAAATCTGAAATTTAAGTAGATGAAGGTAACTCAAAGGGGGAAATGCCCAAAACAAAAGTTGTAGATCTCGATAAGTACTAAAACTATTGTATTGACAACTTACTTGTTTGAACTCTTTTTTTATGTCTTAGAATTTAAATACATTTCAAATCATTAAAAGAAATTCAAAACTAGTTCACTTCGGTGACTAGTAACTAATAGTAAACGCAAACGAGTTGACTACCTAGTGGGTCCCACTTGTCAGCGGCTTCTTTGTGTCCCCACTACTTTTCCTGGAAGTAGATCCTCTACATTGTCTAGTGGGTCCCACTTGTATGCGGCTTCTTCAAGGAAACTGTGTCCCCACTTCCTTTTAGTTTATACACGAAGCTGAACCGACAGCATAGAATATTGCCTTTCTGCCTCTTCCCCCAAACCGTCCCATCGCAACTGGGGTTTTCTTGCCTTCACCCATTGCCGGCGGCTGGCCTTCTTCCCTTCCCATCGCCGGAGTGCCGGACTTCTTCCTCCTCGCCCGCCTGAGTGCGATGATGGGGTGCTGGCTTTGTGACACAAAAGGTCGTTTATCACGACGTTCGGCGACCTCGGGGGCATCGTCAAGCCGCGACGCCTCATCTACTACTGGGGGATGGGGTGGGCCGACTCGAATCGTCGATTGTTCGGCCGCCATGGCTGTGCCACCTTTCTTTGAAGCAAGAATACCCGCCGCATTGGCCCAATGCGACACACTAGGAGGCAGCGCCACCGTAAGCATGAACCAATGGGACGCACTGGCATCAAGCTCCGCCGCTCCCAACATCACGAACCAAGGAGATGCACTAGGCACAAGCGCCACAGCGTCAGCAGGGCGCGTCAGTGAGGTGAGCCAATCCCAGCTAGCATCTCCACATATATATAGTAATGGATTAATTTCAGATTGTGAACTTTGTTTCTTGATTTGGAACTGTAGCGTCGCAAGCGCCGCCGTAGCGAAAGGTGGGAACCATGGCGCCCCGCCGTCATTGCAAGACCTTCAGTTTGGGATTCGGTACTGGCTACTTCAAACCACGACGTCGTCTTCTTCAAGGAGAAGTATCCCATCATCCGTACAACTATCACTAGCAATGCGGTTGTGGTGGAGCAGTTCATCAAAGAAATCCGAGGTAGCACCCCGGCAAAACGATTGCACGTTAGGTTGGACGCAGAGTGGGTGGAACTCCCCAAGAGCAGCGGGTACAAGACCACATTGTTGCAATTGTGCGTCGGGCCACGTTTCCTTGTGTTCCAGGAGCTCCATGCCGGCTACAATCTCCCTGATGTCCTTGTCAAGTTTCTCACAGAGGAAGGCCACGTCTTCATTGGAGCTCATATATCAAATGATGTTACACGCTTAGAGCAGCACTGCGGCATCATAATCACTAATTGTATAGACCTTCAATTGACTGTACCTGAAGTTGCTCAGGAGTACAGATGTCTAAGCAAAAATGGTACGAGATCATCACTAGAAAAGTTGGGAGCTCGACTACTGAAACTACCTCTCTACAAGGATTATGGGTTGGATCACACTCTGTGGGGTTTGAGGTATTTGACAAGCTGGCAAGTTAATTACGCAACCCAGGATGCATTTCTATCATTTGAGATTGCAAATCAACTTGTGGTCAAGCATGATTATGCAACAATTATTCAGTACTGTGTAGTAATGTGCTACCCTAAGAACAAGTCAAGGTGTGATTAAGAGATTGGAGCCTTACCAGTGTGCTACACCTTCTGTTGTGCTAATTTTCGGACTTTGTTTAAGTCATTTTTTCTACACCATTGATTTCACATGGCTTAGTCTTCAAAAATCTAAAATGTATTAATGAATTAAATAAAGTTTGTAGATCTTGATGAGTTCTACACTTTTGGTCATTAATGAGTTTTTAATTTATCATCATTCAAGACCCTAAAAATTTGTGAAAATCTCAAATTTTGAAATTTCAATCTAACATGGTCATAGCTTAGAATCTAGTCAATATATCTATAGAGCATACTATGGAAGTAGGTATAGACAAAAGGTACAGACAGCAGCATGTACTTCAACACATATATGTATATTTCACACGGAAGGCTATATAGTTGCATTACACAGTTGATGATCAACACAAATAATTTACACAAATTTATACCCGTGCTTGATCACAAGACGATTTGCTACCACAAATGACATATAAGCATCTTTGGTAGCATAATCCACCTGCCACCGCAAGAGATATGTTCTACCCCACTGACTGTGGTCGACACGTTTCTTCTTGATTGTTAATCCTAGTACCGCTGATGCAAGTTCCTCCAGCGATGACCTCCAATTATGCTCAGGTTTTCTCATGTGTTTATATTTTTCAGTAGCTTTCGGTACTTCCACCTGGAGGTCAATTGGATTGCTAATATTGACCCCACAATCTATCATTAGGCGCTTAATGTCATTTTGAATATGTGCTCCTGTAAAAATGTGCCCCTCCTCTGTGAGGAACTTCGTCATGACATCTGGAAGTTTGCCGCCGGCCTGGTACACCTTGTTTTGCAAAAAAGTAGTAATTGATGGATCACAGACGAGCCACATCATTAAGGCGTATACAATCATATGAGAAGAATATGAAACTGATATACCTGAAAGACAAGGCAGCGACACCCCACGCAGAGTTGCAACATGGCAATCTCGTAGTCGCCGGCACAGGCGCGACGCCACTCGGTGTCTAGTCCCACTATCATACCACCGAGAGGTTGATCACTTCTGATATCGTCGAGGAATTGTTTGACGACCACCAGATCACATGTGATTGTCGTGTTGATAGTCATTTCAAAGAATTTGACCTCGTAGTTGCATGTCGGTGGCCACGGATCACGTAGCGGCGCTTCCACTATGATGACAGGCCACTCTTCCCACTCACTTCGGGCAGGCCACCCTAGCGGCTCAGTGTCGACCTTCTCCGTCAACTCATCCCACATTGATCTCTGTGGGACGTCGTCGCTGCCGCCCTTCTCATCGCAAATCTCTTTCGCCGGACTCGAAGGAAAGCCACCGGACTCCATGTCACAATTCACCAGGGAGGGAGAGAAGAATGGTGAGTGCAAGGTAGAAGAAGGGGTGTAATTTGGAGTGCAGTAGATTTTAAACTGCCGCGAACAACCGAGCGAATCGTAAGTACTACCGTTTCGAGAAACGACGCAACTTCTTAGACAGTCATGCGGAACGGCAGCTGTTGTACGTGCTACGTATCCAGGGCATGGGCATGTGCCCCTATGCTCACAAAATCCGCGTCCAATTTTTAAAATTTCATCTTCTGTGTAGGAGATTATAGGCAAAAAAAGGAAAAAGTCCAAATTATAGGAGATTATAGGCATTGTGGGCCCTAGCTTTCCGAAAGAAGCCAAAACCGCCCTCCTATCCTTTTTTCCTCCTCCCCCAAAACACTGGGTTTTTCTCACCATTCCCCTCGCCGGACGCATCACCTTCCCCACCACCGGCCGCATCCTTGTCATCCACTTGGAGTGCGACGATGTCGAGACGCAAGAACCACAATTCCCTGAGGCAGTTACGCGATGCACGAGGTCAGTTCTCGCGAAATACGGTGACGTCCTCCTCTAGGCCGTCGTCGCGACGCCGTGGCACCAAATCAACCACGGGATTTGGAGCAATCACCGCATCTTCGTCCAGTAAGAAAGGACATGAAGTGGGAGCAAGCGCCGCCACCCCCAAGAACCAGGGTGATGCAGCGGGTGGTGCAAGCGCCGCTGCTGCCGCCCTATCATCACGCATCAATAATAACCAGGAGACCAAGCCCCTTCAATCATTTCCATAGTCATTTATAGATTGGTATATAACTGTACTCGAGGGTTAGTGCAGCTACACGATGTGGGATTTAGGGAGTACAGATTTTGTCTTTGTTCCTTTTGTTGATTGGATTTGGTCATTTGGTGCCAGCCAGAAGTGAGGCTGTGTTAGGATGTGCTATCTTGAATTAACACTAGTCACACTATTATGAGTGCAGCAACAGTAGATTGTGATTCACATTTGTTAGATTCATTTTTGCTGCATTCACAATTGCAATGCACCAAAATATTCCACATGTAGAAGGTCATTGTATGGAATATCATAATTATTCTTTTTTGTATACATTCATTGACAACACCAAAAAATCATTGTAAGGATTCATCATTTTTTGTACCACATCCTTAATATAGGAATGCAACAGCAAAACAAAACAAAGGATTACATAATATAGCGATAGTTTCACTATGTTAACATTTGTTATCTCCTCATAGGTGCGACGAACCCACCAAATATGTACTTGTGATCCTGTTACCCTTGAGACTGATGTTCAGTATGACTTGACAGACATTAAATAAAGTTTGATGGAAAGAAGTATAAAGTTGTGTACCACAAGATCACTTGGCTATAAATGCTGAGAGCGACGATAAGGTTACCAATGATCCAGTTCTGTCTGGTGGGCAGGTGATGTGCTACATCATTCTTCTTTTGTGTGACGCTTTTGGACTTTACGTTAACCAGATGCTAATGCACCCATTTGTTAAATGTTAGATACAGCGCATGTCTGAGTAGCTTCGCAAAGCTATCAAACGAATGATGCAGGTTGGTGAGTACCTCACTGCAGAAGTAGGTGACTGAGCTACTTGTCTAAGAAGAAGTGTCCATGGGCATATGTGCGTCGATGCCAAAGGTTGATGAATGTCACCACAACAACAGCAACTTATTAAGGATATATAGCTGGATGCTAGTCTGCTGATGTTATCTATATGTAAAAGAACATGTGGATTGGATGGTGCGTGTGCTTTCATAGGGTCAAAATGGCAACAAGTTTTTAGTACTTTATATATGTGTTACTATGTCCCTATCATTTTTTTACGTTTGGTAGTTCAAAATTGAACTAAGCAACGTCCAATATTATAAATTGGAGGGAGTATTACTCTAATACTTGCAGAAACTGAGGCTCATCAAAGAAATATATCCTTAGCCCAACTCTAAATCACTGGCAAAAGTGGAGGCCCAACAGACCCACGGATGGGTCGGCCGAACCACTGGTTCGGCCGAACTATGTGGGCCTGGACCATGTCCTACACACAAGTATCTATATCTTTGTACACCGAGTCCCTAACACAACTCTAAAGGAAATCTAAAGGGGGGAAAACATTAAAGCAAATTAACGAAAACCAAAAACTAAAAAACAATTGGAAAACAACCAACAACGAATCGAACCATGGTCCTGGATTGTACACACTGGCACCCTACCAATGAAAATGACCCCAATGAAGAAGCTGGCCACCAAAGTGAAGAAGGCCACACCAAAAAAATCTTAATTTGTCTGTGTGTTGGCTTTGGACCTTGTTTTGTCACTAGTGCTTTTGTCTGTGTGTTGGCTTTGAACAATTTGTGTCATGAAGTATCTGTGTTGGTCATGAAGTATTTGTGTTGAACAATTTTATGAACAATCTTTGCTTTTGTCATGAAGTATCTGTGTTGGTCATGACCAATGATATCTATCAGTGTTTTCAATCTATTTGTGTGTTCCATTTCAATCATACATTCAGCACATACATTCATCACATTGTTCATGAAACACGACACACAAGGGAGATATATTCAACACATTGTTCATAAAACACATTGTTCATAAAACACAACACATAGGGGAGATACATTGCTCCCAGATACATACATTGTTCATCACATTGTGGAGATACATTGCTCCAAGATACATTCTGGAGATACATTGCTCCATTCTTGGAATCTACCATTACTACTACTTCTTCAACATGAAACCTAGTCCAACACACATAAATCCTACGGCCAATGCAGTCAACACCATCACGACATTCATAATTTGCTCCACTTTCGCCTCCATGGGATGCTTCTGCTACTGCTGCTGCTGCAGGTTCCTAGCTCCTCCTCCCCTTCCTGCAGACTCAGCCTCTTCTTCTTCACCTCTTCCTTCCTCAAACATCTGGATCACATCGGCCTCAATCAACTCCAAGAAATAGGCCATTTGCCATCTATAGTAGTCACACCTTTCTGGAAGCTGAACATCAACATCAAATGATAAATCCTTCGCAAATCAAAATAAACCGAAATGCTAACCCTAATCCCAAACTCACCCATTTTTCCTTCCTTGGACACTTGATGTAGATCCGACCGTAGTTTGTCAGGGAATCTTGCTGCGTGCGCCGCTCAATCAGCCGTGCCCTTTTGCAGTACGGGCACTGGATCAACGGTAAACCTGTTTCCTCACCGAACAGGGGATAGGAATCTGCTACCTGGGCCATCGGTTGCGCCCTCCTAACAGCGGACGAAGCAGACACCCGCCTCCTTGCACCGGACGAACCACCAAACTGCGCCATTCTTTGCGTGCGGAACCCTAGCGGCCAAGAGGCGAGGTTAGCGAGGTCATTTCACGTGCTCAATCCAGCGTGGAGGGAGGAGGTGGACTGCCACGTCGGACAAAGTGTCGAAATTGTTGGGTGCCCAACCTAAGAGTGGCAAAAGTGTAGGAACCACTGTAAAGGTCCCTTTTGAAGGAGCGACCTCTGTAAATGTGGCAAAAAATTAAATATCCTATGTGCTGTGTGTTCTGTTGTGACAACTATAGAATTAGCACCGTTGTTTGTTTATTTAATTTTGCATGACACTACTCCCTCATACGAACTTCAAAATAGATCATTTATTCCTACATATTCCTAAATTCATGCTATATCATTGTTTTGAAATTTATTAAGGCTATTAGTTTGAAAAAAACTTGTCATGTTAGTGAGTTTCAAAAAATGACAACTACAATCGATATTCCCATACACTAAATGATGTCAAATGGAAAAGTGATGAGTACCAAAGCTTTATAACTCATCAGGATCTACAAACTTTATTTAGGTCTTTCAGTCATTTTCTAAAGTAGTAATAATGTGAAGTACGAAATTGAGAAGCCTCTAAGATAGTTTCTTAAACTAAGTCAATCTAGGAGTAATGACCAATGTATCCTACAACTTTCGAAAACGACAACATGACCTAAACAAAGATTGTAGACCTTTTTTATGAAGTATGAAACTTTGGTATTCATCACAATTCCATTTATCATCATTTAGTGTATGAAAAATCTTGCTTGAAGTTGAGAATTATTGAAATGCAAAATTTGGATTGTTCAAACTGTCAAAGTTAATGGATTTGTGACTTAAATACAGTTTGTAGATGTTGATGAGTTCTACAACTTTCGTATTCACGACTTTTTAATTCGAAATCATGTATTGCCCCAAATAAATTTGTGAATTTCTAAACTGATGAAATCAGTAATGTAAATAGTTGAAGGTAACTTGATTGGCGAAATGCACCAAAATAAAAGTTGTAGATCTCGATAGGTTCTAAAACTATTGAATTGCCAACTTTCTCATTAGAATTCATTATTGATGTCGTAGAATTTAATTCCATTTCAACCATTAAATGAAAATAAAAAATGAAGACGTGTTTGACCGTAGTGGTTCCCACTGCATGCGACAGGAGGGAAAACTCACAACATTTTTTTGCCAAAAAAATTTCACAGCCCGCGTGATCCAAGTTAAATATCACCTCCCAACGTTTTCGGCCAAATAAAATTTCACATCCCGCCATTACCCCCCAGATTAAAAATCGCATCCTCATCCCACATCCCCCTAAACCATGTGCGGCGGCGGCAACCATAGTTACAGAAACTGGTCTTCTCGGGAGAGCGACGACGAGGGGAATGTGGGTGGCCGGAGGGGCAGGACGGTTCCTCACCACCCTAGCGCGCCGCGAGGCCATCCATGGCCAGCAATGGAAAACCCGTGGCACAACAAAATGGGTACGATGTCATCGATGTCGATATTGACATTGACGGTCTCAGGTGCGTATCGGCCGCCTCGCTCTACACCTTCTTGATGAGTTTCCTGGCTTTCAGGATAAAATTGTGTGTAGTAGTTACGTTGTTCCCTCCACACAATCGATTTGATATACCTCCCTTTGATGACAGCCCAATCTCATTTTATTTATCCATTAAAATTTACATTCCTATGAGGATACATGTGCGCATCATTTTATTTTTTTTATTTTCAACATCCGTCTATTGTTTCATCTTTTCCTTCATTAGAAATACGTGTTCATAGTTATGTGCTCATGCAGGTCTATCTCTATCTAAAAAATTGTAACCGAAACTAATTGTTGTTGTGAAACTCGCTGAGCTGAATAGGCATTGTGCTATTTGACCACTACATATTTGTTTTCCACATACTTCATACTAGTATATATATACATATATGCATACACCATTATTAGTACTACATCCAAATTTTTTCCATGTGTCGTATTAATATTTATGTGCATGTGTAGAGACTCCGATTTGACAGGTGATGTGTGGACTGTACTAGTCGAAATCCGTGGGGAAAATCTATGATACGTCTCTGCTAAATTGGACAAGGGTATTAGAGACTTTAGTGCCCTGACAGATATTAAAGAAAAGTTTGGATTTGAGTAGCGGGACCACATGTACTACATGAAGAGAAATGAAGATTATACCTGTACAGCGAGTCCTATTGAAATTAAATCTAAGAAAGATATATTGCAAATGGTTAAGTATGTGGAGTCAAGCAATGAGAGGAAATTAAGGTTGGTACTGTCAAAAACTGCTGTTGATGCAGGGGCGGTTAGTGTTACACCCCTGAAACTTCAGAGGCGGCATCCTAATCCTTATGATGACCCTGATTCTAATGCAGAAGATTACTATGATGTTGATGATTACAAAATTTGGCTTGAAGAACAAGACGAGGACTGTGGTACGTATGTTGCTTGTTCTACACTAGCCACATGTAGCCTTGCCTGCACATTATACTCATACCAGTGTTTCTAATTAATTTGCAGACCTTCACGATGACTTCAGGGAAGATACAATTAAAGCGTATAGTAAATGGTTAACTAGTGTCAGATGTCTCAAAGAAATTAGTAAATCAGTTTTCCTTGTCGACTGCAGCTTATTTGTGATGAAAAATGTGAACCTTCTAAGTGCATTTGTTTTCCTTTTTTTTAGTGGTGCATGATAAAGTTCAAGCTAAACCTACAGAAGTAGTCGTACTCCAACAAGATGAGAGCAATGACAGCAGCCCGACGCTACCACCAGAAATGATGCTGCCACCAGAACTTCCAGCACATGCTAGGAGACCAAGGAAGACAAAAGGTTAGTAAAGCTCTACACCTCGAGAAACTTCACTCTTTATTTTTCATTGGTTTCTGCAACTGCTATTGTTCAGTAGTGAATGTTATTTTCTCTGGTGTGAATGCAAGTAGGTGGCAAGAATGTTGGCCGTGGAACCCTGAAAGGGTTATATACAGTTGCCAAGAGATCAAGATCTGGCTACGAAAAGTTGAAAATCCAAGTTTCATCAAAGTTAGGTGGTCCCTGTGGAGAAAACAGACATACCTTTGTTGATGAGATTGTTGTACATACCAGGCAGAGGGCTCCACTAATTGGAGTTTGATATTGGAGTAAAGTGCTTCCAGTAGTCAAGAAAGAGATCGTAAAAGCTGTAATGATAAGTCACTGTCCACCGCATGCACCATATTAATTTAATACAGCAGATGCATTCCCTCTATTTTGTTCGTATCCAGTTTTATGATTGAATCATGCATGAATAACAAGGTTTCATCCCACCAGGAAGGATGCGATTTTGAGGGCATTCAAAATCTAGAGGAAAAGATATTGAAGATTGCCCACCAATGCTACAAAGGTTGGCGAGGCGACTTGAGTGCTACATACAAGGCGTACAACAGTTATCCGGAAAGAATTAGGCACAAGCCTACTGACCTAAACATTCTGGAGTGGCACTATTTGTGCCACTACTTTGGAACAAAAACATTCAAAGTCCAATTTTTTCTACTAAATGAAAGAACAACATTGTGAGTTATATAGAAGATGAGTTCAACCTTTCATCACTTAACAGCACTGGTTCACTCCTTGTAGGATCAAGCACCCAGAAATCTGACAATCGCGGCCGTCTCAGTGGAGTTGGGAAAGGGTAAAGATTGGTTACAATATTCTCATCTTTCACTATCTACATAAGAAAATCATATATTGATGTCGTGTAATGATGCAATCATAGCGAGATCCCAAAACCCGTGCTGAGCCACGCTAGTTGGAACTTTGGAAGGTTACTCACTCAAGGGATGGAAAATGGAGAAATGAGGTGGCTGAGACTATTTATGTGAGTACAAATTTGATTGTTACCTTGCGTGCACATAACACTTGTTTAATTTTGAATCAAACCATGGGCACTATTTTCTTACAATTTTGTCTTGCCCACAACATTGTACAGTCAGGAAATTAGCTCTACTAGCAAATCCAGATGAGGGGGGCGAAGACACAAGTTCCACTCCTCGAGATGAAGAGGAAGAGAAATTTTTCCAGGAAACATACATGGAAAGAACATATGTCAAATCCTCCGTGTCACGTGGCTATGGTTACATGTCCACTCCAATCAGCAACAAAGTGTATCAGGAGAGGTTGTTACATGAGAAGCTCGATAAGGTCAAAGCACGAGAACGTCATCTGGAAGAAATACTCAAGATGCATGAAGCTGACAAGGAACACAAGAACGAAGAATTTAAGAAAATGATGGAAAAGCAAATGCAAGAACAATTTGCAAAGATGATCGAGCCTATCAAACACTTGCTGCCATGTCCAGAGGTAACCAGATGATTGTACATGTTGTGTTCATAACTTGGCCAATGCAGCTAATATCTTACCTTCCATCGTTTCAAATAAGCAGAATACACCTCAATCCAACAACAGTACAGGTCAAGTTGACCCTAGGGTCGATGAGGATGGCATTGCTGCAAGAACATTAGTGCAGAGTCAAGAAACAATGAACATGGTAATGACTATACTTGGTTGTGATTGAGAAATGCATATTTATACCACTTATCTCTCGCCTGCCCTCTTTCACAATGTGTAGACTCCCTCTGAAACCATCAACAATAGTTCTAATGAAGGTGTACATACGAGGCCGGAGGAAAACATTCCTGCAACACTAGTAGTGAAGGATCATTTAACAACAACCCAGGTAACGACACCGAACAAGCTTTCCAATCATGATGCATGGTGTCGTGCTTTTAATCACAACTAATATAGTTCCGATATAAAACTATACATTCCAGATGCATCTATCAAGCACCATGACAAAAGACAAAGAAAATGTGCCACCTAACATCAGTCATACAAGTGCCAACATTTCCAAGACACTGTTCGCAGAGAAACATGATAATTGTGCTCCACCTTCTGCACCTTCTTCTGCACCTACAAGATATATCGCTACAAACACGTTGGTGAATCAGTCTAAGACGCGATCAGGAAAGAAGAGAGCACAAGATCAGGTACTAACTGAACTGTCCTTTCTTAATGCCATTTATATTTTTCTACTTCCAATCCATATGATGCTGCATATTCTCATTCCAAGAAAAATTGGGTTCAGATGATGTAATTCTCTAATTTCTTTACATTCAGAATGGCATGGAAAGAGAACCTCTGGAGACGAGAAAAGACTCAAGATTGGCCAACAAAATCCCTTCGGCATCAAACAAGAAGCACAAGCCTCCAAGAAAACCTCAGCTCCAGAAATGATGAAGATCTTCAACATAATGGGTGGGAGTGATGCTAGGCTCTTTACAAAATTTGTTACTATTAATGTGTGTGATGGACAAGAGTGCAAAATTTAATGTGGTGAATTTTATTCTATTATATGAATAATTGTGGTCTTGAATGACATGCGTGAATGTACATTGGTTGCATCAATCTATGTTTCGAATATTTTTGTTGCATTAAAGAATCCGAAATTGGGGACGGTGGGCATCCAGCGTGTATCCTATGGCGCCCAATATTTTGTTGCGATTTCCTCTATGCCAATAGTGACGAACCATAGTTCGTAGTGATATAGTACATGCATATGGCGACCCAAATTCATCTAATGCGTTATCACTAGCGCATATAGCGTGGACACATGCTTCGTTGCGATACCCCTACTCATATAGTGACGGTACTCATCGTTGCGATTTGGTTGAAGAACGTGGCGATGACCAATCTTTGCTTGAGTGACCATCTACGTGTATAGCGACAGAATTCAGCATTGTGATTTTGTTCAAGCATCTAGTGACGACCCATCATTGGTTGCATGACCGAAACATCTATAGCGACGATAACTTGCGTTGCTACTTTGTTCAAGCATATGGCGACAGCCAATAGTTGGTTGCATCACCATCTATGTGTATAACGATGGTTATTATCATTGTGAATTGTTTCAATCTTATGGCGACGACGCATAGTTGGTTGCGTGAATCCCTTTGTGTATGGCGACGACACTTAGTGTTGCAATTTCGTTGGATCATATGGCGACAAACCATATTTGTTGCGTGACCCTCTTTGTGTATGGTGATGGCAATTAGCATCGTGATTTGCTTCAAGCATAATACGACGGCCCATAGTCGGTTGCGTGAACCATGTGCTGTATAGTGACGGTAATTAGTTGCATTTTGGTTCAAGCATATGGCGACGGATTATGACTTCGTTGTGATAGCCTACATAAAAATTCCAACGGCATGTATCGCATTGCGACACGATTCTTTCATTGTAATAGCACTTGTTTGCAATCGAGCAAAGTGGTCGTAAAAACCACTACCACAACGAGGAGTACCGTTGCAATAACCTATGTTGCAACGCCACTGGTCGTCGCTACTTCACCAAATCGAGATGCCAGGCACCGTCGCAACACTTACTTTTTATTACGACACCATTTTGGAACCGTCGCAGCAACATATTACGACAGACAAAATTGCAACGCCTGGCGACGGAATGAATCTGTCATAATCACTACGTATCACGACCAAAAACCGCATATAGCGACCACTTGGAGGCGTCGCGAACAACACCAATCGCTGTAGTGCGCCCACCAAGGGCACTTTGGGAACATTGGTCGATTTCTCCATCGGACGGACGCCCGTCGACCGCAAGCCGCTTCAACTCCACGCAAGCCTTGCGATCACGCCGCTGTTGACGGTTGTTATCCACTCATTTTATACCCATCAACATGTACCTTTTGCCATGAGAAATGATCATCAACACTAGAATAGGGCTTAAACTAATCATTTCCACAAGTGTTGGTGATTATGCAAATACAGGCAATTAGCACTAGAAAGAGGAGTAAAAGCACAAGTCTTTGATCCAAGTACTTCAAGCTCAGCCAATAAGGGGGTGCCACATAGGATTCCCCTGGATCACTGACGTCATCAATCCAAGGGAGGCAAGACCGACGAATTAGAGAGCGACACATGGACATCACTTGGATCCATGGGCCCACCTTGGATTCCAAAATGAGGCATGCATGGGGGAAGGATCAAAGGGCCCACTGGTCAGCCACCTGGAGAAAACACAGGACAGGAGGCCGCCCTAGGGGTTCGGCCGACCCTAGGATCGGCTGAACCGACCTAGGGTCGGTTCATCCTGGCCTTGCACGTGGAGGTCTCCCATTGGCCACTTGCTGCGATCCCGGGCGTTTTGGAGCACTTTGAGCCCCGGAGCAAGCCTCCCCTTTGCCTATAAATAGAAGGGGAGGGGCCTCATTCTTGGACACACACTTCTCCTCCTCCTCTTCATTTTGGCCTTGGAGCCTCTCTCTTTAGGAGAGGAGAGCTCTTTGTATAGGATTAGTGCTAGGAAGTGAGGTGGGAGGCTTGGTGCCATGTCATGTTCATGACATCTTCCTCAAGAACGATCCTCAGCGGTGCCTTTGTTCTTCATTTAGACTAAAGTGAGTATTTTGACATTTTCTATTTAGACTAAAGTTTTATGCATGCATAGTTGCTTTGTTCTTGTGTTCTTCGTTCGTTCTTGATTTAGAGGCTTGTGTTCTTCAAACACAACCCTTTCGATCTAGTAGAACTGGATCATAAGTTTGCATCTTGTTTGCTAGCTTGTCCATTAGAGTAAAGTTGATGCTCCTGCATTTCTCTAATTAGATCAAAGTGCATTCGTGATCTTGCTTACTGATAGAGTATACCTTGAGCTAGTGCTAGTATCTCCCTCGCGGATTCGTAGTTCCGTATTTAAACGGAGTGCAATAGTCGGGCTATCGGGACGTCAGACGGTGTCCAGCTATAGTAGTAGTCAGTGGTGTAGACGTGGTGTCTGGATCACAGGTTATCCTACGAATACCAAGTACATTCGCGTAATGATTGAGGTAGGCCGCAGTGGTGACAGCCTGTTGGACCCTTTGGAACCCTCCGCGCCTATGTACCGAGTAGGGCCCCGTTGCCAGAACATATTGCCTAGCCTTAAACAGCTAGGGTGAGTTGGCGCCCAAAGCGAGTGTTATACCTGAGGGACCGTGCTAGACTCTGCGCTCAGTCAAACATATCCTGTGTACCTATCCTATCAATCAGCGTTGTGTCCTTAGACCACCAGCTAGGTTCGATCCGAAGCTCATCCGTCCCGTGGATTCGATACCATTGGAATACTCCTTCCTAGGTGAAGTGCTACAATGGTATTTCCGTGCGCTTGTGGATTCGTTCGTACCCGTCGGTATACCCGGTCGCTCTTATACGCTCCCTCTAGGTGCGCAACTAGTGGTGACGTTAAGAAACGCCAACAAGCATTTCTGGCGCTGTTGCTGGGGACAGTTGTTGTTTCTATCTTCGAGCCTAGTGGTCTTCGTATCTTTTTATCTTTTCCTTTTTGTTGTACCTTTACCCCTGTTACCCTTTTGAGATGCCTTACTGTCAAGGCCTCTCTACCCCTAGGGGCGACTTCATCTTAGAGCAACCATCAACTTCCTTATCTTGCTGCAAGCTTCGTCCTGACTTTATAGCCATGGTTCGGAATCGACCTTTCTCTGGAGCGATCAGTGATGATCCTAATGTTCATTTAGAGGAGTTCGAGGACTTGTATTCGTGCTTGGTAATTCCAAGCATGACACAGGCAACTTTGAGGTGGAAATTGTTCCCATTCTCTCTCGTAGATAGAGCGGAGCAATGGTACACCCACACAACCGAGCATGTGAATAATTCGGGAAAACTACGAGAAAACTTTTGTGATTCATTCTCCCTTTATGAACGCATAGAGCTCTTGCCGTGTGAACTCCTTGACTTTGAGCAATTAGAGGGTGAGTCCATAGGTGCAGCTTGGGCTAGGTTCCTATGTCTTATGACATCTAGCCCAGACATGTCTATACCCGATGATATAGCGACGTATACCTTTTATACTCATATAGACATGGAATCTGCACAAGAGCTTAACCTTTTAGCTGGAGGTTCGTTCGAAAACCAAACTCTAGTGGAAAGAAGAGAGATCCTAGAATTCTTTTTAGAAACCTCTTCTTCCCATATTGTTTACAACGAACCCAATCTGGAGTCTGAGTTGGTCCATGAGATTCTCTCAATAGCCAAATCTGAGCTTTCATTCTCTGAATTCCTTGATTCCTCTGCTGAGCCCTCTCCGAAACACGAACATCGAAGGAAAAAGAAATTCAACCTTCGGAGTTCTCTTCTTGATTTGAGGATGATCCTTCTAGAAACATCAGAAATACCTCAGATCACTCTTGGCACGATAAGCCTATGGCATCGCTGGACCTTTATGAGGTCTTCGATGAAGTTTGGAATCATGGGATGATAGTGGATTGGTCACCTCAGAGACATACATCCAAAGCAATTCAGGTTAGCCTGACTTCCACGATCATCCACTGTTCCATGAGAGGAAACACCGTAGATGCTGTCCATGACCCCACTGTTCCATATCAGAGTACCTTTTGGATACTCTGGTGGGTGACATGCCACTGACCCCGACTAATAGACTTCTCCATAGTCCCAGGTGGCGTTGCATTTTTCCATGTCGGGGGGTTGCTAGGGACGTGCCGATCACCATTGGTGGTATAGAGGTGCGATTAGATTTCCACATCTATGACATCATGGATTTTGATCTGCTCCCAGCTAGGTTTCCCCTTAGAAAAACTTCTTGATAAATCCCAAGGAAACCCAGAAGAAGAGCTTAGGGAAACCGTTTCTGTCCATGCTGAGCCATCTAGACATCCCCTGACAGAGTCATTCCCTAGACCTACTGTATCTCCTTCACCTCCCGATCCTCCTGACGAAGCATTTTCTGAGGAGGCCATGAAGGAGGAATGGCCAGATGGAGCGATATGCTTTTTCGAAGCATTTTGGGATAGTACACCCTCTCTAGTTATTCCTTGTTCTATTAGAGGGATTGCCGTAGAGACCCATTGTAATCCCATCATGGAGGTTAACATCATGCCATGGCTCTTAGCGGAAACTCTTTTAGGCAAAGTTATGCTAGCACCGTCTGACATGCTCCTCGAGACTTGTCCCTTTGGGCACGTTCTTGAATGTCGAGGGATTGCACGTGTCGTGCCATTCATCATAGATGGGATTGACGCTAGCTTAGACTTTCACATCTTTGATTTTCTCGATCCTGATCTACTCCTAGGCTCCCTGCTAGAGAAATTCTTTGAGGAATCCATAGGGAGCCTACATGGTAATCTTGGGGAAGCCACTTCTGCCACTGCTACCCCTTGTTTGGGACACCCTATGGTGAAGCCTCTTTCCCAGCAAAACCCGCTCGAGAAGACGACGTGTATACCTCCATTCACGTCATCTGAGCCTGTTCTCATTGAGGGCGTAGAACTTTCTACTCCTCATGAGTACGACTCGGAAGACCCTCCTCACCTTTGTGAAGGAGAACGATCGTCATCACCCTCGATCGAGTTTCAGCCTCTTCCTTCTGGCCTGTATCATGTTGCTTTTGATCGTGATCGAGAGTCAACATCAAGCGTCCATGACGACTCTCTTGAGATGGAGAATTCATGGGCCATGGAACCTTATGAGGCACTGACTCCGAAGTTTGGAGGAAAATACTTCATTGACGAGCATGGTAGTTTCATCCTTGATCTACCACATAAACCATGCTCACATCGTGCCTCTCTAGAGCCAGCCATGCTTAGTGCGTTGAGCAAATACGAGGGCTACAAGGGATCCTCTTTTGCAAAACATTTGGAAGGTTGATTGTAGATGCATATGTTTACCATAAGCATTGCAGATTTCATGTGTGCACTGTGGCACTAACCTTGCAGCTAAAGCTTCACTGATACATCAAGGATTGGTGGTGAGACAGGAATGACACCACCAACGATAGCTGCAAGATGAAGTTCCCATGGTCGAGCTTATGACCTTAAATAAACAAAGCACTACCAGGAGATAGCCTGGATTAGCATAGGTTTTATTTCCTTTTTCGAATAAAAGCAAGAACATGTTTTTAGGATAAGTTGTCCTTCGGGTATTTTTGGTCACTAACCTTTCAGGTGGAGTTTGAAAAGAAAGATGGACTGGTGATGCCTATGAACATGCGAGCCACATCAGCTACAACACCTAGATAAGCCTTGGTGAGGGAACATTTACAAAAGGAAGTTTGATCTCCACACACTTGAGTTTTGTTGCCTAGCAATGCAAACTTCAAGTGTGGGAGAGGAATGTGAGCATCCTTAGTAAAGTTCCTCCTCTACGAAATCTTATCCTGGTGTGGCAATGATGTCAGCTCTTTCATCTTGCCCACTAGCTAGGTAAGTCCTGCTTTTGACATTAAACAAAGCCCTTCCGGGAGGTTGCCCAAGGTTCACCGTCATATGCTCATGCTTATGTTCCTTTTGGTAATAGCTTGATCATGCTTTCATGCTTCCTTTATCTTTGTTCTTATGCTCTGGTTTGAATATATGTTGCAACATACCTTCATAGGCTGTTTTAAATTAAGCATGGTGCTTAGGTTCAAATTGTCTTCTTCAGTCAAAATAAGGCATGGTGTCGAGTTTTGATTGATGAACCTCATAGTTATATTTTTCATAGATTTTGGCTGCATGTATGTGAACTAACCCCTCCAGGAAAATTATCATTTCTAAATGGGTAGGTTATTGAGCTAAATTCAAATGGGAAGGTGAGTTGAGGTGTCAGATTCATGTTGCACAACATGCAATGGTGGTATATATGACCTCTCAAAGGTCCAAGGTAAGTATATTCCCCTTTGTGTATGAAGTGTAATCTTGATCGAACCTTGTCCGAAACAAATGACATGGTGACAATAAAATAAAATAAAAACAAAAAAAATATATTTGAATTTGAATAAAGGCTCTATGGTTCTCGAACCAGTAGAAGTCCATCTTTTGTTTTGAAGAATAGCACCAGGTTCAACCACCAGTGGGGGAGTTCTCTCAAGCTCATCATTACATCTCCACCAGAGAACTCCCACACGGGCGCTGCACAACATCGACTAAGCCTTTGTTGGTATTTCTTAACGTCACCACTATGGCGCCGGGATAGCGTGAGCGTGTAAGAATCACCCGGGTATACTGACGGGTGCGAACGAATCCGCAAGCACACGGATACACCGTTGTAGCACTTCACCTCAGGAGTATTCCCAAGGGTATCGAATCCAAGGAACGGTATGGGGGACTCTACGAGTGACTATCCAAGGGAACACAGTCCCTGCTGAGGTAGGTGAGTGATGTGAAGTCTCCTGTAGGTTCTCGATTCTAGAGAGGAACAAGCTCAGATAAGATCTCGCTTCGGACACCGGCCCCTCCGGACTATAACAGTTGGTTCACGGCAAAGGGTCACCTACACACTGTGTCCGAACGTGGGGGATTTCAGAGGGTCCAACGGCTGTCACTACCGCGGCCTACCCCAAGACAAACCGTGGGATACAGGGCATTCGAAGGATAACCAGCAGTCTAGACACCACGTCTACACCGCCGACTACTACTATAGTACAGCTACGTCTGACGTCCCATAGAAACACTACAGCACTCCGTATAAATACGAAGCGACGAACCCGCGAGGTTGAGCTAGACCTTACTCGTCACTGAGTCGATTTGCGCAAGGAGATATGATTGATACTTGGTCTAAATCAGATATGCATGAGCTCACTATATTCTAATAGACAGGCAATCATACAAACGAGATGCAAACTTATGCGATGATAACAGAAGATCTAGGGTCGTGATCGTGAAGAACACGAGCCTCTAACTTATGAACAAATGCAAAAGTATGAATACTTGCTCGTCAACTAGATCGAGGAGGCACGTTCATGAAGAACGTGAGCCTGTAAATGATGAACGAACGAAGAACTCAAGAACAACTCATTCATGCATGAGAACCACTTTAGTCTAAATAGGAAATAATGAAATACTCACTTTAGTCTAAATGAAGAACATCATCACTCACGAGATACAAGGGGACGATGGATGATGAACGGATCATCACCACCTCACCTCTACTCATCCACACACTCCTCTCTACCTAGCACCACCTAGTCTAGATCCTCCACACACACACACTCATGGTGGGATGAGGTTTCACCTCCACCAAGAGAGAATGAGAGAGGGAGAAAGAGGCAAAGGTGAGAAATGGCTTCATGTGGGCTTCACCCTCTTCTTACCCCCCTCTCCTCCTATTTATAGGCTTGTGCAACCGGCGTGAGAGCACCCAAACACCACGGGGATGGCCTCTAGGACCAATGGCCGAACACCACGTGGAAGCCCCTGAGTGGGCGCCACAAGGTCGGTTCGGCCGACCTGTGGGGTCGGCTGACCCCCTGTGGGCCCCACTCGGGGTGTGCTTTCACGTGGTGGCTACCCTGTGGGTCCTGAGGTCGGTTCCCGGTGTCCACGTGGTTTGGAGGCGGTTTAGGCGCTCTGGTGGGCCATAGGATCCATGTGATGTCTGCATGGCAGCTTCTGATGCGCTGAGGCTTACTTCCTTGAATTGGTGATGTCATGGATCCAGGGGATGCTTGCATGCAGCCTCTCATTGGCTGAGCTCAACTTGCTAGGATCATGAGGATGTCTTTTCTCTTCATTTCTTATGCCAAACACCTGCATTCAACTTAGCATAGCCACTTGTGGAATTTGTCAGTTTAAACACCTATTCTAGTGTAGATGCTTAGTTCTTATGATAAAATGCAGAGATTGACGGCTCTAATTTAGGTACTTAACAGCCGTCAACAGCCTTCATGACAAGAGCAAGGTAAACTAGAGTGAGTCAGCTGCCTTATGGTCAGCCGAATCACCACTGGTCTTCCTTGATCTCTTATCCTTCAGGGGCGATGGTATGTGCACCCTCTATCTCACTCTTCTTTATCCATGAGTTTGAATGAATTTCAATTCATATCCTTTACATCAAACTCAGCAATTCGTGCTATGCTTGCTCTACATGGTTCCTGTGGTTGGCTTGATATGTTTTATTCCTTACCTATCATCTTTATGCTTGTGAACCAATATCATTAGGGAACTCATGCTCATCTAAGTAGTTGGCATTTGTGATATGGTTTGATGATATGATCTTCGCCCTAAATGTTTGAGTGCTTGCGAATTTTATTTGAAAACCTGAAAACCCTTTGCAAAGCTCCTTTTTGATATGCCACCGTTCTACCAGAGCCATATGATGTGTATAGTTGAAGACCCTATACTCATATGCTGCTTGTTATTGCATTGAGCTTTGTCAAATTCTGTGACCCTTGTGAGAATTCTCTTCATTACTTTCATGATCAAGATTCATGTGCACATCACCATTTCCCCCTTGCTATGCTTCTACATTGGAAGTTAGCATTGTACCATTCATCCATTCCACCAAATAAAGCTCCATTGTTCCATGATTTATCCCTCTCCAAATATCTCCAAAAGAGACTAGGCTATACAAAAAGAAAAAAAGAGAGAAAAGACATGCTCAAAAATCATGATGAAAAAAAGAGAGATAGCCCATGTCTCGGTAATTCAAAAAGGAGAGAGGAGAAAATCATGCAAAAAGGAGTCCCATAACTTAGATGGTAATAACTAGTACCTATTCCGGGGCTAGTGTCCACCTTACCATCAACCAACATTCATGATATATGTATGGTAATATTTAGCACCCATTCGGGGCCTAGTATCCACCATACCATACTCACCATATCCATACATGTGTACATCTTGATCTAATTGTGTGATTTTATTTTCTCTGTGGATCTAGTCTTTGACTTTGAAATACATGTGATCCAAGTACTCTTTATCCTTTATCCTACCTTGAGCTCCACATATAGCCATCATTTGAAGTTGGGTGAAGAAAGGTAAATTAATGCCTTGGTGAGCACATATACACATTGAGCGATCTAAGAGAATCAAATGAGGAGCTAAGCAAGGTTTGTTTTGAAAACTTAATGCAAAACCCCAACTTGCTTGACATGATGAGCAGGAGTGATTTGATTCATGACTGTTCCATTCCTCAACTACTCAAGATGTCATGATAGACACTTCACAAAGTTCACAGGTACAATGTATGGTTTGAAATATCTCTTATGCTCGCTTCATAACTTTGGATATCATGTCTCAACCTTGATCTTGTTCTTCCCTTCACTCGGGACGAGCAAAGGTCGAGTGTGGGGGTATTTGTTGACGGCTGCTATCCACTCATTTTATACCCATCAACATGTACCTTTTGCCATGAGAAATGATTATCAACACTAGAATAGGGCTTAAACTAATCATTTCCACAAGTGTTGGTGATTATGCAAATACAGGCAATTAGCACTAGAAAGAGGAGTAAAAGCACAAGTCTTTGATCCAAGTACTTCAAGCTCAGCCAATAAGGGGGTGCCACATAGGATTCCCGTGGATCAATGACGTCATCAATACAAGGGAGGCAAGACCGACGAATTAGAGAGCGACACATGGACATCACTTGGATCCATGGCCCACCTTGGATTCCAAAACGAGGCATGCACGGGGAAAGGATCAAAGGGCCCACTGGTCAGCCACCTGGAGAAAACACAGGACAGGAGGCCGCCCTATGGGTTCGGCCGACCATAGGATCGGCTGAACCGACCTAGGGTCGGTTCATCCTGGCCTTGCACGTGGAGGCCTCCCATTGGCCACTTGCTGCGATCCCAGACATTTTGGAGCACATTGAGCCCCGGAGCAAGCATCTCCTTTGCCTATAAAAAGAAGGGGAGGGGCCTCATTCTTGGACACACACTTCTCCTCCTCTTCTTCATTTTGGCCTTGGAGCCTCTCTCTTTAGGAGAGGAGAGCTCTTTGTATAGGATTAGTGCTAGGAAGTGAGGTGGGAGGCTTGGTGCCATGTCATGTTCATGACATCTTCCTCAAGAACGATCCTCAGCGGTGCCTTTGTTCTTCATTTAGACTAAAGTGAGTATCTCGACATTTTCTATTTAGACTAAAGTTTTATGCATGCATAGTTGCTTTGTTCTTGTGTTCTTCGTTCGTTCTTGATTTAGAGGCTTGTGTTCTTCAAACACAACCCTTTCGATCTAGTAGAACTGGATCATAAGTTTGCATCTTGTTTGCTAGCTTGTCCATTAGAGTAAAGTTGATGCTCCTGCATTTCTCTAATTAGATCAAAGTGCATTCGTGATCTTGCTTACTAATAGAGTATACCATGAGCTAGTGCTAGTATCTCCCTCGCAGATTCGTAGTTCCGTATTTAAACGGAGTGCAATAGTCGGGCTATCGGGACGTCAGACGGTGTCCAGCTATAGTAGTAGTCAGTGCTGTAGACGTGGTGTCTGGATCACAGGTTATCCTACGAATACCAAGTACATTCGCATAGTGATTGAGGTAGGCCGTAGTGGTGACAGCCTGTTGGACCCTTTGGAACCCTCCGCGCCTATGTACCGACTAGGGCCCCATTGCCAGAACATATTGCCTAGCCTTAAATAGCTAGGGTGAGTTGGCGCCCAAAGTGAGTGTTATACCTGAGGGACCATGCTAGACTCTGCGCTCAGTATCTCCCTCATGGATTCGTAGTTCTGTATTTATACGGAGTGCTATAGTCGGGCTATCGGGACATCAGACGGTGTCCAACTATAGTAGTAGTCAGTGGTGTAGACATGATGTCTGGACCACAAGTTATCCTATGAATACAAGTACATTCGCGTAACGATAGAGGTAGGCCGCAGTGGTGATAGCCTGTTGGACCCTTTGGAACCCTCCGCACCTGTGTACCGAGTAGGGCCCCGTTGCCAGAACATACTGCCTAGCCTTAAACAACTAGGGTGGGTTGGCGCCCAAAGCGAGTGTTATACCTAAGAGACCGTGCTAGACTCTACGCTTGGTCAGGTAGAACCTTTCTACCTATCCTATCAATCAGCGTTGTGTCCTTAGACCACCCGGTAGGTTCGAGCCGGAGCTCATCCGTCCCGTGGATTCGATACCCTTGGAATACTCCTTCCTAGGTGAAGTGCTACAACGGTATTTCCGTGCGCTTGCAGATTCGTTCTTACCAATCGGTATACCCGGTCGCTCTTATACGCTCCCTCTAGGTGCGCAACTAGTGGTGACATTAAGAAATGCCAACAACCGCATGTCCTCCGCTTTGAAGTTCTCGATGCGCTGCGGCCCACGCGGTTAGACCACCCATCCTGGACGGTCAGACCGCCGTGCCCCCGGTCTTTCCTTAGTCAGGCAGTCATACCGCCTTGACCAGGTGGTCTAACCGGCCTAGGCAGGCCGACTCACCCCGTCGAGTCTTCGGTCTTGGCTTTGTGGCTCAGCCAAGTAACCCAGTGGTTTTGTGGCCAAACCATTGCAAACCTCGTGTGCAAGCTTCAGTTGTTAGCTGCTACCTTGCACCGGCTCCATCCTCTCGACGTCGTCTTGCTCTTCTTGCCAGCGTACGGCCCGTACTTGATCCCGTCGGCCAGCGGGTACCTCGAACGAAGCCTACTTATCTCTCCGCTCCTGGGAGGTCACATAGACATAGACCTTTCGTGCTTGTTCTTCACCTACACCACGTGAATCAAGCCGCAACCTGCACCTACAATACTAGGCCAAGAGTCAGTCCACACAACGTTGTCAATCACTCATCACCAAGGAGCGACCATCCACCGGCCTTCGGACCACACAGGTCCTCAATCTCCCCCTTGATGACTCCATTGTTCCTTAAGAAGCTGTCCTCTCATGCGAAGCAACTCAGGCTGATGAGGTTCTTGGAACTCTGCTTCTTTGTCTTGCGCTTGCCGTCGTCATCGCTGTTGCTGGAACTCGATGAGCTGTAGCAGGAACTGGAGTCGACGTAGCTCGCTCCCACCATTGCCCAAGCCTTCTTCTTCTTTTCGTAGCCGCTGCCCTTCCTTGACCTCCGCTCATCCTTGTCCTTGTACTTGTGATTGTGCTCGCACCTCGAGCGGTGCTTGTTCTCGATCCTTGGACGGTGCTTGTACTCGTTCTGTGGCTTGATCTCCTGTGGGCACTCAGCAATGAAGTGTCCCTGCTTGCCGCATCTGTAGCACGTACATGTGGTCCTCCTCATGTTCATGCGGTTCTTGTGCAGCCTCTCGAACTTCCTAGTCAGCAGGGCCAGCTTGTCCTCTCCAAGCTCGTTGAATTCCTCATCTGGCAAGGACATAAAAGAAGATAGGGAAAACATCCTCAAGGATTTAGTGTGAGTCCTTCCACCAGATCTAGTGACTAGAGCAAGACTATGTGAATAAGTCGGGCTCTCAGTCGTGGCTCTCAGGCCACAATCCACCTCTGACGACTTGAGCTTAGAGAACAACTCATCCTCGGTCAACGTCTCATACACAACCGACTCCAAGATGGCCTCGACCTTGGAGCTCCACATAGATCTGTCAAGTGAGTGCAAGAGCTTGATAAATCTATCATGATTCGTGTATGGGAGCACGATCGCATTGGACCTCATGTTGTTCACAATGCAGGTGAAGCGCTGGAACATCGCACCAATTGACTCGCGCGGGGAGATGAGTGAAATTCTTGTACTCTCTCCGGTGAGTGGCAAACAGGTGAGCCTGCACCTGAGCGTTCCCAACATGAGCACTCCTCAGCTTTACCCAAATCTTTCTAGCCACATCCTCTCCATACACGTGATTGAACTCCGCGGCACAAAGTGCACGAAACAAGTAATCCACGGCCTTGCTGTTGGCCTCAAACATGTCCCGAGAAACTGGAAGAAGGAAATTGACAGGAAGGACATAGTTTTCATTTTGCGTCACATCCCAAATAAATTGCCCCTTACCACAAAGAAATGTGCCCATGCGCCTCTCCCACATCTAGTAGTTCTTGCCATCGGAGTGCGGAGGACCCGACCCCTTTCCGTAGTCACCGATCTTTGGATCTTGTACTGGTTAGAATCAAGAAGATCTGTAACCGGCTTTGATACTAATTGAAGGACCAGATTGGGTGACTAGGGAGGGGGGAGTGAATGGGAGCCATTAAAAATTCTTCTCGAGAGAGATGACGTCTCGAACGAGATGAACACGGCCTCAATCCCAAAATCACTTTCTTCACTCTATCCGCACGTAGCCACTGGAGTGCTACTGTTCCTAGGACCAAACCTCACATCCAAACAACTCAACCACGCACACACCACAACGGAAACTAACCAAGGGAAAACCTCTGCCAGGGGCTCAATCAAAGGAAATCATGGATCCAAGGGCTCTATGTCATGAACTCGAGGAAATCCGAAAACCACCCGAATCGAAGCTTGTCCTGAGGGATTGCTGGGACAAAATCACCAAGAAAATAGGCACAAAGACCTCATGTGTGACACCCAATAAGAATCCCACCAAGAAACCCCTCAAACAAGCCACCACGAAATCACCAAAAATAGCTCCGAAAATCACCAAAAGGGAAAACGCCGGGAGGAAAAGAGAGATAAGATGAACCACGCCGAAGCTTCTATACATGCCATGAAAGGTTCATACAAAGTCTAGCAAGCCGCCCGAACATCCATCCCTCTCTCAAGATGACTCATCAGGCTCTCAAGCTAGCCTAGGGAAAACTAAAGAGGAAGAGCAAAATGAACTAGGGTTCCTAGAGTTTGCTGCCATCTCCGCTCAAGTGAGTTTATATGGAGGGTGCCGAATGACCAAACTACCACTACTTACTTAACTTAAGATACACACCCACCAAGGGTACTTTGGGAACTTTGGTCGATTTCTCCATCGGACGGACGCCCGTCGACCGCAAGCTGCTTCAACTCTATGCAAGCCTTGCGATCACGTCGTGTGTCCTCCGCTTCGAAGCTTCTCGACGCGCTGCGGCCCACGTGGTCAGACCGCCCTACCCCCGGTCTTTCCTTGGTCAGGCGGTCAGACCGCCCTGACCAGGCGGTCAGACTGGTGTAGGCATGCCGCCTCGCCCTGTCGAGTCTTCGGCCTTGGCTTTGTGGCTCAGCCAAGTAACCTAGTGGTTTTGTGGCCAAAGCACTGCAAACCCCGCGTGCAAGCTTCAAATGTTAGCTGCTACCTTACACTGGCTCCATCCCTCTCGACGTCGTCTTGCTCTTCTTGTCAGAGTACGGTCCACACTTGATCACGTCGTCCACTGGGTACCTCGAACGAAGCCTACTTGTCTCTCCATTCCTGGGAGGTCACACAGACATAAACCTTTCATGCCAGTTCTTCACCTGCAACACGCGAATCAAGCTGCAACCTGCACCTACAATACTACGCAAAGAGTCAGTCCACACAACATTGTCAATCACTCATCACCAAGGAGCGACCATCCACCAGTCTTCGGACCACACAGGTGCTCAACTTGTTTCTTGAGGAGAATGCTACATTGAATGAACTGCTAGATAATCATGATAGTATGCTTAGAGATGCCAAGATGATGAGGAAAGAGCTTGGGGCCTCTCTAGAGGAAGCTAGGGAGAAGGTAGTTGAGTTAGAGGCTAGTCATCTTGATGACATGCTTGCTTTGGATGCTATTAAGTCTCCTCCTGTTGTTAGTGATGAGGTTGATTGCACTGATTGCACTATTTTCCTGTTTGATTTGACTATTCTAAAGGAAAAGCATGCCTCCACAGTTGAGGAACTAAATATGGCTAGGAGTGAGTTGGATGAGTTGAAGTCTAGATCTAGTTTGCTTGGTGCTTGCAAGGCTTGACCTGTGTTGCATGCAAACCTAGATGAATCACATACTAGGATTGTTTCTCTTGAGGCTGGGTTGAAAGCTCCTATTTGTGACACCCCAGGTTTTCAATTAGTGTTAATTAATGCTAATGACCTTGTTAACCAAGTCAAGCACCTTGTCTTTGGTCAAACTTTTGGTCAACCTTGGTCATCACCTCAAAACACTAGCCAATATGAACAGTAGTCCCTAAATCACACAAGTGACCCTTGGACAAACCCTAGAACCTTTGGTCAAACCCCTTTGAACCTTGGTCAACACCTTTGAACCCCTACCCTATCTGGAACTTTTGCCATGTTCTCCAATTTACACTTAAACACTTCAAAATCGGCCAATATAAAAGTTATGCACCTTTTCATGGGACACAATTTTCATAATTGGCGGCATTTCAAATTTTGAGTGGAAATTGGTCAAAAACATGTTCAACGGCAGACAATGTATTTTGTCGGCGCTGAGAAAATCTTCAACTTTGGCTGCAATTTATGCAAAATCCGTTAAGCAAAACACCTATGAGCCATTGTAAAAGTTGTAGAGGGTGAGAAATCTACAACTTTGATATATACACCTTGGTGAACTTTAGTTGCCAAAGTTGGAGAAACCTGCGGTCAAACAGGGCATAGCTGAGACATTTCTACGGCCTAGCGCTGTAGAGCGCGCACCGTTGACGAACGCGTGACGCCGCCCACACGTCCGTGCGCTGCCTGTCGTGGGTCCCCTAGGCCCAGACACTGATAATGGTTGCGGCCATGTGGCGAGCCAGGAGCTTTTGGATGGCACCGACCGGACCCACCTCCTCTCCTCGCCTAATCCCGCGCCACGCCACCCATGCCGCTGCCGTACACGCGCCATGTCGCACGCCATACCACCATGCGCCCCCCTCAGCATGTCCACGACTTCATGGCGACGACTTGAAGCTCCTCGGTCACCGGTTTGCCTATAAAAGGGAAAGTCGTCTTCTTCTTCACGCGCCAGCCACCTCTGCCGCAGCTGCCACTGTCGTCGCCACCGAGCTCGCCCCTCCGCACCGCACCACCACCATCCAGCAACTCCTAGCCCTTTCCTACACACCACTAGAGCTTCATGAGCCACGCTTTGCTCCTCACCAATGTACTCTTCACCGGAGATCGAGCCGGAGCGGGCGCGCCGCCCCCTGCCTCACCGCCGGCCATCGCCGGAGGCATCTCCGACCCCCGCTCCGCCACCAATCAAACCGGGGTGAGCATCCATGCCGCCCTGTGCCGCTTGTTGGCCAAGTCCGGCCGGCCATCACCACCGGCGAGCGTGCCCTACGCCGCCGAGGGTCTGGTTGTGAAGATCGAAATCTTTGTAGGGATCTAGTTGTAAATACTAAGGAACTTTCTCTAAAGCTGTTGACAATGTTTTTTGACACATGTCAGAGAAAAGCTGAAATGACATCAGGAAGACCTCAAAGCCGTTAAAGAAAGGGAAGAAGCAACCAGCCGATCTAGGATCGGCTGATTGATGAAAGAGAAATGTGGCAGAAGAAGAATACGCCAAAGGAAAGAAGACGGAGGCGGGTCAACAATTAAGTTGACATCGGGTCACAGTTTGTTTAGAGCGTCAAGTTTTTGGTAGTTTTGTTTCTATGGACATTGTCGTCATCGACTAGGAGTCAAGTTGTCCTCAGGACATAAATAGCGACCCCGCGTGGTTAGAGAAAGTTTTAACACACCAATATACACAAAACCTTTACTTTTCGACAAATCGGGGACTTCGTCAAAAGTTTTATTTCTTCTTCTTTTCTTGTTTCTTCAAACGCCGTTCTTCTAGCTCGTCGGGCTGCATCGATCGATCTCCAGCAAGTTTGTAAGTACCGTTTTATCGAATATTAACTAGGCTTTAACCTACGGGCGCATCGCTGTGGTTTCATCAAGTTTTATTCATAATTTATCGATATCAGCTAGGTTTGCAAGACTTTTCTTGTTTATTTAGCTTTTATCACCAATTTATCCAGCTCATGATCATATCATATCTGCTATCTTCGCTCCTGCATCGATTCACAATGATACAGCCGATCTAGATTGGTTCAAGTGTTGTCTCGTAACGCTTAGTTTGCTCTGCTTTTGCTTGCGCTTTGCCTACGTTATCAAATCGACTGATCTAGCCATTTTGAACATACTTGCACTTCAGCTGCTACGTCAGCTAGCCGATCCGTGCTACAGTCATATCGGCCGATCGGGTTGTTACTCGTTGAAGACCCACATCGGTTCTCTAGCCGATCTAACCCATATCTAACGTTTCCTATCTTTCCGTGCCGATCAACAGGTCAGGTCAGTTAGCACGCCTTGTTACATCCCGGGGATCCGTTACGTGTTGTCGTTGAATAACTTGATTCCGTTTTTTACGTCAACACATCTTGGCATGCCCGGTTGGACATGAAGAATTATTCCATGATGTCAATTCCGCAACAGCCTAAAGCTGTTGATCAGGCTAACATTCAACCGATCATGTTGGATCAACTCCATAAGGAAGATGAAGATGAATATGAAGAATGCATGGTAGAATATCGTCAGCTTTTTTGGGAAGTTTCGGCCTGATTAAGGAAGGAGCATTCAAAAAGACTCCTCTTCCGAGGCTCAACCAATTGGTAGTGCAGGCCAAACCTGAAAAGCTTCAAGACATGATGACTGAAGCTATGCGGCAAACATTGGTTGATCAAGCCTCTGTTCTCAACAATACTGTTCACAATAGCATAAAGGAGGTTGTCAGAGAACAGCTTGCAACTGGGTTAGAAGAGTTGGGAACAACCATGGAAGCACCAAGTCAATTAGAATCTCAGAGCTACAAATCTCCTACATCAGCTGCACCAGTATATCCAGCAATAAGGGATGCGAGTGGAAAATTGATTGGGTTTGATTTGCCGAAAGGCTCTACAGAGGGATCAAAACAAAAATCAAAGGAATTTCCTCTTCCTTATTTAGCAGTCTTCAATAATCTAAGAGCATTAGCCAGTGAGCATGACAAGGGAATTTCATTCACATATTTTAATCCTGAAGCTCAAATGTCTCAACGTATTGAAGTAGCAGCTATACATGCTCACCTTGCAAAACCAATACAATAGGATTCTTACAAAATTCCTACAGTATCTCAGCTTTCAACATTTGAGACGGCATCGGCTGAAAAGCCGATTTTCAGTTATCAGTTCACTCCAGAGCAGATGAGTCCAGCTGATAAAGCGTATGCAGTTAGGGTTTATGCTGCAAAGATTCAAGAAGATTATAACAAAGCAATGCATCAAGCCATGCTGCTTGATCGGATCGCTCAACCTATGTCTTCAATTTCTCAACACCCGAGACAGTCAAAAATCACAAATGAGCAACTTATACACCAAGAAATTCCCAATAGAATACTTCATTTAGCTCGATTTCCTCAGTATACGACTTTACATACTCCTTTGGCTTCACAGCCAATTACGTATGAACAGCTAGGAACAGTTGGAATTATGCAGAATCAGCCAAGTCCTTCGGCATGTAATCAACCGATTGATCAGAATAAGAAATTTATGGCTGAGATTACAGATTTGATACAAAAATAGTTTGGGTTGAAACCGAAGCAACAAACTGACGCATATCGGACGCCTTACCCTGCCTATTTTGATCAAGTTCCATTGCCTCAAAGGTATAAGGTACCTGATTTCACCAAGTTCACTGGCCAGGATGACACCTCCACTATTGAGCACATCAGCCGATTCATCATCCAGTGTGGAGATGCAGGAACAAATGAATTATCGAGGGTGCGTCTATTCTCATTTTCACTATCAGGGCCATCCTTTGCTTGGTTTATATCGTTACCAGCCGATTCCATTCAGAGTTGGGAGGATCTTGAAAGAAAATTTCATGGATATTTCTTCTCTGGAATACATGAGATGAAGATTACTGATTTGACCAGTCTGAAACAGAGGAACGATGAATCAGTGTCAAACTTCGTCCAAAGGTTTAAAGAGACAAAGAACAAATGTTATAGCTTATCTCTGACCGACAAGCAATTGGCAGAATTAGCTTTTCAAGGACTATTACCCTCAATTAAAGAAAAATATGCTTCACAAGAGTTTGAAAGCATCAGCCAGTTAGTGCATCGTTTGAGTCATGAGAGCGCTCGGCCTTACGAACCTAAGAAGAACCTCAATTAAAGAAAAATATGCTTCACAAGAGTTTGAAAGCATCAGCCAGTTAGTGCATCGTTTGAGTCATGAAAGCGCTCGACCTTACAAACCTAAGAGGAATTATCAGAAGAAGATATCTTATGTCGAGGATTCTGATTCAGAAGAAGATATCGAGATAGATCTTGCTAAGTGGGTGTAAAACAAAAGGCCAATTGCATGTCCCTTCGGCAAAAAAGAAACTGAGTTGCTTGATTTTGATACAACAAAAGCTGATGAAATATTTGATTTTCTCCTTCAACAAGGACAGATCAAGCTCTCACAAGACCATACTATTCCAGATGCTGAAGAACTTGAAATGGTGAAATATTGTAAATGGCAAAACACCACATCTCATAATACCAATGAGTGCAAGGTGTTTCGTCAGCACATTCAGAATGCGATAAGTCAAGGAAGGCTCAAGTTCGAAATACCTCCCAAAGTGACTAGACTGATAAAAACTGGTTAACATTCTTTTCCAACCAATATGGTTGAAGTAACTAGGGATTCAATCTCACAAGCATGAAACTTGACATCTGAATTGGCCAAGAGCAAAGAAGTCGTCAACCCTCAAGATCAGTCAACTGCAGAAGAGTGGGACAATCCAAGTGGCCAGTTCCAAAATTATGGTTTAATGGATCAGTTTATAAAAGATGAAGAAAAGCTTGGGCACGGGTTTACATCGGTCGATGAGTTAGAAAAAATAGATCTTGGTGATAGAAGCAAACCAAGGCTGACATTTATTAGTGCCAGACTAGAAACAGATTAAGAAATAAAGCTGATTTCATTATTGCAAGAGTTTAAGGATTGCTTCGCATGGGAATATTACAAGATGCCTGGTTTAGACCGATCAATTGTAGAACATCAGTTGCCAATCAAGCCAGGATATCAGCCGTTTAAGCAAAGGCTGAGACCATGCAACGAAAAAATTCTTCCAGATATAAAAGCCGAGATAACCAAGTTACTCGAAGCTGGTTTCATTCGGCAATGTCGATATGCCGAGTGGATTTCAAACATAGTTCGTGTTTACAAGAAGAATGGCAAACTTCGTGTATGCATTGATTTTAGAGACCTGAATAAAGCAACGTCGATGGATGGATACCCAATGCCGACAGCTGACGCACTGGTAAATGCTGCCACTGGACATAAAGTCATGAGCTTCATGGACGGTAACACTGGTTACAATCAAATATTTATGGCTATTGAAGATATTGTGAAAACAGCTTTCAGATGTCCTGGTCATGTTGGCTTATATGAGTGTGTAGTAATGGCATTTGGCTTGAAAACGCGAGTGCCACATATCAGAGAGCAATGAATTATATTTTCCAATGACTTTATTGGCAAGATAGTGGAGATATACATTGACGACGTAGTTGTGAAATCTAAAATCATGTAGAACATCTGGCCGATTTACGAAAGACACTAGAAAGTACAAGAAAGCATGGTTTGAAGATGACTCCTCACAAGTGTGCTTTTGGTGTATCGGCTGGACAATTTCTGGGCTTCATGATTCACGAGCGGGGCATTGAAGTTGGAGAAAAATCGATTACTACAATCGATAAGGTGGTTCCTCCAACTAATAAGAAAGAATTGCAATCACTTATTGGCAAGATCAACTTTATCAGGAGATTCATATCCAATTTGTCCGAAAGAATTCGATCATTCACCCCTTTGTTGAAGTTGAAGCCAGATCAAGAGTTTGTATGGGGACCAAAACAACAGAAAGCGTTGGATGATATCAAGCAATATTTAAAGTCCCCTCCTGTGTTGGTTCCTCCTCAGCACGGCAAGGCATTTAAATTATACTTATCAACTGCCGATGATGCTATTGGTTCAACCTTAGTCCAAGAATTTGAAGGGATAGAAAGGGTAGTTTACTTCTTAAGTAGAAGGCTTTTAGATGTAGAAACTCGATATCTACTAGTTGAGAAGCGATGCTTATGTCTATATTTCTCCTGCACAAAGTTAAGATGTTACCTTCTATCGGCTGAATGTACAGTAATATGCAAAGATGATGTGATCAAATATATGTTATCTCTGCCGATATTGAAGGGACGCATTGGCAAGTGGATTTTGGCTTTGCCAGAATTTGATCTCAGATATGAGTCAGCACGAGCAATCAAAGGACAAGTACTAGCTGATTTTGTCACACAACATTTAGCGACAAATGAAGTTGATATTGCTCCTTGGACATTATTCTTTGATGGATCATCATGCGGTGCTGGAGCTGGAATTGGTAGTGTTCTGATTTCTCCTACAGGACAACCATATGAGCTTTCTGTGCCAATTGAGAAAACTTCTACCAATAATCAAGTAGAGTACATAGCTTTGTTGAAGGGGCTTACATTGCTTCGGGAAGAAGGAATTGAAGCAGTTGAAATTTTTGGTGATTCCTTCATAGTCATTAAACAACTAACTGGAGAATATGAGTGCAAAGATGATGTCCTAAGAATTTATCATGAGGCTTGTTTGGATTTGCTCAGAGAATTCAGGACGGCAACATTATGGCATATTCCGAAAGCGCATACGAAGATGCTAATCGGTTGGCCCAAAGTGCTTCTGGATATCGGCCAATTTTAGTCACAGAATATGATACTAATCACTGGAGAAAGGAGATAGCCAATTATCTTTCGGATCCTTCAAAAAATGTAGATTGTCATATTAAACTCAAAGCTCTCAAATATGTGCTGTTGGATGATCAACTATATTATCGGATGCTTGATGGAGTTCTACTCAAATGCCTGAGCGAAGAAGAAGCAAAAATATTAATGGGTGAGATTCATGAAGGAGTATGTGGAGCTCATCAATCAACTTTCAAGATGAAGTGGATGATCAAGAACAATGGGTATTTCTGGTCAACCATACTGAAAGATTGCTTTAAATATTACAAAGGGTGTCAAGATTGCCAGAAATACAAAAGTGTGCAAAGAGCTCTGGCATCAGCAATGAACACAATAATCAAACCATGGCCGTTCAGAGGATGGGAAATTGACCTTATCGGACATATCTTCCCTCCGTCAAGCAAGGGACATAAGTTCGTACTCGTGGCTACCGATTACTTCACCAAGTGGGTTGAAGCAATTCCTCTCAAGAATGTGACGTCAAGTAATATGATTGATTTTGTGAAGGAGCACATCAACTATTGATTTGGAATACCCCAAACCATCACAACAGATCAAGGAAGCCAATTTACGTCAGGAGAGTTCGATGAATTTGCTACTAGTATGGGAATCAAAATATTGAATTCTTCTCCTTATTATGCTCAAGCTAATGGACAAGTTGAAGCCTCTAATAAAAGTATTATCAAACTGATCAAGATGAAGGTTGATGAAAGCCCAAGGAGATGGCATACCATACTTAATGAAGCATTATGGGCTTACAGGATGGCTTGTCATGGAGCCACTAAAGTTTCTCCTTATCAACTGGTCTATGGACATGATGTCATTTTTCCTTGGGAAGTAAGGATAGGATCCAGACGTATGTCATTACAAGATGAGCTATCGGCTGATGATTATTCAAATTTAATGAAAGAAGAGTTGGAAGATTTAGCTAGCAGTCGGCTCAGGGCCTTGATCAATATTGAAGAAAATAAGAAAAGGGTATCCAAGTGGTATGATAAGATGGTTAATATCAAATAATTCTCTGAAGGAGATTTGGTGTGGAAACTTATACTGCCAATCGGAACTAGAGATCCTAAATTTGGCAAATAGTCACCCAGTTGGACAGGACCCTTTCACATCAGTCAAAGTGCTCCAGACAATACATATATTTTGGAGACACTGGACGGAGAAAAGTTCTCAAGAGCCTTAAATGGGAAATATCTGAAGAGATATTATCCAAGCATTTGGGTTGGTGCTTAGTTAAATACTACTTCTGGCTTCTAGCCGATTTAGTTGTAGATATTTTAATCGGTTTCACCTTCAGTTTGTCAGCCGATTATTACTACTTATTTTTAGCCGATTGGAATTTCGGATGGTCGGCCGATTTCTTAGCAATCGTTCTTAAGATGGATAGCCGATACTCAGTTATCACCTTTAGCAGAAAAAATAAAAAATAAAGTATGTTTCACAGCCGATGAGAGGTTCGGATCATGGCTGATGTAACAATCATCCTAAGAACAAAAAATGGAAGTGTATATTATTTCTTTCTACCATATTTCAATACATCGTGATTACATCTGGTTGAAGACACTACGGATTACATAAAAGGCTTATCATCCCCAGTATGATGAGGAGATGGAATCAATGAATACCAGAAAGAATAATTGGCGAAGAGGAAAAGGAAGCGAGGCTTAAGATCTTCCCCAGATTTTGTGACATCTCTCCAGAGCTCGTCGAGTTGATGAACAAGACGGATCACCTCCCCTTGGAGTGTTCCTCCGCCGATAATGTGTAGCCAGCACTCTCTCTTGCTACTGCCTAGCAGCTATTGAACCCAAGCTTTTCACAAGGGCTCTTCTAACTATTGCACCTCCTGACTTCACAAAAGATGCCAGCGAGAGAAACACACCGCTACACTACTTCACAAGAATTCTTCTAACTGCAATAAAAGAAAGAGGAGAAAGACAAGCGAAAAGAAGGAGCCTACATCCTATCAGATCTACCCATTGAGCCATGGCTGAAGTTGTGAAGAAGCTGATAGCTTTCGGATGCTATTTATAGCCAAACACAGGGGGCAGGAAAACGAAAGGATAGGAAGGAATCTCAGAAGATGCCGAATATAGTAAAAAATGGAACCGTTTTCCCGTGAAAAGCTCAACTTCCAATAGTTCATAATGAGGTCAGTGATACGTTTCCCTAGGAAATAGGAAAAGGATTTGGAAGCCGCTACAGGAGGAAATGCACTCTGTACTCCAGAAGAGGAAGAACATTAGAGAAGATCATTTCCACAATCCTCAAAGCAATAGCAAATTTACTAGCCTCATTGCAGAACAAAGGAAACAGAAAGGAAAATTGGCTGGAAACTAATGAGTCATGATGCTTCCTAAGCAAGTTCCTACGGGAAGATGCCTCCCATACCTAAAGTAAAAATCAGCCATTTTGGGAATTATCGGCTAAAGAAGTGAAGTAACCCAAAGAAACAGTTGATATCCATCAAGTTAAGGTTGATTTTTATAGAGAAGCAACGCAAGGTGGTGGATTGGAAATCATGTGATGGCAACAATGACAACTGTCATACAAGGAGATTCAATGGTGTATAATAGGATGTGTTTGAGTTGGTGGGCAGCTAATGTCATTAATGAGGAAAGAACACTCAAAAGATGTCATGCGGATTGATTTTTCATCAAGGAAGATCACAAGGAATCCTTAAGGATGGAAAGGGAGAAGATAAGAATTTCAGAGCAAAAGAAATTTACTCTGAAACTAGGGGGTATGTGTTGCCACCGTTTCTTGACACGTGCCAGAGAAAAGCCGAAAAGACATCAGGAAGACCTCAAATCCGATAAAGAAAGGGAAGAAGCAACCAGACGATCTAGGATCCGCCGATTGATAAAAGAGAAATGTGGCAGAAGAAGAATATGCCAAAGGAAAGAAGATGGAGGCGGGTCAGCAATTAAGTTGACATCGGGACAGAGTTAGTTTAGAGAGTCTGATTCCCATAAGAATCGTCAAGTTTTTGGTAGTTTTGTTTCTATAGACATTGTCGTCATCGACTAGGAGTCAAGTTGTTCTCGGGACATAAAAAGCGACTCCGCATGGTCAGAGAATGTTTGTACACACCAATATACACAAAACCTTTACTTTTAAACAAGTCGGCGACTTTGCCAAAAGTTTTATTTCTTCTTGTTTTCTTGTTTCTTCAAACGCCGTTCTTCTAGCTCGTCGGGCTGCATCGATCGATCTCCGGCAAGCTTGTAAGTACTGTTTTATCGAATATTAACTAGGCTTTAACCTCCGGGCGCATCACTGTGGTTTCGTCTAGTTTTATTCACAATTTATCGATATCAGCTAGGTTTGCAAATCTTTTCTTGTTTATTTAGCTTTTATCACCAATTTATCCAGCTCGTGATCATATCATATCGGCTATCTTCGCTTCTGCATCGATTCACAACGATACAGCCGATCTAGATTGGTTCGAGTGTTGTCTCGTAGCGCTTAGTTTGCTCTGCATTTCCTTGCGCTTTGCCTACGTCATCAAATCGGCTGATCTAGCCGTTTTGAACATACTTGCACTTCGGCTACTACGTCAGCTAGCCCATCCGCTCTACAGTCGTATCGGCCGATCAGGCTGTTACTCCTTGAAGACCCACATCAGTTCTCTAGCCGATCTAACCCATATCTAATGTTTCCTATCTTTCTGTGCCGATCAACAGGTCAGGTCGGCTGGCACGCCTTGTTACATCCCGGGGATCCATTACGTGTTGCCGTTGAAGAACTTGATTCTGTTTTATGCGTCAACAAAAGCATACAATCTTTCCAGGGGCCGGCTTAGAAATAGATTCTTCAGTTTTGGTTTCAAAAAGCTGAATCTTATAAAATGCGTAGAAAATAGTTGAAAAATCGGTTTGATGCAAACTCAAATGTTCTGGAATCTTTGTGATGAGTACTACCTTTTCTAGAAAGCATGTATAGGCTTTTGATGCTTAGTTTTTAAACTAGTTTCAACTTTAAGTTTGACATGTTTTTCTTGTAGTTTAAATTTTATGCATGTGCGTTGAGCTGATTTTTGGATATGTTCTGTGTGTGCTAGTTTCTAGCTCCGTGTCAAAAGTTTGCACAAACATTCCTGCTAGAAAAATAGTTATGGTTTATTTTGTGTCTCTATGTATGAGAGCTTGTGTATTTTGTTGGGGTACTTCTGTGTAGCTTTTGTAGCCTAACTTTTTGCAGTAGCTTATTTACGCATAGGTGTACCTCCCCTGAATAGTTTAATGCTTTTGGACCTGATTTACGTGCCCAAATAATATTTGGTTGTATTTCTGAGTATTTCCAAATAAGCCAGTTATAGTGCATATTTTATCCTAATTTTGGGAGTGTGAGCTTGATGGGCTGTTTTTATACCTCTGTAGAGAATTCAGCTCCAAAGCATGCTCAAATATTTTTGAATGATTCATTTTTGTTCTCAGCAGGAGCATTTTGTTATTTTTGTGTAGGATGATATATTAAGTTTCGGTGGCTACGTTTTTGTGTGTAGCTTAATGTTGCTCCAGTGATGTTGTATGCAATTTTTTAGTGCTAGATCATTTGTGGTTCTTCCTGAGTGATTTATTTATGATTCTGATAATTATAGCGTGTTATTCGGTTCATGCTTGAGTTATAGTTCTTTGTGATGAGGTTCTTGGTCTTTCGCCTTTGTACAGCCCTTGTTTCCTTTGTGAAGTATGTTTGGTTCAATTTGTATAGATGTGTACATAATAACCATCAAATGAGAGTAATATATCCCACCCTTACACCCCTTTTCTTTTGTAAATAAATAAATGTTAAATCTTTATCTAGGTGAATTTGGCCACCTATAAACCCCATGATTTATCGCTGAATTTCAGAAATAAAATGTTACTTTAGTACACCAATTAATGTTGCACATACATCCCTCATGTAGATCTTCGTGACGGTAGCTACGAGCTCGTTCCGAAATGAGGTGGAGAACCATTTTAGGGAGAAGTGAACTACGTGGAAGTGCAGCAAGTCCGGGACCAAAGTTCGGAAGACTTTCTTACTAACTTTCCTAGTGAAGGCAATCCCCGGTTTATCATTGTCCTATTATGTTTTCTTTTAACTTCTGAAATTATCTTTGATTATCTATGTGTGCATTTACATTCAGGAGTTTGATTGAAACCCTAGTTGCATAATCCTTAAGTACCTATGTTCTTTTACTAGTATGCTAGGTCGCTAGTTGCTATGAATTAAGGATGTGGTACAAGTCGAGTGATGTTCGTCACTCGCGAGAATTGGTTCTTATGTTGGAATCATAAGACTTGTTAAACTGGATTGCTCACGTGGTAAGAGCATGTGATTCCGGGCTCTGGTCCAGTGGTTAGCAGATTAAGTGTTTGAATGTACTAAACATTTGTCGGTAATGGGAACGATAAGCCAGTACCTGAATGAGGTGGTGCGGGAAATTTGCGCTACTAATTTTGGGTTGCGGCCCTAGGCTACCTACCTGTGGTACATGTGTGAGGCTGGACGCTAGTGTGAGGCGGACCAGATAAGCCTTGTACCTAGGACTGTGGCATCCGATCCCAATCCGGGGAATGACGGGAACCGCTTGGTTGGTGGACTCATTGTGAGTACATTCTCCCGTGTGTTTAGGTCCACCTTGCAAGGTTATTAATCGATTGATCGTCGGCCTCTCACCGTTATCCGAGATTGCTTAATAAACTGGCCATTGTGATCCCTTTATGATGGAATGATGTTTGATTAATTGTATTGCACAACTCCTGCTTGCAATAGTTGCTTATCTAGTAATGATTCACATCACTAGAACTTGAGCTAAAATATTGAAAGTAAGGATTCACTCCTTAGTATCTTTTTAGCAAAACAAACCCACTAACCAAAAGCCATGCATTATTAGAGGTAAAGTCTTTGATTTTAGACAGGTAAGTCTTGTTGAGTATCAGTATACTCAGCCTTGATATTTATGTTGTTTTCATGTGAGAATGTGTGGCTTGGTGAGATACCCCTTGGCTAGGAATTGCAGTGGGTATCGGACGATGAGTAAGATCATCATGGACGGCCTCCTATGATGATTATCGTGTTGCTTAGTTTATTTCCGCTGTTTAAAACTCTGAACCTTTTATTTATCATGTCATGAACCATGATTTGTAATAAATGACCCTACGGGGAAGAATTGGATTTATTTTGTAAGGTACTCTGGACTCACCTTTGTGTGAGTTGTATTGTATATGTTTTGATCTTCTGTGTGTTATACAAGTGATTTACCAGGCTTCGACCCGGCAACACTCAACGTGATGGTTCCCTATTATCGCTTAATGACCAAACCGAGTGGTTTAGGCGATAGTATAGAATTATCTTGGGTGGGGTTGTCACAGTTGGTACCAGAGCATACATATACACTAGAGTAATTAGATTAATACTAAGCACATCTCTTGGAATAAAACTTGTCAAGATTGATTGGATTTCGAAAATACATTGGATCGCAAATGAATGATTTAGACCGAGAGGCCCTAGAGGGAATTTTGGGTTCTTTAAGGTGGCTTAGTAATCTATGGTTTATTTTGCTAACTTCCAACACCTTACTTTATGTCAGACTTACTTTCTTGCACAACCAAACTAGTTAAGCCACGTGTTTCATACGTGTGCTGTGCTGCATCACGAGTATGTGAGGGTTGATAGGGCAATCCATTCAACAGATCCTATCTTCTCGGTTGGATGCCCACGTGTTTTATACGTGTGCTTTCCATATGCAAGTCATGCGAAGGATGGCATGTTCTATTCAAGATGAACATGTCATGGGTTGTGATTTCACCACGTTTTGCTAGACATGTACATGATTCCGCATTAAGAACATGCGAAAGGGGACACCCTCCGTTGAAAAGGGGTGTGTCTCAGTTTGGGTGCTGTCCATGTAGTGCTAAATGCATGGGTGTCATTTCTATAGTGAATGGTAATGTTTGTGGATGCTTCCGTGATGTGCTAGCACGGAAGGTTCTATTCTGCAGACACACTAACCACGTTTAATGCGATCGTTATGTGAACGACGTGTAGCTCCGACTAGTTAATAAAAGGAGAGATGTATATAAGCCTTGCCACCGGTGCTAACTTCGATTTTTGGCTTGATCGCCTTGTGAGGTCGTATGGGATGCTTTTGCATCATGTTAAAATTTGTTGAACCATAAAATTTGCAATCATACCTGTTTGTATGCTCTCTAGGTGCTACCTTGCTATCTCTATGTTTTAGTATAGCCTTGCATGTATAGCTTGCTTGTTGTTTCGCCATCGAGTTGATGTGTCTGTTTGCTTACTTTTTACTCCCTGTTCTAAACATAAATTGACTACATGATCTATACCAAAGTTGCTTCAAATCTAATCTAGTTTTTGCTGCCAATATCTCATCGTCATAGCTTCTATAGATCTCAAGTGATGCCCAAAGTAGTGACACCCTGTCATGCTGTTTTTCCTGGGGACCTACTCTGAACTTTTGATTAAATTGAGCACCTTCCTAATCTTTCTAGATCAGCCTTTGAATACCAAAAATGTGCCTCATAACCTGGCTGAGTTGCTACAAAAATTTGGAAATTTTTGGGCCATAGTTTCTGAGTAATCAATTTTTGTTCACGACTGTCATAACTTTATGCCATTTTGTGTGTCACGCTCGTTTCGAGTTCTGGCATACCTCTATACCTTTGTATAGATGGCCATCCCAGTTGTTACCCACTTGAGGATCGGACTTGTTCCCCTATACCTCCCTGAGGTTTTGTTGAAAGTTTGGAGTCTTTAGTATGGTTTCCGTATGCGACCCTCTTTTTATCGCTATGAGAATCTATTCTTTGTGGCCATTCATTCATCTGGATCCTTACGCTTGTCACTTTATCCAGATGTCCGACTCCAGATCCATGGCCGTTGATGTGCAAGCATGGACTTGCTTGAACTGCCTCGAGAAGAGTGGATTCCCTGCACTTTTGTGGGACACCCTGAAGGATTTTGGATACACCACTTATCCAGAGTACATGGGGCGTGAGTTCATGACCTCGGGACAGACCCTTCATTTGGAAGTGAAGGTGAAGATTTGGAAGTGAAGTATGGGAATGTAAGGCCCTGAGCTTGACATTGGCTAGCACCATGCAAAAGGCCGCTCTTGAAGCCCTCACCACTTTTTGTGGGAAGCATTCTGCCTCGGTAGCCTGCACTACGGCCAAGGTAATTTTTGTAGAGGAAGAACACCCTGGACAATGGGTCGAACGTGAAGGTTTTCTCTCCACTCAGGGCAACACTCACTATTGTCATGATCTTGTTTCCTTATTCCATTTCTCCAAAGTTATGTATGACACCTATCAACTGGTGGTGGGAGAAAGTGTATTCTATAGACACCAAGTTTATAGGCAACAAGTTAAGGAAGTGGAAAGTACCACACAGGAGTTGAAAGAAGCACAAGCACTAATAGCCACTCTCAAGAAAAGAAGACGCAAGGATAAGGCAAGAATACATGAATTGGGTCAAACTATTCATGAACAGAATTTCATGTTACAACATAACGACCAATATATGTTCGAACTAGAGAATCAACTGGAAGCTGTAGCAGCCCCACCTCTGGAACCTGTCGTTCCTGGACCAGAAGAGGAATGGAATCCTGAGGACACTCAAGGATAATCCTAGGTAGAGTCTGGACTTGCATCACCTTTAGCCTTCTTCGATTTGGGTAGGCCAAATAAGTAGAAAGTGAACCTAGGCTAGCTGGTTGTCCAGTTGGAAGCCGGTACGCATGTAACAGAGTAAGGTGATGTACGAGTGTTGTAGTGGGAAGGACATGCCCTAGTGTGTGCAGCCGCTATTTGGATGGTTTTTGTGATAGGCTGACCAAGGAGTACGCTTTTGCGTAGCAAGCCTGAAATTGTAACCCCATGTTTTGTGTTGTGGTGATTCCAAACTCGGCATCGATGTAATGCTATGGATGAAACACCTTCTCGCAGCGATCTTACGAATGAATTAATGACGCTGGTTGTGATCAAATCTGGATCTAAGTTGAATACCAAAGTTGTATATTGTCAAGGATTCTATCTGTTACCTGAAAATGAGAGTTCATGGTTAAATATTTTGGGAGTACTAGAGTATTCCTTGATGAGACCTCCTTGCCGTGCTCCCTATTGATCTCCCAACCTTTAGCTTCTATCCTTGGTCTTGCTCACAAAATTTTGAATAAATAAAACATGGATAAAGAGTGTCCAAAGTCTTTAGGTATGCAGGAGCATCATCGTAACTTGCATATGTTGCACCCTTAATGAAATCATTCATGAGCATGAGAGTGCATTGCACAACATATGCATTTGGGAACCTTGGATGGACTAACATGCATATACACTAGGATTTCAACCTTTCTACTCTATCGTCCCTCCGGCTGATGATGTTGTTGTTCCATAACCAAAGGTGCCGTGTCGGAACCTAGGGTATCATGTGTGCTGCAGCCATGTGATTACCACTAGGCGCGCGCTAGGTATCGTGGTTGTGAGAATGCGACTCCCCGCAGAGTTTATTTCCTAACTCTATGTTGTTCTCCCTCTCTTGACTAATTTAAAAGGGTAAAACAAGTCATGCTGATCTTGCATCATGAGCACTCATGAGCATGTGCATTGTGCATCCATAAACATGTGCATCATGCGTGCACCGCATCGTGCACACATCATATGCATCTCTCACTATGCATCACGACATATGCATCATATGTTCATATGCATAAGCATCATATTCTCATTCGCATGTGCATCATACTCTGTGCACCACATCATGAGCATCAACATGTGTGCCTTTCAATTGTTGCACCAAGTATCCCATATACATTGACATTGCAACCATATGTCTCATTGGTGCATCACCCAACAAGTTTAAAATCGTTGCACCATTAATATAAGGAATGATGTCACCAAAACTCACCAATTAAATAACATGTGAGCAAACATTTTCTGAAATTTTTGTATCGACCTACCTTATCAAATCGTCCTCACTTACTATCCGTAAGTAACTCCTTGCAATCGCTCTCTATGACCTTGCCATCCTTTATTGTTCTTATGGATGACTAACCTTGGACCTAAGATGGTGGAACCCTTGCCACATCATCACACCTTTGTTGCTCTTCTAAAATAAATTCAGAAATCTTGGTAAACAAACTTAACAAAATGTTTGTTTACTAGCCTTTCTTTTCTTCATAGATATCTCTATGGAACTTTTCAACTTGGTCTCCTTCCATCCAATCTCAAAATTCTCTTAGCATCAAATCAAATCAACCGGCTAAGTTGAAAAAGTCAAGATATGAGAGTTTTCCATCACTCATCAATCCATGATCCGTTGATCATACCCTCCAAATCCTAGGAATCAAGAAACGAGCAAACAAAGTACAACTAGAATCTCTTGCTAAATTCTCCTTGTTACGATCTCGAACCAAGATGGTGGGTATCCTAAGCTCTTCTCAATATTCCCACCATCACGGTTGGTTCTTCGGGCCACTGGATCCCATCCTTTTCAGTGCCACGACTGCACGATGCCATGGCGTCGCTCTGGCCTCTCTTTTCCGCGGCCAGGATCACATCGCCGATACCTCTCGGGGCCGACCACTATCGAGCCACGTGCTGCCACTGCTAGGTCGCTCCGCCGGCCCCTACCTCGATGGCTTTGGATAACCGTTGCGACCCCACGGTGACATCAAAAGGGGATCCCCTCCGTCCATACCGCCATCACCGAGTCTCGTCTCCCACTTGAGCTCGACACCAGAACCTTTGGTCAAACCCCTTTTAACCTTGGTCAACACCTTTGAACCCCTACCCTGTCTGGAACTTTTGCCATGTTTTACAATTTTCACTTAAACACTTCAAAACCGGCCAATACAAAAGTTGTGCATCTTTTCATGGGACACAATTTTCATAATTGGTGGTGTTTCAAATTTTGAGTGGAAATTGGTCAAAAACATGGTCAACGGCAGACAATGCATTTTGCCGGTGTCGAGAAAATCTTCAACTTTGCCTGCAATTTATACAAAATCTGTTGAGCAAAACATCTATGAGGCTTTATAAAAGTTGTAGAGGGTTGAGAAATCTACAACTTTGATATATAAACCTTGGTGTACTTCTGTTGCAAAAGTTGGAGAAAACTGCGGTCAAACAGGGCATCGCTGAGACATTTCTGCGCCCTGGCGCTCTAGAGCGCGCACCGACACCGAGTGCACGATGCCGCCTGCGCGTCCGTGGCTGCCTGCCGTGGGTCCCCTAGGCCCGAATGTCGAGAATCGCTGTGGCCACGTGGCGAGCCAGGAGCTTTTGGACAGCACCGACCGGACCCACCTCCTCTCCTCGCCCAATCCCATGCCGTGCCGCACCACCCATGTCGTTGTCGTACACGCGCCATGCCGCACGCCATACCACCGTGCTCCCTACTCAACATGTCCACGACTTCATGGCGACAACTTGAAGCTCCTCGGTCACTGGTTCGCCTATAAAAGGGACAGTCGTCGTCTTCTTCGCGCGCCAGCCACCACCGCCGCGGCTGCCATTGTCGTTGCCGCCAAGCTCGCCCCTCCGCGCCGCACCGCCACCATCCAGCCACTCCTAGCCCTTCCCCACACAACACTAGAGCTTCCCGAGCCACGCTTTACTCCTCACCACTGTACTCTTCGCTAGAGATCGAGCCGGAGCGGGCGCATCGCCCACTACCTCGCCGCCGGCCATCGCCGGAGGCATCTCCGACCCCACTCCGCCACCAATCGAACCGGGGTGATCATCCACGCCGCCCTGTGCCGCTTGTTGGCCAAGTCCGGCCGGCCATCACCGCCGGCGAGCGTGCCCTACGCTGCCGAGGGTCTTGTTGTGAAGATCGTAATCTTTGTAGCGTAGAATCTTTCCAGGGCCCGGCTTAGAAATAGATTCTTCAGTTTTGGTTTCAAAAGGCTGAATCTTGTAAAATGCGTAGAAAATAGTAGAAAATGTTCTGGAATCCTTGTGATGAGTACTACCTTTTCTAGAAAGCATGTATAGGCTTTTGATGCTTAGTTTTTAAACTAGTTTCAAATTTAAGTTTGACATGTTTTTCTTGTAGTTTAAATTCTATGCATCTGTTTGAGCTGATTTTTGGATATGTTGTGTGTATGCTAGTTTCTAGCTCTGTGCAAAAGTTTGCACAAACATTCCTGTTAGAAAAATAGTTATGGTTTATTTTGTGTCTCTGTGTATGAGAGCTTGTGTATTTTGTTGGGGTACTTCTGTGTAGCTTTTGTAGCCTAACTTTTTGTAGTAGCTTAGTTATGCATAGGTGTACCTGCCCTGAAAAGTTTGATGCTTTTGGACGTGATTTACGTGCTCAAATAATTTTTGTTGTATTTCGGAGTAGTTCCAAATAAGCCAGTTATAGTGCATATTTTAGCCTAATTTCGGAGGCTACATTTTTGTGTGTAGCTTAATGTTGCTCCAGTGATGTTGTATGCAAATTTTCAGTGCTAGATCATGTGTGGTTTTTCCTGAGTGATTTATTTATGCGTGGTAATTAGAGCGTGTTATTCGGTTCATGCTTGAGTTATAGTTCTTTGTGATGAGGTGCTTCGTCTTTAGCCTTTGTACAGCCCTTGTATCCTTTGTGACGTATGTTTGGTTTAATTTGTATAGATGTGTACACAATCACCGTCAAATGAGAGTAATATATCCCACCCTTACACCCCTTTTCTTTTATAAAGAAATAAATGTTAAATCTTTATCTAGGTGAATGTGGCCACCTATAAACCCCATGATTTATCGCTGAATTTCAGAAATAAAATGTTACTTTAGTACACCAATTAATGTTGCACATTCATCCCTCGTGTAGATCTTCCTGACGGTAGCTACGAGCTCGTTCCGGAATGAAGCGGAGAACCGTTCAAGGGAGAAGTGAACTACGTGGAAGTGCAGCAAGACCCAGACCAAAGTTCGAAGACTTTCTTACTAACTTTGCTAGTGAAGGCAAGCCCCGGTTCATCATTTTCCTATTATGTTTTCTTTTAACTTCTGAAATTATCTTTGGTTATCTATGTGCATTTACGTTCAGGAGTTGAATTGAAACCCTAGTTGCATAATCCTTAAGTACCTATGTTCTTTTACTAGTATGCTAGGTCATTAGTTGCTATGCACTAAGGACCCGATACAAGTCGAGTGATGTTCGTCCCTCGCGAGAATAGGTTCTTATGTTGGAATCATAAGACTTGTTAAACTGGATTGCTCACGTGGTAAGAGCATGGGATTCTGGGCTCCGTGTCACACCTGTTTTTCCAAAGAAAACCAAGTGCAAACCTATATGCATGCCAGGATCAAGTTTCATACATATAGTTGACATAAGTGAATAACAGAAACAATATCACGTAAAAGAACATAAACAACCTTACAAATCTATCAGAGTTAACAGCTCAAACTTGGAAACGAAGACACCAAACTTCACAGGCAGTCGACTGGGGGCTGCGTACGCCTAGCATCATCATCTTCAACAGCTTCACACATCTTTGACTGAGCAGCAGTAAGCAAGGATGAGTACACTTATGGTTGGTACTCAGAAAGGCCACAAGAAATAACCAGAAAGCAATTTAAGTCCATCTTTAAGTATATTAATCATGTGAGGGTCCAGGCCGCTCTTGACCGTGAGCACGGCTAATCGATTAGTTTTACACTCTGCAGAGGTTGTACACTTTCACCACATGTCGCGTAAAAGTTCCGCAGAACTTTGGACCCAACCATGCGATGCTTGCAAGGCATCATACCACACTACCGAGGTGTGATTGCATAGGGACGCTACGAGGCCTTTACAAAGTTTCCCCAGAAAGTAGCAACCCACAAGGTTACCGGATCAGTTACCAAGGTATAAAGTCCCCTAGCGGGTATCGTGTCTTAGCAAAGCCCAACTCCCCGCTAGAGCGACTCCATACCCCACAGTACCGCCACCCCTTGTCCTTATCAGGTAAGGCCACTTCTAACCAGAGTCCCTAATTAATTAGCCAAGACCAGAGCCATTTAGTTCTCATGGTTGCACTATTGTCCTGGGTGGTTCTCCATGTTCTGATTAATGCATAGTATTCTTGTAAACAAAGCATAGGTAGTAGGGTGGTTAGGGACACTTGCCTTTCTCTAACGAAAAGCTATACTTTTACTGCTCTTCAGCTCTTTCTTTCTTGGAACTCTTTATCTTCAAAGCAAACGAACAACGATCTTCTACTCGAAGCAAACATCAGGAACAACCATACAAAGCAAAGGAACAAGTACAACTAAGAACAATGCACCAATCAAAAGAAAAGCATTAAAAGAGCGCACTAAGGATAGGCTCGATTCTATGGTTACGCATGAACGAAAGAAACGCTAGAACAAAACTAAGGTCGAACAGACAAAGCTATCGTGAGATCATTACCAAACAACAAGTGACTACGTGCTTGGCATATTTTAATAAGGAAATCATATGGAAAGAATATTTCAGAGAAATACTCCATGTTAGATCAAATAAAGTGATATTTAATTAAAGAAAACATGATAAGCCTAATCATATTTTATTCATAAATGTTTAAGTACAAGTTAGGCCAAATTAACAATTACTTTAGAAACACAAAGCATGTATAAGATATCTAGTCGAAGAACTTTATGTTTCGTGTTCAACTAAACATATTAACATTGAAAAGGCATTTATAACATCATTAAGCATATTAACTTTATTATGGAAACCGTTGTATAGCTCTAACATCTTTTATTTAACAAAAACTAGTTATAAATAAGAATTAACCCATTTACATCATGATTAAAGAAAACCAGAATAGAACCTAATCACATTTATTTAGAAAATCAATGGAATAATAATTAGTCAAGATTAACATGCAACTTTAGTGTTAAAAACATGTAACAGGTGATACACATGCTAACGTACAAGTTAAGGTGAAACGAACAAGAACGGTAGCAACGAACTATCAAGCACATAAGAAACCTTAAGCAAGGGTCTATCCGGAGAACTAGGCTGTAGGGGGATCAACTAGATGGTAGAGATACTATTAAGATTGGTTCTAAGAAAGATAACTACACAAGATAGATTCACAGGAACATAGCTAACTCAAAAGGAACAACTGGAACATGAGAGCTATGAAACGAAAGACTACGGAGCCATAGGATTTTATGACTTGCTATAAAAGAATTATAAAAGAAACAAGGAACAAGCATGATAAGATTACTTGATAAAGAGATGAGTAGCACAAACTACTGACACAGATAATGCTATTAAGCAGAACAAACGCCCTAAGATAACCTATTCGGATTACCAAAGCACACAACTAGAGCCTTAAAAGAAAGGCTTGATTAGATGTATGAAAGTCACATGGTTTGAGCTTGAACTAGGATTGGAAAGATCTAGAGCTTCAAAGGAGACTAGCTCTACAACAAAGACACACTGAGATAGAGCTGACAAAGAACGACTATCGATCGATTTGCATATATGAACATGAAATACTATAAGCTTAGGTTCATTTCAATTAGCAAAACATGTGTATAGGATATTTCATAAAGAAAATACCCTAAATTGTAATAAATGCAAATTAAATTTTATTTGCAAGAATTGAGGTATAGAACCTAGTCAAGTTTTATTTATAAAATGTGCAAATATAAATTATACCAATTAAATATTTACTTTAGAAAGGTTAAAACAACTACTCGAAGTAAAACATATGTCGTGTTGAGCTAGACAAACTTTATTTAGACAACACATGCACATTGACATTAGTCATTTTAACAAATAATTATGAAAACCGAGTTATAGCTTAACCATATTTTAATTAGAAAGATTAAAGTATAAATTATACCTTTTTAAGCATTTAGCTTTGGAAAGGCTAAACTATGTGAGACATCTAAACACAACTTTATGATTCAAGTGGATCATATTATTATTACTGAAAACAACATTATATCGGAATTAATCAAATTAACATATATTTATGAAAGCCGGTGTTAAAAGCCTAATCAACATTTAATTAGAAAAGTTAATTAACTATTAAACAAATTAACATTTGGTTTATGAAAAACGGTGGTAATGATCTAATTAGATTTTATTTACAAAAGCATGTAAAATAATCATTAATCAAATTAACATTGATCAAGAAAAGCGATGTCTAGCACTATATTGTTTTTATTTAGAAAAGACATGTCTAATAAGTATTAAACAAAATTAATATTAAATTTATTTCATAAAACATGCATGATGAAAAACTCACCACTAATGAGTACTTTACATTATTATGAACCTAAGGAAACTTGAACAGATAAAAACAGAGCTAAAACATAGAAGATATGGATAAAACAAGATGATAAGGACCTAGTTGTGATTAACTAAAGAACTGGAGGGCTAACAGAAAACATTCTCGAGACACACCAAATAGTGCTCGCAAAAAGAATAAAAGACAGGGTTAGATCTACAAAAGTCTCGGGTGGGCTTTATGTGTAAAAGGTGAGATTTTTCTAGGGGCTTTCCTGGAAAACTTGCAGGACACAAAAACTAACATAAAGATTACATCTTTCACCAGGGTCCTAACTGCAAAACTGACATCTCATCTCCTACCTTCGTTTCAGGGACGGACACGAGCTTAGGAACAGACAGGGAGTTCCTGCCGTCGGTGGCACCGGCGATTCGGGCGACGAGGGGCTTGGCTGAGTCGCGGAACAAAGAGAGGAGAGAAAGGGGATCGCGGGGAGGTACTCACCCGCGGCGGGGACGAAGGGGAGCGGCCGAAAATAGGCGGCGAATTGCGGTGGGGGCCTGTCGACCATGGCGGAACAGAACCGAAAGAGGAGCAATAAGGGGTTAGATGGGATCGGCCTCCAAACATACACGGGAACAGCAAAACAGAACGATCTTGATGTGACGAACGCGATGGTGTGCTCACCTTCGGCCAGAGAGGAATGATGGCATCGGAAGGGCTCGCCGGAGTTGGAGAGGAGTCGTGGGAAAGAACTCGTCGGAGTTGGGGAAGACGACAGAGCCGACATCAGAATCGAGCAATCCACCACACCACAACATTGAGCTTGACGAGATAAACACCACGGTGGTGTCCGTTTGCACCGGAAGTCCACGGTTTCGCCGGAAAAGCTCGCCGGAATTTAATAGATGCGAAAATTCGGCGACGATTTGTGGGAGCTAGGGTTATCGAAACGAGATGAGATTGGTGGCATTGGAAAGAGGACGTCAAGGAGATAACCGGCAACTATTTATTGGCCGAGATAGAGTCTCGTTTTATTTTCTCTTCTTTTTCTAATTTCGAGAATTAATTTCGCATTAGAAAACAATTTCAGAAAATCCTGAAATCGTAATTAAATCACAAAAAATATTCCGAAAATTTCAAAAATTCCAGGAAAATTCCCAGAGATAGATTGAGACACGATCAATCCAAATAAAATATTTGGAGCTCATGAAAAAGATTTTAGAGCCTTCTATTAAATAGAATAAGCTCAAGGAAAATGAGAATAAATTCCAGAAAAAGGTCTTGGTCAGCACCTAAACGTGTTTTTAAAACATTTTGCACTCAACGAAGACCAAGATGCTTCGGCATGAATGCAACACTCATCGAACCATTTATTTAATTCTGAAAATCAAACAAAGGTTTTTTTCTATACAATATTTCCTGTAAAGAAAATAAATGTTAGAAAAATTTTAAAATTACGAGAAATGCATTGTTTAATTTTTCCTTCTATTCACATCCAGGGTGTGACACTCCGGTCTAGTGGTTAGTAGATTAAGTGTTTGAACGTACTAAACATTTGTCGGTAATGGGAACACTAGTACCTGTTGATGGTTGTAAGTACCACTTTTATGCCGTCAACTCCTGCATAAACACGTGAAGTATAAACATCTACACTAGGATAGGGATTCTATCTGAGAAATTCCACGAGTGCAGATTGAAGGACCGAATAGGCGACCAGAGAGGGGGGAGTGAATGGGAGCCGATAAAAATTCTTATCAAGAACTCGGCCTAAACCCCCAAAATCACTTCCAAAGAATCCCGCACAAACTTGCCAAGATCACGTAGTCACAATGGACCTACTGACCCTAGTAACAAGTTAGAACAAGTCTAGAAGCAAAGCGGAAGCAAGCTTAAAAAGAAATGAGGAAAGGAGCAAGCTAAACCAACTTACTGCAGTGTTTGTCGGAACTACCGCCCCAAGGTCGGAACTACCGAAAAAGACTTTCTGTCTGTCGAAAACACGATATCGGAACTTCCGACGCAGGGTTGGTACTTCCGACCCTCGGTACTACCGGCCCAAGGTCGGTACTTCCGATAAGAGCTTTCTGTTCGGTTTATCGGTACTACCTGGGTCAGGTCGGAAGTTCCGATAGCCTCAGAAAAACAGAGAAAAACAGCCCGCGGGAGAAGGAAGGAAAATCCAAAACTCGATCAAATGATCTCCAAAAATCACGAAACTTTAACCATAGCTTCTTAATAACACAAGGAAGCTTATCCAAAAAGATCTCCTCCAAAAGATCAAGGAAACACCACCAGAAAAATGATTTAGGCTATGAACCCTAGAGAGGAGACTATTTCCTCAAATCGATGGATCTCCCAAACGGCTTGAGCTCTTGAGACAAGATTTCGGGTAGATAAGAAGCGTCACTCGATGAAGCTATGCCCAAAAAATCTCGACCTCTAACTCACTAAGTCACCGGGAATCGCGGATCACAAGAACAAGCTCCAAGAACTCGCAAATCGAAGGGTTTTCCCGGTGTTTGAGGGGTCAAGATCACACACAAAGATGCACAAGGCATCCACCCATGATCCCCTCAAAGAAATCCGAGAGGAAACACCCTCAAATCATCGAATCGAGCGAAGAACAAAAACACACAAAAATAGCTCCGAAAATGACACGAAAATCACAAAGAGCTAGAAGGTCACCGGGACGCCGAATGCTTCATACATCCAGAGGTCAGATTCTGTACATGAGTCTAGCCTAAGGAATCCAGAGGGAAAAGAAGCAGTTCACAGAAAATCTACCGGGGGAGAAACTCTAGGGAGCGAGAGAGAGAGAGAGATGCCATCCACCTCTCCGCTATTTATATGAAGTTCATCGGAGGGAGGTAAATGACCACGCTACCCCTACTGCATAAATGAAGATACAACCCCTCAGGGGCATTTTGGTCAAGTCTTCATCGAGTAGACACGCTTCCACCGCGGCCTTGCTTAGCTTCGACGCAAGCCCCGCGATCACGCCACGTGCCCCCCGCCTCAAAGCTTCCCGAAGCTCCCAGATCACCGTCTCCGTCGCCTCGGGCCTCCGGGCTTGGGTTTGAGGCCCAAACCAAGAAACCGTCTACCGATGGTTTTGTGGGCAAACCACTAAACCCCACGTGCAAGCTTCGGTCTCGATCCGCTACCTTGCACCGGCCCATGTTCACAACTTCAGCCCGCCAGTCTTGCACCGCACGGCTCGCACTTGACCCCATCGACCACCGGGTCCATCGAACCAAGCCTACTTGCCACTCCATCACCCAGAGGCCGCCACGGCCAAGGCCTTTCGCGCTAGTTCTTCACCTGCACCGACACGAGTCAAACCGCAACCTGTACCTGCACACTTAGCCAAGCATCAGTCCACATAACGTTGTCAATCACTCATCACTAAGGAGCGACCCTCCACTGGTCTTCGGACACACCTGGTCCTCAATCTCCCCCTTGATGAGTGCATTGACAACACCCATAGAAATCACATAGAGAAAAAGAAAAGAAAACAACCACGAACACAAACCTCCCAAGCAAGTGATCCCAAGCCAAAGAACAAGCAAAAAACTCGATCACTCGCCAATCCAAGTCTCGGCCCCCTAAGACAAGGGCAACGACTCGACACAGCCGAGACAAAACAAAGCTCTCAAAAAGCACATCACAAAGCACAAAACTCAGGAAAAACAAAGGAGCTCCCCGTGCACATATGCAAACTCCCCCTGAGCAAATGCAACCTCTTCTTCTCAATTTTTTCTCCTCACTTGCCACATCTCACAATTGCATACCAATTTTCCACAAAAACTTCCAATGCATGAAGATTCTCCCCATATCATACAAATCTCTCCCCCTTGCATGTATATTCTCCCCCTTGTTGACAATGCATGAATCAAGGTATATGAAACTCTTCCCCTTGTTTTCATGAAAAATGCATGTCAAAGCACATATACAATCTACCAAGCTTCTCAAATATACTATGCTACCAATGAGACATAGAGCAAGCAAAGTAGACATGGTGTATCTAGCATATTGCCATCAAGAAGGTAGAGACATATAAGCATGTGACATGGCCAAAAGTAATTTTAAGCAATTTTCACAAAGAAATAGTCATCTCATGAGCAAGACTCTTTCTATACCAATTTGAACATAAATACCCTAGATCATTCAAAGTTTATGCAAGATCACAAATTCTCATCACAAGATCATTATAAACACCCACAAGCTACTCAAGTCATGTTAAAGCCATCGAGCCATGTGTCTACTTCTTAAAATGAGACTTCTCATGGTAGACAAGCATGCTACGGTTTAGCACCCAAGATATGAATATCAAACCATAAAAACATGATTAGGAGCTCATTTTTCAAGCATAAGACAATTCATACACCAATTTCATTTTCAAGTTTAAACATGGTACATGAAGTGCCTTTGCGGCAAAAAGAAACTTATGCTCCTCCCCAAGCAAGCAAAAGGGCTAAACATTTACAATGACAAAGGGTCTTTGACCCCAAGCAAGGAGAACATGATCCTCAAGCACAAACTGAGCATGATATAAGCATTTAAGCACAAATTGAGCATAGACCATCATCTACTCATGAGAGACACAAATTTTAGCATTTTCATCAAAAGAAAGCTATCTCAACACAAATATATGGCAAAACCATCCAGAGCATAGCATTCACATCCACAATTTACCAAACATGCACATATCTCACAAAATAGCACATCAGTGATCAATGTATATAAGAGAAGCTTTTCCTAGCACAAGTGATCCAAAGATGGCTATCCTACCATGTTTTGTACAGAAAGTAAAAATGCATGAATGAAATGCAACAAAATGAACATATGGCACATATATACATGAGAAGATCCAAGACCCAGCTAGAAAGGAAAGCACACCCCAAGCTCACCCCGCAAGCGAGTGAAAGTGGCTTGGTCAAGCGGTTTGGTGAAAATGTCAGCTAGCTGGTCTTGGGTAGGGACATAGGACAAAGATATGTTTCCCTTCTCAACATTGTCCCTCAGGAAGTGGTACCTCACTTCTATGTGTTTTGTTTTGGAGTGGAGGACAGGATTTTTGGCTATGCTTATGGCACTGGTGCTGTCACAGAAAAGTGAAACCTGGGAGCACTCCTCTCAAGGACACTCCCCTGGGTGCTCACAAACTTGATGGGCTTCTGGTAGTTTTCAGCTTTGTGGGGAAACATTGCAGGATCTGGGGTTGTGTCTAGCTTGTTTCTGAGATGGTTTGGCTTGGGTGCAAATTTGTTCATTGGTGTGGTATGTGGTGGAATGGGGATCTCTCCGGCTTTCTCTTCTCCCTCATCACTCTTCTCACCACACTTGTCAGCCACCAACGCCTGACCATCAAAGCTCTTGAACTGAGCCAACATCATACTCAATTGTGGCTCATGCCCAGACAACCACCCCATCATTTTTTTCAATTCATCATTTTCATCCTGCAGACGATCAACATAGTTTGGAAGTTCCATGTTTTTCAAAGCATGCATTTCACAGGTTGAACATGATGTAGGAAGAGGAGCTTTCAAAGCCGCCTCAAAAGAAACAATTCTAGTATGAGATTCATCTAGCCTAGCATGCCAAATAGGACATGATGTACAAGCTCCTAACAAAGCTGTCCTAGACTTCAATTCATCACACTCAATCCTAACCACATCTAGTTCCTCAAGAACAGAGGCATGTTTCTCCTTGAGGGCAGCCAAGTCAGCAAGAAAAACTGAGCAATCATAACAATCAATTTCATCCGACACAACAGGAGCAGACTTCAAAGCAGCTATCTCATTTCTAGCATCCACAAGCAAGGATTCAAGTTCAGCTACTTTGTCCTTAGCATCACCCAACAAAGACCTGAATTCCCTCTTCTCCTTGTTGGTCTTTCTAAGCACATCATCACGGTTGTTAAGCAACTCATTCAGCCTAGCATTCTCCTCTAGCAAGAAGTTGGGATCTTGTCGTACCTCTTCATCGGAGTCGGAGTTCGAATCCGAGCTGTGCTTCCCACCCTTCTTGGAGTGCGCCATGCCGCAAAAGCCTCCTTACGCGACGAAGCTCAGGCCGGTGAAGTTCTTGCCCGTGTGCCGCTTGTCCTTGCGCTTCTCTTGTTCTTCCTCACTGCTCGAGTCAGAGGAAGCATCACTTGATGTCAAGTCGATGTCGCTCGAGCAGTCTTCCTCTTGTGGCCGCCACCCTTCTTGTGCCTTCTCTCGCTCTTGTCCTTGTGCTTGTCCTTGTAGTCGTTCCGGGAGCGGTGCTTGTTGTAGTCGTGCTTGGGCTTGCCCTTGTAGTCATTCTTGATCTCCATGGCTCCAGGGCATTCGACGATGAAGTGACCGTGCTTGCCGCACCGATAGCACATCCCCGAGCTCCGCCTTGCATTCTTGCGGTTCTCGTACATCCGCCCAAACCTCTTGCTCAACAAGGCGAGACCATCCTCGCTCAGCACATCAAAGTCCTCATCTGGCAAGGACACAAGACAAGACAAAGAGAAACCACCAGAGTTAGCGTTAGTCCTTGATCCTGAGACAAGAGCCAAACTATGAGGATCAGTGGGGCTCTCGCTCTTGGCTCTCAAGCCACGATCGACCTCTGAAGACCTGAGCTTGGAAAACAGCTCATCAAGCGAAAGCGTATCATACGCGCTCGACTCCTTAATGGCCTCGATCTTAGCTTCCCACACGGACCTATCCAGGGCATGCAAAAGCTTGATAGCTTGATCATGATCCGTGTATGGGAGCACTGTCACATTAGCCCTCATGTTGTTGACGATGCAAGTGAAGCGCTGAAACATAGCATTGGTCGACTCACCGGGGAGATGAGTGAAGTTCTCGTACTCTCTCCGGTAAGTGGTAAACATCCGGGCTTGCACTTGGGCATTGCCAACATGAGCATTCTTCAACTTGAGCCAAATCTTTCCGGCCACATCCTCTCCGTACACTCGATCAAACTCCGAGGCACAGAGAGCACGGAACAAGTAATCAACGGCCTTGCTGTTGGCCTCAAACATGTCCCGCGATCCGGGAAGCAGAAAACTATCTGGGATGACATAATGAGGATTCTGAGTGACCTCCCAGATAAGAGTTCCCTTCCCTCGCAAAAACGCGCCCATGCGCCTCTCCCACATCGGGTAGTTCTTGCCATCGAAGTGCGGAGGACCCGACCCCTTGCTGTAATCGCCCATCTTTGGATCTTAGACTGGTTAGCATCATGAAGATCCATAACCGGCTCTGATACCAATTGAAGGACCGAATAGGCGACCAGAGAGGGGGGGAGTGAATGGGAGCCGATAAAAATTCTTATCAAGAACTCGGCCTAAACCCCCAAAATCACTTCCAAAGAATCCCGCACAAACTTGCCAAGATCACGTAGTCACAACGGACCTACTGACCCTAGTAAGAAGTTAGAACAAGTCTAGAAGCAAAGCGGAAGCAAGCTTAAAAAGAAACGAGGAAAGGAGCAAGCTAAACCAACTTACTGCAGTGCTTGTCAGAACTACCGCCCCAAGGTCGGAACTACCGAAAAAGACTTTCTGTCTGTCGAAAACCCGATATCGGAACTTCCGACGCAGGGTCGGTACTTTCGACCCTCGGTACTACCAGCAAAAGGTCGGTACTTCTGATAAGAGCTTTCTATCCGGTTTATCGGTACTACCTGGGTCAGGTCAGAAGTTTCGACAGCCTCAGAAAAACAGAGAAAAATAGCCCACGGGGGAAGGAAGGAAAATCCAAAACTCGATCAAACGATCTCCAAAAATCACGAAACTTTAACCATAGCTTCTTAACAACACAAGGAAGCTTATCCCAAAAGATCTCCTCCAAAAGATCAAGGAAACACCACCAAAAAAATGATTTATGCTATGAACCCTAGAGAGGAGACTATTTCCTCAAATCGATGGATCTCTCAAACGGCTTGAGCTCTTGAGACAAGATTTCGGGTAGATAAGAAGCGTCACTAGATGAAGCTATGCCCCAAAAATCTCGACCACTAACTCACTAAGTCATCGGGAATCGCGGATCACAAGAACAAGCTCCAAGAACTCGGGTTCCTTCAAGAACTCGCAAATCGAAGGGTTTTCCCGGCGTTTGAGGGGTTAAGATCACACACAAAGATGCACAAGGCATCCACCCATGATCCCCTCAAAGAAATCCAAGAGGAAACACCCTCAAATCATCGAATCGAGTGAAGAACAAAAACACCCAAAAATAGCTCTGAAAATGACACGAAAATCACAAAGAGCTAGAAGGTCACCGGGACACCGAATGCTTCATACATCCAGAGGTCAGATTCTGTACATGAGTCTAGCCTAAGGAATCCAGAGGGAAAAGAAGCAGTTCAGAGAAAATCTACCGGGGGAGAAACCCTAGGGAGCGAGAGAGAGAGAGAGATGCCATCCACCTCTCCGCTATTTATATGAAGTTCATCGGAGGGAGGTAAATGACCACGCTACCCTTACTGCATAAATGAAGATACAACCCCTCAGGGGAATTTTGGTCATGTCTTCATCGAGTGGACACGCTTCCACCGCGGCCTTGCTTTGCTTCAACGCAAGCCCCGCGATCACGCCACGTGCCCCCCGCCTCGAAGCTTCCTGAAGCTCCTGGATCACCGTCTCCGTCGCCTCAGGCCTCCGGGCTTGGTTTCGAGGCCCAAACCAAGAAACCGTCCACCGATGGTTTTGTGGGCAAACCACCAAACCCCGCGTGCAAGCTTCGGCCTCGATCCGCTACCTTGCACCGGCCCATGTTCACGACTTCAGCCCGCCAGTCTTGCACCGCATGGCTCACACTTGACCCCATCGGCCACCGGGTCCATCGAACCAAGCCTACTTGCCACTCCATCACCCGGAGGCCGCCACGGCTAAGGCCTTTCGCGCTTGTTCTTCACCTGCACCGACACAAGTCAAACCGCAACATGTACCTGCACACTTAGCCAAGCATCAGTCCACACAACGTTGTCAATCACTCATCACTAAGGAGCGACCCTCCACTGGTCTTCGGACACACCTGGTCCTCACAGATGAATATTTGAATGCAGGTGTTTCAGCTCATTAAATGAGAGAAAGCACACCCTATGGATCCAACCAACCCAGCACCAACCAATGAGAGGCTGCCACATAGGTTTCACATGGATCCATGGACCCACCAAGCAAAGAAGCACAACTCCAGCCAATCAGAAGAGAGCACACGGATCAAAGGGCCCACCAGAGGAGGCAAACCACCTTAGTTTTGCGTGTACACCTAGGACAGGACCAAGGACCCACTAAGAAGCAACCCAGAGAAAGCTGGGTCCATTTGGTGGTGAAAGGGGGTCGGCTGACCCCCTGGGTCGGCCGACCCTGTTCTGTTGCCGTTCGAGCCTAGCTTCCACGTGTCAATTCCTGGTGATCTCCTAGAGGCGGTTTGGGGCGTTATCCACTCAGTTACCGCCTTAAACCCCCGGATCATGCTTGGGCCCACAAGAAGCAAGGAGGAAAGCCACTCTGCCAAGGCAAACCATTCCTCCCAAGTGCTCTTCAAGGGTGCTCACTCCCCCTATAAATAGGAGGGGAGGGGGTAGAGAATAGGACACACAACTCCTCTCCTCCTCTCTCATTTTCTCTCTTGAGAGGAGAGGCTCTCCTCTCCTCCTTCTAGAGTGTAAGTGTGGAGTAGTTGATTAGATCAAAGCTAGGGAGAGAGTGAAAGGGATGTACCTCTATGGATGCTCGTTCTTCAATTAGAATAAAGTGAGTATTTCTCCATTTTCTATTTAGACCAAAGTGCAAGTGATATGTTCTTGTGTTCTTCATCTGTTCATCATTTAGAGGCTCATGTTCTTCATGAACACACCCCCTCGATCTAGTTGATTAGGTGCACAAGTTTGTATCCTGTTTGTATGACTAGTCTTTTAGAATAAAGTGGATGTGCTTGCATACTCTAATTAGAATAAAGTGTGTTTGTGATTCCTTTCTAATAGTTTATGCTAGGTTACTTGAGTAGACTTTTTCCTCTGCTAGTGTGTAGATCCTGGGTTTATGCGTTAAATTGCTACAAGTCGTTCGTATACGTTGGATGCACAGTACGGGGTCGAGTGCTCTCTCGTGTGCCTTTAGTATACGCTAGTAGTACCTATAGTGAGTGAGATCAGTTCTCTTTCGTGGTCGTAGTTCTATAAGTACAGAGTGCCGTAGTCCGTTGGCTACGGCAGTAACCAGAGCGTAGACGTTGTGTCACGCTACCGGTTATCATTCGTTCGGCTTATCCCAAGGTTAGGTAGAGGCAGTCCAGGTGGTGGTGACAGCCCGTCTGGCCCTCGTTGTTCCTCCGCAGCTGGATATACTCAGAGCTTTATTCCACATAGATTCGCGTACCGGAGTCGCCTGTTAAGGTAGGGCTATCGGTACTCTAAGCCAAGTTCTATCTAGAGATCGACCTTTAATCTCATCTGTAGTGCTATCTTTAGGAATCCTCTCTATCCTTGCCTTTTATCTCGGTGAGTCCTTGGACTGACTAGTACGAAGTTAGTGCACACTGTTCCCTTGGATTCGATACCCTTGGAATACTCTGAGGTGAAAGCTACAACAGTATCCGTGCGCTTGCAGATTTATTTTGTGTGGTGCTAGAATACCCAACAAGCTTTCTGGCGCTATTGCCGGGGAACGGTTGCAGTATCTATCTTCGTACCCAGTGGTCCTCGTATCTTTTCTTTTTTCTTTATTCTACCTTTACCCCCGTTACCCATGGAGAGGCCATCCTTTTATGACCTCTCCACCTCAGCTTATGAGTTTTATGAGCCACCATCAATGTCTTCATCTGGCTATGATCTCGACCCCGACTTTATAGACATGGTTCAGGATAGACCCTTCTTTGGAGCTATCAATGAAGATCCCTACATTCATTTGAAAGAATTCGAGGATTTGTGTTCACGCTTGGTTACCACAGGCATGACACATAAAACCGTGGGGTGGAAGTTATTTCCTTTTTCTCTCATGGGGAGAGCGGAACAATGGTTCGCTCACACTATAGGGAGTGTGAACGGTAGTTGGGAAGAGCTTCGGGATGACTTTTGTAACTCGTTCTCTCTCATGGAAAGGACGGAGCAATGGTACGCTCGCATAGCCTCTCTCCCAATGGACATTCTCGATTTCGAGCAATTAGAGGAGGAGTCTACTGGTTTAGCATGGGCTAGGTTTTAACGTCTTCTGGTCTGACCTAGACCTATTATCTCTTCCCGATGATGTATCATTATACATCTTTTGCATGGGTCTAGACATGGATGCTGCCTTAGATCTCGACGAGAACGCTGGAGGTTCGTTTGTTCACAAAACTCCAACAGAAGTAAGAGAGATCCTTGATTCCCTCTTGGAGAGCTCTGTCTTCCCCACCATTCATAGCGAACCCTGCCAATCTGAGTCGAGCTATGAGGATCTTCTAGCTACTAAATCCGATCCATCACCTTCCACATCCTGTTATTCAGCCATAGAACCCTCACCTGAACCAGGAACCATGGAGGAAGAAGAAATTCAACCTCCAAAGTTCCTCCATCAATTCAAGGATGACCCTTTTGAAGATCTCAAAAACACCTTGAATTGCTTAGATGTCCAACTAGGGAAGGAGCCCTCTTCTGTCCAAATCCATCCAGCTAGAAATCTTTTGACAAAACCTTCCCCTAGGCCTACGGCACCTCCTTTGTCTCTCGATCCTCCAAACAAAACATCTATCATGGAGGCCATGGAGAAGAAGTGGTCGACTGGAGTGGGAAACTTTTCCGAAGCACTTTGGATTTGTTCACCTTCTTCGATTATTCCTTGTTCCATAAGGGGAATTATCGTAGAAGCCCATCTTAACCTCACTATGGAGGTTAATATTATGTCATGGCACCTAGCGTACATTTTGTTGGGCAATATTACGCTAAGACCATCCGACAAGCTCCTCAAGAGTTGTCCCTCGGGACACATTCTTGAGTGTCGGGGGGTTGCATGTGCCGTGCCGCTCACCATAGACAAGATTGAGGTCACTCTAGACTTCCATATCTTTGATATCCTCGATCTTGATCTCCTCTGAAGGACCGAATAGGCGACCAGAGAGGGGGGGGGAGTGAATGGGAGCCGATAAAAATTCTTCCCGAAGGTCGAACTCAGCCTATACCCTGATTGCCACTCCGAGTACCCGCACACACCAAAGAAGCACTCAACACGGCACACACAAGCTCACAAGATCAAGAGACAAGCCTTGAAGCAAAGCGCGCAAGCAACTAGACAAGAATCAAAGGACTTAGGCAACTCAGCGAAGTCCCTGGCGGACCGTCCGGGAGGATCAGGCGGACTGTCCGCGATGACGGCACGGACCTTCCGTGAGGTCTCGGCGTACCGTCCGAAAACACCACCAGAACCTCCAGTAGCGCACCGAGAAAAACGGACCGTCTGTGATGGACCCGCGGACCGTCCGACACTCTAGTATGGACCGTCCGCAAACTTCGCGCACCAAAAACCAACCTACTTCATGGATCGAAACAAAGGCACACAAGAACACGCGAAGAACACGAAGAACATCAACCCTGCCAGGGCCTCGCGGACCGTCCGCACGGGCCTCGCGGACCGTCCGCCAAGCAACAACAGAAATGAAAACTGCTCGAGCTCAGGAGTCAACTCTCCAAATCCATCACCGGATCTCCCAAACGGCTAGAGCTCTTGAGACAAGATTTTAGGGAGATGAGAAGCGTCACACAAGGATGCTATGACCCAAAAATCTTGACCTCTAACTCCCTAAATCACCGGGAATCGCGGATCACACGAACCTCCACCATGAACTCGGGCTCCAACCAAAAACGCATGAATCGAAGGTGTTTCCCGACGTTTGAGGGGTCAAGATCAAACACAAAGATGCGCAAGGCATCCACCCATGATCCCCTTAAAGAAATCCGAGAAGAAACGCCCTCAAATCCACGAATCGAGCGAAGAACGAAAACCCCCAAAAATAGCCCCGAAAATGACACAAAAATTACAAAGGACTAGGGATCACCGCAATGCCGAATACTTCCATACATCTAGAGGTCAGAGTCTATACAAGAATCTAGCCTAAGGAAAATAGAGGGAAAAGAAGCAGTTCAGAGCAATCTACCGGGGGAGGAAACCCTAGAGTTCAAGGGAGAGAGATGCCATCCACCTCTCCTCTATTTATACGAAATCCATCAGAGGGAGGTAAATGACCACGCTACCCCTACAACTCAAATAGAAGATACAACCCCTCCGGGGCATTTTGGTCAAGTCTTCATCGAACGGACACGCTTCTACCGCGGCTTCGTTTCACATCGACGCAAACCCCGCGATCACACCACGTGCCCTCCGCCTCGAAGCTTCCCGAAGCTCCCGGATCTCCGTCTCCGTCGCCTCGGGCCTCCGGGCTTGGTTTTGCGGCTCAAATGAAGAAACCGTCCACCGATGGTTTTGTGGCAAACCAACAAACCCCGCGTGCAAGCTTCGGGCTCCATCCGCTACCTTGCACCGGCCCATGTTCCCGACTTCAGCCCGCCAGTCTTGCACCGCACGGCTCGCACTTGACCCCATCGGCCACCGGGTCCATCGAACCAAGCCTACTTGCCTCTCCATCACCCGGAGGTCGCGACGGCTAAGGCCTTTCGCGCTTGTTCTTCAACTGCACCGACACGAGTCAAGCCACAACCTGTACCTGCACACTTAGCCAAGCATCAGTCCACACAACGTTGTCAATCACTCATCACTAAGGAGCGACCCTCCACTGGTCTTCGGACACACCTGGTCCTCAATCTCCCCCTTGATGAGTGCATTGACAACACCCATAGAAATCACATAGAGAAAAGAAAAGAAAAATCGCCACGAACACCAACCTCCAACAAGTGATCGAAAGCCAAAGAACAAGAGAAAGAAGATGACTCGCCAGACCAAGTCTCGGCCCCCTAAGACAAGGGCAACGGCTCGACACAGCCGAGACAAACCAAAGCTCACAAAGAGCACAGCTCAAAGCATACAACTTAGGGAAAATAAAGGAGCTCCCCCTGCACATATGCAAACTCCCCCTGAGCAAATGCAACCTCTTCTTCTCAATTTTTTTCTCACGTGAACATCTCACAAATGCATACCAATTTTCCACAAAAATCTCCCAATGCATGAAAATTCTACCCTTATCATACATATTCTCCTCCTTGTTGACAATGCATGAATCAAGATATCATGATGCTCTCCCCCTTGTTTTCATGAAAAATGCATGTCAAAGCATATATACAATCTACCAAGCTTCTCAAATATACAAAGAGCACAAGAAAATGCTACAAATGAGACATAGAGCAAGCAAAGTAAATATGGTGTAGTTAGCCCATTGCCATCAACAAGGTAGTGACATATAAGCATGTGACATGGCTAAAAGCAAATTTTAAGCAATTTTCACAAAAAAATAGTCATCTCATGAGTAAGATCTTATCCATGACAATTTGAGCACAAATACACTAGATAATCCAAAGTTTATACAAGATCACAAATTCTCATTACAAGATCATTATAAATGCCCACAAGCTACTCAAGTCATGTTAAAGCCACTCAGCCATGTGTCTACTTCTTAAAATGAGACTTCTCATGGTAGACAACATGCTACGATTTAGCACCCAAATTATTTCAATTTTAAAGCATTTTATGACATGGAACAAGTGAGAGCATAACTTCAAGCATAAGCATTTCATACCAATTTCATTTTTCATATTTAAGCACAAAATGGTACATGAAGTGCCTTTGGGGCAAAAAGAAGCTGATGCTCCTTCCAAAGTGAACAAATGGGCTAAACATTTACAATGACACAAGGTCTTTGACCCCAAGCAAAGAGAATATGATACTCAAGCATAAACTGAACATGATATAGACATTTAAGCACAAATTAAGCATCGAAAAGTACCTACTCATGATAGACACAATTTTAGCATTTTCATAAAAGGAAGCTATCTCAACATAAGTATATGGCACAACCATCAAGAGCATAGCATTCACATCCACAATTTACCAAACATGCACATATCTCAGAAATAGCACATTGGTGATCAATGTATATAAGAGAAGCTTTTCCTAGCACAAGTGATCCAAAGATGGCTATCCTACCAGGTTTTGTACAGAAATTAAAATGCATGAAGGAAATGCAACAAAATGATACATATGACACATATATACATGAGAAGCTGCAAGACCTAGCTAGAAAGGAAAGCACACCCCAAGTTCACCAGGCAAGCGAGTGAAAGTGACTTGATCAAGCGATTTGGTGAAAATGTCGGCTAGCTAGTCTTGGGTAGGGACATAAGACAAAGATATGTTTCCCTTTTCAACATTGTCCCTCAGAAAGTGGTACCTCATTTCTATGTGTTTTGTTTTGGAGTGGAGGACAGGATTTTTGGCTACGCTTATGGCACTAGTGCTGTCACAGAAAAGTAGAACCTGGGAGCACTCCTCACCAAAATCACTCATGGTGTAGGTCATCCAAAGCATCTGAGAACAACAACTAGCAGCAGCTACATACTCGGCCTCTGTGGTAGACTGGCCTACACTGGATTTCTTGCGAGATGACAAAGAGACCAAAGACGAACCAAGGAACTGACAACACCCAGAGGTAGACTTGCGGTCCAATCGACACCAAGCAAAATCAGCATTGGAGTAACCGTGAAGTCTGAGTGTCGAGGAGGCAGAATACCAAAGACCAAACTCAGGAGTGTAGTTCAAGTACCTGAAAATCCGCTTGACGGCCTGCCGATGTGAAGTCCTCGGTGAAGCCTGAAAACTAGCACACAGACACACACTGAACTGTATGTCCGGCCTCGTCGCCGTCAAGTAGAGGAGGGAGCCGATCATGCTCCGGTACTCCTTCTGGTCCACGGGTTCACCATCCTCGTCCGTGTCGAAAGCCGTAGTGGTACTCATCGGTGTAGTCAGCGGCTTGGAGTCATTCATGCCAAACTTCTTCACCATGTCCTTGGTGTACTTCGCCTGATGTACAAACGTCCCGTCCTTGCACTCCTTGATCTGGAGTCCCAAGAAAAACTGCAGCTCGCCCATCATGGACATCTCAAATTCCCTGCTCATGTCATTTGCAAATCTAGCAACAAGATCATGAGAAGAGCCACCAAAGATTATGTCATGCACGTATATCTGAAAAATCAAAAGGTCATTCCCATCCTTAAGGAGGAAAAGTGTCTTATCAACTGTGCCCATCACAAACCCCTTACTCAGCAAAAACCCTCTCAACCTGCCATACCAAGCTCTTGGTGCCTATTTCAACACATAGAGCGCTCTCTGGAGTTTGTATACACGGTGTGGGTATTTCTCGCTCTCAAACCTCGGGGGTTGCCTCACATACACTTCTTCCTCTATCACCCCATTCAAGAAAGCACTCTTGACATCCATTTGGTACAACTTGAACCCTTTAGCCACGGCAAAGGCTAGAAGGATCCTAATTGCCTCCAAACGGGCCACAGGAGCAAATGCCTCCTCATAGTCTATGCCCTCTTTCTGGTTGAACCACTGAGCCACCAACCTCGACTTGTTTCTCACAACCATCCCATTCTCACCCTCTTTGTTCTTCCAACCCACTTGGTACCTATGGGACGGCAATTTGGTGGTGGATTGACTAACACCCAGACTTGGTTTCTCTTAAAGTTCTCCAACTCCTCATGCATGGAATTCACCCAGTTCTCATCAGACAAAGCGTGTCGAACATCTTTGGGCTCAAACGACGCGACAAAAGCAGAGTGAGCGAAATGAGAAGTGTTCCTTGACCTCAACCGTGTAGTGCGTTCATGGATGTCACCTATGATCGTCGTTGGTGGGTGTTCAATCTGTACACACCGAGGAGCCTCTCGCCTGGAAACAATCTTCCCCTCAGCAACAGCCTCCACTCGAACAGCCTCAGTCGTAGTTGGTGTAGGGGATGGTCCATCCTCGATCGTCGTCGTAGTAGTGGAAGTAGCGTGTACACGATCAGCCACGGGAGCACCACCATCATCATCGTCATCATCTCCATCTCCTCGCTCCAATCTCCTCGTCACCTGCACACTCAAAAGCAGAAGAGCTACATGGCTGTGTCTCGTCGAAGGTTACCTCGCAAGTCTCCATGATTCGGTTAGTGTCAAGGTTGAGCACACGATATGCTCTAGAGTGAATCGCATAACCGAGAAAGATACCATCCGAACATCTAGACTCAAACTTATCCAACTTACCCTTCTTCAGAATGAAACACTTGCATGCAAAAGCTCTAAAATGACTCACCTTGGGTTGTCGCCCATGCATCAGCTCATAAGAGGTCTTCTTCTTGAAAGCACGAAGGAAGATGCGATTTGAGACTTAGCAAGCGGTATTAACCGCCTCGGCCCAGAAACGCCTAGGAGTCCTATGCTCATCAAGCATCGTCCTGGCCATCTCACAAAGGGTCCGGTTCTTCCTCTCCACTACGCAATTCTGGCAAGCAACGTATGGAGAAGAATACTGATGATGAAGACCAAGATCACTGCAAAAGGCATCGAAATGAGAGTTTTTAAACTCTGTGCCATTGTCACTGCGTATAGCTCGAATGGCATCACCATGTCTCTCACTGTTCAACCTCAAGATCAAGTCTCGAACAAAGCCAAATGTCTCGCTCTTATCCTCCAAAAAGAAAACCCAAGAGTACCTCGAAAAATCATCGACAACCACAAGAACATACCACTTCCCACCCGCAGAGCGAACACGAGCTGACCCAACCAAATCCATGTGCAACAGCTCACAAGGTTGCTTGGTCATGATCGCAATCAGAGGGGCGTGAGAAGCAGCAACCATCTTTCCATGCCGACAAGAAGCGCAAACCAAATCCTTCTTGAATTTCACTTAGGCAATCCTCGGACAAGATCAAGACCACTCAAGCGGGAAAGCAACTCAAAGCTCAAGTGTCCCAACTTCCTATGCCACTTCCAAAGCTCGGCCGAAACACTAGCAACAAAGCATCGAGGAGGACCAACAGTCTGGAAAAAATCAGCACGAAAGATTTGACCCTCGGGGACGATCATACAGACAAGATCACCTCAAGAATCAAGCACACGAGAAGCACCCGACTTAAAACAAACCTCAAAACCTTCATCTAGTAACTGAGATACTGACAACAGGTTAAAACCAAGTGACTTGACCAGGGCCACACTTCTTAAGGTCACCTTGCTACTCACCTTGACCATATCTTCAGCAAGCACTCGTCCTCTCCCATTGTCCCCGAAAGTGATGTACCCCTCGTACTCACCGGGGTGAGGCTGGAGAACCACCCACGATCTCCGGTCATGTGTCGTGACCAACCGGAGTCGATCAACCAAAAGTCCTCCAAGCCTCCCACCTGCAATCAAAAACGAGAACGAGAATGAGCAAGCGACTCAACACTGGGGTTAGTACCAAAAGAGTCAAACCAGTGTCGAGCCATTTGCTCAAAAGAAGGGTTAGCAAAGTCCATCCTACCGAAACCTCTAGGCGGAGCCCTCTCACGCCTACCACCAAAGGACCTGTCACGTCTCACTGGAGGAGTACGAGCACCACGAGGGGAAAACATGGCCCGTAGTCCATCTGAGACCCACAGCTCCGATCGTGTCTCCCAAACTCGTAACGGTCACGAGAAGGAGCACGTCGAGCCAACTCACCACACCCAAACCCAACACGCCTATCTCTCTGAGGAAACACACCTCCACCTCCTCGAGTGGGAACTGTACGCACATACACCTCACCCCTAGGTAGAGGCCCTCTATGAGGCTCAGGCATACCACGAGCAAGGTGGTACCTGTCCTTGTTTTCCATCTCCCTAGCAAACCTCACATCTCTCTTCCGCCTGAAACGGAACTCATCCTTATGCCCATCCCTCCCACAATACTCACAATAGAAGCGGATCGGCTATGGCTTAGGCGGTGGCTTTTCTGTGGGCTTCTCAACACCTTTCTCTCCTGACTTCCCATCAAAGACACTCCCCTGGGTGCTCACAAACTTGATATGTTTTTGGTAGTTTTCAGCTTTGTGGGGGAACACTGGTGGATCTGGTGTTATGTCTAGCTTGTTTCTGTGGTGGTTTGGCTTGGGTGCAAATTTGTTCATTGGTGTGGTATGTGGAGGAATAGGAATCTCTCCAGCTTTCTCTTCTCCCTCACCACTCTTCTCACCACACTTGTCAGCCTCCAACGCCTGACCATCAAACCTCTTAAAATGAGCCAACATCAAACTCAATTGTGGCTCATGCCCAGACAACCACCCCATCATTTTCCTGAACTCATCATTTTCATCCTGTAGACGATCAACATAGTGTGCAAGTTCCATGTTTTTCAAAGCATGCATTTCACAGGTTGAACATGATGTAGGAAGAGGAGCTTTCAATGCCGCCTCAAGAGAAAAAATTCTAGTGTGAGACTCATCTAGCCTAGCATGCAGAACAGGACATGAGGTACAAGCGCCCAACAAAGCTGGCCTAGACTTCAATTCATCACACTCAATCCTAATCACATCTAGTTCCTCCAAAGTAGAGGCATGCTTCTCCTTGAGAGTAGTCAAATCAGCAAGAAAAACTGAGCAATCACCACAATCCATCTCATCAGACACCACAGGAGCAGATTTCAAAGATCCTATCTCATTTCTAGCATCCACAAGCAAGGATTCAAGCTCGGCTATCTTATCCTTAGCATCACCCAACAAAGACCTAAATTCCCTCTTCTCCTTGTTGGTCTTTCTAAGCACATCATCACGGTTATCAAGCAACTCATTGAGCCTAGCATTCTCCTCTAGCAAGAAGTTGGGATCATGTCGTACCTATTCATCAGAGTCGGAGTTCGAATCCGAGCTGTGCTTCCCACCCTTCTTGGAGTGCGCCATGCCACAAAAGCCTCCTTGTGCGACGAAGCTCAAGCCGGTGAAGTTCTTGCCCGTGTGCCGCTACTCGAGTCGGAAGAAGCAACGCTTGATGTGGAGTCGATGTCGCTCGCTCCGGCAACCATCGCTCGAGCCGTCTTCTTCTTGTAGCCGCCACCCTTCTTGTGCCTTCTCTCGCCCTTGTCCTTGTGCTTGTCCTTGTAGTCGTTCCGGGAGCAGTGCTTGTTGTAGTTGTGCTTGGGCTTGCCCTTGTTGTCGTTCTTGATCTCCATGGCTTCAGGGCATTCGGTGATGAAGTGCCCGTGCTTCCCGCACTGATAGCACATCTCTGAGCTCCGCCTTGCATTCTTGTGGTTCTCGTACATCCGCCCAAACCTCTTGCTCAACAAGGCGAGATCGTCCTCGCTCAGCACCTCAATGTCCTCATCTGGCAAAGACACAAGACAAGACAAAGAGGAACCACTGGAGTTAGCGTTAGACCTTGACCTGGAGACAAGAGCCAAACTATGAGGATCAGTGGGGCTCTCGCTCTTGGCTCTCAAGCCACGATCAACCTCTGAAGACCTGAGCTTGGAAAACAGCTCATCAAGCGTAAGCATATCATACACGCTCGACTCCTCAATGGCCTCGACCTTGGCACTCAACACAGACCTATCCAGGGCATGCAAAAGCTTGATAGCTTGATCATGATCCGTGTATGGGAGCACTGTCACATTGGCCCTCATGTTGTTGACTATGCTAGTGAAGCGCTGGAACATCGCATCAGTCGACTCGCCGGGGAGATGAGTGAAGTTCTGGTACTCTCTCCGGTAAGTGGAAAACAAACGGGCTTACACTTGGGCATTGCCAACATGAGCATTTCTCAACTTGAGCCAAATCTTTCCGGCCACATTCTCTCCATACACTCACTCAAACTCCTAGGCATAGAGAGCACGGAACAAGTAATCAATGGCCTTGCTGTTGGCCTCAAACATGTCCCACGATCCTGGAAGCAGAAAACTATCTGGAATGACATATTGAGGATTTTGAGTGACCTCACAGATAAGAGTTCCCTTCCCTCACAAAAACACGCCCATGCGCCTCTCCCACATCGGGTAATTCTTGCCATCAAAGTGCGGAGGACCTGACCCTTTGACGTAATCGCCCATCTTTAGATCTTAGACTGGTTAGAATCAAGAAGATCCGTAACCGGCTCTGATACTAATTGAAGGACCGAATAGGCGACCAGAGAGGGGGGGAGTGAATGGGAGCCGATAAAAATTCTTCCCGAAGGTCGAACTCAGCCTATACCCCGGTTGCCACTCCGAGTACCCGCACACACCCAAGAAGCACTCAACACAGCACACACAAGCTCACAAGATCAAGAGACAAGCCTTGAAGCAAAGCACGGAAGCAACTAGACAAGAATCAAAGGACTTAGGCAACTCTGCGAAGTCCCTGGCGGACCGTCTGGGAGGTCCAGGCGGACTGCCCGTGATGACGGCGTGGACCGTCCGTGAGGTCTCGGTGGACCGTCCGAAAACACCACCAGAACCTCTAGTAGCGCACCGAGAAAAACGGAACGTCCGTGATGAACCCGCGGACCGTCTGCCTCGTCACGGACCGTCCGGCACTCTAGTACGGACCGTCCGCAAACTTCGCGCACCAAAAACGAACCTACTCAATGGATCGAAAGAAAGGCACACAAGAACACGCGAAGAACACGAAGAACATCAACCCTGCCAGGGCCTCGCGGACCGTCCGCACGGGCCTCGCGGACCGTCTGCCAAGCACGAACAGAACTGAAAACTGCTGGAACTCGGGAGTCAACTCTCCAAATCCATCACCGGATCTCCCAAACAGCTAGAGCTCTTGAGACAAAATTTTGGGGAGATGAGAAGCGTCACACAAGGATGCTATAACCCAAAAATCTCGACTTCTAACTCCCTAAATCACCGGGAATCACGGATCACACGAACCTCCACCATGAACTCGGGCTCCAACCAAAAATGCACGAATCGAAGGTGTTTCCCAGCGTTTGAGGGGTCAAGATCACACACAAAGATGCGCAAGGCATCCACCCATGATCCCCTTAAAGAAATCTGAGAAGAAACACCCTCAAATCCACGAATCGAGCGAAGAACGAAAACCCCCAAAAATAGCCCCGAAAATGACACGAAAATCACCAAGGATTAGGAGATCACCGCAACGCCGAATGCTTCCATACATCCAGAGCTCAGAGTCTATACAAGAATCTAGCCTAAGGAAAACAGAGGGAAAATAAGCAGTTCAGAGCAATCTACCGGGGGAGAAAACCCTATAGTCCAAGAGAGAGAGATGCCATCCACCTCTCCGCAATTTATACGAAGTCCATCAGAGGGAGGTAAATGACCACGCTACCCCTACAACTCAAATAGAAGATACAACCCCTCAGGGGCATTTTGGTCAAGTCTTCATCAGACGGACACGCTTCCACCGCGGCTTCGCTTCACATCGACGCAAATCCCGCGATCACGCCACGTGCCCTCCGCCTCGAATCTTCCCGAAGCTCCCGGATCTCCGTCTCCGTCGCCTCGGGCCTCCGGGCTTGGTTTTGTGGCCCAAACCAAGAAACCGTCCACCGATGGTTTTGTGGCAAACCAACAAACTCCGCGTGCAAGCTTCGGGCTCCATCCGCTACCTTGCACCGGCCCAAGTTCCCGACTTCAGCCCGCCAGTCTTGCACTGCACGGCTCGCACTTGACCCCATCGGCCACCGGGTCCATCGAACCAAGCCTACTTGCCTCTCCATCACCCAGAGGTCGCCACGGCTAAGGCCTTTCGCGCTTGTTCTTCACATGCACCGACATGAGTCAAGCCACAACCTGTACGTGCACACTTAGCCAAGCATCAGTCCACACAACGTTGTCAATCACTCATCACTAAGGAGCGACCCTCCACTGGTCTTCGGACACACCTGGTCCTCATCCTCCTAGGCTTCCATTTAGAAAAACTTCTCGATGCATCTCGAGGGAGCCTAGATGAAAAGCTTAGGGATGCCGCTTCTGCCACCACTCCCTTGTTTTCAGAAAGTTCTATGGCAAAGCCTCTTCCCAAGCAAGATTCGCTCAAGAAGACGATGCATGTATCTCTGTTCGCATCGTCCGAGCCCGTTCTTGTTAAGGGTGTAGAATTCTCTACTCCTCAAGAGTATAACTCGGAAGACCCTCTTCACCTTTGTGAAGGCGAACAATCATCATCACTCTCGACCAAGTTTGAGCCTCTTCCTACTGGCCCATACTATGTTGCTCTCGACCTTGATCGAGAATCAACATTGAGCTTCCACAATGAATCTCTTGAGATGGAGAATTCATGGGCCATGGAAATTTATGAGGCGCCGACTCTGGAGCCCGGAGGAAAGGATTCTATTGACAAGCATGGTAGCTTCACTTTTGATATACTTCAGGAACCATGCTTGCATCATGCCTCTCCAGACTCAGCCATGCTTAGTGCACTGAGCACGCACGAGGACTACAACCACCTTATGGTCCTCTCTTGTAAAAAGTTTAGAAGGTTGGTTGTAGATGCATATGTTTACCATAAGCATTGCATATTTCGTGTATGCTCTGTGGCACTAACCCTGCAGCTGAAGTTTCCATGATACATTAAGAATTGGTGGTGAGACGGGAATGACATCACCAATGATAGCTGCATGAAGAAGTTCCCATGGTCGAGCTTATGACCGTAAACAAAGCACTATCAGGAGATAGCCTGGATTAGGTTTGTTTGTTTTTTCCTTTTCAAATAAAAAGCAAGAGCATGTTTTTAGTATAGGTTGTCCTTCGGGTATTTTTGGTCCTAACCCTTTCAGGTGAATATTATAAAGAACGACAGATAGGTAGCACCTAAGAACATGTGAGCTGCATCACCTCAACACTTTGGTAAGTTTTTGGTGAGGGAACATTACAAAAGGAAGCTTGATCTCCACACACTTGAGTTTTGTTGTCTAGCAATGCAAACTTCAAGTGTGGGGGAGGTATGTGAGCATCCCGAGTAAGGTTCCCTTCATCTAAATCTTATCCTGGTTTGGAGATGATGTTAGCTCTTGCATCTTGCCCAATTAGCTAGGTACGTCCTGGTTTTGACTTTAAACAAAGCCCTTCCGGGAGGTTGCCCGATGTTCACCTTCTTATGCTCATGTTTACGTCCCCTTTGGAAATAGCTTGATCATGCTTTCATGCTTCCTTTATCTATGTTTGTAATGCTATGGTTTGAGTGCATGTTTAGCTACGTGCATTCATAGGTTGTTTTAAATTAAGCATGATGCTTAGGTTGAAACTGTCTTCTTCAATCAAACAAGACATGGTGTCAAGTTTGATTGATGAACCTTATAGTTAATGCATGCATGGATATTGGTTGTATATGCGGACTAACACTTGCAGGAATTTTTGAATCCAAATGGGGTAAGTCGTCGAGTTTGATTCAAATGGGAAGGTAAGCCAAGGCATGTCAGCCTTGTTTGAGCTAAGACTCTTGGTGAAGAAAAAAGAAACAAAAACAAAAAAATATATTTGAATTTGAATAAAGGCTCACTGGTTCTCGAGCCAGCAGAGTCCATCTTTTGTTTTTCCTTTTCATTTGAAGATAGCACCAGGTACAAGAACAAGTGTGGGGGAGATCTCCCAAGCTTATCATCGGCATACACACTTGAGATCTCCCACACAGGCGTTGCACGACATCGACCGCGCTTTCATGACAAGGGACAAGGTAAACTAGAGTGATCCGCCTGCCCCATGGGTCAGCTGAACCACCACTGGTCTTCCTTGTTTCTTATATTCTTCAAGGAGCGATGGTATGTGCACCCTTTATCTCACTCTCCCCGATTCATGAGTTTGAATGAGTTTCAATTCTTATCTGCTAAATCAACTCATGGAATCGTGCTCGTCTTGCTCTACATGTTTCCTGTGGTTGGCTTGCATATGTTTTATTCCATGCTTATCATCTGGATGCTTGCGAACGAATATCATTAGGGAACTCATGCACATCTAAGTAGTTGATGTTTGTGATATGGTTTGATGATATGATCTTCTCTCTGAATGTTTGAGTGCTTGGGAATTTTATTTGAAAACTTGAAAACCCTTTGCAAAGCTCCTCTTTGATATGCCACCGTCCTACCAGAGCCATATGATGTTTCAATTGAAAACCCTATACTCATATGTTGCTTGTTATTACATTGAGCTTTGTCAAATTGTTGTGACCCTTGTGAGAATTCTTTTCATGCTTTCATGATCAAGATCTATGTGCACTCCATATCCCCTTGCTATGCTTCTACACTGGAAGTTAGCATTATATCATCCATCCATTTCATAAAAATAAAGCTCTGTGTGTGGTGTGACCTCTCTCTCCTAAAGTATTCTTGAAAAAGAGACATGGGCTATGCAACAAAAAGAGAAAAAAAACCTTGCTCAAGGCATGAGTCAAAAAAATTCTCAAAGCATGAAAAAAAGTGAGAAAAAAAAAGAGATAGCCCATGTCCAAAAGAAAGAAGAAAAAGGAGAGAGATGGAATCATGCAAAATGGAGTTCCAAAATTTGATGGTAATAACTAGCACCAATTCCCGGCCTAGTATCCACCTTACCATCACCACAACATTCATCATATATATGGTAATATCTAGCACCCATTCCGAGCCTAGTATCCACCTTACCATATCCATCACATCCATACATGTGCACATCTTGATCCGATTGTATGACTTGCTTTTCTCCTTGGATCTGGTTTTTGACTTTGCAATAGATGTGATGCAAGTATGCTTTATCTTTTATCCTACCCTGAGTTCCACATATAGCCATCATTAGAAGTAGGATGAAAGAAAGGCAAATTATAATGCCTTGGTAAGGACATATACACATTGAGCAATCTGAGAGAATCAAATGAGGAGCTAAGCAAGGTTTGTTTTTGAAAACTTATTGCAAAACCCCAAGTTACTTGACATGTAGAGCAGGAGTGACTTGACTCATTACCGTTCCGTCCTCAACTACCCAAGATAGCAACATAGACACTCCACAGAGTTCACAAGTACATGGTATGGTTTGGAATATCTCTTATGCTCGCTTCACGCCTATGGATATCATGTCTCACCTTGATCCTTTCTCCTTCACTCGAGGACGAGTAAAGGTCAAGTGTGGGGGTGTTGTTGACGGCTGTTAAGTACCACTTTTATGTCATCAACTCCTGCATAAACACGTGAAGTATAAACATCTACACTAGGATAGGGATTCTATCTGACAAATTCCACGAGTGTAGATGAATATTTGAATGCAGGTGTTTCAGCTCATTAAATGAGAGTAAGCACACCCTATGAATCCAAGCAACCCAGCACCAACCAATGAGAGGCTTCCACATAGGTTTCACATGGATCCATGGAGCCACCAAGTAAAGAAGCACAACTCCAGCCAATCAGAAGAGAGCACACGGATCAAAGGGCCCACTAGAGGAGGCAAACCGCCTTAGTTTTGCGCGTACACCTAGGACAGGACCAAGGACCCACTAAGAAGCAACCCAGAGAAAGCTGGGGCCATTTGGCGGTGAAAGGGGGTCGGCTGACCCCCTGGGTCGGCCGACCCTGTTCTGTCGCCGTTCGAGCCCAGCTTCCACGTGTCAACTCCTGGTGATCTCCTAGAGGCGGTTTGGGGTGTTATCCACTCAGTTACCACCTTAAACCCCCGGATCATGCTTGGGCCCACAAGAAGCAAGGAGGAAAGCCACTCTCCCAAGGCAAACCTTTCCTCCCAAGTGTTCTTCAAGGGTGCTCACTCCCCCTATAAATACGAGGGGAGGGGGTAGAGAATAGGACACACAACTCCTCTCCTCCTCTCTCATTTTCTCTATTGAGAGGAGGGCTCTCCTCTCCTCCTTCTAGAGTGTAAGTGTGGAGTAGATGATTAGATCAAAGCTAGGGAGAGAGCGAAAGGGATGTACCTCTATGGATGCTCGTTCTTCAATTAGAGTAAAGTGAGTATTTCTACATTTTCTATTTAGACCAAAGTGCAAGTGATATGTTCTTGTGTTCTTCACCTATTCATCATTTAGAGGCACGTGTTCTTCATGAACACGCCCCTCGATCTAGTTGATTAGGTGCACAAGTTTGTATCCTGTTTGTATGATTAGTCTTTTAGAATAAAGTGGATGTGCTTGCATGCTCTAATTAGAATAAAGTGTGTTCGTGATTCTTTTCTAATAGTTTATGCTAGATTACATGAGTAGACTTTTTCCTCTGCTAGTGTGTAGATCCTGGGTTTATGCGTTCGACTGCTGCAAGTCGATCGTATACATTAGAAGCACAGTACGGGGTCGAGTGCTCTCTCATATGCCTTTAGTATAAGCTAGTAGTACCTATAGTGAGTGAGATCAGTTCTCTTTCGTGGTCGTAGTTCTATAAGTACAGAGTGTCATAGTCTGTTGGCTACGACGGTAACCACAGCGTAGACATTGTGTCACGCTACCGGTTATCATTCGTTCGGCTTATCCCAAGGTTAGGTAGAGGTAGTCCTGGTGGTGGTGATAGCCCGTCTGGCCCTCGTTGATCCTCCGCAGCTGGATATAGTCAGAGCTCCGTTCCACATAGATCCGCGTACCGGAGTCGCCTATTAAGTCAGGGCTATCAGTACTCTAAGCCAAATTCTATCTAGAGATCGACCTTTAATCTCATCTATAGTGCTATCTTTAGGAATCCTCTCTATCCTTGTCTTTTATCTGGGTGTGTCCTTGGACTGACTAGTACGAAGTTAGTGCACACTGTTCCCTTGGATTCGATACCCTTGGAATACTTTGAGGTGAAAGCTACAACGGTATCCGTGCGCTTGCGGATTTATCTCGTGTGGTGCTAAAATACCCAATAGAACCTGAATGAGCCAGTGCGAGAACTTTGCGCTACTAATCTTGGGTTGCAGCCCCAGGCTAGGTACCTGTGGTGCATGTGTGAGGCTGGACGCTAGTGTGAGGCAGACCAGATAAGCCTTGTACCTAGGACTGTGGCATCCGATCCCAATCCGAGGAATGACGGGAACCACCTGGTTGGTGGACTCATTGTGAGTATATTCTCCCGTGTGTTTAGGTCCACTTTGCAAGGTTATTAATGGATCGATCGTCGGCCTCTCACCGTTATCCAAGATTGCTTAATCAACTGGCCATTGTGATCCCTTTATCATGGAATATGGATAAACTTGATGTTTTATTAATTGTATTGCACAACTCGTGCTTGCAATAGTTGCTTATCTAGTAATGATTCAAATCACTAGAACTTGAGCTAAAATATTGAAAGTAAGGATTCACTCCTTAGTAGTTTTTAGCAAAACAAACCCACTAGCCAAAATCCTTGCATTATTAGAGGTAAAGTCTTTTATTTTAGATGAGTAAGTCTTGCTGAGTATTAGTATACTCAGCCTTGCTATTTATGTTGTTTTCAGGTGAGAATGTGTGGCTTGGTGAGATACCCCTCGGCTGGGAGTTGTAGTGGGTATCGGACGATGAGTAAGATCATCATGGACAACCTCCTATGATGATTATCGTGTTGCTTAGTTTATTTCCGCTATTTAAAACTCTGAACCTTTTATTTATCATGTCATGAACCATGATTTGTAATAAATGACCCTACAGGGAAGAATTGGATTTAATTTGTAAGGTACTCTGGACTCACCTTCATGTGAGTTGTAATGTATATGTTTCGATCCTCTTTTTGTTATTCAAGTGTTTTACCGGGCTTCGACATGGCAACACTCAACGTGATGGTTCATTATTATCGCTTAATGACCAAATGGAGTGGTTTAGGCGATAGTACGGAATTATCTCGGGTGGGGTTGTCACACTATTGCTACTAGTTGCTCTACTTGTGAATTACATGCTGTGAAGAATATGGAGCTTGCACATTGTTGAGGGCTGTTATCCACTCATTTTATACCCGTCAACACGTACCTTTTGGCATGAGAAATGATCATCAACACTAGAATAGGGCACTAGAAAGAGGAGTAAAAGCACAAGTCTTTGATCCAAGTACTTCAAGCTCAGCCAATGAGGGGGTGCCACATGGGATTCCCCTGGATCACTGATGTCATCAATCCAAGAGAGGCAAGCCCGGCGAATCAAGTATCGCCACATGGACATCACATAGATCCAAGGGCCCACTCGGTACCCAAACCGCCATGAAACTTGGCATGCACGGAGGATAAGCATCAGCGCCCACATGGTAGCCACCCCGAGAAAACACAGGCCAGATGGCCTCCCCGAGGGGGCGGCTGACCCTAGGATCGGCCGAACCGACTTAGGGTCGGTTGATCTCCACCCTCCACGTGCTGCTCCATGATTGGTCACTCACTGCATTCCGGGGTGTTTTGGAGCACTTTGAGCCCCGGAGCAAGCCTTCCCCTTGCCTATAAATAGAAGGGGAGGGGCCTCATTCTTGGACACACACTTCTCCTCCTCCTCTTCATTTTGGCTTGGAGCCTCTCTCTTTAGGAGAGGAGAGCTCTTTGTATAGGATTAGTGCTAGGAAGTGAGGTGGAAGGCTTGGGGCCATGTCATGTTCATGACATCTTCCTCAGGAACGATCCTTAGCGGTGTCTTTGTTCTTCATTTAGACTAAAGTGAGTATTTCAACATTTTCTATTTAGACTAAAGTCGTATGCATGCTTAGTTGCTTTGTTCTTGTGTTCTTCGTTTGTTCTTGATTTAGAGGCTTGTGTTCTTCCAACACAACCCTTTCAATCTAGTAGACTTAGATCATAAGTTTGCATCTAGTTTGCCAGTTTGTCTATTAGAGTAAAGTTGATGCTCCTGCATTTATCTATTTAGATCAAAGTGCATTCGTGATCTTGCATGAGTGATAAAGCATACCTTGAGCTAGTGCCAGTATCTCCCTCACGAATTCGTAGTTCCGTATTTATATGGAGTGCTATAGTCGGGCTATCGGGACATCAGATGGTGTCCGGCTATAGTAGTAGTCAGTGGTGCAGACGTGGTGTCTGGACCATAGGTTATCCTGCGAATATCAAGTACATTCGCGTAACGATAGAGGTAGGGCGCAGTGGTGACAGCCTATTGGACCCTTTGGAACCCTCCGCGTCTGTGTACCGGGTAGGGCCCCGTTGCCAGAACATATTCCCTAGCCTTAAACAGCTAGGGTGGCTTGGCGCCCAAGGCGAGTGTTATACCTGAGAGACCATGCTAGACTCTACGCTCGGTCCAAGCAGATCCTTTCTACCTATCCTATCAATTAGTGTTGTGTCCTTTAACCATCTATACTAGAGTAGAAGATAGTGCACATCGTTCCTTGGATTCGATACCCTTCGAATACTCTCCTTCCTTGGGGAAGTGCTACAGAGGTATTTCCGTGTGCTTGCGGTATACCCGGTTGTTCTTATACGTTCCCTCTAGGTGTACAACTAGTGGTGACGTTAAGAAACACCAACACACATTATGTTGATTGCTTGCAGGATGAGAAGATGAGTTGAGGAAAATGATGAGTTGGTTGTCGGGTCATGAGCCTCAATTGAGTGTGATGATGGCCGCATTTAAGCGCTTTGATGGCCAAGCTTTGAGATTGGATAAGATTGGTGAGTGTAGTGGTGAGAGTGAGGAGAAGATTTGGGATATTCCAGTGCCACCACAAACTACACCCACAAACAAGTTTGCACCCAAGACCAACCACCTACTAAACAAACTTGACATCATTCCAGATCCACCCATGTTTCCCCACAAGATAGATGAAGGACTGGATTGGCGACCAGAGAGGGGGGGAGTGAATGGGAGCCGATAAAAATTCTTCTCTGAAGAGATGAACTCGGCCTATGCCCCAAAATCACTTCCAACTCCAAAGCCCCTTGCTTGCCAAGACCACGTAGTCACTGGAGTACTATTGATCCTAGGAACAAGTATGGCTCATACCTCAAACCAACCAAATAGCGAACACGAGACGCAGTGGAGAAACTCAAGCGCTCACAGCCAGTTTCTGAAAGCGGTCAGACCGGTTTTGCACGGAAAGAAAACAACCAAGCCACCCGAAACCGGTCAGACCTCCTTGCCAAACCGGTAAGACCAGTTTTGCCAGACTTAGCCAAAACACAGCACACCAAAACCGGTCAGACCTCTTTACCAAACCGGTCAGACCTCTTTCGTCCAGGGAGCCTCGGGAAGAAAGTCAAGAACTAGAGCAAACAAAGTCAAAACTTGATGAAACTTGAACCATAGGTTCCTCTAGCCACAAAGAACAAGTTCCGAAAGGCTCACCCTAAAAACACACCTTTGACCAAACCGGTCATACCGGTTTAGCAAACTAGTCAGACCTATTTTTCCTGGGTCACTTCAAGTTCCTAGAAAAGTCCAAAACCGGAGGAAACAAAGTCGGAATATGATGAGATTTTAACCATAGGTTCTCGAGGACACAACAAACATGTCCACCAAAAAAGTCCTCAAAAACAACCGTTGACCAAATCGGTCAGACCGGTTTGCAAAACCGGTCAGACCTGTTTTTCCTAAACAACTCGGGAAGATCCGGGAAAAATCAAGAACTGAATCAAACAACCTCTGATTGCAACGAAACTTTAACCAAAGCTTCACAATAACCTTAGAAGCCTTTTCCCAAAAGATATTTTCCGAAAGATCAAGACTTCACCACGAGAAAAAAGATTTAAGCTATGAACACAAGAGGGAAGAGTTTTTCCTAAAATCGATCGATCTCCCAACTCACACAATGGATCAAGATGAGGTTTTGGGGGAAGTAGAGTTCCTCATGGACAAGCTATATCTAGTAGATCAAGTCCCCAAACCACATCAATCATGCGGAATCAAAGATTTCGTGATGAACACCTAGAGAGGGAGGATTTTGGGAAAACTCAAGGTTCGAGGTGCTCGTGGATGGATTGGCTAGGGAATCACACTAGATGATATTGCACACGTCATAGCACCAATTCCCTTCAAGAAATCCGACCCAAATCATAGCCAAGAAGGAGATCATGAAATTCCTCAAAAATAGCTCCGAAAATCCACAAAAAGAAAAACATCGGGAGAAAGGATTTGGCACAAGATTAAGAAGAAGAATTCACTATGAATCATGTAGCCATATCTGGTTACAATCCACTCCTAAGAATCACAAATCTTGGATGGCAAAAAGCTCAAACAAAGAGCCACTCCCCATCTCTACCTCTCACCAAGAGCACTCCAAGAAGAAGGAGCACACCCACCTAGCCAAGCCAAAGAAAAGATGGCTGCCCAACCAGCCACTCCTCCTATATATAGGCCCTTCGGGCAAATGACCGAAGTGCCCCTACACTAGGAGTTACAATTCAAGCCCATGCAAGGGCATTTTGGTCAACACATGATCATCTCCATCGGACGGACGCCTAGCAAACGCACCTCGCGTAGCATCGACGCCAAGCCTACGATCCCGACGCGTGTCCTCTGCTTCAACGACTTTCGGCCGCACCACGTCCAAACCGGTCAGACCGGTTTCCCAAACTGCTCAGACCGATTCTGGTGACTTGGCCGCACCAGAACCTCAGGTCGGCTTTCTAGAGCAACTGATGAACCCAACAATTTGTGGTGAACTGCTGCAAACACTGTGAGCTTGGTACAGCCTCCACGCCGAGCTCCTCGACTTGGCCACAACGTTTGCCCCGGCTCGATGTTAGCTTTCGGATCAACCAACGAACCCGCTATCTGACTTCGACTTGCTCTTCTCACACCATGTGACTCGCACTTGATCCCGTCTGGCCACCGAGACCCTCGAACCAAGCCTACTTGTCCCTCCACTCCTCGGAGGCCCCGCAAGACTAAGACCTTTCCTACTTATTCTTCACTTGCACCAACGCAAATCAAGCCGCAGCCTACATCCACAAGATAGAGCACATCGTTAGTCCACACAATGTTGTCAATCACTCATCAATAAGGAGTGGCCAACCAGTAGCCGTCGGACACTCTGGTCCTCAACAGACAACTTCCAAAAATAGGTGAGATTTGTGAGTAACCTTGGGAATGTGTTTGGGGAAAGCCAGAGGAGAAACCGATAGAGAAACCAAGTGAGAAACCACAACCAAAGTAAAAACTAGTTTGCTTCCATTGTGAGTATTGTGGGAGGGATGGTCACATAGGTGAGTTTTGCTACAAGAAGAAAAGGGATGAGAGGATGGATAAGGAGTGGGCGAACAAGGACAGGTACCACCCTTCTCATGGTGTGCTTGAGCCTCATATGCCACTGCCTAGAGGACAGGCAGAGGTGGTACAGTTCTGAGTTGGGAATGAGAGGATTTCCCACTCGAGGTGGTGGTTCGTGTGCTGCTGCCCAGGGGGTACGGTCAGACCAGCTTGGGTAGGCAGCCAAACCGCGTCCTGGCTGGGAGCAGGTGGTTTCGGGTCTTGTGGTCGAGATGTTTATTAGTTTGATTCCTATGGTCATGATACAGGTGGTAAGGGGTTTGAGTCAGTTCGTGGTGTGTTTGCTGGATGCTCTCCACCTCATGGTCGATATGAGGATGGGAGAGGTCGTCGCAGCTTTGGGTCTCAGAGGAGGTATGGGCCACGCTCTTCCTTTCGTGGTGATCATACTCCTCCAGCGAGACGTGTGTTGGTTCAGCGTGGTGGTGGTCATAGCTTTGGTGGACATGATAGGATGGATGTTGCTAACCCCACTTTTGAGCAAATGGTTCGACACTAGTTTGACTCCTTTTGTACTAACCCTAGTGTTGAGTCGCTTGCTCATTCTCTTCCTCGTTTTTGATTTGTAGGTGGGAGGCTTGAGGAACGTTTGGCTGTTGGACTCCGGTTGTTCTCAACACATGACCGGAGACAGGGGGTGGTTCACAAGCCTCACCCCAGTTAGTACTAGAGAGTACATCACTTTTGGGGATAAGGGAAAAGGACGAGTTCTAGCTGAAGGTATTGTAAAGGTAAGCAAGATGGTAACTCTGAGGCGTGTTGCTCTTGTCAAGTCGCTGGGGTTCAATTTGCTTTCTGTGTCTCAGCTGCTTGATGAGGAGTTTGAGGTTCAGTTTAAGTTGGGTGCTTGATTCTCGAGGCGACCTTGTTTGTACAGTCATTCCTGAGGGTCAGATCTTTTGAGCTGATTTATCTCAGACTGATGGTCCTGCACGGTGTTTGGTGGCTGGTTCTTCCGATTTGTGGAAGTGGCATAGGAGGTTGGGACACGTGAGCTTTGATTTGTTTTCCCGCTTGAGTGGTCTCGATTTGGTCTGAGGATTGCCGAGGTTGAGGTTTGAGAAGGAGTTGGCTTGTGTGCCTTGTAGGCATGGCAAGATGGTAGCTGCTTCTCATCCCCCCTAACTGTTGTCATGACACAGCATCTGACAGAGCTGTTGCATATGGACCTTGTTGGGCTAGCTCGAGTTTGCTCGGTGGGTGGTATGTGCTATGTCCTGGTTGTGGTGGACGACTATTCTCGCTATGCCTGGGTGTTTTTGTTGGAGGATAAAACTGAGACGTTTGGTTTTCTTCGAGATCAGATCTTGAGGTTGAAAAATGAGAGGCATGGGAACACTATTCGAGTAATCCAGAGTGATAATGGCTCTAAGTTCAGGAACTCTCGCTTTGACGCCTTTTGTTGTGATCTTAGTCTTGAACATCAGTACTTGTAACACCCTAGTTTGAATTTTGCAAGTATTTTAAAATTTTAATTAAAACTTGTTAGAGTTAATAAGGAAGGTCGTGTAATGATTTCAAAATAAATAATAATTTCTAAATTGAATAAATTAATCATAGGTTATACATATTTGGTTGTTGCATCCATGGCGAATGCATAGTGTTTATTGTGTGAAAAATGAACTTGAGTTTTCAAACTCGAATAGGTTCGTCTATAGGTTTAACCCTTGTATCTCAAACCTTTAATCTTTAAATCTCTCTTTTCACCCTTGGGCCTAAAACCCTTTGTCCAACCCAGCCCACATCACTCCATCTATCTACAACTAAAGGTCTCTTTTCTCTCTCTAAAATCATGTCAAGTTCACATCTCTTTCTCTGTCTCTCTCCAAATATATCTAATCTTTTGTCGGCCCAAATTCTTACCCACACACAAACCGTCACTCGCTTTCTATAACCCGTTTGAACCCAAAACCTCCTCCTCGCTCTCTCTCTCTTTTCTTTTATTACCCGTTGGCCCCACAAACCTATCCCCTCCTCTCTTCTCTCGGGTCAACCCAGGTCCACCTCCCTCCTCTTACACCACCGGCCCACCTTCCCCATCTCCTTCCGATCGGCCAAAAAGCCGCCAGCCCAACAGCAGCTTGCGGCCTCTCCCTTCTCCTCCCACTGCCAGCTGGGACCCACTGGTCATCCCCTTCTCCCTCCCTTGCCTTTCTTCCCCACCGAGCAGAGTAGTACGCCGACGCTCAGGGATTCGAATCCCGTGCCATCTCTGTGCCCCTCCCCACAATCTCCACACTGCGTGGGACCCCTCCTGCCTCTCCTCCACTACCCCTGCTCCGCTACCTTGTCCAGGTGCACACGGAGCCACGCATGGCAAGCTCTCGTAGCGCCCGCTCGTCATGACCATGAATGCCGCCCCAAAATCCCTGGCTCTCGGTGTCCCTTCCCCTCTATAAAATCGCGGCCTCGATCCCTCGTGCTACCCTTTTGCACACCCGCTCGCTCCTTCTCGCTCACGTGTCGCCGTCGCTGACACCTCCATGGTAAGACATGGCTACCACCTCATCCCACCACCATGCGCCCCTCTCTCACCTTCGTTCCTCCTCCCTCTTCGTTGCAGGACCTCCAGAAGCCGTCCCCGGTGCTCCATCACCTGGAAGCGTGACACGAACGCCCTCCTCATGGAGCACTACCAGCCTCGTCCTCACCACACAACCACCGTGGAGACCACCATGGTAAGCTTCAACATGCCATCCTCTTCCCCCCTGTCCAAATCCTAAGTGCAACCGTGCACCGTAGCTCGTGTACGGCCGATCTCCGGTGACGCTCCGGCGAGCCGCCGCTTGGCGCGCCATCTCCCTCGCACCACCAGCGACCAAGACCGAGCAGCGCTCCCCCGGCCACCCCCAGCCACCCATCCTTAGATGAATGTCCCTGATCGCATAATCCTTCACGCATGTGTAAACGGTCTGCCATGGACTAGTGGACCAAGTCCACAGCCGGTCCATGGCCAAGTCATCACCATGTCAGCGCTCCGAACCAATCAGTGCACTCCATGTGGCGTCCACTTAGCCGCGTCTCCCAGTCTGCTGTGCTTTTGCACATGAACCCTGGATAACAGAAATATCCAATCCTCCATACCTCAGCTTGCGAGGTGCTCCAGAGGAGGAAGCCTATACTCTCCTGAAGGACCGAGTCTTCCCCACACCTGGGATTTTGACCCGGACCTCCTGGAGAAAATCGGTATGAACTCTGAGTTCACTTCCATTTGGCATGCTCTTGGTTGGGAGGAGTTTGCGCCGGTCACAGAGCTAGGCTCTCGGCCTCTCACCATCCAATTTCTTTGCTCTCTTACCGAGGTGCCTAACGGTATTCAGTTTCGTCTTAGTCGTCTCCTTGGTTTTAATCATCATTGTGCTCTTTCTTCGAAGAAGTCTTGTCAAGGTTATGTTCGGGATTCTTTCTGGGGAGAAATTTCTGGCCGAGTCAGTGGCGGTAAAATTGTGCCTAGGTGAAATGATATCGTGCATCCTACTCTTCGATTGTGGCACAAGTGACTCGCCATTACTCTCTTTCCACGAGAGGATGTTCGGCCCGTGCACGTCGAAGAGATGATGCTTTTATATGCTGCCACCAAAAGGATTATGGTCTCCCCCGTTAAAGTTATGATTCGGCAGTGGTTGATGAACTTTAAGATGATAGGTCCTGTTGAGTGTAGATCTTTGGTAACTTGTATTGCTCTCAGACTCAGGATTTTAGGCGGTAACCCCATCCCCTTCATTGGGACTCCCCGAGCTCTCATTGATGAGACATACTTGATCCAAGTGAATATACTTAAGAGGGGCCCAAATGATTCTTTGACTTTCTTGTTTCAGGGTTGTACAAATGAGATCCCATTATCTAACCCGGGGTTTCAGTTGTATAACTCGCAGTTGTTAACCATTCCCCTTGTTGCACAAGAGAAAGCCCGTCATGCAAGTGCTTCCGACAGGTCCATCAGGAGCGCTTCGAGGAGAGCACACATGTAGCAGCAGCAGTCGCAGCCACCACAGCCACAGCCTACTACACCACCTATTGCAGGAGGGGTCTTAGCGTCGTACATGGCTGGGGTAACCCCTGGGTATGCACCCGGTTAGGATCAGCCCATCTACCATCAGGGTGCGAGTAGTACGGCTTGGGCTAGCGTGAGCAATGACCGGTGGGCCGCACCCACTAGTTCTAGCTCCGGTGGTCCGCCTCCATCTTCATCCTATAGACGACACTCTTCGGCCTCTGCACGAGTGGCTCAACTCATGTAGCAGCTTGGAGAGCTTACCGTCTAGGTCACAGGAGTGGAGGAGACGCTGAACATGCACATCGAGTCTAACTCAGCGTGGCAGTGATAGGCTGGCGAGAGGATTGACGCCATGCAGTAGGCGCAGCAATGACAGATAGACGAGCAGAGGGCTTACTTTGCGAGTCAGGGGTTCTTCTACTCTCCACCACAGTGAGCCTAAAGCTAGCTCGGGGGAGGATCCCCATTCTGAGGTAACTTGTATCTCCTTTTGTTTTCAGAATCTCTTATATTGAAAACCCATACAAATCTGCAAAAATAAAAAGACTAAAAATATTTATTTGCTTTCATCATCAAGTTTGCTTTAGTTTGCTTTGATATGCATAGTAAGAATGCTTTGTCTCTATGGTTGAAATGATGAATAGCTGCTCTGGTTATTCTTCTCATATGTCTTGCTTACAGCTTTGCTTGTATGTTCAAACCTTAGATTAAGATTTGTAGGTAGCAAAAAGCATGATCCATGCCTAAGTTGTTGTGGGACATCATATGGTAAAATAGAGTGCTATGATCTTGTACCAAGTGATGCTTGATATCCGGAGCTTTCCTTTTTGAAAATCTAAACATGATGAGTTCCTCGATGATGAGCATTTCCTATCCAAGGCCATATGTAGATTCTAGCTCTTGTTAGCCTCCACATATGCAGCTTGTTCTCTCATTGAGCTTTGTCAAATTGTTGTGACCCTTGTTTAGAACTCATACTCCCCTGATCAAGATCACGTACACATTCATGCTAAAACTTCTACACCAGAAGTTGGCATTCATCATTTGTATCATTCATCCCTCTCCAAGTATCTCCAAAAGAGACAAAGGGCTAGCTGAAAAAAAGAAAGAAAGCATGCTCAAAAGCATTACAAAGGGCTAGCTCAAAAGCTCCAAAAGAGAGAGCTAACCCAAGTCTCGAAAAATTACAAAAGGAGAAAGGGGTTTAAATTTACAAGAAAAGGAGTTCCACCATATAGATGGTAATGACTAGTACCTACTCCGGGGCTAGTGTCCACCTTACCATCAACCCCTTAATCTTCATGTAAAGTGTGGTAATATCTAGCACCCACTTCCGGGCCTAGTATACGCCTTACCACACTCATCATCATCACACACTTATGCACCTTTTGATCAGGATGTATGTATGTTTCTTCCAAGGATCAGATCTTTGACTTAGCAAAATATGAGAGACAAATATGCCGCATTTTTTCCCTACCTATAGCTCCACATAAGCCTATTAGGAGTAGGATGTGAAGAAAGGCAACTTAATGCCTTGGTGGGGAACCATACACTTTGAGCGATCCGAGAGTATCATTTGAGAAAATCTGATTTTGTTTTTGAAAATTTTTTAAAACCTCCAGATTAAGAGTTGATCAAGGTATGAGTGATTTTGTATTCTATATATATAACCATTCTGTCTCTCAACCGCCCAAGGCAGGTGGAGCTACACGCCTCGCATCATCAAGTGAATGGTAAGAACGTTGCTAACTTGTTCAACTCTTGGTACAGTGCTTTGTTGTCTGTTTGCCATAAGTTAAGAATACAACATCATAGCAACTCCTGATCAACCAACCTAAGTTCCTAATGTTTTGCTTCGAGACGAGAAAGAGGTTAGCTTGGGGGAGTTTGTTGACGGTTGTTAAGTACCACTTTGAGCCATCAATATTCTCACATAAATAGAAGCATATGCACTTATTACTCACATTTTGGTATGAATAATGTAGTTCCACTTGTCCTAGGAGATTATTTGACTGTAGGTGATTTAAGCATAAAAAGAGATGGAAACCCACCTTCTATGGAATGATCCATGCCAACTTAGCTCAGGAGGTGGCTGCCACACTAATTCTAGGTGGCATCCACGTCACTGATCCAAGGAAGGCACTTACCGATGAATCGGAGAGCGACACATGGACTTCACAAGGATCCATGGGCCCACCTAGGATTTCAAACAAGCCATGCACCGGGAAAAGCTCAGAGGGCCCACCTGGAAGCTACCATGAGGAAGCACACCAGGTGGGGCTGAGTACCAGGACCGTTCAAAGACCACTGGTGGGTCGTTCCTCAGTGATGAGTGATTGACAACGTTGTGAGGAGAAGTATTGCAGGTACAGGTTGCGGCTTGACTCGTGTTGGTGCAGGTGAAGAACAAGCACGAAAGGCCTTTGTCGTGGTGGCTCCGGGTGATGGAGAGGCAAGAAGGCTTGATTCGATTGACCCGGTGGCCAGGAGTCAAGTGCGAGCCGTGCGGTGCGAGAAGAGCAAGTTGAAGTCATGGAAATGGGCCGATGCAAGGTAGCAGTTCGAGACCGAAGCTTGCACGTGGGGTTTGGTGGTTTGCCCACAAAACTATCGAAGGGCAGTTTTTTGGTTTGGACCTCAAAACCAAGGCCAAAGGCCCAACACGACGGAGACGTGATCCTGGAGCGTCGGGAAGCTTTGAGGCGGGGGGCACGTGGCATGAACATCGGTCTTGCGTCGAGGCTAAGTGAGTCTATGGTGGAAGTGTGTCCGCTCGATGGGAATATGCTTGACTTAGACCAAATTGCCCCTGAGGGGTGTGTATCTCACATTTATGCACTAGGGGTAGTTGTGTCATTGCCACCTCCAGGAGACTATGTATAAATAGAAGGTAGAGGAGGATGGCTAGGGTTAATCGCTCTGGTCGGATTTTTTGTAGTATTTTTCCTTAGGTTAGAATCTTGTATAGACTCTAACCTCTAGATGTATGGAAGAATTCGGCGTTGTGATTCCTTCCCTCTCTTAGCTCTTTGTGATTTTCTGATGAGGACATGGTGCCCATGCATATGTCCCTGAGTGGTGCATGGAGTGAAGAAGGAGTCCAACAAGGTTTTCTAAGTCAAGAGGGAGTCCAACAAGGTTTTCTAAGTCAAGAGGGAGTCCAACAAGGTTTTCTAAGTCAAGAGGGAGGCCCAAAGCAACTCAAGTTCGAGCCCAGTTCGGAGTCTAGGAGCAGCACGCACTAAAAATGATGCCCCGGTCGCATTCTGATTCCGTTTTGGACGTTCATAGAGCTTCCAATGGCACCGGTCTCAGACCCAAATTCGTTCAGAGTCAACGGCAATCGTCGAAACAAGTTGACGTCTAGAATCTGCCAAGCTGCTGCGTCGCCAGTTTGTCGGGCCTTAAGCCCAAGTTGTGGGCGCCCCACCCCTGGTCGCCCCCAACCCTAGAATGCCCTGCTCTAATAAATTCAGTAGCCGCCTTAGAAACTTGGGTTTTGTTTGAGTTTGTGTTTCCCTTCGATTTGAGGAACAGACTATCTTCATAGCCACTGTAATACCGAGTTCTTTTGCTGTGAATCAGGGCCCCCGTTCTTGTTCGTCACCACTGTGTCGATTAATCCTTTTGTGATCAGAAGTTGAACCCCATACTCTTTTGCTTCAATTCATATTTGCAATTATCAGATTGCTTGTTTATCTTTTCTTGCTTGTGTTCTCAATTCGCTTGCAGGGAAAGCCTTCGTGGCGAGGTCAATCAAGTTGTGCTTGGTTGATAATCAACGGAGCAGTGGTGTAATGGTTGCAGGGTCCGAATCATGTTGATTCGAAGCCGGATCGTCAACATCGAGTTCTCCATCCAATCGACTTTACCATCTACCTCTCGGAAGATTGGGCCAGCACCTACCATTTGGTATCAGGATTCCATGTTGCCCGTGAGGTATTATCATGTGCGCTTTAGATTTATTTGTGTTCATCACCTATAGTCCACAAAAATCCCTACAAAAAAAATTATGGTGTCCTATAAACCCTCTTGTGCCCCACAATTTTTCAATGTAGTTTGCTTTTCTGAATTTTAGTCCTTCGTTGTGTCATTGTGTTCATCGTGTCTAAGTCTTGTTCTTGGTCTTAGTGTCACATATTGTTTTGGTTGAGAGAGAATAGATTTATTTTTTCCCCACAAACTGATTAGTTTGCTATGCAAGTTGAAGGGAGAAAGAAAGTTTGAGATGTTCTACGTGACTAGTGCTTGATCCTATTGGGAAATAAACACAATAGGCTGCAGCAGATCAGAAGTTGATTTTTTTCTCCAATTGCAGCTGTGTGTGCATGCAGTCCTTTTACTTGGAGGATTTATTTTCTGTATTGTGCCTGAGGAAAATTGTTTTGCAGCAAGTGTCTTCAGTGAAGCTTTGCTCCTAGGAGCTTTACTAGTCGTAACTTAACACTAGTGTGCAGCTATATAGCTAGTTTTTTGTTGCCAGCGCTTTCTGGTTGTAAAAAAAATAGCAAAGGAAAAGGGAAGAAGTGCATCAAAGAAAAAGCCGCACTAAAGAAAAAATAGCAACGAAAAAGGCATACAGTGCTAAAAAAGGAAAAAGAAAAAGCCGCACTAGAAAAAAAGATGAGAAGAGAAAAAAAAAGTGAAAAAACCAGAAATGCTTGCATCCTTTTCAGTTCTAGTGCGAAGTTGTATTGTTGCTTGCTTGAACTAGGTCTAGGACGTGTTTAGGCCGGCGGCATAGACTAGCTTGGGACTACTTTTCAATCTTGCAATTTTGAATTTGAATTATTGATATTCCTTGCTACCATATTGAGCATACCCAAAACTCCACATATATACTTCTGTCAGCACACGTTCACCATGCAACTGTTACACTCGAGCTCGACAACACATTGTACCGCCCTGTTGGCTTTGGTAAGAACACTTGCAAGATGGTGGTAGGCCGCTTGAGATATTGCATTCCACTTTCACCACCACCCAGTAGCTGCTAGTTGATAGGGATAATACTTTGGTGTTGTCTTTTCCTGTCTTCTAACAATGACAGGTTCTTCATATCCACCAACATACGATGGTGTGGGTGCTGATGCATACATGGAGTGGGAAATTGCCATAGAAGATATTTTTGTTACACGTTTTATGTGTCCAAGGAGGAAGGTAAAAAATGCAGCTAGTGTTCTATGACACTTAGCTTTAACTTGATGGGAGGACAGTCCATTGTTGTATCTCTTGCTCCACCTAACCTTTTGCAGGATTCCGAACAAAAGCAAGAGGACAAGGATGACATGGAAGAAAATGAGGAGCTCACATCCTCATGTGAAAATTCAGAACCACCACTTCACAATGCACCTGATACTTCTATTGAGGACACAGGTAATGACCATGGTGCTATACTCACGGAAGGTGAGAATTGTCATAATATGCTGAATTTTTCCACACACCATGCTATCAAAGAGCAATTGTTAGTGGAACCCTCTCTAGATTTATCTTTGTCACATGATGATTTGCTTGATGTTCCTTGTGATAAAGATGAATTGTTTGATAATGCTTCAGTTTTACATGTTTTGGAACCAAACACTTCTACTAAAAATAAACATGTTATTCCTATTGCGAGTGCACATGACGAGCAAAAATTGTTGTCTTCTTTGCATACTTTGGGTTACATTGAATTTGATGATTTATGTAATCTAGATTCTTTAGTAGAGAGACTTTTTGCATATGCTGATTTGCCATGGTTGTCTAGACATTCATATCATGTTATTGGCAAATATAACAACAAAGGACAATATCTAATACATCGGGTTTACATTTGTACAAATCTGAATTCTCCTTTTGTTGTGCAAGATTGTGATCGCTTAGAGGGCAATCATCATACAAACATATTCACATGTTCCTCTAGTGGCTTTGTTTTAAAGAAAAAGGTTCACTCCCGAGAAGGGAAGCAATGTTGTTTACTACCATCTATTTCTGCATTGTCGTTTGTTGGTACTAATCTTTTGCAGGATGGTGTTGACGTACAACATGTTCCTTCCAATCAAGAAGCTTGCATGCTTGCAGAATTTTTCATACAAGATGACACACTAGAAAATTGGAAACAAGGTTTTGTCCCTCTTCACAATTATTTCAGTTCCATTTGTTTTCGCAACCCCGTTCTTCTTTGTGCTTGGCAGGATTGGTTTCGAGTACAATCGACGCCGATGACGGCTTTTCGTCAAGAAGGGGAGGATGATGAGGACATGGTGCCCATGCATATGTCCCTAAGTGGTGCATGGAGTGAAGAAGGAGTCCAACAAGGTTTTCCAAGTCAAGAGGGAGGTCCGAGGCTAATCCAATTCGAGTCCCCAAGGTGGAGGCCCAATGCAACTCAAGTTCGAGCCTAGTTCGGAGTCCAGGAGCAGCACGCACTAAAAATGACGTCACGGTCGCATACTGAGTCCGTTTTGGACGTTCTTTATATGGATGGAACCAGAATTTCATAGAGCTTCTAATGGAATTAGTCTCAGGCCCAAGTTCTTTCGGAGTCAACGGGAATCGTCGAAACAAGTTGACGTCTAGAATCTGCCAAGCTGCTGCGTCGCCAGTTTGTCAGGCCTTAAGCCCAAGTTGTGGGCACCCCACCCCTGGTCACCCCTAACCCTAGAACGCCCCTCCTCTAATAAACTTAGTAGCCGCCACCTTAGAAACTTGGGTTTTGTTTGAGTTTTTGTTTCCCTTCGATTCGAGGAACAGACTATCTTCATAGCCACTGTAACACCGTGTTCTTTTGCTGTGAATCAGGGCCCCCGTTCTTGTTCATCACCACTGTGTCGATTAGTCCTTTTGTGATCAGAACTTGAACCCATACTCTTTTGCTTCAATCCATATTTGCAATTATCAGATTTCTTATTTATCCTTTCTTGCTTGTGTTCTCGATTCGCTTGCAGGGAAAGCCTTCGTGGCGAGGTCAATCAAGTTGTGCTTGGTTGATGACCAACAGAGCAGTGGTGTAATGGTTGCGGGATCCAAATCATGTTGATTTGAAGCCGGATCATCAACGTCGAGTTCTCCACCCAATCGAGTTTACCATCTACCTCTCGGAAGATTGGGTCAGCGCCTATCATTTTCGTGTCATTTTCAGAGCTATTTTTGGGTGTTTTTGTTCGTCGCTCAATTTGTCCATTTGAGGGTGTTTCTCCTCAGATTTTTTTGAGTATCATGGGTGGATGCCTTGTGCATCTTTGGATATGATCTTGATCCCTCAAACGCCGGGAAAACCCTTCGTTTTGCGAGTTCTTGGTGGAACCCGAGTTCATGGAGGTGTTTTCGTAGGATCTTGATTCCTCTCATTTTAGTAGGTTTGAGGCCAAGATTTCGTAGGGATAGAATCTCCTAGAGATGCTTCATCTTCCTCTGTGTTTTGGTCGCAATCTATTGGTTGATTTGGGAGATCGGGTGAAGGGAAGGAGGAGTTGACTTTGGAGGCCGCGGGCTCGAGCAGCTCTGACCGCGCATGGTGGATAGTCGGCAAGGCCCTGGCAGACAGTCCGCGGGGGCTCTGACAATGTAGTTGTTTGTCATGTCCTTCGTGTTTCGATCCGTTGGTTCATAAGTTTTTGATTGAAAGGAGTTTGCGCATGGTCCGTACTGCAGTGTCGGACGGTCCGTGAAGGGCCGGACAGTCCGCGGTCTCCTCGTAGACGGTCTGATTTTTCGAGGTGCATCTCTGGTTGTTCGGTAGGCTTTTTCGGACAGTCCAGGAAGGTCATGCGGACAGTCCACCCCTCCCTTGCGGACGGTCCGTCCGTACTGCACGGACAGTCTGCGGCTAGCCATTGTATATTTGTCTAAGTGCTTTGATTCTTGTCTAGTGCTTCCGCTTTTAGATTTATGGCTTGTTCCTAAGACTTGTAGGCTTGTGTGTGCCTAGTCTAGAGCTTCTTTGGTGTGTGCGAGTGATCAGAGTGGCAATCGGGGCATAGGCCGTGTTTAGCCTTCGGGAATATTTTTTGTTGGCTCTCATTCAATCCCCTCTCTATATTCGGTCCTTCAAATAGTATCAGAGCTGGTTACGGATCTTCGTGATTCTAACCAGTCTAAGATCCAATGATGGGTGAGGACCAGGTGTGTCCGAGGACCAGTGGAGGGTCGGTCCTTAGTGATGAGTGATTGACAACGTTGTGTGGACTGATGCTTGGCTAAGTGTGCAGGTACAGGTTGCGGCTTGACTCGTGTTGGTGCAGGTGAAGAACAAGCGCGAAAGGCCTTAGCCGTGGCGTCCTCTGGGTGATGGAGAGGTAAGTAGGCTTGGTTCGATGGACCCGGTGGCCGATGGGGTCAAGTGCGAGTCGTGCGGTGCAAGACTAGCGGGCAAAAGTCGTGAACATGGGCCGGTGCAAGGTAGCGGATCGAGCCCGAAGCTTGCACGTGGGGTTTGTTGGTTTGCCCACAAAACTATCGGTGGATGGTTTCTTGGTTTGGGCCTCAAAACCAAGTCCGGAGGCCCGATGCGACGGAGACGCTGATCCAGGAGCATCGGGAAGCTTCGAGGCGGGGGGCACGTGGCGTGATCGTGGGATTTGCGTCGATGCGAAGCAAAGCCGTGGTGGAAGCGTGTCCGCTTGATGAAGACTAGACCATATTGCCCCTGAGGGGTGTGTATCTTCTATTTGAGTTGTAGGGGTAGCGTGGTCATTTACCTCCTCCGGTGGAATTCGTATAAATAGCAGAGAGGTGGATGGCATCTCTCTCTCTTGGACTCTAGGGTTTCCTCCCCCGAAAGATCACTCTGAACTGCTTCTTTTCCTCTGCTCTCCTTAGGCTAGATTCTTGTATAGACTCTGACCTCTGGATGTATGGAAGCATTCGGCATTGCGGTGATCTCCTAGCTCTTTGTGATTTTCGTGTGTTTTTCGGAGCTATTTTTGGGGTGTTCCGTTCTTCGCTCGATTCGTGGATTTGAGGGCGTTTCTTCTCAGATTTTGTTGAGGGGATAATGGGTGCATGCCTTGTGCGTCTTTGTGTGTGATCTTGACCCCTCAAACACCGGGAAACACCTTCGATTCGTGAGTTCTTGGTCAGAGCCCGAGTTCTTGGTGGTGGTTCGTGTGATCCGCGATTCCCGGTGATTTTGGGAGTTAGAGGTTGAGATTTTTGGGGCATAGCTTCCTTGTGTGACGCTTCTCATCTTCCCAAAATGTTGTCTCAAGAGCTCTAGCCGTTTGGGAGATCTGGTGATGGATTGGTAGGGGTTGACCCTGCGGTCGCTCATTTCTGCTTCTGTTCGCAACCCGCGGATAGTCCGCGAGCCTCGTGCGGACGGTCTGCGAGGCCCTGAACAGTGCAGGTGTTCTTCGTGTTCTTCGCGCGTTCTTCCGAGTTCGTGTTTTGATCCGGTGCCACAAGTGGTTTTGGTTGCACGAAGTTTGCGGACGGTCCGAACTTAAGTGGCGGATGGTCCATGAAGGTGCGGACAGTCCGCGGTGCTCGCCCGGACAGTCCGATTTTTCGAGGTGCCTCTCTGGAGGATAGTCCGCAAGGTTCTTGCAGACAGTCCGCCCAGGCCCCACGGACAGTCCGCTCGTACACCACGGACTGTCCGCGAGGTCTGTTGCAGACTTGCTTCCTTTGCTTTGATTCTTGTTCGGTGCATCGGCTCTTTGATCCATGACTTATCTCGAGGACTTGTAGGCTTATGTGTGCCTAGACTAGAGCTTCTTTGTTGTGTGCGAGTACTCAGAGTGGCAATCGGGGTATAGGCCGAGTTCAACCGTCGGGAAGAATTTTTATCGGCTCCCATTCACTCCCCTCCCGCTCTCTGGTCGCCTATTCAGTCCATCAATGGGCGACTATGGTAAGTAGTCAGGTCCTCTGCACTTCAATGGCAAGAATTACCAGATGTGGGAGAGGTGCATGGGCGTGTTTTTGCGTGGGAAAGGAACACTGATTTGGGAAATGACACAAAATGCACACTATGTCATACACGATAGTTTCCTTCTTCCACGATCGCGGGACATGTTTGAGACCAACAACAAGGCCGTGGATTACTTGTTCCGTGCTCTTTGTGCCTCGGAGTTTGATCGAGTGTACGGAGAGGATGTGACCAGAAAGATTTGGCTAAAGTTTAAGAATGCTCATGTTGGGAATGCTCAGGTGCAAGCTTGCTTGTTTGCCACTCACCGAAGAGAGTACGAGAACTTCACTCATCTCCTCGCTGAGTCGATCGATGTGATGTTTCAGCGCTTCACCTGTATTGTGAACAACATGAGGGCCAATGTGACAGTGCTTCCATACATGGATCATGATAGAGCTATCAAGATCTTGCACTCACTTGACAGATCCGTGTGGACTGCCAAGGTCATGGCCATGTTGGAGTCGGGTGTGTATGGGACCCTGACGGTGGATGAGCTATTTTCTAAGCTCCAGTCTTCGGAGGTTGATCATGGCTTGACAGCCAAGAGCGAGAGCCCCACTGATCCACATAGTTTGGCTCTTGTCTCAGGATCAAGAACTAATGCTAACCCTGCTGCCATGCAGTTTTCTTTGTCTTTTCTTGTGTCCATGCTAGATGAGGACCTTGAGGTGCTGAGCAAAAAGGATCTCGGCTTGTTGAGCAAGAGGTTTGGGCAGATGTACGAGAACCACAAGAATGTGAGGAGGAGCTCGAGGATGTGCTATCGGCACGGGAAGCACGGGCACTTCATCGCCGAGTGTCCGAAAGCCATGGAGATCAAGAAAGACTACAAGGGCAAGCCCAAGCACGACTACAACAACAAGCACCGCTCCCGAAACAACTACAAGAACAAGCACAAGGACAAGGGCGAGAGAAGCCCAAGGAAGAGCGCCGAGTACAAGAAGAAGACGGCTCGAGCGATGGTTGCCGGAGCGAGCGACATTGATTCCACTTCAAGTGACTCCTCATCCGGTTCGAGCAGCGACGAAGAGCAAGATCAGCACAAGGACAAGTGGCACACGTGGAAGAACTTCACCAGCCTCAACTTTGTCGCGCAAGGCGGTTTCTGCGTCATGGCGCACAACTCCAAGAAGGGCGAAAAGCATAGCTCAGATTCGAACTCCGACTCCGAGGATGAGGTACGTCAAGATCCCAACTTCTTGCTAGGGGAGAATGCTAGGCTGAATGAGTTGCTTGATAACCGTGATGATGTGCTTAGGAAGAACAACAAGGAGAAGAGAGAATTTCGGTCTTTGCTAGGTGATGCTAAGGACAAGATAGTTGAGCTTGAGTGTTTACTTGTTGATGCTAGAACTGAAATAGACTCTTTGAAAGCTACTCCTATTGTTTCTGATGAGGTAGATTATGGGGATAGCAATGTTTTCCTGGCTGACTTGACTGCTCTCAAGGAGAAGCATGCCTCAACTCTTGAGGAACTAGATGTGCTTAGGATTGTGCATAATGAGATGAAATCTAGACCTGCTTTACTAGGTGCTTGCACTTCTTGTCCTGTGTTGCATGACAGGCTAGATGAATCTCATGATAGGATAGTTTCTCTTGAGGCTGCTTTGAAAGCTCCTATTCCTACATCATGCTCTACCTGTGAAATGCATGCGGTGAAAAATATGGAACTTGCACATTATGTTGATCGGTTGCAGGATGAGAATGATGAGTTGAGGAAATTTATGAGTTGGTTGCCTGGGCATGAGCCTCAGCTGAGTTTAATGTTGGCTGAGTTTAAGAGGTTTGATGATCAGGCATTGGGGGCTGGGAAGAGTGGTGAGGGAGAAGAGAAAGTTGATGACATTCATATTCCACCAAACACTACACCCATGAAGAAATTTGCACCCAAGCCAAACCACCTCAGAAACAAGCTAGACACAACCCCAGATCCACCAATATTCCCCCACAAGATAGAAAATTACCATAAACCTATGAAGTTTGTGAGCACCCAAGGGAATGTGTTTGGGGGGACGCCAGGAAAGAAAGCTGTTGAGAAACCCATCGAGAAACCACAGCCTAAGCCAAAACCAGTCTGCTTCCATTATGAGTATTGTGGGAGGGATGGTCATAAGGATGAGTTTTGCTTCAGAAGGAGAAGGGATGAGAGGTTTGCTAGGGAGATGGAAAACAAGGATAGGTACCACCTGTTGGCGGTCGATTTCCATCAACCAAGAACACTTGTTATGTTATAGTTTGGATTTCATTTTGGAACTAACCCGCCTCTAGGCATACTAATGATGTAACAAGTTCATCGTTGGATGTGTGTTTTGGAGTATAATGTTTACGCAGGAATTCATGCACTAAATGAGAAGAAATACATTCGGTTCGGAGGACGATTTACATGATGATCAAGAGGCTCCGACCGTGCGTGAACATGACTCCAACGGTGGCAAGGACCAATGTGCTTCGATGGAGAATCTTAGATGACCAAGATGAAAAGACCGGAAGATCATGCGTAAAGATCCCTTGACTTGGTCGCGGAGATAACGACGACCAAAGCCCATATCTGAAGAAGGAAAAACCCCAAAGTGCAAGAAACGACACGTGGCAAAAGACGGAGGCGAACCGGGCTGAGGATGGGCCAGGCCAGCCGGCCCAGGCCGGCCGGCCCACCCCCTTTTCACCTCGGTTCGCCGCTGCCTTTCTTCGGTGATCAAATCGCGGAACCCTAATTGTTTGAGGGAGAGAGCCATTCGCAAAAGATGACCAGAGAAGGCTCGGGATATCAAACACAAGGAAGAGGGTTGATCGAGAGGGTGAAGATTCGCTAGGATCATCACCTAGGTCAACGGAGGCCACCACGAGAAAGGAGGATGTCGAGGCCTCGCCACGGTGCCACCGGAGTTGAAGGACACCGAGAGACGGATATCATCGGGGGCATCCACCATGTTCAACAGTGCCATGCCTAGCGTCTTGATGGGGTAAAGTAATCGTTTGTCCATGGAGTTGTAATGGATCTTGACATGTAGTCACCCACTCTCTTGTTTGGATCTTTGTCTATCATACCTTCATGTTGATGATGCTTAATGTTTAAGGTTAGCTACCTTTGCCATCGGGGTTGCTCCCGTAGATCACGTCAACATACCATGTTCATTAGGGTTAGAGACGATTACCTTCGCGTAGTGACATGTACGAGGGAAGGGAAACGCTTAACTCTTTGTTCACATCCTTAGATAGATTGGATCGGAGTTTTACCATGTTTTGGGTGATTGCATCTCAAGTACCTAGACTCCATGGGCATACGTCTTTCATACTCGTGAACCACCTTTCTCTCTCTCTTTACTTAATCTAGAGTTAGTTTGTCTTTACTTTATAGATTAATGTCTACATCATAAAGTGCTTAATCAACTAAGTTTGTGTTAGGTTAAATGCAAGTAATTCTCTTGCTCCGTGGATTGACAAGAACCTAGGGGGTCCCCTTCCTTGGTGAAAAAGGCACCAAGTCACTCCGTGGACTTGCGGTGAATTTTGATGCGGTTTTGAACCGTCAACAAGCCCATTTTTCTGGCACCGTTGCCGGGGAGCAAGCCAGTTTACTTCGTTTAATCTCTCATTAATTTTTCTGATTACTAACATCTAACCTTTGTGTTCTAGAAAAACACACTCTTTTGTTTTTGTTTTTGATTGTCTAGATGGCGCTCGTTGGAAATCCTTTGGAGGAACCAGAAAAATCACTAAGAGACTATGCTAGCCCTCGATCTGAGGACATCAAGGTACGAGAGTCAGATTCGATTCTCGAAGCGACAAGGTACAAAATTAGAGTTCAAATCATCAAGATGGCAGTAACTAATCCATTCCGAGGGGTGGAGACGGACAATCCATATAGACATATCCAGCGCTTCACGACATTGTGCAATACGGTGCGACAAGAGGGAGTTCCCGACACTTGGTTTAAATGGAATCTTTTTCCCTACTCACTTGCCGATGAAGCAACAAAGTGGTATTCATTTGCGTCTTTCGAAGCCAAGGGAAATTGGGATCAATTGTTAAAGAAATTTTGTGCCAAGTTCTTCCCTATAACTAAGGTTCAACATATAAGGATGCAAGTGATGACTTTCAAGCAAGGAGAAGAAGAGGGGATTGATCAAGCGTGGAATCGATTCAACGAACTAGTTGAACAAGGACCAAGACTCGGATTCCCGGGTGATGTACTATTGCATACATTCTTTTTTTCCCTAACCCCTAGTTGCCTGGAATACGTTCAAATGTGTGCAGGAGGGGATCTCATGGTGAAAACACTCACGGAAGCTGCCAAACTTCTACAAAAAATAAGTAAAGCGGCAGCCATGCGAAGAGATTAGGAAATACGACTTTCGGGAAAGCCGGAATGCGACACAAGTGTGGCACCCCTTGCTGTAATTTTCAGAAATACAGCTCCGGAAGAGAAGAAAGAGGAACCAATCCTTGAAAAGGTTGAAGAAGCCAAACATGAGGAAACTAGAACTATCCCGAAGAGTGATCACGCCGAGACAAGCAAAGCAAATGAAAGAACTATGTCAAGCGCGAAGCCACTAAGGGAGTTTGAGCAAATGGATTGGATCCCACTTGATTTTGGAGAAATCTTTGACAAGAGAAGACCGTTCCCTAATCAAAAAGGGGCGGCAAAAGCTTTAGAGATAGACTTCCTGCCGGAAAAACAAGTGGAACATTCATACAACATAGAGACAACCGGGGAGGTCCTTCAAAAACTCTTTAGCGAAGAAGAAGTTGATCCGGACCATGTGGCCGAAGCTAAAAGAATCATGGGAATCAAGCTCGAGGCGTCACCATTCGCCCGCCTCGCTGAAATTTTTGTCATAGGATCCGATGAAGAAGAGAAGACATCGCTGCGTATAGATTGCAAGGTTAACAACATTAATTGCAAGGCATTATGCGACATTGGAGCACAAGTAAGTGTCTTGCCTTCTAAGATTTTTGATGAAATTCATGACCACACCATTGACCTAGTTCCAACCTCTACTAAATTAATTATGGGAGATGGTAGAATTGTTAAACCTCTAGGAATTGCTCGTGACCTAGAAGTTTTCATTTCCAAAAAATGCATTCCAACCGATTTCTTCATTGTTGATGTCTACTATGATAAGAATGATCATGTAATTCTTGGTAGACCTTTTCTTAAGTTGGTTAATGCCATTTTAGATGCCAGAAAAGGAAAAGTAACTATTAATCTTGATGGAAATAATCACACATACAATTTCCTTCCCGCTTCTGGAATGGCCTCACCCCTACCTCTTAATGACGAAGAGGTAGGGAGCCTTCGTTTTGTTGAAACTTTCAGGGATCCGCTACAAAGAGCTATGGAGATTCAATCTAATGATGAGCTAGATAAAGAGTTAGCGGAAGCAACCAAGGGATTAGAACCGCAAGACGGAAGCTTAGAGGAGTATAAATTTGAAGACCTTGGAGAAATTGTACGTGAGGAACCACAAGCACCGGAGTGGATCTTAAGCCATTTCCCAAAGAATTGAAATATGAATTTTTGGGCCCGGACAAGACTTGTCCCGTAATTGTGAGTGATGAATTGAGTCCCGAGGAGAATGATATATTGCTGAATTTATTGAAGAAGCACAAGAAAGTGATGGGATATTTGATTAATGATATTAAAGGACTCAGCCCAGCGTTTTGCACTCACCGCATACCTATGGAGGATCAATGCAAGACCGTAGTGGACCATCAAAGGAGGTTAACCCATGCCATGCGAGAGGTGGTGAAGAAGGAGGTTATCAAGTCGTTGGACGCCGGAATCATCTACACGGTGCCGCATAGTGAATGGGTGAGCCTCGTACATTGTGTGCCTAAGAAAGAAGGTTTGACCGTGGTGAAAAATGAGAAGAATGAATTGATACCGCAAAGAACCGTGACCGGATGGAGGATGTGTATTGACTATCGGAAATTGAATAAAGCAACAAAGAAAGATCACGTCCGCCTACCTTTCATTAGCGAGATGCTTGAGAGGTTAGCAAATCATGCATTTTTTGCTTTCTTGATGGGTACTCGGGGTTCATGCAAATACCTATTCACCCGGAAGATCAACACAAGACAACATTTACTTGCCCTTATGGAACATTTGCGTATAGAAGAATGTCTTTCGGTTTATGCAATGCTCCAGCCTCTTTTCAACGATGTATGATGGTGGTATTTTCGGAGTTTATTGAGGAAATTGTTGAGGTATTTATGGATGATTTCTCCGTCTATGGGAAATCTTTTACGGATTGCTTGGCAAATTTGGATAAAGTTCTCACTAAATGTTCGGAGGTTGATTTGGTGCTAAATTGGGAGAAATGTCACTTCATGGTGAGACAAGGTATAGTGTTAGGACATGTGATATCCGAGAGAGGGATTGAGGTGGACAAAGCTAAGGTTGAAATGGTTGAAAAACTTCCACCCCCAACAGATGTCAAATCTTTGAGGAGTTTCTTAGGCCATGCGGGATTCTATAGAAGATTCATCAAGGATTTCTCAAAAATTACCAAGCCATTGACTAATCTTCTCCAAAAAGTTGTGCCATTCAATTTTAATGAGAAGTGCTTGGCGGCATTCCGGACATTAAAGAGAGCTCTTGTAACCGCACCAGTCATTCAACCGCCCGATTGGAATCAACCTTTTGAGATAATGTGCGATGCTAGTGACTATGCTGTTGGAGCGGTGTTGGGACAAAGAAAAGAAGGCAAGGTACATGCTATTTACTATGCTAGCAAAACCCTCAACAGAGCTAAATTAAATTATGCAACAACGGAGAAGGAATTGCTCGCCGTATTGTTTGCCTTCGAAAAATTCAGATCATATATTGTGAATTCTAAGGTGATTGTCTACACTGATCATGCGGCGATCAAGTATCTCTTGTCTAAAAAAGATGCCAAGCCAAGGTTGATTCGATGGATCCTTCTCTTGCAAGAATTTGATGTGGAGATTCGGGACAGAAAGGGGTCGGAAAATGTTGTGGCCCACCATTTATCAAGCATGAATCGTGAGGATGATAAAGAGCCTATAGAAGATAAGATGAGAGATGATCACCTCTATCACATCCTTGACAAAGATACTTGGATGATCAACATTATTCGAGCCATATGAAAAATGCCACTTGATCATTTGGATAGGAACGCTCAAAGGAGAGTGATCGCTGAGAGCCGAAAATATTATTGGGATGCACCTTACCTCTTTAGACTAGGAGCGGATGGAGTCTTACGAAGGTGTATACCAAGAGATGAAAGAGGCGAAATATTGAGAAAGTGTCACTCAGGCGAATATGGAGGACACTATGGACATTTTAGGACTCAAGCAAAGGTATGGGCTAGTGGATTTTATTGGCCGGAGATGCATGAAGTTTCAAACAGGTATGTTGCTTCTTGTCCGGAATATCAAAGAATGGGGAATATAAATCAAAGAAATGCTATGCCCTTGAATTATAACTTGCAAATTGATCTATTCGACGTATGGGGGATTGACTTCATGGGGCCCTTCACAAGTTCAAATGGATATGAGCATATTTTGGTTATGGTTGATTATGTTTTCAAATGGGTGGAGGCTATCCCTTGTCGAAGAGCTTCAACGGAAGAATCCATATCCATGATCAAAAATATTATATTCCCACGCAATGGAGTCTCGCGAGTATTGATAAGTGATGGAGAAACACACTTCACTGGAAATAGCTTCAGAAAATGCTTGTCCAAGTTGGGGATCGAGCATAGAGTAGCCACGGCTTACCACCCACAAACCAATGGTCAAGCGGAAACTTCAAATAGGTAGCTCAAGAGCATTCTTAACAAGACAGTTGAAAAGGGAGGTAAAGATTGGTCAAAGAAATTGGATGGAGCATTGTGGGCATATCAGACGGCATACAAGACACCCATAGGTATGACACCATATCAATTTGTCTATGGTAAATCATGTCACATACCTTTGGAGTTAGAACATAAAGCATATTGGGCAATCAAAGAGATGAATCTTGACTTTGATGCCGCGGGAATCAAAGGGAAGATTCAAATAAGTGAACTAGAAGAGATGAGGCTCAAAGCTTATGAGAGTGCAACCATCTACAAGGAAAGAATGAAGAGGTGGTATGATAAAAGGCTTCGAGCAAAGGAATTCAAAGAAGGTGACAAGGTTCTCCTCTATAGTTCAAGGTTCAAAATATTCAGGAAAGGAAAATTGAAGAGCAAATTGGATGGACCGTACATCGTTCACTCGGTCTCGCCAAATGGAGCGGTCACAGTCATGGACGTGAAAGGAGATCAATATGTGGTTAATGGTCAACGGTTAAAGGTTTTTCGTGAACAAGACATCGTGCCCATCGACTACATTGATATATATCACGTGGAGGACGAGCCCGAGCGTCAAGCCTAAGACGTAAAACGAGGTAAATTTTATGTAAATATGTTTTTGTTTTTGTTTTCATATTTATTTCGAGTCCTTTTTCATAATTTTTAGTTGGACCCTACCACCACCTAGGCTAGTATTCACGAAACACCGAGGGCCGTGAAAGTTGGGCCGCGGGGGCCCAAAGGAGGGGGTAGGCCGGCCCATGCTAACTGGCCGACTACCCCCCTTCGCCCGTTTTCGCTTGTTTTTCTCTGGGACACGGTTCGGTGCATTTCCTTTTCCTGTCTTCCCTTTTTGGGGGCGACAAAAATAGGTAAGGGAGGGTTTCGGCCGAATCTTTCCAGGGATATTTAAGGATGTCTGGGGAGCTCGAGGTTTGCATCTCAATTGCAATCTCCAACCTCCATGAAAGCACCCAAGCACCCATGGCATCCTCGAGCAGCACCAAAGGCAAGGAGGAGGTGAAGGCGACCATGGAAGAAGAAGCACGCCGCGCCTCTCCAACTCCGGTGAACGAGGAGCTTTGCCGGTGCGCTATGGTGCCGGTGCCCAAGAAGAAGATGAACAGAACCGCGAGGATTCAATACGGAGGGCGTGTTCCAAGAGGGCGCTTGGCTAGCCCAAATGCTTGGGTTGAGGAGAATAAGGAGAAGCCTACTTCTCCCGTTCGCCGCTCGAAGAGGCTCCTTGGGAAGAAGAGGAAGGACTACAAGAAGAAGACCCCCGAGCCGGCGGATTTCTACGGAGATAGTGACTACTCCGATGATCGAAGCCCAGGCTCGTGGGGAGCCGGCGGTAGTATTGACAATGACCCCTATTTTTGGGAGGAGGCGCCTAAGGAGGAGCCGGAGGAGCATCTGAAAGAGCAAGGCGGCAACCCAGACGACAGTAATGATCCGGACGGTGGAGATGATGGAGACGATGGAGATGATGATACGGAGGAAGAGCACAATGTGTGTTGCGCGGCATGCCGCAACGCCATCGCGGAGCTCTTCTCATCACTTGATGAGTGTTTCCACACCATCAATGACACGCAACAACAAATTGAGGATTGCGAGCGCATGGCAGAAGATGACTTCAAGTACCTCAACCGCAACATAAGGAAGCTCTTCGGGATGAATAAAAATTTCAAGAAGAAGGAGTGGTGCAACTCGTGCGGAAAGTACCACTAGGTGTTGTAGTTAGATAGTTCTCTCCCCTTGTGCCTTTTGTAAAGTTACGATGAGGACGTCGTAAGATCTAAGCGTGGGGGGGAGCTAGCTAGCTACCCTTTTTAAATTTTTGCTTAAAGTGGTGTGAGAGTCTAGTCTTTAATTTTTGAGTCAAGTGTGAGAGTGTGAGATTCTTTGTTTTATCTTTTTAGCTTGAAAGAGTATTAACTTAGCGTTGACTCAAAGAAAAAAGAAATAAAAAGTGTCTTATGCAAAGTCTCATGTTTCTTTTCTTGTTATGCTTTTATTTATCTTTCTTATTTGAGCATGAGCTTTTTGATTAATTGTTTGCCGTGGTGCTTAATTGAAACATACCATTGTAAAGTACCCATACTCAAATTTTGATTTAGGACTTTGCTTCGTCTACGCTTTTAGTATTGCTAAACTTTGGAGGTTTTATTTCTAAAAATTAAGAAAAACACCTTGCTATGAAGGTTAGCAAGTTCATTCTCCAAGTTGAGAGGTGATATCTATCCTTTACAAAAGCCTTCGCATACATATATAAGCTCCACCATAAGTGTTGTTTAGCATGATGAGTTAAGTTAGGATTTTACTCTCTTGGGAGGTCTAATTTCAAGCAATGATCATGCCCTTGATGTTTACCTTTTATTGCTAGCCTCTTCATGTATTTGGTAATGGGAATTTCACATTAAATGCCCCGTACATCGCCGGATTCCTTACCCAAACCTATATACATCTTTTTATCATCTTACTCCTTGAACACAACCCATATTCGAAGATTCGTTCAATCTTTAGGCATGTTTATATTTAAAATTCAGATTGTGATCATGTTCGAAAGTTGAGCAAAAAGCATGGGGGAAGAAGGTAAAGAGGTGAAAAGAAAGAAAAAATGTGAGTATGTGTGTAGTGCGCACACAAGAGAAGAAAAAAAAAAGAAGAAAAAAAAAGAAGAGAAAAATAAAAAAAAGGAAGAAAGAAAGAAAATCCAAGGCAAGGCAAGAAAAGTGTAGTAAGGGATGACAAGTCAAGTGAAGACCAAATGAAGTGCAAGGAAGGATGCCACGATGTTAGGAACGAATCTTATTCCATACCATGTGCAATCCGACATCGAGGACATCATTAGTGCCTTGAAGTCATTATTCTTTTTCCCTTTGCACATGTCCACCATTCTAAATTTCTCATCCTTGACACCCCAACATTATGGTAACTCTCATGATCATTGGCTTGGAAGGTGAACAACCACTAGAGGACTCTCCTAGCTTGACAACACTTGTGCTAACTTCACTAGCCACACCTATAGCTCTACCTTACATCACATATGAGAGACTTGTGGGAGGTGAGAGTTTATAAAATTATCTAGGATAGCCACTTTAATGAGTGACATGAAAGGACTTGGAGAAGGACTTTGTCTAATGCTTTGTGCAGGAATTTTATTTTTAAAAGTTTGCAAAAACCCTCCAAAGGAATAAAGAAAGTAAGTGTGGATGAAGTTGAAGATCTCTAGTGAAAAGGTAAGAGTTGTGGGGTAAGTCTTGAATTACTAGTTTCTAAACGCCCATGTTTACATTATGATTTTTGTTTCATGTCTCTTATATTAAAGATGATGATTGACTAACTTGAAAGGAAGGATTTGACGAAGCATGTTTCAAACTCCATGGAAGAACAACTTTTGAGCAACTTGCTCGAGGACGCGCAAGATCTAAGCGTGGGGGGATGTTGGCGGTCAATTTCTGTCAACCAAGAACACTTGTTATGTTATAGTTTGGATTTCATTTTGGAACTAACCCGCCTCTAGGCATACTAATGATATAACAATTTCATCGTTGGATGTGTGTTTTGGAGTATAATGTTTACGCAGGAATTCATGCACTAAATGAGAAGAAATACATTCGGTTCGGAGGACGATTTACATGATGATCAAGAGGCTCCGACCGTGCGTGAACTTGACTCCAAAGGTGGTAAGGACCAATGTGCTTCAAAGGATAATCTTCGAGGACCAAGATGAAAAGACTGGAAGATCATGCGTAAAGATCCCTTGACTTGGTCGCAGAGATAACGGCGTCCAAAGCCCATATTCGAAGGAGGAAAAACCCCAAAGTGCAAGAAATGACACGTGGCAAAAGACGGAGGCGAACCGGGCTGAGGATGGGCCAGGCCGGCCGGCCCACCCCCTATTTACCTCGGTTCGCCGCCACCTTTCTTCGGTGATAAAATCATGGAACCCTAATTGTTTGAGGGAGAGAGCCATTCGCGAAAGACGACCAGAGAAGCCTCGGGAGATCAAACACAAGGAAGAGGGTTGATCGAGAGGGTGAAGATTCGCGAGGATCATCACCTAGGTCAATGGAGGCCACCACGAGGAAGGAGGACATCGAGGCCTCGCCACGGCACCGCCGGAGTTGAAGGACACTGAGAGACGGACTTCATCGGGGGCTTCCACCATGTTCAACGGTGCCATGCCTAGCGTCTTGATGGGGTAAAGTAATCATTTGTCCATAGAATTGTAATTGACCTTGACATGTAGTCACCCACTCTCTTGTTTGGATCTTTGTCTATCATACCTTCATGTTGATGATGCTTAATGTTTAAGGTTAGCTACCTTTGCCATCGGGGTTGCTCCCGTAGATCACGTCAACATACCGTGTTCATTAGGGTTAGAGATGATTACCTGTGCGTACTGACATGTACGAGGGAAGGGAAACGCTTAACTCTTTGTTCACATCCTTAGATAGATTGGATCGGAGTTTTACCATGTTTTGGGTGATTGCATCTCAAGTACCTAGACTCCATGGGCATACGTCTTTCATACTCGTGAACCACCTTTCTCTCTCTCTTTAACTTAATCTTGAGTTAGTTTGTCTTTACTTTATATATTAACCTTTACATCATAAAGTGCTTAATCAACTAAGTTAGTGTTAGGTTAAATGCAAGTAATTTCCTTGCTCCGTGGATTGACAAGAACCTAGGGGGTCCCCTCCCTTGGTGAAAAAGGCACCAAGTCACTCTGTGGACTTGCGGTGAAGTTGAATGCAGTTTTGAACCGTCAACACCATCCTTCTCATGGTGAGCCTGAGCCTCGTAGAGTGCCTCTACCTCGAGGTGATGGGTTTGTGCGTACGGTTCCTACTCGGGGGTGGTGGTGGTTTTCCTCAGAGAGATAGGCGTGTTGGGTTTGGGCTTGGTGAGTTTGCTGGACGTGCTCCAGCTCGTGACCGTTACGAGTTTGGGAGGCACGATCGCAGTTTTGGTTCTCAGAGGGACCACGAGCCATGTTTTCAACCTTGTGGTACGCGTTCCCCTCTAGTGAGACATGACAGGTTTTGATAGGATGGATTTTGCTAACCCTTCTTTTGAGCAAATGGCTCGACACTAGTTTGACTCTTTTTGTGCTAACCCCAGTGTTGAGTCGCTTGCTCATTCTCGTCCTCATTTTTAATTTGCAGGTGGGAGGCATGGAGAACTTTTGTTTGATCGACTCCGGTTGTTCGTTCCACATGACCGGAGGTGGTTCTCCAGCCTCACCCCGGTGAGTATGAGGGAGTACATCACTTTGGGGGACAATGGGAGAGAACGAGTCCTTGCTGAAGGTATGATGAAGGTGAGTAGCAAGGTGACCTTAAAGAGTGTGGCTTTTGTCAAGTCACTTAGTTTTAACCTATTGTCAGTATCCTAGTTACTTGACGAAGGTTTTGAGGTTCGTTTTAAGTTGGGTGCTTCTCGTGTGCTTGATTCTCGAGGCAATCATGTCTATACGATCGTCGTCGAGGGTCAAATTTTTCGTGCCGACTTTTCTCAGTTGTTGACGGCTGTTAAGTGCCTACTTTAGCCGTCAATACACTCATGAATAAAGGAGCACAAGGCATTTCTTACATGTATTTAGTTAAGAATAATGTAGTTCCACTTGTCCTTGGAAACTATTTGACCGCAGGAAAATAAGCTAGAAAAGAGTGGCAAACTCACCTTCTATGATCCATGCCACATCACCTCATCTTAGGAGGACTGCCAACAAGGATGCCATGCATGCAAACTTGCCAACAAGGGTGCCATGCATGCATGCCATGCATGCAATCCAAGTGAAGCACACTCCAGCGAATCAGAGCGTGACACATGGACATCACATGGATCCATGGGCCCACCACCGCATCAAAAGGAAGTGGACACCGGGAACTGACCTAAGGACCCACAGGACAGCCACCAGGAGAAAGCACACCCCGAGTGGGGCCCACAGAGGGTCGGCCGACCTGTGGGGTCGGCCGAACCGACCTTGAGGCCTCTACTCAAGGGCTTCCACGTGGTGCTTCCCTATTGGTCCTAGAGGCCATTCCCGGGGTGTTTGCATCCACTCCTCGCCGGTGCCTTGGCCTATAAATAGAAGGGGAGGGGGCTCATTCTTAGACATCCACACTTGCAACACCTCTCTCACTTTTAGTTTCAAGGCTAGGAGGTAGGCTAGAGTAGTTCTACTTCAGGTTCCAAGTCTACTTTGGGATCTAGGTATGAGTTCTCTTGTATCTTATTTCATTTGTATGACTTTGATCTACTTCAGTTATTCAGCTATTTCATATAAAGTCATGTTAGTATAAATGGGTGATTTGTTCATGTGTTCTTCACCTGTTCATCATTTAGAGGCTCCTGTTCTTGATTAACAAGGCCTTTCGATCCACTTGACGGGTGACTTTCACATGTTTCCGGTGTTTGTTCATAAGTTAGAGGCTCGTGTTCTTCGCGAACACGACCCTTTGATCCAGTTGAACAGACATAGGAAAACAAGAATATGTTTGTGTACCTAACCTGGTTTGATGTAGTTAGATGACATGACTGTGTTGTATGAATTCTGTGCTTAAGCTACGGTACTCAGTGTAATTGGCTGGTTTATCTGGTGGCTTCACCTGGGTCACAATAGCCCGGGCCGGTCAAGTCCGGCTAACAACGTAAGCATGGTGCTTGGGTTGCGTAGCTACCTTACTTATGAGTTTATCCCACGGTTTGTCTTGGGGTAGGCCGCGGTAGTGACAGCCGTTGGTCCCTCTAAAATCCCCCACGTTCGGATAAGCTGTAGTAGTCTAAAATCTAACAACCGAAGTTGTGCGGAAGCAATGCTGGACGTTAGCTCCCCGTGGTACCTGGGTGCTTAAGTCAATGTTCTTCAACGCTAGTGTATCTATCTAGTTCTTACCAGCTTTATGTGTATAGTACATAAGAACCTAGAGCGAACTCGTATGTTGCCTCCTATGCCTAGAACCCCTTAGAGAGAGAGTGAGTGTGTGTGTGATCACACTACCCCATTATCATATCTTACCCCTGTACTTGAGTGTCTGATTTATTTCTGTCTATGATCTATACTCATTGCAATACTGTTGAGCTTGTTAATCCACCAAAGCCTTCCTTGGATTCGATACCCTTTGGAATACTCCTTTGGGGAAATGCTACAATGGTACTTCCGTGCACTTGCGGACTCCTGTAACATTCAGAATTACCAACCAGCATTTCTAGCACTGTTACCAGGATGGGTTCCAAACCCGTTCATTGGTAGTTGTGTTAAGAAATGTCAACAAGCATTTCTGGTGCCGTTGCCGGGGAAGGCTTAAGGATGATATATCAACACTTTGCATATGTTTATAATCATGATAGGAATAAAACAGTTCTCAATACAGGCTAACTTGGATTGTCTTCTTTGTCTATTGATGATGAAGACAGGTAGTGCATGACTGGTTTCGACTTACCGCCGAATTTCACTGAAGATCCTGAGTCACTCGTAAGGAAAACACAAACTCATTTCGGCTCTCCTCTGCGTGAACGTTCAGAAGTTGATCCAGCTTCCTTTGTGCCATCCGCATCAACTTCCATGGCCAACACTGTTGTCGAGAAGACTCTCTACGAGTACTCCGCTCCCTCTGCTAACCAGGTGCCGACAGGTCCTGAGATCAACACTGGGAATGGAAACTTCGAGATCATGACTGGCTTAATCACGATGGTACAGGCAAGCCCATTCTGTGGCAAGCCTAATGAAGACGCCAGCGCCCACCTGCAGCAGTTCCTGGAACTATGCAGTACCTTCACTATACGAGGAGTGGAGGAAGATGCTATTCATCTGTGACTGTTTCCCTTCTCACTCCTAAGAAAGGCGAAGTAGTGGTTCTACGCGAACCGTGCAGAAATTAACACTTGGGCAAAGTGCTCTGCAGCATTCCTCGCGAAGTTCTTTCCGTTGGGCCAAACCAATGTCCTTCGGGGGCGAATTTCAAGTTGCCAGCAAGCAGCAAGTGAGACTATCCCAGAAGCTTGGGAGAGGCTCCAGGAGTACATCCTGGCTTGTCCTCATCATGGGATGGACAACTGCCTTATTCTTCAAAGTTTCTATAATGGGCTAACTCCGACAGCCCGAGGCCATATTGATGCTGCAGCTGGAGGAGCCTTCTTCTTTATTACTATTACTGAAGCTACTACACTGATTGAGAAGATAGTTACCAACCAAGGGTGGAGTGATGATCGACTCCAGCCATGTCAATGGGGTACACATACCGTCAAGGAAGCGGATATGCTGCACGCCAAGATGGTCCTAATGATGAAGAGAATGGATGATCTAACCAATGAGAAGGCCGCCATGGCCTCCACTACTCAAGCTATGGATGCTCGCATGACTTGCGAAGTCAGTGGTAATACTGGGCATTCAGGGAATTACTGCCCTGCTACTCAGGAGGATGTGATGTACATGAACGGCAACAACAACGGTTATCATCCACAAGGAGGTCAAACGTGGAATCAATCGCACCCTCATTATCAAGGAGGTAATGAAGGTAATTCTTTCAACCCAAGCCAACCTTCCTTGAAAGATCTAGTCTTTGGGCAAGCTAAGATTAATGAAGGCTTCAATAAGAAAATAGCTACCTATGATAAGGCTTTTGAGAGCCTTAATGTTAAAATTGATAGCCTTTCATCTGCTCTTAAAGACCAGTTTAGCTTTAATAAGATGATAGAAACCCAGTTGGCTCAATTAGTCGCTATGGTTCCACCAGTTGAAAATGCAAAAGTGGTAGTCACGAGAGGGGGTAAGACCACTCGCGATCAGCCTTATCCTAACCATGCAGGAACAAGGAGAAGCGCAAGAGGGGATGAAGAGCCCAATGGAGAACCACTCGGCATGAGGGAGCCCTCACAAGCAAGAGCACCCGAAGACAGGACAGATAAACCTGAGTTTATTGAAACAAATATACTCCCATTCCCTCAGCAAAATAGGAAGACAACAGCGGATGAACAATTCACTCGTTTCATGGACATGATTCAAAAAGTATATATCAATGTTCCTGAGGACCAGGTGTGTCTGAGGACCAGTGGAGGGTCACTCCTTAGTGATGAGTGATTGACAATGTTTTGTGGACTGATGCTTGGCTAAGTGTGCAGGTACAGGTTGCGGTTTGATTCGTGTCGGTGCAGGTGAAGAACAAGCGCGAAAGGCCTTAGCCGTGGCGGCCTCCGGGTGATGGAGTGGTAAGTAGGCTTGGTTCGATGGACCCGATGGCCGATGGGGTCAAGTGCGAGCCGTGCGGTGCAAGACTGGCCAGCTGAAGTCGTGAAGATGGGCCGGTGCAAGGTAGCGGATGGAGCCCGAAGCTTGCACGCGGGGTTTGGTGGTTTGCCCACAAAACCATCGGTGGACGGATTCTTGGTTTGGTCCTCAAAACCAAGCCCGGAGGCCCGAGGCGACGGAGACGGTGATCCGGGAGCTTCAGGAAGCTTCGAGGCGGAGGGCACGTGGCGTGATCACGGGGTTTGCGTCGAGGTGAAGCGAAGCCGCGGTGGAAGTGTGTCCGTCCGATGAAGACTTGACCAAAATGCCCCTGAGGGGTTGTATCTTTATTTAAGCAATAGGGGTAGTGTGGTCATTTACCTCCCTCCGATGGACTTCGTATAAATAGCGGAGAGGTGGATGGCATCTCTCTCTCTTGGACTCTAGGGCTTTCTCTCCCGGTAGAATTTCTCTGAACTGCTTCTTGTTCCTCTGGATTCCTTAGGCTAGACTCTTGTACAGACTCTGACCTCTAGATGTATGGAAGCATTCGGCGTTGTGGTAATCTCCTAGTCCCTTGTGATTTTCGTGTCTTTTTCGGGGCTATTTTTGGGGAGTTTCGTTCTTCACTTGATTCAGGGATTTGAGGCTGTTTCCTCACTGATTTCTTTGAGGGGATCATGGGTGGATGCCTTGCACATGTTTGTGTGTGATCTTGACCCCTCAAACGCCGTGGAGAGCCTTCGATTCGTGCGTTTTTGCTTGGAGCCCGAGTTCATGGTGGTAGTTCATGTGATCCGCGATTCCCGGAGATTTAGTGGCTTAGGAGTCGAGATTTTTGGGGCATAGCTTCCTCTTGTGTTGCTTATTATCTCCTCCAAATCTTGTCTCAAGAGCTTTAGCCGTTTGGGAGATCCGGTGATGGAAAGGTGGAGTTGACTCCTGAGCTCGAGCATTTTTATACTATGTCTGCACCTGGCGGACGGTCCGCGAGGCCCTGGCAGCGTTGGTGTTCTTCGCGTGTTCTTGAGCGCTTGAGTTTCGATCCGTTGAGTTGCTTTGGTCCGGTGGCAACAAGTTTGGCGGACAGTCCGCGAGGTTGTCTCGGACAGTCCATGCTGGTCGGACGGTCCGCAGTGAGCCGCCGGACTGTGCTCTACTAATGGTTCGAGGTGCTTTTGCGGACAGTCTACCGTGACCTTCTGGATAGTCCGCGCCCTCCACGCGGACGGTCCGCCCGGTCACCCTGGACAGTCCGCTAGGGTCTTCGCAGCAGTGCCTAAGACCTTTGGTTCTTGCTTTGGTGCTTCTGCTCTTTCCTCCTAGGCTTATCTCTTGTTCTTCTAGGCTTGTGTGTGCCTTGTTTGGAGCTTCCTTTGTGTGCGCGAGTGTTTGGAGTGGCAATCGGGTATAGGCCGAGTTCGACCTTCGGGAAGAATTTTTATCGGCTCCCATTCACTCCCCCCCTCTCTGGTCACCCTATTCGGTCTTTCAATTGGTATCAGAGCCGGCTACGGATCTTCGTGATTCTAACTAGTCTAAGATCCAAAGATGGGCGATTACGGCAAGGGGTCGGGTCCTCCTCACTTTGATGGCAAGAATTACCCGATGTGGGAGAGGCGCATGGGCGCGTTTTTGCGAGGGAAGGGAACTCTTGTTTGGGAGGTCACACAAAATGATCAATATATCATCCCACATAGTTTTCTGCTTCCAGAATCACGGGACATGTTTGAGGGCAACAACAAGGCCGTTGATTATTTGTTCCGTGCTCTTTGTGCCTCGGAGTTCGAGCGAGTGTACAGAGAGAATGTGGCCAGAAAGATATGGCTCAAGTTGAGAAATGCTCATGTTGGCAATGCCCAAGTGCAAGCCCGTTTGTTTTCAACTTACCGGAGAGAGTACGAGAACTTCACTCATCTCCCCGGTGAGTCGACCGATGCTAAGTTTCAGCGTTTCACTAGCATTGTCAACAACATGAGGGCCAATGTGATAGTGCTCCCATACACGGATTATGATCAAGCTATCAAGCTTTTGCATGCCCTGGATAGGTCTGTGTGGAGTGCCAAGGTCGAGGCCATTGAGGAGTCGAGCGTGTTTGATACGCTGACGCTGGATGAGCTATTTTCCAAGCTCAGGTCTTCAGAGGTTGATCGTGGCTTGAGAGCCAAGAGCGAGAGCCCCACTAATCCTCATTGTTTGGCTCTTGTCTCGGGATCACGGTCTAATGCTAACCCTGGTGGTTTCTCTTTGTCTTGTCTTGTGTCTTTGCCAGATGAGGACTTTGAATTGCTGAGCGAGGACGATCTCACATTGTTGAGCAAGAGGTTTGGGCGGATGTACGAGAACCGCAAGAATGCAAGGCGGAGCTCGAGGATGTGCTATCGGTGTGGGAAGCACGGGCACTTCATCGCCGAATGCCCTGAAGCCATGGAGATCAAGAACGACTACAAGGGCAAGCCCAAGCATGACTACAACAAGCACCACTCCCGGAACGACTACAAGGACAAGCACAAGGACAAGAGCGAGAGAAGGCACAAGAAGGGTGGCGGCTACAAGAAGAAGACCGCTCGAGCAATGGTGGCCGGAGTGAGCGACATCGACTCGGACATCAAGCGATGCTTCCTCGGACTCGAGCAACGAGGAAGAGCAAGAGAAGCGCAAGGACAAGCGGCACATGGGCAAGAACTTCACCAGCCTAAGCTTCGTCGCACAAGGAGGCTTTTGCAGCATGGAGCACTCCAAGAAGGGTGGGAAGCACAGCTCGGATTCGAACTTCGACTCCGATGAAGAGGTATGACAAGATCCCAACTTCTTGCTAGAGGAGAATGCTAGGCTCAATGAGTTGCTTGATAACCGTGATGATGTGCTTAGAAAGACCAACAAGGAGAAGAGGGAATTTAGGTCTTTGTTGGGTGATGCTAAGGACAAGGTAGCCGAGCTTGAATCCTTGTTTGTGAATGCTAGGAATGAGATAGTCGCTTTGAAGTCTGCTCCTGTGGTGTCTGATGAGATAGATTGTGGTGATTGTTCAGTTTTCCTTGCTGATTTGACTGCCCTCAAGGAGAAAGCTGCCTCTGTTCTTGAGGAACTAGATGTGGTTAGGATTGAGTGTGATGAACTGAAATCTAGGCCAGCTTTACTAGGTGCTTGTACCTCATGTCGTATTTTGCATGCTAGGCTAGATGAGTCTCACACTAGAATTGTTTCTCTTGAGGCGGCATTGAAAGCTCCTCTTCCTACATCATGTTCAACCTGTGAAATGCATGCTTTGAAAAACATGGAACTTGCACACTATGTTGATCGTCTGTAGGATGAAAATGATGAATTGAGGAAAATGATGGGGTGGTTGTCTGGGCATGAGCCACAATTGAGTTTGATGTTGGCTCAGTTCAAGGGGTTTGATGGTCAGATGTTGGGGGCTGACAAGTGTGGTGAGAAGAGTGGTGAGGGAGAAGAGAAAGCTGGAGAGATTCCCATTCCACCACATACCACACCCATGAACAAATTTGCACCGAAGCCAAACCATCTCAGAAACAAGCTAGACACAACCCCAGATCCTCTAGTGTTCCCCCACAAATCTGAAAACTACCAAAAACCCATCAAGTTTGTGAGCATCCAGGGGAGTGTCTTTGATGGGAAGACAGGAGAGAAAGCTGGAGAGAAGCTTGTAGAGAAGCCACAGCCTAAGCCAGTGCCGATCCACTTCCATTGTGAGTATTGTGGGAGGGATGGGCATAAGGATGAGTTCTGTTTCTGGAGGAAGAGGGATGAGAGGTTTGCTAGGGAGATGGCAAACAAGGACAGGTACCACCTTGCTCGTGGTGTGCCTGAGCCTCGTAGAGGGCCTCTACCTAGGGGTGATGTGTTTGTGAGGACAGTTCCCACTCGTGGAGGTGGAGGTGGAGGTGTGTTCCCTCAGAGAGACAGGCGTGTTGGGTTTGGGCGTGGTGAGTTGGCTCAACGTGCTCCTTCTCGTGACCGTTACGAGTTTGGGAGGCACGATCGGAGCTTTGGGTCTCAGATGGACAACGGGCCACGTTTTCCTCCTCGTGGTGCGCGTACTCCTCTAGTGAGACGTGACAGGTCTTTTGGTGGTAGGCGTGAGAGGGCTCTGCCTAGAGGTTTTGGGAGGATGGATTTTGCTAACCACTCTTTTGAGCAAATGGCTCAGCACTGGTTTGACTCTTTTGGTACTAACCCTAGTGTTGAGTCGCTTGCTCATTCTCGTCCTCATTTTTGATTGCAGGTGGGAGGCTTGGAGAACATTTGGTTGATCGACTCCGGTTGCTCAAGGCACATGACCGGAGATCGTGGGTGGTTCTCCAGCCTCACCCCGGTGAGTACGAGGGAGTACTTCACTTTCGGGGACAACGGGAGAGGACGAGTGCTTGTTAAAGGTATGGTGAAGGTGAGTAGCAAGGTGACCTTAAGAAGTGTGGCCCTGGTCAAGTCACTTGGTTTTAACCTGTTGTCAGTATCTCAATTACTTGATGAAGGTTTTGAGGTTCATTTTAAGTTGGGTGCTTCTCGTGTGCTTGATTCTCGAGGCGATCTTGTCTGTACGATCGTCCCCGAGAGTCAAATCTTTCATGCCGACTTTTCCCAGTCTGTTGGTCCTCCTCGATGCTTTGTTGCTAGCGTTTCGGTCGAGCTTTGGAAATGGCATAGGAGGTTGGGACACTTGAGCTTTGAGTTGCTTTCCCGCTTGAGTGGTCTTGATCTTGTCGGAGGATTGCCTAAGTTGAAATTCGAGAAGGATTTGGTTTGTGCTCCTTATCGGCATGGGAAAATGGTTGCCGCTTCTCACGCCCCCTTGACGTCTGTCTTGACCGAGCGACCTTATGAACTATTGCACATGGATTTGGTTGGGCCAGCTCGTGTTCGCTCTGCTGGTGGGAAGTGGTATGTTGTAACACCCTAATTTTGCAAAAATTTGTTTTAATAAAATTTGAATAGAAACAATGCTTTGATATTAAGGATCATAAGGTGTATTTGAATTTTTAGGCATTTAATATACTTTTGAAAAATAAATAAAATAAATATAGGAGTTTAATGTTGCATACATGCTGGAGCATTGTTTTTGAATGGTTGAATTCAAATTTGAATTTGAATTCATGTGATTGAAGTTGTTTTTAAAAATTCAAAAGCTTCTTTTTAGTCCTTAAACCCTTCTACCTTTCTGGCCCGTTTTCAGTTTTGGCCCAGCCACAGAAGTCCATCTGTGCCCCCTCATCTCTTTCAGCCGCTCGTCTGTGCCCCGGCCCAGCTAGCATCAGGCCCAGCGCCAGCCCGCGTTCACCGCCTCCGCCTGCAGTCGCTGATGAACGGGCCCCACCCTGTCATCCCCTAGCTCTGTCCCGGACACGGACTCCTCTTCGCCGCTGTGGTAGAGACCCGGCCGAGCCCGACCCCGCCTCCGAGTGGCCTTGTGCCCCACACCAGGGATCCGCCGGCCCTTTATAAGCCGCAGAGCGCCACGCCTCCTCCCCTATCCAATCTCGCCGCCGCCTCAAGCTTCCGCAGCGCCCGCTCGAAACCCTAGCGCCGCCGCCGAATTCGAGCCGTCATCGTGAAGGGTACCTGAAGGACCGCAAGGAGGTGAGCAACACCCTGGAGCCGCACGTTCACGACCAGGAGCTCTACAGCGCAAGATCGAGCTCGCTGGAGTTCTTCTTCCGCCGCCGCCCGCCTCTGCGAGCCGTGCGCCGCCGCTAGTCGCCGATCCGCCTCACTGATGCCCTAGCCTTGCTCACCGTCGTGCCAGCAGCCTTCCTGACCAAACCTTGAGGCAGCTGAGCACCCTAGCTCAATCCCGAGCGACCTCGCCGGAGTTGAGCTCCTGCGCCGCCGCTTGCCGGTGTTTCCGCCGCCGTCCACCGCCTGCGCAGCACCCCGACCGTCTGATCGAGACCCTGTGGCCCAGATCAAGTCCAGCCGAAGTCAACCAGTCAAGGGTAATAGTCAACAGCCTCTTGACCATGCAGTTTTACAAAAACACCCCCGATCTTTTAAGTTTAGCAAGCCGGTCCTCCCACCACATAGAAATCCTTACAGTTAGGTCCTTTTCCTTTTGTTTTAGCCCCTGGTTTTTATAAACATAGCGCCCAAGGTCCAAAGTCTTTAGTTTTTAACCAAAGCCCTCTGTTTTTAAGTTTAGTTACGCTTTAGCCCTCGGTTTCTTGCAGACAGACCCCTGGAACCTTAGAATCTTCACAGTTATGCCCCTGTACCTTCTTCTAGCCATATCTTCTCCGTTTTAACTCCGTTTTTCGCGTTATTTATGTCCAAACGATCGTATCGAAGAATAGAATAGCTTTTCGCCCTTGTTTTGCTTTGATAACACTGTTTGGTGATTGTTTCTTATTTTATTCCATTGTTTGCTTGTATGTACTTGATGTGATGCGTAGAGAACGTTTGCGCTGAAGGATTTGAAGACCAAGAAGCTCAAGTGTCTGAACAGTAACAAGGATCTGTTGAAGGCAAGTCTACCTTGATGCATACCCATTTACCTATACAACATGCATTGAATTCACTGTTCTTACTTTTGCCTGCATTAAATTGATGGGACCCTATTTAAGGACATGACTAGATTATTTTTATCCCTTTACCTTGAACAACCTGGGTTTTTATTTATTGTTGGGTAGCTCTCGCTATGCTTAACTTGGTGGATGGTCTTAATGGAACTTTATGAAACTTGATTTATTTATGTTATACCTTCATTAATAAAAGATCACCTTGTTTAATTGGAACATGGAGCGACCACCCAGGATAACAGTGCAACCACAAGGGTATATTGCTCTGCCTTGGCTAATTAATTAGTGACTCTAGTGTTGGGGTGATCTTACCTGATAAGGGCAAGGGGGAGCGCCAGTGGGGTATAGACTCGCTCTAGTAGGAGTTGGTCTTTGCTAAGTCACGGTACCTACTAGGGGACTTTATACTCTGCAACGACTCGGAACCTTCGCGGGTTGTTTCACACTGGGGAAACTTTGTAAAGGCCTCGTAGCGTCCCTATGCAATCACACCTAGGTAGTGTGGTATGATGCTTGGCCGGCATCGCATGGTTGGGTTCAAAGTTCCTAGAACTTTTACGCGACTTGTGGTGAAAGTGTACAACCTCTGCAGAATGTAAAACTAATCGATTAGCCGTGCTCACGGTCAAGAGCGGCCTGGACCCTCACATGATTAATCTATGGAAGACAATGATTAACTTGATGCATCTATCTTTATTTATAATGTTATTCTCTTATGATAATTGTGGGTTTGGTACAAACTTACACTTGCTAGTATTTATGTTGCTAATAAAACTTGACCAACTAAAACGCTGAATGATTAAACCAACAGCCTCCACTATATAGCCTTGCATGTTATGTTATGTTTCCGCTTGCTGAGTATGGCATGTGCTCATACTTGTTTTCATTATTGCAACGACACTATCCGGATGCTGTTCAGACTTGGAGAGATTTGAAGATTTCCCTGGAGACTTCGACGAATTCTAGGCGGGCGTGCCACCAGTCAGCTGCCTATGGTGTTGACCCCATCCGCTGTGTTGCCACTTGTTAATAATTAGTTCGTTTATGAGACATTTTGGTCTATAATAAAGTTTAATACTCTCTTTACGTTATGGCATTGTGTTTTGGTTATCACTGAGTCGTTATATGTGTGAACTTTGATCCTGGCGCACATATAATATGAGCATTCGAATTTGCCTTTGAATTCGGGTGTGACATATGTTCTTGTGGTTGTTGATGATTTTTTGAGGTACTCTTGGGTTTTCTTTTTCGAGGATAAGAGTGAGACATTTGGCTTTGTTCGGGACTTGATCTTGAGGTTGAAGAATGAGAGACATGGAGATGCCATTCGAGCTATACGTAGTGACAATGGCACGGAGTTTAAGAACTCTCATTTTGATGCCTTTTGCAGTGATCTTGGTCTTGATCATCAGTACTCTTCTCCATACGTCGCTTGCCAGAATGGCGTTGTGGAGAGGAAGAACCGGACCCTTTGTGAAATGGCCAGGACGATGCTCGATGAGCATAGGACTCCTAAGCGTTTCTGGGTCGAGGCGGTCAATACCGCTTGCTATGTCTCAAATCGCATCTTCCTTCGTGCTTTCAAGAAGAAGACCTCTTATGAGCTGATGCATGACCGACAACCCAAGGTGAGTCACTTTAGAGCTTTTGGCTGCATGTGTTTCATTCTGAAGAAGGGCAAGTTGGATAAGTTTGAATCTAGATGTTCGGATGGGATTTTCCTTGGTTATGCGATTCACTCTAGAGCATATCATGTGCTCAATCTTGAGACTAACCAAATCATGGAGACTTGCAAGGTAACCTTTGACGAGACACAGCCATGTAGCTCTTCTGCTTTGAGTGTGCTGGTGAGGAGGAGATTGGAGCGAGGATCTTTGAGGATGAGAAGGATGGAGATGGAGACGACGACGATGATGATGGTGGTGCTCCCGTGGCTGATCGTGTACACGCTACTTCCACTACTACGACGACGATCGAGGACGGACCATCCCCTACACCCACTACGACTGAGGCTGTTCGAGTGGAGGCTACTGCTGAGGCGGAGGTTGTGTCCAGGCGAGAGGCTCCCCGGCGAGTACAAGTTGATCACCCACCGACGACCATCATTGGTGACCTTCATGAACGCACTACACGGTCGAGGTCAAGGAACACTTCTCATTTCGCTCATTCTGTCTTTGTTGTGTCGTTTGAGCCCAAAGATATTCGACACGCTTTGTGTGACGACAATTGGGTGAATTCCATGCATGAGGAGTTGGAAAACTTTAAGAGAAATCAAGTCTGGGTGTTAGTCTATCCACCGCCAAATTGTCGTCCCATAGGTACCAAGTGGGTGTGGAAGAACAAAGAGGGTGGGGATGGGATGGTTGTGAGAAACAAGTCGAGGTTGGTGGCTCAGGGGTTCAACCAGAAGGAGGGGATAGACTATGAGGAGACATTTGCTCCTATGGCCCGTTTGGAGGCGATTAGAATCCTTCTAGCCTTTGCCGTGGTTAAAGGGTTCAAGTTGTACCAAATGGATGTCAAGAGTGCTTTCTTGAATGGGGTGATAGAGGAAGAAGTGTATGTGAGGCAACCCCCGGGGTTTGAGAGTGAAAAATACCCACACCGTGTATACAAACTCCAGAGAGCGCTCTATGGGTTGAAACAGGCACCTAGAGCTTGGTATGGCAGGTTGAGAGGCTTTTTACTGAGTAAGGGGTTTGTGATGGGCACAGTTGATAAGACCCTGTTTCTCCTCAAGCATGGGAATGACCTTTTGATTGTTCAGATATACGTGGATGACATAATCTTTGGTGGCTCTTTCTCATGATCTTGTTGCCAGATTTGCAGATAACATGAGCAGGGAATTTGAGATGTCCATGATGGGCGAGCTGCAATTTTTCTTGGGTCTCCAGATCAAGCAGTGCAAGGACGGGACCTTTGTACATCAGGCGAAGTACACCAGGGACATGGTGAAGAAGTTTGGCATGAACGACTCCAAGACGCTGATTACCCCGATGAGTACAACTACGGCTTTGGACGCGGACGAGGACGGCGAACCCGTGGACCAGAAGGAGTACCGGAGCATGATCGGCTCCCTCCTCTACTTGACGGTGACGAGGCCGGACATACAGTTCAGTGTGTGTCTGTGCGCTCGTTTTCAGGCTTCACCGAGGACTTCACATCGGCAGGCCGTCAAGCGGATTTTTAGGTACTTGAACTACTCTCCTGAGTCTGGTCTTTGGTACTCTGCCTCCTCGACACTCAGGCTTCATGGGTTTTCTGATGCGGATTTCGCTGGGTGTCGATTGGACCGCAAGTCGACTTCTGGGTGTTTCAGTTCCTTGGTTCTTCTTTGGTTTCTTGGTCATCTCGCAAGCAATCCAGTGTAGCCCAATCCACCACCGAGGCTGAGTATGTAGCTGCTGCTAGTTGTTGTTCCCAGCTGCTTTGGATGACCTATACCATGAGTGATTTTGGAGAGGAGTGCTCCCAGGTTCCACTTTTCTGTACAGCACTAGTGCCATAAGCGTAGCCAAAAATCTTGTCCTCCACTCCAATACAAAACACATAGAAGTGAGGTACCACTTTCTGAGGGACAATGTCGAGAAGGGAAACATATCTTTGTCCTATGTCCCTACCCAAGACTAGCTAGCTGACATTTTTACCAAACCGCTTGACCAAGTCACTTTCACTCGCTTGCGGGGTGAGCTTGGGGTGTGCTTTCCTTTCTAGCTGGGTCTTGGAGCTTCTCATGTATATATGTGTCATATGTTCATTTTGTTGCATTTTCATTCATGCATTTTACTTTCTGTACAAAACCTGGTAGGGTAGCCATCTTTGGATCACTTGAGCTAGGATTGAGCTTCTCTTATATACACTGATCACTGATGTGCTATTTGTGAGACTTGTGCATGTTTGGTAAATTGTGGATGTGAATGCTATGGTCTTGATGGTTTTGCCATATATTTGTGTTGAGATAGCTTTCTTTTGATGAAAATGCTAAAAATTGTGTCTCTCATGAGTAGATGCTTGTCTATGCTCAATTTGTGCTTAAATGCTTATATCATGCTCAGTTTGTGCTTGAGGATCAAATTCTCTTTGCTTGAGGTCAAAGACCTTTCTATCATTGTAAATGTTTAGCCCTTTCGCTTGGTTGGGGAGGAGCATAAGCTTCGCAAAGGCACTTCATGTACCATGTTTAAACTTAAAAATGAAATTGGTGTATGAATTGCCTTATGCTTGAAAAATGTGCTCCTAATCATGTTTTTATGGTTTGATATTCATATCTTGGGTGCTAAACCGTAGCATGCTTGTCTACCATGAGAAGTCTCATTTTAAGAAGTAGACACATGGCTCGGTGGCTTTAACTTGACTTGAGTAGCTTGTGGGCATTTATAATGATCTTGTGATGAGAATTTGTGATCTTGTATAAACTTTGGATGATCTAGTGTATTTATGTTCAAATTGGTATGGAGAGAGTCTTGCTCATGAGATGACTATTTCTTTGTGAAAATTGCTTAAAATTGCTTTTAGCCATGTCACATGCTTATATGTCTCTACCTTCTTGATGGCAATGTGCTAGATACACCATGTCTACTTTGCTTGCTCTATGTCTCATTTGTAGCATTTTGTTGTGCTCTTTGTATATTTGAGAAGCTTGGTAGACTGTTTATATGCTTTGACATGCATTTTTCATGAAAACAAGGGGAAGAGTCTCATATACCTTGATTCATGCATTGTCAACAAGGGGGAGAATTTTGGGAGATATACATGCAAGGGGGAGAATTTTCATGCATTGGAAGTTTTTGTGAAAAATTGGTATGCATTTGTGAGATGTGGCATGTGAGGAGAAAAATGTGAGAAGAAGAGGTTGCATTTGCTCAAGGGGATGTTGCATATGTGCAGAGGGAGCTCCTTTGATTTTCCTGAGTTTTGTGCTTTGTGATGTGCTCTTTGAGAGCTTTGTTTTGTCTCGGCTGTGTCGAGCCATTGCCCTTCTCTTAGGGGGCCAAGACTTGGATTGGCGAGTGATCGGGTTTTCGCTTGTTCTTTGGCTTTGGATCACTTGCTTGGGAGGTTTGTGTTCATGGTTGTTTTCTTTTCTTTTTCTCTATGTGATTTCTATGGGTGTTGTCAATGCACTCATGAAGGGGGAGATTGAGGACTAGGTGTGTCCGAGGACCAGTGGAGGGTCGCTCCTTAGTGATGAGTGATTGACAACATTGTGTGGACTGATGCTTGGCTAAGTGTGTAGGTACAGGTTGCAGTTTGATTCGTGTCGGTGCAGGTGAAGAACAAGCGCGAAAGGCCTTAGTCGTGGCGGCCTCCGAGTGATGGAGTGGCAAGTAGGCTTGGTTCGATGGACCCGGTGGCCAATGGGGTCAAGTGCGAGCCGTGCGGTGCAAGACTGGCGGGCTGAAGTCGTGAACATGGGCCGGTGCAAGGTAGCGGATGGAGCCCGAAGCTTGCATGCGGGGTTTGGTGCTTTACCCACAAAACCATCGGTGGACGGTTTCTTGGTTTGGGCCTCAAAACCAAGCCCGGAGGCCCGAGGCGACGGAGACGGTGATCCGGGAGCTTCGGGAAGCTTCGAGGCGGAGGGCACGTGGCGTGATCACGGGGTTTACGTCGAGGTGAAGCGAAGCCGCGGTGGAAGCGTGTCCGTCTGATGAAGATTTGACCAAAATGTCCCTGAGGGGTTGTATCTTCATTTAAGCAGTAGGGGTAGCGTGGTCATTTACCTCCCTCTGATGGACTTCATATAAATAGCGGAGAGGTGGATGACATCTCTCTCTCTAGGACTCTAGGGTTTTCTCCCCCGGTAGAATTTCTCTGAACTGCTTCTTGTTCCTCTGGATTCCTTAGGCTAGACTCTTGTACAGACTCTGACCTCTGGATGTATGGAAGCATTCGGCGTTGCGGTAATCTCCTAGTCCCTTGTGATTTTCGTGTCTTTTTCGGGGCTATTTTTGGGGAGTTTAGTTCTTCGCTTGATTCGGGGATTTGAGGGCGTTTCCTCACGGATTTCTTTGAGGGGATCATGGGTGGATGCCTTGCGCATGTTTGTGTGTGATCTTGACCCCTCAAACGCCGTGGAGAGCCTTCGATTCGTGCGTTTTTGCTTGGAGCCCAAGTTCATGGTGGTGGTTCGTGTGATCCACGATTCCCGGTGATTTAGTGGCTTAGGAGTCGAGATTTTTGGGGCATTGCTTCCTCTTGTGTTGCTTATCATCTCTCCCAAATCTTATCTCAAGAGCTTTAGCCGTTTGGCAGATCCGGTGATGGAAAGGTGGAGTTGAGTCCCGAGCTCGAGCATTTTTCTGCTCTGTCCGCACCTGGCGGACGGTCCGCGAGGCCCGTGCGGATGGTCCGCGAGGCCCCTGCAGCGTTGGTGTTCTTCGCGTGTTCTTGAGCGCTTGAGTTTCGATCCGTTGAGTTGCTTTCGTCCAGTGGCAACAAGTTTGGCGGACAGTCCGCGAGGTTGTCCCGGACAGTCTGTGCTGGTCGGACGGTCCGAAGTGAGCCGCCGGACAGTCCGAATTTCGGGGGTGCGCTACTAGTGGTTCGAGGCGCTTTTGCGAACAGGCCGCCGTGACCTTCTGGACAGTCTGCGCCCTCCACGCGGACAGTCCGCCCGGTCACCCCGGACAGTCCGCTAGGGTCTTCGCAGCAGTGCCTAAGACCTTTGGTTCTTGCTTTGGTGCTTCCACTCTTTGCTCCTAGGCTTATCTCTTGTTCTTCTATGCTTGTGTGTGCCTTGTTTGGAGCTTCCTTTGTGTGCGCGAGCGTTTGGAGTGGAAATCGGGGTATAGGCCGAGTTCGACCTTCGGGAAGAATTTTTATCGGCTCCGATTCACTCCCCCCTCTCTGGTCGCCCTATTCGGTCCTTCAGTTCCATTCCTTGAGGCAATGTGTGTACCCACGTACGCACGCTACCTCAAGGATATCCTCACCAAGAAGCGAGCTCTACCCATCTCGAAGGTGGTGAAGTGCAGCTATACTCAATCGTCTTCCAGAAAAGAAGAAGGATCCAGGGTGCCCCACGATCACATGCACAATTGGAACACAGAGATTCGGCCATGCCCTATGTGATCTTGGTGCCAGTGTTAGCGTCATGCCAAAGGTAGTCTTCGACCAACTCAACTATACGGAATTATCCCCAATTACCTTGCAGCTGCAGCTAGCCGATTCATCAGTCCGGTATCCAGCGGGGATAGCCGAGGACATCCCGGTGAAGGTCCGAGACTGCTTCATTCCAGTGGACTTTGTGGTACTTGACATGGACATTGGCAATGAAGTACCACTCATTCTGGGACGTCCATTCCTGAGCACGGCTCATGCACAAATTGATGTTGGCACTGGAGTAATCCGTCTCCACATCAATGGCAAGGAAGAAAGGTTTGAATTTCGCCCACATAAGGAACAATGCTCAATGGTTGAAGGCACACCAAGAACGGGCACTCCTGCCCAAGGAAGTGAATCTACGCAACCACAAGTCGATAGCCTCATTGCCTTTATGGAGAATTTCTGGAAGCAAGAGCAAGAGCAAATGAGTGCAGGACAGAAACTATATTGGAAATCCAAGTCCCAGTCCAAGGCGCCACGCCCCGCACCTCGTAAACCACAGACGACCACGAAGGTGTGGAAAAGAGTGGACAGGGAGCTGACTCCCTCATCTCCAAGAGCGGCTGACCCTACACTAAGGTAAGTAATGTGGGAGATAGTCTGGTTCTGGAAGACTCGAAACAAAAGAGCCCTTCGCCGACAGGTAAGATCGGTAAGTTATCCTATTCAATAAAAGTTCTGACCTCTAAAAAGAATCAAGATATCCTTGCTCCATTCTGTTTGCACTCTGTCGAAATACGAGCTCATAGGTGAACTCCATCCGGACAACTCCCATGAGTCTAAACTGTACAAGACACAGCAGCAGGCCGAGTCCACTCGAGACTGGCAGCGTATGACTGGCGAGAGACTTCACACCATGGAGCAGAGACAGTAGTGACAGCTAGAGGAGCAGAGGGCTTACTACGCGTGGATGGGATATCCCCCTCCACAGTAGTGAGCCTGAAGCTAGCTTGGGGGAGGACCAAATTCTGAGGTAACTTGTATCTTCTATTGTTTTCAGAACCCCATATGCTAAAAACACATAAAAATATGAAAAGTTAAAAAGACCAAAAAATATTTATTTGCTTTCTTAAATTAGTTTGTTTTCATATGCGCGGTAAGAGTGTGCTTATTCTCCATGGTTGAAATGATGAATAGTTGCTCTGTTTATTCCTCTTGTATGCCTTGTTTACAGCTTAGTATCCTATTTAAGTTTTGAGTTTGTTGGCTAGTATGATCGAACCTGAGCTTGAAATTTGTGGGTAGCAAAAGCATGATCTTTGCCTAAGTTGTTGTGAGGTATGATATGGTGTAATAGAGTTGCTATGAGCTAGTACTAAGTGATGTTTGATATCCGGCGTTTTCTTTTGGAAAATGTTAAAATGATAAGTTCCTTAATGATAAGAAATTCCTATCCAAGGCCATATGTAGATCTTAGCTTCTGTTAAATCTCCACATATGCTACCTGATTTCTTCATTGAGTCTTGTCGAATTGTTGTGACCCTCGGCAAGTAAACTTGTCATTACTCTCATGATCAAGATCACGTACACACCACCATATGCGAAACTTCTACACTGGAAGTTAGCAACCATCATTTCATCCATCCCCCATCCATTCCACAAAATAAAGCTCCGCTCATTGTTCCATGATTACTCTCGCTCCAAAAATATTCAGTAAGGACCATAGGCTATGTAAAAAAAACACATGCTCAAGGGCATGCATAAAAGAAAAAAAGGGAAAGAAAGAATAAAGAGACATAGCCCAAGTCTCAAAAATTCCAAAAAGGACGAGAGTAAAATCATGCAAAAAGGAGTTCATCATCCATCCACCATACACACACATTTGCACATCTTGATCAGGTTGTATGCCTTGTTCTCCCAAGGATCCTGTTTTTGACTCGACAATACATGAGAAACAGGTATGCCACATGTTTTCCCTACCTACAGCTCCACATATCAGCTTATTAGAAGTAGGTGGTGAATTAAGGCAAAATAGTGCCTTGGTGAGGAATCATACACATTGAGCGATCCGAGAGTATCATTTGAGGAACTTTGATTTCTTTTTGAAAAACCTGCAAAACCTCTAGATTGATAACTAATCAAGGTACATGTGATTGGTAATCTTTATACAACCATTCTATCTTTCAGCCACCCAAGGCAGGTGAAGCTACACGCCCCATATCAATCAAGTGTAAGATAAGATCAATGCCAACTTCTTCAATCCTTGATAGAGTACATAGTTGTATCTTGTTATACATTAGGAATACAACATCGTAGCAACTCCAGATTAACCAACCTATGTCCTTAATCTCTTGCTCGGGACGAGCAAGAGGCTAGCTTGGGGGAGTTGTTGACGGCTGTTAAGTGCCTACTTTAGCCGTCAATACACTCATGAATAAAGGAGCATAAGGCATTTCTTACATGTATTTAGTTAAGAATAATGTAGTTCCACTTGTCCTTGGAAATTATTTGATTGCAGGAAAATTAGCAAGAAAAGAGTGGCAAACTCACCTTCTATGATCCATGCCACATCACCTCATCCTAGGAGGACTGCCAACAAGGATGCCATGCATGCAAACCTGCCAACAAGGGTGCCATGCATGCATGCTGTGCATGCAATCCAAGTGAAGCACACTCCGGCGAATCAGAGCGTGACACATGGACATCACATGGATCCATGGGCCCACCACTGCATCGAAAGGAAGTGGACACCGGGAACCGACCTAAGGACCCACAGGACAGCCACCAGGAGAAAGCACACCCCGAGTGGGACCCACAGGGGGTCGGTCGACCTGTGGGGTCGGCCGAACTAACCTTGAGGCCTCCACTCAGGGGCTTCCACGTGGTGCTTCCCTATTGGTCCTAGAGGACATTCCCGGGGTGTTTGCATCTACTCCTCACCAGTGCCTTGGCCTATAAATAGAAGGGGAGGGGGCTCATTCTTAGACATCCACACTTGCAACACCTCTCTCACTTTCAGTTTCAAGGTAGAGTAGTTCTACTTCAGGTTCCAAGTCTACTTTGGGATCTAGGTATGAGTTCTCTTGTATCTTGTTTCATTTGTATGACTTTGATCTACTTCAGTTATTCAGCTATTTCATACAAAGTCGTGTTAGTATACATGGGTGATTTGTTCATGTGTTCTTCACCTGTTCATCATTTAGAGGCTCTTCTTGATGAACAAGGCCTTTCGATCCACTTGACGGGTGACTTGCACATGTTTCCGGTGTTTGTTCATAAGTTAGAGGCTCGTATTCTTCGCGAACACGACCCTTTGATCCAGTTGAACAGACATAGGGAAACACGAATACGTTTGTGTACCTAACCTGGTTTGATGTAGTTAGATGAGATGACTGCGTTGTATGAAGTCTGTGCTTAAGCTACGTACTCGGTGTAATTGGCTGGTTTATCTAGTGGCTTGACCTGGGTCAGAATAGCCTGGGCCGGTCAAGTATGGCTAACAACGTAAGCATGGTTCTTGGGTTGCGTACCTACCTTACTTATGAGTTTATCCCACGGTTTTTCTTGGGGTAGGCCGCGGTAGTGACAGCCGTTGGTCCCTCTAAAATCCCCCACGCTAGGATAAGCTGTAGGAGTCTAAAATCTAACAACCAGAGTTGTGCGGAAGCAACGCGGGAGGTTAGTTCCCCGTGGTACCTGGGTGCTTAAGTCAATGTTCTTCAACGCAAGTGTATCTATCTCGTTCTTACCAGCTTTATGTGTATAGTACAAAAGAACCTAGAGCTAACTCGTATGTTGCCTCCTATGCCTGAAACCCCTTAGAGAGAGAGTGAGTGTGTGTGTGATCACACTACCCCATTATCATATCTTACCCCTGTACTTGAGTGTCTGATTTATTTCCGTCTATGATCTATACTCATTGCAATAGTGTTGAGCTTGTTAATCCACCAAAGCCTTCCTTGGATTCGATACCCTTTGGAATACTCCTTTGGGGAAATGCTACAATGGTACTTCCGTGCGCTTGCGAACTCCTGTAACGTTCAAAATTACCAACTAGCATTTCTGGTGCTATTACCAGGATGGGTTCCAAACCCGTTCATTGGTAGTTGCGTTAAGAAATGTCAACACCAGTCTATTGGTCCTCCTCGATGATTTGTTGCTGGTGTTTTGACTGAGCTTTGGAAGTGGCATAGGAGGCTAGGACACTTGAGCTTTGCGTTGCTTTCCTGCTTGAGTGGCCTAGACCTAGTCTGAGGATTGCCAAAGTTGAAATTCAAGAAGGATTTGGTTTGTGCTACGTGTCGGCATGGGAAGATGGTTGCCGCTTCTCAGGCCCCTCTGACTGCAGTCATGACCGAGCGACCTTTTTAGCTGTTGCACATGGATTTGGTTGGGCCAGCTCGTGTTCGCTCTGTGGGTGGGAAGTTGTATGTGTTGGTTGTGGTGGACGATTTCTCATGGTACTCTTGGGTTTTCTTTTTGGAGGATAAGAGCGAGACATTTGGCTTTGTTCGAGACTTGATCTTGATGTTGAAGAATGAGAGACATGGGGATGTCATTCGAGCTATACACAATGACAATGGCACGGAGTTCAGGAACTCTCATTTTGATGCTTTTTGCAATGATCTTGGTCTCGACCATCAGTATTCTTCTCCATACATCGCTTGCCAGAATGGCGTAGTGGAGAGGAAGAACCGGACCCTTTGTGAGATGGCCAGGACGATGCTTGGTGAGCATATGACTCCTAGGCGTTTCTGGGCCAAGGTGGTTAATACCGCTTACTATGTTTTGAATCGCATCCTTCGTGCTTTCAAGAAGAGGACTTCATATGAGCTGATGCATGGGAGGAAACCCAAGGTTAGTCACTTTAGAGCTTTTGGTTGCAAATGCTTTATTCTGAAGAAGGGCATGCTAGATAAGTTTGAGGCTAGATGTTCAGATGGTATTTTTCTCGGTTATGCTATTCACTCTAGAGCATATCATGTGCTCAATCTTGACACTAACTGAATCATGAAAACTTGCGAGGTAACCTTCAACGAGACACAACCATATAGCTCTTCTGTCTTTGAGTGTGCAGGTGACGAGGAAATTGGTGAGAAGATCTTTGAGGATGAGAAGGATGGGGATGAAGAAGAAGATGATGGTGGTGATGCTCCCGCGACTGATCGTGTACATGCTACTTCAACTATGACGATGACGATCGAGGATGGTCCATCCCCTATGCCTACTATGACTGAGGTTGTTCGAGTGGAGGCTGCTGCGAAGGGGGAGATTGTGTCTAGGCGAGAGGCTCCCCGGCATGTACAGGTGGATGACCCACCATCGACGATCTATGGTGACCTTCATGAGCGCACGACACGGTTGAGGTCACGAAATACTTCTCACTTTGCTCACTCTGCATTTGTTGCCTCATTTGAGCCTAAAGATATTCGACACGCACTTTCTCATGCAAACTGGGCGAATTCCATGCATGAGGAGTTAGTGAATTTTGAGAGAAACTAAGTCTGGGTGTTAGTTGATCCACCGCCAAATTGCCGTCCTATAGGTACCAAGTGGGTGTGGAAGAACAAGGAAGGTGGGAATGGGATGGTTGTGAGGAATAAGTTGAGGTTTGAGGCTCGGGGGTTCAACCAGAAAGAGAGTATAGATTATGAGGAGACATTTGCTCCTGTGGCGCGTCTAGAGGCAATTAGGACAGTCTGCAAGGCCCGGGCAGACATTCCGCGGGGGCTCTGGCAACGCAGCTGTATGTCGTGTTCTTCACGCGTTTTTGCGTGCTCGTGTTTCGATCTGTTGGTTCAGGTTTTTTTGATTGCAAAGAGGTTGCAGATGGTCCGTACTGCAGTGTCGGATGGTCCGTGAAGGGCCGAACAGTCCGCGGTCTCTTCGCAAACAGTCTAATTTTTTGAGGTGCGTCTCTGGTGGTTTGGTAGGCTTTTTCGGACAGTCTGGGCAGGCCGCGCGGACAGTCCGCCCCTCCCATGCGGACAGTCCGCCCGTACTGCACGGACAGTCCGCGCCAAGCCATTCCATATTTGGCTAAGTGCTTTGATTCTTGTCTAGTGCTTCTGCTTTTCGATTTGTGGCTTGTCTCTAGGACTTGTAGGCTTGTGTGTGCCTAGTCTATAGCTTCTTTGGTGTGTGCTAGTGATCAAAGTGGTAATTGGGGCATAGGCCGAGTTCAGCCTTCGGGAAGAATTTTTATCGGCTCCCATTCAATCCCCCCTCTCTGGTCGCCTATTCGGTCATTCAGGGGCCACCCTAGATGGTCGGTCGATCTTAGGATCGACCGAACCGACCTAGTGGCCTCCCATTCTGGCCCTCCACGTGGTGGTTGCTCATTGTTCAATTGCTGCATCCCGGGGTGTTTTTGAGACATTTGGTGCCCGAAGCAAGCCTCGGCCTTGCCTATAAATAGAAGGGGAGGGGCTCACATTTCTCACACATATCTCTCTTGACTCTCCTTTCACTTTTAGTTTCCATGGCTAGGGGGTAGGTTAGAGTTGCTCTGATTCAGGTTCCAAGTCTACTTTGGGATCTAGGTATGAGTTCTCTTGTATCTTTATTTCTTTGTATGACTTTGATCTATTTCAGTTATTCAGCTATTTCATTTAAAGTTATGGTAGCTCAAGTGATTGATATGTTCTTGAGTTCATCCATTATTCATCATTTAGAGGCTCGTGTTCTTCATGAACACTATCTTTCGATCCAGTTGAAGGATGATTTTCTCATTCCTTATGTGTTTGTTCATAAGTTAGAGGCTCATGTTCTTCACGAACACGACCCTTTGATGTTGTTGATTAGACATAAGAGAGTTCATATCCGTTCGTATGACTAGCCCTAGTTTGATCTAGATTGATGGCATCATTGTGTTGCATGAGGTTTGTGTTTAAGCTACGGTACTTGGTCTAAGTTGGCCAGTTATCTGGTGGCTTCACCCTGGGTCACAATAGCCCGGGCCATGTGAAGTCTAGCAGCAATGCAGGCATGGTGCCTAGGTTGTGTGGCTTCGTTAGTTATGAGCTTGCCCCCCGTAATGATAGAGGTAGGCCACAGTGGTGACATCTGTTGGCCCCTTTGAAACCCTCCGCGCTTGGGTATTGCTGTAGGAGTCTACAGGATAGTTTCGCAGAGTACTGGTCGTCGCATGCTATCTCCCCGTTTGTACCTAGGTGCTAAACCTACAGTTATGGAATGCCTTGTGCCTCTCTCTTGTATCATCTAACTCTTGTATTTATAGTACTTTAGAACCTAGAGCTAGCTTAGTATGGTCCCCCCTACGCCGTAGTGTGCTTGTGTAGAGATATATCAGAGTGTGTGTCACACTACCCTTAACATGTCATTTAGCTTACCCCTATATTTGAGTTGTTGTCTTCTATCTCTATCTTATGGTTACACTCATTGCAAAAGCATAAGTCTTGATATCCGCCATTGCCTTCCACGGATACGATATCCTTGGAATACTAACTTCCCTAGGGAAATGCTACAATGATTTATCTGTGCGCTTGCGGATCTGTTCACGATCGTTAGACTTACCTTTGGCAAGTCTTGACGCTCACTCTAACTCAGCGTAGTTAGTAGTGACGTTAAGAAATGCCAACAAGCATTTCTTACGCTATTGCCAGGGATGGATTCTAAACCTGTTCTTAGGTGGTGACGTTAAGAAATGTCAACACCGCCTGGCCAGGGAAAGACCGGGGGCAGGGCGGTCTGACCGCCCAGGAGGGGCAGTCTGACCGCGTACGCTGCAGCGCGTCGAGAAGCTTCGAAGCGGAGGACACGCGACGTGATCGCAAGGCTTGTGTGGAGTTGAAGTGGCTTGCGGTCGACGGGCATCCGTCTAATGGAGAAATCGACCAATGTTCCCAAAGTTCCCTTGCTGGGTGTGTATCTTAAGTAAACTAAGTAGGGGTAGTTTGGTCATTCGGCGCCCTCCATATAAACTCACTTGAGGGGAGATGGCACACAACTCTTGGAACCCTAGTTCATTTGCTCTTCCTCTTTATCTTTCCCTAGGCTAGCTTGAGAGCTTCATGAGTCATCTTGAGAGAGGGATGGATGTTCTGGCGGCTTGCTAGACCTTGTATGAACCTTTCATGGCATGTATAGAAGCTTCGGTGTGGTTCATCTTGTCTCTCTTTGTCTCCCGGTGTTTTCCTTTTTCGTGATTTTCGGAGCTATTTTTGGGGATTTTCGTGGTGGCTTGTTTGAGGGGTTTCTTGGTGGGATTCTTGTTGGGTGTCACACATGAGGTCTTTGTGCCTGTTTTCTTGGTGATTTTGCCCCAGCAATCCGTCGGGAATCGTCTTCCGATGGTTTTGTGGGCAAACCACCAAACCCTGCGTGTAAGCTTCGGCCTCGAACCGCTACCATGCACCGGCCCATGTCCATGACTTAAACTTCCTCGTCTTGCACCGCACGGCTCGCACTTGATCCCATCGGCCACCGGGTCCGTCAAACCAAGCCTACTTGCCTCTCCATCATCCGGAGGCCACCATGGCTAAGGCCTTTAGCGCTTGTTCTTCAACTGCACCAACACGAGTCATGCTGCAACCTGTACCTGCACACTAAGCCAAGCATCAGTCCACACAACGTTGTCAATCACTCATCACTAAGGAGCGACCCTCCACTAGTCTTCAGACACACCTGGTCCTCAATCTCCCCCTTGATGAGTGCATTGACAACACCCATAGTAACCAACACATAAAAAGGAAAAGAAAACAACCATGACCATAAACCTCCAAAAAAGAAAACAACCACGAACACAAACCTCCAACAAGTGATCCAAAGCCAAAGAACAAGCGAAAGACAAGATCACTCGCCAGACCAAGTCTCAAGGAAATGTTCCCTTTCTCACCATTGACCCTCAGAAAATGATATCTCACTTCGACGTGTTTAGTCTTGGAGCGAAGGACTGGGTTTTTGGCTACACATATAGAACTGGTGCTGTCACAAAATAGTGGAACCTGGGAGCACTCCTCACCAAAATCGCTCATAGTGTTGGTCATCCATAGGAGCTGGCAACAACAACTGGCTGCAGCTACATACTCGGCCTCTGTAGTGGACTGGGTTACACTAGATTGTTTGCGTGATGACGAAGAGACCAAAGAAGAACCAAGAAACTAGCAACAACCTGAGGTAGACTTGCGATCCTAGCGACACCCAACAAAATCAGCATCGCAGTAACTGTGAAGTCTGAGTGTCGAGAAGGTAGAATACCAAAGACCAAACTCAGGAGTGTAGTTCAAGTACCTGAATATCCTCTTGACGGCCTGCCGATGTGAAGTCCTCGATGAAGCCTGAAAACGAGCGCACAGATACACACTGAACTGTATGTCTGACCTCGTCGCCGTCAAGTAGAGTAGGGAGCCGATCATGCTCCGGTACTCCTTCTGGTCCACGGGTTCGCCATCTTCATCCGCGTCAAAAGCCTTAGTGGTACCCGTCGGTGTAGTTAGCAACTTGGAGTCATTAATGCCAAACTTCTTCACCATGTCCTTGGTGTACTTTACCTGATGTACAAACGTCTCGTCCTTGCACTGCTTGATCTAGAGTTCTAGGAAAAACTGCAGCTCACCCATCATAGACATCTCAAATTCCCTGCTCATGTCATCTGCAAATCTGGCAACAAGATCATGAGAAGAGCCACCAAAGATTATGTCATCCATGTAAATCTGAACAATCAATAGGTCATTTCCATGCTTAAGGAGAAATAGGGTCTTATCAATTGTGCCTATCACAAACCCCTTACTCAAGAAGAAGCCTCTCAACCTGCCATACCAAGCCCTCGGTGCCTGTTTCAACCCATAAAGCGCTCTCTGGAGTTTGTATACACGGTATGGGTATTTTTCACTCTCAAACCCCGGGGGTTGCCTCACATACACTACTTCCTAATGCACTCTTCACATCCATCTGAAATAACATGAAACCTTTAGCCACGTCAAACACTAGAAGGATCCTAATTGCCTCCAGACGGGCCGCAGGAGCAAATGTCTCCTCATAATCTATACCCTCTTTCTGGTTGAACCCCTGAGCCACCAACCTCGACTTGTTCCTCACAACCATCCCATTCTCACCTTCCTTGTTCTTCCACACACACTTGGTACCTATAGGACGGCAATTTGGTGGTGGATCAACTAACATCCAAACATGGTTTCTCTCAAAGTTCTCCAACTCCTCATGCATGGCATTCTCCCAGTTTGCATCAGATAAAGCATGTCGAATATCTTTGGGCTTAAACGAGGCAACAAATGCAGAGTGAGCAAAGTCAGAAGTATTCCGTGACCTTGACCATGTAGTGCGTTCATGAAGGTCACCTATGATCGTCGACGGTGGGTGATCCACCTGTACACGCCGGGGAGCCTCTCACCTGGACATATTCTCCCCTTCAGCAGTAGCCTCCACTCGAACAGCCTCAGTCGTAGTGGGTGTAGGGGATGGACCATCCTCGATCGTCGTCATCGTAGTGGAGGTACCGTGTGCACGATCAGCTGTAGGAGCATCACCACCATCATCTTCTTCTTCATCTCCATCCTTCTCATCCTGCACACTCAAAAGCAGAAGACCTACATGGCTGTGTCTCGTCGAAGGTTACCTCGCAAGTCTCCATGATTCGGTTAGTGTCAAGATTGAGCACACGATATGCTCTAGAGTGAATTGCATAACCGAGAAAAATACCATCCGAACATCTAGCCTCAAACATATCCAACTTGCCCTGCTTCAGAATAAAGCATTTGCAACATAGCATTTGCATCCGAAAGCTCTAAAGTGACTCACCTTGGGTTTCCTCCCATGCATTAGCTCATATGAAGTCCTCTTCCTGAAAGCATGAAGGAAAATGCGATTCGACACATAGCAAGCGGTATTGACCGCCTCAGCCCAGAAACGCCTAGGAGTCCTATGCTCCTCAAGCATCGTCCTGGCCATCTCACAAAAGGTCTGGTTCTTCCTCTCCACTACGCCATTTTGGCAAGCGACGTCTGGAGAAGAGTACTGATGATCAAGACCAAGATCACTGAAAAGGCATCAAAATGAGAGTTCCTGAACTTCGTGCCATTATCACTGCGTATAGCTCTAATGGCATCACCATGTCTCTCATTCTTCAACCTCAAGATCCAGTCCCGAACAAAGCCAAATGTCTCGCTCTTATCCTCCAAAAAGAAAACCCAAGAGCACCTCGAGAAATCATCGACTACTACCAACACATACCACTTCCCACCCACAGAGCAAACATGAGCTGGCCCAACCAAATCCATGTGCAACAGCTCACAAGGTCTGTCACACCTGTTTTTTCCAAAGAAAACCAAGTGAAGATCTATATGCATGCCAGGATCAAGTTTCATGCATATAGTTGACAAAAGTGAATAACAGAAACAATATCACATAAGGAAAAGAGAGATTATCAGAGTATTACACTTAAATCCTGGAAACGAAGGCACCAAACATCCACAAGCAGTCGACTGGGTGTTGCGTACGCCTAGCTCCAGCAACATCTTCACAACGACTTCAGGGCAGCTTCATCTTTCTGAGCAACATTGTTTATAACAAGGGTGAGCACATGTCATACTCAGCAAGTGTGGGGAAAGTATGAATGCAGAGGTTTGACAAGGTAAGGCTAACAGGTTGACTGCATTAAGCACTTGTAGTTGGTCAAATTTTATTAGCACCTAATTACTAAGATATAAGTATATACCAACCCACAATTAACATAAAGAGATACACCATAAGCATATGGCTAACATAACCAGAAACCACGATTTAAGTCCATCTTCAAGTTCAATTATCATGTGAGGGTCCAGGCTGCTCTTAGCCGTGAGCACGGCTAATCGATTAGTTTTACACTCTGCAGAGGTTGTACACTTTCACCACAAGTCGCGTAAAAGTCCTGAAGAACTTTGAACCCAACCATGCGATGCCGGCCAAGCATCATACCACACTACCGAGGTGTGATTGCATAGGGATGCTATGCCATAGAGGCTATCTTTCGTACCGGGCGTGCCAAGATGTGTTGATGCAATAAACGGAATAAAGTTCTTCAACGGCAACACGTAACGGATCCCCAGGATGTAACAAGGCGTGCCAGCCGACCTGACCTGTTGATCGGCACAGAAAAATATGAAACGTTAGATGCGGATTAGATCGGCTAGAGAACCGATGTGAGCCTTCAATGAGTAACGGCCCGATCGGCCGATACGACTGTAGAGCGAATCGGCTAGCTGAAGCAGCCGAAGAGCAAGTATAATCAAAGCGGCTAGATCAGCCGATTTGATGATGTAGGCAAAGCGCAAGCCGAAGCAGAGCAAGCTAAGCGCTGCGAGACAACACTCGAAACCTGATCTGAATCGGCTGTATCGTAGTGAAACAACACAGGGATGAAATTTAGCTGATACGATGAGATTACGAGCTGGATAAATTGGTGATAAAAGCTAAATAAACAAGAGAAGACTTGCAAACCTAGCTAATATCGATAAATTGTGAATAAAACTTAGACAAAACCACAGCGATGTACCCGGAGGTTAAAGCCCAGTTGTTATTCGATAAAACGATACTTACAAGCTTGCCGGAGGTCGATCGAAGCAACCAGCCGATCGGAATCAGCCGATTGATGAAGAAGAAACGTGGCAAAAGAAGAAGATGTCAAAAGGAAGGAAGACGGAGGTGGGTCAACAACCAAGTTGACATCGGGTCAGAGTCAGTTTGAAGAGTCAGATTCCTATAGGAATCGTAAAGTTTTTGCTAGTTTTATTCCTTTAGATTCAAGTAGGCATTGTCGTCATTGATTAGGAGTGAAGTTATCCTCAGGACATAAATAGCGACCCTACGTGGTCATAGAAGATTGTACACACCAAATCAACAAAACCTTTACTTATTCAAGTCGGCGACTTCGCCACCCCTTTTTTACTTCTTCTTATTTTCTTGTTTCTTCAAATGCCGTTCTTCTAGCTCGTCGGGCTGCATTGATCGACCTCCGGCAAGCTTGTAAGTACCATTTTATGGAATAATAACTAGCTTTTAACCTTCGAGTGCATCACTGTGGTTTCGTCTAAGTTTCATTCACAATTTGTCGATATTAGCTAGGTTTGCAAGTCTTTTCTTGTTTATTTAGCTTTTATCACCAATTTATCCAGCTCGTAATCTCATCGTATCGGCTAAATTTCATCCCAGTGTTGTTTCACTACGATACAGCTAATTCAGATCAGGTTTCGAGTATTGTCTCGTAGTGCTTAGCTTGCTCTGCTTCCGCTTGCGCTTTGCCTACGTCATCAAATCGGCTGATCTAGCCGCTTTGATTATACTTGCTCTTCGGCTGCTTCAGCTGGCCGATTCGCTCTACAGTCGTATCGGCCGATCGGGCCGTTACTCATTGAAGGCTCACATCGGTTCTCTAGCCGATCTAACCCGCATCTAACATTTCATATTTTTTCTGTGCCGATCAACAGGTCAGGTTGGCTGGCACGCCTTGTTACATCCCGAGGATCCATTACGTGTTGCCATTGAAGAACTTTATTCCGTTTTTTGCGTCAACACATGTTGGCACACCAAGTGGGACTCGAAGAACTATTCCACGATGTCAATTCCTCAACAGCCTAAACATGTTGATCAATCCAACATCCAACCTATCACTTTGGATCAACTCCGTAAGGAAGATAGAGATGAATATGAAGAACGCATGGAAGAATATCGACAGCTTTTATTGGGAAGTTTCGGCTTGGGTAAAGAAGGAGCATTCAAAATGAGTCCTCTTCTGAGGCTCAACCAATTGATAATACAGGCCGAACCAGAGAAGCTTCAAGATATGATGACGGAAGCTTTACGACAAACACTGGTGGATCAAGCGCCCGTTCTCAACAATACTGTTCACAATAGTGTAAAGGAAGTTGTTAGAGAGCAGCGTGCGACGACCATGGAGATACCGGGTTAATCAGAATCTCAGAGTTATAAATCTCCTTCACAAGCTATACCAGTATATCCAGCAATAAGGGATGCAAGTGGAAAATTGATTGGATTTGATTTGACGAAAGATTCTACAAAGGGATCAAAACAGAAATCAAAGGAATTCCCTCTTCCTTATTTAGCAGTCTTCAATAATTTGAGAGGATTGGCCAATAAGAATGACAAAGGAATTTCATTCACATACTTTGATCCTGAAGCTCAAAAATCTCAACGTATTGAAGTAGCAGCTATACATGCTCATCTCGTCAAACCAATACAAGAAGATTCTTATGAAAGCCCTACAACATTTTAGCTTTCAACATTAGAAACGGCATTGGCTGAAAAGCCGATTTCCAGTTATCAGTTCATACCAGCACAGATGAGTCCAGCTGATAAAGCGTACGCAGTAAGGGTTTATGCTGCAAAAATTCAAGAAAATTATGACAAAGCAATACATCAAGCCGCACTACTCGATTAGATCACTCAACTTACTTCAGTTTCTCAATATCCAAGACAGTCGAGGAACATGAGCGAACAACTCATGCATCAAGAAACTCCAACTGGAATACTTCATTCAGATGGATTCCCTCGTTATACGGCTATCCATAATCCTTTGGCTTCACAGCCAATTTTGTATGAGCAGCCAGGAACGGTTGGAATCATGCAGAATCGGCCAAATCCTTCGGCAGGTAATCAGCCGATTGATCAAAATAAGAAATTTATGGCTGAGATTTCATATTTGATGAAGATGCAGTTTGGGTTGGAGCCAAAGAAGCAAACCAACCTGTATCGAACACCGTACCCTACTTATTTTTACCAGATTCCATTCCCTCGGAGATACAAGGTGCCCGACTTCACCAAGTTTACTGGCCAAGATGACACCTCTACTATCGAGCATATTAGCAGATTCATTATTTAGTGTGGGGATGCAGGGTCAAATGAGGCATTAAGGGTTCGGTTATTCTCATCCTCTTTGTCAGGATCAGCCTTCACTTGGTTTACATCACTACTGGCCGATTCTGTTCAAAATTGGGAAGATCTTGAGAAAAAGTTTCATGGTTATTTCTTCTCTGGGATACACGAGATGAAGATTACTGATTTGACCAGTCTGAAACAGAGGAATGATGAATCAGTATCAAGCTTTGTCCAATGGTTTAAAGAGACGAGGAACAAATGTTATAGCTTATCTTTGACTGACAAGCAATTGGCAGAATTAGCTTTTCAAGGACTCTTTCCTTCGATCAAAGAAAAATATGCTTCACAAGAGTTCGAAAGCATCAGCCAGTTAGTGCATCGTCTGAGTCAAGGAAGTGCTCGACCCTATGAAAATAATAAGAATTATTAGGAAAGGATATCTTATGTTGAAGATTCTGATTCAGAAGGAGACGTCGAAATTGATCCTGCTGAAGTAACTAGACTAACGAAAACTGGTCAACATTCATTTTCAACCAAAATGGTTGAAATGACCAAATATTCAATCTCACAAGAGGAGAGTTTGACATCTGAATTAACCAACAATATAGGAGTTGTCAAACCTCAAGATCAGTCAACTGCAGAAGAGTGGATTAATCCAAGTGGCCAGTTTCAGAATTACGATTTAATGGATAAGTTTGAAAAAGATGATGGAAAACATGGACATGGGTTTACATCGGCCGATGAGTTAGATAAAATAGATATTGGTGACAAAAGCAAACCAAGGCCGACATTTATCAGTTCCAGACTAGAAGCAGATTATAAAACGAAGCTGATTTCATTATTGCAAGAGTTTAAGGATTGCTTTGCATGAGAATATTATGAGATGCCTGGTTTAGACCGATCAATTGTTGAACATCGGCTACCGATCAAGCCGGGATATCGGCCGTTTAAACAAAGGCTGAGACCATGCAACGACAGAATTCTTCCAGATATAAAAGTCGAGATAACTAAATTACTCGAGGCAGGTTTCATTCGGCAATATCGATACGCCAAATGGATTTCAAGTATAGTTCCTGTCTACAAGAAGAATGGCAAACTTCGTGTATGCATTGATTTCAGAGATCTGAATAAAGCAACATCAATGGATGGATACCCGATGCTGATAGCTGACGCACTAGTGAATGCTGCTGCTGGACATAAAATTATCAGCTTCATGGATGACAACGCTGGTTATAATCAAATATTTATGGCTATCGAAGATATTGCGATAACAGCCTTCAGATGTCCTGGTCATGTCGGTTTATATGAGTGGATAGTCATGACATTCAGGTTGAAAAATGCGGGTGCCACATATCAGAGAGCAATGAATTATATTTTCCACGACCTTATTGGTAAGTCAGTGGAGATATACATTGATGATGTAGTCATGAAATCTAAAGATCATACAGAACATCTGGTTGATGTACAAAAGACCCTGGAAAGTACAAGAAAGCATGGTTGGAAGATGAATCCTCACAAGTGTGCTTTTGGTGTATCGGCTGGTCAATTTCCGGGCTTTATGATTCATGAGCGGGGTATTGAAGTTGGAGAAAAGTCGATTACTGCAATTGATAAGATAGTTCCTCCCACCAATGAGAAAGAATTGCAGTCACTTATTGGCAAGATCAACTTTATCAGAAGATTCGTATCCAACTTGACCGAAAGAATTCGATCATTCACCCCTTTGTTGAAGTTGAAACCACATCAGGAGTTTGTATGGGGACCAGAACAGCAAGGAGCATTGGATGATATCAAGCAATACTTAAAGTCCCCTCCTGTGTTAGTTCCTTCGCAGCATGGCAAGGCATTCAAACTATATTTATCAACTGCCAATGATGCTATTGGTTCAGCCTTAGTTCAAGAATTTGAAGTGGCAGAAAGGGTAATCTACTTTTTAAGCAGAAGGTTTTTAGAAGCAGAAACTCGATATCCACCAGTGAGAAGCTATGCTTATGCTTATACTTCTGCTGCACAAAGTTGAGACATTATCTTCTATCGGCTGAGTGTACAGTAATATGCAAAGATGACGTTATCAAATATATGTTATCTCTGCCAATATTGAAAGGACGCATTGGCAAGTGGGTATTAGCTTTATCGGAATTTGATCTCAGATATAAGTCAGCACGAGCAATCAAAGGACAAATACTGGCTGATTTTGTCACACAACATTTGGGATCAAATGAAGTTGAAGTTGCTCCTTGGACATTATTCTTTGATGGGTCATCATGTGGTGCTGGAGCCGGAATTGGTAGTGTTTCGATTTCTCCTACAGGACATTCATATGAGCTTTCTGTGCCGATTGAGAAAACTTCTACCAATAATCAAACAGAGTACATAGCTTTGCTGAAAGGGCTCACATTGCTTCGAGAAGAAGGAATTAAGCAGTCAAAATTTTTGGTCATTCTTTATTAGTTATTAAACAGCTAACTGGAGAATATGAATGCAAAGATGATGTCCTAAGAATTTATCCTGAGGCTTGCTTAGAATTGCTCAGAGAATTCAGGACAGCGACATTATGGCACATTCCGAAAGCACAAAAAGAAGATGCTAATCGGTTGGCCCAAAATGCCTCTGGGTATCAGCCGATTCTAGTCACAGAGTATGATACTAATGACTGGAGAAAAGAGCTGGCCGATTATCTTTCGGATCCTTCAAAAAGGGTGGACCGTCGCATTAAACTTAAAGCTCTCAAATATGTTCTGTTGGATAAATCAACTATATTATCGGACGCTTGATGGAGTTTTACTCAAATGCTTGGGCGAAGAAGAAGCAAAGATATTGATGGGTGAGATTCATGAAGGAGTATGTGGAGCTCATCAATCAGCTTTTAAAATGAAATGGATGATCAAGAACAATGGATATTTTTGGCCAACCATATTAGAAGATTGCTTTAAATATTACAAAGGATGTCAAGATTGTCAGAAATTCGGAAGTGTGCAAAGGGCACCAGCATCAACAATGAACCCAATAATCAAACCTTGGCCATTCAGAGGATGGGCAATTGACCTTATCAGACAGATCTTTCCCTCGTCAAGTAAGGGACATAAGTTCGTACTTGTGGCTACCGACTATTTCACCAAGTGGGTTGAGGCGATTCCTCTCAAGAATGTGACGTCAGATAATATGATTGATTTTGTGAAAGAGCACATCATCTATCGATTTGGAATACCTCAAACCATTACAACAAATCAAGGGAGCCAATTTACATCAGGACAATTCGATGAATTTGCTGCTGATATGGGAATCAAAATATTGAATTCTTCTCCCTATTATGCTCAAGCTAGTGGACAAGCTGAAGCTTCTAACAAAAGTATCATCAAATTGATCAAGAGGAAGATTGATGAAAGCCCAAGGCGATGGCATACTATACTTAACGAAGCATTATGGACTTACAGGATGGCTTGTCATGGAGCCACCAAAGTTTCCCCTTATCAATTTGTTTATGGGCATGATGCTATTTTACCTTGGGAAATGAGAATAGGATCCAGACGCCTGTCATTACAAGATGAGCTATCAGCCGACGATTATTCAAAATTATTGAAACAAGAGTTAAAAGATCTAGTCGGTTGTCGGCTTAGGGCTTTGATCAACATCGAAGAAAATAAGAAAAGGGTATCCAAGTGGTATGATAAGAAGGTTAATATCAAAGAATTCTCTGAGGGGGATTTAGTATGGAAACTTATATTGCCGATTGGAACTAGAGATCCTAAATTCGGCAAATGGTCACCCAATTGGACAGGACCCTTTCGTATCAGTCAAAGTGTTCCAGGTAATGCATATATCTTGGAAACTCGGGAAGGAGAAAAGTTTTCGAGAGCCCTAAATGGGAAATATTTGAAGAGATATTACCCAAGTATTTGGGTCGATGCTTAAACCACTTCTGGCTTTTAGCCAATTTGGTTGAGGATACCTTAATCAGTTTTACCTTCAGATTGTTACTTCTATTTTTTAAGCCGATTGGAATTTCAGATGGTCAGCCGATTTCTTAACCATCATCCTTAAGACGGATAGCCGATACTCTGTTATCACCTTTAGCAGAAAAAATAAAAGGATGAAGTATTTTTCATGGCCGATAAGAGATTCGGATCATGGCCGATGTAACAATCACCCTCAAAACAAAAATGAGAACATATATATATCTCTCTCTTATGTTTCAACACATGGTGATTACATCTGAACGAGGACACTACAGAATACATATAGGGATCATCGTCCCCAAAATGATGAGTATTTGGAATCGATGAATGCCAGAGAGGAAGAATTGGTTGGAAATCTTCTCCAGATTCTGCGACCTTCCTCCAAGACTCACCGGTTTGATAATCAAGATGGTTCACCTTCCCTTGTGGTATTCTCCACCGATAATGTGTAATTGGCACTCTCTCTTGCTACTGCCTGACAGCCATTGAACTCAAGTTGTTCACAAGGGTTCTTCTAGCTGTTGCACCTCCTGACTTCACAAAAGATGACAGTGAGAGAAACAGGCCACTACACTGCTTCACAAGAATTCTTCTAACTGCAAAGAAGATGAAGAAGAAAGGAAACAGGCGAAAAGGAGAAGCCTACGCCCTATCAGATCTACTTGTTGTGCCATGACTTAAGTTGTGAGGAAGCCGATGGCTTCAAAAGCTATTTATAGTCAAACGCAAGGGGGCAAGGAAACGAAAGGATAGGAAGGAATCTCAGGAGACACCGAATATAGTCAAAATGGAACAGTTTTCCCATGAAAAGCTCTACCTCCAATGGTTCATAATGAGGTCAGTGATATATTTCCCCAAGAAGAAGGGAACAGGATTTGAAAAACAGTACAGAAGGAAATGTATTATGAAATGCAGAAGAGGGAGATCACGAAAGATACTTAGGGATTAAAGCAAGAATTTCAGAGCAAAGGAAATTTACTCTAAAACTGGGGGGCATGTGTTGACACCATTTTTTGACACATATCAGAAGAAAGATGAAGAAATATCGGAAAGACCTCAAAGCTGATATAGAAGAGGAAAGAAGCAACCAGCCGATCGGAATCAACCGATTGATGAAGAAGAAACGTGGCAAAAGAAGAATACGCCAAAAGGAAGGAAGACGGAGGCGGGTCAAGAACCAAGTTGACGTCGGGTTAGAGTCAGTTTGAAGAGTCCGATTCCTATAGGAATCGTTAAGTTTTTGGTAGTTTTATTCCTTTAGATTCAAGTAGGCATTGTCGTCATCGATTAGGAGTCAAGTTGTCCTCAGGACATAAATAGTGACCCTGCGTGGTCATAGAAGATTGTACACACCAAATCAACAAAACCTTTACTTATTCAAGTCGGCGACTTCGCCACCCTATTTTTACTTCTTCTTATTTTCTTGTTTCTTCAAACGCCGTTCTTCTAGCTCGTCGGGCTGCATCGATCGACCTCCGGCAAGCTTGTAAGTACTGTTTTATCGAATAACAACTGGGATTGAACCTCTGGGCGCATCGCTGTGGTTTCGTCTAAGATTTATTCACAATTTATCGATTTTAGCTAGGTTTGCAAGTCTTTTCTTGTTTAGTTTGCTTTTATCACCAATTTATCCAGCTCGTAATCTCATCGTATCGGCTAAATTTAATCCCTGTGTTGTTTCACTACGATACAGCCGATTCAGATCAGGTTTTGAGTGTTGTCTCGTAGCGCTTAGCTTGCTCTGCTTCCGCTTGCGCTTTGCCTACGTCATCAAATCAGCTGATCTAGCCGCTTTGATTAAACTTGCTCTTCGGCTGCTTCAGCTAATCGATTCGCTCTACAGTAGTATCGGCCGATCGGGCCGTTACTCATTGAAGGCTCACATCGGTTCTCTAGCCGATCTAACCGGCATCGAACGTTTCATATTTTTTCCGTGCCGATCAACAGGTTAGGTCGGCTGGCACGCCTTGTTACATCCCGGGGATCCGTTATGTGTTGCCGTTGAAGAACTTTATTCCGTTTTTTGCGTTAATAGTACCACACTTCTACTCACGGACGGTCAGCCATAGAGTACTTCCGTTCCAATACCTATCCGGAATAGAAGAGCCTTAAAAGCATTCCTCCGTACCCAAGCTACTATGCGAGTAATGGCCACACAAGACTTCCCTAATTACTCTGCCAAATTAAGTTCATTAAAACCACCATAACCTAAGTAGAGCAAATAAGCATAGCTACCCAACATAAAGATAAACCCCGGTTGACAAGGGATGATAATAAAGACTAGGATAATCCTTAATAGGACCCATCAATATTAATGCAAGCATATGCAATGTGAACAAACACAGTTATTGGGACAAAAGAATAAGGACACACTTGTTTTTAACCAGAGTAATGTTGTTGCTCAGATTACCTTCACCTTCAAGCCCCCCACTACTCTTGAACGTCGTTCACACTACTCGCATCATTCATCGGGCACAAGCAAACAAAGTAGACAAACAAGCAAACTAAGAACAATGCATCAATCAAAAGAAAAACTTTAAAAGAATGCACTAAAGGATAGGCTCGATTCTATGGATCACCAAAGCACACACAGTGTGCTTAGAAGGAAAAGGTATGATGCAACTTCTTGATCGAAGCTTGAACTGGAAAGATCTAGAAAGAGACACACTAAGACGCTCGACTCCGGTGGCAGCGCGCGCGGCGGCGCTCTGCACGGTGAGGCGCGAGGCGGCGGTGGAGGTAGGGATGCGCGGGCTATGGCGCCTACCCTTTATAGGCACGCGATGGCAGCGCGTCATGGCGTGGAAGCCAAGGAGAGGGCCGGTGGCGGCGCACGCAGTCGAGGCCGTGGCCTCTGGTGGCCATGGGCCTGGGTGGGCCTGGAACTGGGCTGGAACGGGTTGGCGGGGCGGAACGGGTTGAGGCCACGGGCTCGGCCCGATAGGATAGGAAATTGTTATCTTTTATTTTATTTTGCGAAATACCTTTTTAGTGCTAAAAGAATTCCAGAGAAATCTAGATAATTCATTTAAAGCACGAAAATTACTCAGAAAATCCCAAAAATTATAGGAAAATTCCCAGAGATAGATTGAGACACGAACAATCCAAATAAAATATTTGGAGCTCATGAAAAAGAATTTAGAGCCTTCTAATAAATAGAATAAGCTCGGTGAAAATGAGAATAAATTCCAGAAAAATCTGGAAAATTCTCGGAAGGGTTTGGTCAGAACCTAAGCGTGTTTTTAAAACATTTTACACTCATGAACACCAAGATGCATCAGCATGAATGCAACACACATAATCATTTTATTTAATGCATAAAATCAAACAATGCCTTTTTCCTATAGTATATTTCCTGTGAAGAAAATAAATGTTGGAAGAATTTTAAAATTATGAGAAAATTGTTGTTTAATTATTCTTTCTATTCACATCCTGAAATTGGAAATTTCAGGGTGTGTCAAGGTCTTTCGGTCATGACCGTAGTCAGGGGGGCGTGAGAAGCAGCAACCATCTTTCCATGCCGACACGGAGCACAAACCAAATCCTTCTCGAATTTCAACTTTGGCAATCCTCGGACAAGGTCTAGGCCACACAAGCAAGAAAGTAACTCAAAGCTCAAGTGTCCTAGCCTCCTATGCCACTTCCAAAGCTCAGCCGAAACACCATCAACAAAGCATCAAGGAGGACCAACAGACTGGTAAAAGTCAGCACGAAAGATTTGACCATCGAGGACGAACGTACAGACAAGATCGCCTCGAGAATCAAACACACGAGAAGCGCCCAACTTAAAACGAACCTCAAAACCCTCGTCAAGCAACTGCGATATTGACAACAGGTTAAAACCAAGTGACTTGACCAAAGCCACAATCTTTAAGGTCACCTTGCTACTCACCTTCACTATACCTTCAGCAAGCACTCGTCCTCTCCCATTGTCCCCAAAAGTGATGTACTCCCTCGTACTCACCGGGGTGAGGCTGGAGAACCACCCACGATCTCCGGTCATGTGGCGCGAACAACAGGAGTCGATCAACCAAAAGTGCTCCAAGCCTCCCACCTGTAAATAAAAAACGAGAACGAGAATGAGCAAGCGACTCAACACTAGGGTTAGTACCAAAAGAGTCAAACCAGTGTCGAGCCATTTGCTCAAAAGAAGGGTTAGCAAAATCCATCTTATCAAAACCTCTAGGAGGAGCCCTCTCACGCCTACCACCCAAGAACTAATCTCATCTCACTGCAGGGGTACGCGCACCACGAGGGGGAAAACGTGGCCCATAGTCCCTTTGAGTACCAAAACTGTGATCGTGCCTCCCAAACTCGGAACGGTCACGAGCAGGAGCACGTCCAGCAAACTCACCACACCCAAATCCAACACGCCTATCTCTCTGAGAAAAACCACCACCACCATGAGTAGGAACCATACGCACAAACCCATCACCTCGAGGTAGAGACCCTCTACAAGGCTCAGGCACACCATGAGAAGAGTGGTACATGTCCTTGTTTGCCATCTCTCCAGCAAACCTCTCATCCCTTCTCATCCTGAAACAGAACTCATCCTTATGCCCATCCCTCCCACAGTTATCACAATGGAAGCAGATCGGTTGCGGCTTAGGCCGTGGTTTTTCTGTGGGCTTCTCAACAGCTTTCTCTACTGCCTTCCCTTCAAACACATTCCCCTCAGTGCTCACAAACTTCACCAGTTTCTGGTAGTTTTCTGTCTTGTGGGGGAACACTGGTGGATCTGGGGATGCGTCAAGATTGTTTTTGAGGTGGTTTGGCTTGGGTGCATACTTGTTCATAGGTATGGTGTGTGATGGGATAGGAATCTCTCCAACTTTCTATTCTCCCTCACCACTCTTCTCACCACTCTTCCCAGCCCCCAACGCCTGACCATCAAACCTCTTAAACTCAGCCAACATCAAACTCAGATGAGGCTCATGCCCAGACAACCAACTCATCAATTTTCTCAATTCATCATTCTCATCCTGCAAACGGTAAACATAATGCACAAGTTTCATGTTTTTCAAAGCATGCATTTCGTAGGTAGAGCATGATGTGGGAATAGGAGCCTTCAAAGCTGCCTCAAGAGAAACTATCCTATCATGAGATTCATCTAGCCTAGCATGCAACACAGGACAAGAAGTGCAAGCACCTAACAAAGCAGGTCTAGATTACATCTCATCAAGCTCAACCCTAAGCACATCTAGTTCCTCAAGAGTGGAGGCATGCTTCTCCTTGAGAGTAGTCAAGTCAGCCAGGAAAATATTGCAATCACCACAATTAACCTCATCAGAAACAATAGGAGTAGCTTTCAAAGAATCTATCTCAGTTCTAGCATCAACAAGCAAAGACTCAAGCTCAACTATCTTGTCCTTAGCATCACCTATCAAAGACCGAAACTCTCTCTTCTCCTTGTTGGTCTTCCTAAGCACATTATCACGGTTATCAAGCAACACATTTTGCCTAGCATTCTCCTCTAGCAAGTAGTTGGGATCATGTCGTACCTCTTCCTCAGAGTCGGAGTTCGATTCCGAGCTGTGCTTCCCACCCTGCATGGAGTGCGCCATGCCGCAGAAACCGCCTTGCACGACGAAGCTAAGGCCGATGAAGTTCTTGCCCGTGTGCCACTAGTCCTTACGCCGATCTTGCTCTTCATCGCTGCTTAAACCGGAAGAGGAGTCACTTGAAGTGGAGTCGATGTCGCTCGCTCTAGCAACCATCGCTCGAGCCGTCTTCTTTTTGTACCCGCCACTCTTCCTTGGCCTTCTGTCACCTTTGTCCTTGTGCTTTTCCTTATAGTCGTTTCGGGAGCGGTGCTTGTTGTAGTCGTGCTTGGGCTTGCCCTTGTAGTCGTTCTTGATCTCCATGGCTTCAGGGCATTCGGCGATGAAGTGCTAGTGCTTCCCACACCGATAGCACATCACCGAGCTTCTCCATGCTTTCATGTTGTTCTCATACATGCGCCTAAACCTCTTGCTCAACAGGGTGAGATCCTCCTCGCTCAACACCTCAAAGTCCTCATCTGGCATGGACACAAGACAAGACAAAGAAAACTGCATGGCAGCAGGGCTAGCATTAGTCCTCGATCCTGAGACAAGAGCCAAACTATGTGGATCAGTCGGGCTCTCGCTCTTGGCTCTCAGGCCACGGTCAACCTCCGAAGACTTAAGCTTATAGAACAGCTCGTCCATTGTTAGGGTCTCATACACACCCGACTCCTCAATGGCCTCGACCATGGCACTCCACACGGATCTGTCAAGTGCATGCAAGAGCTTGATAGCTCGATCATGATCTGTGTATTGGAGCACTGTCACATTGGCCCTCATGTTGTTCATAATACTGGTGAAGCACTGGAACATCACATCAATCGACTCACCGAGGAGATGAGTGAAGTTCTCGTACTCTCTCCAGTGAGTGGCAAACAAATGAGCCTGCACCTGAGCATTGCCAACATGAGCATTCTTCAGCTTAAGCCAAATCTTTCCGACCACAACCTCTCCGTATACTCGATCAAACTCCGAGGCACAGAGAGCACGGAACAATTAGTCAACGGCCTTGTTGTTGGCCTCAAACATGTCCCGCAATCCTGGAAGAAGGAAACTATCGAGAATGACATAATGAGGATTTTGGGTCACTTCCCAGATCAGAGTCCCCTTCCCACACAAAAACGCGCCCATACGCCTCTCCCACATCTGGTAATTCTTACCATCGAAGTGCGGAGGACCCGACCCCTTGCCATTGTCGCCCATCTTTGGACCTTAGACTGGTTAGAATCACGAAGATCCGTAACCAGCTTTGATACCAATTGAAGGACCGAATAGGCGACCAGAGAGGGGGGGAGTGAATGGGAGCTGATAAAAATTCTTCCCGAAGAAGGAACTCGGCCTATACCCCGATTTCCACTCGGATCACTCGCACACACCAAAGAAGCTCTAGACTAGGCTCGCACAAGCCTACAAGTCCTATAGACAAGCCACGAATCAAAGGGCGGAAGCACTAGACAAGAACCAAATGACTTAGCCAAATCTGCGAGGTCTAGGGCGGACAGTCCGCAGGAGTCAGGCGGACAGTCCGCGAGCCTGGGCGGACGGTCCATGACCCCTAGGCGAACAGTCTGAAAAAGAGCACCGAACCTCCAGTAGCTCCTAAGGAAATTCGGACAGTCTGGGCAAGCACCGCCGGACGGTCCGGTCCTTGCGGACAGTCTGGCCCCACCTTGCGGACAGTCCGGCCCCACCAGGCGGACGGTCCGGCAAACCATCCCTAACAGAAAACCTTGAACTTGACAGATCGAAACTCAAATGCGCACGAACACGGATGAACACGCGATGAACTCAGGCCGCATGGACGGTCCGTGGGACCCTGGCGAACGGTCCGCAACACACGGAACGAAGCAAAAAACGCCCGACCCTGCGAGGTCAACTCTCGAAATCCATCACTGGATCTCCCAAACCACCTGAGCTCTTAAGACAAGATGGGAGATGAGAAGCGTCACTAGGTGAAGCTATGCCCCAAAAATCTCGACCTCTAACTCAATAAATCACCGGGAATTGTGGATCAGATGAACAACCTCCAAGAACTCGGGTTCCTCCAAGAACTGACGAATCAAAGGGATTTCCCGGCATTTGAGGGGTCAAGATCACACACAAAGATGCGCAAGGCATCCACTCATCATCCCCTCAAAGAAATCTGAGAGAAAACACACTCAAATCAACGAATCGAGCGAAGAACAAAAGCAACCAGAATAGCTCCGAAAATGACACAAAAATCACAAAGAGCTAAGAGATGGAAGGAATCACAATACCGAATTATTCCATACATCCAGAGGTCAGTGTCTATACAAGATTCTAGCCTAATTAAAAATACTACGAAAAATCTGTCCAGAGCGATTGTCCCTAGCAATCCTCCTCTACCTTCAATTTATACTTGGTCTCCTGGAGGTGGCAAATGACCCAGCTACCCCTAGTGCATAAATGTAAGATACACACCCCTCAGGGTCATTTTGGTCCAAGTCAAGCATATTCCCATCGAGCAGACACGCTTCCAACTCGGACTTGCTTAGCCTCGACGCAAGCACCGCGATCACGCCACGTGCCCCCCCCCTCGAAGCTTCCCGACGCTCCCAGATCACCGTCTCCGTTGCATTGGGCCTTTGACCATGGTTTTGAGGCCCAAAACCAAGAAACCGTCCTCTGATGGTTTTGTGGGCAACCACCAAACCCCGCGTGCAAGCTTCGGCCTCGAACCACTACCTTGCACCGACCCATGTCCATGACTTCTACTTGCTCGTCTTGCACCGCACGGCTCGCACTTGATCCCATCGGTCACCGGGTCCGTCGAACCAAGCCTACTTGCCTCTCCATCACCCAGAGGCCACCATGGCTAAGGCCTGTCACGCTTGTTCTTCACCTGCACCAACACGAGTCAAGCCACAAGTACCTACACACTGAGCCAAGCATCAGTCCACACAATGTTGTCAATCACTCATCACTAAGGAGCGACCCTCCACTGGTCTTCGGACACACCTGGTCCTCATACGTGATCTTGGCAAACGTGTGCATAGAGTGGAGAAAGTGATTTTGGGATCGAGGCCGTGTTCATCTCGTTAGAAGAGTCATCTCTCTCGAGAAGAATTTTTATTGGCTTCACTCCCCCCCTCTCTGGACGCCCAATCCGGTCCTTCATCACTAACAACAATAGCGGGTTTTCTTGCATCACCATGAAGCAAAAGTATATCAAGTTCTAAGTTGTCAAAGAGAAATTCTGCCTACTATTTCCTGAGTAAACTTTGCAAAAGAAGATGCCTCTCATGCCTAAGAATCAAAGGAAAGCTTATTTGTCCATCGGACTAATGACTGAATTTTTAAAAGTTGCATCGTGATCCCTTGGGTAAAAGGATGTGCTTTATAGAAAAGGGATAAGAGAGGTAGGCGAGAGGATCACATAACGACAGTACGTGTGGTGGTAGGCAAAATATCAGTCATGATTAAAGAACACCATCAAATAAATTGATGATTGAAGATTTGCTGAGATCTTCATTGATTCTGCATCAGCACAACTTCAAAAGCCGATTACAGTATTTTCGGTTAAAAGCATTAAAGGGGAAGTGTTGAAAATCGGCAGAGGAGTTAAACCAGCTACAAGTTTCAGGAATTGATACAAGTTGAAAGAAATAAAGTTCAAGTTACACTATTCCTAGAGAGTGAAATGCATTGATGGCATTCACATAGGGTTGGTCAACTTCATCGATCTCTCTACGATCGGCATCGGCTGAGTCTGGGATTGGCCGTTCTTCCCTATGGATGACTTGAATCTTCTAGGCAATGGAGATCTTTTTACACTCAATATTGGCAATGGTTCCTGGGAGATCAGACAATTTTTTCTTTTCTTGAGAGAGAACATCATCAAGTTGGCGCAGTTCTTCAAGGAGATCTGGTCATCTCTTCTCCAATCGATCAACACTATTGACAATATCAAAACAAGATCCAGATAGAACTTGGATCCTGTCATCCAGAGCAGCTAATTCAAAATCAAGATCTTCTCGGCTTTTAGCAAGCTTCTCTTGATGAGCTCTTTCTTCTAGCCGATTCTGAGCTCGTTCAACCTGAAGTTCTTGACTTTCTATGAAGGCTACTGGGTGCAACCTCTATTTAACATCGGTAGGAAGTTGTCCTCTGATTATTTTTAAGATTTCTCTAATTGGCCTAGTGTCCTCGACAAGTTGACCGATATCCTAATTGAGCAAGAGAAGCATGTCTCGAAGTTTGCCTCGAACATCGTCAGGAAGTGGACCCAGAGACAGTACTCGGGAGGAGCTGCCAATTAAAAGGGCATCCTGAACCCAAGAGAAATAGAACTGGTAAGAATACTGATTCGAGGATGTCATAAAAAAATAAACAAGAGATATACTTACATTTGGATCAGGTAAAGCCGAATTATCAGCAATCGGCTCTTCTTCGTCATCAATATGTATGAACGTGGGAGGATCTCTTTCAAATTCTAGAACTACTGTTGGCTGCTCCAAGACATCCTACGAAAAGAAAGATATGTTAAGGAGATGGTAGAAGATCGAAAAAATGAAGACTGTTTTACCTCAGTACTATGTGGCTCAATTGAAGGTGTAGCCAATCTAGGAAGATCTTGTTCAGTAGGAGGATTATCTTGAGGAAGATCATTTGACATGTTTAGAAACTCCTCTGTTTGGCACTCTACCTCAGATTGATTGGCCGAATTTCTTTCAGAAGAGGGATGTTTTGTATTTAACTCCAATGCGGAGTCCAGATCAGAAGGGTTGGCTGAAGATGCCTTTGTTTTCAGTTGAGCCAATTTCTCCAATAAGCCAGAAGACATCAAAAGAAAGAGATATAAGAATAAAAGTCTCTAGAAAAAGATAAAAAAGGAGACTGAATAAGCCAAATACCTTTATAGCGTTGGCAAGAACTCCAGCCATAGTAGGAATATCAGCAGCAATGGGTATGTTGGCTGTGTTGCTGGTTTTCCTTTTGATCCGACGGCTTAATGGTTTGTTGGGAGCTATAATTTTGCTGGGCAAGGTTTTCCTTTTGAGGCTTGATAAAATTGGATTGCTTGAAGTCAATGTTTCTGGACTGGACCCTTCATGACTGAAGAAATTGGAGGAGCATTATGGCCGATGTATGGTAGGACCCATGGAGGGAGGTAGGTGATCAACTTATCACTGTTACTTCGGGTAGGGGGCTCAACAGTGTCAAGCTGAAATAAAAGGAAAGACAATTAGCTAAGAGCGCTAAAGAGTTAACAAAGGCATACAGATGTTGGGGATAAAAGGAATTACCTCATCAGATGGAGCACTATATTCAGAATCTAATTTCTCGCTGTAAAATTTAGGGGATATACAGAAAAGGTGTTCACTCCATTCGGCCACCAAATATTGAAAAGAGGAGAGGAAAAGGATATGATCTTCCAAGTGTCCAGATCAATGGTAGAGGAAACAGGGATTAAATTTTTTAGCCGATTATAGTGAAGACCATCTAGAATCACTTCCCTCGGCTTGATTACTTCAGAAAAGTAAAGACCAATCGGCAGTTGGCCAAATCCCAATTGGCGAGTAGATACTGATGGATTGTAAAACTCATAAATTGCTGATTGATCTTTTCCAAAAACACAAGTTGGCAAGACCCCTATTTTAATGATCTCTTCAAAAACTATCATGTTGTCATCATCACTAGTGATATCATCAAATCTGAACATAGTTTCAAAGATAGAGTTGGGGTCTTCATATGCAAACCAGATGGTGGAGTCTTCTTTGAAGCTGATATAAAAGCTCCTGAAATGTTCAGTTATGCGAGATGGAGTTCTTCTATTCCCTGGAAACACAGAAACTGCTTCTCCAAAAGAAGTGCATCAGCGTCTTTCAACTTGAGCATCATCTGGTTGATCATTGGAGAAGGATAGATTATAAATGTTCTGCTCCAGACTATCGCGAAGATGAAGGTTCAGCCACATGTTAATAAACCACCAAGGTCCTCCTGGGGTGCCTACAAAGGTACCAGCTGATAAACTTGTTGATACTTGGTGAAGCAGGCTGTAGACTGCTCCCAGAAGATATTTGCGAAGTGGAATTTTGGATCCTGCTGCTAGACGCTCAGCTATGATCTGGAAATTGGAAGTTGGGCCAAAAAATTTACCACAGAAAATGAACTTTTCAAGCCACATGTTGAGAAATGTGGCATCTTCTCTGATATATGGGGTGCATGTCTTGACATACTCAAGAATGTAGCCTGACCAGCCACCAACACCTTTGGTTTTTAACTTATTGGAAGGTTTGTCGTTTCGACGAGAAAAAAGAGTATCTGAAGAAGGTATGTCCAAGCCGGTTAACATAAGCACATCGGCTAGAGTAGGAGTCATCGGCACATGACCAAACATGAAAGAATTCAGAACATCTGACCAAAAATACGAGGCAGCTATAAGGAGTGATTCATTCCGAGGCATGTCAGACAAGGATAAGGTAATACATTGGCTGATATTGCATTTCTCCCAAAAGTCTCTATTTCTTCGGGACATCCTAAAATACCAGTCCTTCCATCCCTTGGTGTATCCTGTCAAAGATCTAAAGCAACCATCCCAGTCGGCTAAGTCTAGAGATGCATTCTTAAAGGGAATTCCGCCAGTCTCGAAATTAATCATCTCAGTGGGGTCAGGATTTCCCATTAGACCAAGGAAGACGAAGCCTGGTTTGTCATTGACAGGGATTGTGAGGTGATTTCTAAGTTCATACAGTGAAGAAAAAGTAAACCTGAGATTCAAACGTGAGCAACGGTCTCAAAATCGGCAGAAACGAGAAAGGGGATCTTGAAATACATGAGGGATTGAGGAAAGAGTCACCACTGGAGCAGCCGCGAAAGTGGATTGATGGTCGCCGCCGACGAAGCCTGAGGAAGCCATGGCTCAATAGGATTACGAGGTTAGCGTTCGAGTTCGCTTGAAGCTTGAGGGACTGTTGAAAGATGGCGGAGGTGGGAGAAAGCCAAGCCAGAAGGGTTGATTTTATAGGTTCCCCCCTGAGAAATTTAGGAGTAGGTCCGCTGATCGGATACAATTTGGATACCGAATTCGAGAGAATTTTAGAGTAAAAGATATTTACTCTGAAACTGGGGGCATGTGTTGACACCATTTTTTAGCACAGGTCAAAGATGAAGAGGTATGGTAGACTTCACAAAGGAGAAGAAGAAGAACAATCGGCCGATTGAAAGCCAGCCGATGGAGGAGCAGTCAACTAGCCTGCTGATGGCGGATCGGCCGATCGGAAGAAAGAGGCGGCAATCCCGAAATACGCCAAGCATTACGAAGGAGGTGGGTCAATGATCGGTTCGCAACGGGTCAGAGTCAGTTTTAGGCAGTTTGACTCTTGTACGAGTCATTTATTTTTGGTAGCTTTATTTTTCTTTAGGTGCAAGTCAACATTGTCGTAATCGGCTAGGAGTCGGTTTGTCCTCAGGACATAAATAGCGACCCTACGTGGTCGGAAAAATTGTACACACCATAATCAAACAAATCGCCTCCGGACAAACCCTTTACAATTCTTGCATCTACTTTACTGCATCTACTTTCGGCGACTTCGCCATTGCGTTTTCTCTTTTCAGGTGTCATGCTTCGTGTTCGTTGGGTTGCATCAATCGACCTCCGGCTAGCTTGTAAGTGCCATTTTATCGAATAACCATAGGCTTTAGCCTCCGGGTGTATCACTGTTGTTTTGTCTAGTTCTTTATTCATAATTTACCGATATCAGTTAGATCTATAGGTTTTTGTACTGATTCTTGCAGTTTTAGCTTTTATAAACGTTCCGTACTCGCGAATAGACTCCATCAACTGCTTTATTATATATTGATCTATTTCAGTTCAAAAAGCCCCTATAGATCTACTTTCGAGTTTTATCACGTGGTGCCGATCGATTTGCTCACATCAGCTCGGCCGACGCTTACGTCATCACGGATCGGCCGACATGGTCATTTCCTCTTAACATACTTGCACTTCAGCTGCTTCCGAGCCTGCCGATTCTTCTCTGCTTCGTATCGGCTGATTTGGCAATTACGTTTTTTGAAGACACATCGGTTCTCTAGCCGATCTTATCGAATTTAACTATATTCCATGTCTTCCTTGTCAATCAATAGTAGGTCAGATTGACTGGCACGCCTTGCATCGTGCGGGGAGACACGTGTCTTGCTGCGTGGAGGTGACATCCTATTTTCGCGTCAACAGACTCCAAGCATAATGTGTATCAGACGCCAAAGAAATTTTGCATAATGACATTCAAAAAACAAGTGGTGAATAGTTTCTAGCTTACTCCAAAAACAACAAGCCTTACTCCCATTCCAATTCTCCTGGCTAGACTGTTTTTGGTAGGGATCACTCCCCTTTTCAAATACCACATAAATATTTTTATTTTGAGAGGAATCTTCATATGCCAAATTTATTGTGTAACTTTGACTCGGTTATTGACTAGGTGCCTATACATCGAGTTCACCGTGAAAACTCCATTTTTTTTTAGATTCCACGCAAAAATATCCATACCCTCAATCAGATTAATACGTACTATTCTCGCGACAAGGTTATACCACTAAATTAACTTATTCCCTAGTTCCCAACTATGTGGATGAGAGGGGCTTTATTTCACTCAGACGAGATATAATATTTTCTTTCTTTTTATAATATCGGCATTTTTCTTTTACAAGAAGAAATTTATTACGACGTGTTCAACGCTGTACAGTTCCAGGTTGAACGAACACACGAAGAAGAACGCAGTACAACCAGCCATACATGCCCGTACGGTCGTACACAATACATATATATAGTAGCTACTCTTCTCTCATCCATCCATGCATGCAGCATATAGCATATCCACGTCAGCACTCTGTCTTCCTCTGGCTCCGTCGTTCTAAGGAGTCGTTGGAGTAGCCGATGACGGCGCCACGCCGCCGTGGTGTATCGGATCCGGGCCACTGGGCACCTCTCTCTTGGATCCACCGTCCTCACCGGCAACCTGCCCATTACTTGGCAGCGCAACACCGTCACGCCGCATGAACGAAGCGAGCCTCGGCCGGCGGCCGACGAGCCCTTGCTGCTGTTCCCACTCCCCCCAGTAGGGCACATTGCTGCTGCCACGGCCTCCACCATCGACACTGGCAACTGCCAACTCACCCCTCCACCCCACCCTCGCCGCTTCCGGCGTCCAAACCAGGATCGAACAAACCAAGATCACAGACGCCGTCGCCGCCGTCGTCGCAATCCTCCTCGATGACGCCATTACTACCACAACCTGTTTTTGAACAATGTAATAATTAATAGCAGAGGATCTGTATTGCAGCAAGCTTCAGATACTTGTTGTTGCACAGGGGGTGGTGTGAGGTGGTCAAACTCATGCAGTCGAGCACCTATTTATGCACACGCCGATTGAGAGGCGAGCTGGAAGAAGCAGCGAGGAAGAATCATTTCAACTAACGGGTCGTTGCCTCGTTGGTTTATAAGATAGTACTAATTCGTAAAGCTGGGGGCCATGGTAGAAATGGCATGGCCTTTTTGGAGAGAGGATCAGCGGAGATGCCAGAAAGTAGTGGGGGTCGCTTCGGCACCGCAACGACCGCCATGGCCACTTGCGTTCTTGCGAGTGAGTACATGGCTGGCAGTTAATCGTGGGATCAAAGCATTAGTTTAGTGAAACTAGTGCAGCGCCCTCGTTATCCTGTCGAGTCCCTGTTCGCTCATGGGCACCGCGAAAAAGGGCATCTTTGGTGGCAAGACCTGAGATATATCTCTCAGAAATGAAAGCTACTGCTGCGTAGATTGCATTCCGATAGAGCTAGTGTACATGCACTAATGCACATTATTGTCTTTGACTGCACTGCACCCACCGAATAATCTTGATCTTGAAGAAGAGATCAGAGCTATATGGAACTATGGTCGCATCGGAGACAAGTTTAGTTGCAGTTATAGCCACAACCTTCCAGCTGTAGTTGTCGTTATCAGACTGTAATGTCTTAGAGCAACATGGAGATACATATATACAACATGTACAGTTGATGGATAGATGTGTATGATCCAGGTAGAGTAAATTGTGGTTGCATAGTGGTCGTATTGGATTCGGTTTGAGTGTGGGCCAGGGGTAATCTGTTGGGGGAGTGCTTTATTTGCATGGATGCATGACACGACGCCTACGTGGTATGTTGATAAGACGACGTGAAAGGGCTATCGTCTCTCGTCACCATTGCCGGATTTCTGACCGGACTTAATTTTACTTGGGCCTATCGCCGGCGCGATGCTGTCGACGCGCCGTACGCGGCAGAGTGGATCAACATGGATGGCCGTTGGCTCTGTTGGACTTCATGGATATCCCAAAGGCCAGAACGATCCCTATCTGATTGGATATAGTTCAAATTGTTCAATCCGATGCAAAAAGTTCCGCTAACAACCGATGAAAAGGATATGATCTCATCACGACAGCAGAACACTGCGAGATCTGAATATGTGTCCTTCCAGAAAAAAAACACCAAAACGACAGACATGGGCGCACATGACTGCCTTGCAAGTGCTGCTTTGAACTCACAATTTTATAAAAACTATTGCAAAAGATACAAATGATATTGTGAAGGATCTTAGGCACTCTACAAACAAACTATAAAAGGCACCAATAAAACGGTAATGCTACAGAACCGACGTCTGGAATTATATAAAAAAATTAAACTGAACCCTCGACATATGTTACAATAGTTAAGCATGGATGTTACAACTATTTATTTCTGCATGTTTCACAGTAAATATTGCATGAAACATAGTGTTTATGTTGGGGTGTCAAATTTTCTATGTAGTGTTTTCTACACATTATTTTTTTCATGTTGCAAACAGTGACCACTAAGTAATTTTTAATGTTTCGTCAAAAAGTGTCTGATGGAAAATTTTCCCATTGGACAGCCGAGTGCTGGCAGCGGCGCAAATAAAATTGTTGGGAAAGATAACTGATATTGTAGTGTGAAAAGGACATCGGCGGGTGTTTGGTTTCACCAATCATGTCATCTTGTATGAAATGTGTCAGTATCAAATAAAATAGGCACAGCCTACATTTCTTCTGCTGGAGAGATACTCTGGAATCATGTCATCTTGTACGAAATGTGTCGTTATCAAGTAAAATAGGCATAACCTAAATTTCTTCAGAGGAGAAATACTCTGGTGCAAGCATACGGTGTGTATATGATGAAGATCAAGTGGTGGCCATATGAGCATCTGGTGGGTGGACAATGAAGGCCTAGAGAAAAATGCTATCACCGCCGGTTTCCAGAATCCGGAGGTGATAAGTCATCACCGTCGGATTGTTATGGGAACCAGCAGTGAATATATAGAAACCGACGGTGATAATATCCTATCACCACCGGTATGTAGTTAATATCCTATCAGTCTGATCCGTAAACAAACTAGTGGTGATGTTCATGATTCATACCCGAAATTTTGCGTAACCCCGATTGAATCTGCAGACACGTCCACCTCCCCTCCCATCCCTCGTCCCCTCTCCCGCACTCCTCTACCCATCATCCTCCCGGGGCCAGACCCTTCTCCTCTACATCTCGCTCCTCCCCCTCCACTCTGCACCCTCCACTGGTGGAGAAACAACCTTTGGTTCAGAGTTTTAGTCCGGAGTGACTTTAGACCAGGGACTAAAGGGTAGAGGCCCTGGATAGACAAGTGTCAGAATGAGGGATCCTTTAGTCCTGGTTGGTAATACCAAACGGGACTAAAGGTTCAGTGTCCAACGGCTACTGCCGAGGCAATCATTGGCATGGGCCTTTAGTCCTAAATTATTAGTCCCGGTTGGTGTTACCACCCGGAACTAAACACCCCGCCTATATAAATCCCCTTCTTCCTCCTCCCATGCCTGAGCCATTCAACAAAGCTATCACTACAAAAAAACACTGATTAGTGACACAATAAAAGTGTTGTTTCTTGTCATAATATGCGATTTATCACGGTGGTTGTTACGAAAACCCTTTGTCATTAATCAAGCATCATAAACCACGATTAGTGATGACTCCTTACTTCCCCGCGTCACAAATATAATGACGCATACAAATGCATAACACATGTCGTCATAAACTGCATGCCACATCAGACCAAAATCTGATGTGACACGACGGTTTTTGACGAAGCGTTCGTCATTAAGTCAATTAGGCCCAGTTCTTGTTGGGCCAAGCTAAAGAAATATTGTCACAGATTGAATTAGGCCCACTTAATATTGCACTGAGCCCAATAGTTGCGGTCAACATAGATTATTTTAGGCCTTATTCTGGTTGGATCGAGCCCAATAATTATGGTTTGTCATAGAATGTTTTAGACCCTATTCTAGTTGGACCGAGCCCAATAATTGATGTTGTCATTAAATTGTTTCAGGCTCTGTACTGGTTGAACTAAGTCCAATATTCATTGACGTCATAGATTGCTTTACGCCCTAATAATGTTGCACTGAGCCTAATAATCGCTGACATCATTTTCTATTTCGGCCCAGTTCTCTTCGGACCGTTTTTTGAATTCGTAAGAAAACAAAATAATGGACCGAGGGGGCAAGCCCACATAATTTTTGACCCTATTATTTTGGGCTGCAGTCCAGGTATCACTTAATTAAAATATGATTCGATCTCATATTACATGCTAATCAATTCGGTAATTGACATCATAGATGATATTTCCATACCACTGATACAAACAAATATTTCGCATCACACATGTCACATTATTGTTAATGAACACAGAACAACCAAGTAGATTGTCACTAGGAGCCCACAAATCAATACACATGATATCTCCATGATCACCAACAAAGCCGGTCTTTAATAGAACCCACTAAGATAACAAAGCACAATACTCACAAACTAGCACAACTAGCTTGGAGGACACAAGCAGATGACTAAGAAACACAATGTACTTACCCAAGGCGGGAGTTTAGCAGTTGAGTAGTTGAAGGAGGGTCTCAGTAGCTTGCACTTGTTTCTTCAACCTCTCAGTCTCACCAGTCTTCACTTTCATTGCTACTTCCGAAGCTTATGCCTTGATCTTCAAGTCTGTTAAAACTTTGGTCATGTTCAACAAAGATTTCTCCAAGGTCAACAACTACTTCTAGCCCTCCCAAAGGAACTTTAGATCTTGACTTTGTAGCGGAGGCTGGATAATCTCGAGGCATGTAATCAATGAATGGCTTTGACTTCACATTGGAGGGACAAGAATTTGATATTTGAAGCCCAAGGATTGCCCTCAATGTTTGAGCCTACAAATGAAAGGAGAATTCAAACTTGAACTTTAAACAAAGAAGGCGAATAAACTTAAGAAAACAATAATAGGATAATCATGTGTTCTGTTACATACCACGACATGTGATTGAATCTCAGCAATGCAAGAACGGATGCTAGGCCCTGCACAATAAGTATTATGTCAGTTGCCTTAGATATCTGGAACAGAGTGTACCGTGACCATCAGTAGCCTTGCAGATAGATATATACACTAGTCAGTTGCCAATTGCAAGGAGTATTGACCATCTACAAATTGATGATTGGAAATTAATAAATGAGTTCGTGAAACAACATATGAGTACTAATGGCCCCCTCTGTTGACGGCTGTTAAGTACCACTTTTAGCAGTCAATATTCTCACATAAATAGAGGCATACACACTTATTACTCGCATTTTGGTATGAATAATGTAGTTCCACTTGTCTTTGGAGATTATTTGAATATAGGTGAAATGAGCATGAAAAGAGATGGAAACCCACCTTCTATGGAATGATCCATGCCAACTCAGCTGAGGAGGTGGCTGCCACAGTGATTCTAGGTGGCATCCATGTCACTGATCCAAGGAAAGCACTCACCAACGAATCAGAGAGCGACACATGGACATCACATGGATCCATGGGCCCACCTAGGATTCCAAACAAGCCATGCACAGGGGAAAGCTCAGAGGAACCACCTGCAAGCCACCACGAGGAAGCACACCAGGTGGGGCCACCCTAGATGGTCAGCTGATCCCAGGATCGCCGAACCGACCTAGGGGCACCACATCCTAGCCTTCCACGTGGTGTCTACTGATTGGTCACTTGCTGCAACCCCGGGTGTTTTGGTGACATTTGGTCCTCGGAGCAAGCCTGGGCCTTGCCTATATATAGAAGGGGAGGGGCTCCCATTTCTCACACACATCTCTCTCGACTCTCCTATCACTTTTAGTTTCTAAGTCTAGGGGGTAGGTTAGAGTAGCTCTTATTCAGGTTCCAAGTCTACTTTGGGATCTAGGTAGGAGTTCTCTTGTATCTTTATTTCTTTGTATGACTTTGATCTACCTCAGTTATTTAACTATTTCATATAATGTTATGGTAGCTCATGTGATTGATATGTTCTTGAGTTCATCCATGGTTCATCATTTAGAGGCTCATGTTCTTCATGAACACTACCTTTCGATCCAGTTGAAGGATGATTTTTTCCTTATGTGTTTGTTCATAAGTTAGAGGCTTGTGTTCTTCACGAACACGACCCTTTGATCTTGTTCATTAGACATAAGAGAGTTCATATCCATTCGTATGGTTAGCCCTTGTTTGATCTAGATTGATAGCGTCATTGTGTTGCATGAGGTTTGTGTTTAAGCTACGGTACTCGGTCTAAGTTGGCCAGTTATCTGGTGGCTTCACCCTACGTCACAACAGCCTTGGCCGGGTGAAGTCTAGCAGCAACGCAGGCATGGTGCCTGGGTTGTGTAGCTTCGTTAGTTATGAGCTTGCCCCCCGTAATGATAGAGGTAGGCCGCAATGGTGACAGCTATTGGACCCTTTGAAACCCTCCGCGCTAGGGTATTTCTTAGGAGTCTAAAGGATAGTTTCGCAAAGTGTTGGTCGTCGTGGGCTATCTCCCCAATCGTGCAATGCATTGTGCTTCTCTTTTGTATCATCTAACTCTTTTATGCATAGTACCTTAGAACCTAGAGCTAGCTTCGTATGGTCCCCCCCTACACTGTAGTGTGCTTGTGTAGAGATAGATCAGAGTGCGTGTCACACTACCCATATCCTATCATATATCTTACCCCTTTCTTTGAGTTATTGTCTCTTATCTCTATCTCATGGTTTACATTTAGTGCAAAAGCATAAGACTTGATATCCGCCATTGCCTTCCACAGATACGATACCCTTGGAACACTCACTTCCATGGGGAAATGCTACAATGGTTTAGTTGTGTGCTTGCGGATTCATTCACGATCATTAGATTCACCTATGACAAGTCTTGATGCTCGCTCTAACACGGCGTCGTTAGTAGTGACGTTAAGAAATACCAAAAAGCATTTCTTGTGCCATTGTCGGGGATGGATTCTAAAACCATTCTTAAGTGGTTGTGTTAAGAAATGTTAACAAGCATTTCTGGTGTTGTTGCTGGGGATGGATTCTAAATCCGTTCTTAGGTGGTTGCGTTAGGAAATGTCACAAGCATTTCTGGCACCGTTGCCGGGGAAGGTACAGGATTATCATGACTATGCTTTGCATCTGTTTATAAAATATGAGTAGGTTAGAGCAACTCTCAATGCAGACTAACCTTGATTGTCTTCTTTTATCTTTGGATGAGGAAGACAGGTAGTGTATGACTGGTTTCGACTTACCAGAAAATTTCACAGAAGATCCCGAGTCACTAGTAAGGAAAGTTCGAATTCATTTTGACTCTCCTCGCCATACTCGTCCGAAAGACAATCCAGCTTCCTTTGTACCATCCACATCAAAAGCTATGGCCCAGAAGATGCTTCATGAGTACTCAGCTCCATCTGCCCACCAGGTGATGTAAGGCCCTCAGGTGGCAGTAGGGACTGAAAACTTAGAGATCAAGACGGGTTTAATCACGCTTGTACATGCAAGCCCGTTCTGTGGCAAGCCAAATGAGGATGCTAATGCCCATCTATAGTAGTTCCTAGAGGTATGTAGTACTTTCATCATCAGGGGTGGAAACATGGATGTTGTTCATCATCGAATGTTTCCTTTTTCTCTCCTGGGGAAAGCCAAGCAATGGTTCTATGCGAACCATTATGTTGTTGATACATGGAGCAAATATTCATAAGCATTCCTCAAGAAGTTCTTTCCATTGGATAAAACCAATGCCCTTCGTGGGAGGATTTCTAGTTTCCAGCAAGCAGCAAATGAATCTATTCCAGAAGCTTGGGAAAGGCTTCAGGAGTACGTCCTGGCATGTCCTCACCATGGGATGGAGGAATGACTTATTCTTGAAAGCTTCTATAATGGGCTGACTCCGGCAGCCTGTGGCCATGTTGATGCTGCTGCTCAAGGAGCCTTTTTCTCACTCACTGTTGATAATACTAAATCACTTATTGAGAAGATGGTCTCCAACCAAGGGTGGAGTGATGAAAGACTCTGACCACGTCAGAGGGGTACTCATACTGTCAAGGAAGCAGATATGCATACCACCAAGATGGACCTTCTTATAAAGAGATTAGATGACTATACCAGCAAGAAGGCTGCCATGGCCACCACTACTCTACCAATGGATTCTCATATGACCTGTGAGGTCTGTGGTTGTTGGCATTTCTTAATGCAACCATTTAATAACAGGTTTGGAATCCATCCTTAGCGATAGCGCAAGAAATGTCTCTAGGCATTTCTCAACGTCACTACTAACGACGCCGAGTTAGAGCGAGAGGATGGAGGGGATGGATGAGCTCGCACTAGCCCGCGAACGGGAGCGCGTCACCCTCTGGAAAGCGTTCGTCGCCCAACTCATGCTTGCAAAACAATGGGACAACAATAGCAACTCGGTGATGGATTAGTGAAATGAAATGAGATTCTTACCGAGCTTGCTCCACCAACAACAATACTTGCAACAACACAATAGAGAGAATACTTGATGATTCCAATCTTGAGCAAGAAATCCTAGAAAACCAAGAGAGTAAGGAGTAGAGAGGGGAGTGTGAGTGAAATGAGTTGAATGGGTGAAGAGCACCCCCTCTCGGGTCCAATTTATAGAGCAAAGGGGCAGCACACCTCGTGATAACCGTTGCTCAACGGCTAGGAGCCTTTGGCAAAAGCTGGGCTCACTTGACCGTTGCTAGGGTGCGGCCGAACCCTGGTTCGGTTGACCAGGCTGTGGGCCAGGTGCTGGCCCCCTTTGGTAGGTGTGGTTCCAATGATTATGTGATGATATACCATGGTGCACCAGCCAAAGTTTGCTCTAGAAAATGCCCAAATGATTTTTCTAAAATTTTCAAACTCAGAAATTATTTTCAAAAATTTTATTTGAAAGGGAAAATTGACTAGATAAATCTAGCATGCAGATGTAGGTTTTGGAAAAATCAAATATGCATTTTGGAAATCAAATAAAATTTTGGAAAGGGAAATATGAGATAAATACCATCTTTAACCTTTTTGGTTGAAAGGACTCATCATTTTTAGTCTGACGAGCAAGACTCTTCTCAGCGGTCAATACCACTCAACATCCCACTCCTGAGAAGTAGAGGGTGATGCCTTCTCAACTTCCTGCCATACTTGCCGAATTTTCTTTTGCTTACGTGTGGGCGGAGGTTTCTTTGATGAGGGTGAAGGCTCTGTCCTTCCCCCCAAGCTGCTCAACACTATCCTTCACCAGGTAGCACTGCTCCTCCTTGTCTTGAAACCTGAACATCAAGTTCCTCTTTCCAATACGGAAACGGATCACTCCAACTCCCACATTGATTCTAGCTCTGACATCACTGAGGAATGGTCGCCCAAGGATGAGCGGCATTCCACCCTCATCGTTTATATCAAGGACCACGAAATCCACAAAGACATAACAGTTCTTGACCTTGACCAATAAACTCTCAACAATTCCTTCTGGATATCGTATCGATGAATCGGTGAATTGGACAGTCAGTGTTGTTGGAAAGGGGCTGGATATCCCAGTTCCTCGAACATGGCCTTGGACATGAGATTAATACTCGCACCAAGATCACAGAGGGCATGCTTGATCGTCTTGTAATAAATAGTGCACGTGATAGTCAGATAGCCTGGATCCCTTTTATGCAGTGCTGCTGATTCCTCCCATGGGTATTGAATTTGAAGTATGTGCTTCCTTGCATAGTTAGGAGCATGTGTCGGTGTAGATGTCATACCCCACCTCATCGACACTACACTAACATTTTCACAGGAGGTCACGGGTTGCTCCAGGATCCTCCCGTTATCTGCAGATGGAACCAAAGCAGCTAACTGAGTTTCTACCATTTTGTTAAAACTTAGCTGGCTCTTCTGAGCAGGAGAAAAACTGTCAATCTTGATGTTGAGGCTTTCCAAAGATTTATCCAGGGCGGCTAGTTTCTTCGTAACACCTTCATTAATCTTAGCCTGCCCAAAAACAAGATCTCTCAAGGAGGGTTGGTTAGAATTGTATGAATTACCTTCGTTGCCTCCTTGATAATAAGGGTGTTATTGGTTCCACGCTTGGCCTCCTTGTGGACGATAACCATTGTTATTGCCATTCATGTACATAACTTCCTCCTGAGTTTCGGGACAGTAATTGCCTGAATGCCCAGTGTTACCACAGACCTCACAGGTCTTATGAGAATCCATTGGCAGAGTAGTGGTGGACATGGCAGCCTTCTCGCTGTTGTAGTCATCCAATCTCTTCATAAGAAGGTCCATCTTGGCAGTAAGCATATTTGCTTCCTTTATAGTATGAGTACCCCTCAGACGTGGTTGGAGTCTTTCATCACTCCACTCTTGGTTGGAGACCATCTTCTCAATGAGTGATTTAGCATTGTCAAAAGTGAGTGAGATGAAAGTTCCTTGAGCAGCATCATCAACATGGCCACGATCTGTCGGAGTCAGCCCATTATAGAAACTCTGAAGAATAAGACATTCCTCCATCCCAAGGTGAGGGCAGGCCGAGACATACTCCTGAAGCCTTTCCCAAGCCTCTGGAATAGATTCATTCACTGCTTGCTGAAAGCTAGAAATCCTCCCACGAAGGGCATTGGTTTTACCCAACGGAAAGAACTTCTTGAGGAATGCTTCCGAACATTTGCTCCATGTATCAACAACATCATGACTTGCATACAACCATTTCTTGGCTTTCCCCAGGAGAGAAAAAGGAAACAGTCGAAGACGAACAACATCCACATTTGCACCCCTGATGACGAAAGTACTGCATAGCTCTAGGAACTACTGTAGATGAGCATTAGCTTCCTCATTTGGCATGCCACAAAACGGGCTAGCCTATACCATCTTGATTAGACCCGTCTTGATCTCAAAGTTTTCAATCCCCACTGTCAACTCAGGGCCTTGCAGCAGCTAGTCAGCAGAAGGAGCTGAGTACTCATGAAGCGTCTTCTGGGCATTGCTTTCGATGTGGATGGTACAAAGGAAGCTGGTGTCACACCCTGAAATTTCCGATTTCCGGATGTGAGTAGGAAAAATGAATTAATAAACAATTTTCTCTCAATTTTAAAATTTTGTTAGCAACTATGTCTTTGCTTAAGGATTTTTAGGAGTTATTTGAATTTTCTAGGCATTTAAATAATTTTAATAATAAAATAAATAAATATAGGAGTTGAGTGTTGCATACATGCTGGCGCATTATTTTTGAGTGTTTGAATTCAAATTCTGTTTGAATTCAAAGTTTGGTTGAAGTTTGAAAAGTGTTTCAAAAAAATTCAAAAAGGATTCTTTTCTTTCCCCTCCCCTTTTTCCTGTTTTGGCTCGGCCCGTGAAGCTCCAAGTCCGTCGGACCTCCCTCGTCTTCCCGGCCCAGCTTGTCGTTTCCCCTCCTCCTTCTCCGCTTCTGCACGCGGCCCAGTCGAGTTTCAGCCCAGCTAACGGCCCGCCAGCGCCTCTCCTCGCACGGTCACCGACAGGCGGACCCTGCCCGTCATCCCTTCCGCGGCATCGTCTCCACGCGCGGACTCAGGCCTGAGTCCGAGCCGCGCCTGCGTGTGCCGCCTTCCCTTGGCCCGCACGCCAAGGGAGTCTTCCTGACCATTCAGTCACCGTGGTGTAGCGTTGGAGCTTCGCAAGGTTGCAAGGAGGCCGTCGGAGCCGTTTGTTGGTGTCGCTGAGTCTCGCTCCGCCCGCACGATCTCGCCGGAGCCGTTCTTCCCCGCGGTCCGCCTCGCCGAGCCAAGCGTCGCCATCGCCGTCACCGTCTGGAACGCTGTAAGGAACCCCTAGCCGAGTTCGCTGTGCTCTCCTCTTGCTCTAGGTGTTTCCCACGTGCCAAACCGAGGCCCATAGCTCCGGTTCCGTTTCCGCCGGCGAGCTCGCCGCCGCTCGCCGCCGCAGCGCCGCCGCCCCGCGCCTGCACAGCTCTTGAGCCGTCGGATCGCATCGCAATGGCTTAGATTAGATCGGCCCGAGTCAAACCGAGTCTTACCGGTCAAACCCCGCGTGGACGCCGTCGTTTTGCAGAAAACCCCCTGTTCTTTTAGTTTTTGCATGCCAGTCCTCCCACCTCTGAAAAACCCTTACTTTTAGGTTCGGGTTTTCACGGTTTAGACCCTGAGCTTCCTAGTTTTAGTAGCCGAGGTCCATGAGTTAGTTTTTGTGTGTTAGCCCATAGGTTTACACGTTTAATTATGTTTTAGGCCGTGGTTTTTAGCAGTTAAGCCCCTGGAGCCTTAGTTTTCTCATAGATAGGTCCCTGTAGCTTGTTTTAGCCATAGATTATGCGTTTTAGCTTCATTTTTCGCGTTCTTTATGTCCAAACGATCGTATCGAAGAGTAGAATAGCTTTACGTAGTTGTTTTGCTCTGTTGTTACTGTTTAGGGTATGTTTCTTATTTGTTTCTATTGTTTGCCTGTATGTGGTTGATGTGATGCGTAGAAGACGACCGTTTCTTCGATTACGCTGCAGCTGAAGAGTTCGAAGATCTTGAGCAGCCCTCTGAGTTTGTGGAAGGCAAGTCCTTGATACATAACCTTTTTCCTATACAACTGCATTTTAATTACATTATTTATTTTATTGCTTGCATTAAATTGATGGGACCCTATAATTAAGGTGTGTTTAGTGTTGTTTATCATGTCCTTGTTAACCTGGGTTTTATTTATGTTGGGTAGCACCTGCTTGGTTGCTAACTATGGGTTGAGGATGATTTAATTATACACAAAAGTAAACTTGATTTATTTTATGCTCTACCCTCATTAAACAAGATTACCCCTATTAATCGGAACATGGAGCGACCACCTAGGAACCAGGTGCAACCACAAGACAAATGGCTCTGTCTTGGCTAACTAATTAGAGACCTTAATTTGTAGTATACTTTACCTGATAAGGGTTAGGGGGTGCCGGTAGTTGGTGTATAGCCCGGCCCTCAAGCTGATCTGCTCTGTGGTAGCTTCGTAGTCTTGAGAGAGGGTTATGCATTGCGCTGTCATGAAACCTAGCGAGCAGCTCATACTAGGGAATCTTTGTAATGGCCTCGTAGTGAAACGCATGCCACTCACCTCGGAAGTGTTCAAGGGAGTAATTAACCTGGCCATATATGGGGGACACGACTTGTGGGTAAAGTGTACAACCTCTGCAGAGTGTAAATCTAATCGATTAGCCGTGCTCTCGGTCATGGAGCGGCCTGGACCCTCACATGGATAAATTATGGAACTTGAATTAATCTTGTGCATTGCATCCTGATTTTGTTGCATTTATTATTCTCTAGGTTGGTATATACTTACACTGCTAGTAATCAATGGCTAAATAAAATCTGACCAACTAAAATTGCTTACCGCTTTAACCATGTCAACCATCCACCCAAAGAGCCTTGCATGTTGTTATAGATATATTCCCTTGTTGAGTACGACATGTGCTCACACTTATTGATTTATTTCTTGCAACTACACTACTCGGACTGCTGCTCAGATGGCCGCTTTGAAGACTTCCTGGAAGACTTTGAAGACCTCTAGGCGGGCGTGTCACCAGTCAACTGCCTGTGGTGTTGATCCAATCCGCTGCGTTGCTACTCGTTAATTATTAGATCGTTTATGAGACATTTTGGTCTGTAATAAAGTTTAATACTCTCTTTACGTTATGGCATTGTATTTTGGTATTCACTGAGTCATTATATGTGTGAACTTTGATCCTGGCACACATATAATATGAGCATTCGAATTTTCCTTTAAATTCGGGTGTGACAAAGTGGTACCAGAGCCGTGTTGACTATAGGATGTTAGCCTAGTTAGTTATGGTCGAAATTAAGGATTATAATCTTTTAGAAGCCACACACTCTATATGCTTGCTATAAAACTATTCTATAATACTCATCCTTGATTTTCATCTTATCCTTAGCTATCTTTTGGTTCTCTACCTTGATTTTGGCTATCTTTCTCATTCTTGCATTTGGTCTCACTTGGCACCAAACTTCTTTATCTCTAGATGGTTCGACGCCTGAAGACTGCCCGAAAGAGCTCAGTTCCTCAGTACAGGCCGCAAGAAGACTACTATCACTACCAGTCTGATGATGAGACGGAAGAAATAGCTTCGGAAGAAGAGGAAGAAGAGCATGCACAAGAAGCTGATCAGGGTGACCATCAAGATCCAGTGGAGGAACTGGAAGAATAAGTTGAAGCAGAAAGAGAGCCAGCTGAAGTAGTCTGGACAGTGAGCTCGTACAAGAAAGATGGGAGAGGCATTTCAAAGGCTGACAATCTAAGGAGGACAGTGTACCATCTGGGCTATGGTGAAGATCCAATATACCAGTGTGAGATGTGGACCCATCCTTGGTTTGAGCCACACTGGGAGGTAACAGTGATCGTTTATAAGAGGGTTCAACACTATGGACCTATGGAGATATCCAGGCACGACGATGTTGCTCCCAGAGATACTATGGAAGCTGGGATTGCTGAAGCTGCTAGGAGAGCACTCTATGTTCTCTCTCACAGGGAGTGTTCTGAATTGGCACGCACTCGCAGTTTGTACACCCCTTACAGAGCTAGTGGTGATGCCAAGACCTACATCGCGTCAGCTAATGGCCACAGTCCCACCGTGGACAACCTCCGTGAGTTGCTAGCCGCTGTCAACACCGCGTTGGATAACACCAACAACATGCTTGTTACAGCCCACCAGAGGATCTATGCAATAGAGGTACAGAAGCGTCAGCTAGAAGCTACTCTGGAGGGAAAGGAACCCCCTGTGGTCCAAGACGGAGGAGTAGAAGCTCATCACTCTCCAGCACCGAAGAGACCGCGCTACAACTCCCCAGATGCCCGCACTGAAGAGCTTCCTTAGGATCTAGGAGTTCTGAGCTTAATATCTTTGTAATCAATAGTTTCTAAACGATCATTTAAGTGTGCTTAGTCTAGTGGTGTGTTTGGATGCTTGAGTTTGTGTTAATGTTTGAGTTGGAATTTTGTTTGAGTGCAATGTATTGTGGTGTGATGACCACAATGACATTGGTTCTTTAGTAAAGTGTTAGCTGGGTTTATCTTTGTCTCAATCCATATCTTCCTTATCCTAATCTCTTAATCTCTATGCTCTACCCCTGATATAATCTAGTAAATCTCAATCTGCTCACAAAGTTTTCTGAGTCAGCAGTATTGTTCTATTTTTATCTCAAGCTACAGAACTCCAAATACAGTAAATCCAATTGGAAAAGTTTAGCAATTATCTGAAGGGTTATCTGCAAAAATTTCAGAAATTTAGGAGTTTGATACAAAAAGTTATGTACAAAACTATGGAGCTATCAAAATCTGTAAACTCAGCTGACCCAGACGTCTTGTTTATTTCATAGCTAAAGCTATAGACCTTGGATTGAGGTGATTCCAGTTGGAATAGTTCCGTAATTTCATTATATTTCTCTGGTTAAAATTTCATAATTTTTGGATTCCTGTACTGAGAGTTACATTCTATTGTTTGGAGTTAACAGAATCTGTCCAGAATTGAAAGTCTTTACTGCCGTGTCTTTCAGAGTTTTACTCTTAGTGCAAACATCTAAAGTAATGATCCTAACACTCATATGGTGAAAACCAGGTCAGGACCCGGAGTCGATCAAACCCCAGTGATTCGCCAAAGGAGAAGCAGTAGCTCCAGCAGTGCACCTCGTCAACCACAAATGGATCCGGCTTTTCAGCAGTTCCTGCAAACACAGACGCAGCTTCTCCAAAACCTGACCAATACAGTGGCCAATCTGCAGGCCCAAGGCAACAACCCACCCCATGCTCAGTAGCAAGCTCCTGTGAACAAGTATAGGGTGTTCATGAGCCATCAGCCTCTGGTGTTCTCCCATGCAGCAGATCCACTGGAAGCTGAGGACTGGTTGAAGACCATTGAGAAGATGCTGACTATATCTCAATGCGATGACAGAGAGAAAGTCCTCTATGCTTCAGGGCGACTTCAGGGATCAGCTTCGGCATGGTGGGATGCTTTTGTCGCCGCTCATGCCAATCAGAATGCAATTACTTGGCAGGAGTTTACTACTAACTTCAGGAGCCACCACATTCCTGCTGGTCTCATGAAGCTAAAGAAGGAGTTCCTTGCTCTCAAGCAGGAAGGGATGTCCGTGACGGAGTTCAGGGACAAATTCACTGAGTTGTCATGCTATGCTCCTGAAGACACTGATGAGGACTGGAAGAAGCAAGAGCTATTCCTAGAAGGGCTAGCTGGACCACTGCAGTACCAGCTGATGTCCCACACTTTTCCTACTTTATAGGATCTGATTGATAAGGCTATAGTCTTGGAGCACAAGCGCAGGGAACTGAGAGATCTCAAGAGGAAGGCTACTACTAGACAGTCTAGGAACATCACCCACCCACGTTTCGATCCACAGCAGGGAGCACCATTCCGCTTTGGAGGTCCGAGTGGTAATATTGGCCAGAATCAGATACACCGTAACAATCAACCGTTCAAGCACCCTATCCAGCAGTTACAACAATCCACTCTGCATACTCCACAGCAAACTAGTCAGAACACCCCTGCAGGAACCCCAGTGAGATCTAGTGTGCCTAACACCCCTGTTGGCAATTCATGATTCAAGTGTGGAGAGGTTGGTCACTTTGCCAACCACTGTCCTCAGAGAAGTGTTCAGAATACTCGAGTGCAGAGTCAGCAGATTAGGAGTGGGAATCAGACCCCTCAGAGCAAAGGAAGGCAAAACTATATGCGTGGGAAGCTGAATCACATGAATGCAGGGATCACTCAGAGAGTACCCAATCAGTTTGGTACGTCCTTCATTATCTTAATCCCTTATCCTTCACTCATGGGCTTGGAGCCTAGTGTTCTCTATCCTGCTAAATCCATCCGAATCTCGAGGACGAGATTCTTTTAAGGGGGTTAGATTTGTCACACCCTGAAATTTCCGATTTCAGGATGTGAGTAGGAAAAATAAATTAATAAACAATTTTCTCTCAATTTTAAAATTTTGTTAGCAACTATGTCTTTGCTTAAGGATTTTTAGGAGTTATTTGCATTTTCTAGGCATTTAAATAATTTTAATAATAAAAAAATAAATATAGGAGTTGAGTGTTGCATACATGCTGGTGCATTATTTTTGAGTGTTTGAATTCAAATTGTGTTTGAATTCAAAGTTTGGTTGAAGTTTGAAAAGTGTTTCAAAAAAATTCAAAAAGGATTCTTTTCTTTCCCCTCCCCTTTTTCCTATTTTGGCTCGGCTCGTGAAGCTCCAAGTCCGTCGGACCTCCCTCGTCTTCCTGGCCCAGCTTGCCGTTTCCCCTCCTCCTTCTCCGCTTCTACGCGCGGCCCATTCGAGTTTCGGCCCAGCTAACGGCCCGCCAGCGCCTCTCCTCGCCCGGTCACCGACAGGCGGACCCCGCCCGTCATCCCTTCCGCGGCGTCGCCTCCACGCCGGACTCAAGCCTGAGTCTGAGCCGCACCTGCGTGTGCCGCCTTCCCTTGGCCCGCACGCCAAGGGAGTCTTCCTGGCCCTTTATAACCCCTGCCGCCGCGCCGCCCGTGCCCCGTTTTCCCTAAACCCTAGCCCGCAGTGCGCGCCGCCATAGCTCCAAACCCTAGCCGCGCCGCCGCCGTCGACCTCCGCTTCTGCCACCATTCGGTCGCCGTGGTGTAGCGCCGGAGCTTCGCAAGGTCACAAGGAGGCCGTCGGAGCCGTTTGTTGGCGTCGCCGAGTCTCGCTCCGCCCGCACGATCTCGCTGGAGCCGTTCGTCCCCGCCGTCCGCCTCGCCGAGCCAAGCGCCGAGCCCATCGATGATGGACTATGAAGAAGAGCAAGGAGAACAAGCCGAACCACAAGCAACAGAGGAGATCATCGACGATACCCCCTACCTGAGCTTGCGAGGTACTCGAGAGTAGCAAGCCTACACTGTCCTGAAGGTCCGAGTCTTTGCCCACACCCGAGACTTCGACCTGCACCTCCTGGAGAAAATAGGTATGAACTCTGAGTTCGATTCCATTTGCATGCTCTTGGTTGGGAGGAGTTTGCACCTGTCACAGAGCTAGGCTCTCGGCCCCTCACCATCCAGTTTCTTTTCTCTCTTACCGAGGTGCCAAACGGTATTCTGTTTCGTCTTTTCAGGACCGATTACGAAGTTTTATGGAAAGATCTTAGTCATCTCCTTGGTTTTAGTCATCGTTGTGCTCTTTCTTTGAAAAAGTCTTGTGATGGTTATGTTTAGGATTCTTTCTAGGGAGAAATTTCTGGCCGAGTTGGTGGCGGTAAAATTGTGCCTAGGTGCAACGATATTGTGCATCCTACTCTTAGATTGTGGCACAAGTGGCTCGCCATTACTCTCTTCCCACGAGAAGATGTTCGGCCCATGTGCGTCGATGAGATGATGCTTTTATATGCCGCCACCAAAAGGATTAAGGTCTCCCCCATTAAAGCAATGATTCAACAGTGGTTGACAAACTTTGACATGATAGGTCCTGTTGAGTGTACGTCTTTAGTGACTCGTATTACTCTCAGACTCGGGATTTTAGGCGGGAACCCCGTCCCCTTCGTTGGGACTCCCCGAGCTATCATTGATGAGACATACTTGATCCAGGGGCATATACTTAAGAGGGGCGCAAATGAATCTTTGGTTTTCTTCTTCCCGGGCTATACAAATGAGATCCTGTTACCTAATCCGGGGTTTTAGTTGTATAACTTGTAGTCGTTAACCATTCCCCTTGTTGCACAAGGGGAAGCCCGTTGTACTAGTGTTTCCGACAGGTCCACCAAGAGCACTTCGAGGAGAGCACACATGCAACAGCAATCGCAGCCACCACAGCCACAATCTACTACACCACCTATGGCAGGAGGGGCCTCTGTGGGGTACATAGCCGGGGTAACCCCTGGGTATGCACCCGGTTGGGATCAGCCCATCTACCATGAGGGTGTGAGTAGTATAGCTTGGGCTAGAGCGAGCAGTGATTGGTGGGCTGCACCCACTAGTTCCAGCTCCGGTGGTCCACCTCTGTTTTCATCCTTCAGACGACACTCTTCGGCCTCTGCACGAGAGGCTCAGCTTGATGAGCCCATGGTTCTGCAAGATAATATTTCGGATGATTTATCACCTAAAAATATGAGACATCCATCTTTCTTAAAATTTGGTGCATTTGTTTCTGATGTAAAATATATAAAGAATGCAAAGGAAATAGTTGCTCCGGGTGGAATTTTGTCTCTAATCATCTTTAAGGGTGCAATATTCCATAACGAAGATGTTAAAAAGCCTAGCGGATTTATTTATATTGGCTCTGTGAAAGTGGAAGTCAATTGAAATATTATTGTCATCAGGAAATCTTGGAGTACTGCTCGCTGTATGCTTCATGCTGCTGGAAGGTGACAGGTCCTCAAGTTGATTAGCGTCTTGCCGCAATATTTTAATATGTATTTAGACATTTGCTAGGATTAGTACTAATAGCTTTATTTTAATTAGTATGGGTTGGGCTGAGTCACGTACATGGACCTTGGTTGCGTCATGGTCCAGTCCAAGTTCCTGTGCCTACGGGCACATATATAGCCTATGGCTGGCTTGTAATAGGGTAGGTTGAATTTTATTGTGGATTGTTTCCCGTCGAGCCGCCGCCGCTCGTGAAACCCTAGTGGTTTATCGTTTCGGATCCCTGCGTGGATTTGTGTTGGTGCGTGATCGAGGATTGATTCTCGAACTCTAATTGGTTCCTGTCGGAATCCCCTCTCTGGATCGTGCTCTAATTGGAGTACGGGTTGGAGAATTGATTCTACTCGAATTGCATCAATTGTAAGCTGAGTTAAATCTATTTAATATACTTCTGCTGTTATCTGTCCGAATTTATCATCTGGACTCTACGCAAGTATCTCTAGTTTGCATCTGTCTGGTGGTGTAAACCAATTCGTGGTCTGAACTATAATCTATTCGGAGTACTATTGACCTGTACGACCTGATTGTTTGCCGTGATAATAAGTGGAGTTCAGTTATCATTTGTTTTAATAGGCGTGGGCTACTGCTATTTCCGTTCCAGACTTCTGTCAGCCATTGTTCACTGGAACCATTGTTTGCATTGCTACATCGCTAGTCTGCTATTTTGTGAACCAGTGTCAAACTGCTAGTCTGTCATTTTATTTATTGAAAGTAAAAAAATTCAGAGAAGTCTTAATTTCCGAGAAAAATAAGATTATATTAATTTGCACTGTGAAAGATTGAGATAAACTCTTGGACATCGTAGTCGTGTTCTTATCACGGCCGAACCTAGGTAACCGTCAAGTGGGCCCAGCCTTGGCCAACGGCTCCTAGCGGTTGGGAAACGGCTATCCCACGGTGCGCTGGTCCTTGCTCTATAAATTGGACCCGAGAGGTGGTGTTCTTCACCCATTCAACTCTTTTCACTCAGACTCCCCTCTCTACATCTTTCTCTCTTGGTTTTCCTGGATTTTTTGCTCAAGTTTGGAATCATTAAGTACTCTCTTTATTGTGTTGCTGCAAGTATTGCTATTGGCGGAGCAAGCTCGGCAAGAGTCTCATTCGATTTCACTAATCCATCACCGAGTTGCTTTCGTTGCCCCTTTGTTGTGCTAGCATGAGTTGGGCGGCGAACGCTCTCCGGAGGGTGACACGCTCCCATTCACGGGCAAGCGCAACTTCATCTGTCCCCGCCGAGCCGACGCCGAGCCCATCAATGATGGACTATGAAGAAGAGCAAGAAGAACAAGCCAAACCACAAGCAACGGAGGAGGTCATCGATGACACCCCCTACCTCAGCTTGTGAGGTGCTCGAGAGAAGCAAGCCTACGCTCTCCTAAAGGACCGAGTCTTCTCCCACACCTGGGGCTTCGACCCGCCACTTATGGAGAAAACAAGTATGCACCTCGAGTTTGCTTCTATTTGGCATGCTCTATGTTGGGAGGATTTTGTGCCGGTTACAGAGCTTGGCTGTCGGCCCCTCACCATCCAGTTTCTTTGCTCTTTTACTGAGGAAGCGAACGGTGTTCAGTTTCGTCTTTTCGGGACCGATTATCAACTTTCATGGAAAGAACTTAGTTGTCTCCTTGGTTTTGATCATCATTGTGCTATTTCTTTGAAAAAGACTTGTGAGGGTTTTGTTCGAGATTCTTTCTGGGAAACATTTCAGATCTAGTTTATAGCGGTAAATTTGTACCTTGGTGCAATGATATCGTGCATCCTACTCTTCGATTGTGGCACAAGTGGCTCGCCATCACTCTCTTTCGACGAGAGGATGTTCGGCCCGTGCGCAAGGATGAGTTGATGCTTCTATATGCCGCTACTAAACGGATTAAGGTCTCCCCCGCTAAAGCTATGATTCGGTAATGGTTGATGAATTTTAAGGTGATAGGTCCTATTGAGTGTACATCTTTGGTGACTCGTATTGCTCTTAGACCTCGGGTTCTAAGCGGGAATCCCGTCCCCTTCATTGGGACGCCCCGAGTTCTCATTGATGAGGTTTACTTGATCCAAGGGCATACACTTAAGAAAGGACCATATGATTCTTTGACTTTCTTCTTCCCGAGTTATACAAATCAGATCCCATTACCTAACCCGGGGTTTCAATTGTATAACTCAGAGTCATTAACCATTCCCCTTGTTACACAAGAGGAAGGACGTCGTACTAGTGTTTCAGGCAGGTCCACCAGAAGCGTGGCGAAGAGAGCACACATGCAGCAACAGTAGCAGTCGCAGCCACCACAGCCACAGCCTACTGCGCCACATATGGCAGGAGGGTCCTCTACGGGGTACATGGCCGGGGTAACCCCTGGGTATGCACCCAGTTGGGACCAGCCCACCTACCATCTGGGTGCGAGTAGGACGGCTTGGGCTGACGCGAGGAGAGACCGGTGGGCTACACCCACTAGTTCCAGCTCCGGTGGTCCACCTCCGTCTTCGTCCTTCATATGGCACTCTTCGGCCTCTGCACGAGAGGTTCAGCTCGCGCAGCAGCTGGGTGAGCTCACCGTCCAGGTCACGGGAGTGGAGGAGATGCTGAACACACATGTTGAGGCTAACTCAGCGTGGCAGTGTCAGACTGGCGAGAGGATCGACGCCATGCAGTAGGCACAGCAGCGACAGATAGAGGAGCAGAGGGCTTTCTTTGCGAGTCAGGGTTTCTTCTACCCTCCACCGCAGTGAGCCTGAAGCTAGCTTGGGGGAGGACCCCCCATCCTGAGGTAACTTGTATCTTCCTTTGTTTTCATAATGTCTTATAAATCTGCAAAAATAAAAAGACCAAAAAGATTTATTTGCTTTCATCATCAAGTTTTCTTTAGTTTGCTTTGATATACATAGTAAGAATGCTTTGCCTCTATGGTTGAAATGATGAATAGTTGCTCTGTTTATTCTTCTCATATGTCTTGCACATAGCCTTGTATCCTACCTAAGTTTTGAGTTTGTTGGCTTGCATGTTCAAACCTTAGCTTAAAAACTGTGGGTAGCAAAAAGCATGATCCATGCCTAAGATTGTTGTGAGACATGATATGGTATAATAGAGTGCTATGATCTTGTACCTAGTGATGCTTGACATCCAGAGTTTTCCTTTTTGAAGAAATCTAAACATGATGAGTTCCTCCATGTTGAGCATTTCCTATCCAAGGCCATATGTAGATTCTAGCTCTTGTTAGCCTCCACATATGCAGCTTGTTCTCTCATTGAGCTTTGTCAAATTGTTGTGACCCTTGTTAGAACTCATACTCCCCTGATCAAGATCACGCACACGTTCATGCTAAAACTTCTACACTGGAAGTTAGCATTAATTGTTTGTTCCATTTGCTTATGCATTCTTCCACAAATAAAACTCTATACATCTTTGTGTCATTCATCCCTCTCCGGATATCTCCAAAAGAGACAAAGGGCTAGTTAAAAAAAAGAAAAAAAAAGAAAGAGAAGCATGCTCAAAGCATGGCAAAATAAAATAAAGAGAGCTAGCCCAAGTCTCGAAAAATTCCAAAAGGAGAAAAGGGGATTCATATGTGCAAGAAAAAGAGTTCGACCATGTAGATGGTAATAACTAGTACCTACTCCGGGGCTAGTGTCCACCTTACCATCAACCCCTCATTTTTCATATAGAGTATGGTAATATCTAGCACCAATTTCCGGGCCTAGTATACACCTTACCATGATCATTATCATCACACACATATGCACATCTTGATCAGGATGTATGTTTGTTTCTTCCAAAGATCCGATTTTTGACTTAGCAAAATATGAGAGACAAGTATGCCACATTTCTTCCCTACCAACAGCTCCACATAAGCCTATTAGGAGTAGGATGTGAATAAAGGCAACTTAATGCCTTGGTGAGGAACCATACACTTTGAGAGATCCAAGAGTATCATTTGAGGAACTCTGATTTTCTTTTGAAAACTTTGAAAAACCTCCGGATTAATAGCTGATCAAGGTATGAGTGATTATGCATTTACTATACAACCATTCTATCTCTCAACCGCCCAAGGTAGGTGAAGCTACAAGCCCCACATCATCAAGCGAATGGTAAGAACATTTCCAACTTGTTCAACTCTTGGTAGAATACTTTGTTGTATGTTTGCCATAAGTTAACGATACAACATCACAGCAACTCCTGATCAACCACCCTATGTCCTTAATGTCTTGCTTCGAGACGAACAAGAGGTTAGCTTGGGGGAGTTTGTTGACGGCTGTTAAGTACTACTTTCAGCCATCAATATTCTCACATAAATGGAGGCATATGCATTTATTACTTGCATTTTGGTTTGAATAATGTAGTTCCACTTGTTCTTGGAGATTATTTGTATGTAGGTGAAATAAGCATAAAAAGAGATGGAAACCCACCTTCTATGGAATGATCCATGCCAACTCAGCTGAGGAGGTGGCTGCCACACTAATTCTTGGTGGCATCCACGTCACTGATCCAAGGAAGGCACTCACCGACAAATCAGAGAGTGACACATGGACTTCACAATGATTCATGGGCCCACCTAGGATTCCAAACAAGCCATGCACCGGGGAAAGCTTAGAGGGCCCACCTGCAAGCCACCACGAGGAAGCACACCAGGTGGGGCCGCCCTAGATGGTCGGCCAATCCTAGGATGCATTGGTCACTTGATGCATTCCCGGGTGTTTTGAGCCAATTTTGTGCTCCGAGCAAACTTGGTCCTTGCCTATAAATAGAAGGGGAGGGGCTCTCATTTCACACAGACACATCTCTCTTGACTCTCCTCTCACGTTCAGTTTCCAAGGCTAGGGGGTAGGCTAGAGTAGCTCTTATTCAGGTTCCAAGTCTACTTGGGAGTCTAGGTACGAGTTCTCTTGTATCTTTATTTCTATGTATGACTTTGATCTACTTCAGTTATTTAGCTATTTCATATAAAGTTATGGTAGATCATATGATTGATATGTTCTTGAGTTCATTCCTTGTTCATGATTTAGAGGCTCGTGTTCTTCGTGAACACTACCATTCGATCCAGTTGAGGGGTGATTTACTCATTCCTTATGTGTTTGTTCATAAGTTAGAGGCTCGTGTTCTTCACGAACACGACCCTTTGATCTTGTTGACAAGACATAAGAGAGGTCGTATTCGTTCGTATGACTAGCCCTAGTTTTATCTTGTTTGATAGCAATGTTGTGTTACATGAAGTTTGTGTTTAAGCTACGGTACTCGATCTAAGTTGACCAGTCTTCTGGTGGCTTCATCCTGGGTCACAATAGCCCGGGCTGGGTGAAGTCTAGCAGCAATGCAGGCATGGTTCCTGGGTTGTGTGGCTACGTTAGTTATGAGCTTGCCCCCCTTAACGATTGAGGTAGGCCGCAGTGGTGACAGCTGTTGGACCCTTTGAAACCTTCCGCGCTGGGGTATTGCTTTAAGAGTCTAAAGGATAGTTTCACAGAGTGCTGGTCGTCGCGGGCTATCTCCTCGTTTGTACCTGGGTGCTGAACCTTCCTCTCATGCAATGCTTTATGCTTATCTCTTGTATCATCTAACTCTGTATGTTTAGTACCATAGAACCAAGAGCTAGCTTCGTATGTCCCCCCTAAGCCGTAGTGTGCTAGTGTAGAGATAGATCAGAGTGTGTGTCACACTACCCTTATCATATCATTTATCTTACCCTTGTCTTTGAGTTGTTGTCTTCTATATCTATCTCTGGGTTTACATTCAGTGCAAAAGCATAAGTCTTGATAACCGCCATTGCCTTCCACATATACGATACCCTTAGAACACTCACTTCCCTGGGGAAATGCTACAATGGTTTATCTATGCCCTTGCAGATTCGTTCATGATCGTTAGATTTACCTTTGGCAAGTCTTTATGCTCACTCTAACTTGGCGTCGTTAGTAGTGACGTTAAGAAATGCCAACAAGCGGTTCAAGGCCGATGCTTGCACGTGGGGTTTGGTGGTTTTCCCACAAAACCATCGGTGGACGATTTCTTGGTTTGGGCCTCAAAACCAAATCCGGAGGCCCGATGCAATGGAGACGGTGATCCGGGAGCATCAGGAAGCTTCGAGGCGGGGACACATGGCGTGATCGCGGGGCTTGCGTCGAGGCTAAGCAAGTACGCGGTGGAAGCGTGCCCGCTCGATGGGAATATCCGAAGACTTGACCAAAATGCCCCTCAGGGGTGTGTATCTTCGTTTTATGTTGTAGGGGTAGTGTTGACGGCTGATAATTACCACTTTCAGCCCTCAATATTCTCACATAAATGGAGGCATATGCATTATTTACTTGCATTTTGGTTTGAATAATGTAGTTCCACTTGTCCTTGGAGATTATTTGTATGTAGGTGAAATACCCCTTAAAAGAGATGGAAACTCACCTTGTATGGAGAAACCATGCCAACTCAGCTGAGGAGGTGGCTGCCACCAAGGGAAACATGGCATTCCACATCATTGATCCAAGGGAGGCACTCACCGACGAATCAGAGGATGCCACATGGACTTCACATGGATCAAAAGGCCCACCTCGGATACCAAATCAAGCCATGCACCGGGGATGGATCAGAGGGCCCACATGGCAGCCAACCAGAGGAAGCACACCAGGTGGGGCCACCCTAGGGGCCGGCCGACCCTATGATTGGCCGAACCGATCTAGGGGGCACCCATCTGGTCCCTCCACATGGTGGTTGCTCATTGGTCACTTGCTGCATCCCGGGGTGTTTTGGAGCACTTTGAGCCTCCGAGCAAGCCTGGTCCTTGCCTATAAATAGAAGGGGAGGGGCTCCCATTTCCCACACACCACTCTCTCATTCTCCTCTCACTTTTAGTTTCCAAGGCTAGGGGGTAGGCTAGAGCAGCTCTTCTTCAGGTTCCAAGTCCACTTTGGAGTCTAGGTATGAGTTCTCTTTTATCTTTATTTCATTGTATGACTTTGATCTACTTCAGTTATTCAGCTATTTCATATAAAGTCGTGGTAGATCATATGCTTGATATGTTCTTGAGTTCATCCTTTGTTCATCATTTAGAGGCTTGTGTTCTTCATGAACACTACCTTTTGATCCCCTTGAAGGGTGATAAACTCATTCCTTATGTGTTTGTTCATAAGTTAGAGGCTTGTGTTCTTCACGAACACGACCCTTTGATCTTGTTGACTAGACATAAGAGAGTTTGTATCCGTTCCTATGTCTAGCCTTAGTTGATCTTGTTAGATGGCATGAGAGTGTTGCATGAGGTTTGTGTTCAAGCTACGGTACTCGGTCTAAGTTGACTAGTCTTTTGGTGGCTCTCACCCTGGGTCACAATAGCCCGGGCTGGGTAAAGTCTAGCAGCAACACATGCATGGTGCCTAGGTTGTCTGGCTACGTTAGTTATGAGCATACCACGCGTAACGATAGAGGAAGGTCCGCAGTGGTGACAGCTGTTGGATCCTGTGCAACCCTGCGCGCTGGGGTACCTGCTGTAGGAGTCTAAATTCTAGTTTCACAGAGTGCTGGTCGTCGCGGGCTAGCTCCCCGTTTCTACCTGGGTGCTGAACCTTACCCTCTCATGCAATACTCATGTCTATCTCCTGTATCTTCTAGCTTTGTATGTTTAGTACATTAAAACCTAGAGCTAACTCGTATGTTCCCCCTAAGCCGTAGTGTGCTAGAGTAGAGGTAGATCTTAGTGTGTGTGTCACACTACCCTTTATATTTTTTATCTTACCCCTGCCTTTGAGTTTGTTGTTTCCTATATCTATTTCGTAGTTTACATTCAGAGCAAAAGCATAAGTCTAAGATATCCGCCATTGCCTTCCATGGATACGATACCCTTGGAGTATTCTCCTTCCTTGGGGAAATGCTACAATGGTTTATCTGTGCGCTTGCGGATTCGTTCATGATCGTTTAGATTAACCTTTGGCAAGTCTTGATGATCACGCTAACCCGGCGTCGTTAGTTGTCAAATTAAGAGGTGCCTACAAGGCATTTCTTGGTGTTGTCACTAAGGATGGATTCCAGATCTGTTCTTAAAGTGACAACGCTACGAAATGCCAACAAGTAGCATGGTCATTTGCCTCCTCCGGTGGACTTCGTATATATAGCGGAGAGGTGAATGGCATCTCGCTCTCTCTCTAGCTCTCCCTCCCCCGGTAGTTCGCTTTGGACTGCTTCTTTTCCCAATATTTCCTTAGGGTAGATTCTTGTATAGACTCTGACCTCTGGATGTATGGAAGGATTCGGCGTTGTGATGATTTCCCTCTCCTAGTTCCTTGTGATTTTCGTGTCATTTTCAGAGCTATTTTTGGGTGTTTTGTTCTTCGCTCAATTCATTGATTTGAGGGTGTTTTTCCTTGGATTTCATTGAGGGGATCATGGGTGGATGCCTTGTGCATCTTTGGGTGTGATCTTGACCCCTCAAACGCTAGGAAATTCCTTCGATGCGCGAGGTGGTTCGTGTGATCCGCGATTCCTGATGATTTATTGAGTTAGGGGTTGAGATTTTTGGGGCATAGCTTCACCTAGTGACGCTTCTCATCTACCCCAAATCTTGTCTCAAGAGCTCAAGCGGTTTGGGAGATCCGGTGATGTCTTGGTGGAGTTGACTTCGTGAGTTCCCTGTTTCTGGTTCTGTTCGTGGCTTGCGGACAGTCCGCCATGCTGTCGCGGACAATCCGCACGCCTAAGGTTTGTCACGTGTTCGTCACCAGTTCGTGCGAGCTCGCGTTTTGATCCTCCGTGTGCTTAGGGTTTTGTTGCAGACAGTTTTGCAGACAGTCCGCCTGTCCATGACGAACGGTCCACGTGGGAGAAGTTCAGTGAGTTTGTGCTAGAGCTTTGGCCGGACGGTCCGCTGGTCCTACACAGACGGTCCGCGACACTAGGGAACAGTCCGCGTAGCTCGGCTAGACAGTCCGATTTTCTTGGTGCGTCTCTGGTGGTTCAGGTGCTTATTTTGGATAGTCCGCGGCAGCCTTGCGGACAGTCCGCCCCAGCCTGGCGAACAGTCCACCCGTACTACATGGACGATCTACGCTTAGTCTGTCCAGATTTGGCTAAGTGCTTGATTCTTGTTTAGTGCTTCCGCTCTTTATTTCATAGCTTGCCTCTTGTCACACCCAGTTTTGGAAGCAAAACCAAATAATAAATTTACATGTGTCCAGGATCATGTTTACACATGCAAATGACATAGTGAAGTACCAAAACGCAATGTCGTAGCGTATTTATTATTATAGACCGAATGCCAATTATTCTATTACACCATACGAGTAGCTAAACAGCGCAAAAGTAAACGAGGTCGTCCACCACAGGCAGTCGACTGGGGAACGAGCCTAGAACTCCTCAAAGTTCTCTGGAAAGTCTTCAAAGCGTCTGTCTGAGCAGCAGTCCGGGTAGTCTAGTTGCAAGATAAAAAATCAACAAGCATGAGCACATGTCATACTAGTACAACATGCAAGGCCTTTTTAGTGGATGGCTGACATGGTTAAAGCGGTAAGCACTTTTAGTTGGTCAAGTTTTATTAAGCATTTGATTACTAGCAAATGAAAGTATATACCAACCCAAAAAATTAACATATGCAGCAAGAATAAGATGTAATGCACAAATTTAAGTCCATCTTTCATAAGTTACTCATGTGAGCGTCCAGGCCGCTCGTAACCATCAGCACGGCTAACCGGTTAGTTTACACTTTGCAGAGGTGGCACATCTATACCCACAAGTCGCGTAAAAGTTCTAAGAACTATGAACCCAACTATGTTGTGCAAAAGTAGGCACAATACCAGACTACCTACGTGTGGTTGCATAGGGACGCTACGAGGCCTTTACAAAGATTCTCTATTATGAGCTGCTCGCTAGGGTTCATGACAGCGCAATGCATAACCCTCTCTCGAGACTGCGAAGCTACCACAGAGCAGATCAGCCTGAGGGCCAAGCTATACACCAACTACTGGCACCCCCTCGCCCTTATCAGGTAAAGCGTACACATACTAGGGTTTCTAATTATTTGGCCAAGAAAGACATTTGTCTTGTGGTCGCACTGTTGTCCTGGGTGATTCTTCATGTTCTGATTAACATAAAGGTGGTCTTGTTTAATGATGATAAAGCATAAATAAATCAAATTAACTTTGTTGTTCATTACGAACCACCATCAACCCACAGTTAGCAACTAAGCATGTACTACCCAACAAAAGTAAAACACCCAGGTTATCAAGGCACATGGTAAATCAAAACTAGTCGAACCTTAATCATAGGGACCCATCATATTCATGCAAGCAAAAGTAATCAATGGTGTAACTAAAATGCATGTTGTATAGGTAAAAGGGGCATGCAGCAAGGACTTGCCTTCCACGAACTCCGGTTGCTGCTCAAAGTCTTCAAACTCTTCAAGTGCAGTGTAATCCACGTACCGATCGTCTTCTACGCACCACATCATATACATACAAGCAAGCAATGGAATAAAATAAGAAAAAAACATCAAACAGTACTAACAGAACAAAACAAAGGCATAAAACTGTTCTACACTTCGATACGATCGCGTGGATCTAAAGAATGCTAAAAACGGAGCTAAAACACGTATTATACAGCTAAAACAAGGTACAGGGGCTTATATGCGAGAAAACAGGGCTTACAGGGGTCTAACTGCTAAAACCTGGGGGCTAAAACCTAATTAAACATGTAAACTTGAGGTCTACAGCATAAGACTCAAGATCTGGACCTCAGGTGCTAAAACCAGGAAACTCAGGGTTTAAAACGTAAAGAAAAGGATCTAAACGTAAGGATCTTTAAACGGTGGGAGGGCCGGCTTGCGAAACTAAAAAGATCAGGGGCTTTTCTGCAAAACGGTGCTGCAAGGGCTAGTTGACCAGTACGCTGACCGGTTTGACTCTAGTCAGATCTAATCTGAGCGGCAGCGCGCGGCGGCAGAACTCGCCGGCGAACGCGGAACTTGAGCTAGGGGGCTCGATTGGGAGTGCGGCTTGCACCAGGATGTAGCGGGCGACGTGAGAGATCGATCTGAGGCGATAGGGTGGATGCACGGGTGACGACGGTGGCTTGCGGCTCAATATGGTGGACAGCAGCGAAATGCCAACTCCAGCGAGTGCGTGCAAGAGACGTAAAGCAAGGGGACATGAACAAGCGGAAACGACGACTTGCTCACCTCCTGGCGAACCTCCGGAGCAGCTCCTCGTCGTCAGGAAGGCGGCACAGAGCAAGATCGACAGCAGCAGCGTGGCTAGGTCTTGCAGTGGTGGTGCCGGAGACCTAGGGCTAGGGTTTGGGAATCAGGGCCACGAGGTACGGCGGCAGGGCTTAAATAGCCCAGGGGGACCGCACCTTGGCGTGCGGGCCATGCCAAAAGGCGGCGCGGGACTCGGACTCGGTGCGGCGCGCATCCGGCTCGGAGGCGGACGGTGGAGAGGGATGACTGGTGGGGCCTGCCTGTTGGTCGCAGCGGCACGTCACGGAGTGATGCGGGCCGAGCTGGGTCAACTGCTAGCTGGCTGCAAAATTGAAGGGTGACGAGCAAGCGTGGCAAGGGACTTCGGGGTGCATCGCCGAACTTCTGGATCAAAGCCGGATGACAGAGCTGGGCTGACTGGCCGACGAGCTGCGGGCGAACCGAGCCAGGGACTTCAGGGAGCTTCGATGGACTTTTGCTAGCAGGCTGAACCAAAATAGAAGAAAAGGGGAAGGGGAAGGTAGAGAAGGGTTTTGGGGATTTAAAAAAACAAACACTTTGAATTCAAATTCAGATTTGAATTCTAACACCCAAAAATAGTGCACCAGCATGTATGCAACATTCAACTCCTATAATTTAATTATTTTATTAAAGGAAATTAATTAAATGCCTAGAAAATTAAATACAACCTTATAGTCCTTATGCATAGGTATTGTTGCTAGCAAAATTTTATTAAAACCACAAATTTAAATTTAGGGTGTTACAAATCCTACCCCCCTTAAGATGAATCTCGTCCTCGAGATTCGGATGGATCAGCAAAGAGATGAGGATAGTCTTCCTTCAATTCCTCCACTGTACTTTCCACATCCTGATCACCCGGTTCCTCGTAACCCGTGCTAGAGTATCCAAAATCTTGATTGGATGTTCATTATAGGTAAGGTCAATGGCTCCTTATCATGCGGCTGCAATCCCTTTTTCAGCTGAGAGATATGGAACACATTATGCACATCTAAGAGCTGATTTGGCAACTCCAACCTGTAAGCTACCTCTCCCACTCTCTCAGAAATCCTAAAGGGTCTGATAAAGCGAGGTGACAACTTCCCTTTAACCTTGAACCTGCGTAAACCTCTGATCGGTGATACTTTGAGATACACATAATCGCCCTCGTGAAACACCACGTCTCTCCTCTTCGTGTCAGCATACTTCTTCTGCCTAGACTGAGCAGCTCTCAAGTTATCCCTGATGATCTGGACCTGCCTTTCAGCCTCCTTAATAACATTAGTCCTAAACAATCGACTCTCTCCTGTCTCACTCCAGTACAACGGGGTCCTGCACTTCCTCCCATACAAAGCCTCAAAGGGTGCCATCTTCAGACTAGCCTGATAGCTGTTGTTGTAAGAGAACTCCGCCTATGGAAAACTCTTATCCTAGCTACCTCCATGCTTAAGAGCACAGGCTCTCAACATGTCCTCAAGAATCTGATTAGTCCTCTCTGTCAGTCCATCTGCTTGTGGATGATAAGCTGAGCTGAAATTCAACACTGTATCCATAGACTCATGAAGCTTCTCCCAAGAGCGTGACGTGAACTGAGTACCTTTGTCAGACACTATCTTCTTAGGCACACCATGCAGACACACAATTCTGGACATGTACAACTCTGCTAACTTTGCTCCCGTATAAGTGGTCCTTACTGGTATAAAGTGTGCTACTTTGGTAAACCAATCCACAATAACCCATATAGAATCATAGCCATCCCGAGTACGAGCTAACCCAATGATGAAATCCATACTGATCTCTTCCCACTTCCACTCTGGCACCTTCAGTGGCTGAAGCAATCCAGCTAGCCTCTAGTGTTCAGTTTTAACTCAATGACAGGTATCACACAATGTTACATGAGAGGCCACATCCCTCTTCATCCCATACCACCAATATCTCTGCTTAAGATCCTGATACATCTTAGTGCTACCTGGATGATGGAGTAAGCAGAATCAAGGGCTTCCTTCAAGATGTTCTCACGCAGATCTCCCACATCGGGCACACAAATTCTGTTCCTAAACCATATGGTTCCCTGATCATCCTCTGTGAAATCTGGGGCCTTGCCCTTCACCATGGTTATTCTGATCTCCCTAATCTCAGCATCCTCAAGCTGTGCCTGACGAATCTCCTGCTCCAATGCAGACTCTACCTCCAAGGTAACTCCCTGAGTCTATGCAACCATCCCCAAGTTGAGCTTCTCAAACTCCTTCATCAGTTCTTCAGGCAACTGGAATGTGAGTGCCATATTGGCCTGTCCCTTCTGACTCAAAGCATCTGCAACTAGATTAGCCTTCCCAGGATGGTAGTGTATCTCCAGATCATAATCCTTGATCCGCTCCAACCATCTGCGCTGTCTCAAGTTTAAGACCTTCCGAGTGAAAATGTACTTCAGACTTTTATGATCTGTGTAAATCTGGCTCTTGGTCCCCATTATGTAGTGCCTCCAAATCCTCAAAGCATGAACCATAGCTGCCAACTCTAGATCATGGGTAGGATAATTCTGCTCATGTTTCCGCAACTGTCTCGATGCATAAGCTATAACATGTCCCTCCTGCATAAGAACACAACCAAGACCCTGTCGAGACGCATCACAGTAGATATCAAAGCTCTTCTGTAGATCTGGCATCACTAGCACTGGGGCGGTAGTCAATCTCTTCTTTAGCTCCTCGAAGCTAGCTTGACATGCTTCAGTCCACTTGAACACCCTATCCTTCTCCAGTAGTGATGTGAGAGGCTTCACTATCTTAGAGAACCCTTTCAATGAACCTGCGATAATACCCTGCAAGACTGAGAAAACTCCTGATTTCCTTGACTGTCTGTTGACGATCGAAAAGTGCTACTTTTACACCATCAATACCTGTATAAAATAAGTGTAAAAGGATCATCAACACTAGAATAGGGCTGATACTGATGATTTCCACAAGTGTTGGTGTTTCTAGCTTTTGTTGCAGGATGCACCAAAATAAGTGCCAAATGGTACAGTTGAGAGCAAGTAGTCAAATGGCTATTAAAGGACAACATCATAAATATCCTCAAATGCCAATTTGGGCTGCACCATTGCGACGGGCTTGTCGAGATGATCGGAATGGATATATTATATGTCTACTTCAGAGTCCGGATGGGAAAGATATGCACAAGACAAGATTATACTCTCGATATCCTGTGGGCCCGGTGGGACCCACACCAGACCACGTGGCGACGTGTGCCACATTGGATGCCATGTGTCCATGACACCTCATCAATCCATGTGAAGCAACTCCCGACGAATCAGACACCGCCACGTGTGCAGCACAAGGATCCAAGAGCCCACCGGGGACCCAAACTGCATCAAAACTCCGCATGCACCTGGGAAAGACCGTGGGACCCACATATCAGCCTCTCAGAGAAAGCACACGACGAATCTTGCCAAAGAAGGTTCGGCCGAACCCCGGATCGGCCGCTCCCCTTTTGTCTCCGTTCATCTCCTGCTTCCACGTGGTCGTCCCCCATTGGTCCTAAGGCGTAGCTCGGTGTGTTTTGGAGCACTAGGAGCCCCGGAGCTAGCCTCTCCCTCCTCTATAAATAGGAGGGGAGGGGCTCTCATTTGGAACACACACTTCTCCTCCTCCTCTTCATTTTGGCTTGGAGCCTCTCTCTTTAGGAGAGGAGAGCTCTTTGTATAGGATTAGTGCTACGATTGAGGTGGGGGGCTTGAGGACATGTCATGTTCATGACATCTTCCTCAAGAACGATCCTCAGCGGTGCCTTTGTTCTTCAACTAGACTAAAGTGAGTATTTTGACATTTCCTATTTAGACTAAAGTCGTATGCATGCTTAGTTGCTTTGTTCTTGTGTTCTTCGTTTGTTCTTGGTTTAGAGGCTTGTGTTATTCGAACACAACCCTTTCGATCTAGTAGACTTAGATCATAAGTTTGCATCTAGTTTGCCCGCTTGTCTATTAGAGTAAAGTGAAGCTTCTGCATGTCTCTAGTTAGATCAACGTGCATTCGTGATCTTGCATGAGTGATACAGCATACCTTGAGCTAGTGCCAGTATCTCCCTCGCGAATTCGTAGTAATAGTCAGTGGTGTAGACGTGGTGTCTGGGCCATAAGCTATCCTTCGAAGACCATGTACGTTTGTAGCGTAGTGGTAGGCCGCAGTGGTGACAGCCTGTTGGACCCTTTGCAAACCCTCTGCGTCGCGTATCGAGTTGGGCTCGTTGCCAGCACATTGGCCTCTCCCTGAAAAGTTAGGATGTGCTTGGTGCCCGAAGTGAGTGTTATACCTGAGAGACCGTAACTAGACTCTACGCTCGGTCGAGGCAGATCCTTTCTACCAATCCTATCAATCAGTGTTGTGTCCTTGGACCATCTATACTAGAGTAGGAGATAGTGCACATCGTTCCTTGGATTCGATACCCTTGGATTACTCTCCTTCCTTGGGGAAGTGCTACAGCGGTATTTCTATGCACTTGCGGTATACCCGGTTGTTCTTATACGCTCCCTCTACGTGTACAACTAGTGGTGATGTTAACAAACACCAACAAGCATTTCTGGCGCCGTTGCAGGGGAACGGTTGCTGTATCTATCTTTGAACCTAGTGGTCGTTGTATTTATCTTTTTGGTTTTCTTCTACCTTCACCCCCGTTATGTCACACCTGTTTTTCCAAAGAAAACCAAGTGCAGATCTATATGCATGCCAGGATCAAGTTCCATGCATATAGTTGACATAAGTGAATAACAGTACAGTATCACGTAAGGAAAAAGAAAGATTATCAGAGATTTACGCTTTATCCTGGAAACAAAGGCTCCAAACATCACCGACAGTCGACTGGGGTTTGCGTACGCCTAGCACTACTAACATCTTCACAACAACTTCATAGCAGCTTCCTCTTTCTGAGCAACATTGTTTATAGCAAGGGTGAGCACATGCCGTATTCAGCAAGTGTGGAGAAAGTATGAATGCAAAGGCTTATCAAGGAAAGGCAGACAGGTTGACTGCATTAAGCACTTTTAGTTGATCAAATTTTATTAGCACCTGATTACTAATAAGATATAAGTATATACCAACCCACAATTAACTTATAGAGATACGCCATAAGCATATGGCTAACATAACCATAACCACGATTTAAGTCCATCTTCAAGTTCAATTATCATGTGAGGGTCCAGGTCGCTCGTGACCGTGAGCACGGCTAATCGATTAGTTTTAAACTCTGCAGAGGTTGTACACTTTCACCACAAGCCGTGTCCCCCATATATGCTTGGGTTAATTACTCCCTTAAACACTTCCGAGGTGAGTGGCATGGGTTTCACTATGAGGCCTTTACAAAGTTTCCCCAGTGTGAAGCAACCCGCGAAGGTTCCAAGCTGCCGCAAAGCATAAAGTCCCCTAGTAGGCGACGTGTCTTAGCAAAGCACACTCCCCACTAGAGCGAGTCTATACCTCAACTAACGCTTCCCCTTGCCCTTATCAGGTAAGGTCACCCCAACACCAGAGTCCCTAATTAATTAGCCAAGACAGAGCCATATGTCTTGTGGTTGCACTGTTTTCCTGGGTGGTCGCTCCATGTTCCGATTAAACATTGTGATCTTGTATTAACCAAAGATATAGCATAAAAGTAAAGCAAGTTCATCATTATTGTTGTTCATTAGAACCACCATAACCCAAAGTAGAGCTACTAAGCAGTGCTACCCAACAGAAAGGTAAACTCAGGTTGACAAGGAATAAAGGTAATAAAGACTAGGATGAACCTTAATAGGACCCATCAGTATTAATGCAAGCATATGCAATGAGTGATTAAACACATTATTAGGACAAAAGAACAAGGACACACTTGCCTTTAACCAAAGTAGTGATGTTGCTCAGAATGTCTTCATCTCTTGCTCTTCCAAGTTCTTGAACCACGTTCAATCTACTCGCATCAATCATTGAGCACAAGCATACAAAGCAAACAAACAAGCATACTAAGAACAAAGCACCAATCAAAAGAGAAGCTTTAAAAGAACGTGCTAAAGGATAGGCTCGACGCTAAAGATCACTGAAGCACTCAGACTGTGCTAAGATAAGGGAAAGACTTGGTTAGTTCTATGAAGAACACTGGGCTTGAGCAAGAACTAAGGTCAAAAGATCTGGAACTTGAAAGGAGACTAGCTTTATAACAGAGACACACTGAGACAGAGCTTTGATAAAGAACGTCTACCGATTGATTTGCACATATGTGAGAGAACAAAACCATGAGCTAAGGTTTATTTTAATTAGTAAAAATATGTAAAGGATATTTCATAAAGAAAATACCCTAAGTTGGAATTAATGCAATATTATATTTTATTTATAAAACCGGTGTAAAGAACTATTCAAGTTTTATTTATAAAGATTCATATATGAATTATACCAATTTAAACATTTAATGTAGAAAAGGTAAACTATATGAACAATCTAAATGAAACTTTATGATTCGAGTAGACCATATTATTATCCAAAACATTATGGCATTAGCATTAATCCAATTAATATTTATTGCAAAAACCGGTGTAAAAGCCTATCAACTTTTAATTAGAAAAGTTTAATCAATTATTAAGCAAATTAATATTTGACTTATGAAAAACCGGGTAAAAGATCTAATTAGATTTTATTTATAAAAACATATGAGATAAACATTAATAAAATTAATATTGATTATGAAAAACGGGTATAGATCTATATTGCTTTTATTTATAAAGGCATGTATAACTAGGCATTAATCAAAATTAATATCAAATTTATTTTTCAGAAAACAAACATGATGAAAACTCACCACTAACACATGCTTCACATTATTATGAACCTAACGCAACTTGAACGGATGAAAACGGATCTAAAACGAGAAAGATATGGACTTTTAAAGGTGTAGGGACCTAGATGTAAAGATCAGGAACTTCCAGGGGCTTAACTGTGAAAAGACAGGGGTATATACATAATTATGTATAAAAACCCTAGGGCTTATTCACAAAAGTTCCCGGATGGATTGGATCTGGGGAATCTAAAGCTCCAAGAGGTTATCTAGAAGATTGCCAAGACTCACAAAAGAGATCTCGATATTTCAAGGATCTGCAGGGGCTAAGAGGCAAAACGGCATCTTCTTCCACCTCTTGACAGGGACGAGCAGGGACTTGGCCGGCGGGTCTGGTGGCCGGCATCACCAGCGCTCCGGCGACCGAGAGCCTCGGGCGAGGTGGGGAAAAGGAAGAGGTGCTCGAGGGGAACTCAAGGGCGTGCTCACCTTGGAGGGGGAGAGACGGCAAGCAGCCGGCGGCGTGGGGCATGGTCGGCCGGTGGTGGCTCTATGCAGCAGCCTTTCTCAGGTGGTCCTCCAGCTATGAGGAGCGGCAGAGGAGATCCAGATCGACTCGGCGAAGCTCCTGGCATTGTTGGATTGCTCCGGGGACTTAACTTCGGCGGACGGCGCAACGGCCGGCGGCGGCTCGGCTTGGCGGCGCAGACTCCAGCGGCGGCGCGGTTTTGCTCGGCGGGTGGCGCTGGAAAAGCAGGGCTGGGGCGAGCAGGGGCTCATGCGCGGCTATAAAGGGGCGCGGACGCGAGGAAGCCGTGCCGTGTGTGGCACGGACGCCAAGGACGGGGGAGCGTCGGACTCCGGCGGAGTCCCGGCCGGGGCAGAGCAGCATGGGCCCGGATGGGTTTCGCCGGGCCTCAGGCGGGCTGGACGGGCCACGGCTTGGGGTGGATTGAAGCGTGGGCCGGGCAAACGCAAAACGAAGGTGCTGGACTGCCCAAGCGGAAGAGATAAGGGAGCCTTGCTGGACTTTGCGAACGGGCCGATTCTGCGGACTGAGTGATGGAGTACAGGGGGCGGAAGCAAACTTTGTTTGATGGGCTGAAAGAGAAACTAGGCCGAAAGAGGAGAAGGAAAAAGAAAAAGAAAAGGAATTTCTTTTTATTTTCAGAATTTATTTCGGGAAAAGAATAATCTAGAAATAGCTAGATAATTCATAAAAGCCACGAAAAATACTCCAAAAATTCCAAAAAATTTAGGAAAATTCCCAGAGCTAGATTGGAACACGAACAACCCAAATAAAACATTTGGAGCTCATGAAAAAGATTTTAGAGCCTTCTAATAAATAGAAAATGCTCAGAGAAATTGAGAATAAACTCCAAAAAAATCCGGAAAATTCTCGGAAGGGTTTGGTCAACATCTAAGCGTGTTTTGAAAAGCTTTTGCACTCATGAAACACCAGATGCATCGGCATGAATGCAACACTCACATAACCATTAATTTACTTTCTGAAAAACAAACAAAGGTTTTTCCTATACTATATTTCATGTAAAGAAAATAAATTTTGGAAAATTTTAATATTGAGAGAAATCTTTGTTTTAATTATTCCTCCTATTCACATCCTGAAATTGGAAATTTCAGGTTGTGACACATTACCCATCAGATATCCTTTTTTGTTTCTTTCCTTCTACCTTTACCCCCGCTACCCATGGTGAAGCTTTCTTGTAAAAGCGTCACTACCCCCAGGGATGAGCTCCCAGAGCCACCACCTTCAGTGCGCCTTTTTCTCACATCTGGCTGTGAGCACCTCCCTGTGACGATCGATATCATTCGGTACACTATCTTCTCTGGTTTACCGAGCGAAAACCAATACTACCATGTTCGTGACTTCGAGAACTTGTGTTCTCTTATCTACACTTTGGGTATGACTTTGGATACCTTCTAGTGGAAGTTGTTTCCGTACTCTCTTGTAGGGAAGGCGGAGCAATGGTACACATATACCGTGGGTAGCATGAACGATAGTTGGGAAGAGCTTCGAGACAAGTTTTGCCTTGAGTTCTTCCCTCCATCTCTTGTCGCTGCTCTGCTGGAAGATATCCATTGTTTTCAACAGAAAGAGAAGGAAACGATAGAAATGGCCTGGTCTAGATTTACATGCCTAGTGTATTCTGGACCTCCCTTATCGATGACTGATTCTCAGTTGCTTCGCAAATTTTATGATGGTCTCGACAAAAGGTCTATCTGTCGTCTTGACTTCGGAAAGCCATTTCTTGAGAGGGAACCGACTAAAGGTTGGAGTTTCCTGAACACCTACTTCGAAGATGATCCCATATCCTACCAAGAGGAATCCGAGTCAAGCCATTAGAGTCCCTCAACATCCAAGTCCGAGTCTTCATCTTCAGAATCCCAAGACTTGTCTGTTGAGCCCTCTCCTGAACCCCAAACACCGAAGGAAGAGGAAATTCAACCTTCGGTGTTCACTTGCAAATTCGAGGATGACCCATCTAGAAATCTTTCAGACACCTCGAATTCTGTTGATGCCCAATTAGGGGAGGATCCTTATTCTGTCCATACCGATCATTCTAGAAATCTTTCGAAAGAACCTTCCCTTAGGCCTGCGGTGCCTCCTCTACCTCCTGATCCTCCTGACTAAGCGTATCCTAAGGAGGCTATGAGAGAGGAATGGTCAGAGGGAGTGACACGATTTTTCAAGGCAACTTGGAATAGCTCACCTTCTCTGGTTGTCCCTTGCTCTATCAGAGGCACTGTCATAGAGGCCTATTGTAAGCCCATCATGGAGGTTAACATTTTGCCATGGCACTTAGCAGAAACTCTTTTGGGCAGAGTCCCGCTAGCACCATCCGACATGCTCCTCAAGACCTGTCCGTTTGGACGTGTTCTTGAATGTCGGGGGATCGCAAGTGCCGTGCCGCTTATCATAGACGGGATCAAGGCTAGTTGAGACTTTCACATCTTCGATGTCCTTGATCTCGATCTTCTCCTAGGCTTCCCTTTCAAGCAGCTCTTTGATACATCTTTAGGTAGCCTAGATGATAAGCTTAGGGAAATCGCTTCTGCCACTGCTACCCCTTATCCGGGACATCCTATGGCAAAGCCTCTTCCCCAGCAAAACCCGCTCGAGAAAATGACACATACATCTCCATTCGCATCATCCGAGCCTGTTCTCATTAAGGTTGTAGAATGTTCTACCCCTCATGAGAATGACTCGGGAGACTCTCTTCACTTTTGTGAAGGCGAACGATCGTCACCACTCTCGACCGAGTTTCAACCTCTTCCCGCTGGCTCGTATCATGTTGCTTTTGATCTTGATCGAGAGTCAACATCGAGCTTCCATGATGACTCTCTTGAGATGGACAATTCATGGGTCATGGAACCTTTCGAGGCACTGAATCTGGAGTCCGGAGGAAAGGATTCCACACACGAGCATGATGGCTTCATTTTTGATTCATCATACAGACCATGCTCGCATCATGCCCCTCTAGAGTCAGACATGCTTAGTGCGCTGAGCACGCATGAGGGCTGCAATCACCTTGTGGACCTCTTTTGTAGAAAGTTCAGACGGTTGGTTGTAGATGCATATGTCTATCATAAGCATATCAGATTTCGTGTGTGCACTGTGGCACTAACCTTGCAGCTAGAGCTTCACTGATACATCAAGGATTGGTGGTGAGACAGGAACGACACCACCAACGATAGCTGCAAGATGAAGTTCCCATGGTCGAGCTTATGACCTTAAATAAACAAAGCACTCCCAGGAGAAAGCCTGGATTAGCATAGGCTTTATTTCCCTTTTCGAATAAAAGCAAGAACATGTTTCTAGGATAAGTTGTCCTTCAGGTATTTTTGTTCACTAACCTTTCAGGTGGATATTGAGAAGAAAGATGGACAGGTGATGCCGACGAACATGTGAGCCACATCAGCTGCAACACCTAGGTAAGCTTTGGTATGGGAACATTTACGAAAGGAAGCTTGATCACCACACACTTGAGTTTTGTTGCCTAGCAATGCAAACTTCAAGTGTGGGGGAGGTATGTGAGCATCTTGAGTAAAGTTCCTCCTCTACCAAATCTTATCCTGTTGTGGCGATGATGTCAGCTCTTGCGTCTTGCCCACTAGCTAGGTAAGTCCTGCTTTTGACATTAAACAAAGCCCTTCTGGGAGGTTCCCGAGGTTCACTGTCTTATGCTCATGCTTATATACCTTTTGCTGATAGCTTGATCATGCTTTCATGCTTCCTTCATTCATGTTCATATGCTCTGGTTTGAATGTTTGGGTACACATGCATTCATAGACTGTTTTAGATTAAGCATGGTGCTTAGGTTAAAATTGTCTTCTTCAATCAAAACAAGACATGGTGTCGAATTTTGATTGATGAACCTTAGAGTTATATTCTCATAGATCTTGGTTGCATATATGCTGACTAACCCCTGCAGAGAATTGACAAATTAGAATGGGTAAGTCATTGAGCTAAATTCAAATGGGAAGGTAAGATGAGGTGTCAGATTCACGTTGCACATCATGCAAAGGTGGTACATATGACCTCTCAAAGGTCGAAGGTAAGTAAATTCCCCTTCGTGTATAATGTGTAACCTTGGTCTAACCCTTCTTGAGTAAATGACATGGTGACGATAATAAAAAAACCCAAAAATATTTGAATTTGAATAAAGGCTCTATGGTTCTCGAACCAGTAGAGTCCCTCCTTTGTTTTCGTTTGAAGAACAGCACCAGGTTCAACCACCAGTGTGAGGGAGTTTTCTCAAGATCATCATCACATTTCCACTCGAGAAGTCCCACACAGGCGCTGCACAATATCGACTATGCCTCCATGACAAGAGCAAGGTAAACTGGAGTTAGCCGGCTGCCTTTTGGTTAGCCGAATCACCACTGGTCTTCCTTGATCTCTTATGCTTCACAAGCGATGGTATGTGCACCCTCTATCTCAATCTATCCTATCCATGAGTTTGTTTGAATTGCAATTCATATCCTTTGAAACCAAACTCAGCATTGTGTGCCATGCTTGCTCTACATGATTCCTGTGGTTGGCTTGCATATGTTTTATTCCTTACTTATCATCTTGATGCTTGTGAACAAATATCATTAGGGAACTCATGCTTATCTAAGTAGTTGACGTTTGTGATATGGTTTGATGATATGATCCTCGCTCTGAATGTCTGAGTGCTTGGGAATTTTATTTGAAAATCATAAAAACCCTTTGCAAAGCTCCTCTTTGATATGCCACCGTCCTACTAGAGCCATATGATATAGTTGAAAACCTTCTACTCATATGCTGCTTGTTATTGCATTGATCTTTGTCAAATTCTGTGACCCTTGTGAGAATTCTTTTCATTACTTTCATGATCAAGATTCATGTGCACACTATCATATCCCCCTTGCTATGCTTCTACACTGGAAGTTAGCACTGTATCATTCGTCCCTTTCATGAAAATAAAGCTCCATATGTGGTGTGACATCTCTCTCCAAAAGTATCCTCCAAAAAGAGACATGGGCTATGAAAAAAAAAGAAGAAATACACATGCTCAAAGCATGATGAAAAAGAAAAAAAAGAAAGAATAGCCCATGTCCAAAATAAAGGAGAAATAGGGGAGAGATGAGATCATGCAGAAAAGAGTTCCATAATTTTGATGGTAATAACTAGTGTCCATTCCGGGGCTAGTGTCCACCTTACCATCAACCTCAGCTTCCATCATATATGTATGGTAATATCTAGCACCTATTCGGGCCTAGTATCCACCTTAACATACTCACCATATCCATACACATGCACATCTTGATCTGATGGTATGATTTGATTTTCTCTGTGGATCCAGTTTTTGACTTTGCAATATATGTGATGCAAGTATGTCTTATCCTTTATCCTACCCTGAGCTCCACATATAGTCATCATTAGAAGTAGGATGAAGAAAGGCAATCTAATGCCTTGGTGAGGACATATACACATTGAGCGATTTGAGAGAATCAAATGAGGAGCTAAGCAAGGTTTGTTTTGAAAATTTATTGGAAAACCCAAAGTTACTTAACATGATGAGCAGGAGTGATTTGATTCATGACCGTTCCATTCCTCAACTGCCCAAGATAGCATGATAGACACATTAGAGTTCACAAGTACAAGGTATGGTTTGGAATATCTCTTATGCTCGCTTCATACATTTGGATATCATGTCTCACCTTGACCTGACTCCCTTCACTCGGGACGAGCAAAGGTCAAGTGCGGGGGTGTTGTTGACAGTCGAAAAGTGCTGCTTTTACACCATTAATACCTGCATAAAATAAGTGTAAAAGGATCATCAACACTAGAATAGGGCTTGATACTGATGATTTCCTCAAGTGTTGGTGTTTCTCGCTTTTGTTGCAGGATGCACCGAAGTACGTGCCAAATGGTACAGTTGAGAGCAAGTAGACCAATGGATATTAAAGGACATCATGATAAACATCCTCAAATGCCAATTTGGGCTGCACCATTGCGACGGGCTCGTCGAGACGATCGGAATGAATATATTATATGTCTACTTCGGAGTCCGGATGGGAAAGATATGCACAAGACAATATTATACTCCTGATATCCTGTGGGCCCGGTGGGACCCACACCAGACCACGTGGCGACGTGTGCCACATTGGATGCCATGTGCCCATGGCACCTCATCAATCCATGTGAAATAACTCCTGACGAATCAGATACCGCCATGTGTGCAGCACTAGGATCCAAGGGCCTACCGGGGACCCAAACCGCATCAAAACTACGCATGCACCTGGGAAAGACCATGGGACCCACATATCAGCCTCTCAGAGAATGCAAACGACGAATCTTGCCAAAGAAGGTTCGGCCGAACCCCGGATCGGCCGCTCCCCTTTTGTCTCTGTTCATCTCCTGCTTCCACGTGGTCGTCCCCCATTGGTCCTAAGGGGCAGCTCGGTGTGTTTTGGAGCACTTGGAGCCCCGGAGCAAGCCTCTCCCTCCTCTATAAATAGGAGGGGAGGGGCTCTCATTTGGAACACACACTTCTCCTCCTCCTCTTCATTTTGGCTTGGAGCCTCTCTCTTTAGGAGAGGAGAGCTCTTTGTACAGGATTAGTGCTACGAAGTGAGGTGGGAGGCTTGAGGACATTTCATGTTCATGACATCTTCCTCAAGAACGATCCTCAGCGGTGCCTTTGTTCTTCAACTAGACTAAAGTGAGTATTTCGACATTTCCTATTTAGACTAAAGTCGTATGCATGCTTATTTGCTTTGTTCTTGTGTTCTTCGTTTGTTCTTGGTTTAGAGGCTTGTGTTTTCGATCCAGTAGACTTAGATCATAAGTTTGCATCAAGTTTGCCAGCTTGTCTATTAGAGTAAAGTGAAGCTCCTGCATGTTTCTAGTTAGATCAAAGTGCATTCGTGATCTTGCATGAGTGATAGAGCATACCTTGAGCTAGTGCCAGTATCTCCCTCGCGGATTCGTAGTAATAGTCAGTGGTGTAGACGTGGTGTCTGGGCCATAAGCTATCCTTCGAAGACCACGTACGTTCATAGCGTAGAGGTAGGCTGCAGTTGTGATAGCCTATTGGACCCTTTGCAAACCCTCTGTGTCGCATACCGAGTTGGGCTCGTTGCCAGCACATTGGCCTCTCCCTAAAAAGTTAGGATGTGCTTGGTGCCCGAAGTGAGTGTTATACTAGAGAGACCGTAACTAGACTCTGCGCTCGGTCAAAGCAGATCCTTTCTACCTATCATATCAATCAGTGTTGTGTCCTTGGACCATCTATAATAGAGTAGGAGATAGTGCACATCGTTCCTTGGATTCGATACCCTTGGAATACTCTCCTTCCTTGGGGAAGTGCTACAGCGGTATTTCCGTGCGCTTGCGGTATACCCGGTTGTTCTTATACGCTCCCTCTAGGTGTACAACTAGTGGTGACGTTAAGAAACGCCAACACTATCCGAGGCGGCTCCCACTGCAACACATCTCTGACCATGCTAGGATCGACTGCAATACCTACATTAGTGATGATGTGACCAAGAAAAACAACTTCCTTAAGCCAGAAATCACACTTGCTGAACTTTGCATACAACTGATGCTCTCTCAACTTCTGCAACACAAGCCTTAGGTGCTCCTCATGCTCTTCTTCATCCCTCGAGTAGATCAATATGCCATCGATGAACACCACAACAAACTTATCCAAGTACTCCATAAAGACTCTGTTCATCAGATACATAAAGTAGGCAAGAGCATTAGTCAACCCAAAAGACATGACTGTGTACTCATAAAGCCCATACGTAGTGGTGAATGCAGTCTTAGTAATATCTGACAACCTGATCTTCATCTGATGATAACCAGAACGCAAATCAATCTAATAGAATACCTTGGCACCTCTCATCTGATCAAAGAAATCCTCAATGTAGGGTAAGGGTTACTTATTCTTGATAGTAACATCATTAAGCGAGTGATAATCCACACACATCCTCTGAGTACCATCCTTCTTCTCCACAAAGATAACAAGTGCCCCCCAAGGTGATGAACTAGGACGAATGAAACCCTTCTCTAATAGTTCACTAATCTGTTTCTTAAGCTCAAACAGTTGATCACTAGACACTCTATAAGGACGCTTAGAAATAGGAGCAGTACCAGGTAAAAGATCAATAACAAATTCAACATCTCAGTCAGGTGGCATACCTGGTAGCTCATCTGGGAATACTTCAGGATAATCACACACCACCTTGATATCCTCCAGAGATTTACCATCCAACTGATTCACTAAACCCTCTCCTGTTGATGGTGGAGTAGCTACAATCATAACCTGGTCTCCCTTGGGACTGGTAAGAAGAACTTCCCTCTTGGCACACTGAATCGTTGCATCATGCGTAGCTAACCAGTTCATACCCAGGATGACAATAATGTCTTTTGACTCCAGAACTAGCAACTGTGCCCAAAAGTCTACTCCAATGATCTTAAGATTAACATTAGGACACAGATATAGAGCTTTTATCTCCCCCCTGGTGAACTAACTATCATGTTTTGTTTCATACGTCGCATTGGTATATTACGTTTAGCCACAAACTGAGTAGAAACAAAACAATGAGATGCTCCAGAATCAAATAAGACTGAGGCGGGGGTGGAGTTCACAAGGAACATACCGAGCACTACTTGTGGGTTCTCCTGGGCAGTCTCAACGCTCACGTGGTTCACCTTGCCACATGCATAGCTCTGCTGTCTCTTATTGCCCTGCGGGGTCTGGCTCACATTCCTCATCTGCTGAATCTACTAATTTTGCACGGGGGTACTTGGATTAGTCCTCTTGGGGGCAGTTGTTGGCATAGTGACCAACTTCACCACACTTGAAGCAAGTGTTGCCCGCGGGGGTGTGGGGTGCGCCAGGCCTCACTGGAGTGCCAACAGGAGTCCTCTGCTGGTTCTGCTGGAAAGCGGGGCGAGGTGTCTGCTGTCCAGTACGCTGATACTACTGAGTAGGATGGTGGAACTGCTGTGTGGGCACTAAAAGTACTACTGCATGGGGCGCTGGAACTGCTGCTGCCCAAAGTTCCCATTCTCACCTCCATAGCGAAACGATGCTTGCTGCTGTGGATTGAAGCGGGGACCGGTGATGCTCCCTGACTGACCAGAGTTGGTGGCCTTCCTCTTCAAATCTCCCAACTCCGTGCGCTTGGACTCCAAGTATATGGCCCTGTCAATTAGCTCTTGGAAGGTCAGGAAGGTGTGGGACATAAGCTGGTACTGAAGTAGTCAAGCTAAGCCATCCATGAACAACTCCTGCTTCTTCCTGTCCGTATCAGCATCCTCAAGAACATAGTGAGATAATTCAATGAATCTGTCACTGACATCCCACCCTGCTTGAGAGCAAGAAACTCCTTCTTCTTGAACTTCATTAGACCAGCAGGTATGTGACGGCTTCTGAAGTTGGTAGTGAACTCCTGCCAAGTGATAGCATTTTGGTTGGCATGAGCGGCGACAGAAGGCATCCCACCATGCTGAAGCAGATCCCTGGAGTCGTCCTGAAGCATATAGGACCTTCTCTCTGTCATCACATTGGGCTATAGTGAGCATCTTCTTGATAGTCTTTAGCCAATCTTCAGCTTCCAACGGATCCGCTGCATGAGAGAAGACTGGAGGTTGGTGACTCATGAACACCCTGTGCCTATTCACTGGAGCTTGCTGCTGTCCATGGGGTGGATTGTTGACCTGAGCTTGTAGGTTGGCCACTGTGTTGGTCAGGTTCTGTAGGAGCTGAGTCTAAGCTTGCAAAAATTGCTACATTGCTGGATCCATCTGTGGCTGCCGAGGTACACTGCTGGAACTACTACGTCTTCCTGGACGGATCACTGGTAGTGATAGGCAATGGCCCGATCTTCTGAGAGGTAGATGGTAAACTCGATTGGGTGGAGAACTCAACATTGATGATCTGGCTTCGAATCAGCAAGATTCAGACCCCGCAACCGCTACACCACTGCTCCGCTGATTATCAACCAAGCACAACTTGATTGACCTCGCCACGAAGGCTTTTCTCTGCAAGCGAATCGAGAACACAAGCAAGAAAGTAAAGCATGCAATCTGATAATTGCAGATATGAATTGAAGCAAAGACAAAAGGGTTCATGTTCTGATCACAAAATGACTAATCGACACAGTGGTGACGAACAAGAACAGGGGCCCTGATTCACAGGAAAAGACCTTGACGGTACAGTGGCTATGAAGAAAGTTTGATTCTCGACGGAAATCACAACCTATTAAACAAAAACCAAGTTTAAACGATGGTGACTACTGAGTTTTAACCCCTAAGGGGTGACCTAGGGTTGAGGGGGTGACCTGGGGGCATCCTCAACCTGGGCTTAAGGCCCGACACAATACACGGCCCAAATGGCCCAAAAAGGTGACGTAACACCTTGTCGTGGTCACACAGCATGATCCACGAACCTTCTGGAGCTGGGACCAGAACCAAAACGACGGTGTCATCGTCCCCTTTCGAACGCATCCTTATACGCCTCGTTTCAATGTCGGATGCAGGAGACATCACCAAAATCGTGCAGGGATGTCGGCTGAATCCGAACCGAACGTGGCAGCTGAGTTGGAGACGACTTGTAGCGTGGGGAAGGACGTGGCGTGTGCGTATCCATCATGGTGATGTCCTCATCAGGTGGTTGCTCAACTCCTGATCCTGACTTGGTTTTCACCATCTGAGATTTAGGAACATAGATTTAGATGATTGAATCAAGAGAAAAGCTTAAAAGTTAATCCAATGCAGATTTCCAGATTAAGACAGATTCTGTTGATCTCAAATAACTAATTGTAACTCTCTGCATGAATAGATAAAAATTGTCCAAATATTCTGAGATAATGAGTAAATAATTACAGAACCAACCCAACTGGAATCACCTCAATTGGATGTCTGTAGCCCGAGATATAAAATAAATAAGGTGTCTGTCTCAGCAGAAATTTACAGATTCAGATAGCTTCAATACTTCGTGCATAACTCCCAGAATATTTACCCCATGGTTCTGAATTTTTGACAGAAAATCATATGTAAAATTTATGAACTAACCCAACTGGATTTGTATCAAATGGATTCCTGTAGATCAAGATAAAAATAAATGGTACTGCTGTGCCAGAGAACTACGTGAACAGATTTGGTACCCACTGATCTTACTCAAAGATTAATATGGAAGGAATAAAGATAATGATAATATAAGATTTATTGAGACAGAATATTAACCCCAACTAATTCAACTTTATTACTAAACTAATCTCGTTGTGGTCATCACCGCACAACACATTGCACTCACAGCAAAAATCCAAATCAAACAATTGTCATAAGTACAAGCAACCAAACACTCATTTAAACTAAACACACTCCAAAATGACGTTCGATACTAACGATTACATTGACTTAAAACTAAAATTGAAAAACTCCTAAGTTCTAATCCAAGATGACGCGGGTGCTGGTGCTTGGTGCTCCATATCTAGCCCTTTTTGGTCTTGGTGACTGTGCATGCCATTCTTCTCCTTCTTTCTCTGCTTACCCTTGCCCAACAATGATTACTCTGAGCCTCTTGATCTCCTTCATGTCTTCCTCTTGCTGGGTGTGAAGGCCTTGCAGCTCCATATTGGTGTCATCCAACATGGTATTGAGCTCTGCAATAAGTCCCACTTGGGCCAAGTACTGGGGGTTCATGTCCATGTACACCTCAGGGATAATGCTGCCCACTGCTCCAAAGGGTCGACGAGGGAAATGCTTCCATGTGGTGTTGGTGATGTAGTTAGATTTTTTATAACACCACACGGAGAGATCTCGTCTAGCAGCATCATCTATCCCAGCAGCGAAGGTATCCCTGACGGCCAAAGCAAGATGCACTAGAAGCTCGTACTTCCACCCGAAGTGAGGGTGAGTGTCTATAATGTGCACCGACACATCCCACTGCTCCGGATATCTTGGATGAATCCTCCTCAACCCCAGGTATCGATCTACACATGGTAGTTGAGGTGTTGAAAGAACCACCTGAGTAGTGTTGGGAAGCGAGCTTGCCCTGCATCACTGTGCCAAGCGACGACCTGCCACTTCTTTGGCATAGGCACTGGTACCTCCTCTGGAATTGCTTCCTCTGGGTCTGAATCCTTTGAATCTGAACCTTCTGAGTCTGAATCTTCTGAGTCTGATCCCCCTGAGTAAGAAGGGTCACTAGAGTCACTCTCTTGCTCATCCTCTTCAGCTGCCTCTGCTTGTGCTTCCTCTGGCTCTGCAGCTGCTTCCTCCGGCTCTTCAACTGGTTCTTCTGGCTCTTCAGCGGGCTCTTCAGCTGGTTCCTCTGGCTCTTCAGTGGGCTCTTCATCATCAGACACTTCGATGATCTCTAGAGCAGGTGCTGGGGCATGTGCTGCAGGTGGTTACTCCATCTCTATCTCTTCATCTATGTCACCCTCGTGCTCTTCTCCCTCCATTGTGTAGTAGTAGTTGTCCTGGTCCTCCAACTATCGTGGGAACTCAAAGGAGCTCGCACGAGTGGTCTTCAGTCGACAAACCATCTAGAGGTAGAGAAGACAAGTGCAGAATGAAGCATAAGCTAAAGATATTAAGATCAAGTTAAGATAGCAAATGGATAAACAAGGATGAGGTAAAATTAAGAGTAAGCAATTCAAATAGATTTTTATAAAACAAGCATTAGTGTGGCTTCTATTAGAAATCCTTAATCTCGACCATTACTAACTAGGCTAACATCCTACAGTCAACACAGCTCTAGTACCACTTTGTCACACCTAGTTTTGGAAGCAAAACCAGATAATAAATTTACATGTGTCCAGGATCATGTTTACACATGCAAATGACATAGTGAAGTACCACAATGCAATGTCGTAGCGTATTTATTATTATAGACCGGATGTCAATTATTCTATCACACCATATGAGTAGCTAAACAGCAGAAAAGTAAACGAGGTCGTCCACCACAGGCAGTCGAATGGGGAACACGCCTAGAACTCCACAAAGTCCTCTGGAAAGTCTTCAATGCGTCCGTTTGAGCAGTAGTCCAGATAGTGTAGTTGCAAGATAAAAAATCAACAACCATGAGCAGATGTCGTACTCAACAAGGGAATATAACTAGTACAACATGCAAGGCCTTTTTAGTGGATGGCTGACATGGTTAAAGCGGTAAGTGTTGACGGTGGAAATTCACCATTTCCAACCCTCAATATTCTCACATAAATGGAGGCATATGCATATTTCACTAGCATTTAGGTTTGAATAATGTAGTTCCACTTGTCCTTGGAGATTATTTGTATGTAGGTGATTTACCCATTAAAAGAGATGAAACTCAACTTCTATGAAGAAACCATGCCAACTCAGCTGAGGAGGTGGCTGCCACCAAGGGAAACAAGGCAATCCATGTCATCGATCCAGGGGAGGCACTCATCGACGAATCAGAGGACGCCACATGGACTTCACATGGATCAAAGGGCCCACCTCGGATACCAAATCAAGCCATGCACCGGGGATGGATCAGAGGGCCCACAAGGCAGCCAACCAGAGGTAGCACACCAGGTGGGGCCACCCTAGGGGGCCGGCCGATCCTAGGATCGGTCGAACCGCCTTAGTGGCGCCCCATCCTGGCCCTCCACGTGGTGGTTGCTCATTGGTCCATTGCCTCACTCCCGGGTGTTTAAGGGCCATTTGGGCGTCCGAGCAAGCCTTGTCCTCGCCTATAAATAGAAGGGGAGGGGCTCCCATTTCCCACACACCACTCTCTCATTCTCCTCTCACTTTTAGTTTCCAAGGCTAGGTGGTAGGCTAGAGTAGCTCTTATTCAGGTTCCAAGTCCTCTTGGAAGTCTAGGTATGAGTTCTCTTTTATCTTTATTTCTTTGTATGACTTTGATCTACTTCAGTTATTCAGCTATTTCATATAAAGTCATGGTAGATCATATTCTTGATATGTTCTTGAGTTCATCCTCTGTTCATCATTTAGAGGCTTGTGTTCTTCGTGAACACTACCTTTTGATCCACTTGAAGGGTGATAAACTCCTTCCTTATGTGTTTGTTCATAAGTTAGAGGTTCGTGTTCTTCACGAACATGACCCTTTGATCTTATTGATTAGACATAAGAGAGTTCATAGCTGTTTATATGTCTAGCCTTAGTTGATCTTGTTAGATGGCATGAGAGTGTTGCATGAGGTCTGTGTTCAAGCTACGGTACTCGGTCTAGTTGACCAGTCTTCTGGTGGCTCTCACCATGGGTCACAATAGCCCGGGTCGGGTGGAGTCTAGCAGCAACATAGGCATGGTGCCTGGGTTGTCTGGCTACGATAGTTATGAGCATACTCCCCGTAACGATAGAGGTCGGTCCTCGAGTGGTGACAGCCCCGTTGGATCCTTGGGCAACCTCCGCGCTGGGGTACCTGCTGTAGGAGTCTAAACTCTAGTTTCGCAGAGTGCTGGTCGTCGCGGGCTAGCTCCCCGTTTGTACCTGGGTGCTGAACCTTATCTCTCTGATGCAATACTGATGCCCATCTCTTGTATCTTCTAGCTTTGTATGTTTAGTACATTAGAACCTAGAGCTAACTCGTATGTTCCCCCTAAGCCGTAGTATGCTAGAGTAGAGGTAGATTTGAGTGTGTGTGTCACACTACCCCGTATATCTTTTATCTTGCCCCTGTCTTTGAGTGTGTTGTTCCCTATATCTATCTCTTGGTTTACATTCAGAGCAAAAGCATAAGTCTAAGATATCCGCCATTGCCTTCCACGGATACGATACCCTTGGAATACTCTCCTTCCTTGGGGAAATGCTACAATGGTTTATCTGTGCGCTTGCGGATTCATTCATGATCGTTTAGATTAACCTCTGGCAAGTCTCGATGTTCACGCTAACCGCGCCATTAGTTGTGACATTGAGAGGTGCTTATAAGGCATTTCCTAGTGCTGTCGCTAAGGACGGGTCCCAGATCTGTTCTTAGGATGACGACGCTACGAAACGCCAACAAGCATTTCTGGCGCCGTTGCTGGGGAAGGCACAGGATTATCATGACTATGCTTTGCATCTGTTTATGAACTCTGAGTAGTTAGGACAACTCTCAATGCAGGCTAACCTTGATTGTGTTTTTTTATCTTTGGATGATGAAGATAGATAGTGTATGACTGGTTTCGACCTACCGGGAAGTTTTACTGAAGATCCCGAGTCACTTGTGAGGAATGCTCGAATTCATTTCGGCTCACCTCGTCGTACTCATCCGGAGGGCGAACCAGTTTCCTTTGTACCATCCACGTCCAACGCTATGGCCCAGAAGACACTTTGTGAGTACTCAGCTCCTTCCGCTGACCAGGTGCTGCAAGGCCCTGAGGTGGCAATGGGGACTGAAAATTTTGAGATCAAGACGGGTCTAATTACGATGGTATAGGCTAGCCCATTCTGTGGCAAGCCAAATGAGGATGCCAATGCTCATCTGCAGCAATTCCTAGAGCTATGCAGCACTTTCGTCATCAGGGGTGCAAATATGGATGCTATTCGTTTACGGCTATTTCCATTCTCCTGGGGAATGCTAAGCAATGGTTCTATGCGAATCGTGAAGCTATTAACACTTGGACTAAGTGTTCAGAGGCATTTCTCAAGAAGTTCTTCCCATTGGGTAAAACCAATGCTCTTTGTGGAAGGATTTCTGGTTTTCAGCAAGCAGTAAGTGAATCTATTCCAGAGGCTTGGGAGAGGCTTTAGGAGTATGTCCTGGCCTGTCCTCACCATGGGATGGAGGATTGGCTTATTCTTCAAAGCTTCTATAATGGGTTGACTCCGACAGCCCGAGGCCATATTGATGCTGCTGCTCAAGGAGCATTCTTCTCACTCACTGTTGATGATGCTAAATTACTCATTGAGAAGATGGTCTCCAACCAAGGGCGGAGTGATGAAAGACTCCAACCACGACTGAGGGGTACTCATACTGTCAAGGAAGCAGACATGATTACTTCCAAGATGGATCTTCTTATGAAGAGATTGGATGACTACACCAGCGAGAAGGCTGCCATGGCCACCACTACTCTGCCTATGGATTCTCACATGACTTGTGAAGTCTGTGGTAACACTGGGCACTCAGGCAACTATTGTCTGGAGACTCAGGAGGAAGTGATGTACATGAACGGCAACAACAACGGTTAAAGTCCACCTCAACAAGGAGGCCAATCGTGGAATCAACAACGCCCTTACTATCAAGGAGGTAACCAAGGTAACTCGTACAATCCTAACCTACCTTCCTTGAGAGATCTCGTTTTTGGGCAAGCTAAGATTAATGAAGGTTTTAACAAGAAGTTAGCTGCCCTTGATAAAACTGTGGAAAGTCTCAGCGTTAAGCTTGATAGTTTTTCTTCTGCCCAGAAGAGTGAGCTGAGTTTCAACAAAATGTTGGAAACTCAGTTGGCCCAGCTGGCCGCCTCTATTCCCTCTGTTGAAAATGCAAATGCGGTAACCACGAGAGGAGGTAAATCCACTCGGGATCCACCGTATCCTAACCATGCAGGGACAGATAAGAAAGGCATAACAGAAGTTGAGAATATCCATGAGGATTTATCCGACTCGGAGGAATCCCCCCAGGTAAGGAAGGTGCCACCAACAGATAAAGCACCTGTAGGAGTGACGGCACATCCGGGTTTCATAGAAGCCAATGTGATGCCGTTCCCTCAAAAGAGCAGGAAGGCAACAATAGTTGAACAGTTCCATCGCTTCGTGGACATGATTCAGAAAGTTTATATCAACGTCCCATTGCTTGAGGCAATACGCGTTCCCACTTACGCGCGTTATCTCAAGGACATCCTAACCAAGAAGCGAGCTCTTCCCACGACCGAAGTAGTACGACTCATGGAGGAGTGCAGTGCTGCTATACTCAACCGCCTTCCTGAGAAGAAGAAGGATCCAGGGTGTCCCACAATCACTTATAAGATTGGGACCCAACGTTTCGACCATGCTCTCTGTGACCTAGGGGCCAGTGTCAGCATCATGCCTAAGGTAGTCTTTGATCAACTTAACTACACGAATCTTTCTCCAACCACTTTGCAGCTGCAGCTGGCCGATTCTTCAGTCCGATACCCAGCGGGGATAGCTGAGGACATCCCAGTGAAAGTTCGAGATTGCTTTATTCCCGTTGACTTTGTGGTGCTGGACATGGAGATCGCCAAGGAGATGCTGCTCATACTTGGGCGACCATTTCTGAGTACAGCTGATGCACAAATTGATGTGGGGGCTGGTGTGATCCGTCTCTACATCAATGGCAAAGAGGAGAGATTTGAGTTTCATCCAAGAAAAGAACAATGCTCGATGATCAAGGATTTACCAACTTCCGACACCCCGGCACGAGAGGTCGGAATACCACCACGGCAAGTGGACAGTCTCATTGCATTCATGAAGAATTTTTGGAAGGAAGAACGACAACTCATGGGCATGGGACAGAAACAGTATTGGAAGTCTCAGTCCCGGTCCAAGAAATCACCTCCTATGCATCACAACCCACACAACACTTAGAAGATGTGGCGGAGGGTGAGTAGGAAGCTGACTTCTCCTCCGAAGGAAACGGCTGCCCCACTGCCCAGGTGAGGACTTTGGAAGCAAGTCTAGCTCTAAAGACTTAAAATAATGAGCACTGCACCGACAGGTAAGTTCGGTAAGTTATCCTCATTTTCCATTACAATAAAATTCTGGTTAAGGAAAAGCAATCCTCTGCTTTGTGTTTTTTGCATTCCTGCTGGAGCAAGCTCAGGAGTAATGTCCATCTAGACATTCCTTGAGCTTGTACCGTGGTACTAACTAGTCACGGCCAGCACCACCACCTCAGCCACAGCCTGCTACGCCTCCGGTGGCAGGAGGGGCCCCTGCGGGGTATATGTTCGGGGTTACCCCTGGGTATACACCTGGCTGGGATCAGCCCACCTACTAGCTGAGTGCGAGTGGCACAGCTTGGGCGAATGCGAGCAGTGCTCAGTGGGCCACACCCGCCAGTTCCAGCTCCGGTGGTCCACCTCCGTCTTCGTCCTTCCAGCGGCACTCCTCAGCCTCTGCACGTGATGCTCAGCTCGCGCAGCAGATGGGAGAGCTCGCCGTCCAGGTCACGGGATTGGAGGAGACGCTGAACACCCACGTCGAGTCTACCTCAGCGTGGTAGCGTTAGGCTGGTGAGCGGATAGCAGCCATGCAGCAGGATCAGCAGTGATACATAGAGGCGCAGAGGGCTTACTACGCGAGTCAGGATTTCTTCTACCCTCCTCCGCAGTGAGCCTGAAGCTAGCTTAGGGGAGGACCCCCATTCTGAGGTAACTTGTATCTTCCTTTGTTTTTAGAATATCTTATAAATGAAAATCCTAAAAAATTTGCAAAATAAAAAGACCAAAAATATTTATTTGCTTTCATCATCATCGTTTGCTTGGTTTGCTTTGATATGCTTAGTAAGAATGCTTTGCCTCTATGGTTGAAATGATGAATAGTTGCTCTGTTTATTTTCCTCATATGTCTTGCCTACAACTTTGTTTCCTACCTAAAGTTTGAGTTTGTTGGCTTGTATGTTCAAACCTTAGCTTGAAACTTGTGGGTAGCAAAAAGCATGATCTTTGCCTAAGTTGTTGTGAGACATGATATGGTATAATAGAGTGCTATGATCTGGTGCTTAGTGATGCTTGACATCCGGAGTTTTCCTTTTGAAAAATCAAAACATGAAGAGTTCCTCAATGATGAGAATTTCCTATCCAAGGCCATATGTAGATTCTAGTTCTTAGCCTCCACATATGCAGCTCGTTCTCTCATTGAGCTTTGTCAAATTGTTGTGACCCTTGTTAGAACTCATACTCCCCTGATCAAGATCACGTACACGTTCATGCTAAAACTTCTACACCGAAAGTTAGCATTCATCATTTGCTCCATATTGCTTATGCATTCCTCCATAAATAAAACTCTATGTATCTTTGCATTATTCATCCCACTCCAAATATCTCTAATAGAGACAAAGGGCTATTTAAAAAAAGAAAAAAAAGAAAAGCATGCTCAAAAGCATAGCAAAAATGAATAAAGAAAGCTAGCCCAAGTGTCGAAAATTCCAAAGGAGAAAAAGGGATTGATATGTGCAAGAGAAAGAGTTCCACCATATAGATGGTAATAACTAGTACCTACTCCGGGGCTAGTGCCCACCTTATTATCAAATCCTCATTCCTTCATATAAAACATGGCAATATCTAGCACCCATTTCTAGGCCTAGTATCCACCTTGCCATGCTCATATCCATCACACACATATGCACATCTTGATCAGGATGTATGTTTGTTTCTTCCAAGGATCCGGTCTTTGACCTAGCAAAACACGAGAGGCAAGTATGCCACATCTTCCCTACCTACATCTCCACATATAGCCTATTAGGAGTAGGATGTGAAGAAAGGCAACATTAATGCCTTGGTGGGGAACCATACACTTTTGAGCGATCCGAGAGTATCATTTGAGGAACTCTGATTTTCTTTTGAAAAATTTGCAAAACCTCCAGATTGATAAGCTGATCAAGGTATGAGTGACTATGCACATGCTATATAACCATTCTGTCTCTCAACCGCCCAAGGCAGGTGAAGCTATATGCCCCACGTATCAGGTGAAAGGTAAGAACATTGCCAACTTGTTCAACTCTTGGTAGAATACTTTGCTGTATGTTTGCCATAGGTTGAGAATACAACATTGTAGCAACTCCTGATCAACCAACCTAAGTCTCTAATGTCTTGCTTCGAGACGAGCAAGAGGTTAGCTTGGGGGAGTTTGTTGACGGTGGAAATTCACCATTTTCAACCCTTAATATTCTCACATAAATGGAGGCATATGCATATTTCACTAGCATTTAGGTTTGAATAATGTAGTTCCACTTGTCCTTGGAGATTATTTGTATGTAGGTAGTTTACCCCTTAAAAGAGATGGAAACTCAACTTCTATGAAGAAACCATGCCAACTCAGTTGAGGAGGTGGCTGCCACCAAGAGAAACAAGGCAATCCATGTCATCGATCCAGGGGAGGCACTCACCGACGAATCAGAGAACGCCACATGGACTTCACATGGATCAAAGGGCCCACCTCGGATACCAAATCAAGCCATGCACCGGGGATAGATCAGAGGGCCCACAAGGCAGCCAACCAGAGGTAGCACACCAGGTGGGGCCACCCTAGGGGGGCGGTCGATCCTAGGATCGGCCGAACTGCCTTAGTGGTGCCCCATCCTAGCCCTCCACGTGGTGGTTGCTCATTGGTCCATTGCCTCACTCCCGGGTGTTTAAGGGCCATTTTGGCGTCCGAGCCAGCCTTGTCCTCGCCTATAAATAGAAGGGGAGGGGCTCCCATTTCCCACACACCACTCTCTCATTCTCCTCTCACTTTTAGTTTCCAAGGCTAGGGGTAGGCTAGAGTAGCTCTTATTCTGGTTCCAAGTCCTCTTGGAAGTCTAGGTATGAGTTCACTTTTATCTTTATTTCTTTGTATGACTTTGATCTACTTCAGTTATTCAGCTATTTCATATAAAGTCATGGTAGATCATATTCTTGATATGTTCTTGAGTTCATCCTCTATTCATCATTTAGAGGCTTGTGTTCTTCGTGAACACTACCTTTTGATCCATTTGAAGGGTGATAAACTCCTTCCTTATGTGTTTGTTCATAAGTTAGAGGCTCGTGTTCTTCACGAACACGACCCTTTGATCTTATTGATTAGACATAAGAGAGTTCATATCTGTTTATATGTCTAGCCTTAGTTGATCTTGTTAGAAGGCATGAGAGTGTTGCATGAGGTCTGTGTTCAAGCTACGGTACTCGGTCTAGTTGACCAGTCTTCTTGTGGCTCTCACCCTGGGTCACAATAGCCCGGGCCAAGTGGAGTCTGGCAGCAACGTAGGCATGGTGCCTGGGTTGTCTGGCTACGATAGTTATGAGCATACCCCCCGTAATGATAGAGGTCGGTCCTCGGGTGGTGACTGCCCCGTTGGATCCTTGGGCAACCTCCACGCTGGGGTACCTGCTGTTGGAGTCTAAAGTCTAGTTTCGCAGAGTACTGGTCATCGCGGGCTAGCTCCCCATTTGTACCTGGGTGCTGAACCTTATCTCTCTGATGCAATACTCATGCCCATCTCTTGTATCTTCTAGCTTTGTATGTTTAGTACATTAGAACCTAGAGCTAACTCGTATGTCCCCCATAAGCCGTAGTATGCTAGAGTAGAGGTAGATTTGAGTGTGTGTGTCACACTACCCCGTATATCTTTTATCTTACCCCTGTCTTTGAGTGTGTTGTTCCATATATCTATCTCTTGGTTTACATTCAGAGCAAAAGCATAAGTCTAAGATATCTGCCATTGCCTTCCACAGATACGATACCCTTGGAATACTCTCCTTCCTTGGGGAAATGCTACAATGGTTTATCTGTGCGCTTGCGGATTCGTTCATGATCATTTAGATTAACCTCTGGCAAGTCTCGATGTTCACGCTAACCACGCCATTAGTTGTGACATTGAGAGGTGCCTATAAGGCATTTCCTAGTGTTGTCGCTAAGGACGGGTCCCAGATCTGTTCTTAGGATGACGACGCTACGAAACGCCAATAGTAAGCACTTTTAGTTGGTCAAGTTTTATTATGCTTCTGATTACTAGCAAATGAAAGCATATACCAAACCAAAAAATTAAAATATGCAGCAAGAATAAGATGTAATGCACAAATTTAAGTCCATCTTCCATAAGTTACTCATGTGAGAGTCCAGGCCGCTCGTAACTGTGAGCACGGCTAACCGGTTAGTTTATACTCTGTAGAGGTGGTACATCTTTACCCACAAGTCATGTAAAAGTTCTAAGAACTTTGAAACCAACCATGCTGTAAAAAAGTAGGCACAATACCACACTACCTAGGTGTGGTTGCATAGGGACGCTACGAGGCCTTTGCAAAGATTCCTTAGTATGAGCGGCTCGCTAGGTTTCATGACAGCGCAATGCATAACCCTCTATCGAGACTGCGAAGCTACCACAGAGCAGATCAGCCTGAGGGCCGGGCTATAAACCAACTACCAGCACTTCCTCGCCCTTATCAGGTAAAGCATACACATATTAAGGTTCTAATTATTTGGCCAAAGACAGAGCCATTTGTCTTGTTGTTGCACTATTGTCTTGGGTGGTTCTCCATGTTCCAATTAACATAATGGTGGTCTTGTTTAATGATGATAAAGGATAAATAAATCAAATTAACTTTGTTGTTCATTACAAACTACCGTCAACCCACAATTAGCGACTAAGCATGTACTACCCAACAAAAGGAAAACACCCAGGTTATCAAGGCACATGGTAAATCATAGTGACCCATCATATTCATGCAAGCAAAAGTAATCAACAGTGTAATTAAAATGCATGTTGTCTACGTAAAAGGGGCATGCAGCAAGGACTTGCCTTCCACAAACTCTGGTTGCTGCTCAAAGTCTTCAAACTCTTCAACTGCAGCGTAACCCACGTACCGATCGTCTTGTACGGACCACATCATATGCACACAAGCAAGCAATGGAATAAAATAAGAAACAATCATCAAATAGTACTAATAGAACAAAACAGAGGCATAAAACTATTCTACACTTCGATACGGTCGCGTGGATCTAAAAACGCTAAAAACGACACTAAAACACGTATTATACGGCTAATACAAGGTACAGGGGCTTATCTGCGAGAAAACAGGGCTTACAGGGGTCTAACTGCTAAAACCCGAGGGCTAAAACCTAATTAAACATGTAAACTTGAGGTCTACGACATAAGACTCAAGATCTGGACCTCGGGTGCTAAAACCAGGAAACTCAGGGTTTAAAACGTAAAGAAAAGGATCTAAACATAAGGATCTTTAAACGGTGGGAGGACCGGCTTGCAAAACTAAAAAGATCAGGGGCTTCTCTACAGAACGGCGGTGCAAAGGCTGGTTGACCGATATGCTGATCGGTTTGACTCCGGTCAGATCTAATCTAAGCTGCCAATTTTGGATCGGACGGCGCAGGACACGTGCAAGCGCGAGCGGCGGCGACTGTGGCAGTGAGCGGCGGCGCGCGGCGGCGGTACTCGCCGGGGAACACAGAACTTGAGCTAGGGGGCTCGATTGGGCGCGCGGCTTGCACCAAGACGTAGCGGGTGATGCGAGAGTTCGATCTGAGGCGATAGGGTGGACACACGGGCGACGACGGTGGCTTGCAGCTCCATATGGCGGACGGCGGCGAAACGCCAACTCCGGCGAGCGCGTGCGTGAGACGGAAAGCAAGGGGATGTGAACAAATGGAAAAGACGACTTGCTCACCTTCTGGCGAAACTCCAGAGTAGCTCCTCGTCGTCAGGAAGGCGGCATAGGGCGAGATCGACGGTGGCGGCCCGGCTAGGTCTTGCGGCAGCGGCGCTGGGGAGCTAGGGCTAGGGTTTGGGAAACAGGGCCACGAGGTGCGGCGGCGGGGCTTAAATTGCCCAGGGGCACCACACCTTGGCGTGCGGGCCACGCCAAAAGGCGGTGCGGGACTCGGTCGGCGCGGCATGCATCCGGTTCGGAGGCGGACGGAGGAGAGGGATGACGGGCGGGGCCCGCTTGTCGGTCGCAGCGGCGCGGCGCGGGCCGAGCTGGGCCGACTGCTATCTGGGCTGCGAAAGTGAAGGGCGACGAGCGAGCACGGCAAGGGACTTCGGGGTGCATCACCAGACTTCTGGATAAAGGCCGGATGGCGGAGCTGGGCTGACAGGCCGAAGGGCTGCGGGCGAACCGAGCCAGGGACTTCAGGGAGCTTCGATGGACTTTTGCTAGCAGGCCTAACCAAAACAGACGAAAAGGGGAAGGGGAAGGTAGAGAAGGGTTTTGGGGGTTTAAAAAAACAAACACTTTGAATTCAAATTCAGATTTGAATTCTAACACCCAAAAATAATGCACCAGCATCTATGCAACATCCAACTCCTATAATTTATTTATTTTATTAAATGAAATTAAATAAATGCCTAGAAAATTAAATACAACCTTATAGTCCTGATGCATAGGTATTATTGCTAGCAAAATTTTATTAAAACCACAAATTTAAATTTAGGGTGTTACACCTCTAGGACTTGTAGGCTTGTGTGTGCCTGGTCTAGAGATTCTTTGGTGTGTGCGAGTGATCCGAGTTGCAATCGAGGTATAGGCCGAGTTCTTCCTTCGGGAAGACTTTTTATCGGCTCCCATTCACTCCCCCCTCTTTAGTCGCCTATTCGGTCATTCATCTTGTTTTCGGAAAAGCGACAGATGTACGAGCGCAATGACTTGTTCTTGCGCTGCTGGATTTGATCCAGCATCCTCCTGTTACCCGGCCGCTCCGATGTGCCGGAGTATTGGCTCGTGAAGTAGACGCAGAGCCCATCCCATGAATCGATGGAGTTCTTCAGCAGCCCCGCTAACCAGCTTCTGCACCCCTTCGCGTGGATGATTGGCAGATAGTTTGCCATCACGTCAGAGTCGCCTCCCGCGGCCTTGGCCGTGGTGGAGTAGATCTGCAACCACTGGACGGGATCTAAGGTCCCATCGTACTTTGTCCACGTCGGACAACTTAAACCCACGGGACCAGGTCACCTTCCGCAGTCGTGTCGTGAGGGAGAGGAAACCATTATAGGAGGTGGTTCCCTCTCGACCTTTGCTACGCCCGGTGGTGGACTTCCCGTATGAGTTGTAGCTTTTCTCGGAGTACGTATAGTCATCCCAGTAGTAATCCTCGTACCCACTGCATGAGTCAGTGGGCGGTGTGGCGTTGCGCTTGCCGTGCTGGTTTGGTGTTTCGTGCTCCCGATCATAGTCATGGTGGCATCTCGACTCGTGCCGGCGTCGCTCCAGAGCGCGGTGGCCTATGGTGTGCCTTGTGTCCCGATGACACAGCTTCTCGCGCAGGTCCTCGCCGTCATCATGACGTGCCCACTTGCGGCTTAGCCTCCGTGCATTGCCTGTCTCCTCTTGCCCGACTGGTGGGGAAGGGTCGATCTGGTTGGTCTGGGTCGTGGTGGCTTGCACCACAGGTTGCAGGCGAGCCAAGCCCGGTGTCTCCGGTGGCATCTTCTCGAGTTCCTCATTGAGGACAATGAGATTCTCCTTGGGGGTCGTGTAGACCTTGTGCCTGGCGTAGTCGACTGTGAAGTCGTCCTCCAGCCTCCGAGGGTGTATGCCTCGGCTGCACGGAGTGTGACGCCTTCTCCTCTGGTGTAGTGGGCTAGATTCCGAGTAGTGCTCGTCCTCTTCTTACTCATCGTCCCCGCGCTAGTTGTCACGACGTCGGTCATTTTGGCGTCGAAGCTCTTGGCACTGTCGTTCGTGATTCGCGTTTTTTACTTCGCGTTTAGTCTTCTGGGCTGTAGTCTCACCGTCCCGGGCGGGCTCATTCTCTGAGACGACAGGGGGTGCGCTGGCTTCCAATGTGTAGACGAAGATGGGAGCTCGGCCCCCATCCGAGGACTCAGAGGATGAGGTGCTATCAGATTGGATCTCCGTAGTATTGGTAGACCCAAGAGTTTTGGAGCTGTCCTCGAGGCTGAGTGCCGCTCTCAAGGATGTGAAGGAGCCCTTCGATCCGGAGCTGGGATCAGATCGCCTGGCCGAGTAGTTTGGCCGGCGCAGATCCTCTGATCCGTCTGTGGTCCATTCTCGAACATGCCCGTCTTCCTCCAAGATGGGGAAGAGGGTCTTGTCTAGGTCATCACCATCGACATGAAGCGTGGCACGTCCTCGTCCAAGTGGTATTCCACCGACCGGGGCGAGGAGGTCGCGTCTAGGGTCTTCTTCACCATCTCCGAGATGGAGGCGGCAACGCTCTTCAACCCGTGGGGAAAGCGCTAGGCCTGCGGGGCATCGAAGGTGGCCTCGCAGATCGCGATGGTGTTGGCCACATGACCGATGATCCGATCCATAGATTGGACCAGATTGCATTTAGGAGGATCCTGCAACCTTGAGATCTTCAACTGGGAGGGCAGGCCTCTAGGCTGGTGACGGCGTGCCGAAATGGACTAAGCAAGCCTTGTGCTTCTCCAGATTCGATATGGGAGCCGGCCTGTTGCCTGCGGGCAGCGCAGAGTCCACTCCGGAGGGCTTTTTCGGGGTGATCGCGGTGTCAGAGATGACGCATGGGATCTCTCGGATGATGATGTGACCCTGATGCGGGGTCACGTAGCCGGCCGCCTGTTCATCAGCGGTGGAGTCGTGGTTGAAGCTTCCGAAGGGAATTCCTGCTCCCATCGCGGCGAAGGTGAGACAGCTACCTGGGATCTTGACTGCGGCCATCAAGCGTGCCAATTACCTCCGCGAAGATCCTACTTGGCGCGCCAACTATAGGTACAATGGTGCCGGCAGTCCATCATGGGGTACGGTATGGTGGTAGATTGTGTGGAGGGGATCGCCGAGACTGAAGCTAGATGGTAACGAAGGACACAGGGGTTTATCCAGGTTCAGGCCACAAAGATGCATAATACCCTACGTCCTGCGTTGGTGGTTGTATTGATTGTTTCGCGAATGGTAATCAGATTGGACTTGATTGAGAGGGAGTCCCTGCCGCCGTTATATAAGCATGGGGGGCAGGGTTACAGATCACATGTGATCTATCCTAGTCGGTTATACAAGATCTCCTTTTGATCACAAGTAATATCTTTCCTAACCAACTATTCTTTATCTATGGGAGTATATCTCTTCGGGTGCCGTCTCATTCCTGATCCGTATGCTCGTGTCGAGTGCCGCAAGTGTGGGCCCACGCCGTCCTCGTAGATACGTCGTGAGACCCCTCCATGTGGCATCCCGGGGGTATATCCCCACAAAGAGGTTAGTGACGTGTGGTTATACCAAGATGGTACCCACACGTCAGCCACTCAAAGCTTGAAGATGAATGGCAGCCACTCGATCTAGAGGCCTGTTGCTTAGCTTGTCACATAAGCTTGCACAACTTCTCATAGAAGCTGGCCATTGTATTCCTAAAACCATCGGCGTCCTCGCTAGTTCCGAACCACTATACTCATAGTTCTCTTCCCAAACACTCCTGTGTTCAATCCTACTGCCCGTCCGACGCAATGAAGCAATCAGTCTCCCCCAGACACAAAGAGCTCAGGCGCATGGCCGTAACCGTTCCTGATCGTCGGTCCAGCAGGGTTGCCAGTCTCTCGACCACCGCCTCCTCAGGAGCTGAATCCGGGTCCTGGCTATCACCTCGCGGCCTCCACTTCATCCACACCTACTTAGAGTGGCTAGGGCGTCAATTCCACGGCACGGAGCGGCTCCGCTGCGATGCCGCCAACGTCGACCCGCTGATGCCCGGAGCCGCTTGTAGGTCGTTGGCAGATTCCCAGCCTCCGCTACCACTTGCAGAGTTGGACTTCGACTCAGACTCCAACTCCGACACCCAATCTGACACAGAGCATCTGAATACCGTTACTCTGCGCGTCTTCCAGCGCACTACCAACACCTACGGGTGCCCTATCGCCCCAACCGTATGCACCGATGGAGGAACCTGAATGAGATCAAGGACCACATCCTTGGGATGGCAAGGTCTGAGGCCCTGAGGGAGGACGACATGAAGAAGTGGAGCCGCCACCACGTCCTGGCCAGAAACGAGGGATGGATGTAGATGGAGTGAGCGAGCCGCGCTAGTGGAAGATCTATGCCTTTATGTTATCTGTGATGTTAATTAGTATTGTTAGATTTCATGGGAACATTATCTTATGTATGTGAACATTGTGATGTTAATTAGTTACTTTACATTTCCATGAAACATGGTCTGATGTTTGTTCGGCCTATTCGTGTTTCGTAGACAAGAACATCCACCCCTATTGGACCTACATGATTGTGATTTTGGTTATCGTTTGTTTGTTGATCAATACCCTTATTTCTGGTTTATTTCCCTGACCGTCTCTCTCCTTGTCTCCCTATAAATTTTATCCTATTTGAGCTCTCTCTCGGAAACTATGAAATCCTAGATCACCTTTGTCCAAAATCAAAACAAACATCTTTAACAGGACCGGAAATATTTGTCCCTTCTGTACATTTTTCGTAGACCCAAACATCCGGTCGTGCCTATAGAATTGCATGATCTCATTTGGTCGTTTCCTAGTGTACCACATGAACAAGGAAAAAACTATGGATAAAACATTGGGTCTACTTGGTTGTCTTGACCATGTCTTGTTCCCATGTAGTGTACGCTAGGCAGAGTAGCTATCGTTACTTTAAACCAATTTGTTGTCTTACTTCATATCCAATGGCAGTGTACAACACTCCTCACATCAACATGCTCTAGGTAAGCCACGGCTATGTACAGAGTAATTGGAATAATGCACCTATCTTGAGAGGTTGAAGATCAATATTGGACGATTAATACGAAATAGCAATGTGATCGTTGCTCACCTTTAACAAATTCAAAACAAGCATCTGGTCTCTTATTGCCAAATATCCAAAATGCTAATGCATCCCAAACCAAAACCATGTTTATGATTTTGGTTATTGTTTGTTTGTTGATCAATCCCCTTGTTTCTGCTTTGTTTCCCTGACCATCTCTCTTCCTTTTCTCCCTATAAATGTTATCCTATTTTATCTCTCTCTCATAAACTATGAAATCCTAGATCACCTTTGCCGAAATCAAAACAAGTATCTTTTATAGGACCGGAAATATTTGTTCTTTCTGTACATTTTTTCTAGACCCAAACATCCGGTCATGCCTATGGAATTGCATGATCTCATTTGGTTGTTTCCTAGCGTGCCACATGAACAAGGGAAAAACCTATGGATGAAACACTAGGTCTACTTGGTTGTCCTGACAATGTCTTGTTCCCATGTAGTGTACGCTAGGCAGAGTAGCCATCGTTACTTCAAACCAATTTGTTGTCTTACTTCATATCCAATGGCAGTGTACAACACCCCTCACATCAACACACTCTATCTAAGCCATGGCTATGTACGGAGTAGTTGGAATAATGCACGTACCTGGAGAGGTTGAAGATCAATATTGAACGATTAAGAAGAAATAGCAATGTGATCGTTGCTTACCTTGAACAAATTCAAAACAAGCATCTGGTCTCTTATTGCCAAACATCCAAAATGCTAATGCATTCCAAACCCAAACCATGTTTGTGATTTTGGTTATCGTTTGTTTATTGATCAATCCCCTTGTTTCTGTTTGTTTCCCTGACCATCTCTCTTCCTTTTCTCCCGATAAATGTTATCCTATTTTAGCACTCTCATAAACTATGAAATCCTAGATCACCTTTGCCCAAAATCAAAACAAGCATCTTTTACGGGACCGGAAATACTTGTCCTTTCTGTACATTTTTCCTAGACCCAAACATCTGGTATCCTATTGCTAAACATCCGATCTATTAATGCATCCCAAACCCAAACATCAGGTTTAATGGCAGTGAAATAGTTCATCTCTGGATGTTGAAGATTACAAATATAGTTTGCTCTAAATTCACTAAGATTACCAATTTACATAGTTCTTTCATTTGCAAAAGACCATTACATTATTAGAGATCAAGGTGCCTCCTTGCATTAGCGTGATACAACTCCCAAAGAGACACCCCGCCTATCCCTGAAATTGAGGTCTATTAATATACCAGACTCTCCCAACTCCCTCCATTGCCTTGTCTCAAACTCTCTTCCTCCAGAAAACCACAACCACCATGCCTTCTGCTCCGATTTGACTGCCCACCTCCCCCATCCCTTCCAACCCCTCCTCCGTCTGGACACAGCCCGACTCCCCCAAACAAGTGCATGCGAGCCATCCGAGCCCTCCTCGAGTGAAACTGATGTAGAATACATGGAAAGGCAGGAGAGCGCGGACAGCGAGGACGAGTACGACTAAATGGAAGAGGATGAAGATGAAGATGAAGATGAAGTTCAAGATGAAGAGGAAGATGAAGTGGACGAGGATGAGGTGGAGACCTGGGGGTCATTGAGAAGAAGTGATTTGCGGCAAAGAAGATTAAGTGGGTAGAGGCCAAGAAGATGAATCGTCAGACGGAGGTGTTTGTGAGGCAGCTTTTGAAGGATGACAAGGTCGGTAAGGTTGATTTGTTCAGGGACATTCCGTGGGTGAAGAAGAAGAATGGTGCAGAGGAGGAGGTGGACTCGAAGATGACCAAGAAGAAGATGGACGTCGACACTGGTCCTTCAAATGCCGGCCCCGCCAATCCCGGTCCTGTGGCTCCCCCAGCCATTGAAGCTCCGGCAACGCTAGAGTCATCCGGGAACTCCTCGGAGGGGTCGACGTAGATTACTCGGATTTGGGTTTTCTTTTTCATGTTCATATAGGTGGTCTTGTGGATGGAAAGATCAATGGTATGTTTTCTTTTGGATGGAAAGATCGATCCCCTGTTTTGCTCTGTGAATCTTGTAGTGGTAGGAAAATCCCATGTATCCCATGTTATCCATGAAGAACATTAGTGTTCTTCTTTTCCATGATCACCTTCCTTGCTTCAGTGTTTTTCCCTGGTCATGATGCGTTGTCATAGTCTGAGGTATAATATCTTGTCATGTGATATTTTATTCTTATCCCACCGCACCGCATTGCAAGATACACACTTAAATTCACCGTTTTTCCAATAATATACACAACGTAAATGATGGCCACCCTGCCCAAATTATTCAACTTAAATGTGCACAAACATGATACATCCCCAAAGACCCACAATTGTACAGTGGCACTGGCACACACACACACACACCCAGCAATGAACTCTTCGGACTTGGCAACGAGATGACAACATACACAGTCATGGAGATGGATATGTCACATGCCTATTCCGCCACACCTAATGCACGACGAAATGTAGCATAACGAGGATCCGTGCGGAGATATTCCTCCAATGCATGATGCCTACCCCTCGACTTCATGGTACGTCCTGAGCGACTAATGCCAGGAGCACGCTGCAGGATGTCACGAAAACCACACTACCGGTGGGCAAGATTGCAGTAAGGGCACACACAGTGACCATGGCAAAGGACACGAGTGTAACCCTGCTCCTGTAGCCAAGCCAAGGCATCTTTCTTCATCTCCTCTATTTCTTCCTTGTCCGCTTCATCCATTTCGTACAGATCATATGGATCCATGTATCCTGGCCGCTGCGGAGGTGGCACATTATGGAAGTTGGTGGTTCCTCTGTTCGCATCATAAGCCATCCTCCTACACACACTCGCCAACAAAGTAAACATGGTAAGCACTGACCACAAACAATGATGGTAACCTGTAAAAACACGACGCGGAAGCTAAGAGCTCACCTCTTTTGACAGTGCGCAGAACCAAATAGTGGTCTACTAGCACAATGCGTGGAGGATGAAGAGGCGATGAGCAAAGGCCTTTGGGGCACACCCATTTATCGAACCATGACCGATCACAAGGCAGCGTGCACCTTGTGGCAGAGCATGCCTCACGGGATTACAGTAGCCATGAAAATATGTGGGATGCTCGGAATACGCAGGCCTACACTACTTAGGAATCCTGTCACAAGTATAGGGCGGAATATGCAGGCTTTTTCACCGGTAGGCATGCGAAATATTTGGTGGGTACACGAGTGTGTTTTGGTCCGGATAAGAACGTAGAAGGAAGATCCTTATATCCGCATGACTTAAAAAAAATAGACGTGTAGGCATTATAGTGGGAGAAGCAGCTGTTAGGCTTTGTGATCTACGGCTGGAAATGCACCCAATTTCACTGAAGCGTGGGCCTCTTCCAGATATCCGTCTCCCGCCTATATTGTACCCACCGGAATACCACCCAAACTCGCTGACAATATGGGGCAGCGCTTGCACGGCCCCTCTTATCAGTGGCCCCGAAGCAAGTGCAGCTTACCAAATTTTCATTTCGCGGTCAGCAAGTGGAAACCGGGATTTTCAAATTATGTATTCCTTCGCCTCCCCAAAATAATAAATACTCTACTCTATTTCTACTGTGTTGTGCCACTAAACTTCCGCCTTCCATATCCAAAAAGCATCACTCTGCTCAGCTAGATCTGCGGTGGCAGTCCGACCTCGCCGTCGCCGGTGGAGGGGGAGCGGTATCTCAGCGAGATGGTGGGTGAAAGATATCGGTGTTCTGCTTGCGTCTGCTGTGCTGGCCAAGCTGAGAAGTTGAGCGAGGATGCGGTGCAAGCACCAGCTCCGGATGCCCCCTCAATCCATGGGCCCCTAAATCTTGAAGTTTCACAAGTGAGAATCTCATTTCCTTTTCTCTCTAGTCCCGTAGGAGTTTTTCGTTGGCTTCGAAAGTAGATTGCTTTGTGTATTGTGAGAGTTCTGAGATTCTTCTCTTACCTTTGCCGCTCTAGATCCAGTCACTAATTTGTAACACAAGTTAATCAATGAGCCATGCTTAGAAAGTAAATTGCTTTTTGTATTGTGTTAGATTTGAGATTCTTCTCTTACCTTGGCCGCTCTAGATCCAGTTACAGATTTGTAACACAACTTAATCGATGAGCCATCCTTAGAAAGTAATTTTCTTTGTTTATTGTGATTGATTGGAGATCCTTCTCTTACCTCGACTGCCCTAGATCCAGTTCCTGATTTGTAACACAAGTTAGGAGGGGGCCATTAGTTCTCATATGTTGTTTCGTGAACTCATTTTTTAATTTCTAAGCATCAATTTGTAGATGGTAAATACTCCATGCAATTGACAGTTGACCAGTGTCTAGATCTATCTGCAAGTCTACTATTGGTCATGGTACACTCTATTCCAGATATCTAAGGCAACTGACCTAATACTTGTTGTGCAGGGCCTAGCATCCCGCTCCTGCATTGCTGAGATTCAATCACATGTCGTGGTATGTAACAGAACACATGATTATCCTGCTACTTATTCTTAGGATTATTCTTAAATTTATTTGCTTGCTTTGTTTAAGGTTCAAGTTTGACTCCTCCTTTCATTTTCAGGCTGAAATATTGAGGACAATCCTTGCGGTTCAAATATCAAATTCTTTTCCCTCTAATGTGAAGTCAAAGCCATTCATTGATTACATGCCTCGAGATTATCCTGCTACCACGACATGGTCAAGACCTAAAATTTCTCTAGGAGGGCTAGATGAAGCTACTAACCTTGGTGAAATCTTTGTTGAACAGGACCAAGTTTTGACAGACTTGAAGATCAAGGCACAAGCTTCAGATGTAGCAATGAAAGTGCAGACTGATGAGATTGAGAGCTTCAAGAAACAAGTAGAAACTACTAAGACCCTTCTTCGTCAACTACTAAGCTCACTCCTTGGGTAAGGCCACTGTGTTTCTTATTCTTCTGCTTGTGTCCTCCCAGGTAGTTGTGCTGGTTTGTGAGTACTGAGCTTTGTTATCTTAGTAGGTTCTATTTCAAGACCAACTTTATTTGTGAGCAGGGAGATATCATGTGTACTGGTTTGTGATCTCCTATTGACAATCTTCTTGTGGTTCTTCTATGTTCCTTGATAATAATGTGTCATGTGTGATCCGAAACATTTATTTGTATCAGTGGTATGAAAATATTATCTGTGATGTCAATTACTGAATTGATTAGCATGTAATATGAGATTGAATTATATTTAATTAAGCACCACCTGGATTGCAGCCCAAAATAATAGGGCAAAAAATTATGTGGGCTTGCCCCCTCAGCGCATTATTTTTCTATGAAAAAATCATCCAAAATGAACTGGGTTGAATCCAAAATGATGTCAGCGATTGGTGGGCTCGGTCAAACATCATTTGGGTCTAAATCAATTTATGACGTCATCGAATATTAGACTCGATCCAACCAGTACTGGACCTAAAACAAATTAATGACTGTTTACGGCTGTTAAGTACCACTTTTAGGCCGTCAACTCCTGCATAAAATAAATGGAAAGTCATCATCAACAATAGAATAGGGATTTATACTAACAATTTCCACAAGTGTTGGTGTGTCTGGCTTTTGTTGCAGGACGCACCGAAATATGTGTTAAATGACACAGTTGAGAGAAAGTGCACCAATGGCATAGATATGGCGTCATCATAAACAATCACAAATACCAAATTGGTCTACACCATTGCAACAGGCTCCTCGAGACGATCGAAATGGATATATCATTTGCCTACTTTGGAGTTCGGATGAAAGAGATATGCACAAGATATCATGTGGGCCCGGTGGGACCCACACCAACACATGGTGACGTGCTGTCACACAGGAGTCCACATGTCCATGACACATCATCGATCCAAAGAAACACACTCTCAACCAATCAGGAGCCAGTATGCGGATCCAAGGGCCCACAACCACGAGATAAATAGCTAGAAATACCGCATGCACCCCCATACCCACCGTAAAGCCCACTTGGAAGTCACCTGGATGAAAGGCGGTGCGAGGGGAGCTACCCGGGGGTCGGCCGACCCCCCAGTTTGGCCGAACCCATTTTGCGGCCCCTCGTGCAGCTCTTTCACGTGTCGGCTTGTCGTGAAGAAGCAAAGGCGGTCCTAGGTGTGTGCCCGATTATTCCCTCAGGATCCTGCCGGAAAGCTCCTTCTCTTGCAAGCTACTTGGCCCCCACTCCTCTTTGCCACATGTCACTACCCTATTGGTGGCTCCCATGGCAGCCAAGGGGCTCCTCCTACCCCCCTTGGCCTATAATTAGAAGGGGAGGGGCCTAGAATAGAGACATCCCATTCCTCCCTCTCTCTTTAGAAACACTTGTTTCTCTTCTCATTTGATCTCTCATGGATCAAATGAGTTGCAGAGATGGCTATGTAGATGGTGATGTGGGTGAGATCCCAGCTTGTTCTTTAATTAGAGCAAAGTGAGTATTCTTGTATTTTCCAATTAGACTAAAGTGATGTTCATGCATGGGTGATATGTTCTTGAGTTCTTTGTTCGTTCATCATTTAGAGGCTCGTGTTCTTCACAAACACGCTTCCTCGATCTAGTTGACGAACGAGTTACTCACGCTTTTGCGTTTGTTCATAAGTCAGAGGCTGGTGTTCTTCACGAACACGACCCTTGATCTTTTGTTATAAGCGCATAAGTTTGCATTCCGTTTGTGTGAATTATCCTGTTAGATCTTGTTGGGAGACATGAATCAGGTGACTAGTCGTTCTTCCTCACGCCAATTGATTCAATGACGAGTAAGGTCTAGCTCAACCTCGCGGGTTCGTCGCTCCGTATTTATACGGAGTGCTATAGTGTTTCTACGAGGTGCCAGACGTAGCCATGCTATAGTAGTAATCGGTGGTGTGGACGTGGTGTCTAGACTACAGGTTATCCTTCGAATGCCCTGTATCCCACGGTTTGTCTTGGGGTAGGCCGCGGTAGTGACAGCCGTTGGACCCTTTGAAATCCCCCACGTTCGGATACAGCGTGTAGGCAACTATTTGCCGTGAACCAACTGTTATCGCCAGGAGGGGCCGGTGTCCGAAGAGAGAATCTTATCCGAGTTTGTTCCCCTCTAGAATCGAGTACCTACATGAAGCACCCCATCATCTCCCTACCATAGCTGGGGCTTGGTGTCCTTGGACCGTTCTTCTAGGATAGAAGGTAGTGCACGTCATTCCTTGGATTCGATACCCTTTGGAATACTCCTGAGGTGAAGTGCTACAGCGGTATTTCCGTGCACTTGCGGATTCTTTCGTACCCATCGGTATACCCAGGTGGATCTTACGCTCACACTAGGGGCGCAACTAGTGGTGACGTTAAGAAGTACCAACAATGACGACTGCAATTATTGGGCTCGGTCCAACTAAAATCGGGCCTAAGACATTCTATGACGACTGCAATTATTGGGCTCCATCCAACTAGAATAAGGCCTGAAACAATCTATGACGACAACAATATTGGGATCCATCCAACCTTAATAAGGTTTAATACAATCTATGACGACCACATTTATTGGGCTCATTCCAACCTTGATAAGGCGTAAAACCAATTTATGACGACCAAAACTATTGGGCTCAATGTAACATTAAGTGGACCAAATTTAATCTATGACGACAAGGTTTTTGGGGCTGGGCCCAACAAAATATGGGCTGAATACACTTAATGATGAAACGGTTTGTCACAAAACACCATGCCACATCAGATATTGGTCCGATGTGGCACGTAGCTTATGACGCCTTAGTGTTACGAATTTATACGCGTCATTAAACTCATGATGTCGCAAAATAAGGTCTCGTCCTTAATCGCGGTTTGTGATGCTCGATTAATGACGGAGCGTTTTCATAACAACTAGCGTCATTAATCGCGGTTTATGACGAGAATCACCTTTTTTTTGTGTCACTAGTCGGCACATTCCTCGTAGTGCGACTTGAGCTTAGAGAACAGCTCATCCTCGGTCAACGTCTCATACACATCCGACTCCAAGATGGCCTTGACCTTGGTACTCCACACGGATCTGTCAAGTGAGTGCAAGAGCTTGATAGCTCTATCATGATCCGTGTATGGGAACACCGTTACATTGGCTCTCATGTTGTTAACAATACAGGTGAAGCATTGGAACATGGCATCAATCGACTCGCTGGGGAGATGAGTGAAATTCTCGTACTCCCTCCGGTGAGTGGAAAATAAGCGAGCCTGCACCTAAGCGTTCCCAACAGGAGCATTCTTCAGCTTACCCCAAATCTTGCCAGCCACATCCTCTCCATACACACAATCGAACTCCGCAGCACAAAGAGCACAGAACAAGAAAACCATGGCCTTGTTGTTTGCCTCAAACATGTCCCGAGCACCTGGAAGGATGAAACTGTCTACAATGACAGTTTGCATTTTGCGTCACTTCCGAAATCAGTTGTCCTTTCCCACGAAGAAACGCGCCCATGGGCCTCTCCCACATCTGGTAGTTCTTCCCATCGAAGTGTGGAGGACCCGACCCCATTCCATAGTAACCCATCTTTGGATCTTAGACTGGTTAGAATAAAAAAATTTGTAACCAGCTCTGATACCAACTGAATGACCGGATTGGGTGACCAGAGAGGGGGAATGAATGGGAGCTGATAAGAAATCTTCTTGAGAGAGATGACTCCTCTAGTGAGATGAACACGGTCTCGGTCCCGAAATCACTTTCACCACTCTATCCGCACGTTTGCCAAGACCACATAGCCACTGGAGTGCTACTGATCCTAGGAGCAAACCACACCTACAAGCCACTCTACAACGCACACACCACAGCAGAAACCAAACACGGTAAAATTTCCTGCCAGGGGCGGTCAGACCGCATGGACAGGGCGGTCAGACCGCCTCAGCCTGGAATTTTCCCAAAACCACAATTCAAAGCTCACGACTCCAAATCGACCCAAGATTTCACCTGAAAAATCCTCTAATGCAAACAGGCTATCAGAGAAATCCCCCGGAAAACCAAAACATTCCTTGTGAAATTCCCAGGGCGGTCAGACCGTATACCCAGGGCGGTCAGACTGCCTCCTCTCCAGAAACCTAGCTGTTGGTCAACTCTCAACTTTCCATCTCCTGATCTCCCGATTCACTCCACAGATTGCAGCAAAACTTCGGGGATAGCTGGGTCACCTCCTGGACGACCTCTCCACGAAAGGATATCCACCGAAACTCACCTAATCAAGAGGAATCGCGAATCGAAGGGCTCTATGTCATGAACTCGAGGAACTCCGAAAACCACCCAAATTGAAGGTCTTCCCGAGCGATTGCTGGGGCAAAATCACCAAGAAAAAAGGCACAAAGACCTGATGTGTGATACCCAACAAGAATCCCTCCAAGAAACACCTCAAACAAGCCACCACGAAAATCCCCAAAAAGATGAACCACGCCGAAACTTCTATACATGCCATGAAAGGTTCATACAAGGTGTAGCATGCTGCCCAAGCATCCATCCCTCTCTGAAGATCTCTCATGAAGCTCTCAAGCTATCCTAGGGAAAACAAACGAGGAAGAACAAATGAACTAGGGTTCCAAGAGTTGGCTGCCATCTCCCCTCAAGTGAATGACCAAACTACCCCTACTTACTTAACTTAAGATACAAGCCCACCAAGGGCATTTTGCAAAGTTTGGTCGATATCTCCATCGAATGGACGCCTGCAGACCGCTAGCCCCTTCAACTCCACACAAGCCTTGCGATCCCATCACGTGTCCTCCGCTTCGAAGCTTCTCGACCCGTTGCGTGCCACGCGGTCAGACCACCCCTCCTGCGAAACTATCCTTTAGACTCCTACAGCAATACCCCAGCGCGGAGGGTTTCAAAGGGTCCAACAGCTGTTACCACTGTGGCCTACCTCTATCGTTACGGGGGGCAAGTTCATAACTAATGAAGCCACACAACCCTGGCACCATGCCTACGTTGTTGCTAGACTTCACCCGGCCTAGGCTATTATGACCAAGGGTGAAGCCACCACATAACTGGCCAACTTAGACCGAGTACCGTAGCTTAAACACAAACCTCATGCAACACAATGATGCCATCAATCTAGATCAAACTAGGGCTAGTCATATGAACGGATATGAACTCTCTTATGTCTCATCAACAAGATCAAAGGGTCGTGTTCGTGAACAACACGAGCCTCTAACTTATAAACAAACAAATAAGGAATGAGGAAATCATCCTTCAACTAGATCGAGAGGTAGTGTTCACGAAGAACACAAGCCTCTTAATGATGAACAATGGATGAACTCAAGAACATATCAATCACATGAGCTACCATAACTTTATATCAAATAGCTGAATAACTGAAGTAGATCAAAGTCATACAAAGAAATAAAGATACAAGAGAACTCATACCTAGATCCCAAAGTAGACTTGGAACCTAAATAAGAGCTACTCTAGCCTACCGCCTAGCCTTGGAAACTAAAAGTGAGAGGAGAGTCAAGAGAGATGTGTGTGAGAAATGGGAGCGCTCCCCTTCTATTTATAGGCAAGGATTAGGCTCACTTCGGCCACCAAATGTCTCCAAAACACCCCGGGATGAAACAATTGACCAATGAGCAACCACCACGTGGAGAGCCAGGATGGGCAGCCACTAGGTCGGTTCTCACCTGGTGTGCTTTCTCGTGGTGGCTTCTAGGTGGGCCCTTTTAGCTTTCCCCAGTGCATGGCTTGTTTGGAATCCTAGGTGGGCCCATGGATCCTTGTGAAGTCCATGTGTCGCTCTCTGATTTGTCGGTGAGTGCCTTCCTTGGATCAATGACGTGGATGCCAAGTAGAATTAGTGTGGTAGCCACCTCCTCAGCTGAGTTGGCATGGATCATTCTATAGCAGGTGGGTTTCCATCTCTTTTTATGCTTAAATCACCCACATTCAAATAATCTCCAAGGACAAGTGGAACTACATTATTCATACCAAAATGCGAGTAATAAGTGCATATGCCTCTATTTATGTGAGAATATTGACGGCTAAAAGTGGTACTTAACAGCCGTCAACAGGGTTTTCGTGACATCCTGCAGCATGCTTCTGGCATTGGTCTTTCGGGTCGTGTAACCATGGAGTCCAGAGGTAGGCATCATGCATTGGAGGAATATCTCTGCACGGATCCTCATTTTGCTACATTCTGTCATGCATTAAAGTATGGCAGAATAGGCATATGCCATATCCATCTCCATGATCGTGTATGTTGTCTCCTTGTTGCCAACTCTGAATGTTCCATTGGTGTATGTCTGTGTGTGTGTGTGCACGTGCGTGCGCACCTGTGGTAGTGCCACTGTATGAGTGTGGGTATATGGGGAAGTATCATGTATGTGCACATTTATGTTTAATAATTTGGGCAAGGTGAGCATCATTTACGTTGTTTATCTTCCTGGTAAAATTGTGAATTTGGTCAAATGGTAAATTTGGTAAAAATAGTCATCATTTACGTTGTGTATATTGCAATGTAGTGCAATGGGATAAGAATAAAAAATCACATGACAAGACATTGAATGTCAGACTATGACAACGCATCATGACCAGGCAAAACCAGTGAAGCAAGAAAGTTGAACATGGAAAAGATGAACACCATTATTCTTCATGAAAAACAGGCGGAGATAGGAGATTTCCCTACCACTACAAGATTTATAGAGCAGAAAACATAGGGGATTAATCTTTCCATCCAAAAGAAAATAGATCATGGATCTTTCCATCCACAAGGCCACCTATGAACATGCAAAAGAAAACCCAAATCCGAGTAATCTACGTCGACCCCTCTGAGGAGTACCCTGATGACTCTAGCGTCACGGGAGCATCAATGGATGAGGGAGTCAAGAGACCGGGATTGGCGGGGCCAACATAAGAAAGACCAGCGCCGACGTCCATCTTTTTCTTGGTCATCTTGTTGTCCACCCCTCCTCCTCTGCACCATTCTTCACTCATGGTGTTAACACCGTTTTTTTACACGTATCGAGACCGACGTCAGAAAGAGGTAGAAGGACCGGTACAATGCAGTATTTTGAGTTGTGCGTCAAAAATAATTATTAATGCCAGATTTTGCTAAAATCCCATGTCACGATTGAGTACCGAGATTGGCGGTGATCGGTAAGATTCGGCTAATGGAACAATCAGCAAAGAGACAATCGGCAAGAGCATTCAGCAGAAGAATCAGCCGCCATAGTGCAATCGATTTCAGAAGGCAAAATCGACAGGTGCTACTTGTGAGCTATCAAGTACAGGACATAACTTCACTAGGAAGAATCGGCAAAGCAATTGGCCGATTTAATTGAGGAGCATGTGTGTGTGAAGGAGCAAATTGGCAACAGCAACCGAAAAAAGAGGAATCGACCGCTTGCATAGTTGTGCATGCAAACAGTGCTTGGTGCCATAAGACTAATTAAAGAAGGAAAAGCTAGTACATATGCAAACAGGAAGCTAGTACTTGGTCACACGTACAAGCGAAGGAAACTAAAGAAAGAACAGGAAGGTTACGTAGTGCTATCTTTCCTTTGCATGTGTCGCACAAGAGCAGTCCTAGTTACCTACACCTGCGGGTACAGACAGAGAAAAGCTTAATTAGCGAGGACTCTACTGATAAAGGGAATTAGAGTCCATGTATCTTAGTTTTTCATCTAGATATTTTGTATTAGGGAAGTCTTGTACGAGTTATAGTTGTTGCTACTTAGGAGTCTTTTAGCCCAGGATATAAATACAAACCTGAAGGACCGAATCGGGCGACCAGAGAGGGGGGCAGTGAATGGGAGCCGATAAAAATTCTTCCCAAGTGTCGAACTCGGCCTATGCCCCAAATTCCACTCCAAGTACTCGCGCACACAAAGGAAGCTCCAAACATGGCACACACAAGCTAAGAAGATCAACCAACAAGCCTAGGAGCAAAGAGCGGAAGTACCAAAGCAAGAACCGAAGGACTGCTGCGGAAGTACCAAAGCAAGAACCAAAGGAAGTACCAAAGTAAGAAGATCACACAAGCTACTGCTGCGAAGTCCCTGGCGGACTGTCCGGGATGGCCGGGCGGACCGTCCGCGTGGAAGGCGCGGACTGCCCGAAAGGTCACGGCGGACTGTCCGCAAAAGCGCCTCGAACCACCAGTAGCGCACCCCAGAAATTCGGACTGTCCGGAGGCTCACTGCGGACCGTCCGACCAGCATGGACTGTCTGGGACAACCTCGCGGACTGTCCGCCAAACTAGTTGCCACCTAACCAACGCAACTCAACGGATCGAAACTCAAGTGCTCAAGAACACACGAATAACACGAAGAACCCCAACACTGCTAGGGCCTCGCGGACCGTCCACACGGGCCTCGCGGACCGTCCACACGGGCCTCGCGGACCGTCTGCCAGGTGCGGACAGAGCAGAAAAATGCTCGAGCTCGGGAGTCAACTCCACCTTTCCATCACTGGATTTCCCAAACGGCTAAAGCCCTTGAGACAAGATTTCGAGGAGATGATAAGCAACACAAGAGGAAGCTATGCCCCAAAAATCTCGACTTCTAAGCCACTAAATCACCGGGAATCGTGGATCACACGAACCACCACCATGAACTCGGGCACCAACCAAAAACACACGAATCGAAGGCTCTCCACAGCGTTTGAGGGGTCAAGATCACACACAAAGATGCGCAAGGCATCCACCCATGATCCCCTCAAAGAAATCCGTGAAGAAACGCCCCCAAAATCACGAATCGAGCAAAGAACGAAACCCCCCAAAAATAGCCCGGAAAATGACATGATAATCACAAGGGACTAGGAGATCACCGCAACGCCGAATGCTTCCATACATCCAGAGGTCAGAGTCTGTACAAGAGTCTAGCCTAAGGAATCCAGAGGGAAAAGAAGCAATTCAGAGAAATCTACCTGGGGAGAAAGCCCTAGAGTCCAAGAGAGAGAGATGCCATCCACCTCTCCGCTATTTATACGAAGTCCATCAGAGGGAGGTAAATGACCACGCTACCCCTACTGCTTAAATGAAGATACAACCCCTCAGGGTCATTTTGGTCAAGTCTTCATCGGACGGACACGCTTCCACCGCGATTTCGCTTCACCTCGACGCAAACCCCGCGATCACGCCACGTGCCCTCCGCCTCGAAGCTTCCCGAAGCTCCCGGATCACCGTCTCCGTCGCCTTGGGCCTCCGGGCTTGGTTTTGAGGCCCAGACCAAGAAACCGTCCACCGATGGTTTTGTGGGCAAACCACCAAACCCCGTGTGCAAGCTTCGGCCTCTATCCGCTACCTTGCACCAGCCCATGTTCACGACTTCAGCCCGCCAGTCCTGCACCGCACGGCTCGCACTTGACCCCATCGGCCACCGGGTCCATCGAACCAAGCCTACTTGCCTCTCTATCACCCGGAGGCCGCCACGGCTAAGGCCTTTCGCGCCTGTTCTTCACCCACACCGACACGAGTCAAACCGCAACCTGTACCTGCACACTTAGCCAAGCATCAGTCCACACAACGTTGTTAACCACTCATTACTAAGGAGCGACCCTCCACTAGTCTTCGGACACACCTGGTCCTCAATCTCCCCCTTGATGAGTGCATTGACAACACCCATAGAAATCACATAGAGAAAAAAAGAAAAGAAAACAACCACGAACACAAAACTCCGAAGCAAGTGATCCAAAGCCAAAGAACAAGCGAAGACTCGATCACTCGTCAATCCAAGTCTCGACCCCCTAAGACAAGGGCAATGGCTCGACACAGCCGAGACAAAACAAAGCTCTCAAAGAGCACATCACAAAGCACAAAACTCAGAAAAATCAAAGGAGCTCCCCCTGCACATATGCAAACTCCCCCTGAGCAAATGCAACCTCTTCTTCTTAATTTTTCTCCTCACATGCCACATCTCACAAATGCATACCAATTTTTCACAAAAACTTCCAATGCATGAAAATTCTCCCCATATGCATGAAAATTCTCCCCATATCATACAAAACTCTCCCCCTTGTTGACAATGCATGAATCAAGGTATATGAAACTCTTCCCCTTGTTTTCATGAAAAATTCATGTCAAAGCACATATACAATCTACCAAGCTTCTCAAATATACAAAGAGCACAACAAAATGCTACAAATGAGACATAGAGCAAGCAAAGTAAACATGGTGTATCTAGCACATTGCAATCAAGAAGGTAGAGACATATAAGCATGTGACATGGCCAAAAGCAATTTTAAGCAATTTTCATAAAGAAATAGTCATCTCATGAGCAAGACTCTCTCTATACCAATTTGAACATAAATACCCTAGATCATCCAAAGTTTATACAAGATCACAAATTCTCATCACAAGATCATTATAAATGCCCACAAGCTACTCAAGTCATGTTAAAGCCACCGAGCCATGTGTCTACTTCTTAAAATGAGACTTCTCATGGTAGACAAGCATGCTACGGTTTAGCACCCAAGATATGAATATCAAACCATAAAAACATGATTAGGAGCTCATTTTTCAAGCATAAGGCAATTCATACACCAATTTCATTTTCAAGTTTAAACATGGTACATGAAGTGCCTTTGCGGCAAAAAGAAGCTTATGCTCCTCCCCAAGCAAGCAAAAGGGCTAAACATTTACAATGACAAAGGATCTTTGACCCCAAGCAAAGAGAATATGATCCTCAAGCACAAACTGAGCATGATATAAGCATTTAAGCACAAATTGAGCATAGACAAGCATCTACTCATGAGAGACACAATTTTAGCATTTTCATCAAAAGAAAGCTATCTCAGCACAAATATATGGCAAAACCATCAAGAGCATAGCATTCACATCCACAATTTACCAAACATGCACAAGTCTCACAAATAGCACATCGGTGATCGGTGTATATAAGAAAAGCTCAATCCTAGCTCAAGTGATCCAAAGATGGCTATCCTACCAGGTTTTGTACAGAAAGTAAAATACAAGAATGAAATGCAACAAAATGAATATATGACACATATATACATGAGAAGCTCCAAGACCCAGTTAGAAAGGAAAGCATACCCCAAGCTCACCCCGCAAGCGAGTGAAAGTGACTTGGTCAAGCGGTTTGGTGAAAATGTCAGCTAGCTAGTCTTGGGTACGGACATAGGACAAAGATATGTTTCCCTTCTCAACATTGTCCCTCAGGAAGTGGTACCTCACTTCTATGTGTTTCGTTTTGGAGTGGAGGACAGGATTTTTGGCTACTCTTATGGTACTGGTGCTGTTGTTGACATTTCTAAACGTTGATCACTTAAGAACAGATTGGAAATCCATCCATAGTGTCAGCGCTAGAAATGCTTATTGGCATTTCCCAATGTCACAACTAATGGCGCAGTTAGCATGAACATCGAGAGTTGCCATTGGTTAATCTAAGCGATCATGAACGAATCCGCAAGCGCACAGATAAACCATTGTAGCATTTCCCCAAGGAAAGAGAGTATTCCAAGGGTATCGAATCCAAGGAAGGCAATGGCGGATATCTTAGACTTATGCTTTTGCTCTGAATGTAAACCAAGAGATAGATATAGGGAAAACACACTCAAAGGCAGGGGTAAGATAAAAGATAATAGGGGTAGTGTGACACACACACCTCAAATCTACCTCTACTCTACCACACTACGGCTTAGGGGGAACATACGAGTTAGCTCTAGGTTCTAATGTACTAAACATACAAAGCTAGAAGATACAGGAGATAAGCATAAGTATTGCATGAGGGAAACATGGTTCAGCACCCAGGTACAAACGGGGAGCTAGCCCGCGACGACCAGCATTCTGCGAAACTAGACTTTAGACTCCTACAGTAGGTACCCCAATGCGGAGGTTGCCCTAGGATCCAACAGGGCTGTCACCACCTGACGACCGACCTCTCGTTACGGGGGGTATGCTCATAACTATCGTAGCCAGACAACCTAGGCACCATGCCTACATCGCTGCTAGACTTCACCCGGCCCGGGCTATTGTGACCCAGGGTGAGAGCCACCAGAAGACTGGTCAACTAGACCGAGTACCGTAGCTTGAACACAGACCCCATGCAACACTCTCATGCTATCTAACAAGATCAACTAAGGCTAGACATATGAACAGATATGAACTCTCTTATGTCTAATCAACAAGATCAAAGGGTCGTGTTCGTGAAGAACACGAGCCTCTAACTTATGAACAAACACATAAGGAAGGAGTTTATCATCCTTCAAGTGGATCAAAAGGTAGTGTTCACGAAGAACACAAGCCTCTAAATGATGAACAGAGGATGAACTCAAGAACACATCAAGAATATGATCTACCATGACTTTATATAAAATAGCTGAATAACTGAAGTAGATCAAAGTCATACAAAGAAATAAAGATAAAAGAGAACTCATACCTAAACTTCCAAGAGGACTTGGAACTAGAAGAAGAGCTACTCTAGCCTACTCCCTAGCCTTGGAAACTAAAAGTGAGAGGAGAATGAGAGAGTGGTGTGTGAGAAATGGGAGCCCCTCCCCTCCTATTTATAGAGGGAGACAAGGCTTGCTCGGACGCCCAAATGGCCCCTAAACACCCGGGACTGCAGCAAGTGACCAATGAGGAGCAACCACGTGGAAGGCCAGGATGGGACGCCACTAAGGCGGTTGGGCCGATCCTAGGATCGGCCGACCCCCTAGGGCGGCCCCACCTGGTGTGCTTCCTCTGGTTGACTGCCTTGTGGGCCCTCTGATCCATCCTTGGTGCATGGCTGGATTTGGTATCCGAGGTGGGCCCTTTGATCCATGTGAAGTCCATGTGGCATCCTCTGATTCGTCGGTGAGTGCCTCCCCTGGATCGATGACGTGTCTTGCCATGTTTCCTTTGGTGGCAGCCACCTCCTCAGCTGAGTTGGCATGGTTTCTTCATAGGAGTTGAGTTTCCATCTCTTTTAACGGGTAAATCACCTACATACAAATAATCTCCAAGGACAAGTGGAACTACATTATTCAAACGTAAATGCTAGTAAATAATGCATATGCCTCCATTTATGTGAGAATATTGAGGGTTGGAAACGGTGAATTTCCACCGTCAACAAACTCCCCCAAGCTAACCTCTTGCTCGTCTCGAAGCAAGACATTAGAGACTTAGGTTGGTTGATCAGGAGTTGCTACAACGTTGCATTCTCAACTTATGGCAAACATACAGTAAAGTACTCTACCAAGAGTTGAACAAGTTGGCAATGTTCTTACCTTTCGCCTGATACGTGGGACATATAGCTTCACCTGCCTTGGGCAGTTGAGAGACAGAATGGTTATATAGAGAATGCATAATCACTCATACCTTGATCAGCTTAGCAATCCGGAGGTTTTGCAAATTTTTCAAAAGAAAAATCAGAGTTCCTCAAATGATACTCTCGGATCGCTCAAAGGTGTATGATTCCTCACCAAGGCATCAATGTTGCCTTCCTTCACATCCTACTCCTAATAGGCTTTATGTGGAGCTGTAGGTAGGGAAGATGTGGCATACTTGTCTCTCATGTTTTGCTAAGTCAAAAACCGGATCCTTGGAAGAAACAAACATACATCCTGATCAAGATGTGCATATGTGTGTGATGGATATGAGCATGGCAAGGTGGATACTAGGCCCGGAAATGGGTGCTAGATATTGCCATGTTTTATATGAGGAAATGAGGGATTGATGGTAAGGTGGACACTAGCCCCAGAGTAGGTACTAGTTATTACCATCTATATGGTGGAACTCTTTTTCTTGCACATATCAATCCCTTTTTCTCCTTTGAAATTTTTCCGAGACTTGGGCTAGCTCTCTTTATTTTTGCCATGCTGTTGAGCATGCTTTTCTTGCTCTCTTTTTTTTAGCTAGCCCCTTTGTCTCTATTGGAGATATTTGGAGAGGGATGAACAATGCAAAGATACATAGAGTTTTATTTGCGGAAGAATGCATAAGCAGTATGGAGTAAATGATGAATGCTTAACTTCCCGTGTAGAAGTTTTAGCATGAATGTGTACGTGATCTTGATCAGGGGAGTATGAGTTCTAACAAGGGTCACAACAATTTGACAAAGCTCAATGAGAGAACAAGCTGCATATGTGGAGGCTAGAAACTAGGATCTACATATGGCCTTGGATGGGAAATTCTCATCATTGGGGAACTCATCATGTTTTGATTTTTCAAAAAGGGAAAACTCCGGATGTCAAGCATCACTAAGCACAAGATCATAGCACTCTATTCTACCATATCATGTCTCACAACAGCTTAGGCAAGGATCATGCTTTCTGCTACCCACAGTTTTCAAGCTAAGGTTTGAACATACAAGCCAACAAGCTCAAAACTTTGCCAGGATACAAAGTTGTAAGCAAGACATACGAGGAGAATAAACAGAGCAACTATTCATCGTTTCAACCATAGAGGCAAAGCATTCTTACTAAGCATATCAAACCAATCTAAGCAAATGATGAAAGCAAATAAATATTTTTGGTCTTTTTATTTTGCAGAATTTTTTTGGATTTTCATTTGTAAGATATTCTGAAAATGAAGGAAGATACAAGTTACCTCAGAATGGGGGTCCTCCCCCAAGCTAGCTTCAGGCTCACTGCGGAGGAGGGTAGAAGAAAACCTGACTCGCGTAGTAAGCCCTCTGCGCCTCCATGTACTGCCACTGATCTTGCTGCATGGCTGCTATCCTCTCACCAGCCTGACGCTGCCACGCTGAGGTAGACTCGACGTGGGTGTTCAACATCTCCTCCAATCCCGTGACCTAAACAGTGAGCTCTCCCATCTGCTGTGCGAGCTGACCATTGCGTGCAGAGGCTGAAGAGTGTCGCCGGAAGGACGAAGACGGAGGTGGACCACCGGAGCTGGAACTAGCGGGTGTGGCCCACTGAGCTCTGCTCGCGCTCGCCCAAGCCGTGCCACTCGCACTCGGCTGGTAGGTGGGCTGGTCCCAACCAGGTGCATAACCAAGGGTAACCCCGGACATGTACCTTGCAGGGGGCCCTCCTGCCACCGGTGGTGTAACAGGCTGTGGCTGAGGCTGTGGTGGTGGTGTCGGCTGTGACTGCTGCTGCTGCTGCTTGTGTGCTCTCTTTGACGCGCTCCTGGTGGACCTGCCCAAAACACTAACACGACGGCTTTCCTCTTGTGTAACAAGGGGATTGGTTAGTGACTCCGAGTTATACAATCCAAACCCCGGGTTAGGTAACGTGATTTGGTTTGCATAACCCGGAAAGAAGAAAGTCAAAGAATCATTTGGGCCCCTCTTGAGTATATGCCCCTGGATCAAGTATGCCTCATCAATGAGAACTCGGGGCGTCCCGATGAAGGGTACGGGATTCCCGCTAAGAACCCCGAGTTTGAGAGCAATACGAGTCACCAAAGCCGTACATTCAATAGGACCTATCATCTTGAAATTTGTCATCCACTGCCGAATCATTGCTTTAACGGGAGAGACCTTGATCTGGTTGACAACGGCGTATAATAGCATCATCTCATCGCTGCACATGGGCCGAACATCCTCTCGTGGAAAGAGAGTAATGGCGAGCCACTTGTGCCACAGGTGGAGGGTGGGATGCACAATATCGTTGCACCGAGGTACAAACTTGCCACTGTAAACAAGACTAGAGATATCTGCCCAGAAAGATTTCCGAACATAACCCTCACAAGCTCGCTTCAAAGAGACAGCACAACGAGGACTAAAACCAAGGAGACGACTAAGATCCTTCCAAGAAAGATGATAATCGGTCCCGAAAAGATGAAACTCAACGCCATCCGGGGTCTCGGTAAGAGAGCAAAGAAACTGGATGATGAGGGGCCGAGAGCCAAGCTCTTTAACCGGCGCAAACTCCTCCCAACCAAGAGCGTGCCAAATGGAAGTGAACTCGAGATTCATACCTGTCTTCTCCGTGAGTGTCAGGTCGAAGTCCCTGGTGTGGCCGAAGACTCGGTCCTTCAGGAGAGCATAGGCCTGCTCCTCTCGAGTGCCCCGCAAGCTGAGGTAGGGGGTGTCGTCGATGACCTCCTCCGCGGCTTGTGGCTCGGCTTGCTCTTCTTGGTCTTCTTCATAATCCATCATTGACGGGCTCGGCGTCGGCTCGGCGGGGGTGGATGCACTCGTGCTTTCCTGTGAACGGGAGTGTGAGCGTGTCACCCTCCGGAGAGTGTTCGCCTCCAAATTCATGCTAGCACAACAACAACAACAACAAGAGCAACTCCGTGATGGGTTAGTAAAATCGAATGATGTTCTTACCGAGTTTGCTCCACCAACAACAATATTTTCGGCAACACACTAGAGAGACCACTTGATGATCCAATCTTGAGCAAGAAATCCAAGAAAACCAAGAGAGCAAGGAGTAGAGAGGGGAGTGTGAATGAAATGAGTTGCATGGGTGAAAAACACCCCCTCTCGGGTCCAATTTATAGAGCAAAGGGGCAGCACACTGCGGGATAGCCGTTGGGCAACGGCTAGGAGCCGTTGGCCAAAGCTGGGCCCACATGACCGTTACCAGGGTTCGGCTGAACCCTGGTTCGGCCGGCCCGGTGGTGGGCCCCGTGCTGGCCCCCTTTGGCAGGTGTGCCACCAACGGCTCTATGAAGAGATGCCAAGGTGCACCGGCCAAAGTTTACTCCAGAAATTTCCCAAATGAATTTTCTATGGTTTTCAAACTCAGAAATTATTTTCAGAAAATTTATTTGAAAAAGGGAAAAGGGCTAGATAAGTCTAGCATGCAAATGCAGAGTTTTGGAAAATCAAATATGCAATTTTGGAAATAAAATTTTGGAAAGGGAAATATGAGATAAATACCAGCTTTAACCTTTTTGGTAGAAAGGACCCATCATTTTTTGTCCGACGAGTTGGACTCTTCTCAGTGATCAGTTCCATTCAGCACCCCACTCCTGAGAAGTAGAGGTTGGTGCCATCTCAATCTTCTGCCATTCTTTTCGAATTTCCTTAACCTCTTTGACGAAGATTTCTTCCTTGGGGGTGAAGGCCCCGTCCTTCCCCCAAGCTGCTCAACACTATCTTGCACCAAATAGCATTGCTCTTCCTTGTCCTGAAACTTGAACTTCAAGTTCCTCTCCCCAATGCGGAAACGGATGATACCGGAACCCACATTGATTCTTGCTCGGACATCACTGAGAAATGGTCGCCCAAGGATGAGCGGCATTCCTCCCTCGTCATCCTTGTCAAGGACCACGAAATCCGCGAAGACATAAGAGCTCTTGACCTTAACCAATAAACTCTCGGCAATTCCTTCTGTGTATCGGATCATTGAATCGGTGAGTTGGATAGTCCGTGCTGTTGGAGAGAGAGTTGGATATCCCAGTTGCTCGAACATGGCCTTGGACATGAGATTAACACTCGCACCAAGGTCACAAAGAGCATGTCGGATCTTCTTGTAATAGATTGTGCACGTGATAGTTGGGTAGCCTGGATCTTTCTTGTGCACCACTGCTGATTCCTCCCAGGGATCAACAATTTGTTGAATGGGCTTTCCTACATAGTCAGAGGCACATGTCTTCCTAGGTGGCTTACCCCACCTGGTTGACACTACACTAACATTTTCACAAGAGGATACGGGTTGCCCCGGGATCCTCCCGTTATCAGGAGATGGAACCAAAGCAGTCAGTTGAGCCAACTGAGTTTCTTACATTTTGTTGAAACTCAGCTGACTCTTCTGGGCAGAAGAAAAACTATCAAGCTTAACGTTGAGGCTTTCCACAGTTTTATCAAGGGCAGCTAGCTTCTTGTTAATACCTTCATTAATCTTAGCTTGCCCAAAAACAAGATCTCTCAAGGAAGGTTGGTTAGGATTGTAAGAATTACCTTGGTTACCTCCTTGATAGTAAGGGTGTTGTTGATTCCACGATTGGCCTCCTTGTTGAGATGGACGATAACCATTGTTATTGCCATTCATGTACATCACTTCCTCCTGAGTCTCCGGACAATAGTTGCCTGAGTGCCCAGTGTTGCCACAGACTTCACAGGTCATGTGAGAGTCCATAGGCAAAGAAGTAGTGGCCATGGAAGCCTTCTCGCTGGTGTAGTCATCCAATCTCTTCATAGGAAGATCCATCTTGGCAGTAATCATGTCTGCTTCCTTGACAGTATGAGTACCCCTCGGTCGTGGTTGGAGTCTTTCATCACTCCACCCTTGGTTGGAGACCATCTTCTCCATGAGTAATTTAGCATTATCAACAGTGAGTGAGAAGAATGCTCCTTGAGCAGCAGAATCAATATGGCCTCGGGCTGTCGGAGTCAACCCATTATAGAAACTTTGAAGAATGAGCCAATCTTCCATCCCATGATGAGGACAGGCCAGGACATACTCCTGAAGCCTCTCCCAAGCCTCTGGGATAGATTCACTTGCTGCTTGCTGAAAACCAAAAATCCTTCCACGAAGAGCATTGGTTTTACCCAATGGGAAGAACTTCTTGAGAAATGCCTATGAACACTTGCTCCATGTGTTAATAGATTCCCGATTCGCGTAGAACCATTGCTTAGCCTTTCCCAAGAGGGAGAATGGAAATAACTGTAAACGAACAGCATCCATATTTGCACCCCTGATGACAAAAGTGCTGCACAGCTCTAGGAATTGCTGCAGATGAGCATTGGCATCCTCATTTGGCTTGCCACAGAATGGGCTAGCCTGTACCATCGTGATTAAACCCGTCTTGATCTCGAAATTTTCAGTCCCCATTGCCACCTTAGGGCCTTGCAGCACCTGGTCAGCAGAAGGAGCTGAGTACTCACGAAGTGTCTTCTGGGCCATAGCGTTGGACGTGGATGGTACGAAGGAAGCTGGTTCGCCCTCAGGACGAGTACGACGAGGTGAGCCGAAATGAATTCGAGCTTTCCTCACAAGTGACTCGGGATCTTCAGTAAAATTTCCCGGTAGGTAGAAACCAGTCATACACTACCTGTCTTCATTATCCAAAGATAAAAGAAGACAATCAAGGTTAGTCTGCATTGAGGGTTGTCCTAACCTACTCAGAGTTTATAAACAGATGCAAAGCATAGTCATGATAATCCTGTGCCTTCCCCGGTAACGGCGCCAGAAATGCTTGTTGACATTTCTAAACGTCGATCACTTAAGAACAGATTGGAAATCCATCCTTAGTGTCAGCGCTAGAAATGCTTGTTGGCATTTCCCAATGTCACAACTAATGGCGCAGTTTGCGTGAACATCGAGACTTGCCATTGGTTAATCTAAGCGATTATGAACGAATCCACAAGCCCACAGATAAACCATTGTAGCATTTCCTCAAGGAAACAGAGTATTCCAAGGGTATCGAATCCAAGGAAGGCAATGGCGGATATCTTAGACTTATGCTTTTGCTCTGAATGTAAACCAAGAGATAGATATAGGGAAAACACGCTCAAAGGCAGGGGTAAGATAAAAGATAATAGGGGTAGTGTGACACACACACCTCAAATCTACCTCTACTCTAGCACACTACGGCTTAGGGGGAACATACGAGTTAGCTCTAGGTTCTAATGTACTAAACATACAAAGCTAGAAGATACAAGAGATAAGCATGAGTATTGCATGAGGAAAACATGGTTTAGCACACAGGTACAAACGGGGAGCTAGACCGCGACAAGTAGCACTCTGCGAAACTAGACTTTAGACTCCTACAGCAGGTACCCCAACGCGGAGGTTGCCCTAGGATCCAACAGGGCTGTCACCACCTGAGGACCGACCTCTCGTTACGGGGGGTATGCTCATAACTATCGTAGCCAGACAACCCAGGCACCATGCCTACGTTGCTGCTAGACTTCACCCGGCCCAGGCTATTGTGACCCAGGGTGAGAACCACCAGAAGACTGGTCAACTAGACCGAGTACCGTAACTTGAACACAGACCCCATGCAACACTCTCATGCTATCTAACAAGATCAACTAAGGCTAGACATACGAGCAGATATGAACTCTCTTATGTCTAATCAACAAGATCAAAGGGTCGTGTTCGTGAAGAACACGAGCCTCTAACTTATGAACAAACACATAAGGAAGGAGTTTATCATCCTTCAAGTGGATCAAAAGGTAGTGTTCACGAAGAACACAAGCCTCTAAATGATGAACAGAGGATGAACTCAAGAACACATCAAGAATATGATCTACCATGACTTTATATGAAATAGCTGAATAACTGAAGTAGATCAAAGTCATACAAAGAAATAAAGATAAAAGAGAACTCATACCTAAACTTCCAATAGGACTTGGAACCTGAAGAAGAGCTACTCTAGCCTACCCCTAGCCTTGGAAACTAAAAGTGAGAGGAGAATGAGAGAGTGGTGTGTGAGAAATGGGAGCCCCTCCCCTCCTATTTATAGAGGGAGACAAGGCTTGCTCGGACACCCAAATGGCCCCTAAACACCCAGGACTGCAGCAAGTGACCAATGAGGAGCAACTACGTGGAAGGCCAGGATGGGACGCCACTAAGGCGGTTCGGCCGATCCTAGGATCGGCCGACCCCCTAGGGCGGCCCCACCTGGTGTGCTTCCTCTGGTTGACTGCCTTGTGGGCCCTCTAATCCATCCCCGGTGCATGGCATGATTTGGTATCCGAGGTGGGCCCTTTGATCCATGTGAAGTCCATGTGGCGTCCTCTGATTCGTCGGTAAGTGCCTCCCCTGGATCGATGACGTGTCTTGCCATGTTTCCTTTGGTGGCAGCCACCTCCTCAGCTGAGTTGGCATGATTTCTTCATAGGAGTTGAGTTTCCAACTCTTTTAATAGGTAAATCACCTACATACAAATAATCTCTAAGGACAAGTGAAACTACATTATTCAAACCTAAATGCTAGTAAATAATGCATATGCCTCCATTTATGTGAGAATATTGAGGGTTGGAAATGGTGAATTTCCACCGTCAACAGCTATCACAGAAAAGTGGAACCTGGGAGCACTCCTCTCCAAAATCACTCATAGTATATGTCATCCAGAGCAGCTGGGAACAACAACTAGCAGCTGCTACATACTCAGCCTCGGTGGTGGATTGGGCTACACTCGATTGCTTGCGAGAAGACCAAGAGACCAAAGAAGAACCAAGGAACTGACAACACCCAGAAGTCGACTTGCGGTCCAATCGACACCCAGCAAAATTCGCATCAGAAAACCCATGAAACCTGAGTGTCGAGGAGGCAGAGTACCACAGACCAAACTCAGGAGTGTAGTTCAAGTACCAGAAAATCTGCTTGACGGCCTGCCGATGTGAAGTCCTTGGTGAAGCCTGAAAATGAGCGCACAGACACACGCTGAACTGTATGTCTGGCCTCGTCGCCGTCAAGTAGAGGAGGGAACCGATCATGCTCCGGTACTCCTTCTGGTCCATGGGTTCGCCGTCCTCATCCGCGTCCAAAGCCGTAGTCGTACTCATCGGTGTAGTCCGCGGCTTGGAGTCGTTCATGCCAAACTTCTTCACCATGTCCGTGGTCTACTTCGCCTGATGTACAAAGGTCCCGTCCTTGCACTGCTTGATCTGGAGACCCAAGAAAAACTGCAGCTCGCCCATCATGGACATCTCAAATTCCCTGCTCATGTCATCTGCAAATCTGGCAACAAGATCATGAGAAGAGCCACCAAAGATTATGTCATCCACGTATATCTGAACAATTAAAAGGTCATTCCCATGCTTAAGGAGGAACAGGGTCTTATCAACTGTGCCCATCACAAACCCCTTACTCAGCAAAAAGCCTCTCAATCTGCCATACCAAGCTCTAGGTGCCTGTTTCAACCCATAGAGCGCTCTTTGGAGTTTGTATACACGGTGTGGGTATTTTTCACTCTCAAACCCCGGGGGTTGCCTCACATACACTTCTTCCTCTATCACCCCATTCAAGAAAGCACTCTTGACATCCATTTGGTACAACTTGAACCCTTTAGCCACGGCAAAGGCTAGAAGGATCCTAATTGCCTCCAAATGTGCCACAGGAGCAAATGTCTCCTCATAGTCTATCCCCTCCTTCTGGTTGAACCCCTGAGCCACAACCTCGACTTGTTTCTCACAACCATCACATTCTCACCCTCTTTGTTCTTCCACACCCACTTGGTACCTATGGGACGGCAATTTGGTGGTGGATCGACTAACACCCAGACTTGGTTTCTCTCAAAGTTTTCCAACTCCTCATGCATGGAATTCACCCAATTCTCGTCAGACAAAGCGTGTCGAATATCTTTAGGCTCAAACGACGCAACAAAGGCAGAATGAGCGAAATGAGAAGTGTTCCTTGACCTCGACCGTGTAGTGCGTTCATGAAGGTCACCGATGATGGTCGACGGTGCGTGATCAACTTGTACTCGCCGGGGAGCCTCACGCCTGGACACAACCTCCCCCTCAGCAGCAGCCTCCACTCGAACAGCCTCAGTCGTAGTGGGTGTAGGGGATGGTCCATCCACGATCGTCATCGTAGTAGTGGAAGTAGCGTGTACACGATCAGCCACGGGAGCACCACCATCATCATCATCCTCATCTCCATCTCCATCCTTCTGATCCTCAAAGATCCTGGCACCAATCTCCTCGTCACCTGCACACTCAAAAGCAGAAGAGCTACATGACTGTGTCTCGTTGAAGGTTACCTCACAAGTCTCCATGATTCGGTTAGTCTCAAGGTTGAGCACACGATATGCTCTAGAGTGAATCGCATAACCAAGAAAAATCCCATCCGAACATCTAGACTCAAACTTATCCAGCTTGCCCTTCTTCAGAATGAAACACTTGCAACCAAAAGCTCTAAACTGACTCACCTTGGGTTGTCGGCCATGCATCAGCTCATAAGAGGTCTTCTTCTTGAAAGCACAAAGGAAGATGCGATTTGAGACATAGCAAGCGGTATTGACCGCCTCGGCCCAGAAACGCCTAGGAGTCCTATGCTCATCAAGCATCGTCCTGGCCATCTCATAAAGGGTCCGGTTCTTCCTCTCCACAACGTCATTCTGGCAAGTGACGTATGGAGAAGAGTACTGATGATAGAGACCAAGATCACTGCAAAAAGCATCAAAATGAGAGTTCTTAAACTCCGTGCCTTTGTCACTGCGTATAGCTCGAATGGCATCTCCATGTCTCTCATTCCTCAACCTCAAGATCAAGTCCCGAAGAAAGCCAAAAGTCTCACTCTTATCCTCCAAAAAGAAAACCCAAGAGTACCTCGAAAAATCATCAACAACCACAAGAACATACCACTTCTCACCAGCAGAGCGAACACGAGCTGGCCCAACCAAATCCATGTGCAGCAGCTCACAAGGTCGCTCGGTCATGATAGAAGACAGAGGGGCGTGAGAAGCAGCAACCATCTTTCCATGCCGACAAGAAGCACAAACCAAATCCTTCTCGAATTTCAACTTAGGCAATCCTCGGACAAGATCAAGACCACTCAAGCGGGAAAGCAACTCAAAGCTCAAGTGTCCCAACCTCCTATGCCATTTCCAAAGCTCGGCCGAAACGCCAGCAACAAAGCGTCGAGGAGGACCAACAGACTGGGAAAAGTCAGAACGAAAGATTTGACCCTCAGAGACGATCATACAGACAAGATCGCCTCGAGAATCAAGCACACGAGAAGCACCTGACTTAAAACGAACCTCAAAACCTTCGTCAAGTAACTAAGATACTGACAACAGGTTAAAACCAAGTGACTTGACCAGGGCCACACTTCTTAACGTCACCTTGCTACTCACCTTCACCATACCTTCAGCAAGCACTCGTCCTCTCCCATTGTCCCCGAAAGTGATGTACTCCCTCGTACTCACCGGGGTGAGGCTGGAGAACCACCCACGATCTCCGGTCATGTGTCTTGAGCAACCGGAGTCGATCAACCAAAAGTTCTCCAAGCTTCCCACCTGCAATCAAAAACGAGAACGAGAATGAGCAAGCGACTCAACACTGGACCAAAAGAGTCAAACCAGTGTCGAGCCATTTGCTCAAAAGAAGGGTTAGCAAAATCCATCCTCCCAAAACCTCTAGGCGGAGCCCTCTCACGCCTACCACCAAAGGACCTGTCATGTCTCACTGGAGGAGTATGCGCACCACGAGGGGGAAAACGTGGCCTGTAGTCCATCTGAGACCCAAAGCTCCGATCGTGCCTCCCAAACTCGTAACGGTCACGAGAAGGAGCACGTCGAGCCAACTCACCACGCCCAAACCCAACACGCCAATCTCTCTGAGGGAACGCACCTCCACCTCCACGAGTGGGAACTGTCCTCACAAACACCTCACCCCTAGGTAGAGGCCCTCTACGAGGCTCAGGCACACCACGAGCAAGGTGGTACCTGTCCTTGTTTGCCATCTCCCTAGCAAACCTCTCATCCCTCTTCCTCCGGAAATAGAACTCATCCTTATGCCCATCCCTCCCACAATACCCACAATGGAAGCACTGGGTTAGGCTGTGGCTTCTCTACAAGCTTCTCTCCAGCTTTCTCTCCTGTCTTCCCATCAAAGACACTCCCCTGGGTGCTCACAAACTTGATGGGTTTTTGGTAGTTTTCAACTTTGTGGAGGAACACTGGTGGATCGGGTGTTGTGTCTAGCTTGTTTCGGAGGTGGTTCGGCTTGGGTGCAAATTTGTTCATTGGTGTGGTATGTGGTGGAATGGGGATCTCTCTGGCTTTCTCTTCTCCCTCACCACTCTTCTCACCACACTTGTCAACCCCCAATGCTTGACCATCAAACCACTTGAACTGAGCCAACATCAAACTCAATTGTGGCTCATGTCCAGACAACCACCCCATCATCTTTCTCAACTCATCATTTTCATCCTGCAGACGATCAACATAGTGTGCAAGTTCCATGTTTTTCAAAGCATGCATTTCACAGGTTGAACATGATGTAGGAAGAGGAGCTTTCAATGCCGCCTCAAGAGAAACAATTCTAGTGTGAGACTCATCTAGCCTAGCATGCAAAACAGGACATGAGGTACAAGCACCTAGTAAAGATGACCTAGACTTCAATTCATCACACTCAATCCTAACCACATCTAGTTCCTCCAAAGTAGAGGCATGCTTCTCCTTGAGGGCAGTGAAATCAGCAAGAAAAACTGAACAATCACCACAATCTATCTCATCAGACACCACAGGAGCAGACTTGAAAGCGACTATCTCATTCCTAGCATTCACAAGCAAGGATTGAAGCTCGGCTTCCTTGTCCTTAGCCTCACCCAACAAAGATCTAAATTCCCTCTTCTCCTTGTTGGTCTTTCTAAGCACATCATCACGGTTATCAAGCAACTCATTGAGCCTAGCATTCTCCTCTAGCAAGAAGTTGGGATCTTGTCGTACCTCTTCATCGGAGTCGGAGTTCGAATCCGAGCTGTGCTTCCCACCCTTCTTGGAGTGCGCCATGCCGCAAAAGCCTCCTTGTGCGACGAAGCTGAGGTCGGTGAAGTTCTTGCCCATGTGCCACTTGTCCTTGCGCTTCTCTTGCTCTTCCTCGCTGCTTGAGTCGGAGGAAGCATCACTTGATGTCGAGTCGATGTCGCTCGCTCCGGCCACCATTGCTCGAGCGGTCTTCTTCTTGTAGCCGCCACCCTTCTTGTGCCTTCTCTCGCCCTTGTCCTTGTGCTTGTCCTTGTAGTCGTTCCGGGACCGGTGCTTGTTGTAGTCGTGCATGGGCTTGCCCTTGTAGTCGTTCTTGATCTCCATGGCTTCAGGGCATTTGGCAATGAAGTGCCCGTGCTTCCCGCACCGATAGCACATCCCCGAGCTCCGCCTTGCATTCTTGCGGTTCTCGTACATCCGCCCAAACCTCTTGCTCAACAAGGCGACATCGTCCTCGCTCAGCACCTCAAAGTCTTCATCTGGCAAAGACACAAGATAAGACAAAGAGACACCAACTGTATTAGCGTTAGACCTTGACCCGGAGACAAGAGCCAAACTATGAGGATCAGTAGGGCTCTCGCTCTTGGCTCTCAAGCCACGGTCAACCTCTGAAGACCTGAGCTTGGAAAATAGCTCATCCAGCGTCAGCGTATCATACACGCTCGATTCCTCAATGGCCTCGACCTGGGCACTCCACACAGACCTATCCAGGGCATGCAAAAGCTTGATAGCTTGATCATGATCCGTGTATGGGAGCACTGTCAAATTGGCCCTCATGTTGTTGACAATGCTAGTGAAACGCTGAAACATAGCATCGGTCGACTCACCGGGGAGATGAGTGAAGTTCTCGTACTCTCTCCGGTAAGTGGAAAACAAACAGGCTTGCACTTGGGCATTGCCAACATGAGTATTTCTCAACTTGAGCCATATCTTTCCGACCACATTCTCTCCGTACACTCGCTCGAACTCTGAGGCACAGAGAGCACGGAACAAGTAATCAACGGCCTTACTGTTGGCCTCAAACATGTCCCGCGATACTGGAAGCAGAAAACTATCTGGGATGACATATTGATCATTTTGAGTGACCTCCCAAATAAGAGATCCCTTCCCTCGCAAAAACGAGCCCATACGCCTCTCCCACATCGGGTAATTCTTGCCATCAAAGTGCGGAGGACCCGACCCCTTACCGTAATCGCCCATCTTTGGATCTTAGACTGGTTAGAATCACGAAGATCCGTAATCGGCTTTGATACCAATTGAAGGACTGAATCGGGCGACCAGAGAGGGGGGCCAGAGAGGGGGGGAGTGAATGGGAGCCGATAAAAATTCTTCGCAAGTGTCGAACTTGGCCTATGCCCCAAATGCCACTCCAAGTACTCGCGCACACAAAGGAAGCTCCAAACACGGCACACACAAGCTAAGAAGATCTACCAACAAGCCTAGGAGCAAAGAGCGGAAGTACCAAAGCAAGAACCAAAGGACTTAGGCACTGCTGCGAAGTCCCTGGCAGACAGTCCGGGATGACCGGGCGGACCGTCCGTGTCGAAGGCGCAGACTGTCCGGAAGGTCACGGCGGACTGTCTGCAAAAGCGCCTCGAACCACCAGTAGCGCACCTCCAAAATTCGGACTGTTCGGCGGTTCACTGCGGACCGTCCGACCAGCACGGACTGTCCGGGACAACCTCGCAGACTGTCTACCAAACTAGTTGCCACCGAACCAACGCAACTCAATGGATCAAAACTCAAGCGCTCAAGAACACCCGAAGAGAAAAGAGCGGAAGTACCAAAGCAAGAACCAAAGGACTTAGGCACTGCTGCGAAGTCCCTGGCGGACTGTCCGGGATGACCGGGCGGACCGTCCGCGTGGAAGGCGCGGACTGTCCGGAAGGTCACGGCGGACTGTCCGCAAAGGCGCCTCGAACCACCAGTAGCGCACCCCTGAAATTCAGACTGTTCGGCGGCTCACTGCGGACCGTCCGACCAGCACGGACTGTCCGGGACAACCTTGCGGACTGTCCGCCAAACTAGTTGCCACCGAACCAACGCATCTCAATGGATCGAAACTCAAGTGCTCAAGAACACGCGAAGAGCAAAGAGCGGAAGTACCAAAGCAAGAACCAAAGGACTTAGGCACAGTTGCGAAGTCCCTGGTGGACTGTCCGGGATGACCGGGCGGACCATCCGCGTGGAAGGCGCGGACTGTCCGGAAGGTCACGGCGGACTGTCCGCAAAAGCACCTCGAACCACCAGTAGCGCACCCCCGAAATTCGGACTGTTCGGCGGCTCACTGCGGACCGTCTGACCAGCACGGACTGTCCGGGACAACCTCGCGGACTGTCCGCCAAACTAGTTGCCACCGAACCAACGCAACTCAACAGATCGAAACTCAAGCGCTCAAGAACACGCGAAGAACACGAAGAACCCCAATGCTGCCAGGGCCTCGCGGACCGTCCGCACAGGCCTCGCGGACTGTCCGCCAGGTGCGGACAGAGCAGAAAAATGCTCGAGCTCGGGAGTCAACTCCACCTTTCCATCACCGGATCTCCCAAACAGCTAAAGCCCTTGAGACAAGATTTGGGGGAGATGATAAGCAACACAAGAGGAAGCTATGCCCCAAAAATCTCGACTCCTAAGTCAATAAATCACCGGGAATCGCGGATCACACGAACCACCACCATGAACTCGGGCACCAACCAGAAACGCACGAATCGAAGGCTCTCCATAGCGTTTGAGGGGTCAAGATCACACACAAAGATGCGCAAGGCATCCACGCATGATCCCCTCAAAGAAATCCGTGAAGAAACGCCCCCAAAATCACAAATCGAGCGAAGAACGAAACCCCCCAAAAATAGCCCCGAAAATGACATGAAAATCACAAGGGACTAGGAGATCACCACAACGCCGAAAGCTTCCATACATCCAGAGGTCAGAGTCTGTACAAGAGCCTAAGGAATCTAGAGGGAAAAGAAGCAGTTCAGAGAAATCTACCGGGGGAGAAAGCCCTAGAGTCCAAGAGAGAGAGAAGCCATCCACCTCTCCGCTATTTATACGAAGTCCATCAGAGGGAGGTAATGACCACGCTACCTCTACTGCTTAAATGAAGATACAACCCCTCAAGGGCATTTTGGTCAAGTCTTCATCGGACGGACATGCTTCCACCGCGACTTCGCTTCACCTCGACGCAAACCCCGCGATCACACCATGTGCCCTCCGCCTCAAAGCTTCCCGAAGCTCTCGGATCACCATCTCCGTCGCCTCGGGCCTCCGGGCTTGGTTTTGAGGCCCAAATCAAGAAACCGTCCACTGATGGTTTTGTGGGCAAACCACCAAACCACGCGTGCAAGCTTCGACCTCGATCCACTACCTTGCACCGGCCCATGTTCACGACTTCAGCCCGCCAGTCTTGCACTGCACGGCTCGCACTTGACCCCATCGGCCACCGGGTCCATCAAACCAAGCCTACTTGCCTCTCCATCACCCGGAGGCCGCCACGACTAAGGCCTTTCGCGCTTGTTCTTCACCTGCACCGACACGAGTCAAACCGCAACCTGTACCTGCATACTTAGCCAAGCATCAGTCCACACAACGTTGTCAATCACTCAACACTAAGGAGCGACCCTCCACTGGTCTTCGGACACACCTGGTCCTCAATACCCCCGGCCATTGTAATAGTTTAATCTCAATCAATACAACTCTAGGCATCACCACCCTTTTACTTTTTCATTTTACCTTTCCGCAATGGATCATTGACGGAACCTTGGCACCTGACGTGGGCTGCATCATCTTGATCTGCGGCAGAGGGGTAAGTCCAGAGGAATTTTTGGAACCGAGTACCGCAGATCTTCGACTTACGACGCATCGCTTCTGTCTCGATCTACGGTACTCACCAGTTATCGGTTCTATCATATCTTATAAGGCTGCATCGTTCGATCTCTTGCTAGATGTGGTAGAATTACAGTTATCCTGCCTTGGTAAAGATTGCATCGGCTGGTATTTATTTAATCTATCGTCTTGCTGTTTAGAATGCTTCGTTTGATTTAAGTCTCATATAATAGATGATATATTATTTAATAGCATGTTGCATCTTAATTTCGACTATCCCTCGAGTGTTGTTGGTTTCGAGCAGCTCTGTGACTAGGTCCGTCAGCTTGTGAGGCTTAAACTGACAACCTGCCGCCAGCTCTACTAGGCTGTAACTACCGGGCGCATCGCTGTGGTTACACCTAGATACACTGGCGCAAACGTCAGGATAATACTCGTCGGTTTATGGCTCTGGTCATGGTAGAGCAAGAGCCCAATGATGCTATGTTTCCAATCGGTTTTATGGCTGATAGCTTATATCGGCCGATCTAGCCGATCCGATCTGTTCCTGTATCAGCCATACCGGCTGTTACGTTCTATCGCCAGGTATATCGGCCCGCTACTTAACATTTCCAATCTCTTCCGTGCCGATCAACAGGTCAGGTCGACTAGCACGTCTTGTTACAGCCCAGGGATCCGTTACGTGTTGGCGTGAGGAACTTAATTCCATTTTTTGCGTCGACACATCTTGGCACGCCCGGTGGGACCCGAAGATAATATTTTACCGTAGAGAGCCTGAAGATGTCAATCACATCTTAGCCGGAGAAGTCGCCATCAAGTTCAACACCGGCAATCTCATCGATGACTTCATTAACGACTACCTAGATGACGACGACCAATGGATCTGCGCCGACTTGTCATTAACCAGGCATGTCTCCGACAATGCCTAACTGCCCTACGCGGCAAGTGGAGTGTATCAATTGGTATCAAAATAAATGCAAGCACCATCTTCCTGCGTTGCTCAAGTGGGAGTCTGCATGCACCAGTCGTCGATCCCGTCGTATCTATGAAACCCGGACAAGCTTGTCGACGGACCCAGCTTCTAGCAAACATCAACACAAGGGTGACTACAGAAGTAACAATAGAGCTAGGCAGTTCGGATCACGAGGTCGCCGAAACAGTTGAAAGTGATCCATGCTGAAGATGTTACTATGCAAATAAAGCATATCGACTAATGAGATGTTGGTTACACTAGCCGATGAGAGTTTTTATCCCTGGTGAGCATCGAAGGAAGGTTGCTTATTATTTTATTCATTCAGATGTCTGAGACAGAGTCGAGCAAGTCGCAGCAACATCAATACCAATTGGAAGAGGCATTTTTCAAAATCGGCCGATATTATTACCATTGGGATTAGTTGAATTTATTAGCCGATAAGAAAAATAGCAATATTGTGTTTATCTGGAACTAGCATTGATCATTCACAGTTTAAAAATCATGGAGGAAGGAGTGGTTAGCCAGTATTTGTTTTTGGCCGATGACGAGAATAGCCAATAACAAAATTCTCTACGGCCTAACAGAATTCGAAAAAACGGATGATTTATTAGCCGGTGGTCCAGTTATGGTACACTCAGAGGTAATTAGCATCAAGAAGGTTACTGAAATAGCGGGACAACCATATGGTGTCAGGATTAACCAAAACTCAGTTTAGAAGTAATCGGCAGATGCCGATGGAGAACACAGAGCCGATATTGATTTTAATTGGCTGCATACTGTCCGAGTGTTAGCATTATATCTGATGGAGTTGTTAAGAAATGATAGAGCACTACCGGTGGGCTTTTTTTCCTTCAAACACCACCGATTTATTTCCTTGCCAGATCGTAACTACGACTACCTGTCGGTGGCGACGCAACATTGCTGCAGGTGCACCAAACTATACGTTGGTTTGAGGAGTTGTCATCAGGATCACTAAGGTGAACTTGTCCACCAAGTATGGACACCTGGAGTCCTTGATCGAAGCCAATGGCGAGTAGAAGAATGAAGTAAATATAAAAGTTGCATGCACATGGGAACCTAATTATCATCAGCATGAACACAAAGCCAAGATGGAACTATAGCATTGCTTTCAGAACATGAAGTCGACGGCAGTGTCATGAAGACTATTGAGGAATACCACACAGTTACATATTGAGGAATACCACAATTTATCAGCATCTACACAAGCCGATGTATATACTAATCGGCTTTATCTCGGTTCCTTAAGAACTTAACCAGGTTATCAATAGGAGCTGCTAGTTTACAGTGGTAATTACTGGACTGATTATCAAATCTATCTCAGTAGGCTGAACAGTAATTGAAAGCCGATATATATGTTTATCGGTTAAAGATCAATCAAAAGAGTCAAGAAGGTCTCGTTCTAGACTGCCAAACACGGAGGTCCAGCGCCAAGACCATGATGATAATGCACAGCCGATGGAGCTGACATCAAATTGACTACCGGTGCTCGTACCCAGTAGCGATTCTTCACCAGGCGACAATGACAAAGACGTATGGACCAACCAAAAGCGACACATCATGGCTGCGATAGTGTTATACCATCAAGTCACCCTCACACGTCGGAGGCATGACAGCTAGAAGGAAAATGCCTTTCTGCATACATGCTGGCAAAAGGGCACAAGGTCGTGCATGGAAATTATACTCGGAGAAGATCAGAAGCTGCCATTAGACTCAAGGACAGCGGGATAACATTGTGAACAAGCGCCACACTACGAAACTGTCGAATGAGGAAATAGCCGAATTATATTTCGGTTATTAATAAGCCGATAGCGTATCGGCTATGAAATATTCAGAAGATCGGTAACAAGGGTTGATGAAGAATAGCCAATACTGCCGGTATTGCATGATGATCATTGACGATTGTAAGCAACCAATTCAACCAGACGACGATACCAAAAGTGAATTGAAAACCTCCAATGGTACAACATGTACTATTCTCCATCAAGGATACAAAGTAAGAAGTGACTATTGTTGTTTTTAGCTCAATAGAGGGCCAATGGAGATGTTACAAAAGACAGCAACATAGACCTCACAGCTTCTGCAAAGTCTAGCATATCAGAGACGCAAAAGAGGAAGTTGATGAGATTGGAGGGGAATAATCAAATCGGCTCAACATTTACTATTGGCAAAACACAAGGGACGTGTTGTAGGAAGATTTATCAAAGTGAAGAGGTCTGACCACTAATGGATCATCAACTAGAAAAGGAACCATGCCATCGAGAGGTAACAAGTTGGCTGCTGACAACAAGGTTGATGTAAACATAGTCCTTATCACAAGGGTGTGAAAGGAGCAAAGACGGTGTTGCTAATGATGCAGTATTTAATCGAATCGACCATATACCACACCTATAGGTCGCATGTTATATGCAGCTATGGAGACTAAGATAAAGAATCATCTTATGGTATATCAGTGGCTCATTCAAGATAATCGAGGGTTGGAGATTTCGGTCTGAAAGGTTGTCGATGGAGCCCCTAGTCCAAGATGAAAGGTTGCCAACGAAATTACTCGATTGCAGCATATCGAAATGATTATCCCTTGATGAGTATATGTTGGCACCAATACATCATAGGTTGTTCAAGTATAGGGCTACATGGTCAGCTCGAAGAGATTATGTTTCAAGACATTTGCAACCCCAACATAGTTCCAAGACTCAAAGTGCAGTAGCTGCGGAAACAAAGGAGGATGCATCGGTTGAAAAGATAATACAGAGACATATACAGAGTAGCTGATGTGTTGCCTCTACCACCGACACCACCATGAACCTCCTGGAACGAGAGAATAACACCAAGCTTACCTGAGCCAGGAGAAGATTTCAGCGTTGGTGCTTACCAGACCAGTCCATCTCTAGGAGGTTTGAATGGGAGCATTGATTCTGAAGAATCCCAGGTTTGGCATCAGTCAGTCTTGCAGATACAAAATATTGAGGTCGGTGCTCAAAGATCAACTCAGGTACACATAGAGTTCATATGGGATGTTACACCGATGGTTCAAATTTGATGCAACGATAGATCGGCCAGGAGAAGCAAAATTATCTTAATTCTTCATATTGGCCAAGATATTATGATAGAGATCGGCTAAGAAAAGAGGAGTGCTCGGAGATTTTTGAAGAATTAATTCCTTGGAGCAACCTGCATCGGTCAGAAGATAGATGTTTCAGATTTACAAAATTTCGAAGCATGAATCCTTCATACTCCGAAACTGGGGGGCTTGTGTTGACACCGTTTTTTGACACGTATCGAGACCGGCGTCAGAAAGAGGTAGAAGGACCGGTACAATGCAGTATTTTGAGTTGTGCGTCAAAAATAATTGTTGATGCCAGATTTTGCTAAAATCCCATGTCACGATTGAGTAGCGTGATTGGCGGTGATCGGCAAGATTCCGCTAATGGAACAATCAACAAAGAGACAATCGGCAAGAGCATTCAACAGAAGAATCAGCTGCCATAGTGCAATCGACTTCAGAAGGTAAAATCGGCAGGTGCTACTTGTGAACTATCAAGTACAGGACATAACTTCACTAGGAAGAATCGGCAAATCAAGTGGCCGATTTAATTGAGGAGCATGTGTGTGTAAGGAGCAAATTGGCAACAACAACCGAAAAAAGAGGAATTGACCGCTTGCATAGTTGTGCATGCAAACAGTGCTTGGTGCCATAATACTAATTAAAGAAGGAAAAGCTAGTACGTATGCAAATAGGAAGCTAGTACTTGCTCACACGTACAAGCGAAGGAAACTAAAGAAATAATAGGAAGGTTACATAGTGCTATCTTTCCTTTGCGTGTGTTGCACAAGAGCAGTCCGAGTTACCTACACCTGCGGGTACAGACAGAGAAGAGCTTAATTAGCGAGGACTCTACAGAGAAAGGAAATTAGAGTCCATGTATCTTAGTTTTTCATCTAGATATTTTGTATGAGGGAAGTCTTGTACGAGTTATAGTTGTAGCTAGTTAGGAGTCTCTTAGCCCGGGATATAAATACATACCCCCAGCCATTGTAATAGTTTAATCTCAATCAATACAACTCGGCGCATCGCCACCCTTTTACTTTTTCGTTTTACCTTTCCGCAATGGATCATTGATGGAACCTTGGCACCTACCGTGGGCTGCATCATCTTGATCTCTGGCGGAGGGGTAAGTCCAGTGGAATTTTTGGAACCAAGTACCGCAGATCTTCGACTTACGACGCATCACTTCCGTCTCGATCTACGGTACTCACCAGTTATCGGTTCTATCATATCTCGTAAGGCTACATCATTCGATCTCTTGCTAGATGTGGTAGAATTACAATTATCCTGCCTTGGTTAAGATTGCATCGATTGGTATTTATTTAATATATCATCTTGCTATTTAGCATGCTTCGTTTGATTTAAATCTCATATAATAGATGATAGATTATTTAATAGCTTGTTGCATCTTAATTTCGGCTATCCCTCGAGTGTTGTTGGTTTCAAGTAGCTCTGTGATGAGGTCCGTCGGCTTGTGAGGCTTCAACTGACACCCTTCCGCCAGCTCTACTAGGTTGTAACTACCGGGCGCATCACTGTGGTTACACGTAGATACACTGGCGCAAACGTCAGGATAATACTCATCGGTTTATGACTCTGGTCACGGTAGAGCAAGAGCCCAACGATGCTATGTTTTCAATCGGTTTTATGGCTGATAGCTTATATCGGCCGATCTAGCCGATCTTATCTGTTCCCGTATCGGCCATCCCGGCTGTTACGTTCTATCGCCAGGTATATCGGCTCTCTAGCTGATCGACCCGCTACTTAACGTTTCCAATCTCTTCCGTGCCGATCAACAGGTCAGGTCGGCTGGCATGCCTTGTTACATCCCAGGGATCCGTTACGTGTTGCCGTGAGGAACTTATTTCCGTTTTTTTGCGTCAACACATGGAATTTCCTTGAACGAATCAAGCCTACCCGCCTTGTCATTCTTCCAAAGCTGCCTCACATACGCCTTCGTCTCACGATTCCTCTTCTTGGCCTCTGCCCGCTTCCTCTTCTTGTCCTCTGTTCGCTTCTTCTCAAAGGCCACCCACGAGTCCACCTCATCCTCATGCTCGTCCTCATCCTCTTCTTCCTCTTCCACGTAGTCGTACTCATTCTCGCTGTCCTCACTCTCCTACCTCTGCATGTCTTCCTTATTAGATGAACTCCAGGAGGGCTCACATGCACTGGGTTGTAGGGAGTCGGGTGGTGTCCCGTCGGAGGAGCGCTTGGAAGGGAAGGGGGACGTGGGTAGTCGAGTCGGAGAGGAAGCCATGGTGGATGTGGTTTTCTTGAGGAAGAGAGTTTGAGGAAAGGCAATGGAGGGAGGGGGAGGGTACCAGTATATTAATGGATCTCAGTTGTTAGGGAAAGGCGGGTGTCTCTTCGGGAGTCATGTCACGCTAATGCAAGGGCGCCTCGATCTCTAATAATGTAATGGTCTTGTGTAACGGAAAAACAATGTAAATTTGTAATCTTAGTGAATTTGTAGCAAACTTTATTTGAGACCACTTGAACATGCAGAGGTGAACTGTTTCACTATCACGAGACCGTATGTTTGGGTTTAGGATGGATTAATAGATCGGACAAAACATTTTGCATTTAGATATACAATACAACATGAGCACAATAAGAGAGTGGATGTTTGGGCTTACGAAGCATTAACAGACCGGACAAGCATTTCTGGTCCTTTACTAGCAAAAGATGCTTGTTTTGAAGTTGGTTAAGGTGAGCAAGGATCACATTGCTATTTGTTATTAATCATCCAGTATTGATCTTGAACGTCTCCAAAATTCATGCATTATTCCCACTACATAGTTGTGGCTTTGCTAGAGCATGTTGAAGAAAGGGGTGTGGTGCACTACCTTTGGATATTAAATGAAGTTGGACACCTAATTGGTTTGAAGTAAAACCATGGCTACTGTATCTAGAGATATGCTATCCCCAACTAGCAAAGATTTGTTTTGCCAAATCTCGACAAGCAAGAGAGGGTGACGGGAACAGAGCAGAAATCAGGGGATTGCTCCACAAGCAAAAGATATCTAGAATCAGAAACATAGGCACAATAAGTGGGGACAACAAAGCTGACCCACTAGAGTTTCATCCATGGTTTCATTTTTTCTTTGTTGATGAGGCATGCTTAGTAAAAAAATGAAATCATGCAATGAGATAGGAAGTACAACCCTGGGCAGGACCGAATGTTTGGGTTTAGGAAACATGAATAGGCCGGACAAATATTTTTGGTCCTTTGAATTTGGGCAAAGCTGATCAAGGATTTCATAGTTTCTGAGAGAGTCAAAATTGGATCACATTATTTATTATTAATCGTCCGATATTGATTTTCTACGGGAGCAAAGTAAGAGAGATAGGGTGAGGGTAACAGGGCAAACAAAGCAGAAATAGGGGGATTGATCCAGAAACAAAAGTTATCCAAAATCACAAACATAGGCACAATAAGTGGACAGATGTTCTTGTCTTCGAAACACAAAAAGGCCAGACAAACATGAGACCGTGTTTCAACAAAATCCAAAGTTACTAACTAATGTCACAATGTTCACCTACATAAGACAATGTTCCAATGATATCCAAAGATAGTAATTAACATTACTGATAACATAACGACATTGATCTTCTACTGGCGCAGCTCGCTCACTCCATCTACATCCGTCTCTCGCTCCTGGCCATGACGTGGTGGCGGCTCCACTTCTTCATGTTTTCCTCCCTCAGGGCCTCAGACCTGGCAATAGAAAGGACATGGTCCTTGACCTTATTCAGGTTCCTCCATCGGTGCATATAGTTGGGGCAGACAGGGCACTCGTAGGTGTTGGTAGTGCGCCCGAAGATGCGTAGAGCAACACCCCAGGGGACGAGAGTGTTGTAGCTGTGACGATGGTTTTCAAACGAGTTTGTGTCAGTCTGGATGTAAGAGTTGGAGTCAAAGTCGGAGTCCAACTCTACCAGTGGTGGAGGAGGCTAGAAATCGACTAACGAGCTACAAGTAGCTCTAGGCAAACTGCCAGTGAGCGACGACGAGTCGATGTCGGTGGTGTTGGAGCGGGGCGGCTCCGTGCTGTGGAGGTGGCCCCATAACCACTCAAAGTAGAAGTAGGCGAAGAGGTGGGTGTGGCACAACGACATCATACAATAGGCGCACGATGATGAGGATGAGGCTCTGGAGCCTCTCTCGATTTGCGAGGGTGGGAGCCGGCACAATGGGGAGCTGGTGGGGGATAACTGACGTGACTAGGATCCTAAGGAGGCGGTGGCCGAGTGGTTGGCAACACCGTCGACCTGAAGAGTAGAGGTGGGTACGACTGTGCGCCTCCGTGTCTAGGGGTGACTAGTCGCTTCATTACGTCAGCTGGGCATAGGGCTGGATGCCGAGCCAGCTCGGCTCAGCTCAACTTGGTCTGGCTTGTTAATTTAATGAGTCAGCTTGGCTCAGCTCATTAACAAAATGAGCAAAAATGTTGGCTTAGCTCAACTCGTTAATAGCTCGAGCTAGCTCATTAGGCTCACGAGCTAGATGTAAATTCGAAATGACATTAGCACCTCAATATTTATGAACACAAAATAATATAGTAATTTTAAAATTTTTAAGTCTTCGAATGCATCATGCATAGGAAGTGCAAATGAAGCACACAAGTCACAACTAATCAACAATAATACCGATTAAATATATGATATGTATTAAGAATTCATTAAAGTCTAGCCGCCCCTTTCTATACATTATGAGATTGGATGAATTTTAAATAATGCAACTAACACGATCAGAATTAATTAGGAATTTGGAGGAGCAAACGAGTGGATTTAATTCTGATTTCTTATTGCCTCCCTATGTCTAACTCTACGTGTTTAGCTTGATTGGCTCACTAGCTGGCTCGAGCAAGCTCATTAGTGAAATGATCAAAAACAACTGCTGGGCTCATTGCAAAATCGACCAAGTTGAGCCGAGCCAAGCCAAGCTGCGATCAAGCTGAGCTAGCTCACGAGTTTTTAGCTTGGCATCCAGCCCTAGCTGGGTAGTAGGAGTGAGGTGCAAGTGTTTGCCAGCTTCAGTGACAATCTAAGCAACATGCGCCTCTTGAGTGGCTGCCATTGATCATCTACCTTTGAGTGACTGACGTGTGGGTCCCACCGAGGTATGACCCACATGTCAGTAGCCTCTTGATGATGGCAACTGCCTTCCTTGGGAAGTTGTGGCAAGCTTCCCTACCCCCTGGGAAGTTAAGCAACAGGCGCCTCAACCTCTCAAGGATGAAGACGACCGGATGTTACTGATAAGAAAAAGTGACTTGACGAGACTAAATGGTTTGTTGATTTGTTGGCAAAATACGATCGCATTTTCCGAACGAACATCCATCCAAAGTAGGAAATAGAGTCCATTGATATTACAACCAAACAATAGAAACATAAACTCATATGGAGGGACCAAATGTAATCTAAAACTACTAATTAGCATTACAGTAAAGTAACACATGCTATTCTTGGGGAAGAGGGTTCATAGAGCCTAGTCCGCCAAAGATCAGGGACGGGTCCAGCCGTGCGTCTGAGCTCTTCGGGACAGTCGACATAGTGGGTGCACCTGGCATTAGTGGCCGAGCAGCTGGCAATGACGCCGGCCCGTGGAGTACGAACGGGTATGGCCGAGCGGCTGGCAACACTACCGGCTCATGGAGCAGGAATAGGTAAGCCCGCGCCTCTAAGCTCTCCGGGACAGTCGACACGACGGGCGCACTTGACATTACTCGCTGAACGCCCGGGAATGCTGCGGGCTCATGGAGCACGAATGGGTATGGCTGCGCTCCTGAGCACTCCATGATAGCCACATGGCAGGCACACTTGACATCAGTCACTGAGTAATTGGGAATGCCGCCAGCTCGTGGAGCAGGAATAGGTACGGCCGCGCTATTGGCGGTCGATTTCCGTCAACCTAGAGCACTTGTTACACTTTGGTTTGAGCATTGATTTGTAAGTAACCCGCCACTAGGCATACTAATGATGTAATAACTTCACAATTGCATGTGTCTTTTGAAGTATAATGGTTATGCAGGAAATCATGCACTTAATGAATAAATCTATATCAAGTTCGGAGGGTGTTATGCAAGAGAATCAAGGAGCTCCGTTCGTGTATCAACTTACTTCCAAAGGTGGCAAGGACCAAGGTGCAATGATGAAATATTCCTGAGGACCAAGACGAAAGACCGGAAGTTCAAGCGACAAGATCCCTTATCTTGATCGTGGGGATAATGACGTCTGAAGCCCGCATGCGAAGGAGCAAAAAAGTCAAAATGTCGAGAAAAGCCAATTGAGAGATAATTTGATACAGAGCACTCAATGGAGATATTCGTGTAGCCTAGAACATCATGATCTTTCGATGCAGATTCAGAGACTTAAGCAGCCTCTAATGGCAAAACATTGGATACCAAAGTTGTGGGCCTTGTTGAGAGCTTTGATTTGGACATATGGAAGGCCTAATTCGGATCAAGGAGCTAAGAGATATGGCCCTCGAAATACCTGCTGCGCAGACAAGTCCGAAATCAAACAAATTATCTTCTGAGGCCGTTTTGGGGATCTTATCTTCGTTTCCAAGGAAAGCAATGAATACCAAAATTGGTGATAATTTCGTGTCACACAATCTAGACACTGAATTTGCATTATTTGGAGTGCGGAAGTGGGAGATATGACATCGGGAAGGAAGGGCTGCGAAACAGAAAAATCTGAACGAGGCTGATTTTATGGAAACCAAGTTTGCTTCGCTCTGAAGCAAGACCTCATGCAAGGCAAGATAGAGCACACCCAAGGCTCCCCGAAGGCATAAATACATCCCCCTGGATGTCCAAGGAGAGGGAGGGATCCATTGACGGGAACTCGGCGAAACCTAGAAGCAAGCACCGGAGGGAGACAACGACCGCCGCGAGTCCTTGAAGTTGTCTAGGAGGTGGCCAAGGCCTACATTAGCCGCCATGGCCGCCTTGCATGGTCGTGCCATGTTGGAGTTTAGGAGCTATGTGTTCATCATCTTAGTTATGGCCTTGGTGGTGATGGTGTAATGCATACTTTCATGTGAGTAATGATAATCTTGTCATCCAATCTATTGGCAATTTGATGCCTCTCTTTATGCTTTCTCCTTATCATGAATATGATGATTCCTTTGTCCAATACATGATTTGACTACATAGCATGCTCTATGTAATCATGGTGATTAGATTTAGTTTATTGACCCTTCATGATTTGTAGACATGTTCGCTCGTGGGTGTGCCCTTAGACTTCCCGCTCGATTAAGGGCGATTGGTGACAGGATGATTGCCTTGAAAGGCGGATGTTTTCGGGAGGTTGACCGGAGGTAGATGCTTTAGGTGAGATGCATGTTTGTTTGCTCGTTTAGCTAAAACTACAACTAGAAAACAATATGCCTAGTTACCCCTTCGGTGGAACTTTATCCTTGTCGACGTTCATGGATGTGATAAACCTATTAAGGTTACCTTTATATGCAATCGATGCTTTATGTTAGAATAGATTGATTAGATTGGATGGAAAACCATAGGTAGTTTGCTTCCGATCCATGGTTCGATACCTTGGGTCCATACTTGAGGGAAAAAAGTACTACGATGATCTGTAAGCTTGCGGTGAATTTTGGAGCGTTTTTTTAACCGGCAACAAGCCCTTTTTCTGGCGCCGTTGCCGGGGATTGAAACTCGAACCCTAGGGTGATCTATCTATCTTTTTGACTAATCCTAATTTTTTGACAGGACTAACTCTAATTTTATTATTGCATATATCCTGTGTTTCTTGTGTTGTGTCCATGAATGCAGGTAAGACTCTAGTCACAAAGCGATTAAGAAGTTCTCAACAATTGGACTTCGACAAGTCCAACATCGCTCAACCAAGTTGATGGCTATGCGAAGATTTTCTCTTTAGTGGTAGGTGCTAATTTTGGTTAGTGGCCCAACATCCGCTATTGAGCCCTCACCCAAAACAAATGAAGATGAACATGCCTATGTGTCAATTAAGTTTTTAAGACTAATGTCTTTTGGAGGTTTGTGTGTTCTAGCTATAGGTTTTGGAAACGACCATGTCAAGCACGATAAGAAGGATCCCCTTGCCATCATGCTCATGCAGTGATGGTAATGATTTTTGAAGCCAAGGGATGCGCGACATGGTGCCCTAAAAGACAACAAGATGAAGTTCACACGTACATCACCGGAGCGAGATAACAATGACATCAAGATGTTTGCAAGAACCTCAGAAGAAAGCATTAGATATATTTGGATTTTCAGAGACCCCATGAAGTCTACGTTCAAACGAATAAAGCGGCAAGGCAATCGGAGGTTCCTACAAGCAGATAAGGTCGAATCATCAGGCGCCGCACGTCCTGAAATTCTGGACAACACGCAACGCTGAAATTAAACAAGCATAATTCCCTCGTTTGAACTCCAATTGGGACATTTGATCACTCGTTGGAAAGGTAATTTCATGATTTTTTCAATAGAACTATATTTTGGTATATGTTCTGTTATGTACACAGGGGAAAATCCATGAAGAGGCAGCAATAAGATGATGACAACAAGATAGATGAGATGGAGATGATGACAATAAAGAGAAGATGGGGCAATGGTTCCACAATGCGTACACAATAAAATTCAGAAGCTAAGAACAGGAATAAACCCTCTAGAGCATGGATGAATGAAGGCACAAGCGGGCACCACTCAAAACATGATGATATTGGAAGCGAACCACGACGGATTTCTAAAGGGAACATCAAGTTGCATGGATACTATGGATTCTCAGACAAGGAACCATGGCTTCACAACAATGGAATGGTACATAAGAAAGTCGAGCTCTATGACTTAAAATGAAGTGCTTTGCAGGAGGCAACCCGATCCTTTTTATATCTATATAAACTATGACAGTCTACATTGTGCTTTTTAACGAACCATCAAGTAACATTGTACCATTGGTCTAATAAAAACCACAGCACCATGTTGCATGTTCTAATTTCTATTGAGGGAGCACTTTGTTACTTGATATTGGAAAACTTGTAGACCCTTTTGTGTGCCTATTAGTGTTTAAAGTCTTTTTCTTTGTCTTTTCAGAGAGAAATATAAAGTTTGGACCACCCTTTGACTCTAAACTTGTGGCTAGATAACTTAGGCTAACATATTGCTTTTTAGATCACCACCATATCATTTTGTTCATCCATATCACATGGCATTGCATGTTTGTTTTGAACTAACATGTTGTCCAACCAACCTAAGCCTTCCTATAGCCCCCACCAAAAGCCTTAGCCAACAAGGGTAGGGTTGTCTTGTGTCGATTGGTTTGCCACCATTCCGGTTGGCCAAGTCTACTTCTATCCCTTGTTCTATCTAAAAACTTTGACTAGCCTTCCTATGAGGAAAACCTTTCACACTTTTACCCACCCCAAAACCATAGGTTTGCTTTTTACCAAAAAGACTCCTTGCCCCACCTTAGATAAAATTTCTATACTTGACTTCCTATCTTAAAAATTCTTATTTGAGCCAAAAATATAGCTTACACAAAACCTACACTTAAAACTTGATAGTTTGGTTGATTGATTCTTTTCGATGGGTGATTTTATTATTGAGAATGCTTAATTGGTATGAAGTAGATGGCCAAGCCTTGTGCATTGCTTATTGCGAACAATATCAAAAGTCTTTCATTCCTTGCTAACATTTGTGCTAACCCTTTGCATTTGCATCCATCTCATTGTCCTCATCCACTTTATGATAGCTAGGTCTTTGTGAAATTTTATGATGAATGCTTCCATGTTTATGTTAAATGCTTTGATCGAGCATTTTTACCTCTGCAATCTTGTGTGAACATGGTGTTTAGACATGATTGAGACCACCATCATTAAGTTTTATAAGCTTTGTTATCTTCTTGCATTGGTTGGTTTTATAAACTTTGAAATGCGCCCTTTCTTGCACTATAAAGAATTCTTGATCTTGGAATGAGCATGGTGTTTTGACCTTGGTTAATAAATCCTTATAGGTATGGAAAATTTTGCAATCAAATTGTAAGCATGGAGCTTAGAATTTTGTGTAAACATTATCATTGTTTATACACCATCCTCCCATTCGCATGCACACTTACACGCACATACACCCATTAGGCTTTTGATTTTCTTTCACTAGATTAACTATGCCACATGTTAAGATTGTGGGGATGTCTTTGGTTTGTCGGCATAGGGTGAGTATTCCCATCCGTCACCTCGGGGCCACTTTGTGCATTAGAGTTGTTTTGCAGGCATGACGAATCACCCTTATGAGTTCGTGATAAAAGCTGAAATCAAGATCGTCAACACCTCTAAAATTCTGAAGGGAGTGTTGCTGTTTTCATCAAGATTAAGCACGTATTCAGAGATGTACAAAAGGGAAAATTGAATATTCCAGAGCTCCATTAAGTCTTATTTCCAACACATCAAGATTCAACATTTTGGGAGACCCATGCAAGGAGTTACAACCAAATCTTGGGTGTCACAGGTTCTGAAATCAAGCCCGGGACAGCTTGCACTAACAGAGTAAAAAAGACATAACTCTTTTGTTTGGAGTCCGATTGGGATGAATGGCCACCCGTTGGAAAGATAATTTCAAGAACTTCGCAATGGAGCAAAGGTTCAATACATTTTCTGTTCTAGAAGTAGAAGAAAAATTCGTGGAAGTTGAACCAGCAATGAGGGATGACATGGATGGAGGTGAAGATGGGATGAGAAACGATTGGGACCAAGACTCGTGACAAAGGACGGACGCTGAAGGACAATAAAGGCAACAAAAGTGAAGAGCATGACGATGATCTCCTTGCATGGTAGTAGGACTTCAAAAATTTCAAGGTGTTCATCATCTTTCGTGCCTAGCAACATGCTAAGCATAGGGGAGGACTTGGTGGACAAAAGAGAAGACCCCATGGAGTACGAGGATCACGGTTACCACAGGATGCCGATCTTCCTTCTTCCACGATAAGCACAATGCTTAAGAATGAGGGAGACTGCGCTACACTACAAACATCAAAGGACGGTAACAATTCCTCAACCTTCTCTTTATCCTTGTCTTTCTAAATGTTTGTACATATGTATATGCCTTCAACAACCTTAGATGTAACCTTTGTATATCTCTCTTGTTAATAACATGGCTTCTAACCTAGTTTTGTTTTATTTGAAGATCATGATAACCATCACCTTGTGCTCACCATGATGATATTAAAATTGGCACGATCTTGCTTGTGGAAAGATGAAGAAGGTTGCCACTTTGTTTTACCTACATGATGTTGTATATGACTTGGCTAATTGCTCTCTATGAAAATGATATTAAATCAATTAAATACCAGCTCTTTTATTCGTGTAGGTTAAATGACTAAATTCTAGACCCACATGCTTTATGTTGCTCTTTGATTTAAAGTTTACCGATGACCCGATAACTTGTTTTTTTTGTTTAAAACTTAATTCCTATGGTATCTACATTTGTGAATCTCTTGCAAAGTTCTAGCTACCAAAGCCTATACACTTATGATCTTTCATGATGAAACCCTTAGATTGCAATCTTATATTTTTATGAGTTGGATTAAGATTGATTTTCTGTGGTATGAGACTTAGAAGCTGGTCATTCCGTTCTGCGTAACTTCTTTTTGCTAGCCTTTCTATCCGTGCAATGTGAGTTTCCACATTGGGAATTTTGCAAACCTCGCCGGATATTCACCCTTAAACCCAAATATTTTTTGTGATACCCTCCTTGTCCACAACTCAATAGTTGAGTATGTATTATTATTTCGAGGAAAATCTGAAGGAGTCAAGGTGCTACATTGGAGTAATTTTTGAAGACCTCCAATATGACGCAAGAAAAATTTAAGATTTTGCGTGGAGGAGTCTCAGAAGATTTCAAGTATTTTCCAGAAAAGATAAGGGATCATCTACACCTTTCTTAGCTGGATTTAGTCCGCCCTTTGCTCGAGGACGAGCATTGTCTAAGCATGGGGGGAGGAGTTGCTAAGAAGGTGCTATGTTTCCTAGAGTTCGGGGGAGCGTAAAAAAATTGAAAAAGAGGGAAAAAAAGAAAAAAGAGAGAAAAAGCACAAAAACTAAAGCTCCCCAGTTCTTTAGCTTCATTTGAATTTTTAAGAGGTGCTTTAAGATACAACTCCATACTCATTTTTCCAACCATGTGCAATCCTATAACGAGGATTTCATTTGTGCCTTGAGATCATCCACTTGCCACTTGCACATGTCCACCTATCTAAATATGTGTGTTCCATCTCTCTTCCTATTCAACATTATTCACTAGAAAAAACCTAGTGATCTATGACAAAATTCACATGACGTTTTCAGATTTCGTCACAGATCACACTGCATCCATGATGAACAGTCAGATTTCGTCATAGATTCACAGTGTTGGATATGAAGCCCGATATGAAGTCCAAACACCATGACGTTGTGTCAATTTCGTCATAGATTTCGTCACAAATCACACTACATCCATGACAAAAGTTGGATTTCGTCATAGATTAGCAGTGTCGGATATGAAGCCCAATATAAAGTCCAAACACTATGACGTTGCGTCAATTTCGTCATAATCCAACCCATATTGCATTTTGACATTTTCTCATGGTCAATAAATTAAAAGAATTAGAGATGATCATCAATAAATAAATAACTTCTCATTAGAAAAATCATGAGAAAAAAAGAATGATGTATGGAAAAAAAAGAGAAATGAAAAAAAATTGGTGGGATCAAGTGTTCGAATCTTGAACCTCATGGACCAAAAGTTCCCACCCTTACCACCACACTACAGATTGGTTTCAGTCTTTTGGATGCGTTTATTTTTTTTTGTACTGTGTTTTGTCCCCCGCGCCTACGTGTCCACCTCGTCACCGCCACGTCAGCTGCCTGTGCCTACGTGTCCGTCTCGTCACCGCCCGCGTGTCTGCGCTGTCAGCACCGAACAAAAAATGGCAAAAACTCCACCGCGGCCGAAGGGATTCGAACCGGGGACCTCGCGCATCACCTCTAGAACCGTTTACCACTACACCATATGTTGATTTGTGATTGTAGTGTGATATAAGTTCCATATATCCTTTTTTGAATCGAATTACCGAACACCTTTGACTCTGCCTGCCTCATCCCTGCCGCCAGCAATTCGCAGCCCCGCCTCCATTGCTGCGGCGGCGCATCCCGCCTCGCTGTCGGCGCCGTGGCGGGGGCATCCCGCATCACCCCCGCCTCTAGAAGCTCTGGCACCATCTAGAAGCTCCGGTAGCACCCCCGCCTCCGGCGCGACCCGTCTTCAGCGTCCTACCCGCCGTGCCATGTAGAAGCTCTGGCACCACCCTCGCCTCCGATCCGGTGCCACCCAGCTGCGCGTCTCCGGGGCCCTGCCCGCCGCGCCATCCTGAGGCGCGACCCAGCTGCGCGTATCCGGTGCCCACCACGCCGCGCCATCCTGAAGCTCCAGCACCTCCCCCGCCAGGCATCCTTTCTTCCTCACCTGAGCACAGGCCCGAGGCACCCCTTCTTCCTCACCTGAACACCAGCTTGCAGCTGAAGGTATACTCGATCTATATCATTTTCCTAGCTTTGTTGAATGTAGCTTTCGAATTTGTGCAGACTTGTTGATTTGTGTTTTTTGTGCAATGCTTGATTAGATGGATTGAAGTTGGGTGCATGGCAATGTATTTACCTCAGTTTACATGGATGGTGTCCAAGGATTTATGAGCTTTGTTAAAGGGAAATTCAGGGATAATGTTGAAATTCTGTGCCTATGCAGTAGATGCCTCAATCAGAAGTACCTAAGCCAGGCTCTTGTGAAGAAACACATGCTCATGAATGGCATGGATAGTAGTTATACTAGATGGATTCATCATGGAGAGGATTTGAATGTGGATATTACTGAGCATGTTCCTGGTGATGTGCATGACAGTGATGATGGGATAGGTGTGACAGAGGATGACAACAATGATGTTGATCCTTGGGAAGAAATTTTTGGAGAACTACACACTGGAGCAGAAGAAGAAAGAGAGGATGGAGATGATCCCCCCCTCATGAGCAGCAAGAGTCATTTTTTAAAATAGCCATGAGAGAGGCAAAGCGTATGCTTAATCCTAGTTGTACCAAATTCTCGAGGTTTTCTTTTGTGGTAAAGCTCCTTCATATGAAGTCATTATACAGGATAAGCAATTCTGCTTTTACTGTAATGCTGAAGCTATTGGCTGATGCATTCCCAGAATACAATACACTCCCAAAATCCTATAGTGAAGCAAAGAGTATGCTAAAGGAATTAGGTCTGGGGTATGAATCCATACATGTGTGCTGCAACAATTGTGTGTTGTTCAGAGGAAAGGAATATGGCAAGCTTGACAATTGCCCCGTTTGCAAGCTCTCTAGATGGAAAGACCCAGAAAGGAAGAAGATCCCACAGAAAGTGTTGTGGCATTTTCCTTTGGCACCTAGACTGAAAAGGTTGTTTGCAACAAAAGAATCATCAGAAGAAGCACAATGGCATGACCTCAAGCGGTAGCCCAGTGAGAAAGAAATGAGCCACCCAGTTGATGGTGAGGCATGGCGTGAGTTTGACAAAGAACATCGTGACTTTGCGGGAGATGCCAGAAATATTAGACTGGTACTTGCTACGGATGGGTTCAATCCCTTTTCAGAAAAGAACTCAAAATACAGCATGTGGCTTGTGTTTGTTATACCATACAACCTTCCACCTTGGGCATGCATGCGAGAGTCAAACTTCATGATGGCTCTGCTTATTCCAGGTCCTACATGTCCCAGGAAGGACTTTGATGTTTTTTTAGAGCCTCTTATAGAAGATTTACTTGAGCTTTGGAAGGGTGTCTGCACTATTGATGCACGTACTGGCAAACCATTTAAGCTCCGTGCTGCAGTTTCGTGGTGCATCCATGAGTACCCAGCTTTGAGCACTCTTTTTGGGCGTACCACAAAAAGATATTTTGCATGTATTCATTGTGACAAGCACCCTCTTTCATATCGCTTGAGGAGCAAAATTGGGTATTTTGGGCACTATCGTTTCCTTCCAAAAGGACACCGTTTGCGGAGAAACAATGAGTTTGTTGGACTATTTGAGAGTAATGAGGCACTAGGTAAATTCTCTACAGAGAAGTTGTTGGCTGAATTGGATAAAGTTAAAGATGTTAGACCTGGGAAGAAACAAGAATGTGGGAAAAGGAAGCGTTCAGACTTTGAAGGGGGGCATGTGCGAATTTGGAGCCGGAGGGGTGGCTTGTGGAAGTTACCATATTGGCCAATATTGAAGCTGAGACATAATCTTGATGTCATGCATATTGAGAAAAACATATGTGAGAACTTAATTGGGACAATTCTGAACATAGTTGGGAAGACAAAGGATACAACTAAAGCCAGACTAGATCTAAAGGATTTGGGAGTTAAAGAAGAGCTACAGTTTAGAGAGGATGGAGATTCATGTGAGATGCCTAATGCTCGATATGCGTTGTCCAAAGAAAAAAAGAAGGCCTTTTGTGACTTTTTAAGTGAGGTTAAGTTTCCAGATGGGTTCGCTTCCAACATTTCAAGATGTGTCAGTGCTGATGGAACCAAGTTGCAAGGGCTAAAAACACATGATTGCCACATTCTGCTGCAAAGAATCTTACCAGCTGCCATGAGAGGGTTTTTGGGCAAGGATATCTATGAAGCAATAGCGGAGTTAGGAAAGTTTTTCGGAGAACTGTGCAGCAGAACCCTAAACAAAGATGTTTTAATTCAAATGAAGAAAGAGATCCCTATAATTCCGGTGAAGCTTGAGAAAATTTTCCCCCGGCTTTCTTTGATGTGATGATGCACCTAGCGGTACATTTACCTAATGAGGCATTGCTCCGAGGTCCTGTGCAATATGGGTGGATGTACCCAATTGAGAGGCAGTTGTATACCTTGAAGCACTATGTGAGGAATAGGGCATGACCAGAAGGTTCAATTGCCTAGGTATATATAGCTGAGGAATGCTTGACATTTTGCTCCAGATATATGGAAGGTGTTGAAACAAGATTTAATCGACCTCCAAGAAATATAGGTTTTTCCAATGAAGAGGCCTACGATGTCGATATTTTTGGCCATGGAGTTCATTTCACTTCTGCACCTGAAAGAACGCATGATGAACCTGACTTTGATCAAATGGTGTGGTATGCACTCAACAATTGTAACCAAGTTGAGAAATATGTGGAGTAAGTTATAACTGTTGACTTCTACATAATTTTGTTTCCTTACTTTGCAGAATTTTACATATATGTGGAGTAAACTAATTTCTATTACTTTGCTTTGCAGAATGTTTAAAGATGAATTGCAGAGAACTGGAGAGCCTAACGTTGAAAGAACGCTTCGGCGAGGATTTCAGAATTTGTTCAGGAACCATGTAAGTTTAAAATACATTCACATCTTGTGCTGGTTTTTTAGATAATTGCTTCTAATATAATTGCTCCATATGTGACAGATTTTTATGTTGCGAAATACCGACACTGAGCAGATAAATGATGACCTCTTTTGCTTGGCATGTGGTCCTGATTTCAGAGTCAAGAAATATGGCTCATGCATAGTTAATGGTGTGTGGTTTAACACCACTGCTCGTGACAAGAACAGGAAAACACAAAACTGTGGAGTCTTGGCACAAGGTGTACATAAGGGTGAAATGATTGATTTTTATGGAACTTTAAAAGAGATAATTCAGTTAGAGTATAATGGTCAGGACAACTCAGTAGTTCTATTTAAGTGTGATTGGTTCAAACTGGATGGGAAGAATGGTGGAGTTCAATATGATGGATTTTTTAAAAGCATCAATATTGGTGATCTGTGGTATAAGAATGATTCTTTAATCATGGCGACTCAGGCTAGGAAGATCTTCTATTTGCCGGACACTAAGTTGGGTGACAAGTGGCAAGTAGTTCAGACATTTGATCATAGGCATCTTTACAATGTAAGTGAAAGTGATTCTCCACAATATAATTTTCCTGCATATCAAGAAGATGAGTGCGTCGAAGATGATGTTAGACGACAAGCGGTTTCAGACAATACCTATGAGCAGCCTTTAAATAGAGATGATGAACCAGCACTTGTGTTTGAAGCTTCTGAAATTGCCTGGTTGGTGAAAGAAAGTAACAAAGCTGTGCATGAGAGTGCTAGCGAAGACGAAGACGATGAAGATGACACATTGCTAGAGTACTGCAGCGATGATAAAGGAGGTGCTGCAATGGAGGTTGACAGTGATGATGAGTAGCTATTTGTTCCATTTAGCAATTATCTTTGTATGCATAATTTTTATGCACAAGACTTGATGTGGAATGTATTTGTGTGCACAAGACTCTTTTGGTTCAATGCATGATTTCCTGTGATTTGCCATGACAGTATTTGTTCCATGCTCTTTGATCAAATGTGAGTTTGGTGTATGTATTTCCTCTGATTTGCCATGAGCTGTTGGAATGCACCACAAACTGGCTGGTCTTCAATGCTCTTTTGTGCTGGCCGAGCCTTATGGTTTCATGCAATAGGTGCAGTAATAGCATATGTTTCTTTTGATTTCTTTTGTGCTGCTGGAGCCATTGTTTATAGCATATATAGGTGCAGCAATATAACCAATGGATGCACCAAAATCAGGGATGAGGTCACAGCTTTCATTTCATTTGCATTTCAGGTAGCAGCATTTGTACATATGTGCAATTTCAGGATAGCATAGAAGGAGCAGAAAATTTCAGACACAGAAAATTTCAGACAAAGAAAATTTTAGTCACCAGCTGAACCACATATTATTAACCATTGAACATCAGTACTGCATTCAGAAGATGTAGTTCAGATCACTACTAAAATTTCACTAGACTCAGAACCATCAACCATCCCTATTTACAGACACAGACAACACAGAGAAGAGCAATCACACGAGCCGGTAACAAAAGTACTACATTCATCTATTTCAGCTTCTAGCATGATGCTTCACAACCATCAGTCACTTTTTTTTGCCTTCTTAGATGCAGCTTTGAGTGCACCATGAAGTCTTGTATTCCTTTTCTTCTCCTTCTTGAGCTCACCCTCAAGCCACTTGATATTCTCATCTGATGCTACCACCTGCTCATGTAACTCCCAGAAGTCCATCTGTTGGCCAATGAGCAATTTAGTTCATGAATTCAGGATCCTCTATAGTACTTGGATTCAATTCAGATCGACAGCTAGCACTTAAATCTAGCAAAAAGCCCCAAAATCTGCTATGTTCAACTAGACACAGACAATTGATATAGTACTTGGATTCAATGCATGTTGTACATCCAACTATACACATGAAAACCAGTGAACTAGGCACATGACAATGAAAAATATAAGATAACAAGACAGTCTACTACATTGTGCACGGTTCCATTTGTTTGATCTATTTACGAACTAGCACTAGAAGGTCAAAATCGAGTAGGTAATTACATTTGTAAGTGCATATCCAAAACTGGAATCTATTGCCATGGATTTAAGCAGAGGTATCAATGGATCATTTCACTTCAGAATGATAATCACAAGTAGATCAAACAAAGTCATGTGATAATCACAAGCACATCAAACATGTCTAGTTCACAAGACAGTGAAAAATCGAAAACCAGTGAACTATTTTCAGATAGCTCACCTTCTTCTCCTTCCTCTTCAGCTCTATCTCCTTCCCTGTCTCCTTTGGGCTCGATTCCTAAACTGATGGACTCATCAGTGGAAGACTCCTCACTGCTAGAGGAAGTCACTTTGATGGTGGTCTTCTTCTTGGCCACGACACCGGAGCCGGAGCGGGGGATGTCGTCGTCGCGTGGGATGCGCACCGTGTAACGGGTCTTCAGGCAAAGCTTCTTCTCCCGGCGCTCGCAGGCTCTCAGCGCGTGTTCGGCGGCAAAGCGATCTCGGCACGCGCTCACTGGCGGAGGAGATCCCGCGGCGCGCGCTGGCCTCAGGCGCACGGACGGCTTCCCGGCGCGTGATGGCCTCCGGAGCGGGCTCGGCGGCGGAGCAAAACCTACCGAACGCATCTCGCGCCTGGTGCAGAGCGTGCTCCGACCACTTCCTATCCTTCGATGACCGCATCGAGGGTTTAGGGTGGCGGCGGATGGAACGATGTTGGGAGGAAGGGTTGAGGTGCGGCGGGTCAAGCAAGGTGAGGAAGACGATCTGTCGGACTTGAGGTGAGGAAGATGCATAGATAGATAGTGAACGAAATCCCTTGAGTGTCGCAGTGGTATGTCTTAGTGGGCCTTAAGTCGCAGGTTACGGGTTCGATTCCCGTGGCCGCCCAATTTTTTGTTTTTGATATTATTTTTTTTGTTTTTTTCACACTATACCATCTCTCATTTAAACTATATGTATCTCAATTAATACCTAAAAAATTACAAAAAAATAGTTCCTGATAATATTTATTGATTTAGAGCCCATATCCTGAAAATATATTGAAATTTCAAATGTTTGGTAGGGATAATTCGAACTTCTACTTCCATCCGTAATAAAAAATAATTGTAATAATATGTAAATCTTCTCCAAAAATTCTGTAAATTGAAACATAATGATTGTAGGGGTGTGGAAGGTTGATAAAAAGTTTCATAACTTTTCGACAAATTTGACTACACGTTGTTCACAAATTAGATAGGTCTTCCACCTTGTTCTAGAAAACTCAATTCAAACTTCAAGATTTGAACACCTTGTGACATGTTTGAACTCGTATACACTTCAAATTTTAACACCACCTCATGTTGACCATATAAATAGAAAATATCAACTTACATTAGCAATTCGTATGGAAAAACATGTTTCTTTCATTCTCTATTTAGTTAGAAGAAAACATGTCATATGAAACAAATCAATAAATGGCAATTAACATACATAAAAATAGTACCAAGTCAAAGATAGCAATTTTAGAAAAAATAAGAAAAAAAACCAACAAATTTGGAGCTCTTACGGGGGAGAAAAACCAATTACAAATTTGAATTATGAATCAAAAAGAGAAAAAAACAAACATTCATGAGCAGCCTCATGAACATCTATGCTGCGGCGTGCACGTATGTCCTCTGTCACCGACGTGTGGACCCCACTCACACCCCTCACTCCACTCACTGCAATGTGTGTGACACAAATCTCACCGACGCGTGGACCCCTATGAGGCGGACCCTTTCGTCATACTCCAAAACATCTCCTAACTATGGGCGGGCAGGCGAAACCGAGACCCGCCATCTGAAATTCTCCCCCACACTGAAATGACCGTAATACCCATAGAGCTCAAAAGGCTCGCATTCCCCCCACCCCCCACTTGGGGGTATCTTAGTAATTTCGCATTGAAAAGGTAAATATCACCGGTCGCGTCTCATTTCGTCGGCTCAGCCTCGCATTCCCTCCCACCCCCGCCCCCAAACCCTAGGCTGCCGCTGTCGGGGCCGACGCGCATCTCCGCCGACGGCCGCCGATGGCCCCCGCCTCCACATCCCCGCCTTCAATGGCATCTCCGCCGCCTCCACATCCCTGCCGACAGCCCTCGCCAGCTTCTCAGCCGATGGCCCCCGACGGAATCAACGAATTCTCCACCACCACGCCATCGCCGCATCAAGGGTCTCTCGTCCCCAACAGATTCACTGTTCTTCCTATCCTTCGATTTCCCTTGCTTCCTTCTTTGATTCTGTTCTCTGATTCATTCCCACTTACTGCTGCTAACAGGCTGGCACCTGCACCAGCGCCAGTTCAGGGCCACCTTGCTAGCGGGCTGAAGGACCGATTAGGCGACCAGAGAGGGGGGGAGTGAATGGGAGCCGATAAAAATTCTCCTGTGAGAACTCGGCTATGCCCCAAAATCACAACCATGGATTCCACACAAGCTTGTCAAGGTCATGTAGTCACAACGGAGCTACCAACCCTAGGAACAAGTCTTGAAAGGCTAAGAAGCAAAGCGGAAGCAAACACGGAGGAAGACGGACCAAAACAAGGTTACCAGACCCCTACCGGATCATCCGGAACCAACCTCCGGATCACCCGGGAGCTAACAGTACCGTGCCAGGTCACCCGGCCCTTACCTCCGGATCACCCTACAGCCAACAGTGCTATACCGGGTCACCCGGCCCTTACCTCCGGATCATCCGGGGCAGCACAGAAAACAGCCTGCGAAACAGCCCCAAACTTTCGATCGAAGGATCTCCCAAACCGCTTGGAGTCTTGAGACGAAATTTTGGGGAGATGATGAGCACCCCAAAGGGATGATATGCCACACAAATTTCGGCCTCTAACTCCCTACAACTCCCGGAATCGCAAATCTTGGCCAAGAACACTATGAACTAGGGTTCATCCGAAAATCAACGAATCAAAGGCCAAATCCGGTGTTTGAGGGGTCAATATCATCCACAAAGAGGCACAAGGCACTCACCCATGATCCCCTCAAAGAAATCCGGAGAGAAACGCCCTCAAATCGATGAATCGAGCGACGAACGAAAATCTCAAGAAAAGGCTCCGAAAATCACCAAAAAGGGAAAATGGGAGAGACACAATCAAGCCTTTAGGAACCACGCCGAATCATCTATACATACCATGAAGGTTCATACAAGGTCTAGCTTGCCTCCCAATCATCCTTCCCTCTCACAAGATCTCACCATGAAGCTCTCAAGCTAGTCCTAGAAATTCCAAAGGAAAAATGGAAGAGGAAAATAGCAAAGCAAATGAGCTAGGGTTCCAAGAGATGGCTGCCATCCTCTCACCACTTGGGATATATGAAGGCAACCGAAAGACGAAAATACCCTTACTAGCTAACTAGGGATACATGCCCCTCAAGGGCGAATTCGGAAATCTTTGTCTTCGCTCCATCGGACAGATGCCCAGCGACCGCAAACTTGCTTAGCCTCGACGCAAGCCTTGCGATCCCGACGTGTGTCCTCCGCTTCGAAGATTCCGGACTGCGTCGTCGCACACCGGTCAGACCGGCGTACCTCACCGGTCAGACCGGTACCCACCGGTCAGACCGGTCAGACCCACCGGTCAGACCGGTCCGATGCTGCTGCACCTCCGTCTTCGGTTCTTCGGTCTTGGCTTTGTGGATCAACCAAGGAACCCAGTGGTTTTTTGGTGAACCACCGGAAACCCCGCGAACTCGGTGTAGCCTCCGCCAATCACCACTGATGACTCGGCTCCCACGTAGTCCCGGCTCGACCTTGGTTTTGAGGCTCAACCAAGAAACCGTCTGTGACTTCATCTTGCTGTTCTTGCCACCATGCGGCCCGCACTTGACCCCGCTGGCCACCGGGTCCCTCGAACCAAGCCTACTTGTCTTCTCCACACCTGGAGGCCTCACCGGCAATGACCTTTCGCGCTTGTTCTTCACCTGCACCAACACTAGTCAAGCCACAACCTGCACCTGCAATACTTAGCCAAGAATCAGTCCACACCACGTTGTCAATCACTCATCACACCAGGAAGCGACCATCCACCGGTCCTCAAACCGCACATGGCTCTCAATCTCCCCCTTGATGAGTGCATTGACAACACACACGTTTTGGTAACCAAGAGAAACGAAAAAGAAGAGAAACGACTAAAAGAAACTCCAACAAGCGATCGAAAGCCAAAGAAAGGCAAAGAGCAAGATCACTTGAAGAAGACAAGTCTCGGACCCCTTAGGCAAGGGCAACAGCTTGACACATCCGAGACAAAACCATGCTCAAGCAAAGAGCACAAACCACCAATCCAAAGCTCGAAAACCACAAAGAGCTCCCCCTGCACACATGCAAGCTCCCCCTAAACCAATGCAACTCCCCCTGGACGAATGCATGCAAACCACTTCACAAAACAGAGCAGCTGCTTCAGCTTTGCCCCGGACCGGTCAGACCGGTCACCCACACTAGTCAGACCGGTGTGCTAGATCGCCCAGCACCTAAACCTCACACCGGTCAAACCGGTGTACCTCACCGGTCAGGCCGTTGACCACCTGGGGAAAAACTGGGAACTGCCCGAGCTCAAAATTAGCTCAAAATCACTTGGAAACCCTCTAAATGCATGCAGCAAGCCAAAACATGCTCAAGCTTCTCCCCCTTGTTGACAATGCATGAATCAAGCCAAAAATGCAAAAAATGCAACCTAGAGCTTCTCAAATAGACAAAATTCAACATAGGATGCTACACATGTCCAAATGAGCAAGTTAGATACTCTATAGCTTCGTAATGACATCAACTACAAGATCACCAAGTTTCATAACCATTGGGCGAAGCTAAGATAGAATGGGGCAATTTTGTGAAAAATCACCCTCTCATGAGCAAAGTCCTAAACATGAGCAAAACATGTCAAAATGGCAAAGCCACACAAACTTCATGCTAGGAGAACCATTCTAATCATAAGACCATCATAAACACCCACAAGCACCTCATGTCATGTCAAAGCCACCGAGCCATGTGCCTACTTCTATATATGAGACTTCTCATTGGTAGGCATCATGCAACGGTTTAGCACCCAAAGCAAATTAAAATTAGCACATATGACATGGGAGCACATTTTCTACGCAATTTACATTTCATTTTCAGATTTGATATTGGAATATGAAATGTCTTTGCGGCAAAAAGGAACTTATGCCCCTCCACAAGATTAAGCATGAGGGCTAAACATTCATGATGGCAAATGAGCCTTCGGCCCCAAATGATCAAAATACGCTATCCAACCACAAATTAAGCATAGCCAAGCCACTAAAACATGTCAAGATCATATAAAGGCATTTACTCACAAGAGAGCATACATGTGATATTTTTCAAAAACATAGCCATCAACCATGGATATAAATCAAGATCATCAAGAGCTAAGCCAAACTAACCATAGCATACCAAACTAGCTCACAAGGACATATATATCATACCATGGTGAACAATGTATATAGGAGAAGCTTTTCCTAAACAATGCATATGATACAAAATGCATGCAACCTAAGATACAAAGATGCCTATACATCATGTTACATATGCCATGCCAAATGCAAGAAATGCACAAAGGAAAGCTATACATATGCTACAAAGGAGCTCCCACACACCAACTCAAGAAATCAAACACACACCAAGCTCCCCTCGCAAATGAGTGAAAGTTGCTTGATCTAGGGGTTTGGTGAAAATATCGGCTAGTTGGTCATGTGTAGGTACATGGATCAAGGCTATCTTCCCTTTCTCTACATTGTCTCTCAGGAAATGATACCTCACTTCTATGTGCTTGGTTTTGGAATGGAGCACTGGGTTCTTTGCAACGCTTATGGCACTGGTGCTGTCACATTGAAGTGGGACATGGGTATACTCCTCACCAAAGTTACTCATGGTGTATGTGATCCAAAGGAGCTGAGAGCAACAACTAGCTGCGGCCACATACTCTGCCTCGGTAGTGGATTGAGCAACACTCGACTGTTTGCGGGAAGACCAAGACACCAAAGAAGAACCCAAGAACTGGCAAGTCCCCGAAGTGGACTTCCTATCCAACTGACACCCGGCAAAATCCGCGTCTGAAAAACCATGAAGAGCCAAAGAAGAAGACGCGGAGTACCAAAGGCCGAAGTCGGGAGTATGACGCAAATACTTGAAAATGCGCTTGACCGCTTGCCGATGCGAAGTCCTTGGAGATGCTTGAAAACGAGCGCACAGACATACCGAGAACTGGATGTCCGGCCTCGTCGCCGTCAAGTAGAGGAGTGACCCGATCATGCTCCGGTACTCCTTCTGGTCCACATGCTCACCTTCCTCGTCCGCATCAAGAGCTGTAGTCGTACTCATAGGTGTTGCCATGGCCTTGGAGTCCTCCATCTTGAACTTCCTCACAATGTCCTTGGTGTACTTTGCTTGGTGGACAAATGTTCCTTCCTTTGATTGCTTCATCTGGAGCCCAAGGAAGAACTGCAACTCACCCATCATGCTCATCTCAAATTCCCTGCTCATGTCTTCTGCAAACCTTGCAACAAGAGAGTTAGACGAGCCACCAAAGACAATATCATCCACGTACACCTGCACAATCAGGATATCTTTGCCCTGCCTGAGGAGAAACAAGGTCTGATCGCCCTTCCCCATCTCAAACCCTCTCTCAAACATGAACCCCCTCAACCTACAATACCAAGCTCTAGGCGCCTGCTTCAACCCATACAGCGCCTTCCTCAACTTGTACACCCGGTGGGGGTACTTCTCACTCTCAAACCCCGATGGTTGCCTCACATACACCTCTTCCTCCAACACACCGTTCAGGAAAGCAATCTTCACATCCATCTGGTGCAATTTGAACCCTTTAGCCACGGCAAAGACTAGAAGGATCCTAATCGCCTCCAAACGAGCTACGGGAGCAAAGGTCTCCTCGTAGTCGATCCCCTCTTTCTGACTATACCCCTGAGCAACAAGCCTCGACTTGTTCCTCACTACTTCTCCTTTCTCTCCCTCTTTGTTCTTCCACACCCATTTTGTCCCAATCGGCTTACACCCTGGGGGAGGGTCAACAACACCCAAACTTGGTTCCTCTCAAAATTCTTCAACACCTCATGCATCGAATTAACCCAATTATGATCAGATAGCGCGTGTCCAATGTCTTTGTGCTCAAAGGTGGCAACAAAAGCGGCATGAGCAAAATGAGAATTGTTCCGAACCCTCGACCGTGTAGTACGTTCATTCGTGTCGCTGATGATTCTCGAAGCTGGGTGATCCACTTGCACTCGCTAGGGAGGTTCTCGCCTTGATGCTACCTCCCCCTCAATAGCAGCTTCACCTTAATCTGGGTTTGTCGTTGTAGGTGTGGGAGAGGGCCCGTTCTCGATCGTCGTCGAAGTAGTAGGTACATGTCCAGCCGCGGGCACCACACCGCCATCTTCATCATCTCCATGTTCATGCTCCTCCTCTTGAAAGATCTCCTCGCCAAGTTCGTCGTCACCTACACACTCAAAAACAAGCTGACTACGTGACTGTGTCTCGCCGAAGGTTACCTCGTAAGTCTCCACGATTTGGTTACTTTCAAGATTGAGCACACGAAATGCTCTAGAATGAGATGCGTAACCAAAGAAAATGCCATCGACAGACCTAGCCTCGAACTTGTCCAACTTCTTCCCTTTCTTCAGAATGAAGCATTTACAACCAAAGACATGGAAGTGACTCACCTTGGGTGTGCGACCGTGCATCAACTTGTAATAGGTTTTCTTCTTGTGAACCCTGAGGTATATCCTGTTCGACACATAGCACGCGGTATTGACCGCCTCAGCCCAGAACCTTCTCGGAGTCCTATGCTCGTCGAGCATCGTCCGAGCCATCTCGTACAAGGTCCTGTTTTTCCTTTCCACCACGCCATTCTGGGGAGGCGTATACGGACTCGAAAACTGGTGTTCAAGACCCAAGTCATGGCAAAAGGTTTCGAAGCGAGAGTTTTTGAATTCCGAGCCATTGTCACTGTGGATCGCTCGTATGCCATCTCCGTGCCTCTCGTTTCTTAACCTCAAGACAAGATCTCGAACAAAACCAAACGTCTCCCCTTTCTCCTCAAGAAAGAACACCCACGCATACCGAGAGTAGTCGTCCACCACAACAAGGACATACCACTTCCCACCCGCAGATCGCACACGAGCTGGGCCAACAAGGTCCATATGGAGCAGCTCGCATGGACGCTCAGTCATCACATCGATGAGAGGCGGGTGAGAAGAGGCTACCATCTTGGCATGCCTACATGGCGCACAAACCAACTCTTTCTCAAACCTCAACCGTGGCAATCCTCGGACCAAATTGAGTTTACTCAAGCAAGACAAAAGGTCAAAGCTCAAGTGACCCAACTTCCTATGCCACTTCCACAACTCACTCGAAGAACCAGCCAAAAAGCAACGCTCCACACCAGAAGACTGAGAGAAATCAGCTCGGAACACTTGACCCTCGGGAACGACCATGCAAACTAGGTCTCCTCGAGAATCTAAAATCCGAGAACTACCAGGCCGAAACAACACCTCAAAACCCTCATCCAACAACTGGGACACGGAAAGCAAATTGAGTGGGGTTAGCACAAACCATATCATCACGCCTATCAAAGCTACCACCACGAACACCACCACGGTAACCACTACGAGGGAACCAACCCCCTCTAGCTGGAGGAGGACGAAAGCCATGAAAAGAAGACCGTGGACCGTTCCTCCTCTCCATCTCAAAGCTACAACTCCTCTCACCCCCGTATTGAGCACGAGGTGGAGAACATCTAGCAAACTGACCACCTGCAGACTTTCCATACCAACCACCAGAACCACGACCACCTGAACCAAACCGAGCATCCTCACGAGCACGAAAACCAGACCGCTATCTGTCCAGACCTGCACCGGTCTGACCAGTGTAGTGCACCTGTCTGACTGGTGTAGCTCGGCCAGCAGCACCACCTGCTACCTTCCGGTCTCCCCAAGCCGAAACCGTCCTCACAATCACCTTGGCCCTGGGCATCTGCATATGAGGCTCAGGTACACCATTAAAGGGGTGGTACCTATCCTTGTTAGCCCACTCTCTAGCCATTCTCTCCTCACGCTTCCTCTTGAAGCAAAACTCACCCGTGTGACCATCTCTCCCACAATAGTCACAATGAAACCGCACGAGCTTAGATTTAGGCTTGGGATGGGGCTGCTCACTTGGTTTCTCTCCACTCGGCTTCTCAACCGGTTTCTCCTCACTAGGCTTCACACCCTCTTTCCCAAAGAACACATTCCCCAAGTCACTCTTGAACTTGGTGGGTTTTTGGAAATCATTTGTGGAGTGAGGGAATATGGGAGGATCTGGGGTTGTGTCAAGTTTGTTTTTCAGTGGGTTGGGCTTAGGAGCATAGGCATTTTTGTGGAAGGTTTTTGGTGGAGCTTTGATGTCACCAATCTTCTCTCCTCCCTCACCACTACACTCTCCAACTTTCTCCGAACCAAGTGCTTGCCCATCATAGCGCTTGTATGCCTCTATCATCATCCTAAGCTGAGGTTCATGCCCCGACAACCAACCCATCATTTTCCTCAACTCATCATTCTCATCCTGCAAGCGATCCACATAGTGTGCAAGTTCCAGATTTTTCACAGCATGCACTTCACAAGTAGAGCAAGAAGTAGGAATAGGCTCTTTCAACTTAGCCTCAAGCGAAACAGTGTAAGCATGCATCTCATCAATCTTTCCATGCAAAACAGGGCAAGAAGTGCAAGCACCTAGCAAAGCAGGTCTAGACTTAAGCTCAGCCACTTCAACTCTAAGCACATCTAGTTCATCACAAGTAGAGGCATGCTTAACCTTAAGAGCAGTAAGATCAGCTAGGTACACAGAGCAATCACAGCAACCAATCTCATCAGAAACCACAGGAGAAGCCTTAAGCGAATCAATATCAAGCTTAGCATCTAGGTTCTGGGTTTCTAGCTCAGCCACACGGTTCCTAGAATCTTCTAGTGAGGCCCTAAGCTCTTTCCTCATCTTCTTGGCCTCTCTAAGCATGTCATCGCGGTTATCAAGCAACTTGCCAAGACGCTCGTTCTCCTCACGCAAGAAGGGAAGCTCGTCACATACCTCATCCTCGGAGTCGGAGTCCGAGTCGCTCTGGTGACTCTTCTTGCTGCCGGAGGTACGAGCCATGCCGCAGAAGCCATCTCCCGCGAAGCAGCTCAACCCGCTCAAGTTCTTGGACGCCTTCTTGTTCTTACGCCGATCACCTTCATCTTTGCTACTACTCGAGCTTGAGGAAGAGTAGGCGGAGCTAGAGTCGACGTCGCTCGCTTCGACCATCGCTCGGGCCTTCCTGCCGCGGCCGTCCTTCTTCCTCGACCGTCGCTCGTCCTAGTGCTTGTTCTTGTGCTTGTGATCGCGCCTCGATTGGTACTTGCCGTCCTTGCTCGACCGGTGCTTGTAGCCGTACTTGTAGCCGTCCTTGTTCTCCGTCTTCTCCAGGCAGTCGGCGACGAAGTGTCCTGGCTTGCCGCACTGAAAGCACGTCTGTGCTGTCCTCCTCGTGTTCACCCGGTTCTTGTGCAGCGTCTCGAACCGCCTGGTCAGCAACACCAGCTCGTCCTCTCCAAGCACGTCGAACTCCTCGTCTGGCAAAGACATCAAAGAAGATAGAGAGTACATCCTGGAGGATGCGTTAGCATTAGACTTAGCTCCTTTGCCACCAACGAGAGCAAGACTTTGAGAATCAGTCGGGCTCTCGATCTTGGCTGTCATACCACGGTCCAACTCAGCCGACTTGAGCTTCGAGAACAGCTCGTTCACAGTCAAGGTGTCATACTTCTCGGACTCAAGGATAGCCTCGGCCTTCCTGTCCCATACGGTACGATCCAACGAGTGCAAGAGCTTCACGGCTCTATCATGATCATCGTATGGGAGCACGGCCACATTGGCTCCCATGTTGTTCACCACGACCGTAAACCGCTGGAAAAGGGCATCGACGGACTCGCCGGGGAGATGAGTGAAGTTCTCGTACTCTCTCCGGTAAGTTGCGTACATCCGAGCCTGAACCTGAGCATTCCCAGCATGAGCATCCTTCAACTGCTCCCAAATCCTACAAGCTAAGTCCTCTGTCTGAACCCGATCGAATTCGGACTGACACAGAGCACGAAATAAGTAGTCGACCACCTTGTTGTTGGCGTCGAACATATCCCTCGATCCTGGAGCAAGGAAGTTAATCAAATGAACATAAGCTGTGTTCACCGTAACGTCCCAAAGGATCTGACCCTTTCCGCGGAGGAACGCCGCCATCCGCCTCTGCCACATCTGTTAGTTCTTCCCATCGAAGTGCGGAGGACCCGAACCCCGTTCCTGGTACGCCATCTTTGGATCTTAGAATGGTAAGAGTCAATGAAGACCCGGACCTGCTCTGATACCAATTGAAGGACCGATTAGGCGACCAAAGAGGGGGGAGTGAATGGGAGCTGATAAAAATTCTCCGGTGAGAACTCGGCTATGCCCCAAAATCACAACCACGGATACCACACAAGCTTGTCAAGGTTACGTAGTCACAACAGACCTACCAACCCTAGGAACAAGTCTTGAAAGGCTAAGAAGCAAAGCGGAAGCAAACACGGAGGAAGACGGACAAAAACAAGGTTACCAGACCCCTACCGGATCATCCGGAACCAACCTCCGGATCACCCGGGGGCTAACAGTACCGTGCCGGGTCACCCGGCCCTTACCTCCGGATCACCCTACAGCCAACAGTGCTATACCGGGTCACCCGGGCCTTACCTCCGGATCATCCGGGGCAGCACAGAAAACAACCCGCGAAACAGCCCCAAACTTTCGTTCGAAGGATCTCCCAAACCGCTTGGAGTCTTGAGACGAAATTTTGGGGAGATGATGAGCACCCCAAAGGGAAGATATGCCCCAAAAATTTCGGCCTCTAACTTCCTACAACTCCCGGAATCGCAAATCTTGGCCAAGAACACTATGAACTAGGGTTCATCCGAAAATCAACGAATCGAAGGCAAAATCCAGCGTTTGAGGGGTCAAGATCATCCTCAAAGAGGCACAAGGCACTCACCCATGGTCCCCTTAAAGAAATCCAGAGAGAAACACCCTCAAATCAATGAATCGAGCGACGAACGAAAATCCCAAGAAAAGGCTTCGAAAATCACCAAAAAGGGAAAACGGGAGAGACACAATCAAGCCTTGAGGAACCACGCCGAATCATCTATACATACCATGAAGGTTCGTACAAGGTCTAGCTTGCCTCCCAATCATCCTTCCCTCTCACAAGATCTCACCATGAAGCTCTCAAGCTAGTCCTAGAAATTCCAAAGGAAAAATGGAAGAGGAAAATAGCAAAGCAAATGAGCTAGGGTTCCAAGAGATGGCTGCCATCCTCTCACCACTTGGGTTATATGAAGGCAACCGAAAGACGAAAATACCCTTACTAGCTAACTTGGGATACATGCCCCTCAAGGGCGAATTCGGAAATCTTTGTCTTCGCTCCATCGGACGGATGCCCAGCGACCACAAACTTGCTTAGCCTCGACGCAAGCCTTGCGATCCCGACGCGTGTCCTCCGCTTCGAAGATTCTGGACTGCGTCGTCGCACACCGGTCAGACCGGTGTACCTCACCGATCAGACCGGTACCCACCGGTCAGACCGGTCCGATGCTGCTGCACCTCCGTCTTCGGTTCTTCGGTCTTGGCTTTGTGGATCAACCAAGGAACCCAGTGGTTTTCTGGTGAACCACCGGAAACCCCGCGAACTCGGTGTAGCCTCCGCCAATCACCACTCATGACTCGGCTCCCACGTAGTCCCGGCTTGACCTTGGTTTTGAGGCTCAACCAAGAAACCGTCCGTGACTTCATCTTGCTGTTCTTGCCACCATGCGACCCGCACTTGACCCCGCTGGCCACCGGGTCCCTCGAACCAAGCGTACTTGTCTTCTCCACACATGGAGGCCACACCGGCAATGACCTTTCGCGCTTGTTCTTCACCTGCACCTACACCAGTCAAGCCGCAACCTACACCTGCAATACTTAGCCAAGAATCAGTCCACACCACGTTGTCAATCACTCATCACACCAGGAAGCGACCATCCACCGGTCCTCGAACCACACATGGCTCTCACGGGCGACTTCTACCGTCGCAACGTCAGAAAGCCCACGACAGGCTGTCGCAACATCAGAAAGCCCAAGATAGGACCAAGTGGCCTCCACCCTCACAGCATCAGAAAGCACAAGAAAGGACGATGGCGAGACCGATTAAGGGACAAGAATTTCAGATGCCAGGTTCGTGTCTGCGCACTCAAGGGCACGCATGATTGATTTTGCTTTCCTTAGATTGATGTGTTATTTTGATATGCCATGGTAGATTTGCCCTAGTACTTAGTACTTGTCCTGTTCGGTGCTACTTGTCCTGTCCGGTGCTGCAGTGTATAGAACTTTGTTTTGGCTTGTTTGTGCTGCAGTGTATAGAACTTTTTTTTGGCTTGTTTTCGCCTGATATAACCATGATCATGGAGTAGATTTCCTGCAATTTTCTGGTTTTCTGCTAGTTAAACTAGTTAAACCATGACAACCAAGTTAAACTAGTTTTCCTACAATTTTCTAGTAGTTTGATTTTATTCACAACAAGGAGTAGATTTTAGACCTTGGAGCAATTTTAGGCATTCAATTCCCGCTACCTTGGTGCATTCAATTTTGTGCTATAATAATTTGTGGATAGAAGTTCAGTTCCCTGTGCGGCTCTGAACCTGTATGCACTTAGGCACTTAGGACGTGTTTGATATGGGCCAAAATTGGTCGGCAGAGGACCAGGTGTGTCCGAAGACCAGTGGAGGGTCGCTCCTTAGTGATGAGTGATTGACAACGTTGTGTCGACTGATGCTTGGCTAAGTGTGCAGGTACAGGTTGCGGTTTGACTCGTGTCGGTGCAGGTGAAGAACAAGCGCGAAAGACCTTAGCCGTGGCGGCCTCCGGGTGATGGAGTGGCAAGTAGGCTTGGTTCGATGGACCCGGTGGCCGATGGGGTCAAGTGCGAGCCGTGCGGTGCAAGACTGGCGGGCTGAAGTCGTGAACATGGGCCGGTGCAAGGTAGCGGATCGAGGCCGCACGCGGGATTTGGTGGTTTGCCCACAAAACCATCGGTGGACGGTTTCTTGGTTTGGGCCTCAAAACCAAGCCCGGAGGCCCGAGGCGACGGAGACGGTGATCCAGGAGCTTCGGGAAGATTCGAGGCGGGGGGCACGTGGCGTGATCGCGGGGCTTGCGTCGAAGCTAAGCAAGGCCGCGGTGGAAGCGTGTCCACTCGATGAAGACTTGACCAAAATGCCCCTGAGGGGTTGTATCTTCATTTATGCAGTAGGGGTAGCGTGGTCATTTACCTCCCTCCGATGAACTTCATATAAATAGCGGAGAGGTGGATGGCATCTCTCTCTCGCTCCCTAGGGTTTCTCCCCCGGTAGATTTTCTCTGAACTGCTTCTTTTCCCTCTGGATTCCTTAGGCTAGACTCATGTACAGAATCTGACCTCTGGATGTATGAAGCATTCGGCATCCCGGTGACCTTCTAGCTCTTTGTGATTTTCGTGTCATTTTCGGAGCTATTTTTGGGTGTTTTTGTTTCTCGCTCGATTCGATGATTTGAGGGTGTTTCCTCTCGGATTTCTTTGAGGGGATCATGGGTGGATGCCTTGTGCAACTTTGTGTTTGATCTTGACCCCTCAAACACCTGGAAAACCCTTCGATTTGCGAGTTCTTGAAGGAACCCGAGTTCTTGGAGCTTGTTCTTGTGATCCGCGATTCCCGGTGACTTAGTGAGTTAGAGGTTGAGATTTTTGGGGCATAGCTTCATCTAGTGACGCTTCTTATCTACCCCAAATCTTGTCTCAAGAGCTCAAGCCATTTGGGAGATCCATCGATTTGAGGAAATAGTCTCCTCTCTAGGGTTCATAGCCTAAATCATTTTTCTGGTGGTGTTTCCTTGATCTTTTGGAGGAGATCTTTTGGGATAAGCTTCCTTGTGTTGTTAAGAAGCTATGGTTAAAGTTTCGTGATTTTTGAAGATCGTTTGATCGAGTTTTGGATTTTCCTTCCTTCTCCCGCGGGCTGTTTTTCTCTGTTTTTCTGAGGCTGTCGGAACTTCCGACCTGACCCAGGTAGTACCGATAAACCGCACAGAAAGCTCTTATTGGAAGTACCAACCTTGGGCCGGTAGTACCGAGGGTCGGAAGTACCGACCCTGCGTCGGAAGTTCCGATATCGGGTTTTCGACAGATAGAAAGTCTTTTTCGGTAGTTCCGACCTTGGGGCGGTAGTTCCGACAAACACTGCAGTAAGTTGGTTTAGCTTGCTCCTTTCCTCGTTTCTTTTTAAGCTTGCTTCCGCTTTGCTTCTAGACTTGTTCTAACTTGTTACTAGGGTCAGTAGGTCCGTTGTGACTACGTGATCTTGGCAAGTTTGTGCGGGATTCTTTGGAAGTGATTTTTGGGGTTTAGGCCGAGTTCTTGATAAGAATTTTTATCGGCTCCCATTCACTCCCCCTCTCTGGTCGCCTATTCGGTCCTTCAATTGGTATCAGAGTCGGTTACGGTTCTTTGTGATTCTAACCAGTCTAAGATCCAAAGATGGGCGATTACGGCAAGGGGTCGGGTCCTCCGCACTTTGATGGCAAGAATTACCCGATGTGGGAGAGGCGCATGGGCGCGTTTTTGCGAGGGAAGGGAACTCTTATTTGGGAGGTCACTCAGAATGATCAATATGTCATCCCAGATAGTTTTCTACTTCCAGGATCGCGGGACATGTTTGAGGCCAACAACAAGGCCGTTGATTACTTGTTCCGTGCTCTCTGTGCCTCGGAGTTCGAGCGAGTGTACGGAGAGAATGTGGCCGGAAAGATATGGCTCAAGTTGAAGAATGCTCATGTTGGCAATGCCCAAGTGCAAGACCATTTGTTTTCCACTTACCGAAGAGAGTATGAGAACTTCACTCATCTCCCCGGTGAGTCGACCGATGCTATGTTTCAGCGCTTCACTTGCATAGTCAACAACATGAGGGCCAATGTGACAGTGCTTCCATACACGGATCATGATCAAGCTATCAAGCTTTTGCATGCCCTGGATAGGTCTGTGTGGGAAGCCAAGGTCGAGGCCATTGAGGAGTCGAGCGTGTATGATACGCTGACGTTGGATGAGCTGTTTTCCAAGCTCAGGTCTTTTGAGGTTGATCGTGGCTTGAGAGCCAAGAGCGAGAGCCCCACTGATCCTCATAGTTTGGCTCTTGTCTCGGGATCACGATCTAACGCTAACCCTGGTGGTTTCTCTTTATCTTGTCTTGTGTCTTTGCCAGATGAGGACTTTGAGGTTTGGGCGGATGTACGAGAACCGCAAGAATACAAGGCGGAGCTCGGGAATGTGCTATCGGTGCGGGAAGCACGGGCACTTCATCGCCGAATGCCCTGAAGCCATGGAGATCAAGAACGACTACAAGGGCAAGTCCAAGCATGACTACAACAAGCACCGATCCCGGAACGACTACAAGGACAAGCACAAGGACAAGGGCGAGAGGAGGCACAAGAAGGGTGGCGGCTACAAGAAGAAGACCACTCGAGCAATGGTGCCCGGAGCAAGCGACATCGACTCGACATCAAGTGATGCTTCTTCGGACTCGAGCAGCGAGGAAGAGCAAGAGAAGCGCAAGGACAAGCGGCACATGGGCAAGAACTTCACCGGCCTAAGCTTCGTCGCACAAGGAGGCTTTTGCGGCATGGAGCACTCCAAGAAGGGTGGGAAGCATAGCTCGGATTCGAACTCCGACTCTGATGATGAGGTACGACAAGATCCCACCTTCTTGCTAGAGGAGAATGCTAGGCTGAATGAGTTGCTTGATAACCGTGATGATGTGCTTAGAAACACCAACAAGGAGAAGAGGGAATTTTGGTCTTTGTTGGGTGATGCTAAGGACAAGGTAGCCGAGCTTGAATCCTTACTTGTGAATGCTAGGAATGAGATTGTCGCTTTGAAGTCTGCTCCTGTGGTGTCGGATGAAATTGATTGTGGTGATTGCTCAGTTTTTCTTGCTGACTTGACTGCCCTCAAGGAGAAACATGCCTCTGTTCTTGAGGAACTAGATGTGGTTAGGGTGGAGTGTGATGAATTGAAGTCTAGGCCAGCTTTACTAGGTGCTTGTACCTCATGTCCTGTCTTGCATGCTAGGCTAGATGAATCTCACACTAGAATTGTTTCTCCTGAGGTGGCATTGAAAGCTCCTCTTCCTACATCATGTTCAACCTGTGAAATGCATGCTTTGAAGAATATGGAACTTGCACACTATGTTGATCGTCTGCAGGATGAAAATGATGAATTGAGAAAAATGATGGGGTGGTTGTCTGGGCATGAGCCAGAATTGAGTTTGATGTTGGCTCAGTTCAAGAGGTTTGATGGTCAGGCGTTGGGGGCTGACAAGAGTGGTGAGGGAGAAGAGAAAGCCGGAGAGATCCCCATTCCACCACATACCACACCCATGAACAAATTTGCACCCAAGCCAAACCATCTCAGAAACAAGCTTGACACAACCCCAGATCCTCCAGTGTTTCCCCACAAATCTGAGAACTACCAGAAACCCATCAAGTTTGTGAGCACCCAGGGGAGTGTCTTTGATGGGAAGACAGGAGAGAAAGCTGGAGAGAAGCTTGTAGACAAGCCACAGCCTAAGCCAGTGCCAATCCGCTTCCATTGTGAGTATTGTAGGAGGGATGGGCATAAGGATGAGTTCTGTTTCCGGAGGAAGAGGGATGAGAGGTTTGCTAGGGAGATGGCAAACAAGGACAGGTACCACCTTGCTCGTGGTGTGCCTGAGCCTTGTAGAGGGCCTCTACCTAGGGGTGATGTGTTTGTGAGGACAGTTCCCACTCGTGGAGGTGGAGGTGTGTTCCCTCAGAGAGATAGGCGTGTTGGGTTTGGGCGTGGTGAGTTGGCTCGACGTGCTCCTTCTCGTGACTGTTACGAGTTTGGGAGACACGATCGGAGCTTTGGGTCTCAGATGGACTACGGGCCACGTTTTCCTCCTCGTGGTGCGCGTACTCCTCCAGTGAGATGTGACAGGTCCTTTGGTGGTAGGCGTGAGACGGCTCCGCCTAGAGGTTCTGGGAGGATGGATTTTGCTAACCCTTCTTTTGAGCAAATGGCTCAGCACTGGTTGGACTCTTTTGGTACTGACCCCAGTGTTGAGTCGCTTGCTCATTCTCGTCCTTGTTTTTTATTACAGATGGGAGGCTTGGAGGACTTCTGGTTGATCGACTCCGGTTGCTCAAGACACATGACCGGGGATCGTGGGTGGTTCTCCAGCCTCACCCCGGTGAGTACGAGGGAGTACATCACTTTCAGGGACAATGGGAGAGGACGAGTGATTGCTGAAGGTATGGTGAAGGTGAGTAGCAAGGTGACCTTAAGAAGTGTGGCCCTGGTCAAGTCACTTGGTTTTAACCTGTTGTCAGTATCTCAATTACTTGATGAAGGTTTTGAGGTTTGTTTTAAGTCGGGTGCTTCTCGTGTGCTTGATTCTCAAGGCGATCTTGTCTGTACGATCGTCCCCGAGGGTCAAATCTTTCGTGCTGACTTTTCCCAGTCTGTTGGTCCTCCTCGATGCTTTGTTATTGGCGTTTCAGCCGAGCTTTGAAAATGGCATAGGAGGTTGGGACACTTGAGCTTTGAGTTGCTTTCCCGCTTGAGTGGTCTTGATCTTGTCCGAGGATTACCTAAGTTGAAATTTGAGAAGGATTTGGTTTGTGCTTCTTGTCGGCATGGAAAGATGGTTGCTACTTCTCACGCCCCTCTGACTTCTGTCATGACCGAGCGGCCTTGTGAGCTGTTGCACATGGATTTGGTTGGGCCAGCTCGTGTTCGCTCTGATGGTGGGAAGTGGTATGTTCTTGTGGTTGTTGATGATTTTTCGAGGTACTCTTGGGTTTTCTTTTTGGAGGATAAGAGTGAGACATTTGGCTTTGTTCGGGACTTGATCTTGAGGTTGAAGAATGAGAGACATGGTGATGCCATTCGAGCTATACGCAGTGACAATGGCACGGAGTTTAAGAACTCTCATTTTGATGCCTTTTGCAGTGATCTTGGTCTCGATCATCAGTACTCTTCTCCATACGTCGCTTGCCAGAATGGCGTTGTGGAGAGGAAGAACCGGACCCTTTGTGAGATGGCCAGGATGATGCTTGATGAGCATAGACTCCTAGGCGTTTCTGGGCCGAGGCGGTCAATACCGCTTGCTATTTCTCAAATCGCGTCTTCCTTCGTGCTTTCAAGAAGAAGACCTCTTATGAGCTGATGCATGGCCGACAACCCAAGGTGAGTCACTTTAGAGCTTTTGGCTGCAAGTGTTTCATTCTGAAGAAGGGCAAGCTGGATAAGTTTGAGTCTAGATGTTCGAATGGGATTTTCCTTGGTTATGCGATTCACTCTAGAGCATATCGTGTGCTCAACCTTGACACTAACCGAATCATTGAGACTTGCGAGGTTAGCTTCGACGAGACACAGCCATGTAGCTCTTCTGCTTTGGAGTGTGCAGGTGACGAGGAGGTTGGTGCCAGGATCTTTGAGGATGAGAAGGATGGAGATGGAGACGACGACGATGATGATGGTGGTGCTCCCGTGGCTGATCGTGTACACGCTACTTCCACTACTACGATGACGATCGAGGATGGACCATCCCCTACACCCACTACGACTGAGGCTGTTCGAATGGAGGCTGCTACTGAGGGGGAGGTTGTGTCCAGGTGTGAGGCTCCCCGGCGAGTACATGTTGATCACCCATCGTCGACCATCATTGGTGAACTTCATGAACGCACTACACGGTCGAGGTCAAGGAACACTTCTCATTTCGCTCATTCTACCTTCATTGCGTCGTTTGAGCCCAAAGATATTTGACACGCTTTGTCTGATGAGAATTGGGTGAATTCCATGCATGAGGAGTTGGAAAACTTTGACAGAAACCAAGTCTGGGTGTTAGTCGATCCACCGCCAAATTGCCGTCCCATAGGAACCAAGTGGGTGTGGAAGAACAAAGAGGGTGAGAATGGGATGGTTGTGAGGAACAAGTCGAGGTTGGTGGCGCAGGGGTACAACCAGAAAGAGGGCATAGACTATGAGGAGACATTTGCTCCTGTGGCCCATTTGGAGGCAATTAGGATCCTTCTAGCCTTTGCCGTGGCTAAAGGGTTCAAGTTGTACCAAATGGATGTCAAGAGTGCTTTCTTGAATGGGGTGATAGAGGAAGAAGTGTATGTGAGGCAGCCCCCGGGGTTTGAGAGTGAAAAATACCCACACCGTGTATACAAACTCTAGAGAGCGCTCTATGGGTTGAAACAGGCACCTAGAGCTTGGTATGGCAGGTTGAGAGGCTTTTTGCTTAGTAAGGGGTTTGTGATGGGCACAGTTGATAAGACCCTTTTCCTCCTTAAGCATGGGAATGACCTTTTGATTGTTCAGATATACGTGGATGACATAATCTTTGGTGGCTCTTCTCATGATCTTGTTTCCAGATTTATAGATGACATGAGCAGGGAATTCGAGATGTCCATGATGGGCGAGCTGCAGTTTTTCTTAGGTCTCCAGATCAAGCAGTGCAAGGACGGGACCTTTGTACATCAGGCGAAGTACACCAGGGACATAGTGAAGAAGTTTGGCATGAACGACTCCAAGCCGCTGACTACACCGATGAGTACGACTACGGCTTTGGACGCGGACGAGGACGGCGAACCCGTAGACCAGAAGGAGTACCGGAGCATGATCGGCTCCCTCCTCTACTTGACGGCGACGAGGCCGGACATACAGTTCAGTGTGTGTCTGTGCTCTCGTTTTCAGGCTTCACCGAGGACTTCACATCGGCAGGCCGTCAAGCGGATTTTCAGGTACTTGAACTACACTCCTGAGTTTGGTCTGTGGTACTCTGCCTCCTCGACACTCAGGCTTCATGGTTTTTCTGATGCGGATTTTGCTGGGTGTCGATTGGATCGCAAGTCCACTTCTGGGTGTTGTTAGTTCCTTGGTTCTTCTTTGGTCTCTTGGTCATCTCGCAAGCAATCGAGTGTAGCCCAATCCACCACCGAGGCTGTGTATGTAGCTGCTACTAGTTTTCCCAGCTGCTTTGGATGACATATACCATGAGTGATTTTGGAGAGGAGTGCTCCCAGGTTTCACTTTTCTGTGACAGCACCAATGCCATAAGCGTAGCCAAAAATCCTGTCCTCCACTCCAAAACAAAACACATAGAAGTGAGGTACCACTTCCTGAGGGACAATGTTGAGAAGGGAAACATATCTTTGTCCTATGTCCCTACCCAAGACCAGCTAGCTGACATTTTCACCAAACCGCTTGACCAAGCCACTTTCACTCGCTTGCGGGGTGAGCTTGGGGTGTGTTTTCCTTTCTAGCTGGGTCTTGGAGCTTCTCATGTATATATGTGCCATATGTTCATTTTGTTGCATTTCATTCATGCATTTTTACTTTTTGTACAAAACATAGTAGGATAGCCATCTTTGGATCACTTGTGCTAGGAAAAGCTTCTCTTATATACATTGATCACCGATGTGCTATTTGTGAGATATGTGCATGTTTGGTAAATTGTGGATGTGAATGCTATGCTCTGGATGGTTTTGCCATATATTTGTGTTGAGATAGCTTTCTTTTGATGAAAATGCTAAAATTTGTGTCTCTCATGAGTAGATGATGGTCTATGCTCAATTTGTGCTTAAATGCTTATATCATGCTCAGTTTGTGCTTGAGGATCATGTTCTCCTTGCTTGGGGTCAAAGACCCTTTGTCATTGTAAATGTTTAGCCCTTTTGCTTGCTTGGGGAGGAGCATAAGCTTCTTTTTGCCGCAAAGGCACTTCATGTACTATGTTTAAACTTGAAAATGAAATTGGTGTATGAATTGCCTTATGCTTGAAAAATGAGCTCCTAATCATATTTTTATGGTTTGATATTCATATCTTGGGTGCTAAACCGTAGCATGCTTATCTACCATGAGAAGTCTCATTTTAAGTAGACACATGGCTCGGTGGCTTTAACATGACTTGAGTAGCTTGTGGGTGTTTATAATGATCTTGTATGAGAATATGTGATCTTGCATAAACTTTGAATGATCTAGGGTATTTATGTTCAAATTGGTATAGAAAGAGTCTTGCTCATGAGATGACTATTTCTTTGTGAAAATTGCTTAAAATTGCTTTTGGCCATGTCACATGCTTATATGTCTCTACCTTCTTGATGGCAATATGCTAGATACACCATGTCTACTTTGCTTGCTCTATGTCTCATTTGTAGCATTTTGTTGTGCTGTTAGTATATTTGAGAAGCTTGGTAGATTGTATATGTGCTTTGACATGCATTTTTCATGAAAACAAGGGGAAGAGTTTCATATACCTTGATTCATGCATTGTCAACAAGGGGGAGAATATACATGCAAGGGAGAGAGATTTGTATGATATGGGGAGAATCTTCATGCATTAGAAGTTTTGTGGAAAATTGGTATGCATTTGTGAGATGTGGCATGTGAGGAGAAAAAATTGAGAAGAAGAGGTTGCATTTGCTCAGGGGGAGTTTGCATATGTGCAGGGGAGCTCCTTTGTTTTTCCTGAGTTTTGTGCTTTGTGATGTGCTCTTTGAGAGCTTTGTTTTGTCTCGGCTGTGTCGAGCCGTTGCCCTTGTCTTAGGGGGCCGAGACTTGGATTGGCGAGTGATCGAGTTTTTCGCTTGTTCTTTGGCTTTGGATCACTTGCTTGGGAGGTTTGTGTTCGTGGTTGTTTTCTTTTCTTTTTCTCTATGTGATTTCTATGGGTGTTGTCAATGCACTCATCAAGGGGGAGATTGAGGACCAGGTGTGTCCAAAGACCAGTGGAGGGTCGCTCCTTAGTGATGAGTGATTGACAACGTTGTGTGGACTGATGCTTGGCTAAGTGTGCAGGTACAGGTTGCGGTTTGACTCGTGTCAGTGCAGGTGAAGAACAAGCGCGAAAGGCCTTAGCCGTGGCGGCCTCCGGGTGATGGAGTGGCAAGTAGGCTTGGTTCGATGGACCCGGTGGCCGATGGGGTCAAGTGCGAGCCGTGCGGTGCAAGACTGGCGGGCTGAAGTCGTGAACATGGGCTGGTGCAAGGTAGCGGATCGAGGTCGAAGCTTGCACGCGGGGTTTGGTGGTTTGCCCACAAAACCATCGGTGGACGGTTTCTTGGTTTGGGCCTCAAAACCAAGCCCGGAGGCCTGAGGCGACAGAGACGGTGATCCGGGAGCTTCGGGAAGCTTCGAGGCGGGGGGCACGTGGCGTGATCGCGGGGCTTGCGTCGAAGCTAAGCAAGGCCGCGGTGGAAGCGTGTCCACTCGATGAAGACTTGACCAAAATACCCCTGAGGGGATGTATCTTCATTTATGCAATAGGGGTAGTGTGGTCATTTACCTTCCTCCGATGAACTTCATATAAATAGCGGAGAGGTGGATGGCATCTCTCTCTCTCTCTCTCGCTCCCTAGGGTTTCTCCCCCGGTAGATTTTCTCTGAACTGCTTCTTTTCCCTCTGGATTCCTTAGGCTAGACTCATGTACAGAATCTGACCTCTGGATGTATGAAGCATTCGGCGTCCCGGTGACCTTCTAGCTCTTTGTGATTTTCGTGTCATTTTCGGAGCTATTTTTGGGTGTTTTTGTTCTTCGCTCGATTCGATGATTTGAGGGTGTTTCCTCTCGGATTTCTTTGAGGGGATCATGGGTGGATGCCTTGTGCATCTTTGTGTGTGATCTTGACCCCTCAAACGCCGGGAAAACCCTTCGATTTGCGAGTTCTTGAAGGAACCCGAGTTCTTGGAGCTTGTTCTTGTGATCCGCGATTCCCGGTGACTTAGTGAGTTAGAGGTCCAGATTTTTGGGGCATAGCTTCATCTAGTGATGCTCCTTATCTACCCCAAATCTTGTCTCAAGAGCTCAAGCCATTTGGGAGATCCATCGATTTGAGGAAATAGTCTCCTCTCTAGGGTTCATAGCCTAAATCATTTTTCTGGTGGTGTTTCCTTGATCTTTTGGAGATCTTTTGGGATAAGCTTCCTTGTGTTGTTAAGAAGCTATGGTTAAAGTTTCGTGATTTTTGGAGATCGTTTGATCGAGTTTTGGATTTTCCTTCCTTCTCCCGCGGGCTGTTTTTCTCTGTTTTTCTGAGGCTGTCGGAACTTCCGACCTGACCCAGGTAGTACCGATAAACCGGACAGAAAGCTCTTATCGGAAGTACCGACCTTGGACCGGTAGTACCGAGGGTCGGAAGTACCGACCCTGTGTCAGAAGTTCCGATATTGGGTTTTTGACAGACAGAAAGTCTTTTTCGGTAGTTCCGACCTTGGGGCGGTAGTTCCGACAAACACTGCAGTAAGTTGGTTTAGCTTGCTCCTTTCCTCGTTTCTTTTTTAGCTTGCTTCTGCTTTGCTTCTAGACTTGTTCCAACTTGTTAGTAGGGTCAGTAGGTCCGTTGTGACTACGTGATCTTGGCAAGTTTGTGCGGGATTCTTTGGAAGTGATTTTGGGGGTTTAGGCCGAGTTCTTGATAAGAATTTTTATCGACTCCCATTCACTCCCCCCCTCTCTTGTTGCCTATTCGGTCCTTCACCGGCCAAGCCCACCAGGGCCATTTCCCCGTGTTTGTTGGTATTTGCTCTTGTGATGATAAATCCTGGTATGTGATGATGCACATGTTTGCTCAGATAATTTGACGAACTGTTGTTTTGTTTCTCTGTTCTCATGTTTGCCATCAAGCCGTGAGAGACGTCCATTCCCAGGCAATGTTGTCAAGGCTGGGATGGACGTGTCTCACGATTCTATGGCTGCCATGACCTTCTTTATGCTCCACTTTGCAGTTCATATGATAGTGCAAACTTATCTGAGGCCAATTTGATCTTGTTGCTATCATGCTTTCCAAGATAAATACTATTTGCTAAAAAACCTTTTGCCTATGATGATACACATGTTTGCTATAAAATGATGAACTTCAACTTGTTCTTTTTTTTCATCTATGTCATCAAGCCATGTGAGACATCCATTCCCAGGCAATGCTATCAAGGCTGGGATGGATGTCTCACAGGGTTCCATGGCTATCATGACCTTGTTTGCCTTATGCTCCAAGTTCAAGTTCAAATGATAGTGCAAACTAAATTGAGGCCAATTTTTCCTTTCCTTACCTATGATGATAAAATAGATTTGTTTCCATGGTTAACATGAACCTTTTGTTGCTCCTACTGCTATTCTTATGCTCTAGGTCTAGGTCATATGAATAAAAAAATCTGAGGCTCCTTTTGCTCTTAAGTACCATGTTTTTGCCTCCTTGCCAATGATGATATGATGCTGATTAATGCTTGTCATGTCTCCCATCAAAACATGAAACTTATCCATGGCCCATGTTTACAATCCTGGGCTGGGTGAGTTTCATGTTTCCATGGTTGGCATGAAGTCATTCTCCTCCAATATCTGAGGCAAACATTTTCTCTCATATCTTACTTGTGTTATCATGATTGGATCATGGAGAAATAGAAAGAACTTGGATCAATGTTAGTTATCAGAAAGATGACTATCTATTTTACTTGCTTCACATCAATTCTATCAATGATTTCCTCTACTGTCACTGCACTTTCATCTAATGTGGCATTTTTTTATAGAGATCTAATGCTGCATTTTTGGTTTTATCTTAGAACTTCCACTGGAAGAATATGAACAGCTGCGGTACATGACATGTATGCAGAACAGTGTAAGGCTTAAGGATCTTGGAATTGCTATATCAAGCATCTATCCAAACAAAAGTGCCAGAACCAAGACTAAGCCACATCAAAAAATTAATGGAGACTCTGGATCTGAGTATGATCCTTCTCGTGATGATGATTGTGAAGAAAATTCCATTGGTGATGACTTCATGCTGACTTGTTTACATTTTTTAGATTCCGGGCTTCACCAACTTGATGACAACAGCCACACAACCAATGGAGTTGAGGCCATGGGTGATGGACCTGATGGGTGCATTACTCATCCTCATCCTGGTGGCCACAACCAGATGATCACTGAAGGTGAGAGTTTTTACATTTATTTGGCATATTGTGTATTGCCTCGTTTGTTTGGTGGATGCATTCTTACTGCTTGCAATTTTTAGATGGCTCTACCCATCAAGATGGTAACATCATGGGTGATGACAAAATCATGGGTGATGACAACATCTTGGGTGATGGACCTGGTTGCATCACTCATGCTCGTGGCCACAACCGGCTCACCACTCAAGGTGAGAGTTTGTTTGGTTGATGAATGCAACTGGTTTCTTTGATTCAAATGTCTTGCATCAATTTTTACTTAAGCTTACTGATTGCAACTTCAATGTGCATTTGCATTTAGGAAAGGAGCGAAGGGAAAGAAGAGTTAACATGGGACATGGTCTCCACAGGTTGACTCGAGCTCGGCTTGCCAAAATGCCAGTGGTCATAACTGAAGGGAATATAAGGCCCTTGGTGCCTCTAGTTACTGCAAAGTATGCAACAGAGTGCAACATTGCTATGAGAAACCATATCCCTATTCTCAAGCACTGGAACGAGTACGAGGATCAGCCATCAATAGTGGACCAATTTCTTGCAATACTTTCTGTAAGTACCTTTCCCTCTTATCTAGTTGTTTTCACTGGATTCTGTGCAAGTCACCTCCGCACTAGTCCAGAAATTTATGTACGCATGATCTATCATAAGGATCAGGTGTATTTTGCCTACACAGACTGTTAGCACAATACTGTAGCAAGGACATGTGTACATATCTGTCATGTTTTCTCTTAAGTTGTGCCAATTGACATATCTGTCATGTTGTCTCTTAAGTTCTGTACACAGACTGCTTATTATTAGTTGTATTATTGCTATCATGAGATTTCTATAGAGCCTTCAAATGTGAAAAATCAGTAAATGTACTCATATCTAGTTGTTATCTAGTTGCAATATGATAAACAAAATCAGCACTACTCTTACACTTGTTTTTCCATCTCAATAGGCAAAATTTGACATTAACACAAGTGATCCAATAGTTAAAAAGGCTTTTAAGGAGATGATGAAGTCTGCTGTTCGCCAACAAAGATACAAGCTGAAGCATGATTTTTTTTATCCTTTTTCCTCTACACTTGGTTAGAAAAACTTCTCCTGTCAAATCAACTAGTAATGAACAGTGGATGACTCTTGTGGAGTCATGGAAAACTCCCAAGAAGATGGTAATTTTCCTGAACCCAACTACTTTGCCTTCTACATGCTTATTTTGCAAGTGGCTTACATGTATTTTGATTGATGTAGAGGGCATGCCAATCAGCTAAAGAAAATCGAAAAAATGTCAAGTTCCATCAAACTACTGGTTCTTGTAGCTACTCTGTTGCTGTAGAAAATCTGGTAAGATATAAATGTTGACTTGTTGTTTGTACAAATATCAGTTCATGCTCAAACAATATAAATGTCAACTTGTTGTTTGTTCAGTTTTTTATATAGTGCTCCACATAAATGTTGTTTCAGGGAGATGAGTTTAAGGATAAAGAAGTTGATGCTTTTGAGCTGTTCAAATTATGCTACTATAGCAAGAAAAGAAAGGATACACGCCTGTTGTACAGTCGATCATTGTAAGTCTTCATTCTAATGGTGCTCTCTATTAGCTATGCTTATTTTCAACATCTCATGATCAAAAACCATGTTTGCTGCTTGTTTGCTTGCTAGAATGACATGGAAAACCAGCTGACTGCATCAATGGAAGGTGAACAACAACCCAAGTCTGCAATTGAAGTTGTGTCTGATGTGCTGCATAAAAACATGAAGAACAATCACTTCCTTCAGAATGTGGGCATCAAGATTGTGCCACAGTGTAGGTGTGGTTTGTCTACTGTTGAAGCTGAACTAGAAGTGGAGAGGAGGAAAAACGCTGAGTTGGAGTCAAAAATGGATGATCTTTCAAGTCAAGTGCAAGTGAGTCAGTCGAAGCAAGCTGAGTTGGAGGCAAAATTGGACCTTTTGTTAAGTCAAAATCAAGCCAACTAAGCAGCAAAAGATGGTATGTTACCTTTTTGGTGGAAACTTTGCAGGAGCCAAACTGTGCAGTGGCTGCAACTGGTGTTTTGACCAAACTTTTCTGACCTATATTTTGATGGTGATATTCTGGTATATGTAGTCTTGGTAGTTTTGATGTAGTGACTACATGGTGATTTGGGATCTGGGATATAGTGATATTTTGGTGATAGATGGTGATCTGGGATCTGTTTATGGGCTTTTGATGTCATGCTGGACATAAACATGCTGGGGTTTTGATATCTGTTGATCTATTGATATTCTGGTGATCTTTGTCGATCTGGTGATCTTGTGCCAAATGCTGGGCTGAAATATGTGGTGATTTGGTGATTTTTCTGGGATTTATAACTGAAATGTATATGGGCTGAAATGTATATGGGCTGGTATGGATTTATATGGGCTGAAATTCGGCCTGGTTATAAACTTCAACATCATCTGCCACCTAAGTGACACGTGGCTGCCACATCAGTGAGGCGTGGAAGCCACATCAGCGACACGTGGATGCCACATCAGCACCACGTGGCAGCCACGTCAGCGCCACGTGGCCGCCACGTCGGCTGCCAAGTCAGCGCCACGTGGCTGCCATGTCAGCACCATGTGGATGCCACGTCAGCACCACGTCAGTGCCACGTTAGCGACACGTCATCTGCCACGTGGCCGCCATGTCAACACCACGTCATCTGACATGTCAGTAGCCACCTCAATTCTACAAGTGACGTGGCGAGTTAATCCATGACGATCACCTTCGTCATAGATTTTGAGAACGTTAATCTATGACGAAAATGTTAGTTTGTCACGGCGCTTAATCTGTGACGCTCAATGCATGACGTTTTGAAATTTCGTCATAGATGCCAATTCATGATGAAATTTTGATGATACGAGACGAAAATCGATCGTCATAGACCACAAGATTTTTTGTAGTGATTTTCCATGACCTTTTTGACAAGTCTTAGTATATCCAACAGATCTCTCTCTCTTAGTTTGACAATATTTTGAGTATAATGTTTTGCTTGGATTATTTTTACTTACCAAGCTCCACATAAGCCTTCCACTTACATATATGAGTAGAATAGGTTGAAAATAATCTAGTATAGGTTTGAGAGACTTGGTGAGATGAGCGTTTCCATGAGCTATTACAAGAGAACCTCACTTATGTTGGATGTGCACCTCTTTGAAAAACATTTCATGATCGAAGAAGGTAAAGGTTTGAAGTTTGCTTAAGATCAAGGAGCATTATATTTATTGTGGCATGATCTTTATTGATAGTCTACCTTCCATAATGATAAAGTAGCCGGTCAAAACATTAACCTAAATGTTAAAAATTTGAGAGAGCAATGTCTTGGTATGTATGATTGAGTTTAGGGATTACATCGAATGGCAACACTGATTTCTTGATCAAGTAACTTTCCAATACTTTCTCGAGGATGAGCAAGGTTTAAGCATGGGGGTATGCTGGCAGTCGATTTCCGTCAACCTAGAGCACTTGTTACACTTTGGTTTGAGCTTTGATTTGTAACTAACCCGCCACTAGGCATACTAATGATGTAACAAGTTCACCTTTGCATGTGTCTTTTGAAGTATAATATTTTTGCAAGAAATCATGCACTTAATGAATAAATCAATATCAAGTTCGGAGTGTGTTATGCAAGAGAATCAAGGAGCTCCATTCGTGTATGAACTTACTTCCAAAGGTGGCAAGGACTTAGGTGCAATGATGAAATATTCCCGAGGACCAAGACGAAAGACAGGAAGTTCAAGCGACAAGACTCTTTATCTTGATCCCGGGGATAATGATGTCTAAAGCCCGTATGCGAAGGAGCAAAAATGTCAAAATGTCGAGAAAAGCCGATCGGGAGAGAATTGGAGACGGAGCACTCAAGGGAGATATTCCGCAGCCCGGAACATCATGATGTTTCAATGCAGATTTGGAGACTTAAACATCCTCTAATGGCAAAACATTGCATACCAAAGTTGTGGGCCATGTTGAGAGCTTTGATTCGGACATATGGAAGGCCCAATTCAGATCAGGGAGCTAGGAGATATGTCCCCTAAATACCTGCTTCGCAGACAAGTCTGAAATCAGACTGATTATTGTCCGAGGCTATTTTGGGGATCTTATCTTCGTTTCCAAGGAAAGCAACGAATACCAAAGTAGAATATAATTTCGTGCCACACAATATAGACAAGGAATTTGAATTATTTGAAGTGTGGACGTGGGAGATATGACGACGGGAAGGAAGGGTTGCGAAACAGGAAAATCTGACTTAGGCTGATTTTATGGAAACCAAGTTTGCTTCGCTCCGAAGCAAGATCTCGTGCAAGGCAAGGTGGAGCACGCCCCAAGGCTCACCGAGGGCATAAATACAACCCCCTGGATGTCCAAGGAGAGGGATCCATTGACGGGAACTCGACGAAACTTAGAAGCAACCACCGGAAGGAGACGACGGCCGCCGCAAGTCCTCAAAGTTGTCTAGGAGATGGCCTAGGCCTACCCTAGCCGCCATGGCCGCCTTGCATGGTTGTGCCATGGTGGAGTTCAGGAGCTACGCGTTCATCATCTTAGGTATGGCCTCGATAGTGTTGGTGTAATGCATACTTTCATTTGAGCAATGGTAATCTTGTCATCCAATCTATTAGCAATTTGATGCCTCTCTTTACGCTTTCTTCTTATCATGAATATGATGATTCCTTAGTCCAATACATGTTTGGGCTACATAGCATGCTCTATGTAATCATGGTGATTAGATTTAGTTTGTTGACCCTTCATGATTTGTAGTCACGTTCGCTCGTGGGCGTGCCCTTAGACTCCCCGCTCGATTAAGGGCGCATTGTGACAGGATGATTGCCTTGAAAGGCGGATGTTTTCGGGAGGTTGACCGGAGGTAGATACATTAGACGAGATGCATGTTTGTTTCCTCATTTAGCTAGAACTACAACTCGAAGACAATAGGCCTAGTTGCCCCTTCGGTGGAACTTTATCCTTGCAGACGTTCATGGATGTGATCAACCTATTGAGGTTACCGTTATATGCAATCGATGCTTCATGTTATGATAAATTAATTAGATTAGATGGAAAACCCTAGGTAGTTTGCTTCCGATCCACGGTTCGATACCTTGGGCCCATACTCTAGGGGAAAAGGTACTATGATAATCCATACGCTTGCGGTCAATCTTGACGCGTTTTTGAACCGTCAACATGCGCCCCTGAGTTCTCCGGGACAGTTGACACGGCGGGAGTACTTGACATCAGTGGCCAAGCGGCCGACATCACCACCGACTCGTTGAGGGGGAATGGGTACGACTGTGCCCCTAAGCTCTATGGGACTGTCAATATGACGGGCGCACTTTACAGTAGTGGCCTTGCTGATGGCCAGACCCACTCGCGGCCGCCCCGGCCTCTTAGGTACTCCACCCACTGCATGTCGGTCATGGTATTTTGGCGGTGATGACGATGTGGCTTGCCCCACTGCTTGCTGTAATACCATCGATGATCCGCACAACTGGAGCAGAGCGTGTGGTGCCCCATTGGACCCGACCTCCACTTATACAGAGTTGTCTTGGTGCAATCTTCGCACCTCGGCCCCGCTGGCTATTGACGGCTGTTAAGTACCATTTTAAGGTCGTCAACTCCTGCATTTCAACATGTGAAAGATGCCACCACACTAGAATAGAAGCTTAAACTGACAAATTCCACAAGTGTCGATGTATATTTCAGGTTCAGCCATTGAGAGGTTGCCACATGGGATCCGCCTAGATCCCATGCACCCATGCCACATCATCGATCCAAGGGAGGCAAGTCGGACGAATCAGAACACGCCACTTGGACGTCACAAGGATCCAAGGTCCCACCAGGTGAGAGACGGGGCTGTCCCCACCGACCAGTGTCTCACACATCCCCGACAGGCAAGTCCGACCTATCAGAAGACCCGTCGACCTGACATGCCGGCCCAACGATGAGAAGATAGCTTGGCGTGTAAGTAAAGGAAAATCCAGACAGATTAAGGCATCTCGGATAAACCTTCCATATTGTAACCGACTAGGATAGATGGAAACTGACTTGTAACCCAAGGTCGTTTGCCAATATAAGGCGGTCAGGGGTGCCCCCTCGAGTGGAGACCGATCGCAGACCTCGCGCAGGTCACCATAATGTTCATCAGCAATACAACACAATCAAGAACTAAACGTAAGGTTTTACTTTCTGGAGGCCCGAACTAGTATTAACTGTTGTGTCTTTGTGTTCCATTTGCTCACCGCATATCCATCGCGTTCCTAGATTCCGATCTCTCTCTACCTCCCAATCAACCACAGGGGTACCCACGTGGACTGGTCTAGATCTCACCATCTGACAATTGGTGCTCCAGATAGGGGTGATCAGATGTTTTTGCGTAGCGCGATGGAATCTCGCTCCGGCGATCGTCTTCCTCGACATCACGATGAACTTCCTCACGGCGACCTACGCGCCGGCACTCTCCGATCTAATCGTGAGATCGACGTCTTCGTTTTGCAGATGGCACCCTAGAAAATTTTTGTGTCCACCCACCCATCCGACGTCATGCGGGGCGTCATCTACGCCTCCACCTGCGAGAGGCGGAGCGGTGGCCGAAGGCGTGCGGCTGGAATCCGTTTCCATGCATCGAAGAAAATGGCCATGGAGCACCATCCGCATACGACAACTCTGTGAGGACCTGCACGTGGTTACGGCAGATCAACAGACGACACGTAACAGGGAAGATTTCTTTCTCATTTTCTTTCTTTTCTCTTTCTTCTTTCGTGTCTCGTTGGTACCAAAAGGTTATTCTAATCGATCTGCTATTTTTCTCTTACGTGAACCACGTGATGCATGCATCAGTCTTCCGTCATCCATGTCGGTCAACCCACCGTGCACCAATGACGGATCGCCTGGGTGCATGGTCGGCAAGCAACAACGACGGGTTCTGAAGCACCGATCTCTCCTGGACGTCTAACGTCTTGAGCCCGGCGTACACGTCGAGAACCAGCCTCGCAGACTTCCCGCGGCCATGACTACGTGCGGACGACGCACAGCTCCGCTGACCTCCCATGGCCGTTCGTCGATCACGACGATCTCTTCGACTCCAGGTCGCGTCGTCGATCGGCTACCTCGACAGGTCGGCACGAATTCAAGTCGTGTCGCCGGTCAACTCAATAGGTCGACGCGACTCCATGTCGTGTTACTGGCTACCTCGACGGCTCGGCATGGTTCCAGTTCGTGCCTACGACAAGAATCTTCCAATTCGGCAAGCTAATTAAGTGTTATGTTTAATTAAATATTTTACGATTTTTGTACGTTTCATCGGTCGTCTCTGTTTCTTCATGTCACTGGTGGAGCGGTAGCTTTTAGTGTTGTGAAGGGCGTTATCTCTCTAAGGCCCAACCAGTACTAATCATTAGAAAGGAAAAGCTCTCCTTTGTTACCGGGTGGGTAACCGGGACTAAAGAGTACCTTTAGTCCTGGTTGGTATAACCAACCGAGACTAAAGCGGGGGCAAGCCTGCGCACACCTACGCCTAAGCGCACCCTCTTTAGTCTCGGGTGGTATAACCAACCGAGACTAACGGGGGCACGCCTGCGCCTGAGTGCACCCCTTTAGTCTCGGGTGGTAATACCACCCGGGACTAAAGGGTCCCCGGTTTTTTTTATTTTTATTTCCAATTGTTGTAATATTGTTATACGCGTATATCTAGCGCATTTGTGTGTACTATACGTGTTTGTATAAATGTTTGCACTAATTATACGTGTCTACTATACGTACTATATCAAGAGAATAAACTTATAAATAAATATATTAACACACAATATATTACATCGAAAGCGGAGACAATATTTTTTGAAACTAGTGTATATACATCAAAATATTGTTTCATTCTAATTCTAGTCTCAAGTTCCACCCATGGTGCTAATTAACATTTCTGAATTGGATGACCGTCATAATAATGTCTTCCCTTTGGACTAAGCACCTCGTCCATCAAGAATCCCACGAGACCTTCTTGAATCGCGAAGAGACGATCCTTCTCAATGATTACGTGCCTAATCATAGAGTTCTGTAATGTGCAAATATGTTAATATATAATAAGAATTAAATATATAAGCGGTTAGAAAATGATGTATTATTAATAGGTTTACGATAATACTTATAGTATAATCTCCTGGGTCTGTAGTGCAGAAATTGTGGATGTACTTACACACATGCTTTACATGTTTTTTCTGCTCTTCCGACCCCTCCCTCTCAACCTGCTCAAGGGTTTGGCCATACCAATCTAAGCGTCGTCAGACCTAGGAGGACATAATCTACTTCTGTGTGTTCTCCCTTTAACTGCTTTTTACTCGTTATGAGCATTCGATATTTTATGGTTGCAAGACCTTGAGTCCATGACTCCCACCGCACGCCACCTACGCGTAAGTCTCCCTACTGAGCTGTGTAGGTAGGTAAGCCATCCTCTCTGTGAGCAGTGGTTAGCGGGGTGAACACTTTTTCAACTTTAGAGCTTTCGAGTCCGCATAATGCGTGCCTAGCACGATAAGAGGAATGCTTTTTTCAAAAACAAAAGCAACATACACCTTGCTAGCTCTGTCTACGTTTTTCATAATATTTGCAGAGATACACTACTCTGGTATTTATCTTATTTTACAGACCCAACTCTACGACGACCTGGTTTGCTAGCGACCTCTCTGGTTCGCTTTGGGATGCAATTTAGAGCTTCTGTGACTCCATCAGTTTCCACGCTCGGGGCTAGTCGCCTTTTCAGGTCCGTGGACCTCCTCGTGACTCCGTCGTCGCCTGCTTCAGGTCGGCGGACCTCCCTGCAGCTCCGTCGTCGCCTGCTTCAAGTCAGCGGACCTCCCGGCGGCTCCGTCGCTGCCTTCTTCATGTCAGCAGACCTCCCCGTGGCTCCGTCGTCGCCTGGTCTCCTGACCTTAAGGCCCCCCGAGGTCAACATGCCTCTGCGGCTCTGCCAGACACCTCGCACCAGTGCGTGGATGTATGGGCACCTTCACACCATGCTTCTTGCTTTTATTTAGGTCAGCTGCTTCCTGAGCAGCAGGCCGTAGGTTCTTCTTGTTTGACCATCAAATAGGTCAGACTATTGCTTCAATGCTCGGGGCTACTCCCCAGAGTGCGTGTTGTGACGCCCTCTGATATTTCTACATCATATCGACCTACTGGAAGCTTGCTTCCGATAAGTTCGGCACTCGACCCCGCTGCATACGTCGTTGAGGCCTCCCTGTGGTCAGCGTGCCTCTACGACGTCTCTACACGGTTTCCCATAATGTAAATTAGGTCGGCCGGTCTACGTGAAGGCAAATTGTTGATTTTTTGATCGACAAGCACCTTTTCTGACCTATCGATGGTGCCAAGACTTCAGCGTCACTCAAGCCTCGTCGTGACTCCATCTGGGTCGCTTCTCCTACACATCACTCGGGAGCTTGAGAGATGAGGCTACCCTACGGGTCTCCACAGACCAGCGTCTCAAATGTCCTCGACAGGCGGGTCTGACCTGTCAGAAGGCTCGCCGACCTGACATGCGATCCCAAAGATGAGAAGATAGCTTGGTGTGCAAGTCAAGGAAATCCAGACGGATTAAGCAGCTTGGATAAACCTTCCATATTGTAACCGACTTGTAGCCCAAGGTCGTCGGCCAATATAAGGCAGCCAGGAGTGCCCCCTCGAGGGGAGACCGATCGCAGACCTCCCGAAGGTCACCACAACGTTCATTAGCAATACAATACAATCAAGAATTGGACATAGGGTTTTATTCTCTAGAGGCCCAAACCAATACAAACTGTTGTGTCTTTGTGTTCCTTGTGCTCACCGCATATCTATCACGTTCTTAGTTTCTGATCCCTCTCTACCTCCAAATAAACCATGGGGGGTACCCACGTGGACTGGTCTAGATCTCACCATCTGACACCAGGCACCCAAACTAACTCAAAATACTATACACACCTGGAATGTACCCAAGGGCTCACATGTCAGTCTGCTGGAAGAAGTGGGGGCCAGCCGAGCCCACAAGGGGTCAGCCGAACCATGGGTTCAGCCGAACCCACAAGACCTCTGGATCAGCTGATCCTGGCCTTCCACATGTTGGTGTCCCATTGGCTCCCAAGTCCACTGTGGGGGTACCTTCGGTGATCCTCCGCGCTGAGCTGTGACATTCCCCTCACTATAAATAGAAGAGGGGGCTCACATGAGAGACACACCTTGAAGACAGCACCTCTCTCCTTGTGTTGTCTTCCTCTCTCATCCTCTCTTTGTGGGTGAAATCCCACAAGGGTGTGTGTTTGTGTGTGTTTATATATTTGCCAAGGATAGTGCTAGGTAGTGAGAGGTGAGGAGAGATATGGAGGCTTGAGAATGATGATACATTCATTGTTCATCAAGCCTTGTTCCTCTGTAGATGCTTCTGTTCTTCGTTTAGAATAAAGTGAGTATTCCTACATTTCCTATTTAGACTAAAGTAGTATTCATGCATAGGTGATATGTTCTTGTGTTCTTCGTCTATTCATGATTTAGAGGCTCGTGTTCTTTGAACACGACCCTTTCGATCTGATAGATGAGGTTCACTACCTTCAGTATCCATTTGTGTGATTGAACTCCTTTTGATCTATCTGGATTGCATGAGTATGCTAGCATATGTTCTTTTCTGTTGCATCATAGTTCGATTATGAGTAAGATCTAGTCCGTATCTTGTGGGTTAGCCACTCCGTACTTATACGAAATGCTGTAGTGTTGTTGTGGGTCGACATACGTAGCCGTGCTACAATAGTAATCGGTGGTGTCGACATGGTGTCTAGACTACATGTTATCCTTCGTTTGCCCTGTGCCCCACGTTTAGATAGAGGTAGGGTGTGGTAGTGACAGCCGTTGGACCCTTTGTACTCCTCCCCGTTCGGGTACAATGTAGAGCCAAATACTAGAACCAACTGTTAGAGCCTGGCGGGGTCGGTACCCAAAGCAAGACTCTATATACGTGACTGATCCGTACTCTAGAACCAATACCTTTAGGAAGACCCTCCGTTATCCGATCTACCTCAGCAGGTTGGGTGTCCTTGGATAGTCATCTGTCAGATCCTCTCTTCCGTCCTTGGATTCGAAACCCTTTGGAATATCCCTTACGTGAAGTGCTACAACGCAGTATCCGTGCGCTTGCGGATTCGTTTGCACCCGTCAATATACCTGGGTGATTCTTTGAAGGACCGATTAGGTGACCAGAGAGGAGGGGAGTAAATGGGAGCCGATAAAAATTATTTCTCAAAAGAACTCGGCCTATGTCCCAATCGCAACTCCGAGGGTCACACACAATCAAGTGATAGCACAAACAAACCTCTCTCGAGACCTTAGGAACAAAGCTTGAAAGGCTAGGAAGCAAAGCGGAAGCAAGCACGAAAGAGCTTGAACAACATAGAGGAAGGCTGAGTCCTACCGGGTCATCCGACCACAAACATCCGGGTCACCCTGAAGCCTCCAGAGCCGCTCCGGGTAACCCGGCCACAAGTGGCCGGATCAACCTACCCCTTCGGGTCACCCGGCCCGACTGTCCGGATCACCCGGGACATCCCAGAAAACAGCCTGTGAAATTGCCCCAACCTTTCGATCGATGAATCTCCAAAACCACTTGGAGTCTTGAGACGAAATTTTGGGGAGATGATGAACACCCTAAGAAGATACTATGCCCCAAAAGACTCGGCCTCAAACATCCTACAACTGCCGAAATCACGGATCTTGGCCAAAAACACTATGAACTAGGGTTCATCCAAAATCAGCCAAACCCCCAAACCCACATGCACGACCCGGCCTCACCCCACCAAGCGTCGAGCTCGCCAAGCCTTTCACCTCCGATGCCCGGACGGTCTACTCGGTCTTGCCTTGTTCCTTGACTTGGCCGCCACCAATGCACCGGCTCCATGTCCATGACTTCAGCTGGCTCTTCTTGCACCATGCGGCTCGCATTTGACCCCATCGGCCACTAGGTCCATCGAACCAAGCCTACTTGTCTCTCCACTCCTCAGAGGCCACACAAGCATAGACCTTTCATGCTTGTTCTTCACCTGCACCAACACGAGTCAAGCCGCAACTTGCACCTGCAATACTCAGCAAAGCATCAGTCCATACCACGTTGTCAATCACTCATCACCAAGGAGCGACCCTCCACTGGTCTTCGGACGCTCCTGGTCCTCAATCTCACCCTTGATGAGTGCATTGACAACACACATAGTAACCAACAAAGATAAAAAGGAAAAGAAAACAAACACGAACACATATCTCCAACAAGTGATCCAAAGCCAAAGAACAAGCGAAAATAAGATCACTCGCTAGACCAAGTCTCGGCCCCCGAAGGCAAGGGCAACAGCTCAACACAGCCGAGACAAACAAAGCTCACCAAAGAGCACACCACAAAGCACAAAACTCAGGCAAACCAAAGGAGCTCCCCTGCACAAATGTAAACTCCTCCTGAGTAAATGCAACCCCTTTTCTCAAATTTTTTCCCACATGCAAAATCTCCACACAATCTCACAAATGCATACAACTTCTCCCCCTTGTTGACAATGCATGAATCAAGGTATCATGAAACTCTCCCCCTTGTTAACATGAAAAATGCATGTCAAAGCATATACAAGCTACCAAGCTTCTCAGATATACAAAGAGCACAACAAAATGCTACACATGAGACATAGAGCAAGCAAGGTAGACATGGTGCAGTTAGCGCATTGCCATCAAGAAAGTAGAGACATATAAACATGTGACATGGCCAAAAGCAATTTTAAGCAATTTTCACAAAGAAACATTCATCTCATGAGTAAAGATCTATCCATGGCAATTTGAGCAAAAATGAACTCGATCATACAAAGCTCATACAAGATCACAAGTTCTCATCACAAGATCATAGCAAATGCCCATAAGCTACTAAATGTCATGTCAAAGCCACCGAGCCATGTGTCTACTTCTTAAAATGAGACTTTTCATGGTAGACATCATGCAACGGTTTAGCACCCAAGATATATACATCAAAGCATAAAGACACGATTAAGAGCTCATTTTCCAAGCATAAGGCAATTCATACACCAATTTCATTTTCAAATTTAAGCATGGTACATGAAATGCCTTTGCGGCAAAAAGAAGCTTATGCTCCTCCACAAGTGAACATATGGGCTAAACATTTACCATGACAAATGGGTCTTTGACCCCAAGAAAAAAGAGCATGATACTCAAGCACAAACTAAGTATGATATAGGCATTTGAGCAAAAATTGAGCATGAAAGAGTATCTACTCATGAGTGAAGTATTTTTAGCATTTTCATAAAAAGAAAGCTATCTCATCATGAACATATGACAATACCATCAAGAGCATAGCATTCACATCACCATTCCCAAAGCAACACATATCTTACATATAGCACATCATAGTGATCAAAGTATATAAGTGAATCTCATCCTACCACAAATGATTTAAAGATGGCTATCCTACCATGTTTTGTACAAAAAGTAAAATGCATGCATGGAATGCAACAAATGATGCATATACTATAAAGTGAGCTCCCAAGGACCAAAGAGGCAAAAAGCAAGCAAACCTAGCAGGCTCCCCCTAAACACATGCATATGGGTCAAAGAGCATACAAAGCTCACCCAAAGTGCATGTCATACGGCAAAGAACAGGTAGGCTCACAAGATCCCCCTAAACTCATGCATTAGGGCCAAAGAGCATATGAAGCTCACCCTAGACACATGCGATAGGGCAAAGCCTCAAACTAAAAAGGGCAACTCACAAAGACCATAAGAGGCAACAAGAGCAACTAGCTCCAACACTTATGTGAACCACTCCTTAGGTCAACACTTGTCCATTTCCCCAAAAGCGATGTATACCAAAGACACCACGGGGATGAGGCTGGAGAACCATCCCCTAACTCCGGTCATGAGACAAACAACCGGAGTCAATCCGCCAAATGTTGTCCAAGCCTCCCACCTGCAAAATCAAAAACGAGACCGAGAGCGAGTAAACGTCTCAACACTGGGGTTAGTAAAGAAAGAGTCAAACCAGTGTCGAACAATTTGCTCAAAAGTGGGGTTAGCAACATCATGCCTATCGCGTCCACCAATGCTACGGCCACCATGCTGAACTACCTCACATCTCGCTGAAGGAGTACGGTCACCACGAAAGGGAAAGCATGGCCCATAACCCCTCTGAGACTCAAGGTTGCGATGGTCTCTCCCATCCTCATATTGACCACGAGGTGGAGAACGTCCAGCAAACACACCACGGCCAAACCCAACACGCATATCTCTCTAAGGAGCAAAGCCACCACCCTGAGTAGGAACTGTACGCACAAACCCCTTACCCCGAGGTAGAGGCACAACACGAGGCTCAGGCACACCACGAACAGGGCGGTACATGTCCTTGTTTGGCATTTTCTTTGTCACACCACTCATCCCTTCTCCTCCTGAAACAAAACTCCTCCTTATGACCATCCTTCCCACAATAGCCACAATGTAATAGGACCGGCCTTGGCTTTGGGTTTCCTCTTGGTTGTGGGTTTCTCTCTTTCTTACCTTGCTCACTTGGCTGGTGCTTGTGTGGGACGGGGTTGTTTGGTATCTCCCTCTCTGTCTTACCACCGCTCTCACCAAACTTCCCAAAACCCAAACCATGGCCATCCGCTATCTTAAACTTAGCCACCAACTTCCCCAGTTGTGGCTCCTGTGACCTCAACCAACTCAACAACGTGCACAACCCATCATTTTCATTCTGTAGCCGATCAACAATTTGTGCAAGCTCTAGATTTTTCTCGGCATGCAAATCACAAGTAGAACAAGAAGTAGCAACAGGAGCTTTCGAGGCAACCTCAAGAGAAACAATTCTAGCATGAGACTCGTCTAGTTTACCATGCAACACAGGACAAGAACTGCAAGCACCTAGCAAAGCAGGTCTAGATTTCATCTCATCAAGCTCAATCCTAAGCACATCTAGTTCCTCCAACTTAGAGGCATGCTTCTCCCTAAGCACAAGCAAATCATCCAAGAAAGCATTGCAATCAGTGCAATCAACCTCATCACTAACAATAGGAGAAGCCTTAGGAGCATCCAAAGCAAGCATGTCATCTAGATGCCTAGCCTCTAACTCAGCTACCTTCTCCCTAGCCTTCTCTAGAGAGGCCCTAAGCTCTCTCCTTGTCTTCTTAGCCTCTCTAAGAACCTCATCACGGTTATCCAGCAAATCATTCAACTCTGCATTCTCCTTAAGCAGGAAAGCAAGATCAGGGGTTACCTCTTCCCTAGAGACGGAGTCGACGTCAGACTCATCCTTTCCACTCTTCTTGCTTGACTTGCTGCCGGTGCTGTGGCCCATCATACAAAGGCTGGTGAGGTTCCTGAAGGAGCTCTTCTCCTTCTTCTTGCGCTCGTCGTCTTCTCCTTCACTACTCGAGCTCGAAGATGTGTCCTCAGAGTCCGAGTCACTTAGCTCCTCAATCTTCACTCGAGCCCGTGCCTTCTTCTTGTAACCACTCTTCCTTGATCCCCGCTCGTCCTTGTCCTCGTACTTGTGCTTGTGTTCACGCCTCGAGCGGTGCGGGTTCCCGATCCTCGGGAGGTACTTGTTCACGTTCTTGGCCTCGTCCTCCTGTGGGCACTCAGCGATGTTGTGTCCTTTCTTTCCGCACCTGTAGCTCGTTCATGTGATCCTTCTCATGTTCTCACGGTCCTCGTGCATCTTCTCGAACCTCCTAGTCAGCATCGCCAGCTCATCCTCTCCAAGCTCATCAAACTCCTCGTCTGGCAAGGACATAAGAGAAGACAAAGAATACATCCTAGAGGATGGGTTAGCATTAGTCCTTGGTCCAGGTTCGGAGACTAGAGCACGACTATGGGAGTAAGTCGGGCTCTCATCCTTGGATCTCACGCCCTTGCCCACCTCTGACGACTTGAGCTTCGAGAATAGCTCATCCAAAGTCAAAGTCTCATACACGCCCGACTCCAAAATAGCCTCGACCTTGGCACTCCACACAGACTGATCAAGACAATGCAAGAGCTTGATAGCTCTGTCATGGTCTGCCTAAGGAAGCATAGCCACATTGGCTCTCATGTTGTTCACTATGCAGGTGAAACGATGAAACATCGAGTCAATCGACTCACCGGGGAGATGAGTGAAATTCTCGTACTCCTCCGGTGAGTGGCAACCAAACGAGCCTGCACCTGAGCATTCCCAACATGAGCATTCTTAAGCTTTAGCCAAATCTTTCTGGCCACATCCTCTCCGTACACACGCTCAAACTCCGTGGCACAAAGAGCACGAAACAAGTAATCAACGGCCTTGCTATTGGCCTCAAACATTTCTTGGGAACCTGGAAGAAGGAAACTATTGGGAATGACATAGTTTGCATTATGAGTCACTTCCCAAATCAAAGTTCCTTTTCCTCGCAAAAACGCGCCCATGTGCCTCTCCCACATCTGGTAATTCTTGCCATCAAAGTGCGGAGGACCTGACCCCTTAGCTTAGTCGCCCATCATTGGATCTTAGACTGGTTAGAATCACGAAGATCCATAACCGACTCTGATACCAATTGAAGGACCGATTAGGCGACCAGAGAGGGTGGAGGGAGTGAATGGGAGCCGATAAAAATTCTTTCTCAAAAGAACTCGGCCTATGTCCCAATCGCAACTCCGAAGGACACACACGATCAAGCGAGAGCACAAACAAACCTCTCTCGAGACCTTAGGAACAAAGCTTGAAAGGCTAGGAAGCAAAGCAGAAGCAAGCACGAAAGAGCTCGAGCAACATAGAGGAAGGCTGAGTCCTACCGGGTCATCTGGCCACAAACGTTCGGGTCACCCTGAAGCCTCCAGAGCCCCTCCGTGTCACCTGGCCACAAGTGGCCAGATCAACCTACCCCTTCGGGTCACCCGGCCCAACTATCCGGATCACCCGGGACAGCCCAGAAAACAGCTCGCAAAATCACCCCAAACTTTCGATCGATGAATCTCCCAAACCACTTGGAGTCTTGAGACGAAATTTTGGGGAGATGATGAACACTCTAAGGAGATGTTATGCCCCAAAAATCTCGGCCTCAAACACCCTACAACTCCCGGAATCATGGATCTTGGCCAAGAACACTATGAACTAGGGTTCATCCAAAATCAACGAATCGAAGGCCAAATTCGGTGTTTGAGGGGTCAACATCATCCACAAAGAGGCACAAGGCACTCACCCATGATCCCCTTAAAGAAATCCGGAGAGAAACGGCCTCAAATCGATGAATCGAGCGATGAACGAAAACACCCAAAAATAGCTCCGAAAATGACACGAAAATCACAAAGAGCTAAAAGAGGGATCGAACCACAACGCCGAATGCTTCCATACATCCATAGGTCAGAGTCTATAAAAGAATCTAGCCTAAGGAAATACTGGGAAAAGAAGCAGTCTAAAGCGAGTTCCGGACAATCAACCCTAGCCATCCTCTCTACCTTCTATTTATACTAAGTCTCCTGGAGGTGGCAAATGACATAACTACCCCTAGTGCATAAATGTAAGATACACACCACTCAGGAGCAATTTGGTCCAAGCCAAGCATATTCTCATCGAGCGGACACGCTTCCATCGCGGACATCCTTAGCCTCGACGCAAGCCCCACGACCACGCCACGTGCCCCCACCTCGAAGCTTCCCGACGATCCCGAATCACCATCTCCGTCGCATCCGGCCTTCAGAATTGGTTTTGAGGCCCAAACCAAGAAACCGTCCTCCGATGGTTTTGTGGCCAATCCACCAAACCCCGCATGCACGGCCCGGCCTCACCCCGCCCAGCGTCGAGCTCGCCAAGCCATTCACCTCCGGCGCCCGGACGGTCTACTCGGTCTTGCCTCGTTTCTTGAATTGGCCGCCACCAATGCACCGGCTCCATGACCATGACTTCAGCTCGCTCTTCTTGCACCATGCGGCTTGCACTTGACCCCATCAGCCACCAGGTCCATCGAACCAAGCCTACTCTTCTCTCCACTCCTCGGAGGCCACACAGGCATAGACCTTTCACGCTTATTCTTCACCTGCAAAAACACGAGACAAGCCGCAACCGGCACCTTCAATACTCAGCAAAGCATCAGTCCGGACCATGTTGTCAATCACTCATCACCAAGGAGCGACCCTCTGCTGGTCTTCGAACGCTCTTGGTCCTCATTCTTATATGCTCACGTTAATCCGACACCGTAGTCGCGATGTTAAGAAATACGAGCAAACATTTTTGGCACAGACGGTTGGTGAGAATCAGCGGACCCGACTATCCTTGTGGGGACCGCCCTATAGGGGTGGGCCCGAATGCCTTTACGTATCATTCCCTGGATCATTAGATGATACAGACACTTGCACAAGAAGTATCACAACAGTGCTTCGTTTATTTATTCTGGTATTTTACATAAGGTTGAAAAGAGAAAACACACTCTATACAAGTGGGGCCGTAGCCTCAACCTTATTCAAGCAGCGGCGTACTACGTAGCAGACTCACACCTCAGGCATCTTGACTCCTAGCTGAAGGACCGAATCGGGCGACCAGAGAGGGGGGGGAGTGAATGGGAGCCGATAAAAATTCTTCCCGAAGGTCGAACTCGGCCTATACCCCGATTGCCACTCCAAACGCTCGTGCACACAAAGGAAGCTCCAAACAAGGCACACACAAGCCTAGAAGATCAAGAGACAAGCCTAGGAGCAAAGAGCGGAAGCAACTGGACAAGAACCAAAGGACTTAGGCACTGCTGTGAAGTCCCAGGCGGACTGTCCGGGGTGACCAGGCGGACCATCCGCGTGGAGGGCGCGGACCGTCCGAAAGGTCACGGCGGACCGTCCGCAAAAGCGCCTCGAACCACCAGTAGCGCACCCCTGAAATTGGGACTCTCCGACGGCTCACTGCGGACCTTCTGACCAGTACGGACTGTCTGGGACAACCTCGCGGACTGTCCGCCAAACTTGTTGCCACCGGATCAAAGCAACTCAACGGATCGAAACTCAAGCGCTCAAGAACACGCGAAGAACATGAAGGACACCAACGCTGTCAGGGCCTCGCGGACCGTCCGCACGGGCCTCGCGGACCATCCGCACGGGCCTCGCGGACCGTCCGCCAAGCACGAACAGAACAGAAAAAGGCTCGAGCTCAGGAGTCAACTCCACCTTTCCATCACCGGATCTCCCAAACGGCTAAAGCTCTTGAGACAAGATTTGGGGGAGATGATAAGAAACACAAGAGGAAGCTATGCCCCAAAAATCTCGACTCCTAAGCCACTAAATCACCGGGAATCGCGGATCACACGAACCACCACCATGAACACGGGTTTCAAGCAAAAACGCATGAATCGAAGGCTCTCCACGGCGTTTGAGGGGTCAAGATCACACACAAACATGTGCAAGGCATCCACCCATGATTCCCTCAAAGAAATCTGTGAGGAAACGCCCTCAAACCCTGAATCAAGCGAAGAACGAAACTCCCCAAAAATAACCCCGAAAATGACACGAAAATCACAAGGGACTAGGAGATCACCGGGACGCCGAATGCTTCCATACATCTAGAGGTCAGATTCTGTACAAGAGTCTAGCCTAAGGAATCCAGAGGGAAAAAGAAGCAGTTCAGAGAAATCTACCGGGGGAGAAAGCTCTAGAGTCCAAGAGAGAGAGATGCCATCCACCTCTCCGCTATTTATACGAAGTCCATCGGAGGGAGGTAAATGACCACGCTACCCCTACTGCTTGAAATGAAGATACAACCCCTCAGGGGCATTTTGGTCAAGTCTTCATCAGACGGACACGCTTCCACCGCGGCTTCGCTTCGCATCGACTCAAACCCCGTGATCACGCCACGTGCCCTCCGCCTCGAAGCTTCTCGAAGCTCCTGGATCACCATCTTCGTCACCTCGGGCCTCTGGGCTTGGTTTTGAGGCCCAAACCAAGAAACTGTCCACCGATGGTTTTGTGGCCAAACCACCAAACCTCGCGTGCAAGCTTCGGGCTTCAACTGCTACCTTGCACCGGCCGATGTTCACGACTTCAGCCCGCCAGTCTTGCACCGCACGGCTCGCACTTGACCCCATCGGCCACCGAGTCCATTGAACCAAGCCTACTTGCCACTCCATCACCCGGAGGCCGCCACGGCTAAGGCCTTTCGCGCTTGTTCTTCACCTGCACTGACACGAGTCAAGCCGCAACCTGTACCTGCACACTTAGCCAAGCATCAGTCCACACAACGTTGTCAATCACTCATCACTAAGGAGCGACCCTCCACTGGTCTTCGGACACACCTGGTCCTCACTAGCTCGGACCCAGGGGGTCCTCTTCGTCATAATCTTCTGGTTCTTCGTGTGGTAGAAGGGATAAGGGAAGCAAGACTGAGTACCGGGTAGGGTACTCAACAAATTCCACAGCAGACAAAACCAATACGGAGGGGATTCAGCCACTAGTGGGCCTAGGCACACATCCAAGGTACTGAATGTGAAATGCAGAATTTTAGTGCGAAAGAGAGAAGTATGTATTGCAGCAGTATAAAGTAGTTTTGGTCCTGGAGGGCATTCACTTCCCTACCAGTTCCTTGATTAAATAGAGTCTACCCGGGTTCTGTTAGGGATAACCCGATCCAGCCTTAAGCCATGCTCGGGCTCCATTCAAGGACAAACCCGACTCAAGATCAAATTAAACTTAACCAATAGCATCTCTAGTATCCTAGGGTGTATACTAATCAATGGGAGCTTTTACCAAGAGGGCTCATAACCGCGAGCCTCGGCTATTCGAATAGATTCGTAACTCTAGCCAGAGGGGTACACTTTATCCGCATGGTCGATCAGCCCATACCCAGTAGGGGGGTACTGACCTACGAAACCCGTACCCATCGGCGTCTATTCGTGGACTAAATTATCGTCCAATCATAGACTACATTCCCTAGCTCCACCCACATCTATACTGGGGTCTAAACAGGGGCCATTCCACCACCATCCGCTACTAGGATCCAGCTTTCCCAGGAAAAGATGAATTCAATACCACCGTGTCCCTTGATGCCAAAACATACCCGATGACCTGTGCCGACCGGACCTGGGACTACGCGAAGGTACTGCTCCAGCATATTTGTTGCCCACCATGGACACTTGGGGTGGTTAAATAGGTGCAGTGATGGGGTGTGGATCAAGTCCTCACATGAATAGGCATTCCCGAAGGCTATGCCTTTTAGGCCTGTGCGGCCATACATAACACTAGAAAGACTTTCCCATGAATCGGACCTTATACGACTGGAGTAAGCATGGGAAATACCATGAGGCTGCCCCCATACTCTCATGTCCATCCTTAGAGGTTCTATTACTTTAGTCCAATTCATGCAACTACCATATTCTACTTCTAAGCATATGGAAAGTAAATACAAAATGTAGAATTCGGTAGTATTTAAGCGAGAAAGTATGAAATTAACGTGAGAAGTTATCTGAATGGTAAAACTCAAGGAATGATGTGGAACATACCTTCTTCAAAGTCTTGGTCGTTCAGGGCTTCTTCGTTATCCGGGTCGTCGACCGGATTCTCAAAATAAGTATCGTCTTCTATAAAGCGTAGTTATACAGAAAAATGTAAATCATGCAAATCAAGCATAACAATTCATCAAACATGGGTTAATAAATATTGGATGGGGTTCCTAGGGTTTTAGGATCGATACTGAGGAAAAACCCTAATCCCGAGTACATAAAATATTGCCTCGGTAAATAGGAAAAGGTGCCAGATATTATTCTAGGAGATAGAAATAGAGCGAGCTCACTGGAGTTGAGGATTCCGGTGACTGTGGCTCACCGGCGGTGATGAAATATCGCCGTGGAGGTGTAGCAGGGTAGGGCGGAGCCGGGAGTGGCGCGTGTGGTCGACGGGGGTGGCCGGCGGTGGCGCAGCGGCTCGCCGGAGCGGAACTCCGGCACGGCCGTGAGCAGAAAGACGCCTAGAGGTGGTTTTGTGCCCTATTTGGTGTGTGTGTGTGTACGTAGTAAGCACGGCGACGTGCTCGGGCAGCACAACGGCTCACCGGAGCTAAGCCGGTAGCGTGCGCGTGCCCGGCGGACATGCGGCGGCGGCTCGGGGTGCCTACGGCACTACAGCTAGGGAAGAGGGGTTACTCGGGCAGCATAACGGTGCTTACCGTTGCTGTGAAGCGGCGGAGGATCGCCGGAGGTGGGAGGAGCAGTGGTGGTGCTCGGTGGCGGAGGGTGGCTCACCGGCGGAGCAGGGCTTCGCCGGAAGGGCGCTAGGGAAGTGGTGGTGGTGGTGTGGTGGGTTGTGGACGTGTAGTGAGGAGAGGTGGGGAGCTCAGGTAGCCCTGGGGTCCTATTTATAGGTTGAGGAGGGGAGCTCGGCTGTTGTGCAGTAGCTGCTAGTGACTGCAACGCGCGTGTTAGGACGGCGAGTGCGCCTGCAGGGGAAGAGATCGAGCAAGGCAGTCTGCGGCGGACCTCTCGAGTGTGGCGCAGCTCTCCGTCGTAGCACGCATGTTGTACGGCTATGCAGGTGAGCGGATGAGGGCAAGTGGCCAGGGTGTGCTGCTGGGCAGTTGCAGTGCGTGCACAAGTGGGGCAGCGGAGGGCATGGAGGAGCGGTGCGCATGCAGGATGCCAGTGGCGGTGCTCTGCCATAGTGTCACGAGGTCAAGGATGGCGGCGCGGGGCAGAAAAGCGTTTAGCTTTTCCATCTTGGGGGAAATGGAGAGGGAGGTATGGGTGGCCTGATGCGCGCGCACATGTACGGCGGGAAGCGGCAGGGAGGGGAATTGCGGCGGTGAGCGCGACATAGGGGAAAAGTTGTGGCGGCGACGTGAGGAGGATGACGACGACGTCATCATGTGTTAGCGTGCGGGGCGCTGGGCTGCTGGGTCGCATTGGGCTAGGCGAAGGGGTTGCGCGTTGTGCGGGGAAGCAGAGTAGAGGGTGGTGGGTTAGACTTCATCGACATGTTGAGTGAGGTAAAGGCCCAACTATGGTTTGGGGTCTTTTCTATTTGTTTTGAATATGGTTTGAATTCAAATTTGGAGAGTTTTGAACTAAATCTTGAACTAGAAAATCCTAAAGGAAATGTTAGTGAGATTTTTGGGGTGAGAAAAGAATATTATCACAATCAAATGCATATGAATGTGTGATCAAAAAGGGAAGGACTTGTTTGTAAATTGCAAACTATTGCATTTAGGCCCTATAGGTTTTAAAAAAATTTTTAGGGACCAAAAATTAAAAGCTAGAAAATTCAGGATGTGACAGACCTACCCCACTTAAAGTGAATCTCATCCCCGAGATTCGGCTAGATTGTTGAATAGGTAGGGAAACTCTTTCTTGAGGTCATCCTCTCTTTCCCAGGTTGCTTCTGCCTCTGTGTGGTTGCTCCACTGAACTCTGCAAAACCTGACCGTTGTTCTTCTTGTTTGTCGTATAGCTGTGTCCAAAATTCTGACTGGCCTCTCTTGATACCGGAGATTTGGTTGTAGGTCCAATACCTCTGGCGGTGTTTGTTCTTCTAGGACTCTTAGGCATCTTCTGAGCTGGGACACATGAAATACCGGGTACACATCACTTAAGTCTTCGGGTAACTCCAAAAGATATGCCACCTTTCCGATTTTCTGAATTATCTGATATGGTCCTATGTATCGAGGGGCTAGTTTGCCATGTATCTGAAATCTTCTAGTGCCTCTGATCGGTGCTAATTTCAAGTATATGTAATCTCGTGTCTTGAATTCTAACTCTCGTCTGCGAGTGTCTGCATAACTCTTTTGTCGGCTTTGTGCTACCTTTAGATTTTCTTTGGCTAGCCTTGTCTTCTCTTCTGCATCCTTGATGATGGCGGGCCTAAACAATGACTTTCCTTCGACTTCTGACCACATTAATGATGTCGTACATCTTCTGCCGTACAAAGCTTAAAACGACGCCATTTGTAGGCTAACTTGATAACTATTGTTATAGGAAAACTCTACAAAAGCTAAACTTTCCTCCCAATTCTTTCCTTAGGTCAAAACACATGCTCTTAGAATATCCTCTAATAGTTGATTGACTCTTTCCATTTGACTAAATGTTTGAGGGTGATAGGCCGAACTATAGTCCAGGGTTGTACCCATACTCTCATGTAAACTTTTCCAGCATTTGGAGGTGAACTGAGGACCTCGATCTATCACGATTCTCTTGGGTATCCCATGTAACTTGAGGATGTTATCTATGTATAACCATGCCAATTTATCTCCTCCATAACTGATCTTGATTAGGATAAAGTGAGCTATTTTTGTTAAACGGTCAACTATGACCCATATAGAGTCATTTCCCTTGGGGGTTTGGTAACCCTCTATAAAATCCATACTAATTTCTTCCCATTTCCATTCTGGTATTGGTAATGGCTGTAATAATCCTGTTGGTTTCTGATATTCTGCCTTGATACTTTTGCATAGATGGCAGTTGGCTACATACTCCGCTATGTCTCTTTTCATTCCTGGCCACCAATATGTTTCCTTCGGATCTTGATACATCTTGGTTGAACCAGGGTGTATGGAGTTTGCTGAGTTGTGGGCTTCGTCCAATATAGCCTTTCTTAGCCCATTTTGAGGTGGCACACATATCCTGTTTCTGAAGTATAGTGATCCCTCTGAGTCTATCCTGAACTCTGGTCCTTTTCCAAGTCCTATAGAGTCCTGAAGTAGCATAATCTCTCTACTATGTTTCTGTGCCTCTTTGATTTGTGTCTCTAACAGGGGTTGAATCTATAGATTTGTAAGGCATCCAAGGGGTATTGTATACAAATTCATGGCTTTCATCTCCTTTTTCAACTCTTCAGAGGTTGTTACCTTCCTACTAAGGGCATCTGCTACTACATTAGCTTTTTTGGGATGATACTTCAGCTCTATATTGTAGTCTTTGATTAATTCTAACCATCTTCTCTGCCTAAGGTTTAGTTCTTTCTGAGTGAATATGTATTTCAGACTCTTGTGATCCGTATAAACTTCACACTTATCTCCAATGAGGTAGTGTCTCCAAATTTTTAAGGCATGAACCACTGAGGCTAATTCTAGGTCATGTGTTGGGTAATTAGTCTCATGTTGCCTTAGCTGTCAGGATGCATATGCGATAACTCTGTCATTTTGCATAATCACACTTCCTAGTCCTGTTCTTGATGCATGACAGTATATCACAAAGTCTTGATGAATGTCTGCAAGTGCTAACACTGGTGCTGAGGTAAGTTGTTTCTTGAATTTCTAAAAAGTTTCTTCACAGGTTGGGATCCACTTGAAGGTTACTCCCTTCTTAGTTAATCCAGTGATCGGTCTAGCTAACTTTGAAAATCCTTTAATAAAACTTTTATAATATCCGGCCCATCCAAGAAAACTTCTAATTTCTGTCACGTTTCTGGGCTGAGGCCAATTCACGATGGCTTCAATCTTTGATGGATCCACTGCTACTCCATCTTGTGTGATGACATGTCCTAGGAATGCAACTTGCTCTAACTAGAACTCACATTTGCTAAACTTAGAATAAAGTTTATGGGCTCTTAATCTGTCTAGGACTACTCTCAAATCTCTCTCATGGTCTTCTGCAGTCTTGGAGTATATCAGAATATCATCTATGAATACTACCACGAACTTATCCAACTCTTTCAGGAACACTTTGTTCATGAGATTCATGTAATAAGACAAGGCATTGGTTAACCAAATTTGCATGACTGTGTACTCATACTATCCATATCTTGTTACAAAGGCTGTCTTGGGTATATCATCCCATTTGACCTTTAGCTGATAATATCCAGATCTCAAATCTATCTTTGACAAATACTTGGCACCCTTCAGCTAATCAAAGAAATCATATATTCTTGGTAATGGGTACTTGTTTTTGACGGTCACATCATTCAGTGATTGGTAGTCTATGCACATCCTAAGGGTTCCATCTTTCTTCTTGATAAACAGTACTGGTGATCCCCAAGGTGATGAGCTTGGTCTAATGAAGTCCTTGGCTAAGAACTCCTTTAGTTGCTTTTTCAATTCCTCTAACTCGTTCACTACCATTCTGTAGGGTCTTTTGGCTATGGGGGCTATTCTAGGAAGTAAATTTATCACAAACTCATCATCTCTATGTTGACGGCTGTTAAGTGCTACTTTCAGCCATCAATATTGTCACATAAATGGAAGCGTATGCATTATTTACTTGCATTTTGGTTTGAATAATGTAGTTCCACTTGCCTTTGGAGATTATTTGTATGTAGGTGAAATACCCATTAAAAGAGATGGAAACCCACCTTCTATGGAAGAACCATGCTAACTCATCTGAGGAGGTGGCTGCCACCAAGGAAACACATGGCAATCCACGTCACTGATCCAATGGAGGCACTCACCGATGAATCAAAGAGCGCCACATGGACTTCACATGAATCAAGGGGCCCACCTCGGATACCAAAACAAGCCATACACCGGGGATGGATCAGAGGTCCCACAGGGCAGCCACCGAGAGGAAAACCACCCCGAGTGGGGGGCCTAGGGGGTCGGCCGATCCTAGGATTGGCTGAACTACCTTTGGGCCGCCCCATCTCGTCCCTCCACATGGCAGCTACTCATTGGTCACTTACCTCACTCCTAGGTGTTTTGAGGCCATTTGGTGCCCGAGGCAAGCCTCCTCCTTGCCTATAAATAGAAGGGGAGGGGCTCCCATTTCACACACACTACTCTTTCATTCTCCTCTCACTTTTAGTCTCCAAGGCTAAGGGGTAGGCTAGAGTAGCTCTTCTTCAGGTTCCAAGTCTTCTTTGGAGTCTAGGTATGAGTTCTCTTTTATCTTTATTTCATTGTATGACTTTGATCTACTTCAATTATTCAGCTATTTCATATAAAGTCATGGTAGATCATATGCTTAATATGTTCTTGAGTTCATCTCTTGTTCATCATTTAGAGGCTTGTGTTCTTCGTGAACACTACCTTTTGATCCACTTGAAGGATGATAAACTCATTCCTTATGTGTTTGTTCATAAGTTAGAGGCTTGTATTCTTCACGAACATGACCCTTTGATCTTGTTGACTAGACATAAGAGAGTTCGTACCCGTTCGTATGTCTAGCCTTAGTTGGTCTTGATAGATGGCATGATAGTGTTGCATGAGGTTTGTGTTCAAGCTACGGTACTCGGTCTAAGTTGACCAGCCTTCTGGTGGCTCTCACCCTGGGTCACAATAGCCCTGGCCGGGTGAAGTCTAGCAGCAACGCAGGCATGGTGCCTGGGTTGTGTGGCTACGTTAGTTATGAGCATACCCCCCGTAACGATAGAGGTAAGCCGCAGTGGTGACAGCTGTTGGACCCTTTGGAAGCCTCTACGCTGGGGTATTGCTGTAGGAGTCTAAAGTATAGTTTCGCAGAGTGTTGGTCATCACGGGCTATCTCCCCGTTTGTACCTAGGTGCTGAACCTTACCCTCTCATGCAATGTTTCATGCCTATCTCTTGTATTTTCTAGCTTTGTATGTTTAGTACATTAGAACCTAGAGCTAACTCGTATGTTCCCCCTATGCCGTAGAGTACTAGAGTAGAGGTAGATCTGAGTGTGTGTCACACTACCCTATCATATCTTTTATTCTTACCCCTGCCATTGAGTTGTTGTTTCCTATATCTATCTCTTGGTTTACATTCAGTGCAACAGCATAAGTCTATGATATCTGCCATTGCCTTCCACAGATACGATACCCTTAGAATATTTTCCTTCCTTGGGGAAATGATACAATGGTTTATCTGTGCACTTGCGGATTCGTTCATGATCGTTTAGATTTACCTTTGGCAAGTCTTGATGTTCACGCTAACTCGGCGTCGTTAGCAGTGACGTTAAGGATGCCAACAAACATTTCTAGCGAGGTCGCTAAGGATGGATTCTAAATCTGTTCTTAAAGTGATCGCGTTAAGAAATGTCAACACTCTATCTGGGGGTGGTCCTTGTAGCTATTCTGGGAATACATCCGAATTCTCTCGTACTACTGGTACTTGGTCCACTGAGGTGGCTTCCATTGCACAAACCATTGGGGTGACATGTTTGGGCTGAGTCTGACATTCCACAACTTGTCCTATGGCACTAACCAAAGTAACTGTCCCATTTTCACAATCAATCTGTCCCTTGTGTTCTTTTAACCAATCCATGCCCAGTATCAGGTTTATCCCTTTAGAGTTTTGTACTATGGGTTTAACTATAAACTCTACCCAACTTAAAGTGAGTTTGACCTCGGGTACTTGGAGTTGACAAGGAATTTTCGATCCAGGGGTTTTAGCTACTATGGGGTGTGTTAGTGGTATGGTGGATACCTAATTTTCTTGAACAAATTTGGATGATAAGAATGTATGTGATGCTCCAAAATCAAATAAGATAGTGGCGGTGGTGGTATTCACAGGAAACTTACCAAGCACGATGTCTGACACGGCTTGGGATTCCTCGGCCTCCATGTGATTAATCCGTCCTTGGGAGTAAGACTAAGTTGGCCTCCATGGCGGTGGTCCATTTCGTCCGACTCCTGGTGCAGCAGGTCGAGAGCTTCCAATTGAAGCGACTGGCGTGTTGACTTGTGCCTAGAATGGGCAGCTGGCCACAAAGTGTCCAGGCTGGCGACGGTGGAAACAAGTTTTGTCACTTGTAGCAGTGGCACTGGTTGTGCCCTTTTGGGGCTATGAGCTAGCTTAGCTATAGACTGATGCCATAGGCTGAGAGGTGGTGCTGCATGTCGGTTGACTACGCACAGGGGTTCTAGGTGTAAAGTGTGTATTTGACGCGGTAGGGTTTTGGGTTCTGGGTGGCCTCCCTTGTGAGGCTGTGCGGTAAGTCATGAACTTACGCCTTCGATCCTCCTTGTCAAGGACTGTTTCAGCTAGGATTGACTGGTTTATCAGGGTGTTGAAATCTGGGTATATATGTGGGGTTAGCTGCTGACGGTATAGGGTGCTCAGTCCTTTCTTAAACCAAGTCTGTTTCTTCTTATCAGTGTTGACATCGTCTGGGGCATAGAAGGCTAGTTTCATAAACTTTTGATGATACTAAGGAATTGTCATTCCTCCTTCCTTGAGAGCTCTGAATTCGTCAGCCTTTCTTTCCATTGCTCCTTCAGGAATATGATATTTCCTGAATTCTTCTTGAAGTTCCTCCCAAGTAACTTCCTCTTCATCGTTGGCTGCCATACAGTAGTTATCCCACCAACAGTAGCTGTCCCTTGTAGTTGATGTGTCGCTAACATGTTCCTATCCTTGCCCACTGCATGAACTGCATGTAGTTTCTGAGTAATAACCTTCAACCAATCTTCTGCTTCTAATGGCTCGTCAGAGCTATCAAAGGTTCGTGGGTTGGTTCTAAGAAATTCTATGATCTTTCGGGTTTGTCCACAACCACTTCCAGGACGGTGGTTATGGTTTTGGGTAACTCCCTCGGCTATAACTTCCATTAGCCTAGTTTGGTTTGCCATAACAACTAGTAGGTCATTTACTAGTCCTGGGGGAGGGTTTTCCTGTTCTTCCTCTGATATATCCATATCTTCGGCTTCTTGCTCAACTTCCGCTCGCTGAAACCTCTGCCTTCTCTGCGTGGCCTCTGGTGAACACTCTCTGTTCGGGATTCATCCCGTGGTTCCGCTGGCATCCTATTTCTGCGGTCACGGCATTCCTGGATCCTTGCAGACGTCTTGGGTGCCATCTGTAGGTTTAACCGGAGTAGGGGTAAGTCTAGGGCCTTATTAAGAAGGGGATGAGTATAAGAGAGGGGATAAGTTTAGATCTATGAAAAATATGAGTAGAGAGTACATTGCTATATACTATGCATAAACAATTATATTTTACTTATATCCAGGGAAAGGGTTCACTGCCCCTTTAGCCACTCACAAGCAATATACGTTCTAACTTAGAACCATGGCTGCGTATACATTATTTACTAGTTAATCTACATATGTACGCTTGTACACTACCCACTTCCTATCTTTAGTCCCACGCATTGCTCTGACAGTAATAGTCCTCCCAGAAGTCTGATCTACTTAGTGAGTCCTCCCACATGCTGCTAATGTCGGTCGCCAATTTTGACATTCCCCATTCTTCAATAAACTTCTCTACGTCCCATTCATAGTCTGACTGGGATGGATGGCTATCAGAGGACGAGCTTCCTGGGGTTCCTTCTCTGTCAAGAGTCACAGCCTTAGGTCCTGAAGTTGCCCACGACATCTCCGTGGGTCCCTGCTCCTCGAGGGCTTCTGCAATCTCCTTTCCTTTGTCCTTTCTTGCCCACTGGTCGATCTCCTGCATCGTGGCTTCATGCTTCTGGCTTCCTTCTTGGCTTGCCTGACTCATTGGTTGGGGGAGAATTTCTTCAGGTTTTTCCAGTATAATGGGTAACGGTACTGCTTTAGGAGGCTTGGCTTTAGTTTTGGTGGGTGTTTTACGTGTGGTTGCGGGGGTTCCTATTGAGCTGGTTTTAGCACCCTTCTTAACAATGTGCTCGAGATCACGCTTAAGTTCGAGGGTAGCTTCCCCCATGAAGTTCTGGGCCTGCTTAGCTCTCTTTTCTATCTGAGATGACTGATCTAGTATTTCCTCCATACGACTCTCAGTTATAGTTAACTGATTCTTCAACTACTGAGCTCGGTATATGGCATCTTTGAGGTTAATATTTTGGACCTCGTATAGGTTTTCTAGGGACAAGAGGTAGGATACGGTCATTGCCATGGTAGGGTGGTTGACCGGCACTATTTCAGTTAGTAAGGCTTTGATGCGGTAATCCCTGGAGGTTTGCCGGTTTCTCCCTATGGGTAGATACCGGAGAGGAGTTTGGGCTATAGCACTAGCTTTCATTCCTACCTTTGCAAGGTACATTATGGCTTTCTTAGCTATGGCTTGTAGGGTATCATTAAACCTGACACCTATGATTGTGACTACATAGGGTATCCACTCCTCGCCGGTGCCTTGGCCAATAAATAGAAGGGGAGGGGCTCATTCCTAGACATCCACACTTGCAACACCTCTCTCACTTTTAGTTTCAAGGCTAGGAGGTAGTCTAGAGTAGTTCTACTTCAGGTTCCAAGTCTACTTTGGGATCTAGGTATGAGTTCTCTTGTATCTTATTTCATTTGTATGACTTTGATCTACTTTAGTTATTCAGCTATTTTATATAAAGTTGTGTTAGTATACATAGGTGATTTGTTCATGTGTTCTTCACCTGTTCATCATTTAGAGACTCCTGTTCTTGATGAACAAGGCCTTTCGATCCACTTGACGGGTGACTTTCACATGTTTTCGGTGTTTGTTCATAAGTTAGAGGCTCGTGTTCTTCGCGAACATGACCCTTTGATCAAGTTGAAAAGACATAGGAAAATATGAATATGTTTGTATACCTAACCTGGTTTGATCTAGTTAGATGACATTACTGTGTTGTATGAAGTCTATGCTTAAGCTACGATACTCGGTGTAATTGGCTGGTTTATCTGGTGGCTTGACCTGGGTCACAATAGCCCGCGCCGGTCAAGTCTGGCTAACAACGTAAGCATGGTGCTTGGGTTGCGTAGCTACCTTACTTATGAGTTTATCCCACGGTTTGTCTTGGGGTAGGCAGCGGTAGTGACAGCCGTTGGTCCCTCTGAAATCCCCCACGTTCGGATATGCTGTAGGAGTCTAAAATCTAACAACCAGAGTTGTGCGGAAGCAACGCGGGAGGTTAGCTCCGCGTGGTACCTGGGTGCTTAAGTCAATGTTCTTCAATGCTAATGTATCTAACTCGTTCTTACCAGCTTTATGTGTATAGTACATAAGAACCTAGAGCTGACTCGAATGTTGCCTCCTATGCCTAGGACCCCTAAGAGAGAGAGTGAGTGTGTGTGTGATCACACTACCCCATTATCATTTCTTACCCCTGCATTTGAGTGTCTGATTTATTTCCGTCTATGACCTATACTCATTGCAATAGTGTTGAGCTTGTTAATCCACCAAAGCCTTCCTTGGATTCGATAGCCTTTGGAATACTCCTTTGGGGAAATGCTACAATGGTACTTCCGTGCGCTTGCGAACTCCTGTAACGTTAAGAATTACCAACCAGCATTTCTGGCGTTGTTACCAGGATGGGTTCCAAACCCGTTTGTTGGTAATTGCGTTAAGAAATGTCAACAAGCATTTCTGGCGCCGTCGCCGGGGAAGGCTTAAGGATTACATATCAACACTTCTCATGACAGGAATAAAACAGTTCTCAATGCAGACTAACTTGGATTGTCTTCTTTGTCTATTGATGATGAAGACAGGTAGTGCATGACTGGTTTCGACTTACCACCAAATTTTACAGAAGATCCTGAGTCACTCATAAGGAAGGCACGAACTCATTTCGGCTCTCCTCTGTGTGAATGTTCAGAAGTCGATCCAGCTTCCTTTGTGCCATTCGCATCAACTTCCATGGCCAACGCTGTTGTCGAGAAGACTCTCCGCGAGTACTCCTCTCCCTCTGCTGACCAGGTGCCGACAGGTCCTGAGATCAACACCAGGAACGGAAACTTCGAGATCAAGACTGGCTTAATCACGATGGTACAGGCTAGCCCATTCTGTGGCAAGCCTAATGAAGATGCGAGCGCCGACCTGCAGCAGTTCCTGGAACTATGCAGTACCTTCACTATACAAGGAGTGGAGGAAGATGCTATTCGTCTGCGGCTGTTTCCCTTCTCACTCCTAGGAAAGGCGAAGCAGTGGTTCTACGCAAACCGTGTAGAAATTAACACTTGGGCAAAGTGCTCCACAGCATTCCTCGCGAAGTTCTTTCCGTTGGGCAAAACCAATGTCCTTCGAGGGCGAATTTCAAGTTTCCAGCAAGCAGCAAGTGAGACTATCCCAAAAGCTTGGGAGAGGCTCTAGGAGTACATCCTGGCTTGTCCTCATCATGGGATGGACAACTGGCTTGTTCTTCAAAGTTTCTATAATGGGCTAACTCCGACAGCCCGAGGCCATGTTGATGCTGCAGCTGGAGGAGCCTTCTTCTCTCTTACTATTACTGAAGCTACTACACTGATTGAGAAGATGGTTACCAAGGGTGGAGTGATGATCGACTCCAGCCACGTCAAAGGGGTACACATACCGTCAAGGAAGCGGATATGTTGCACACCAAGATGGACCTAATGATGAAGAGAATAGATGATCTAACCAATGAGAAGGCTGCCATTGCCACCACTACTCAAGCTATGGATGCTCGCATGACTTGCGAAGTCTGTGGTAATACTGGGCATTCAAGGAATTACTGCCCTGCTACTCAGGAGGATGTGATGTACATAAACAGCAACAACAATGGTTATCGTCCACAAGGAGGTCAAACGTGGAATCAATCGCGCCCTTATTATCAAGGAGGTAATCAAGGTAATTCTTTCAACCCAAACGAACCTTCCTTGAAAGATCTAGTCTTTGGGCAAGCTAAGATTAATGAAAGCTTTAATAAGAAAACATCTGCCTATGATAAGGCTTTTGAGAGCCTTAATGTAAAAATTGATAGCCTTTCATCTGCTCTTAAGAACCAGTTGAGTTTTAATAAGACGATAGAAACCTAGTTGGCTCAATTAGCTGCTCTGGTTCCCTCTGCTGAAGACGGGAAGATTCCGGGACAACCCGTATCTTCCTGTGAAAATGTTTGTGTAGTGTCCACCAGATGGGGTAAGCCATCTGGGCGGGCACGAGCCACTGACTATGCAGGAAAGCCTATACAGCAATTACTTGACTCATGGGAATCTTCAACAATCACACATAAGAAAGATCCTGGTTATCCGGCTATCACCTGCATGATATATTACCAGAAGATTAAGCATGCTCTCTGCGACCTTGGTGAAGTGTTAATCTTATGTCCAAGGCCATGTTCGAACAACTGGGATATCCAGCTCTAACTTCAAATGCGATGACCGTCCAACTTGCTGATGCATCGATCCGATATCCAGAGGGGATAGTAGAGAACTTATTGGTATTCGTCCAAGGTTCATGCATCTTCGCGGACTTCGTGGTCCTTGATATGCAAGATGATGAAGGAATGCCCCTCATTCTTGGGAGACCGTTCCTAAGTGACGCCAACACAAGGATCAATGTTGGAACCGAAACGATCTGATTCCGCATTGGGAAGAAGAACTTGATGTTCCGATTTCAGGCAGCAGAAGAGAAATGTTATACACTGCAGGGAAAGAATGAGCAGTAAGGGGCATGGGCGGAGCCACAGCCCCAACGACTTCCCACCACTCCAGCAAAGTCTAAGAAAACAAGAAAGGTGTGGCGGGAAATACAGAAGTCATCTCCATCTATTTCTCGGGAATGGGGTGACGAGTGAAATTGATCGTTGAGAAAAGTCTTGCTCTCAGACTTAAAAAGACGAGTCCTTTTTGCCAAAAGGTAAAAATTGGTAGTTATCTCATATTTCCCTTTGCAAAATTTTATTTGATTTTTCCAAATGCATATTTGAATTTTCCAACCTTGCATTTGCATGCTAGATTTTTCTAGCCAAATTTCCCTTTTCAAATAAAAATTCTGAAAATAAATTTTTGACTTGGAAAATCCTAGAAAAATTATTCGAGCAACATTTTGGGCGAATTTGGACCTAGACATCTGGGCAGGACATCAGATAGCCGTTAGAGAACCGTTGCAAAAAGCTGGAGGCGGGCAGGCCCGGCAGGGGTTCGGCCGAACCCAAGGGTCCGCCGACCCAGGCCAACAGTCCTGTGGGCCCGGCCTCCTCCAACGGCTCCTAGCCGTTGCTCTTGTCCCTTCCCCCGGTGCCTGGCTCGGTTGCCTATAAATAGAAGGGGGATTGAGGGGTTTCTTCACCCATTCACTCATTTCCATCACCCTCTCTCTCTCTTTGCTCTTGCTCTTTGGTTTTCATGGATTTCTTGCTCAAGGTTGAAGTGTCAAGCACTCTCTCCAATTTGTCGCTGAGTATTGAATATTGGTGGAGCAAGCTCGGTAAGGATTTCATTTCGATTTCACTAACCCATCACCGAGTTGCTCGTGTTGTCCCATTGTTGTGCAAGATGAGTTGGATCGCCGGTGCGTACTGGAAGGTGACCCGCTCACACCGTTCGAGAGATGGAGAGGGCTCGTCTCACCACTTCGGAGCTACACCGAGTCCAATGTCAACCGACCGTGAAGAAGAGGAAGAAGAGGAGCGATCCACACCACAAGCCGAAGGAGTGTACGACGTTGATGCCACCTTCATCGACTTGAGGGACGACCGAGAGAGACAAGCCTACACTCTCACTAAGGATCGAGTCTTCACCAACACCAAGGAGTTTGACTCGGCCCTTCTCGAGAAAACAGGTATGGACTCCGAGTTCGATTCCATTTGGCACGCTCTTGGTTGGGAGAACTTTGTTCCGGTGCGGGAGATCGGTTCTAGGTCCCTCACCATCCAGTTTCTCTGTACTCTTTGGGAGGATGAGACCGGTATTACGTTTCGTTTCTTTGGAACGTCGTATCGAGTCTCATGGCCATATCCTAGTCGCACCATTGGTTTTCATAGTCGTTGTGTTATTTCTCTCGATCAAGCTTGCAACGATTTTATTCGAGATAGTTTTTGGGAAGAACTTTCTGGTCGGCCTGTCCGTGGCAAGTTAGCACCTCGGTGCAACGATATCACACATCCCACTCTCCGACTGTGGCACAAGTGGCTCGCCGTCACTCTCTTTCCAAGGGATGACGTTTGACCCATGCGCACGGACGAGATGAGAATATTATGTGCCGCGGTCAGACGGATCAGAATCTCCCCAGTGCAAGCTATGATCCGGCAGTGGTTGACAAATTTTAAGATGACGGGTTCTATTGAGTGTACATCTTTAATCACACGTATCATTTCAAGTCTCGGGATTACCCAAGGGACTGACATTCCCTACATTGATTCTCCTCGAGGCGTGATAGATGAGGCGTATTTGATTCATGGACATACTCTTAAGAAGGGCCTGAATGATTCATTGGTTTTCTTTTACCCTGGCCATGCAAACCAGATTCGGTTACCTAACCTGGATTTCCGTTTGTATGGCCAAGGGCCACTAACCATTCCTCGTGAGGAACCTCGTCGTTCTAGTGTTTCTGGTGACAGGGTCACTAGGAGTGCATCGAGGAGGGCAGCGATAGCACAGCAACCGCCACCACCACAGCCGTCACCACAGCCGTCGCCACAGCCACAGACTCAGCATACCACACCGCTGTCTGGCGCAGGGGCTCGGCCGGGTACATGTCTGGAGTTACACCCGGATATACCCCCATTTGGGACCAGCCCATGTACCAGCAGGGTGCAAGTAGCTCGGCTTGGGCTAGTGCAGGGAGTGGTGACTGGACTAGGCCCGCTGGTGCTACCTACGGGGATGACACATCTTCATCGTTCGGGTTGCGCTCGTCATCTCGTGGGGCCACCCTCACTCAGCAGATGAGCGAGCTCAACATCCGTGTCGGTAGCAAGGAGGAGACAATGCACCAGCAAGCCGAGTCCACTCGAGACTGGCAACGTATGACTGGCGAGAGACATCACACCATGGAGCAGAGACAGCAGAGACAGCAGCGACAGCTGGAGGAGCAGAGGGCTTACTACGTGTGGATGGGATATCCCCCTCCACAGCAGTGAGCCTGAAGCTAGCTTGGGGGAGCACCCCCATTCTGAGGTAACTTGTATCTTCTATTGTTTTCAGAACCCCATATGCTAAAAACACATAAAAATATAAAAAGTTAAAAAGACCAAAAATATTTATTTGCTTTCTTAAATTAGTTTGTTTTCATATGCGCGGTAAGAGTGTTCTTATTCTCCATGGTTGAAATGATCAATAGTTGCTCTGTTTATTCCTCTTGTATGCCTTGTTTACAGCTTAGTATCCTATTTAAGTTTTGAGTTTGTTGGCTAGTATGATCGAACCTGAGTGTGGGTAGCAAAAGCATGATCTTTGCCAAAGTTGTTATGAGGTATGATATGGTGTAATAGAGTTGCTATGAGCTAGTACTAAGTGATGTTTGATATCCGGAGTTTTCTTTTGGAAAATGTTAAAATGATATGTTCCTCAATGATAAGAAATTCTTATCCAAGGCCATATGTAGATCTTATCTTCTGTTAAATCTCCACATATGCTACCTGATTTCTTCATTGAGTCTTGTCGAATTGTTGTGACCCTCGGCAAGTAAACTTTTCATTACTCCCATGATCAAGATCACGTACACACCACCATATGCGAAACTTCTACACTGAAAGTTAGCAACCATCATTTCATCCATCCCCCCATCCATTCCACAAAATAAAGCTCCGCACATTGTTCTATGATTACTCTCCCTCCAAAAATATTCAGTAAGGACCATGGGCTTTGTAAAAAAACACATGCTCAAGGGCATGCAGAAAAAAAGGGAAAGAAAGAATAAAGAGACATAGCCCAAATCTCAAAAATTCCAAAAAGGATGAGAGCAAAATCATGCAAAAAGGAGTTCATCATCCATCCACCATACACACATATTTGCACATCTTGATTAGGTTGTATGACTTGTTCTCCCAAGGATCCGGTTTTCGACTCGACAATACATGAGAAACAGGTATGCCACATGTTTTCCCTACCTACAGCTCCACATATCAGCTTATTAGAAGTAGGTGGTGAAAGAAGGCAAAACAGTGCCTTGGTGTGGAATCATACACATTGAGGGATCCGAGAGTATCATTTGAGGAACTTTGATTTCTTTTTGAAAAACCTGCAAAACCTCTGGATTGGTAACTGATCAAGGTACATGTGATTGGTAATCTATATACAACCATTCTATCTTTCAACCGCCCAAGGCAGGTGAAGCTACACGCCCCATATCAATCGAGTGTAAGGTAAGATCAATGCCAACTTCTTCAATCCTTGATAGAGTACCTAGTTGTATCTTGTTATACATTAGGAATACAACATTGTAGCAACTCCTGAATAATCAACCTAAGTCCTTAATCTCTTGCTCGGGACGAGCAAGAGGCTAGCTTGGGGGAGTTGTTGACGGCTGTTAAGTGCCTGCTTTAGCCGTCAATACACTCATGAATAAAGTTGCATAAGGCATTTCTTACACGTATTTAGTTAAGAATAATGTAGTTCCACTTGTCCTTGGAAATTATTTGATTGCAAGAAAATAAGCAAGAAAAGAGTGGCAAACTCACCTTCTATGATCCATGCCACATCACCTCATCCTAGGAGGACTGCCAACAAGGATACCATGCATGCAAACCTGCCAACAAGGGTGCCATGCATGCATGCCATCCATGCAATCCAAGTGAAGCACACTCTGACGAATCAGAGCGTGACACATGGACATCACATGGATCCATGGGGCCACCACTGCATCAAAAGGAAGTGGACACCGGGAACCGACCTAAGGACCCACAGGACAGCCACCAGGAGAAAGCACACCCTGAGTGGGCCCACAGGGGGTCGGCCGACCTGTGGGGTCAGCCGAACTGACCTTGAGGCCTCCACTCAGGGGCCTCCACGTGGTGCTTCCCTATTGGTCCTAGAGGCCATTCCCGGGGTGTTTGCATCCACTCCTCGCCAGTGCCTTGGCCTATAAATAGAAGGGGAGGGGGCTCATTCTTAGACATCCACATTTGCAACACCTCTCTCACTTTTAGTTTCAAGGCTAGGAGGTAGGCTAGAGTAGTTCTACTTCAGGTTCCAAGTCTACTTTGGGATCTAGGTATGAGTTCTCTTGTATCTTATTTAATTTGTATGACTTTGATCTACTTCAGTTATTCAGCTATTTCATATAAAGTCGTGTTAGTATACATGGGTGATTTGTTCATGTGTTCTTCACCTGTTCATCATTTAGAGGCTCCTGTTCTTGATGAACATGGCTTTTCGATCCACTTGACGGTTGACTTTCAAATGTTTCCGGTGTTTGTTCATAAGTTAGAGGCTCGTGTTCTTCGCGAACACGACCCTTTGATCTAGTTGAACAACCATAGGAAAACACAAATACGTTTGTATACCTAACCTGGTTTGATCTAGTTAGATGACATGATTGCGTTGTATGAAGTATGTGCTTAAGCTACAGTACTCGGTGTAATTGGCTGGTTTATCTGGTGGCTTGACCTGGGTCACAATAGCCCGGGTCGGTCAAGTCCGGCTAACAATGTAAGCATGGTGCTTGGGTTGCGTAGCTACCTTACTTATGAGTTTATCCCATGGTTTGTCTTGGGGTAGGCCACGGTAGTGACAGTCGTTGGTCCCTCTGAAATCCCCCACGTTCGGATAAGCTGTAGGAGTCTAAAATCTAACAACCGGAGTTGTGCGGAAGCAACGCGGGAGGTTAGCTCCCCGTGGTACCTGGGTGCTTAAGTCAATGTTCTTCAATGCTAATGTATCTAACTCGTTCTTACTAGCTTTATGTCTATAGTACATAAGAACCTAGAGCTAACGCGTATGTTGCCTCCTATGCCTAGGACCCATTAGAGAGAGAGTGAGTGTGTGTGTGATCACACTACCCCATTATCATTTCTTACCCATGCATTTGAGTGTCTGATTTATTTCCATCTATGATCTATACCTATTGCAATAATGTTGAGCTTGTTAATCCACCAAAGCCTTCCTTCAATTCGATAGCCTTTGGAATACTCCTTTGCGGAAATGCTACAATGGTACTTCCGTGCGCTTGCGGACTCCTGTAACGTTAAGAATTACCAACCAGCATTTCTGGTGCTGTTACCAGGATGGGTTCCAAACCCATTCGTTGGTAGTTGCGTTAAGAAATGTCAACAGTAACCTAACTATGTCATTGCCTTCCATAGAACTCTTGGAATTCCCACGTTTCCTAAGCAATCCGAATGTGTACATCCAAGTTCATCAGTCCAGTTGTTTCCTTCCATGCCCTACTAGACACAAGAGTCTTGTCACTAACGTCCGCAGAGAACTTTCCTAAAGCAGAAGGTTAGGCAATGGAGTTTCTATATTATTTTAACCAAGCCAAATGGAGCTATGGTCAAGTACAACTCTAGTACCATACTGTGAGGACCGCCCTATAGGGGTGGGCCCGAATGCCTTTACGTATTATTCCCGGTATCATTAGATGATATGGGCACTTGCACAAGAAGTATCACAACAGTACTTCATTTATTTATTCTGGTATTTTACATAAGTTTGAAAAGATAAAAAACACTCTATACAAGTGGGACCGTAGCCTCAACCTTATTCAAGCAGCGGCATACTACGTAGCGGACTCACACCTCAGGCATCTTGACTCCTAGCTCGGACCCAGGGGGTCCTCTTCGTCACAAGCTTCTGGTTCTTCGTCTGGTAGAAGGGATAAGGGAGGGTACTCAACAAATTCCACAGCGGACAAGACCAATACGGAGGGGATTCGGCCACTAGTGGGCCTAAGCACACATCCAGGGTATTGAATGTAAAATACAGAATTTAAGTGCGTAATGCAGCAGTATAAAGTAGTTTTGGTCCTGGAGGGCATTCACTTCCCTACCAGTCCCTTGATTATATAGAGTCTACCCGGGTTCTGTCAGGGATAACCTGATCCAGCCTTAAGCCATGCTCGGGCTCCATTCAAGGACAAACCCGACTCAAGATCAAATTAACATTAACCAATAGCATCTCTAGTATCCTAGGGTGTATACTAATCAATGGGAGCTTTTACCAAGAGGGCTCATAACCGCGAGCCTCGGCTATTCGAATAGATTCATAACTCTGGCCAGAGGGGTATGCTTTACCCGCACGGTCGATTAGCCATACCCTGTATGGGGGCGGTACTGACCTACGAAACCCGTACCCGCCAGCGTCTATTCATGGACTACATTATCGTCCAATCTGAGACTACATTTCCTAGCTCCACCCACATCTATACTAGGGTCTAAACAGGGATCATTCCACCACCATCCGCTACGCGGATCCAGCTTTCCCGGGAAAAGATGCATCAATATATGATGTGGCATTCAATACCACTATGTCCCTTGATGCCAAAACATACCCGATGACCCGTGCCGACCAGACCTGGGACTATGCGAAGGTCCTGCTCCAAAATATCCATTGCCCAATATGGCCCCTTGGGGTGGTTTACTAGGTGCAGTGGCCGGGTGTGGATCAAGTCCTCACATGAATAGGCATTCCCGAAGGCTATGCCTTTTTGGCCCGTGCAACTGTATATAACACTAGAAAGACTTTCCCATGAACCAGACATTATACGACTGGAGTAAGCATGGGAAATACCTTCCACTGAGGTTGCCCCCATACTCTCATGTCCATCCTTAGAGGTTCTATTACTTTAGTCCAATTCATGCAACTACCAGATTCTACTTCTAAGCATATGGAAAGTAAATACAAAATGTAGAATTCGGTAGTATTTAAGCGGGAAAGCATGAAATTAAGGTGAGAAGTTATCTGAATGGTAGAAGTCAAGGAATGCTGTGGAACTTGCCTTCTTCGAAGTCTTGGTCGTTCAAGGTTTCTTTCTCGTAATCCGGGTCGTCTACCGGATTCTCGAAATAAGTATCATCTTCTATAAAGCGTAGTTATATGGAAAAATGTAAATCATGCAAATCAAGCATAACAATTCATCAAACATGAGTTAAGAAATATTGGATGGAGTTCCTAGGGTTTTAGGATCGATACTGAGGAAAAAACCCTAATCCCGGGTACATAAAATATAGAACCGGTAAATAGGAAAAGGTGCCGAAAATTATTCTAGGAGCTAGACATGTGAGATTTGCGTGCGAAGGACATGAATAGGCTCTAATTAGGCTCTAATATTTATCGTGAATTTTTGGGGATTTTTTGGAATTTTTAATATGGCTAACTAAACTTGTGTGTGCACTTAATATGGTGTACCAAGCAAAACAGGGGGGAGAGAGAGGGACTGATAGGCAGGCCAGGGGGCTGACGCGGCGCGGGGCAACGCAGGCATGCACGTGGCAGCCACGTGGTGGACCCACACTTGCGTGGCTGCTGGCGTGGATGGCATGTGTGTGCGGTGCACGTGGACCGAGTGCAGCGACCAGGAGAGGGGAGACGGCGCCGCCCGGTTTGGATGCCGCAGCCATCGTGAAAAAGGGCGAGCTCACCGGATTTGAGGATTCTGGCGGCTGTGGCTCGCCGGCGGGGATGAAATCTCACCGTGGAGGTGCAGCAGGGCAGGGCGGAGCCGGGACTGGCGCGTGTGGTCGACGGGGGTGGCCAGCGGTGGCGTAGCGGCTTGCTGGAGCGGAACTCCGGCACGACCGTGCGCAGAAACAGGCCTAGAGGCGGTTTTGTGCCCTATTTGGTGTGCGTGTGTGTGCCTAGTGAGCACGGTGACGTGCTCGGGCAGCACAACGGCTCACCGGAGCTAAGCCGACGGCGTGCGTGTGCCCGACGGAGATGCGGCTGCAGCGCGGGGTGGCTATGGCGCTACAGCTAGGGAAGAGGGGTTACTCATGCAGCATAGCTGTGCTTACCGTTGCTGTGAAGCAGCGGAGGATCACCGGAGGTGGGAGGAGCAGTGGTGGTGCTCGGAGCAGGGCTTCGTCGGGAGGGTGCTGGGGGAGTGGTGGTGGTGTGGTGGGTTGTGGAGGTGTAGTGAGGAGAGGTGAGGAGCATAGGGAGCTCTGGGGTCCTATTTATAGGCCGGAGAGGGGAGCTCGGCTAGGGTGCGGTGGCGGCCATGGCGACATCATCCGGTGCCCGACGGATAAGGCCGTGGAGAGGGGGAAGGGATGGGGATAAGGGTCGAGCTGGTGTAGGTGGTGCAGGCGACTACAGCGCGCGTGTCAGGGCGACGAGGGCGGCTGCATGGGAAGAGATTGAGCAAGGCGGTCTACAGCAGAGCTTTGGAGTGCGGCGCAGCTCTCCGCCGTGGCGCGCGTGCTGTACGGCCATGCGGGTGAGCGGATGAGGCCAAGCGGCCGGAGCGTGCTGCGGTGGTGTGGGCTGTTGCGGCGGGCACGCAAGTGGGGCAGCAGAGGGCATGGAGGAGCGACATGCATGTGGGTTGCCAGCGGCGGCACTCTGCCACGGCGTCGCGAGGTCAAGGATGGCGACAAGAGGCGGAAAAGTGTGTAGCTTTTCCGTCTTGCGGGAAATGGAGAGGGAGGTATGTGCGGCCTAACGCACGCGCACACGTATAGAGGGAAGCAGCAGGGAGGGGAATTGCGGCCGTGAGGGCGGCGCGGGGGAAAAGTTGTGGTGGCGACGCGAGGAGGACGACGACGATGTCATCGTGCATCAGCGTGCGGGGTGCTGGGCTGCTGGGCCGCGTTGGGCTGGGCGGAGGGGTTGCGGGTTGTGCGGGGAAGCTGAGTAGAGGGTGGTGATTTAGACTTTGTCGATGGGTTGAGTGAGGTAAAGGCCCAACTATGGTTTGGAGTCTTTTCTATTTGTTTTGAATATGGTTTGAATTCAAATTTGGAGAGTTTTGAACTAAAACTTGAACTAGAAAATCCTTAAGGAAATGTTATTGAGATTTTTGGGGTGAGAAAAGAATATTAGCACAATCAAATGCATATGGATGTGTGATGAAAAATGGAAGGACTTATTTGTAAATTGCAAACTATTGCATTTAGGCCCTATATTTTTTAAAGAAATTTTTAGGGACCAAAATTTAAAACCTAGAAAATTCGGGATGTGAGAATCCTCAGATGTTTTATCTTTTCTTTGTTTCTATCTCTACCCCCATAATCCATTGAAGGTTATCCTCGTACATACCTTTCGTACTATAGGAGTGAATCCTTAGAGCCATGTTATTCAGAATATAGTTCTTCATCCGGCTGTTGGATTCACCCTGCTCTAATGAAGCTAATTTAGGATAGTTCTTTCTAATGGTTACCTCATGAGAACACTTTTGACCATGTGAGAGAGTTTGAGCTCATGTGTTCCACTCTGAGTAAAACCGGGTTAACACCAGACGGTCTAAAGAGGATATTTTTCTAGTTATCCCTCTCCGGGGAAGCGAGAATTTGGTTTCGTTGCTTTGGGAAAGGTTAGTGCCACCGTGCACATATGAAATCTACAATACTTATGGTAAGCATATGCATCTAGAATCAACCTTCTAAACATTTTGCAATACAAGACTAGAAGGTGGTTGTAGCCCTTGTATCCGCCTGGTGCACAAAGCATGACCGACTCTGGAGAGGCATGATGCAAGCATGGTTTATGTGGTTGATCAAGGATGAAGCTACCTATTGGCGATCGATTTTCGTCAACTAAGAGCACTTGTTACACTTTGGTTTGAGCTTCGAATTGTAATTAACCCTCCACTAGGCATACTAATGATGTAACAAGTTCGCAATTGCATGTGGTTTTTGGAGTATGTTGTTCACGCAGGATTTAAACACTTAAAGGAGAACTTTCGGGTAAAGTTCATCAATCACTTTATGAGAAGATCACGAAGCCCGGCACAAGTCAAGACTCAAGGACCGAAGCACAAAATGGCAAAACTCCAAGGACCTGAACAGAAGATACAGGAGCTTGCGCGACAAGTACCCGTATCTAATTCATGGAGAAAATGACGTAAAAGGCCCACATGCAGAGCGGTGGAAATTCAAGAAAGCGCGAGAAGGTCATGGAGGATGGTCGGGTCGAGGTGGGCCCAGGCTGGCCGGCCCACCCCCTTTTGGGCTCGGTTCACACCTCCCTTAGACCTAGATGCTCCTCGGTGTATTTAGAGGTCCTGCCCCCGACGGCCGCCACATCCATCCACTGTAACTCGGCGAAACCTAGAAGCAAGCATCAGAGGGAGACGACAGCGGTCGCGAGTCCTCGAGGTTGTATAGGATATGACCTAGGCCGACCCTAGCCGCCAAGGCTGCCCTGCGTGGTTGTGCCATGGCGGAGTTCTGGAGCTACATGTTCATCATCTTAGGTATGATCTCAATGGTGATGGTGTACTACAACTTTCAATGTGATCATAATATTCTTGTCATTCGATCTATTAGTGGTTCTATGTATCCGCCTATACTTTTTACCTATCGTGAATGTGATTTAATCCTTAGTCTAGTACATATATTTAGACTATATAGCATGCTCTATGTAATCGTGGTGATTAGATTTAGTGTGTCGACGCTTCATGATTTGTAGACACGTTCATGTTTGGGTGCGCCCCTAGACTCCCCGCTTGATTAAGGGTGCACCGTGACATGATGATACCCCCGAAAGAGTGGATGTCTTTGGGAGGTAGGCCGGAGGTAGGAGTCTAAGGATGCTAGTAGATGAGATGCTTGGTTTGTTGCTCATTTGCCGGAACTTCAACTAGAAGGCGCAAAGCCAAGTTACCCCTTCGGTGGAGCTTTACCGTAGCCGATGTTCTTGGATGTGATCAACCTTGTGCTTTCACCTATACATCTTTAAATGTTACCTTTATATGCAATATATGCTTCATGTTATGTCAGATTGACTAGATAATGTAGAGAACCTTAGCGGTTTGCTTTCGATCCACGGATTGATACCTTGGGTCCATACTCGAGCGAAAAAGGTACTACATGATCTGTAAGCTTGCAGTGAACAATGGTGCGTTATTGAACCGTCAACAAGCCCTTTTTCTGGCGCCATTGTTGGGGATCGGTAACTCGAACCCTAGAGTGATCTACCTTTGTTTTTTATTAACTCTGATTTTTGTTATTGCATATACGCTTGTTTTTTTGTTTGTGTCCTTGAAAGCAGGTGAAAAGCTAGACACAAGACGTTCGAGGAGTTCTCTACACCCACACTTCAACAACACTAGATTCACTTCCAACAAACATGAAGATTAACTCTTTAGTGGTAGGTGCTAACTTTTGTTAGTGGCCCATCATCCACTATTGAGTCCACACCCTAGATGAGAGATGATAAACAAGGTAAGTCAATGTATGAATTAAATTTTTAAGACTAATGTTTTCTGGAGATTTGTTTGTTCAAGCAATAGGTATTGGAAGTGATCACGATGCCCCCGAGACCACAAGATAAAGCTCGTCAACATCTTCAAAGTTTCTATTCACATCAATTTTTGCACAGCCTCATGGGAAAAAAACAGAATATCCTTGGATATTTAGAAGCCCACAAAGTTACGCTTCCAACAAGTCAAGAATCAAGTCGATCTGAGGTTCCTACAAGCGGATATGACCGAATCTCCGAAGGCTACACATCCTGAAATTCTGGATAGCATGCAAAGCTGAAGTGAAACATCCATAGCTCCCTCATTTGGACTCCGATTAAGATGAATGAGTACCTGTTGGAAAGGTAATTTTATAAATTTTTCAATAGAGCAATATTTTGGTATATGTTGTGTTATGTACACAGGGGGAAATCCATGAAGAAGATACAGCAGCAACACGATGAGGACAAGATAATGGAGATGAGGACGACGACGAAGAGGAGCTTGGGCAATGCTTTCATTAGAATACACGCGAACAAATTCAGAAGCTTGGAGCCAAACAAAGTCCCTTGGAGCACTAGAAAATAAAGACACAAGTTGGCAACATCCAGCGCACGGAGATGTTTGAAGAAGACCACGATGGATTACACAAAAAGGACGACATCCAATGGCGTAGATATTTTGGGCTCTCACACGAAGGATCATGGTGCTACATTTTCACAACCAAGATGTGTGAACCCACAAGTGAACACGAGTGATCCTACACAAAGTAACCTTGATGACATGTGGCACGAAGGAAGGAATTGAGAAAAGTCTACGTGAGCCACCTCCGATCATCAAGGATTGTTCGCTTTCGACTCCGGAGGACCAGTCATGATGAAAAGCTCGAAGGCTAAGGTACACATTAAACTCTCAAGGTACTTTTTTGAAATATCCATGTTCATATCGAATAGTATGATTTGATTCTATGCCTTGCTCCTTTGATGATCATGATAGGCTAGAATTTCTTGAGATCAATAAGGAGGCTATGTTGTGCTTGAACACCCTTAATTTGCATGCCCAATGAACCTTTGTGTAATGAGAGCCTTAGCACTGAGCAAGAAACTTATTCTACCTTTAATCACATTTGTTCATCCAATTTTAAATTATGGTTGTATATGCATAACATTTCTTTACAATTTGTAAAACTTGGACTTGCTTGTGCTTGGTCAAGCTAGTGACCTTAAAAGAGCATGTGTCCAGAGAAAACCCAAGTTTCACTAACCATGCAGGTCATGAAACTTTAAATCAAGAGGAAAGGAGCCATGCCCAAAGGAATTGCAAGCTTGAGCATCACCTTCCCCAAATATCAAGTGCGGAAGTCACTGTTTTCATCAATTTTGAGCACCTGGTCAGACATGTACAAGGAAGGAAAATTTGAAAATTAGAAGCTCTATAAAGTGCCTATACCAATGCCTCCAAGATTGACAAATTTGAAGACCCGTACAAGGAGATATGTCAAAACCATTGGGCGTTGCGCGGTCTGAAATCAGATTTAGACAGATTGCAGCATTGGAGTAAAACGGGCATAACTCACTCGATCGGAGTCCGTTGGGGGGTAAACAAAGACTTGATGGTAAGAAAATTTCATGCACTACGCATCGAAGAAGATGTTTACTACATGGTCTGATCTGGACAAAAAGAAAAAATCATGAAAGGAGAGGTAGCGACGAAGTGCAAAGGAGGAGGGGATCATGATGCATGAGACGATCGGGCAAATCGTCCATTGAGCGTGAATGATCATGTCAAGCATGGAGAGTGGATCAAAGCTGCATGGACACCTTCAAATCTTGCGTGAAGGACCATGGCTTCGCGACAACGAGAAGGTACGAAAGAAAGTTGAGATCTATGACTTTAAATGAAGCGCTTTGCGGGAGGCAACCTAGTTTTTACTTATATAATATGACCGTCTACATTGTGCTCTTTAATCAAACCATAAAGTAAAATTGTACCATTGCTCTAATAAATACCACAACACCATGTTGTATGATCTAATTGATATTGAGGGAGCACTTTGTTATTTGACTTTTGCAAATCTTGTAGACCCTTTTTGTGTGCCTATTAGTGTTTAGAGAGTCTTTTCTTTTGTGTCTTTTTAGAGAGAAATATGAAGTTGACACCATCCTTTGACTCTAATCTTGTGGCTAGTTATTTTAGGCTAACTTTTTACATTGTTTTAGACCATCACCATATCATGTCATTTTGTTCATCCATGTCATATTGCATTTCATGATTTGTTTTGATCTAACTTTTTGTCCAACCAACCTAAGCCTTCCCATAGCCCCCACCAAAAACCGTAGCCAATAGAGGTAGGATTACTTGTGTTGATCATTTGCCGTCACCATCCGGATTGAACAAGCCTATCCCTATCCTCTTTTCTAACTAAAAACTTTGACTAGTCTCCCTATAAGATCCTTAGGAAAACCTTTCACACCTTTAGCCATCCTCAAACCATAGGTACATTTTTCATAGGTAGACTCTTAGCACCACCTTGGATAGAATTTCTAAACTTGCCTTCCTCTTCAAAATTTTCATTTAAGCCAAAAATATAGGAAACCCTTAACCTACCTTTAAACCTTATTAGTTTGGTTGATTGATTCCTTCCATTGGGTGATTACCACATTGAAAGTATTTTTTCCAACCTTGCTAACATTTGTTTGTGCTAACTCTTTGCATTTGCATTTTGCATCTGTCTCATTGTCATCATCCACTTTATGTTAGCTTGGTCTTTGTGAGGCTTTCTGATGAATGCTTTTATATGTATGCTCCACGGGCATTTTTGATTTTTCAATCTAGTGTAAACATGGTGTTTAGACATTATTGGGGACCCATATCATTCAGTTTTATATATCTTGCTATCATGTTGCATTGGTTGGTTTATAAAGTTTGCAATGCACCCTACTTTTCTTACACTATAACGAATTGTTAATCTTGGGATAAGCATGGTGTTTTGACCTTGGTTAATAAATCTTTATGGCGATGGAGAAGTTTGGCAACCACTTTGTAAGCATGGAGCTTAGAATTTGGTGTAAACAATGTTTTGTTTTTATACCATCCCACCTTTGCATGCACACTTGCACACATGTACACCCATTAGGTTCTTAATTTCTCTTTCACTAGATTAACTATGTTAGAAGTTATTAACTATGTTAGAAGTTAAGATCTTAGGGGATGTCTTCAGTTTGTCGGCATAGAGTGAGTATTCCCGACCGTCACCTCAGGCGTACATTGTGCTTTAGAGTTGTTTTGCAGACATGGCGAATCACTCCCATGAGTTTGTGATAAAAGATGAAATTAAGATCGTCAACACCTCCAAAATCCCGAAAGAAACACCGCTGTCCTCATCAAGATTAAGCACATGTTTAGAGATGAACAAAAGAGGAAATTTGGATATTTAGGAGCTCCACTAAGTGTTCTTTCCAACCAATTGAGATTCAACATTTTAGGAGACCCATGCAAGGAGTTACAACCAAATCTTTGGGCGTCACACGTTCTGAAATGAGCCCGAGACAGTTTTGCATTGATGGAGTAAAAAGGGTGTAACTCTCTAGTTTGGAAATTGGGGTGAATGACCACTTGTTGGAAATACAATTTGAAGAAATTTACAATGGACCAATGGTTCAGAACATGTTCTGTTGTAGAAGATGAAGAAAAATTCATGGAAGTTGAAGCAGCGATAAAGGACAATATGGAAGGAGGTGAAGACGAGTTAAGAAACAATTGGGAGCGAGACTCACAACGAAAGGTGGGCATTGAAGGACAATCAAGGCATGACGATGATCTCCCCACATGGTGGTAAGACTTCAAGAATTATAAGATGGTTCATCATCTTCCATGCCTAGCAACATGCCAAGCATGGGGGAGGGCATGGTGGACAAGAGAAGACCGCGTGGAGCACAAGGATCACGGTTGCCAGGGGATGCTGATTTTCTTCTTCCATGCTAAGCATAATGCTTAAGCATGGGGGAGGGTACGCTACACTTCAAGCATCAAGGGACGGTAACAATTCCTCAACCATATTTTTGTCCTTGTCTTTCTATATGTATGTACAGATGTATATGCTTTCCACTACCTTAGATGCAACCTTTGTATATCTCTCTATAGAATAACATGGCTACTAAGAGTACAACCTAGATTTGTTTTTGTGTTCAACAAATAACAATCACCATTACCTTGTGCTCACCATGATGATATCTTGTATGCTCTTGCTTATGGATATATGATGATCGTTGCCACTTTGCTCATTCTTGTGCTTGGTTTGTATATGATTAAGCTAGTGCTCTCTTTAACATGATCTGAAAATTAAATTAATGCTAAGCCAAATCTTTTGTGGAGGTTATGATAACTTGAGACCTATAGTATTTTTCGTTGCTCTCATTTCTTAATGAATGAAAGATCATTTATTTTTATTCTTAAAAGATATGCTAACCTTGTCTTTGATACCACTTGCATTTTGCTCAACCTATCCAAAGCCATATATTCATAAGTGCAAAACCTTAGTTTATAAGATTTATTTTTGGGTGAATTGATTTAAGGCTTGATTTCTCTGGCCCGAGACTAAGAAGCTGGTCATTCCGTTTTTGTGTACCTATCTTTATGCTAGCCTTTTCTATCCGTGCATTGTGAGTTTCCACACCGAGACTTTAGCAAACCTCACCGGATATCCACCCACAAACCAAAAATATCTTTTTGTGTTTACCTCATTGACCACAACCCAAATATTGAGTATGGATGAATATTTTGAGGAAGACTACAAGCAATGAAGGTGTCGTTCATTGGAGTAAAATTTTGGGAGACCTCCATGAAAGGATCCATAGAAGGTTTCAAGTATTTCTCTTCAAGAAAATACAAGTATTTCAGTACCTACCTTGGCACAATCATCACCTCTTTGCTCGGGGACGAGCAACGTCTAAGCATTGGGGGGTTGTCAAGGAAGTACTAGTGTAGTCTAGAGTTCAAGGGGAGTAAATAAAAAAAGTGATGAAAGAAAAATAATAAAGAAGAAAAAGCATGATGATAAAACAAAGAAAAAAAGAGAGAAGAAAAAAAAAGCTCCCCGGTTCTCTAGCTACGTTCGGAGATTTCAAAAAGGATTTCAAGACCAAGACCCATACTCATCTTTCCAACCATGTGTGATCCGATATAGAGGACTTCATTTGTGCCTCGTGATCACTCTTGGACATTTGCACATGTCCACCTATCTCAGAGTGTGTGTATTTTTATCTCCCCCCTCCTTTGAACATTATTTTTGTAATGACCTTTTTGACGAGTCTCGGTAAGTCCATAAGAAGCTTGTATTGTTTTCATAATATCTCAACTATAATACCTTGACAGGACTAAACTTTCCCATAGATCCATATAAAAGCCTTCCACTAAATATTTGAGAGAGGAAAGAAGCAGTCCTAGTAGGCTTGAGAGACTAGATGAGATGAGAGTTCATGAGCAAGATGCAAGAAAGTTTATTATTGATCTTGGTAAAGCAGTTTTTCTTCATCCCACTCTTTATTTTCAAATTTTTTGAGATTTGTTTAAAATTTGAGGGCATGATTAATTACTTGTGGAAAGATCTTAAATGATATCTACCCGCCATAGAGATGAAAGCTAGTGACATTATGGAACTTTAACAAATGTAAACTTAGAGAGCATTATGTTTTCGCATGTATGATCAAGTGTAGGGAATGAACCTTGAAAGGCAATATTGATATCCATTAAAGGTTTACTCGAGGACGAGCTAGGTTTAAGCATGGGGGTGTGCTGGCGGTCGATTCCCGTCAAATAAGAGCACTTGTTACACTTTGGTTTTGAGCTTCGAATTGTAACTAACCCGCCACTAGGCATACTAATGATGTAACAAGTTCGCACTTCATGTGGTTTTTGGAGTATGTTCTTTACACAGGATTTAAGCACTTAAAGGAGCACTTTCGGGTAAAGTTCATCAAGCAATTTATGAGAAGATCACGAAGCCCAGCACAAGTCAAGACTCGAAGTGAACATGACTCCATATGACCCAAGGATCGAAGCACAAGATGGCAAAACTCCAGGGACCTAAACAGAAGATACAGGAGCTTGCGCGACAACTACCCCTATCTAATTCATGGAGAAAATGATGTCAAGGGCCCACATGCAGAGCGGTGGAAATTCAAGAAAGCGCGAGAAGTGTCGTGAAGGAAGGCCGGGTCGAACCGGGCTGAGGTGGGCCCTGGCTGGCCGACCAAGTCAGCCCACCCTATTTCGAGTCTGGTTCGTGCCCCCCTTTGACCAAGATGCTCCTCGGTGTATTTAGAGCTCCTGCCCCGGACGACAGCCGCATCCATCCACCGTAACTCGGTGAAACCTAGAAGCAAGCATTGGAGGGAGACGATGAAGGCCGTGAGTCCTCGAGGTTGTCTAGGAGATGGCCTAGGCCTACCCTAGCCGCCATGGCCGCCCTGCGTGGTTGTGCCATGGCGGAGTTCCGGAGCTATGTGTTCATTAGCTTAGGTATGTTCTCAGTGGTGATGGTGTAATACATACTTTCAATGTTAGCATAATAATCTTGTCATTCGACCAATTAGCGATTCCATGTCTCTGTCTATACTTTTTACCTATCGTGAATGCGATTTAATCCTTAGTCTAGTGCATATGTTTAGACTATATAGCATGCTCTATGTAATCGTGGTGATTAGATTTAGTGTGTCAACCCTTCATGATTTCTAGACACGTTCATGTTTGGGCGTGCCCCTAGACTCCCCGCTGGATTAAGGGTGCACCGTGACAGGATGATACCCCCGAAAGAGCGGATGTCTTTGGGAGATAGGCCGAAGGTAGGAGTTTAAGGATGCTAGTAGATGAGTTGCTCATTTGCCGGAACTTCAACTAGAAGGCGCTAGGCCTAGTTACCCCTTCGATGGAGCTTTACCATAGACGATGTTCTTGGATGTGATCAATCTTGTGCTTTCACCGATACATCTTTAAAGGTTACCTTTATATGCAATTGATGCTTCATGTTAGGTTAGATTGACTAGGTCTAAGCGGTTTGCTTCCGATCCGCGGATTGATACCTTGGGTCCATACCTGAGGGAAAAAGGTACTACATGATCCGTAAGCTTGAGGTGAACCTTGGCACGTTATTGAACCGTCAACACTACCATACTCGTCAATGAAGTCCATTACTATGAACTCCAGAGTTGGTGCTTCACAGAATTCCATGGCCCATGAAATCTCCATCTCAAAAGATTCATCATGGAAGCTCATTTTTGACTCTCGATAATGATCGAAAGCAACATGACACGGGCAAGCAGGATGTGGCTGAAACTCGGTCAAGAGTGATGACGATCGTTCGCCTTCATAAGGGAGAAGAGGGTCTTTCGAGTCATACTCATGAAGAGTAAAAAATTCTACACCCTCAATGAGAACAAGATTGGATGACATGAATGGAGATATATGCGTCGTCTTCTCGAGCAGGTTTCACTTGGGAAGAGGCTTCGCCAGAGGAGGTCCTAGATAAGGGGTGGTGGTGGCGGAAGCAGCTTCTCTAAGTTTCTCTAATGGGAAGCCTAGGAGAACATCAAAGTCTATGATGTCATAGATGTGGAAACCTAAGCACACCTCGATCTTGTCTATGACGATCGGCACGTCCCTAGCAACCACCACATGGGAAAAAACAACTCCACCTGGGACTATGGAAGAGTCTATCAGTCGTGGTCAGGGGCATGTCACCCACCAAAGTATCTAGAAGGATCTCTGATATGATGCAAGCCCCAACAGTAGGGTCATAAACACCATCTACACTGTTTCCCGTCATGGAACAATGGATGATCGTGGAAGTCCAGGTAACCCAAATTGCTTCGGATGTATGCTTTAATTCTCGGGGTGACCAATCCACTGTGGTCCCATGATTCCAAACATCATCGAGAACCTCATAAAGGTACTTCGATGTCGTAGGATTCTCATGCGAAGAGTGATCCGAGGTATTTCTAATATTTCGAGAAGGATCATCCTCAAATCGGGAAGAGTAGTCCGAAGGTTGAATTTCTTCTTCCTTCGGTGTTCTTGGTTCAGGAGAGGGCTCAATAGAGGAATCAAGGAATGCAGAGAATGAAAGCTCAGATTCGGATATTGAGAGACTCTCAATGCTCGACTTAGATGCTTGGTAGGGTTCGTCGTAAAAGATATGGGAGGAAGAGGTTTCTAAGAAGAATTGTAGGATCTCTCTTCTTTCTTCTGGAGTTTGGTGCTCAAACGAACCTCCAGCCAAGATGTCGAGCTCTTGTGCAGATTCCATGTCTAAACTCGAGTAAAAGGTGCAAAATGACACATCATTGGCTATAGACAAGTTTGAGATAGATGCCAACAGGTGCGAGAATCTAGCCCAAGCTACACCTTTGGACTCACCCTCTAATTGCCCAAACTCGAGGTTGTCACACAGTAGTAAATCAGAGTGTTCCAAAGCGGAGAACGAGTAACAAAAGTCATCTTGTAGTTCCTCCCAATTGTCTACACTCTCTACCATGTGGGTGTACCACTGCTCCGCTCTCTCTAAGAGAGAAAGGGAATAATTTCCACCTCAAAGTTTCTTGTATCATGCCTAGGATTACCAAACACAAACACAAGTCCTTGAACTCCTCTAAATGAACATGAGGATCACCTCCAAGCATTCGTTCAACTATGTCAAACTTTCAATGTGGAAAGGTTAACTCAAGGTCAAATGAGGGCAAGGCTTTTCCCGTTTTCACTACTTGGAAGAGCTTTGCATTGGTTCCACACTCTACGGGCAGAGTCAAAACTAAATTGGGAAGCATTGATGAGGGCCTTCATGAAGGAATTTTATTCGCCGGCCAAGACTCAGAGTTTGTGAAATAATATCAATACATTTGTTCAATTTCCCACGGAGACGATTGAAGAAGCTTTGGAGCGTTTCAATGAATACATGCGAGCTGAATTCCTTGAATGGCATATCGGTTCACTTATGAGTAGGTTGCAGTAGATGGATATTGGCCGCCAAAGCAATATCCACAAGTGAGGAGTGTGGGGAGTACGGCCATGTCCAAGGAGATTGCCCGGAGGAAGCAAAGGTGCTCGACTACGTGAAAGGAGAATTGCGAAACTTCCACTACGGGCAAGGTAAACTTCAATTTAATGCAAGCTCGTCCATTCAAAATTCAGTTCCTCTTCATATACAATTGAAGGACTTCATGGACGAGCAAGCTAAGATCAACAAGGACACCGTCACTAAGTTCAAGACTATTGACAAAATATTGGAGAACATAGACGGCAAGGCGACGGAGGTCGGAAGCTCTTACCATCAAGTGCTCAACATGATGAAGATGCTAGAGACGAAAGTGGGACAACTTGCCGAGCACCTAATGGGCAATGAAGGAAGATTGCCGGGACAACACCAAGGTCCCGAGACGGTGAAAGCTATTCAAACTCGTTTCAAGAAAGGAGATGGAGGACCCCGAATATTCAGCCGGAGCAAGGAAGCCTAAGCTAACCACTGAGATGGAAGATCACACTACGGAGAAGGTGACCACTATTCCAGAGATCACTACCCAAGAACCAAAGTTTGAGATGCCGAGCCAAGACATCAAGATGCCTCCATTAAAGCCACACTACTTCAAAGACATACTTGCCAACAAGTATGAGATGGCGACACTCGGGGTAGATCACATCAAGATGTCCGAGGAATGCAGCACCGCTATTACATATCAAGGACCCGAGCAACAAAGAGGCCCCGGATGTCCGACCATCCCTTGTTCCATTGGCTCATTCAAGTTCTTGAAGGCGTTATGTGTCCTTGGAGCAAGTGTGGGAGTCATGCTAAGAGACGTGTTCGAGAAGCTATGCCTACCAGAGCTAGAGCCTAAGGCTATGTGTCAAGAGTTGGGTGACGACTCTATTTGCTATCCCGTGGGAATCGTCGAAGATGTACCCGTAAAAGTTGAAGATCACTTCATCCCCGTCGATTTCATGGTTCTCAAGATGGGAAAGGGAGAAGCCGCCATTCATCTTTGGGAAGCCGTTCCTCAAGACCGTCGAAGTGACGATCGATGTTGGCATGGGGGAGATCAAGTTCAACATCAACAGCGAGAGAAGTGCATTCAAGTTTCAACCACGTTTCGAGGTATGTAACATGATTCATCCTAAATATGTTCTACCTCATCGTTGCATTAGTAAGGAAGAGCCAAGGGAGAAGGAAGCGAAGGAGATCAAGGAATTTGTTGCATTCGTCAAGACCAAAGAAGAAAGCCAGCCCGTGAAGACCAAAATAATGACTAAGCCGAAGAATAAGCCCGCGCCCAAGATGGTGCGGAACTGGGTACCCAAGATTGCAACACCCACAAAGAGTGTTGATCCGAAGTGAAGAAGAGAAGAAGTCTACCTATAGACTATAAACAAAGCGCTTTGCGGGAGGCAACCCGTTCGTCGAGTCAAGAATAAGCTACCGGGAGAACAACCCGATCAAGAATAATGCTGCCGGGAGAGCAACCCGGAAGATTTCCGAATTTCAAGTAAGTGAGTCTTAGAATTTTCTACGCAAAACATTTTATTAACTTCTAAGTGGTTGAACAAGTTTCGGAGAACCTTTTATTTGCTCAGTCGTTTTATTTGGATTTTCGATCCTAAACCAATGACATGAGCCATCCCATGATTTATTTGCCTCTTTTTGAGAAATTAGAACCAAAAATTCAGATCCTATCCAAGTCTTTCATCCTCTCCATGATGTTAAGGTTGACTTGTTTTACATGTTAAAAACACACGAGTAGAGCCTCGCTATGTTCCTTAATGATTTTTAATCTTTGACGCATGTTAGGACTCGCGTGAACCTAGGAAATTTGATTTTTGGTTTCATTCAACTTGACATCCATCGGTTTCTCTAGATTTAGAATTTTTCTAAGCCCCATTATTTTTATTTATTCAAAAATCTCTCTCTCTCTCTCATGTTTGGCCAAAATTAGAACCTGAACCCATACCCGCACGGTCAAGCCGGAGGACCTTGCTATCAAGTAATGAAAGCAAACGATCCCGGTGCAACCAAACTAAAGGTAGTCGGAAAGCTTTCGACTTACAAATGTTTTTGATGCCTAAAAACTCTTCTAAGAATACATTTGGACTCATTGCTAGCTCTGAGTTAATTTTTGATTTTCGAACTAGAGGAGTGATTAGCGTCAAAACATGATTAAGGGGAGGATTTTGAGTTTGCTTAACGCTTTGTGCTCCATAATGCATCATGGGAAAGCATCCATCATTTGGCATCTTGGGCACATGCAAGGGACAAGCATGGGGGGCAGCAATGACTTTGTTTTGCAAGAAATAAGTGAAAGCACATAAAGCATGGAAGACAAGAAGTGACACAAAGTAAAGGAGGGAGGCGTTGATCTCATCATTCAAAAACAAAGGAGTGGCGAAGAGCGTTTGGGCGGTGGATTCTTGTGGAGCACGAGGACACAGGACAACAAGGGAGCAAGAAGCATCTCAAAGAAAATTGGATACGGGAGGAGCAGGAGGCCCCCTAGGCCGATCGGCCTAGGCCGGCCGGCCTGCCCCTTCCAAACAGCCCCCGGTGCTCCCCTTCGTCTGGTAAGTAGTTCATCCATTTGCTAGTTCATGTTCTTGAGTTCATAGCCAAGAAGTTCCAGAAACCACCCAGAAAAATTCATGCCTCACTTCCTTATCTAAAAATTACTAAAAAATCATTACAATTCTTGTCAATCCATATACTTTCTTTGTGTGTATTTCCACCAGCGAGAAACCCCCGGGGGATTTGTTTGTGACTTTGTGCAGCAAGGCATGATGAGGAAGGCCATGAACATCGTCCTCGGAAGGAAGACACGATCATCATCGTCGAAGGTGCCAACATGCTCTTCGCGGAGACACTCTATCTCTGAGTCCCCGCGAAACATGGAGGAGGGTGTGGCACCACCGAGGAGCAACACGCTGCTCCTTGAAGGCATGAAGAGTACACGAAGCTCATCCATGCGGTACACCAAACCACAAGGGCACACGGAGGAGCCACCCGTTTGACCTCGACACCACCATATACTCCGAGGCACTCCAAGCTTGGTTTCATAATAAAGACGAAGGATCAACCACCGAAGGAAGAGTGAAGGAAGGAAGAAGAAATAATGCTTTCAAGTTGGTATGATTTTTCCTTCTCCTTTCCATTATTTTTCAGTTTGTGTGCAAATTTGTGCGTGCGTAGCATTTTCTATTTTTATTTTCAGCATGTGTGTTTTCCATCCCCATGAATAAATTTCACCATCGGTTTATCATCTTTAATATGGATGGAAAATTGTGCCAAGTTGATATATGATCACCATTGCCGCTTTGATCCTTTGTACTTGTTTTATGCATTATTAAGCTAGTGCTCTCTTTAATGCAAATCTGAAATTAATTTAAATGGCTTAATCCTTTGTGGAGTTTATGATAAAGATGAGACCCATAGTTTTTATCATGCTCTCAATTTTGGATGGGTTAAAGATGATTTATTTTTCTTCTTAAAAGTAATGCTAACCTTGTGATTAATACCTCTTGCATGTTGATCTACCTATCCAAAGCCTTATATTTGATTGAGTGCAAGAACCTTAGTGTACAAGAATTATTTTTGCGTGCATTGATTCAAGGCTTGATTTCTCTAGACCGAGACTAAGAAGCTGGTCATTCTGTTTTTGCGTAAATAAAGCTCCCCGGCTCTCTAGATGCATTAGAAATTTCAAAGAGGATTCAAGATCAAGACCCATACTCACCTTTCCAACCATGTGCAATCCGATAACGAGGACTTTGTTTGTGCCTCGGGATCACTCTTCACCATTTGCACATGTCCACCTATCTCAAAAGTGTGTGTACTTTTCTCTCCCCCCTCCTTGAGAACATTATTTTTCCAATGACCTTTTTGACGAGTCTTGGTAAGACCATGAGAAACTTGTCTTGTTTTGATAATATCTCGATTATAATATCTTTGTAGGACTAAACTTTTCCCAAAAGCTCCATATAAAGCCTTTCACTTATAGATATTTTGAGAGGGGAAAGGAGTAGAACAAATAGGCTTGAGAGACTTGATGAGATGAGAGTTCATGAGCAAGATGCAAGGAGGTTTAAATTTTTTAACTTGGTTTAGCTCTTTTTCCTCATCTTGCACTTCATTTCAAAATTTCTGAGATTCATTTAAAATTTGGGAGCAGGTTAACTTCTAGTGGGAATTGCTTAATTCATATCCACCCTCCGTAGGGATGAAGGCTAGTTACATTATGGAACTTTAACAAATATAAATTTGGAGAGCATTAAGTTTTCTCATGTATGATCAAGTGCAGGGTATGAACATTGAAAGGCAACACTGATATCCATTGAAGGCTTACTCGAGGATGAGCAAGGTTTAAGCATGGGGGTATGTTGGCGGTCGATTTCCGTCAACCTAGCCATGAGTTTACCTTCAATGTTGGTATTAATTTGTGTTGGCAGTCGATTTCCGTCAACCAAGAACACATGTTATGTTATAGTTTGGATTTCATTTTGGAACTAACCCGCCACTAGGCATACTAATGATATAACAAGTTCATCGTTGGATGTGTGTTTTGGAGTATATTGTTTACGCAAGAATTCATGCACTAAATGAGAAGAGATGCACTCGGTTTGGAGGATGATTTACATGATGATCAAAGGGCTCCGACCGTGCATGAACTTGACTCCAAAGGTGGCAAGGACCAATGTGCTTCAATGAAGAATCTCCGAGGACCAAGATGAAAAAACCAAAAGATCATGCGTAAAGACCCCTTGACTTGGTCGCGGGGATAACGACGTCTAAAGCCCACATCCGAAGGAGGAAGAACCGCAAAGTGCAAAAGAAGATATGTGGCAAAAGACGGGGGCGAACCGGGTCGGGAATGGCCCAGGCCGGTCGGCCCAGGCTGGCCAGCCTACCCCTATTCGGGGTCGGTTCGCCGCCGCCTTTCTTCGGTGATAAGATCGTGCAACACTAATTGTTTGGGGAGAGGAGCCATTCGTGAGAGACAAACAGAGAAGCCTCGGGAGATCAACCATAAGGAAGAGGGTTGATCGAGGAATTGAGCATTCAAGAGAATCATCACCGAGGTCAAGGGAGGCCACCACGAGGAAGGAGGATGCCGAGGCCCTGCCACGGCGCCGTCGGAGTTGAAGGACACCGAGAAACGAACTCCATCAGAGGCATCCACCATGTTCAACGGTGCCATGCCTAGCATCTTGATGGGGTAAAGTAATCGTTTGTCCATGGAGTTGTAATGGATCTTTATATGTAGTCACCCACTCTTGTTTGGATCTTATGTCTATCATACCTTTTTGTTGATTATGCTTAATGTTTAAGGCTAGGTACTTTCGGGGTTGCTCCCGTAGATCATGTCAACATACCGTGTTCATTAGGGTTAGTATCGATTACCTTCGCTTAGTGACATGTACGATGGAAAGGAAACGTCTAGTTCTTTGTTCACATGCTTAGATAAATTGGATCGGGGTTTTATTATGTTTTGGGTGATTGCATCTTCATGTTCGTAGACTCCATGGGCATACGTTTTTCATACTCGTGAACCTCCTATCGCTCTTTAACATAATCTAGGGTTAGATTGTCTTTACTTAAAAGATTAATCTCTACATCATAAGTCCTTAATCAACTAAGTTAGTGTTAGGTTAAACGCTAGTAATCTCCTTGCTCCGTGGATTGACAAGAACCTTGGGGGTCCCCTCCCTTGGTGAAAAAGGCACCAAGTCACTCCGTGTACTTGCAGTGAAGTTGAACGCGGTTTTGAACCGTCAACAAGCCCCTTTTTCTGGCGCCGTTGCCGGAGGGCAAGCTAGTTTACTTCGTTTAATCTCTCATTGATTTTGTTGATTACTAACACCTAACCTTTGTGTTCTAGAAAAACACTCTTTCGTTTTTGTTTTTGATTGTCTAGATGGCGTTCGTTGGAAATCTTTTGGAGGAACTGGAAAAATCGCTAAGAGACTATGCTAGCCCTCGATGTGAGGATATCAAGGTACAAGAGTCGGATCCGATTCTTGAAGTGACAAGGTACAAAATCATGGCTTGAATCATCAAGATGGCAGCAACTAATCAATTCCGAGGGATGGAGACGGACAATCCATATAGACATATCCAGCGCTTCACGACACTAAGCAATACGGTACGACAAGAGGGAGTTCCCGATGCTTGGTTTAAATAGAATATTGTTCCCTACTCACTTGCCGATGAAGCAACAAAGTGGTATTCATTTGCGTCCTTCGAAGTCGAGGGAAATTTGAATCAATTGATAATGAAATTTTGTGCCAAGTCCTTCCCTATAAGCAAGGTTCAACATATAAGGAGGCAAGTGATAACTTTCAAGCAAGGAGAAGAAGAAGGGATCGATCAAGCATGGAATCGTTTCAACGAGCAAGTTGAACAAGGACCAAGACTTGGATTTCCCGGTGACGTACTCTTGCATACATTTTTCTTTTCCCTAACCCCTAGTTGCATGGAACATGTTCAAATGTGTGCAGAAGGGGATCTCATGGAGAAAACACTCACGGAAGCTACCCAACTTCTACAAAAAATAAGCAAAGCAGTAGCCATGCGAAGAGATTAGGAAACATGACTTTTGGGAAAGCCGGAATGCGACACAAGTGTGGCACTACTTGCTGCAATTTTCAGAAATACGGCCCCGGAAGAGAAGAAAGAGGAGCCAATCCCGAAAAAGGTTCAAGAAGCCAAACAAGAGTAAACTAGAACTATCTCGGAGAGTGATCACGCCGAGACAAGCTAAACCAGTGAAAGGACTATGTCGAGCGTGAAGCCACTAAGGGAGTTCGAGCAAATGGATTGGATCCCAATTGACTTTGGAGAAATCTTTGACAAGAGAAATCAAAAGGGGATGGCAAAAGCTTTGGAGATAAACTTCCCACCGGAGAAACAAGTGGAACATCCATACAACCTAGAGACAACTAGGGAGGTCCTTCAAAAGCTCTTTAGCGAAGAAGAAGTTGGTCCGGACCATGTGGCTGAAGCTAAAAGAATTATGGGAATCAAGCCCGAGGCGTCACCATTCACTCGCCTCACTGAAATTTTTGCCATGGGATCCGACGAAGAAGAGAAGACATCGCCGCGTATAGATTGCAAGGTTAACAACATTAATTGCAAGGCGTTATGCGACCTTGGAGCACAAGTAAGTGTCTTGTCTTCTAAAACTTTTGATGAAATTCATGATCACACCATTGACCTAGTTCCAACCTCTACTAAATTAATTATGGGAGATGATAGAATTGTTAAATCTCTAGGAATTGCCCGTGACCTAGAAGTTTTAATTTTCGGAAAATGCATTCCAACCGATTTCTTCATTGTTGATGTCTACTTTGATAAAAATGATCATGTAACTCTTGGTACACCTTTTCTTAAGTTGGTTAATGCCGTTTTAGATTCCGGAAAAGGGAAAGTAACCATTAATCTCGATGGGGATAATCATATACAATTTTCTTCCCGCTTCTAGAATTGCCTCACCCCTACCTCTTGATGACGAAGAGGTAGGGAGCCTTCGTTTTGTTGAAACTTTCAGGGATCCGCTACAAAGAGCAATGGAGAATGAATCTAATGATGAGCTAGATGAAGAGTTAGCGGAAGCAATCAAAGGACTAGAACCGCAAGACGGAAGCTTAGAGGAAGATAAATTTGAAGACCTTGGAGAAATTGTACATGAGGAATCACAAGTACTAGAGGTGGATCTTAAGCCATTGCCCAAAGGATTGAAATATGAATTTTTGGGGCCGGACAAGACTAATCTCGTGATTGTGAGTGACGAATTGAGTCCCGAGGAGAATGATATGTTGCTGAATTTATTGAAGAAACAGAAGAAGGTGATGGGATATTCGATAAATGACCTTAAAGGACTTAGCCCAGCATTTTGCACTCACTGCATACCTATGGAGGATCAATGCAAGCCCGTAGTGGACCATCAAAGGAGGTTAACCCATGCCATGCGAGAGGTGGTGAAGGAGGTTATCAAGTTGTTGGATGCCAGAATCATCTACCCGGTGCCGCATAGCGAATGGGTGAGCCCTGCACATTGTGTGCCTAAGAAAAGAGGGTTAACCATGGTGAAGAGTGAGAAGTATGAATTGATACCGCAAAGAACCGTGACCGGATGGAGGATGTGTATTGACTATCAGAAATTGAACAAAGCAACAAAGAAGGATCACTTCCCCCTACCGTTCATCGACGAGATGCTTGAGTGGTTAGCAAATCATGCATATTTTTGCTTTCTTGATGGATACTCGGGATTCATGCAAATACCTATTCACCCGGATGATCAACATAAGACAACATTTACTTGCCCTTATGGAACATTTGCATATAGAAGAATGCCTTTTGGTTTATGCAATGCTCCAGCCTCTTTTCAACGATGTATGATGGAGGTATTTTCGGAGTTCATCGAGGAAATTGTTGAGGTATTTATGGATGATTTCTCCATCTATGTTAAAACTTTTGCAGATTGTTTGGCAAATTTGGATAAAGTTCTCACTAAGTGTGCGGAGGTTGATTTGGTCCTAAATCGGGAGAAGTGTCACTTCATGGTGAAACAAGGAATAGTGTTGGGACACGTGATATCTGAGAGAGGGATTGAGGTGGACAAGGCTAAGGTTGAAATGGTTGAGAAGCTTCCACCACCGACGGATGTCAAGTCTTTGAGAAGTTTCTTGGGCCATGCGGGATTCTATAGAAGATTTATGAAGGATTTCTCAAAGATTACCGAACTGTTGACTAATCTCCTCCAAAAAGATGTGCCATTCAATTTTAATGGGAAGTGCTTGGCGGCATTTTGGACAATAAACAGAGCTCTCGTAACCGCACCCATCATTCAACCGCCCGATTGTTGTCAACCTTTTGAGATAATGTGCGACGCTAGTGACTATGCCGTTGGAGCGGTGTTGGGACAATGTAAAGAAGGCAAGGTACACACTATTTACTATGCTAGCAAAACCCTTAATGGAGCTCAATTAAATTATGCAACAACAAAGAAGGAATTGCTTGCGGTAGTGTTTGCCTTTGAAAAATTCAGATCATATATTATGAATTCTAAAGTGATTGTCTACACCGATCATTCGGCAATCAAGTATCTCTTGTCTAATAAAGAGCCAAGCCAAGGTTGATTCGATGGATCCTTCTCTTGCAAGAATTTGATGTGGAGATTCGGGACAAAAAGGGGTCAAAAAATGTTGTGGCCGACCATCTATCAAGGATGAATCGTGATGATGATAAAGAGCCCATTGAAGATAAGATGAGGGATGATCACCTTTATCATATCCTTGACAAAGATACTTGGATGATCAACATTATTTGAGCCATACGAAGGATGACACTTGATCATTTAGATACGAACGCTCAAAGGAGAGTGATCGCCGAGAGCCGAAAATACTATTGGGATGCACCTTACCTCTTTAGACTTGGAGCGGATGGAGTCTTACGAAGGTGTATACCAAGGGATGAAAGAGGTGAAATATTGAGGAAGTGTCACTCGAGCAAATATGAAGGGCACTATGGACATTTCAAGACTCAAGCAAAAGTATGGGCTAGTGGATTCTATTGGCCGGAAATGTATGAAGACTAAAAAAGGTATGTTGCTTCTTGTCCGGAATGTCAAAGACCGGGGAATATAAATCACCGGGGAATGTCAAAGACTCAAAAAGGAATGCTATGCCTTTAAATTATAACTTGCAAATTGATCTATACGACGTATGGGGAATTGACTTCATGGGGCCCTTCACTAATTTAAATGGATATGAGCATATTTTAGTTATGGTTGATTATGTATCCAAATGGGTAGAGGCTATCCCTTGTCGAAGAGCTTAAATGGAGGAATCCATATCAATGATCAAAAATGTTATATTCCCATGCTATGGAGTCCCGCGAGTATTGATAAGTGATGGAGGAACACACTTTACGGGAAATAGTTTTAGAAAATGCTTGTCCAAGTTGGGGATCGAGCATAGAGTAGCCACGGCTTACCACCCACAAACCAATGGTCAAGCGGAAACTTCAAATAGGCAGCTCAAGAGCATTCTTAACAAGACCGTTGAAAAGGAGGTAAAGATTGGTCGAAAAAGTTGGACGGAGCATTGTGGGCATATCGGACGGCACACAAGACACCAAAAGGTATGACACCATATCAATTCGTTTATGGTAAATCATGTCATTTGCCTTTGGAGTTAGAACATAAAGCATATTGGGCGATCAAGGAGATGAATCTCGATTTCGATGCCGCGGGAATCAAACAGAGGATTCAAATAAGTGAATTTAAAGAGATGAGGCTCAAAGCTTATGAGAGTGCAACCATCTACAAGGAAATAATGAAGAGATGGTATGATAAAAGGCTTCGAGCAAAGGAATTCAAAGAAGGTGACAAGGTTCTCCTCTATAACTCAAGGTTCAAGATATTCAGAATAGGGAAGTTAAAAAGCAAATGGGATGGACCGTATGTCGTCCACTTGGTCTCGTCAAACGGAGCGGTAACAATCATGGACATGAAAGGAGATCAATATGTGGTTAATGGTCAACGATTGAAGGTTTTTCTTGAACAAGACATCGTGCCCATCGACTACATTGATATATATCACATAGAGGACGAGCCCGAGCGTCAAGCCTAAGACGTAAAATAAGGTAATTTTTTGTAAATAAGTTTTTGATTTTCTTTTTGTATTTTTGTCGAGTCCTTTTCATGATGTTCAGCTAGATCTTTTCACCACCTATGGTAGTATACACGAAGCACAGAGGCCCGCAAAAGATGAGCCACGGGGGCCCGAAACAGGGGGCAGGCCGGCCGGCCCATGCCGACCGGCCCAACACCCCCCGGCCTCGGTTTCCGCCTATTTTTCTCTGGGACGTGGTTCGGGATATTTCCTTTTCTTGCCTACCTTTTTAGGAGCTACAAAAGTAGGCAAGGAAGGGTTTCAACCGATTCTTTCCAGGGATATTTAAGGACACATGGGGAGCTCGAGTATTGCATCTCATTTGCAATCTCTCACCTCCACGAAAACACCCTAGGCACCCATGGCGTTAACGAGCAGCACCAAGGGGAAGGAAGTGGTGAAGGCGACAATGGAAGAAGAAGGACACCTCCCGTCTCCAACACCGGCAACCGAAGAACTTCATCGGTGTGCTATGGTGCCCAAGCTTAAGGAGGAAGTGAAGAGGACCGCGTAGATTCGTTGCGGATGGCGTATCCCAACAAGGCAAATGGCTAGCCGAAATCCGTGGGTTGAAGAGGAGAAGGAGAAGGCCGCTACTCCCGTACGCCGCTCAAAGAGGCTCTCAGGGATGAAGAGAAAGAATTACAAAGAGAAGACCCCTAAGCCGGCAGAGATATATGGAGATAGCGACTACTCCGATGACTGGAGCCCTAGCTCGTGGGCAGCCGGTGGTAGAGATGATAATGACCTCTATGTGTGGGAGGAGGTGCCAAGGAGGAGCCGGAAGACCACCATGAGCAAGGCGAAGGAGGCAACCTAGACGACAGTGACGATCAGGACGACGGAGATGACGGAAGCAAGAATGATCCGGCGGAAGAGCATAATATGTGTTGTGCAGCTTGCCGCAATACTATAGCAGAGCTCTTCTCTTCCCTTGATGAGTGCTTCCACACCATCAACGCCATGCAGCAAAGGATTGAAGATTTAGAGCGTGTGGTGGAAGATGACTTTAAGTTCCTTAACTGGAATATAAGGAAGCTCTTCGGGATGAACAAGAACTTCAAGAAGAAGGAGTGGTGCATCTCGTGCGGGAAGTTTCACTAGGTGTTGTAGTTAGCGTGTTCCCCCTTTGTACTTTTTGTAAAGATACGACGAGGACGTCGTATTATCTAAGCGTAGGGGGGAGCTAGCTAGCTACCTTTTTTAAATTTTTTTTGCTTAAAGTGGTGTTAGGTCGAGTCTTTAAATCGAGTCTAGTTTGAGTCAAGTGTGAGTTTTGCTATATCTTTTTAGCTCCAAAGTGTCTTATTTTAGTGTTGAGTCAAGAAAAAAGAAATAAAAAGTGTCTTATGCAAGCCTCTTTTTTCTTTTCTTGTTATGTCTTTACTTTATCTTTGTTATTCGAGCATGAACTTGGTGATTAATCGTTTACTGTGGTGCTTAGTGGAAATTTACTTTTGTAAAGCACCCATATTCAAACTTTGATCTAGGACTTTTCTTCATCTATGCTTTTAGTAATGCTAACATTGGAGGCTTTAATTTCTAAAAATTAAGAAAAACACCTTGCTATGAAGGTTAGCTATCTCTTTCTCTAAGTTGAGAGGTAAAATCTATCCTTTACAAGGTCTATATATATATACTCCACCATAAGTGTTGTTTAGCATGATGAATTGGATTAGGATTTTACTCTCTTGGGAGGTCTAATTTCGAGCAATGATCATGTCCTTGATGTATATCTTTTATTGCTAGCCTCGTCATACATTCGGTAACGGGAATTTCACATTGAATGCCCCGTACATCGCCAGATTCCATACCCAAACCCATAAACATCTTTTTATCAACTTATTCCTTGAACACAACCCATGTCCGAAGATTCGTTTAATTTTTAGGCAAGATTTTATTTTAAATTCAGATTGGTATTCATGTCAAAAGATGAGCGAAAAACTTCGGAGAAGGAGATAAAGATGTTGAAAGAAGAAATATATATATACATACATATATATATATATATATGTGTGTGTGTGTATGTGTGGCGCGCACACAAGCATGAAGAAAAAAAGAGAGAGAAAAAGAAAAATAAAAAGAAAAGAATAGTAGGAAAAGGAGAAAATCCAAGGCAAAGCAAGAGAGGTATAGTGAGGGATGATAGGTCAAATGAAGATCAAAAGAAGTGCAAGGAAGGATGTGACGATTGTAGACATTTCGTAGCGTCGATCACTTAAAAACAAATTTGGAATCCATCCTTAGTGTCAGCGCTAGAAATGCATGTTGGCATTTCTTAACATCACCACTAACGACGCCGAGTTAGCGTGAACATCAAGACTTGCCAAAGGTAAATCTAAACGATCATGAACGAATCCGCAAGCGCACAGATAAACCATTGTAGCATTTCCCCAAGGAAGGAGAATATTCCAAGGGTATCGTATCCGTGGAAGGCAATGGCGGATATCATAGACTTATGCTTTTGCACTAAATGTAAACCAAGAGATAGATATAGGAAACAACAACTCAAAGGCAGGGGTAAGATAAAAGATATGATAGGGTAGTGTGACACACACTCAGATCTACCTCTACTCTAGTACTCTACGGCATAGGGGGAACATACGAGTTAGCTCTAGGTTCTAATGTACTAAACATACAAAGCTAGAAGGTACAAGAGATAGGCATGAAACATTGCATGAGAGGGTTTCAGCACCCAGGTACAGACGGGGAGCTAGCCCGTGACGACCAGCACTCTACGAAACTAGACTTTAGACTCCTATAACAATACCCTAGTGTAGAGGGTTCCAAAGGGTCCAACAGCTGTCACCACTGCGGCCTACCTCAATCATTATGGGGAGTATGCTCATAACTAACATAGCCACACAACCTAGGCACCATGCCTGTGTTGCTGCTAGACTTCACTTGGCCCGGGCTATTGTGACCCAGGGTGAGAGCCACCAGAAGACTGGTCAACTTAGACCGAGTACCGTAGCTTGAACACAAACCTCATGCAACACTATCATGCCATCTAACAAGATCAACTAAGGCTAGACATACGAACGGATACGAACTCTCTTATGTCTAGTCAACAAGATCAAAGGGTCGTGTTCGTGAAGAACAAGAGCCTCTAACTTATGAACAAACACATAAGAAATGAGTTTATCATCCTTCAAGTGGATCAAAAGGTAGTGTTCATGAAGAACACAAGCCTCTAAATGATGAACAAAGGATGAACTCAAGAACATATCAAGCATATGATCTACCATGACTTTATATGAAATAGCTGAATAACTGAAGTAGATCAAAGTCATACAATGAAATAAAGATAAAAGAGAACTCATACCTAGACTCCAAAGAAGACTTGGAACCTGATGAAGAGCTACTCTAGCCTACCCCCTAGCCTAGGAGACTAAAAGTGAGAGGAGAATGAAAGAGTGGTGTGTGTGAAATGGGAGCCCCTCCCCTTCTATTTATAGGTAGGGAGGAGGCTTGCTTCGGGGTTCAAACTCCACCAAAATACCCGGGGATGCAGCAAGTGGCCAATGGGAGAGTGACACGTGCAAGGCCGAGATGAACCGACCCTAGATTGGTTCGGCCGATCATAGGGTCGGCCGAACCCCTAGGGCAGCCATCTCGGCTGTGCTTTCTCCAGGTGGCTGACCAGTGGGCCCTTTGATCCTTCCCTGGTGCACGGCTTGATTTGGTATCCGAGGTGGGCCCTTTGATCCATGTGAAGTCCATGTGTCACTCTCTAATTCGTCAGTGAGTGCCTCCCTTGGATCAGTGACGTGGAATGCCATGTGTTTCCTTGGTGGCAGCCACCTCCTCAGCTGAGTTGGCATGGTTCTTCAATAGAAGGTGGGTTTCCATCTCTTTTAATGGGTATTTCACCTACATACAAATAATCTCCAAGGACAAGTGGAACTACATTATTTAATCCAAAATGCAAGTAAATAATGCTTATGCCTCCACTTATGTGAGAATATTGATGGCTGAAAGTAGTACTTAACAGCCGTCAACAACAATGTTGAGAATGAATCTTTGATATTCCATACCATGTGCAATCCGACATTGAGGACATCATTAGTGCCTTGAAGTCATTATTCTTTTCCCTTTGCACATGTCCACCATTCTAAATCTTCTCATCCTTGATACCCTTACATTATGGTTTAATTCTCATGATCATTGGCTCGGAAGGTGAACAACCACTAGAGGATTTTCCTAGCTTGATAAAACTTGTGCTAGCTTCACTAGCCACACCTATAGCTCCACCTTACATTATAAATGAGAGACTTGTGGGAGGTGAGAGTTTATGAAATTATCTAGGATAGCCACTGTAAACGAGTGACATGTGAGAACTTGGAGAAGGACTTTGTCTAATGCTTTGTACAGGAATTATGGATGAAAGTAAGAAAGATGAATGAAGTCACTGTAATGAGTGACACTGTAAACGAGTTTGTAAAAACCCTCTGATGTAAGTAAGAAAGCAAGTATGGATGAAGTCGAGGATCTCTAGTGAAAAGGTATGAGTTGTGGGGTAAGTCTTGAATTGGTAATTTTAAACGCCCATGTTTACATTATGATATTTGTTTCATGTCTCTTATATTAAATATGAATGATTGACTAACTTGAAAGGAAAGAATTGAAGAAGCATGTTTCAACTCCTTGGATAAACAATTTGTGAGCAACTTGCTCAAGGACGCGCAAGATCTAAGCGTGGGGGGATGTTGGCGGTCGATTTCCGTCAACCAAGAACACTTGTTATGTTATAGTTTGGATTTCATTTTGGAACTAACCTGCCACTAGGCATACTAGTGATATAACAAGTTCATCGTTGGATGTGTGTTTTGGAATATAATGTTTACGCAGGAATTCATGCACTAAATGAGAGGAGATGCACTCAGTTCAAGGCCGATTTACATGATGATCAAAGGGCTCCGACCGTGCATGAACTTGACTCCAAAGGTGGCAATGACCAATGTGCTTCAATGAAGAATCTCTGAGGACCAAGATGAAAAGACCAGAAGATCATGCGTAAAGACCCCTTAACTTGGTTGTGGGGATAACGATGTCTAAAGCCCACATCCGAAGGAGGAAAAACCCCAAAGTGCAAAAGAAGACACGTGGCAAAAGACGGGGGCGAACCGGGCCACGAATGGCCCAGGCCGATCAGCCCGGGCCGGCCGGCCTACCCCCATTCGGGGTCGCTTTGCCGCTGCATTTCTTCAGTGATAAGATCGTGCAACCCTAATTGTTTGGGGAGAGGTGCCATTCACGAGAGACGAACAGAGAAGCCTCGGGAGATCAACCACAAGGAAGAGGGTTGATCGAGGGAGTGAGCATTCAAGAGAATCATCATCGAGGTCAAGGGAGGCAACCACGAGGAAGGAGGATGCCGAGGCCCTGCCACGGTGCCGCCGGAGTTGAAGTACACCGAGAAACGAACTCCATCGGAGGCATCCACCATGTTCAACGGTGCCATGCCTAGCGTCTTGATGGGGTAAAGTAATCGTTTGTCCATGGAGTTGTAATGGATGTTGATATGTAGTCACCCACTCTTATTTGGATCTTATGTCTATCATACCTTTTGTTGATGATGCTTTATGTTTAAGGCTAGCTACCATGCTTTCAGGGTTGCTCCCGTAGATCATGTCAACATACCGTGTTCATTAGGGTTAGTATCGATTACCTTCGTGTAGTGACATGTAGGAGGGGAGGGAAACGTCTAGTTCTTTGTTCACATGCTTAGATATATTGGATTGGGGTTTTATCATGTTTTGGGTTATTGCATCTTCAAGTTCCTAGACTCCATGGGCATACGTTTTTCATACTCGTGAACCTCCTATCTCTCTTTAACATAATCTAGGGTTAGATTGTCTTTACTTTATAGATTAATCTCTACATCATAAAGTCCTTAATCAACTAAGTTAGTGTTATGTTAAATGCTAGTAATCCCCTTGCTCTGTGGATTGACAGGAACCTTGGGGGTCCCCTCCCTTGGTGAAAAAGGCACCAAGTCACTCCGTGTACTTGCGGTAAAGTTGAACGCGGTTTCGAACCGTCCACAATTTGATATTCACACTAACGATCCTAACCCCCATTATATGTCAAGTTCGCACTCGTGCATGGTTTTTGGAGTTTGTTCTTTACACAGGGATTAAGAGCCTAAATGAGGACTTCCGAGTAAAGTTCATCAAGGGTTTTACAAGAAGATCATGAACCCCGGCTCAAGCCAAGACACAATATGAACATGACTCCAAATGAGCCAAGGACTAAGGCATGAAGCTGAGAAGTATTGAGGACCTAGACGGAAGATGCGGGAGTTCATGCGCCAAGCACCCTTATCTAAACCGCGAGGAAAATGACGTCAAGGACCCAAATGTAGTTCGGTAAATAATCAAGAAAACACGAGAAGCGTCTGGAAGAAAACCGGGGACGAACCGAGCCAGAATGGTCCCAGGCCGTTTGGCCCAGGCCGGCCGGCCAAGCCCATTATGGGCCCTATTCGCCTCCCCCTTTGACCTAGCACCCCTTCGGGCTATTTATAGTCCCCGTGCAAAGAGCCACGCATCAAGCCATTCGGCATCCGCCGCCAAGGAGCAGAGAAGCTAGAGGGACACCATCTCAGAAAGGAGGGTCATGCTAGTTGTCTAGGGTTTCCCTAGCCGACGTGGGAGCCTTGCATGGAAGACCACGTCGAAGTTCCGGAGCTAGGATCAAGATCAAGGTAGGATCCCGGTTGTGATCTTGTTCATGTATCATTCATGGTGAAGTCTTTATGAATCCGATTTCTAGCGATCAAGTGCCTTCTTTACGGTTTTGTCTTCTCTTGGTTTTGCTTCTTCCTCAATCTATACTTAAGATAGATTTCTTAGGGTGCTCTCCTAGCCGCGTTGGCTAGAGGTGCATACCGGATCTACCAAGTGTTTTCAATATGTTCCTCGTGAATGTGCTCTTAGGTTCACCTACATAATAAGCGGGACATCATGACAGGATGTTGATCTCGTGTACGGTAGGTGCCTTTGAGGATTGGAACGGAGGCCACGGTTTAAATATGCTTTTTACGAGATTCGCATTGCTATCTTCATCTCTCGCTTGGAACTACAACAAAGGCATGATCTAGACTCTCTAGATCGGTTATCTCTTTGCTTTCTCTCGCTACCACTCATGTTTAGTAGATTAGATGCGTTTGAAACCTCTTTAGAACAAAGTGCTTTCTCGCTTTATTGGATCGAATCTTGCGTTGCACATGTTCCACAGATTCGATACCTTGGGTTTACACTTAAGGGTGAGGACTAGGTGTGTCCGAAGACCAGTGGAGGGTCACTCCTTAGTGATGAGTGATTGATAACATTGTGTGGACTGATGCTTGGCTAAGTGTGCAGGTACAGGTTGCGGTTTGACTCGTGTCGGTGCATGTGAAGAACAAGCGCGAAAGGCCTTAGCTGTGGCGGCCTCCGGGTGATGGAGAGGCAAGTAGGCTTGGTTCGATGGACCCGGTGGCCGATGGGGTCAAGTGCGAGCCGTGCGGTGCAGGACTGGCAGGGTGAAGTCGTGAACATGGGCCGGTGCAAGGTAGCGGATCTAGGACGAAGCTTGCACGTGGGGTTTGGTGGTTTGCCCACAAAACCATTGGTGGACGGTTTCTTGGTTTGGGCCTCAAAACCAAGCCCGGAGGCTCGAGGCGATGAAGACGGTGATCCGGGAGCTTCGAGGCGGAGGGCACGTGGCGTGATCGCGGGGTTTGCGTCGAGGTGAAGCGAAGCCGCGGTGGAAGCATGTCCGTCTGATGAAGACTTGACCAAAATGCCCCTGAGGGGTTGTATCTTCATTTAAGTAGTAGGGGTAGCGTGGTCATTTACCTCCCTCCGATGGACTTCGTATAAATAGCAGAGAGGTGGATGGCATCTCTCTCTCTTGGACTCTAGGGCTTTCTCCCCCAGTAGATTTCTCTGAACTGCTTCATTTTCCTCTGGATTCCTTAGGCTAGACTCTTGTACAGACTCTATCCTCTGGATGTATGGAAGCATTCGGCGTTGCGGTGATCTCTTAGTCCTTTGTGATTTTCATGTCATTTTCGGGGCTATTTTTGGGGGGTTTCGTTCTTCGCTCGATTCGTGATTTTGGGGGCGTTTCTTCACGGATTTCTTTAAGGGGATCATGGGTGGATGCCTTGCACATCTTTGTGTGTGATCTTGACCCCTCAAACGCTATGGAGAGCCTTCGATTCGTGCGTTTTTGGTTGGAGCCTGAGTTCATGGTGGTGCTTGTGTGATCCGCGATTCCTGATGATTTAGGGAGTTAGAGGTCAAGATTTTTGGGGCATAGCATCCTTGTGTGATGCCTTTCACCTCCCCAAAATCTTGTCTCAAGAGCTTCAACCATTTGGGAGATCCGGTGATGAGTTCTTGGAGTTGACCCCCGCGGGTCGGGCGTTTTTGGGTCTGTTCGTGACTCGCGGACAGTCCGCGTGTAGGCCACGGACATCCGCGAGGGCTTCACGGACGGTCCGCACGGCCGAGATTTTTGTGGACAGTCCACGTGTCCTTCACGGACAGTCCGTATTTTCGCGGGCGTCTCTGGTAGCTCTGGTGTTTATTTCGTATGGTCCGCGGGGTAGGTCCGGACAGTCCGTCGTACACTAGCAGACAGTCCGCTCGTACCAGCCGGACAGTCCGCGCCTGGCATTTCCAGATTGTGCCAAGTGCTTTGTTTCTTGTCCAGTTGCTTCCGCTCTTTGCTCCTAGGCTTGTCTCATGTTCTTCTAGGCTTATGTGTGCCTTGTTTGGAGCTTCCTTTTTGTGTGCGAGCGTTTGGAGTGGCAATCGGGGTATAGGCCGAGTTCGACCTTCGGGAAGAATTTTTATCAGCTCCCATTCACTCCCCCCCTCTCTGGTCACCCTATTCGGTCGTTCAATTGGTATCAGAGCCGGTTACAGATCTTCTTAATTCTAACCAGTCTAAGATCCAAAGATGGGCGATTACGGCAAGGGGTAGGGTCCTCCGCACTTTGATGGCAAGAATTACCCGATGTGGGAGAGGCGCATGGGCACGTTTTTGCGAGGGAAGGGAACTCTTATTTGGGAGGTCACTCAAAATGATCAATATGTCATCCCAGATAGTTTTTTGCTTCCAGGATCGCGGGACATGTTTGAGGCCAACAGCAAGGCCGTTGATTACTTGTTCCGTGCTCTCTGTGCCTCGGAGTTCGAGCGAGTGTATGGAGAGAATGTGGCCGGAAAGATATGGCTCAAGTTGAGAAATGCTCATGTTGGCAATGCCCAAGTGCAAGCCCATTTGTTTTCCACTTACCGGAGAGAGTACGAGAACTTCACTCATCTCTCCGGCGAGTCGACCGATGCTATGTTTCAGCGTTTCACTAGCATTGTCAACAACATGGGGGCCAATGTGACAGTGCTCCCATACACGGATCATGATCAAGCTATCAAGCTTTTGCATGCCCTGGATAGGTCTGTGTGGAGTGCCAAGGTCGAGGCCATCGAGGAGTCGAGCGTGTGTGATACGCTGACGCTGGATGAGCTATTTTCCAAGCTCAGGTCTTCAGAGGTTGATCGTGGCTTGAGAGCCAAGAGCGAGAGCCCCACTGATCCTCATAGTTTGGCTCTTGTCTCGGGATCACGGTCTAACGCTAACCCTGGTGGTTTCTCTTTGTCTTGTCTTGTGTCTCTGCCAGATGAGGACTTTGAGGTGCTGAGCGAGGATGATCTCGCCTTGTTGAGCAAGAGGTTTGGGCGGATGTACGAGAACCGCAAGAATGCAAGGCGGAGCTCGGGGATGTGCTATCGGTGCGGGAAGCACGGGCACTTCATCACCGAATGCCCTGAAGCCATGGAGATCAAGAACGACTACAAGGGCAAGCCCAAGCACGACTACAACAAGCACCGCTCCCGGAACGACTACAAGGACAAGCACAAGGACAAGGGCGAGAGAAGGCACAAGAAGGATGGCGGCTACAAGAAGAAGACCGCTCGAGCGATGGTGGCCGGAGCGAGCGATATCGACTCGACATCAAGTGATGCTTCTTCTGACTCGAGCAGCGAGGATGAGCAAGAGAAGCGCAAGGACAAGCGGCACACGGGCAAGAACTTCACCGACCTAAGCTTCGTCGCACAAGGAGGCTTTTGCGACATGGCGCACTCCAAGAAGGGTGGGAAGCACAGCTCGGATTCGAACTCCGACTCTGATGAAGAGGTACGACAAGATCCCAACTTCTTGCTAGAGGAGAATGCTAGGCTCAATGAGTTGCTTGCTAATCGTGATGATGTGCTTAGAAAGACAAACAAGAAGAAGAGGGAATTTAGGTCTTTGTTGGGTGAGGCTAAGGACAAGGTAGCCAAGCTTGAATCCTTGCTTGTGAATGCTAAGAATGAGATTGTCGCTTTGAAGTCTGCTCCTGTGGTGTCTGATGAGATATATTGTGGTGATTGCTCAATTTTTCTTGCTAATTTGACTGCCCTCAAGGAGAAGCATGCCTCTACTTTGGAGGAACTAGATGTGGTTTGGATTGAGTGTGATGAATTGAAGTCTAGGCCAGCTTTACTAGGTGCTTGTACCTCATGTCCTGTTTTGCATGCTAGGTTAGATGAGTCTCACACTAGAATTGTTTCTCTTGAGGCGGCATTGAAAGCTCCTCTTCCTACATCTTGTTCAACCTGTGAAATGCATGCTTTGAAAAACATGGAACTTGCACACTATGTTGATCGTCTGCAGGATGAAAATGATGAATTGAGAAAAATGATGGGGTGGTTGTCTGGGTATGAGCCACAATTGAGTTTGAGGTTGGCTCAGTTCAAGAGGTTTGATGGTTAGGCGTTGGGGGCTGACAAGTGTGGTGAGAAGAGTGGTGAGGGAGAAGAGAAAGCTAGAGAGATTCCCATTCCACCATATACCACACCCATGAACAAATTTGCACCCAAGCCAAACCATCTCAGAAACAAGCTAGACACAACCCCAGATCCTCCAGTGTTCCCCCACAAATCTGAGAACTACCAGAAACTCATCAAGTTTGTGAGCACCCAGGGGAGTGTCTTTGGTGGGAAGTCAGGAGAGAAAGCTGGAGAGAAGCTCGTAGAGAAGCCATAGCCTAAGCCAGTGCCAATCCGCTTCCATTGTGAGTATTGTGGGAGGGATAGGCATAAGGATGAGTTCTGTTTCCGGAGGAAGAGGGATGAGAGGTTTGCTAGGGAGATGGCAAACAAGGACAGGTACCACCTTGCTCGTGGTGTGCCTGAGCCTCGTAGAGGGCCTCTGCCTAGGGGTGAGGTGTATGTGCGTACAGTTCCCACTTGTGGAGGTGGAGGTGTGTTCCCTTAGAGAGATAGGCGTGTTGGGTTTGGGCGTGGTGAGTTGGCTCGACGTGCTCCTTCTCGTGACCGTTACAAGTTTGGGAGGCACGATCGGAGCTTTGGGTCTCAGATGGACTACGGGCCACGTTTTCCTCCTCGTGGTGCGCGTACTCCTCCAGTGAGACGTGACAGGTCCTTTGGTGGTAGGCGTGAGAGGGCTCCACCTAGAGGTTTTGGGAGGATGGATTTTGCTAACCCTTCTTTTGAGCAAATGGCTCAGCACTGGTTTGACTCTTTTGGTACTAACCCCAGTGTTGAGTCGCTTGCTCATTCTCGTCCTCGTTTTTGATTGCAGGTGGGAGGCTTGGAGGACTTTTGGTTGATCAACTCTGGTTGCTCACGACACATGACCGGAGATCGTGGGTGGTTCTCCAGCTTCACCCCGGTGAGTACGAGGGAGTACATCACTTTCAGGGACAATGGGAGAGGACGAGTGCTTGCTGAAGGTATAGTGAAGGTGAGTAGCAAGGTGACCTTAAGAAGTGTGGCCCTGATCAAGTCACTTGGTTTTAACCTGTTATCAGTATCTCAATTACTTGACGAAGGTTTTGAGGTTCGTTTTAAGTCGGGTGCTTCTCGTGTGCTTGATTCTCGAGGCGAACTTGTCTGTACGATCGTCCCCGAGGGTCAAATCTTTCGTGCCAACTTTTCCTAGTCTGGTGGTCCTCCTCGATGCTTTGTTGCTGGTGTTTCGGCCGAGCTTTGGAAATGGCATAGGAGGTTGGGACACTTGAGCTTTGAGTTGATTTCCCGCTTGAGTGGTCATGATCTTGTCCGAGGATTGCCTAAGTTGAAATTCGAGAAGGATTTGGTTTGTGCTTCTTGTCGGCATGGAAAGATGGTTGCCGCTTCTCACGCCCCTCTGACTTCTGTCATGACCGAGCGACCTTGTGAGCTGTTGCACATGGATTTGGTTGGGACAGCTCGTGTTCGCTCTGCTGGTGGGAAGTGGTATGTTCTTGTGGTTGTTGATGATTTTTCGAGGTACTCTTGGGTTTTCTTTTTGGAGGATAAGAGTGAGACATTTGGCTTTGTTCGGGACTTGATCTTGAGGTTGAAGAATGAGAGACATGGAGATGCCATTCGAGCTATACGCAGTGATAATGGCATGGAGTTTAAGAACTCTCATTTTGATGCCTTTTGTAGTGATCTTGGTCTCGATCATCAGTACTCTTCTCCATATGTCGCTTGCCAGAATGGTGTTGTGGAGAGGAAGAACCGGACCCTTTGCGAGATGGTCAGGACGATGCTCGATGAGCATAGGACTCCAAGGAGTTTCTAGGCCGAGGCGGTCAATACCGCTTGCTATGTCTCAAATCGCATTTTCCTTCGTGCTTTCAAGAAGAAGACCTCTTATGAGCTGATGCATGGGCGACAACCCAAGGTGAGTCACTTTAGAGCTTTTGGATGCAAGTGTTTCATTCTGAAGAAGGGCAAGTTGGATAAGTTTGAGTCTAGATGTTCGGATGGGATTTTCCTTGGTTATGCGATTCATTCTAGAGCATATCGTGCGCTTAACCTTGACACTAACCGAATCATGGAGACTTGCGAGGTTACCTTCGACGAGACACAGCCATGTAGCTCTTCTGCTTTTGAGTGTGCAGGTGACGAGGAGATTGGTGCCAGGATCTTTGAGGATGAGAAGGATGGAGATGGAGATGAAGACGATGACGGTGGTGTTGCTCCCGTGGCTGATCGTGTACATGCTACTTCCACTACTACGACGACGATCGAGGATGGACCATCCCCTACACCCACTACGACTGAGGCTGTTCGAGTGGAGGCTGCTGCTAAGGGGGAGGTTGTGTCCAGGAGTGAGGCTCCCCGGCGAGTACAAGTCGATCACCCACCGACGACGATCATTGGTGACCTTCATGAAGGCACTACACGGTCGAGGTCAAGGAACACTTCTCATTTCGCTCACTCTGCTTTTGTTGCGTCGTTTGAGCCCAAAGATATTCGACACGCTTTGTCTGATGAGAATTGGGTGAATTCCATGCATGAGGAGTTGGAAAACTTTGAGAGAAACCAAGTCTGGGTGTTAGTCGATCCACCGCCAAATTGTCGTCCCATAGGTACCAAGTGGGTGTGGAAGAACAAAGAGGGTGAAAATGGGATGGTTGTGAGAAACAAGTCGAGGTTGGTGGCGCAGGGGTTCAACCAGAAGGAGGGGATAGACTATGAGGAGACATTTGCTCCTGTGGCACGTTTGGAGGCAATTAGGATCCTTCTAGCCCTTGCCGTGGCTAAAGGGTTCAAGTTGTACCAAATGGATGTCAAGAGTGCTTTCTTGAATGGGGTGATAGAGGAAGAAGTGTATGTGAGGCAACCCTCGGGGTTTGAGAGTGAAAAATACCCACACCATGTATACAAACTCCAGAGAGCGCTCTATGGGTTGAAACAGGCACCTAGAGCTTGGTATGGCAGGTTGAGAGGCTTTTTGTTGAGTAAGGGGTTTGTGATGGGCACAGTTGATAAGACCCTGTTCCTCCTTAAGCATGAGAATGACCTTTTGATTGTTCAGATATACGTGGATGACATAATCTTTGGTGGCTCTTCTCATGATCTTGTTGCCAGATTTGCAGATGACATGAGCAGGGAATTTGAGATGTCCATGATAGGCGAGCTGCAGTTTTCCTTGGGTCTCTAGATCAAGCAGTGCAAGGACGAGACGTTTGTACATCAGGCGAAGTACACCAGGGACATGGTGAAGAAGTTTGGCATGAACGACTCCAAGCCACTGACTACACTGATGAGTACAACTACGGCTTTGGACGCGGACAAGGACGGCGAACCCGTGGACCAGAATGAGTACCGGAGCATGATCGACTCCCTCCTCTACTTGACGGCGACGAGGCCAGACATGCAGTTCAGCGTGTGTCTGTGCGCTCGTTTTCAGGCTTCACCGAGGACTTCACATCGACAGGCCATCAAGCGGATTTTCAGGTACTTGAACTACACTCCTGAGTTTGGTCTTTGGTACTCTGCCTCCTCGACACTCAGGCTTCATGGGTTTTCTGATGCGGATTTCGCTGGGTGTCGATTGGACCACAAGTCGACTTCTGGGTGTTGTCAGTTCCTTGGTTCTTCTTTGGTCTCTTGGTCATCTCGCAAGCAATCGAGTGTAGCCCAGTCCACCACCGAGGCTGAGTATGTAGCTGCTGCTAGTTGTTGTTCCCAGCTGCTTTGGATGACCTACACCATGAGTGATTTTGGAGAGAAGTGCTCCGAGGTTCCACTTTTTTGTGACAGCACCAGTGCCATAAGCGTAGCCAAAAATCCTGTCCTCCACTCCAAAACAAAACACATAGAAGTGAGGTACCACTTCCTGAGAGACAATGTTGAGAAGGGAAACATATCTTTGTTCTATGTCCCTACCTAAGACCTGCTAGCTGACATTTTCACCAAACCGCTTGACCAAGTCACTTTCACTTGCTTGATGGGTGAGCTTGGGTGTGCTTTCCATTCTAGCTGGGTCTTGAAGCTTCTCATGTATATATGTGTCATATGTTCAGTTTGTTGCATTTCATTCATGCATTTTACTTTCTGTACAAAACCTGGTAGGATAGCCATCTTTGGATCATTTGAGCTAGGATTGAACTATTTGTGAGACTTGTGCATGTTTGGTAAAATGTGGATGTGAATGCTATGCTCTTGATGGTTTTATCATATATTTGTGTTGAGATAGCTTTCTTTTGATGAAAATGCTAAAATTGTGTCTCTCATGAGTAGATGCTTGTCTATGCTCAATTTGTGCTTAAATGCCTATATCATATTTAGTTTGTGCTTGAGAATCATGTTCTCTTTGCTTGGGGTCAAAGACCTTTCTGTCATTGTAAATGTTTAGCCCTTTTGCTTGCTTGGGGAGGAGCATAAGCTTCTTTTTGCCGCAAAGGCACTTCATGTACCATGTTTAAACTTGAAAATGAAATTGGTGTATGAATTGCCTTATGCTTGAAAAATGAGCTCCTAATCATGTTTTTATGGTTTGATATTCATATCTTGGGTGCTAAACCGTAGCATGCTTGTCTACCATGAGAAGTCTTATTTTAAGAAGTAGACACATGGCTCGGTGGCTTTAACATGACTTGAGTAGCTTGTGGGCATTTATAATGACCTTGTGATGAGAATTTGTGATCTTGCATAAATTTTGTACAGACTCTGAACTGCTTCTTATTCCTCTAGATTCCTTAGGCTAGACTCTTGTACAGACTCTGTCCTCTGGATGTACGGAAGCATTCAGCGTTGCGGTGATCTCCTAGTCCTTTGTGATTTTCGTGTCATTTTCGGGGCTATTTTTGGGGGGGTTCGTTCTTTGCTCGATTCGTGATTTTGGGGGCGTTTCTTCACAGATTTATTTAATGGGATCATGGGTGGATGCCTTGCGCATCTTTGTGTGTGATCTTGACCCCTCAAACGCTGTGGAGAGCCTTCGATTCGTGCGTTTTTTGGTTGGAGCCCAAGTTCATGGTGGTGCTTGTGTGATCCGCGATTCCCGGTGATTTAGGGAGTTAGAGGTCAAGATTTTTGGGGCATAGCATCCTTGTGTGACGCCTTTCACCTCCCCAAAATCTTGTCTCAAGAGCTTCAACCGTTTGGGAGATCCGGTGATGAGTTCTTGGAGTTGACCCCTGCGGGTCGAGCGTTTTTGTGTCTGTTCGTGACTCGCGGACAGTCCGCGTGTTGGCCACGGACAGTCCGTGCGCCTAGGGTTCGTCCCGTGTTCTTCGTGTTCTTGCGAGTCTTCATTTCGATCCGTTTCGGCCCTAGGTTTTGGTTGCGAGGGGTTTGGCGGACAGTCCGCGAGGGCTTCACGGACGGTCCGCACGGCCGAGATTTTGGCGGACAGTCCGCGTGTCCTTCACGGACAGTCCGCGTGTCCTTCACGGACAGTATGTATTTTCGTGGTGCGTCTCTGGTAGCTCTTGTGTTTATTTCGGACGGTCCGCGGGGTAGGTCCGGACAGTTCACCGTACACTAGCGGACAGTCCGCCCGTAGCAGCCGGACAGTCCGCGCCTGGCATTTCCAGATTGTGCCAAGTGCTTTGTTTCTTGTTTAGTTGCTTCCGCTCTTTGCTCCTAGGCTTGTCTCTTGTTCTTCTAGGCTTGTGTGTGCCTTGTTTGGAGCTTCCTTTGTGTGCGCGAGCGTTTGGAGTGGCAATCGGGGTATAGGCCGAGTTCGACCTTCGGGAAGAATTTTTATCGGCTCCCATTCACTCCCCCTCTCTAGTCGCCCTATTCGGTCCTTCAAAGGGAAAAAGGGTCCCATGTGATCCGTACGCTTGCGGATCGAAGTTTACAACGATAATCAAACGTCAACACACCGCATGATATCAACCAGAGGCATTACACCCGATGGTGGATTGAGGTATGTTGTCGAGGTAAGTTCTCCACATAACTTTCTAGAAAAGTATAGAGGCTTAGCCAAAGTTAATTTAAGCGACAATTGACATAGTTGACCTTAGCTCTATCATAGCTTTAGCTTTAGTTTCTGTCTTCAAACCTGGTGGGCCACCTAAACCTGAAACCTCCTTGGACTTGTGGACCAACTTGTTGAAGTAGAAGCTGAGGCGAGCCCATTTGGGTTCGGCCGACCTAGTAAGGCCACCGCCACCTCTCTTCTTTCGCGTGCGTGTTCGTCTTCCTCCAAGAAATCTATCTCCTGTTGCACGGCGTATCTTGAGTCGCGCAAAAGCCATTACCTCCTCTCAATCCAATCTCCACCAGCCACCATTCTCGTCGCCATGGCCGACAGGAGCCTTGTTCCCTTCACTAGAACAGGATCATCCACCACCATTGGTGGGGAAGACATCCTCGCGGTCGCTGCTTAACCTACGGGAGACATGCCATTGGTAGCAGTTCAGGTGCTCGACGTCGTGCTGTTGTCCGTCAGCCCCTTCGATGGGAGGAACCATGGTGCAAGTGGCACCAATGGAGGCCTTGTCGAGCCCCCTGCTTGGCTGGTCCAGCCCCTCGCGCTGCTGGCCCCTCGTCCTCCTGGCTGTTCCGCCTCCCCGCGGAAGACCCGGAACGAGCGGAAGCAGTCCCCCAGTCCGTACGAGAGGCCAACCATGGCAAACCTTCATCCCAGAGTGCCACCCATCATCAAGCCTTCTCCCCCAGTTGATGTCCAAAGATCCGCGAAGGCGGGAGGACAAGACCATTCTGCCTAAGTAGTGCGCACACCTCAGGCACCGCCGACTCTTCGAGCTAATATGTTCAGTGTGCAGGCTCGGAATAGTGAGGGGAAGAAGGCGGCACATCCGAGTGTCATGCTAGAGGAGTGTGACAATAATTTTGGCTTGGGAAGCAGTTCGATGCCGAAGTCTCCAGCCAAGAAGTCCAGGGGAAGGACTCGAGATGTAGATAGGACGCCCCAGAACCGCTCGGCAGCCACACTAGCTCCGGTGATAGCTGACCTGGACGCAGAGACTAAGAAGCTCAAGACAGTCTTTCCAGAATGGAAGGTGGATATGGATGAGCTCAAGGAGCGGGTGGTGGCATGCCATGGCCGTCGCGCGGTGGCACATAGCCACGTACGCACAAAGACAAGGATGTGGTGCCGGAGGATCGCTCGATGTGCAAGGGTGAGAGCCGACATGACGGGGAGCCGGCGGGGGATAGCCGGTGCGATGGGGAACCTAAGAAGGCGGTGGCCGAGTGGCTGGCAATGCTGCCGACATGGTGAGCAGAGACGGGTACGACCGTGCGTCTAAGCTCTCCGTGTCTGGGGGAGACTGATCGCTTCATTGCGTTGGCCAAGCAGTGGGAGTGAGGCGCGAGTGTTTGAGAAGAGAACTATGGAGTGGTAGAGTGGTACAGAACTGGCGAGGACGGCGATGGTGGGTGTTGACGGTCAAATTTGGTACCCCTAGTCATGAGTTTACCGTCAACATTGGCACTGATTTGATATCCAAACTAGTGTTACTAACCTCCTTGATATAACAAGTTCACACTTGCAAATGGTTTTTGGAGTATGTCGTTTACACAGGATTTTAGCGCTTAAAGGAGCACTTTCGGGCAAAGTTCATCGAGGACTTTATGAGAAGATAATGCAGCTCGACATAAGCCAAGACTCGAAGTGAACATGACTCCAAATGGCCTGAGGACTAGAGCCTGAAGCCATAAAACTCCGGGTACTTAAACAGAAGATGCGGAAGCCTGGACAATAAGAATCCCTATCTAAATCACAGAGAAAATGACGTCAAGGGCCCACATGCAGAAGGGTGATAGGGAAAGATGCAAGAAGCTCGCACGCGAAAAATAGGGCCGAACCGGGCCAAAAAGGGCCTGGGCTGATCAGCCCGCGTGGACCGGCCTGGCCCATCTTCGGCCCGATTCGCACACCCCTTTGACCTACCACATCCTCGGTTAATAAATAGTTCCTAGCTCCGACGGCCGCCACATCCAACGACGGGAACTCGGCAAAACCTAGATGTAAGGACCAGAGGTAGACGATGGCCGCCGCAAAGTCCTCGAAGTTGTATAGGAGATGGCCTAGGCCTACACTAACCGCCATGGCTGCCTTGCGTGGTTGTGCCATGGTGGAGTTCAGGAGCTACGCATTCATCATCTTAGGTATGGCCTCGGTGGTGATGGTGTAATGCATACTTCATGTGAGCAATGATAATCTTGTCATTCGATCTATTAGCAATTTGATGCCTCTCTTTATGCTTTCTCCTTATCATGAATATGATGATTGAGAAGCCAAGTTGATATGTGCCTTGGTTTGTATATGATGAGCGATTGACCGGATGTTTTGAGGCTTTGTGTTGAGTGTGTTTCGTCGGGTTGTGTTGTCGGTTGTGTAACTTCATATGTTTATGTGGTGTGTTGTTCACTCGTGAGGAGTGGTTGACAACGTTATGTGGGCTGACTCTTGGCTTAGTATTGCAGGTGTTGGTTGCGGCTTGGTTTGCATTGGTGCAGGTGAAGAACAAGCGCGAAAGGTCTATGCCAAGGTGGCTTCTAGGGTAATGGAGAGACAAGTAGGCTTGGTTTGAGGGACCCGGTGGCCGACGGGATCAAGTGCGGGCCGCATGGTGCAAGAAGAGCAAGACGAAGTCGTGGACATGTCACCAGTGCAAGGTAGCGGCTAACAACCGAAGCTTACACGCGGGGTTTGTTGGTTTGGCCACAAAACCAACACTGAACCGGTCCAAGGTAGCGGTTAACGACCGAAGCTTGTATGCGGGGTTTGGTGGTTTGGCCACAAAACCATCAGGAGGAGGGTTTCTCGGTTTGGGACTCAAAACCGAGCCCGAGGGCCCAGCGTGATGGAGACGGTATCCGGGTGAGTCGGGAAGCTTCGAAGCGGGCGACACGCGGCATGATCGAGGTGCTTGCGTCGGGAGGACGCGAAGGCCCGATAGATGTGCGACCGTCCGATGGAGAACTTCATGTGTTGTCCAAAATGCCCCTGTGAGGGCTTGTATTGTATCTCCTAGTGTAGGGGCACTTCGGTCTTTTCCGGAGGGCCTATATATAGGAGGAGGGGGCTGAATTTTCAGCCAACCTTTTAGCTACGGGTGGGAGTGCTCTTTCATTTTGGGGTGCTCTTGGGAGAGAAGGTGAGAGGAGTGAGTGACTCTTTGTGTGAGCTTTTTGCCATCTAAGATTTGTGTTTCTTGGAGTGGCTTGTAACCGATTTGGACAAGAGATTCATAGTGAAGTCTTCATCTCAACCTTGTGCCAAATCCTTTGCTCTCGGTGGATTTAATTCTATCTCCTTTTCTATTCCCGAGTTGTTTTTCTTTTCATTTTCGGAGCTTTTCGGTTCGATCCTTGTTCGTCAAGTTCTAGGCCATTTCCTTCCAGATTTCTTTGAGGGGATCGTGGGTGAGTGCCTTGTGTCTCTTTGTGAATGATCTTGACCAATGCCGGGAATTGGTTTAGATTTGGTGAGGATTGGATGAATCCCAGTTCTTGGCTTGCGAGCGTAAGATATGCGATTCCTCAAGTTTGGTTTGGTTTGAGGCTCCAAGATTTTGGGTATAGTTTCTCTTAGAGACGCTTCTCATCCACCCAAAATTTGAGCTCAATCCATCCAGCGGTTTGGGAGATCCGTCGATCGCAAGTTGGGTTGACTTCGTGGGTCTGGTTATGTTCATCTGCAATTTTCGTGCAAACAGTCCGGTGGTGCTGGGCGGACGGTCCGTGAGGTGCAGTTCGCGTCGTGAAAGTTTCTGGAGTTCTCGGGGTTGTTTTTGGGACGGTTCGTGGTCCTCTCACGGACAGTCTTTGATCCCGTGTCGGACAGTCCGTGTTGTTCTGCTGTTGCGTCTACTTCTTTTCCTCTGTTCTGTTTTGGATGCAGGCAGGAGAGCGTCTCCAAGTCGTGTAGCGCAGCAGGCCGGTGTCGTAGCCCTGGTGTGTGCAGGCACACAGACGCAGCAGGCAGGAGCGAGCATCTGGCAGGCACACCAGGTCAACGCGATGGATTCTAGGCCGCAAGCAGCAGAGGGCATCCAGTCGATCGACGGACCAGCTGTAGCAGGTCGTCCGTGTAGGCCGTGGCCGGGAGCAGTTCACCAGCACCCCTTCAGGCTGACTGCAGCAGCACGTGGACGAGCGACAGCAGCACCTGGGCGTGCAAATCTTCAGGCTAGCAGGTCAACGCAGCACCGTTGGTGCGCGCACAAGGCAGCAAGGCGCGCAGCCAGAAGCTTGCACCCAGATCAGGTTCGCGAGCTTGTGACCAGTCTTCCTCGAGCAGATCGGTAGAGATAGCAGTAGGCCGGCAGAGTAAAGTAGAAGGTCACGATCTTTGATTGGTAAGTGCAGGTACGAATGAATTTGCTCCTCAACGAATTCAGCTAATCATTGGTTAATCATTGCTAGCTTATGCTTGATATAAAGTCAAAAGAATGGTAGATCATATGCTTGATATGTTCTTGAGTTCATCTCTTGTTCATCATTTAGAGGCTCATGTTCTTCATGAACACGACCCTTTGATCTTGTTGACTAGACATAAGAGAGTTCATATCCGTTCGTATGTCTAGCCTTAGTTGATCTTGTTAAATGGCATGATAGTGTTGCGTGAGGTGTGTGTTCAAGCTACGGTACTCGGTCTAAGTTGACCAGTCTTCTGGTGGCTCTCACCCTGGGTCACAATAGCCCGGGCCGGGTGAAGTCTAGCAGCAACGCAGGCATGGTGCCTCGGTTGTGTGGCTACGTTAGTCATGAGCATACCCCCCGTAACGATAGAGGTAGGCCGCAGTGGTGACAGCTGTTGGACCCTTTGGAACCCTCCGCGTTGGGGTATTGTTGTAGAAGTCTAAAATATAGTTTCGCCGAGTGCTGGTCGTCATGGGCTATCTCCCCGTTTGTACCTGGGTGTTGAACCTTACCCTCTCATGCAATGTTTCATGCATATCTCTTGTATCTTCTAGCTTTGTATGTTTAGTACATTAGAACCTAGAGCTAACTCGTATGTTCCCCCTATGCCGTAGAGTACTAGAGTAGAGGTAGATCTGAGTGTGTGTCACACTACCCTATCATATCTTTTATCTTACCCCTACCTTTGAGTTGTTGTTTCCTATATCTATCTTTTGGTTTACATTCAGTGCAAAAGCATAAGTCTATGATATCCGCCATTGCCTTCCATGGATACGATACCCTTGGAATACTCTCCTTCCTTGGGGAAATGCTACAATGGTTTATCTGTGCGCTTGCGGATTCATTCATGATAGTTTAGATTTACCTCTGGCAAGTCTTGGTGCTTATGCTAACTCGGCGCCATTAGTAGTGACGCTAAGAAATGCCAAAAGTAGCACTACCAAAGGTAACCCTAGCCTACCATCTTCTAATTGCAGCTCCGACCAAGATGGAAAACCAATCTAATCTCATGCTAAGATAAGGAGTACACCCTTACACGTTTGCTCCGTGTTTTCCCTTCCCTCGTACTGTCACTATGCGAAGGTAAACATCACCGAACGACTATAAGCCCGTGCACCACTATGATGTATCCGCAAGATATAGATTAACCACCATGATTAAATCTATTCCTACAAAGGCATTTTCTAGCTACACAAATGGGGGATAAAGCATGCATCGAAGTAGATCAAAGAAAGAAAAATATATGATTTATATCACCATCAAATGTTGAATGTACAATTGCCTTGATGCATTCAAGGCATGGCTCCGGAACTCCACCATGGCTTCACCATGCATGGCCAACCATGGTGGCTAGGGCATCGCCTAGGCCATCTCACAGGCAACTCGAAGACTTGCGGCGGCCGTCGGCTCCCTTCGGCGTGTCTCCTTTGATTCGGCGGCTCTCTGATGAATGGATGTGGCGGCCGTCGGAGGCAGGGGATATAAATACAACGAGGAGCATCTAAGTCAAAGGGGGGCTCGAAGCAGCATGAAAAAGGGGTGGGCCAGTCGACCTAGGCCCAATTCGGCCCGGTTCGGCCCCGATTTGCTCCCCGATGCTTCTCATGTCTTCTTGAATATTTGCCGAACATCATGTGGGTCCTTGACGTTGTTTTCCCCGCGGTTTGGATAAGGGTACTTGGCGCGCGAACTCCCGCATCTTCTGTTTAGATCCTTGGAGTTTCACAGCTTCATGCTTTGGTCCTCGTGTCATTTGGAGTCATGTTCACTTCGTGTCTTGACTTGTGCCGGGCTTCGTGATATTCTTGTAAAGTGCTCGATGAACTTTAGCCAGAAGTCCTCATTTAGGTGCTTAAATCCTGCGTAAACAACATACTCCAAAAACCACATGCAAATGCAAACTTGTTACATCATTGGTATGCCTAGTGGCGGGTTAGTTACAATTCAAAGCTCAAACCAAAATGTAACAAGTGCTCTTGGTTGACGGAAATCGACCATCAACAAAGCTGAAACCGTTTTAGAAAAACATTTGGCAAAACAAGTTCTTCTGGCTGTGTAACATGGATAAAATGATGAAATGTCCACAATAACCTTATATTTTCTTTGTTTCTATTTCTTTCATTTATTTTCCTATTTTCTTTTTCCCTCTTATTCTTGTCCAAATGACATTTGCTTAGCTGACGTGGACCTAAGCGGACCATCTCCCTTTATTTCTCTTCTCTGTTTCTTTCTTTATCTCCGTCTCGTCTTCAGGAAGCACAGCAGCAGCGCGTCGACATCCTCACAGTAGGAAAAGGAGAGTGCAAGCACGGGTGAGAGTACTGTAAGCCTTCTCGAGCATTTGATGGTCCGGCCGCCGAGGTTGGGCGAAGAAGGGAGCGGCCGGGGGCATGCTACAGGCCCGCAGCCGCGTAGCGCATGTGGATGGCAATGGTGGCCGTGCACAATAGGCCGTAGGTACTGCCTGGCTGGAGCAAACGACCTCCGAGGCTGCGTAGCTAAGGACCAGGAGCGTCCGAAGACCAGTGGAGGGTCGCTCCCTAGTGATCAGTGATTGACAATGTTGTGTGGACTGATACTTAGCTTAGTATTGCAGTGCAGGTTGCGGCTTGACTCGTGTTGGTGCAGGTGAAGAACAAGCACGAAAGGTCTATGCCGTGGCGGCCTCCGGGTGATCAAGGGACAAGTAGGCTTGGTTGAATGGACCCGATGGCTGATGGGGTCAAGTGCGAGACACATGATGCAAGAAGAGCGAGTTGAAGTCATGGACATGAGCTGGTGCAAGGTGGTGGTACACGACCGAAGGTTGCACACAGGGTTTGGTGGTTTGCCCACAAAACCATCAGAAGACGGTTTCTTGGTTTCGGCCACAAAACCAAGCCCAAAGGCCCAACACGATGGAGACAGGGATCCGGGAGTGTCGGGAAGCTTCGAGGAGAATACTCATGACTTAGACCAAATTGCCCCTGAAGGGTGTGTATCTTGCATTTATGCACTTGGGGTAGTAGGGTCATTTGCCACCTCCTGGAGACTAAGTATAAATAGGAGGTAGAGAGGATGGCTAGGGTTAATCCTTCCAGACTACTTCTTTTCCCAGTATTTCCATAGGCTAGATTCTTATATAGACTCTGACCTCTGGATGTATGGAAGAATTCGGCGTTGTGATTCCTTCTCCCTATTAGCATCTTGTGATATTCGTGTCATTTTCAGTGCTATTTTTGGTGGCTTTTATTCTTCGTTTGATTCTTCGATTTACGGGCGTTTTTCTCCAGATTTCTTTGAGATGATCATGGGTGGATGTCTTGTGCATCTTTGTGTATGATCTTGACCCCTCAAACATCAGGATTTGCCTTCAATTTGCGAATTCTTGGTGGAACCCGAGTTCATGGTGATGGTTTCGTAGGACCTCGATTCCTCTCGTTTTAGTTGGTTTGAGGCTAATATTTCGTAGGGATAGCATCTCCTAAAGACGCTTCATCTTCCCCTATGTTTTGGTCGCAATCCATTGGTTGATTCGGGAGATCGGGTGAAGGGAAGGAGGAGTTGACCTTGGGGAGGTTGATCTCAAGTAGTTCTGTCCACGCTTGGCAGACGGACCGTCAGGACCATGCGGACGGTCCGCGAGACCCAGTTCGTCATGAGTTCGTTCGTGTTCTTGCGCAGTTGCTTTTCGATCTATCGAGTTGGTTGGTTTTTGTTGCAAGGAGTTCGGCAGACGGTCCGCGAGCAAGGCTCGGACGGTCCGCGGCCGTCGGACGGTCCGCAGTGAACCGTCAGATGGTCTGTGTTTCCCAGTGCGCTACTGGAGGTTCGGTCTGCTTTTTCAGATGGTCTGCCTTGTGCTTGCGGACGGTCCACCCGGGTCACGCGGACAGTCCGCCCCCTCCTGTCGGACGGTCCGCCCGGTGCCCTGCATATTTGCCCAAGTACTTGATTCTTGTCTTGTGCTTTCGCTTCTTGATCCGTGGCTTGTCTCTAGGACTCATAGGCTTGTGTGTGCCTAGTCTAGAGCTTCTTTGGTCTGTTCGAGTGATCGGAGTGACAACCGGGGTATAGGCCGAGTTCTCTCTTTGGAGAAGTATTTTTATCGGCTCCCATTCACTCCCCATCTCTGGTCGCCTAATCGGTCCTTAAATTGGTATCAGAGCCGGTTACGGATCTTTGTGATTCTAACCAGTCTAAGATCCAAAGATGGGTGACTATGGAAAGGGGTCGGGTCCACTACACTTCGGTGGGAAGAACTACTAAATGTGGGAGAGGTGCATGGGCACGTTTCTTCATGGCAAGGGACAGTTGATTTGGGATGCGACGTAAAATCCAAACTATGTCCATCACGTTAACTTCCTTGCCCCAGGTTCTCGGGAAATGTCCGACGCAAACAGCAAGAAAGCTGATTACTTGTTCCATGCTCATTGTGCCGCGGAGTTCGATCATGTGTATGGAGAGGATGTGGCCAAAAAGATTTGGCTGAAGCTTAGAAATGCTCATGTTGGGAACGCTCAGGTGCAGGCTCGCTTGTTTTCCACTCACCGGAGAGAGTACAAGAATTTCACACATCTCCCTAGTGAGTCGATTGATGTGATGTTCCAGCACTTCACCTGTATTGTGAACAACATTAGGGCTAATGTGATGGAGCTTCCATACACAGATCATGATAGAGCTATCAAGCTCTTGCACTCACTTGACAGATCTATGTGAAGTGCCAAGGTTGAGGCCATCTTGGAGTCGGATGTGTATGAGACCCTTACGGTGGATGAGTTGTTTTCTAAGATCAAGTCTTCGGATGTTGATCCACATAGTTTGGCTCTTGTCTTAGGATCGAGGACTAACGCTAACCCAGCTGCTACGCAGTTTTCCTTGTCTTGTCTTGTGTCCATGCCAGATGAGGTCTTTGAGGTGTTGAGCGAGAGGATCTCGTGTTGTTGAACAAGAGGTTTGGGCGGATGTACGAGAACTGCAAGAATGCAAGGAGGAGCTCGGGGATGTGCTATCGATGCGGGAAGCACATGCATTTCATCGCCGAGTGTCCATAAGCTATGGAGGATAAGAACGACTGCAAGAGCAAGCCCAAGCACGACTACAACAACAAGCATCGCACCCGGAACGACTACAAGGACAAGCACAAGGACAAGGGCGAGAGAATGCCAAGCAAGAGCAGCGGGTACAAGAAGATAGCCTGAGCGATGGTTGCCGGAGTAAGCGACATCAACTCCAGTTCAGGCTACACTTCATCCGGCTCGAGCAGCGAGGAAGAGCAAGATCGGCGCAAGGACAAGCGGCACACAAGCAAGAACATCACTGGCCTCAGCTTGGTCGCATGAGGAGGTTTCTGTGGCATGGCGCACAGCTCCAACAACAAGAAGGGCGGGAAGGATGGCTGACATTCCGACTCCGAGGATGAGGTAGGTCATGACCCCGACTTCTTGCTAGAGGAGAATGCTAGGCTGAATGAGTTGCTTGATAACCGTATTGATGTGCTTAGAAAGACTAACAAGGAGAAGAGGGAACTCCGGTCTTTTCTAGGTGATGCTAAGGACAAGATAGTTGAGCTTGAGTCTTTGCTTCTTCATGCTAGAACTGAGATAGACTCTTTGAAAGTTGCTCCTGTAGTTTCTGATGAGGTTGATTGTGGTGATTGTAATGTTTTTCTGGCGGACTTGACTGCTCTCAAGGAGAAGCATGCCTCAAAGATTGAGGAACTAGATGTGCTTAGGGTTGAGCTTGATGAGATGAAATCTACATCTGCCTTGCTAGGTGCTTGCACTTCTTGTCCTATTTTGCATGGTAAGCTAGATGAGTCTCATGCTAGGATTGCTTCACTTGAGGCTGCTTTGAAAGCTCCTATTCCTACATCATGTTATACCTGTGAATTGCATGACGTGAAAAATATGGAGCTTGATCACTATGTTGATCGCTTGCAGGATGAGAATGATGAGTTGAAAAAATTGATGAGTTGGTTGCCTGGGCATGAGCCTCAGTTGAGTTTGATGATGGCTGAGTTTAAGCGGTTTGATGGTCAGGCTTTGGGTTCTGAGAAGATTGGTGAGAATAGTGGTGAGGGAGGAGAGAAAATTGGGGACATTCCTATTCCACCACAAACTACACCCATGAAAAAGTTCGCACCCAAGACAAAGCACCTCAGAAACAAGCTAGATACAACTCCAGATCCACCAGTGTTCCCCCACAAGGCAGAGTTTCTAGAAACCGGTGAGGTTCGTGAGCACCCTTGGGAATGTGTTTGGAGGGAAGCCAGGAGAGAAACCTGTTGAGAAGCCCATTGAGAAACCACAGCCTAAGCCAAAACCAGTCCGCTTCCATTGTGAGTATTGTGGAGGGATGGTCATAAGGAGGAGTTTTGCTTCAGCAGGAGAAGGGATGAGAGGTTTTGCTAAGGGGATGGCAAACAAGGATGGGTACCACCCTTCTCATGGTGTGCCTGAGCCTCATGTAGTGCCTCTACCTCGGGGTGAGGGGTTTGTGCGTACAGTTCCTACTCGGGATGGTGGTGGTTTTCCTCAGAGAGATAGGAGTGTTGGGTTTGGGTGTGGTGAGTTTGCTGGACGCGCTCCTGCTTGTGACCATTACGAGTTTGGGAGGCACGATCGTAGTTTTCATTCTCAGAGGGACTACAGGCCATGTTTTCCCCCTCATGGTACGAGTTCCCCTCTAGTGAGACGTGATAGGACTTGGGTTCCTGATCTTCCAAAAGGTTCTGATAACTATCGATTTGGGCGGATTCGAGACACACCAATCTAGCTTCAAATCCAAAGAAATGAACCCCGCAATCTTAGCACCACTGTTGATCCTCACTAACTCTTATTTCTATGCATCAACAAAACATAAAAAAGGACCAAAAAGATAATTCAACAGTAGTATAGGGCTTTGGACTAATGAATTCCACAAGTTTTGGTGAATTGTATAATTTCAGGGACCATTATGGAAAATACGAAAGGAATCAAGTCTAGAAGGCTCTGGAAGACTCCCGAACTTAACCAACATGATCTACAAGAAAATAAGCATCTAGAAGGAACGAGAAGACACCACGCGAAGGCGGGGCCCACATGGGGCCCACCACAGGCCAACCGGCCCTATGGTGGGGCCGACCAGCATCCCCCTGACGCCACCTTAGCCCTACTTCCGGAAGGTTCTTCCACCGCCTATGAGGATCAATCTAAACCACATGTTTAGGTCGGTTCGATCCTACGGTGACGGATTACCTCCTTCGGACTATATAAGCATCCCCCAGACCCCCCTGGCGGAGGAGAGTCATTAAGGAGAGACGCCAAGGTAGGAGAAGAAGAGGATACACAAGAGATAGGATAGCTACTTCATAGTTCCAGATCTAGTTCTTAGATCTAGAACCTAGTTCTAGATAGAAAGTCAAATTCGAGTAGAGTTGAGCTTTGCTCCAGTTCCAGATCTGTAAGTCATCAAGATCCAGTTCTTATATTGTTTCTCAATGACTGTGTGTTATTTCAATATTATGTGTGCAATTGCTAAGTTCTTATTTTGTTCTAGTAGTATATTTAATATAGTCATGATTAATGATAAATTCACGCACTTATTCGTAGAGCTCCTAGTATATTACGCGCGTATGCTAGGTAGTGGAAAGTATGTAAGCATGGTGCTTAGATATGATTTACTTGCGGATTCACCTTATGCTCCGGGTCGTGTGGTAGATCGTAGGTGTGACAGGCCTATTGAGTCCTTTGCAATCCATCCCCCGAGTGTAAGCCTAGTCGATAATGGTTCTTGGGAGGATCATGTTTCGTTTTTTATCTTCTTGGGTAATCTTTGGGGTGCACACATTTATCCATGACTATGCTATATGTTATGATATGCTACAATAGGATAGATGAATAACTAAGTCTTTGTATGCTCCATAGAATTTGTCCTCTTAAGTAAATCCAATTCTAATCTAACTAGGAAGTAGTATGTTCTATGTTCCACGTGTGCCTCTACCTGTCTAAGTTATCATTACTTTATCATTTGGCTTATCCCTATTAAAGTATGTGCTATACCATCAAAGTCTCATAAAGTAGTCTACTGTCATCCCTAGTCAACCGATACATCCATCCTATCTTCCCTGTGGATATGATATTTTAAAACCCATTTCCCCGGGTGAAGTGCTCACCGGTATCCGTGCGCTTGCGGATCATTAGTTTTCTCTGTAGGCTTAGCAAATACCAACAAGCATTTCTGGCGGTGTTGCCAGGGAAGATTGGATGGCTACCTTTTGAAAATCGATGGCTAGATACTTTATGATGACATTGTAATTTGGCACCTCTGCTTAAACAGAATTACCCTTGTTTGTCTTTTTCTATCTTATTTGAAAGGTATTAACAGGTTTGATTGTGATTCACCACACTTCGATCATTTGAGTCAAATCAACCAAGGAAGCTTTACACCAAGTTCCTGAAGCCATGCCTGAGAAGACGTTGCTTGAGTTCTCTGCTCCAAGCATCAAGAACATTCGCACTGGACCAACACTTCAAATCAACCATGGGTTTGAGCTCAAGGCTTGCCTCATCAACATGGTGCAAGCTAATCCATTCAGTGGAAAGGTACATGAAGATGCAAGCACTCATCTCCATAATTTTCTGGAGATAGGCGCCACCATCTCCATCAAGAACATTCCAAAGGACACGATCCTACTCCGCTTATTCCCATTTTCACTAATGGGAAGAGCGAAACAATGGTTCTACTCCAATGAAAAAGAAATAAACACATGGGAGAAATGTTCTGCAACCTTCCTGTCAAAGTTTTTCCCCACAGGCAAAACCAATGCCTTACGAGGAAAAATCACCAACTTCCAGCAGCAGAAAGGCGAGTCAATTCCAGAGGCATGGGAACGTTTGCAAGAATACATATCAGGTTGTCCTCATCATGGAGTAGAAGATTGGATGCTCTTACAAGGATTCTACCATTGACTAAACCAAAAAGCGTGTGAGCATCTAGATGCAACTGCTGGAGGATCATTCTTGTCACTCACTCTGGGAGAAGCCGACATACTTATGCTCAAGATATCAGAAAATCAAGGCTGGACCCAGAAGAACACCCAACACTGTCATCAGAGTGAAGAAGTACAAGAAGAGGAAGAATTGAAAGCAGTATCAACTGGGATGGACTTGCTGTTGAACCGACTTGAGGAATGAGCCAACTTCAAAAAGGATCGACAAGCTTTACAATACTCTATGAATGTTTCAAGAAATTCAAGCTTGGTGGTCCACAAGTCAGCACCAACCCAAGGAAAAGACCTACAACCACGACCGACTTACGCAGGTAAGTATCCAAGTTATAATTCCAAGCAACCTTCACTATGGGAATTAATTGAAGAACAGGTTAGAATTAATGATAATCTCTCCAAGAAGCTTGTTGCTAATGATAAGATTCTAGAGGACATAAATGTTAAAATGGATAGTTTTTCTGCCATCTTAAAAGATCAAGGTATCTTTAATGCTAAACTAGAATCAAAGTTATCAAAATTGTCTGCTGCTGTGCCTTTTGCCACTAACCCTGAGCAGGTATTTAATGTCTGAACAAGGTGTGGGAAGCAAACAACTGATCCACCATATCCAAAGGGCACATCAAGACCGTCAGCTAGAACAGCTACAGCACCTGCAAACTCTGCAGCACCCGTAGCACCAGCCGAAGCTCAAGAAGAGAAGGATGATGACGTAGAAGAAGTTGTGCTAGAAGAACAAGATCCAGCAAGACAAGACTTCCACGACACCAACCTCCTACCATATCCAAGAAGAATGAGAAAACCTCAAGTTGATGATCAATTCGGGAAGTTCATAGAGGTAATCCAGAAGCTTTATGTCAACATACCTCTATTATACGCCATGCAAGTTCCGACATATGCTAAGTACATCTGAGACATCCTGAATAAGAAGAGACCTCTGCCAACTACGGAGATCATCAAGTTGACTGAAGAATGTAGTGCGGCAATCCTGAATACATCACCCATCAAGAAAAAGGATCCAGGATGCCCCACTATAGAGTACTCCATTGGAAATCAATACTTTAACAATGCACTCTGTGATCTTGGAGCAAGTGTCAGTGTGATGCCCAAGGCTGTTTTCGACAAGCTCAAGCACCCTACCTTGATTCCAACATCAATGTGTCTACAATTAGCAGATCAATCAGTTCGCTACCCATCAGGAATTGCTGAGAATGTTCCAGTGAAAATCCGAGAGTTCTTGGTGCCAGTTGACTTTGTGGTATTGTATATGCACCCAGACTCCAGGGTCTCACTGGTTCTCGGGCGACCATTCCTGAGCACCACCAACGCACGCATCAATGTCGGCGCAGGAGAGATCAGATTCGAGATCAATGGAAAGGAAGAGAAGTTTGCCTTCAAACCTAGACCAGAGCTCAGCATCAACGCGAACATGATCAATCAAGAGAAGATATCATCAGAGAAACCATAATCTCCGAAGACGGAGAATGCACCTGAAGATTAGAAGATTTGGAAGTCCCGTTCGAGGACTTAAACTACGAACCCTCACCGAAGGTAACCCTCGCCGAAAGTAAAAATATTTTTCTGCATTTCCATATTAACTACAGTAAAAACTTTTTCACGTCCCATGGTAAATAATTTTTATGGTGTGTCAAAACCCGTATAATAATTTTTCGTGGTGGCATAAAAATATTTTTACTTTCATATTTTTGCTGTTATATTTTCATGCATATTATTTACCCTTACATATGGGACCCACTTGTCATAGGGATACACATCAAATCATCACTTTCTTTCACCTTTTCTTCTCCTCCATCAGCCTCATTTATTCCCACTCAACATCCACTTATTCTGGCGTGGGATTCCAGCAAGAAATGGACGGAGGAGAGGGCACCCGAGTACGGCCCAGGTGGGGCTGACCGGCCCCACCACAAGGCTGACCGGCCTCCCCCCTTGGCCCTATAAAAACAGCCACCTCCAGCCTATTTCTTCATTCATTCACAAGCTCAGAAAACTTCATTTCGAGCTGTTGTAGTGCTGCCACGAGAGTAAGGAGGTTTAGGAAGAAACTAGAGGAGAAATAGAGAGGAAGTTTTTCTAGGGGTAGTTTTGCACTAATCACATTAATTTATACCCTTGTGTGGAAGTTCTTTCTTCTCGATAAACACCATGTTCGGGAGATTCCTTGGACGCACTCGCTCCAGGACCAACTCCCGATGATCAATGAGTGTTGACTCTCAGGAGTCCCCCTCACCCATCTCCAATCCCTCACCGTCGGCACCACCGTCGCAAGGAAAGATCCTAACCAGTGATGTACATCTTCAGATAAGGAGAGGGGAGGAGAAGGAGAGGTATGAGAAGTTGAAAACACGCGATTTTGTCCTCACACCTTTGTTTGACGAGGAGTTCATGCAAGACACAGGTATGAATACCGAGTTTGCCCAAATGTTTCTTTTACTAGGTTGGACTACCTTTTACAACACTTCGGAATGGGGTTGCCGTCTCCTCACGCTAGAATTTCTGTGCATCTTAACACCCGCTGATGACGGAGTAACCTTCCAGCTCTTCCGTCAAGAATACACTTTGTCTTGGAGGAGGCTAAGTAATGCCCTGGGGTTTGCACAAGGATGCACTCTAGACATAGACACAGCACTTGAAGATTTTGATAGGCTGCATTTTTGGGTAGACATTTCAGGGAGACAAAATGCACATAGACCACGCACTAACGAAATACAGCATCCCGCTCTCCATTTCTTTCATAAGTTGATAAGCCTTGTTTTCTTTCCACGAAATGACAACATCAGCGTGAGAGTGGCAGACATGCAACTCATGTACGCTGCTGTGAAAAGAAAAGTTGTCTCCCCTGTAAAGCTGCTAGTAGAGCACTGGCTTTCACTCCCCAACCTAGTTGGAGAAGTGAGCTGCACCTCTCTAATCACACGAATAGCCGATGATTTGGGCATTCTTGGAGATGCCACCATCATCAACATTGACACTCCAAGAGAGTTTATCGGCTATGATTATTTTCGCCAAGGAAGATGGGTCAAAAAGATTCAAGGACAACTGTACTATATTAGCAATAAAGACACAATCCCGTTACCTAACCCGGGGTTGGGTATATATTCTGTGCAGTCTTTCTTGATCAACTTTCAGGCACAACCAGTCCAGCAGCAAGCCCCGCGAACGTCGGCACGAGCCTCATCATCAAACTACGCCGGAGCCGACCTACCCTCTGAAGATGCCGCTTATCAATCATATGAAGGCTTCGTACCACCAAATCCTCACCGTGCATACCAAGGAGGGGGTTTACCATCACAAGGACCCAGTGATCTTGGAGGACAACAATTTGCGAGTGGCAGGTTTCATGCATCATCTTCAAATTTTGTACCTGCCCGTAACTCCTTTTCAGGATTCGATCATCAACACACTGCAACATTCCGCCAAGGTGTCCACGACAACATGAGAATGCAGATGGACACCCAAAACCTCGACACCGACCTGATGTACCAGCAGCAACAATAGATGAACCAGGCGGGACAACAACTAGAAGATATACAAGAAACCACGGATGCAAACGCTGAACTACTGGCGAGAACATTCCGCTAGTGGAGGATGTAAGATCGAGCATCTTGGCGGATTAGACCCCATTAAAAACCACAGCTAGGGAAACCCTGTCAACGTCGACCAATTGGGGCATCACCCCAGCAAACTGTCACACCACTCGGGGAAGGAGTGCCCCCGAGGTAAGTATCATCTACCTACTTATATGTTTTTGCTTAAGGTTTGATTAGTTTTATAAGTCTATAATGTGTTAAAATAATAATAATAAAATAAATAAATATTTTTCCTTGTTTTAAATAAAAAAGAACTAGAGAAGTATGCTTAATGGACCCGATAATAAATGCTCTTCAATGCCTAGACCACCATCTTTAAATCCTCCCAAGACATGGATACAATTGTTTAGATTTTAAAACATGCTTTGAGCTTGAGTTTTGTGGGAGTATATTCTTGATCTAAGTCTAGGTGGTTCATTGATATGATATGATAAAATTGAGCTGCCATTTATCTTGTTCATAGTGACACTAAATTCTGGAGATTTACTTTTAAAATCAGAAATTTGCATGACGAGTCTCCTGTATGACACAAGACTTCGTGTCCTGCTAAAAAAAAGAGAAAAAGAAAAGCCTTGTTGAAAATATGCTAAGTTGTTTCTGTTATATATCTCTCTTTGCTTTCAAGAGACTTGGGCATGACATAAAAAAAGAAGAGAGAAAAGTGAGACGAGAAAGAGGGAGAGAAATGAACAAGTGTTCTACTAGGCGAGAAGGGCCTACCTCCCTAATAAAAAGAGATGAAAAATGGACAAGTGTTCAGGGCGAGTAGGGCCCACATCTCATAAAAAAGAAAAGGAGAGAGAAAAATGGACAAGTGTCCGGGGTGAGTAGGGCCCACCTCTCCAATTGTCATGTAACCCAAGGTTCTCTTAAATTCATTGCTAAAAAGAGAGATATATATCAGGAACAAAAGAAGCAAAGAAAGGGTAAGGATAAAAGTATTAATATATCACACTGCGGTCATATGTCATACAGGAATACTTTGAGTTTTATCCTTGAAAATCTTTTGCAAAACTCCAGAATTATAGTGAAGCTAAGAACTTGAGACATGGTGCTTGACTCAATTGTTCTATCTCTCAACTACTCAAGACCCTAGTATAGATAAAAGCCCCATGTTCTCAAGCAGATATAAGCAGGTTTAAAAGTCTATCTTTTCATCCTACCTTGGAGAAGAATTTATTTTGGTAACAATGAGTCTTGCTAGGGACTAGCAAGAGGTAAGCTTGGGGGAGTTTGTTGATGCTCACTAACTCTTATTTTTATGCATCAACAAAACAAGAAAAAGGACCAAAAAGATAATTCAACAGTAGTATAGGGCTTTGGACTAATGAATTTCACAAGTTTTGGTGAATTGTATAATTTCAGGGACCATTCAGGAAAATACGAAAGGAATCAAGTCTAGAATGCTCCGGAAGACTGCCGAACTTAACGAACATGATCTACAAGAAAATAAGCATCTAGAAGGAACGAGAAGACACCACGCGAAGGCGGGGCCCACTTGGGGCCCACCACAGGCCGACCGACACTGTGGTGGGGCCGACCGGCCTCCCCCTGGCGCCACCTCAGCCCTACTTCCGGAAGGTTCTTCCACCGCCTATGAGGATCAATCTAAACCACATGTTTAGGTCGGTTTGATCCTACGGTGATGGATTACCTCCTTCGGACTATATAAGCAGCCCCCAGACCCCCCTGGCGGAGGAGAGTCATTAAGGAGATCATTATTATCATCATCAGATCAAGACGCCAAGGCAGGAGAAGAAGAGGATGCACAAGAGATAGGATAGCTACTTCATAGTTCTAGATCTAGTTCTTAGATCTAGAACCTAGTTCTAGATAGAAAGTCAGATTCGAGTAGAGTTGAGCTTTGCTCCAGTTCCAGATCTGTAAGTCATCAAGATCCAGTTCTTATATTGTTTCTCAATGACTGTGTGTTATTTCAATATTATATGTGCAATTGCTAAGTTCTTACTTTGTTCTAGTAGTATATTTGATATGGTCATGATTAATGATAAATTCACGCACTTATTCGTAGAGCTCCTAGTATATTACGCACGTATGCTAGGTAGTGGAAAGTATGTAAGCATTGTGCTTAGCTATGATTTACTTGTGGATTCACCTTATGCTCCGGGTCGTGTGGTATATCGTAGGTGTGACAGGCCTATTGAGTCCTTTGCAATCCATCCCCCAAGTGTAAGCCTAGTCGATAATGGTTCTTGGGAGGATCATGTTTCGTTCTTGATCTTCTTGGGTAATATGCGGGGTCCACACATTTATCCATGACTATGCTATATGTTATGATATGCTACAATAGAATAGATGAATAACTAAGTCTTTGTATGCTCCATAGAATTTGTGCCTCTTAACTAAATCCAATTCTAATCTAACTAGGAAGTAGTATGTTCTATACTCCACGTGTGCCTCTACCTGTCTAAGTTATCATTACTTTTTCATTTGGCTTATCCCTGTTAAAGTATGTGCTATACCATCAAAGTCTCATAAAGTAGTCTACTGCCATCCCTAGTCAACCGATACATCCATCATATCTTCCCTGTGGATACGATATTTTAAAACCCATTTCCCCGGGTGAAGTGCTCACCGGTATCCATGCGCTTGCGGATCATTAATTTTCTCTGTAGGCTTAGCAAATACCAACAACCACGAACCCTCTAGTTATCAACCAAGCTGCAGCTCGATTGACCTCACCAAGAAGGCTTACTCTTGCCTGTGAAATCAAAGGACACAAACAAGTGCACGGAGAAGCAACCAAATTATAGAAAGTAATTGATTCAACTCACGAATGGGGTTCCACAACCGAAGAATCGGCGTCCTGTTCTTGACAGAATGGAAACTAAGCAAAACCCAACTTCCTCTGGCGGCTGGAGGGGTATTTATACATAAAAGAACAGCCAAGATGGCATGGGAGGGTGTAAACCCTAAATTAGAATGGGCCCCTAACGGGCTTTACTGGATACAAGGCTATCAGCCTTTGACTGGTAGATCCGGATGTCTCTTTGTAAAATCTGGGCAACTCCGTATGAATCTGAAGGTGTCTTGTGATCCATCTGAAAGTTGACTTCAAGGGCTTTCCATCGAGTACTGATACACCCCAAACAACATCCAGAGTCAAAAGTTATGACCAAAACAATTTGTTGTTGTCTTGTTGTCCGCTCTACTCAAAACATGGTGGGTCACAACGTTTAAGTGGGAGCGCCCCTTCCGCTCTACTCACAATGAAGTGGGACACATTGTTTGAGTGGGAACGGCCCTCATCTCCAAATGGAGAGCTTGTGCACATCTTGGGTTGGTGTGGCTGTTTCTCCCTCTTCTGCACGTTCTGTGTTCCTAAGAGTAATGCATTCATCACCATAGTTAAGTAGCATCCCATCTAGAGTTAAATTTGTATGAGCAGTGAGGAACGACTTTACCTGATAGTTGAGTTGCTGTGCATGGGCTCGAGTCATTGGTCCTTGCGAAGCACAAGGCATGGTTGTATCAATGGAAGGAATGTGCTCATCATCCTCCCCTTCTTGAATTGGAGTCATCCTCGACTCAAGCTCATCCTCTTCTCCCAAGTAAGGTTTCAAATCTGAAATGTTAAAGGTGGGGCTAACCCGAAACTCAGGAGGCAACTCAAGCTTATATGCATTGTCATTTATTTTCTCAATTATCTAGAAAGGACCATCAGCCCTAGGCATCAACTTAGACTTTCGCAAATCTGGAAATATATCCTTTCTTAGGTGCAACCAAACTAAATCTCCTTGTTGAAACTTAATCTCATGTTTTCCTTTACTACCAGTGATTCTATACTTTTCAGTCATCTTCTCAAAGTTGTGCTTAGTTGGTTCATGCATTTGTAAAATAAAATCAGCACATTTCTTTGCATCACAATGAATCCTATCACTAGTAGGTAAAGGCAATATATAAATTGGAGCAAGGGGGTTGAAACCATACACTACTGAAAAGGACTTACCTTGGTTGTGGTATGTATTGCCCGATTGTATGCAAACTCCACGTGAGGTAAACATTCTTCCCATACCTTCAAGTTTTTCTTCAAAACAGTCCTCAACATGGTACCCAAGGTGTGGTTCACTACATCTGTTTGTCCATCGGTTTGTGGGTGGCATGTTGTAGAGAACAACAGTTTGGTTCCCAACTTGTTCCATAGTGTGTGCCAAAAGTGACTCAAGAATTTAGCATCACGATCTGAAACAATAGTAGAAGGCATACCATGCAAATGAACAATCTCTTTGAAGAAGAGGTTAGCAATATGAATAGCATCATCACTATTATGACATGGTATGAAGTGTGCCATCTTTGAAAAACGATCCACCACAACAAAGATGTTATCCCTCCCCCTCTTAGTCCGAGGCAATCCCAAAACAATGTCCATCGAGATATCCGTCCAAGGAATAGAAGGAACAGGAAGAGGCATGTATAAGCCATGTAGATTCAAGCGAGACTTAGCTTTTTGGCAGGTGGTGCAGCATGCCACGAAGCGCTCAACTTTTCTTCTCATCTTTGACCAAAAGAAATGTGAGGCCAAAATATCCTCTGTCTTCTTAGCACCGAAGTGCCCCATCAGTCCTCCTCCATGCGCTTCCTTCAATAACAAGAGACGAACAGAACCAACTGGAATGCATAGGCGGTTAGCTCTAAACAGTAGCCCATTATTGATCACAAACTTGTTCCATGTACGTCCCTCTCTACAATTCAGCAACACATCTTTAAACTCAGGATTAAGCGCATATTGTTCTTTAATAGATTCAAGTCCAAAAATGCGACAATCAAGTTGGTACAGCAAGGTATATCGCCTAGACAAAGCATCTGCAATCACGTTATCCTTTCCTTTCTTGTGTTTGATAACATAAGGAAATGATTCAATCAGCTCTACCCACTTAGCATGTCGACGGTTCAGATTATTTTGAGAGTGAATATACTTGAGTGATTCATGATCGGAATGGATAACAAACTCCTTAGGCCACAAATAATGTCGCCATGTCTCTAAAGAACGTACAAGACCATACAATTCCTTGTCATATGTGGAGTAGTTTAGAATAAGACCATGCAAGTTTTCACTAAAGTATGCAACGGGTTTACCATCTTGCAATAGAATAGCCCCAATGCGAACTCCACTAGCATCACATTCAAGTTCAAAGGTCTTACCAAAGTTTGGAAGTGGCATCAATGGTGCATGTGTCAGCTTGTCCTTCAAAGCATCAAAGGATTCCTTATGTGCCTGTCCCCAATGGAACACCACCCCTTTCTTTGTCAACTCATGCAAGGGGGCTGCAATGGTGCTAAAATCCTTGACAAAGCGGCGATAGAAACCTGCAAGACTAAGAAAACTCCTCACCTGTGTGATGGTTTGGGGAACCGGCCAGCTCTTTATAGCTTCAATCTTCATCTCATCCACCTCAATTCCCTGTGGAGTAACAACATAGCCAAGAAAAGAGACTCGATCTGTGCAAAAGATGCACTTCTCAAGGTTACTAAACAAATGTGATTCACATAAAGCATCAAAAACTGCATGCAAGTGATCCATGTGTTCATCCAAAGACTTGCTATTGATCAGGATATCATCAAAGTAAACTACCACAAATCGTCTAATAAACGCCCTCAAAACCTCATTCATCAAGCGCATGAAGGTGCTAAGTGCATTAGTCAAACCAAAAGGCATTACTAACCACTTATACAATCCAAATTTGGTTTTAAAACCTATTTTCCATTCATCTCCAAGTTTCATTCTAATTTGGTTGTAGCCACTTCGAAAGTCAATCTTTGTGAAAACTATGGAACCACACAACTCATCAAGCATATCATCAAGCCTAGGAATAGGATGACGGTATCGAATGGTAATATTATTGATGGCTCTACAATTAACACACATACACCAAGTACCATCTTTCTTAGGAACCAAAAGCACAGGGATAGCACAAGGACTAAGGCTCTCACGTACATACCCACAGTCCAAAAGCTCTTGTACTTGCCACTGAATTTCCTTACTCTCCTTGGGGTTGGTTCGGTAGGCTGCTCGGTTGGGCAAGGTTGCCCCCGGAATCAAGTTGATTTGATGCTCCATGCCTCTCATGGGTGGCAGCCCCGGTGGTATCTCAGCTGGAAAAACATCTGCGTACTCCTGCAAAATGTTAGTGACAGTAGGAGGTATCGAGCTAGCAATATCATCAAGAGAAAACAAAGCTCGTTTGCAAAGTAAGGCATAGCAGATTTCTTCTTCAGAAATTTCAGCAAGGTCGCATTTTGTTGCGAGCATAACCCCACCCTTTTTTAATGCCCTCAGCCTTAGAATTAGGTGCAGGTTTACCCTTTTTAGGAGGGAAAACAAATTTTGCTAGTTGCTGATTTTTAGATTGTATGTCATTCAAACTTGCAGCTCGTTCTTTCTCAGCTTGGACAATTTAAGCAAGGGTTAAAGGTAGCAAAGTATATTTCTTTCCTTTATGCTCAAAGGTGTATTTATTACTTTTACCATGGTGTGTAGCATCAGTATCATATTCCCAAGGTCTACCCAACAAAAGAGAACATGCTTGCATAGGAACTACATCGCAATCAACCGAATTGGAACAAGAACCAATTGAAAAAGATACCCTACAAGTTTGTGTTACCTTGGCCTTTCCTGAGTCATTTAGCCACTGAATATGGTATGGATGTTGGTGTGGCCGTGTGGTCAAGCCATGCTTCTTGACCAACTTTGAACTTACCAAATTGTTGCAGCTGCCTCCATCAATGATGACTCGCACACGTCGATTATTGACGACGAAGAAAATCTGAAATAGATTATGGCGTTCTAGCTGTGCGAGTTGTTGGACTTGTGTGTTGAGCACCTGCTGAACAATAGAACTCCTATATGTCATTATATCCTCTCCACCAAGGATCTCTTCTTCACCATCATTTTCTTTCTCTTCTTCATCTTCGATGTCGGAGGTGCTGATGTAGCCATCCTCTATAGCAATGTATGCTCTCTTGCTTGGGCAGTCCTTCTGCACATGGCCAATCCCATGGCAGCGATGACACTGAATGCCAGAGGTGTTCCCCATTGATGCAATAGATGTGGCACTTTTTGCGGGCACATGGCCAATCCCATGGCAGCGATGACACTGAATGCCAGAGGTGTTCCCCGTTGATGCAACAGATGAGGCACTCTTTGCGGGCACCTGAGAAGGATTTTTACCAAAGTTTGAGGGTGCAGGGGGTGCAGCAACTCCTGAAGCTGTTGGCCGCTTGTGCGTTGGTAGTGGCACCCGAAACGTTGACGGCTTGTTCAGCCCCGTCGATGGTGTGGTACGTGGCGTGTATGTGATTTTGGACTTACCCTTGCTTTGCTCCTCTCGTCCCTGCAATTCCTTCTCTGCAAGCATATCAATCTGAAACAACTGGTTGATAGTGTTAAATTCCTTATAATCAACAATGTCCTGAATCTCACGCCTTAGACCCGAATAAAAAATGACAAATAGAATCCTCGGGTCCCTCTACACCACCACAAAGCATCAAACCCTTTTGGAGCTCCCCATAGTAATCTTGGACAGATTTCTCTCCTTGCTCTAAGCGCATCAATTTCTTACACAAGTCTCTATGGTAGGAAGGAGGAACAAAGTGATCACGCATAGCTACCTTAAGTTGTTCCCATGTGGTTGGTAAAGCATTCTCTAAAGCTAACCACTCCACCAAATGATTGCAAATTCCTTATACTCAATAGAGGCTTGTCTAACTCTGTGTCTTTCAGGAACAAGGTGGGCACTAAATTTTTGTTCTACTGCCATCTCCCAATCAAGATACCCCTCAGCATCATAATTACTCAAAAATGATGGAATTGTAAACTTGACCTTAGCATAAGGGTCATCAGAAGTATGATGGGTATTACCTTGATTTTGAGGACCTCCGATACCTCTCCTGTTGTCTCGTAACGACGTCGTAGCCTCGCTGCTCGGGTGGCTGCAACATCTATGTTCCCATTCTCATCAAGAATAGTATCTTCATCAATGTTGTGTGCTCCCATGTCTTCTTCATTTGGTAGATGGTTTTCTAACTCCATAACCTTTTCGGTTAGAGTAGAAATCCGCCTATCCAATCTCTCCATGCTGCTACCAAGCTTGAGATCAATGAGTGCATCAGTGACGGCCTTTTTTATGGCATCATTCATTCCTTTCTGGGCATCTTCTACAGCAGCCCGCAACTGATCCCTACTAACACACTCATTGAAATCTTTAGGTGAGTTTTCATGTTCATTCCCTGCCATTACGACACCCAAAACAATAGCAAGTAGTTAAGGTTATCCCTAATAAATGACTACAATTTGCAGTGGACCAGTGGTGCCTCTCAATCATGGAAAATGGCAGCTCCTACACAAGGTCTTGCAAATGTTCTTACCCTTCACAAAACAAGAATTGGTGCAATTGGCAGCTGGTTTGTGATACCTGTGAGGAAGTGGCACCAAGATTGCAAGGGTCCTCTGTCTGTACCGATCTGAAGAAATATGTGGAGCTTGGGAAGGCACAAATATAAATATGTATGTGGTACAAATGTTAGCAACAGATAGCAATGCTGAATTATAGTCCAAAGTACTTGTTCTTGTTGCTGGCCTATACGTGTTCCTAACACCAATTGTGATAAGCAAGTGGGAGAAGCAAGTGTGGAAGGAAACGAGTATGGTAGGGAGCAACAAACTTGAATAGGACAACGAGCACCACAAAACAGAGCGGCTGAAAGTTCTTATGTGCTCCTTTTTTCTCTTCTTCTTTTTTTTGTTTCACTTTTTTTTTGCTTTTGCTCTTTATCAGTAAGGAACACACAAGAACGAAACCACAAGATTTGTCTCAAAAGTATAAAATATGTGGGCTATGCAAAAATCAGGATTGTGCTATGACAAGCATACCCAAACTTGTGGGTCCTGAAACTCAATTTTCCTGGTAAAATTTAACAAAATTAATTTCTACAAACCTAGCCTGGCTAGGATGAAATAGATCTCAAATTTTCTGGCATTTTCCATAGATATAAAATTTGCCCAGTTTCGAGTTCGGGTGCAAAAGTTATGCCTGTCTGAAGATGAACAGCCCAAATCAAGATTTGTTTTTGCTTACAGAAGATACAAATGATGGAAATCTGAGATGGCAGCGGTGGGGAAAAATAACACAAGGGAGACAAGGTGAAGATCTAAACCAGCAACAAGACCTCGACCTGGACACAAACTCAACACTACGAACTCTGAAACAAACAAAAGCAGAGGCTATGGCACGGAAGGTTCTAGGAAGGGAAAAACGAGTATGGCTGTGGACTGTAGGATGTAAATAAACACTCAAACTAAGGGGTAAATGATGCGAACCTAATGGTATACCTTTGCTCCGATTACCACATGATAGGACATGGGTTCCCGATCTTCCGAAAGGTTCTGATAACTATCGATCTGGGCGGATTCGAGACAAACCGATCCGGTTTCAAATCCAAAGAAATAAACCCTCCAATCTTAGCACCACGAACCCTCTGGTTATCAACCAAGCTGCAACTTGATTTACCTCGCCAAGAAGGCTTACTCTTGCCTGTAAAATCGAAGAACACAAGCAAGTGCACGGAGAAGTAACCAAATTACATAAAGTAATTGATTCAACTCACGAATGGGGTTCCACAACCGAAGAATTGGTGTCCTGTTCTTAACAGAATGGAAACTAAGCAAAACCCAACTTCCTCTGGCGGCTGGAGGGATATTTATACATAAAAGAACAGCCAAGATGGCGTGGGAGGGTGTAAACCCTAAATTAGAATGGCCCCCTAATGGGCTTTACTAGATACAAGGCTATCAGCCTTTGACTGATAGATCGGGACATCTCTTTGTAAAATCTAGGCGACTCAATCTGAATCTGAAGGTGCCTTCTGATCCATCTGAAAGTTAACTTCAAGAGCTTTCCATCAAGTACTCATGCACCCCAAACAACATCCGGAGTCAAAAGTTATGACCAAAACAATTTGTTGTTGTCTTCGTGGCCGCTCTACTCAAAACATGGTGGGTCACAACGTTTGAGTGGGAGCGCCCCTCCCGCTCTACTCATAATGAAGTGGGTCACATCATTTGAGGGGGAACGGCCCTCATCTCCAAGCGGAGAGCTTGTGCACATCCTGGGTTGGTGTGGCTGTTTCCCCCTCTTCTGCACATTCCATGTTCCTAAGAATAATGCATTCATCACCATAATTAAGTAGCATCCCATCCAGAGATAAATTTGTATGAGCAGCGAGGAATGACTTTACCTGATAGTTGAGTTGCCGTGCACGGGCTCGAGTCATTGGTCCTTGCGAAGCACAAGGCGTGGTTGTATCAATAGAAGGGATGTCCTCATCAAGACGTGACAGGTTCTTTGGTGGTAGGCTTGAGAGGGCTCTGCCTAGAGGTTTTGATAGGATGGTTTTTGCTAATCCTTCTTTTGAGAAAAAGGCTCAATACTGGTTTGACTCTTTCTATACTAATCCCAGTGTTGAGTCGCTTGCTCATTCTCGTCCTCGTTTTTAATTTTGCAGGTAGGAGGCCTGGAGAACTTTTGGTTGATTGACTCTGGTTGTTCGTGTCACAAGACCAGAGATCGTGGGTGGTTCTCCAGCCTCACCTCAGTGAGTACGAGGGAGTACATCACCTTCGGGGATAATGGAAGAGGACAAGTGCTTGCTGAATGTATGGTTGTGAAGGTGAGTAGCAAGGTGATCGTAAAGAGTGTGGCTTTGGTCAAGTCACTTTGTTTTAACCTGTTGTCAGTATCCCAGTTGCTTGACAAGGGTTTTGAGGTTCGTTTTAAGTTGGGTGCTTCTCATGTGCTTGATTCTTGAGGTGATCTTTTCTGTACGATCGTCCTCGAGGGTCAAATCTTTCATGCCAATTTTTCCCAGTGTATTAGTCCTCCTCGATGATTTATTGCTGGCATTACGGCTAAGCTTTGGAAGTGGCATCAGAGGCTAGGACACTTGAGCTTTGAGTTGCTTTCCCGCTTGAGTGGCCTAGACCTTGTCCGAGGTTTGCCAAAATTGAAGTTCGAGAAAGATTTGGTTTATGCTCCGTGTCGACATAGAAAGATGGTTGCCGCTTCTCATGCACCCATGTTGGCGTTTCTTAATGTCACCACTAATGGCACGTTTAGCGTGAGCGTGTAAGGAACACCCGGGTACACCGACGAGTGCGAACGAATCCGCAAGCACACGGATACACCGTTGTAGCACTTCCCTGAGGAAGGGGAGTATTCCAAAGGTTATCGTATACAAGGAACGATGTGCACTACCTTCCATTCTAGTATAGATGGTCCAAGGACACCAAACTTCGGCTGAGATAGGTAGGAGCTGAGAAGCATTTTCTAGGGGGACTTAACTCTCGAGATGGATCCGACCTGCCATTAGTCCTCTCCGTGGGGTGGCGACACACCCTAGCTTTTAAAGGTCTAGGTGTATCCCGGCTTGGGGGCCCTACTCGGTACATGGGCGCGGAGGATTTCTAAGGGTCCAACAGACTGTCACCGCTGCGGCCTACCTCCATCGTTACGCGAATGCACGTGGTATCCGTAGGATAACCAGAGTCCAGACACCACGTCTACACTACCGATTACTACTATAGCGCGATTACATCAGTCGACCCGCTAATTACACTCTTACTCAGCTAAACATGCAAACAGATACTTGAACTAATGCACTAGCTCTAAAAGATCGAAGCTCTGTGTCAGGAAGAACACAAGCCTCTAAACTATGAACGAGCCAAGAACACAAGAACATATCATTCAAGGACGAAGTCCACTATAGTCTAAATAAGAAATGCTGAAATACTCACTTTGGTCTAAATGAAGAACAAACATCCACGAGGACATCAACTCACTCCTCACCCCTACTCTACCTAGCACTCTAACACACACACACACACTACATCTTGGGAGGTGAGAACTCACCTCTCCAAGTGGAGAATGAGAGGAGAGGGAGCTTGGGATGTGTTCCAAAAGGGAGCCCCTCCCCTCCTATTTATAGAGAAGGGGTGGCTTGTCAAGAGCACCAAATGTCACCACTTTGTGCAGCTACCTTGGGCGCATCTAATGGTGTAGTGACACGTGGCAGCAAGAACCGAGCGAAAACTGAAGAATCCCATGCAGAACCAGAGCATCCGAGGGTGTCTGGGTGCTGAACTGGTTGGAAAAAGGGGAAAACCGGGGTGAACCGGCGGACCAGCCGAGCAGACCGCAAGGCGACCCGCGCGACACACTCTACCGCCTTCCCCCAGCTCCAATCTCCACACGACGCATGGCCGGCCGGGCTTCTTACGCTGCATGGCGCTCGCGCGCACTGCGGCCGGCTATCCGTGTGAGTGGCCGCGAGCCAATCGGGGGCTGCCACATCGCCCGCTAAACCATCTCTCGCGCCCGAGTCATCGACTGGTGCGCAGCTCGTGTGCCAATTAGTGGCCGACATGTGCCCGGGCGGACCCTGCGCTCACGTGCGCCCGCGCTCCGCACCTGGGTGTTGACCTGGCCGGATGCTGCGGCGGCTCTGTTGCGTGGGCCCCGAGCCTACATGCGCTGGTCACTGAGCGCCCGCCTCGTGGCATGCATGCGCACGTGTGTTGGCGGCCGTGGGTCCTATGCTGACGTCATCATCCCCTTGTAATTTTGTTTATTTAATATCTTCTTCATACGAACTCCGATGTAGGCAAATAATATATCCATTTTGATCGTCTCGACGAGCCCGTCGCAATGGTGTAGTCCAAAATGGCATTTGAGGTTGTTTATGATGACGTCCTATATAAGCCATTGTATCACTTGCTTTCAATTGTATCATTTATCACGCATTTCGGTGCATCCTGCTACAAAAGCTAGAAACACCAACACTTGTGGAAATCATTAGTATCAAGCCCTATTCTAGTGTTGATGATCACTTTCTATTTATTTTATGTAGGAATTGATGGCGTAAAAGTAGCACTTAACAACCGTCAACAACACCCCCACACTTGACCTTTGCTTGTCCCTAGTGAAGGGAGTCAGATCAAGGTGAGACATGATATCCAAAGGTATGAAGTGAGCATAAGAGATATTCCAAACCATACCTTGTACCTGTGAACTTTGTGAAGTGTCTATCATGCTATCTTGGGTAGTTGAGGAATGGAATAGTCATGAATCAAATCATTCATGCTCATCATGTAAAGAAACTTGGGGTTTTGCAATAAATTTTCAAGACAAACCTTGCTTAGCTCCTAATTTGATTCTCTCGGATCGCTCAATGTGTATATGCCCTCACCAAGGCATTGGATTGCCTTTATTCATCCAACTTCTAATAATGGCTATATGTGGAGCTCAAGGTATGGTATGAATGGTAAGGCATACTTGCATCACATATATTACAAAGTCAAAAACTAGATCCACAGAGGAAATCAAATCACACAATTAGATCAAGATGTGCACGTGTATGGATATGGTGAGTATGGTAAGGTGGATACTAAACCCGGAATGGGTGCTAGATATTACCATACATATATGGTGATAGATGTTGGTTGATGGTAAGGTGGACACTAGCCCCGGAATGGATATTACCATACTAGTTATTACCATCTAAATTATTGGACTCCTTTTTGCATGAATCTCCCTCTTGTATAAAAATCCTTTGAGAACATGGCTATCTCTCTTTTTTTTTGTGTGTGGACCTTCATGTGTCCAACTTTTTCTCAATACTTGGATCTTCATGTGTCCATATTTTTTTCAATATCTGGACCTTCATGTGTCCATATATATTTTTTTTTGATAGCCATGTCTCTTGTGTAATAAAAACTAGGAAGGAGAGATAAACACATATGGAGCTTTATTTTTTGGAATAGATGAATGATACAATGCTAACTTCCAGTGTAGAAGCATAGCAAGGGGAAAGAGGTGGTGTGCACATGAATCTTGATCATGAGAGTAATGAACAGAATTCTCACAAGGGTCACAGAATTTGCCAAAGCTCAATGCAATAACAAGCAGCATATGAGTATAAGGTTTTCAACTATGAACATTATATGGCTTTGGTAGGACCGTGACATATCAAAGAGGAGCTTTGCAAAGCATTTTCAAGTTTTCAAATAAAATTCCCAAGCACTCAAACATTCAGAGCGAAGATCATATCATCAAATCATATCACAAACGCCAACTACTTAGATAAGCATGAGTTCCCTAATGATATTCGTTCACAAGCATCAAGATGATAGGTAAGGAATAAGAGATATGCAAGCCAACCACAGGAATCATGTAGAGCAAGCAGAGCATGAATCACTGAATTTGATTTCAAAGGATAGGAATTGGAATTCATTCAAACTCACGGATAAAGGAGAGTGAGATAGATGGTGCACATACCATCGCTTCTGAAGGATAAGAGATCAAGGAAGACCAGTGGTGATTCGGCTAACCATAAGGCAGCCGGCTCACTCTAGTTTACCTTGCTCTTGTCATGAAGGCATAGTCGATGTTGTGCAACCCTTGTGTGGGAGTTCTCTAGTGGAAATGTCGATGATGAGCTTGAGAGAACTCCCCTACAATGGTGGTTGAACTTGGTGCTGTTCTTTAGATAACAAATGGAAACAAAAGATGGACTCTACTGGTTCGAGAACTATAGAGCCTTTATTAAAATTCAAATATTTTTGTGTTTTTTTATTGTCACCATGTCATTTGCTCAAATAGGGTTAGATCAAGATTACACTTCATAAACAAAGGGGAATGTACCACCTTTGTATGTTGTGCAACATGAATCTGACACCTCAACTTACCTTCCCATTTGAATTTAGCTCAATAACTTACCCATTCAAATTTGATAATATTTTGCAGGGGTTAGTCAGCATATATGCAACCAAGATCTATGAAAATATACTCTGAGGTTCATCAGTCAAAAGTCGACACCATGTCTTGTTTTGACTGAAGAAGACAGTTTTAACCTAAGCACCATGCTTAATCTAAAACAGCCTATGAATGCACGATGCAGCATTCATTGAAACCAAAGCTTATGAACATAAATGAAGGAAGCATGAAGCATGATCAAGCTATTACCAAAAGGTACATAAGCATGAGCATAAGACGGTGAACCTCGGGCAACCTCTCGGAAGGGCTTTGTTTAAAGTCAAAAGCAGGACTTACCTAGTTAGTGGGCAAGATGCAAGAGCTTACATCATCTTCACATCAAGATAAGATTTGGTAGGGGGGAACTTTACTCAGGATGCTCACATGCCTTCCCCACACTTGAAGTTTGCATTGCTAGGCAACAAAACTCAAGTGTGTGGTGATCAAGCTTCCTTTTGTAAATGTTCCCTCACCAAAGCTTATCTAGGTGTTGCAGCTGATGTAGCTCACATGTTCATAGGCATCACTTGTTCATCTTTCTTCTCAATCTCCACCTGAAAGGTTAGCGACCAAAAATACCCGAAGGACAACTTATCGTTAAAACATGCTCTTGCTTTTATTCGAAAAGGGAAATAAAACCTATGCTAGTCCAGGATATGTCTTTGTAGTGCTTTGTTTATTATGGTCATAAGCTTGACCATGGGAGATTTCTCTTGCAGCCATCATTGGTGGTGTCCTTCCTATCTCTCCACCAATTATCAATGTATCAATGAAGCTTCAGCTGCCAGGTTAGTGCAATATATGCAAACACGAGTCCAAAAGGTAACAAAGCTAGAAGCAGACATGATCATTCCAGGGAGGCTGAGACAGCTCCTGGGGTGATCACGGGACTCGAGAGGCTATAGCACTAAGATGGTGGACCTCGGAGATGGAAGGTTGAGCACTGAGGCTAGTGCTCTCACAACAGGAACTGATCTCCGATAGAACTAGGCTCAGAAAAACACTCAGCCTCCAAAATAGGATAGAGTAAGAACTCCAATGGCCGATGTACATTCAGGAGCTAGAGTTCGCATGAAGGGCGAGGTTTAGCTCATCCTTCCTTAGGTAGATGGCTCGATGTTCTCATCAAAGAGATGACATCCCGAAGTCTAGCCTAAGCTTCCAATGGGAGGTTATGGATAAACGGGAAAGATCAGCTCCCATTGGGCATCGATCAAGTCAAGCATAAGATAAGAAGTAACGCTTCTCTTGACTGATCGGCATCGATCGATGGGCTTTGCACGATAAGTGAATGCACTCAATTAGATCGGTAAGCGATCATGCTCCTTTGGTCAGATAGATGAATCCTCATGGATTATAAAGTAGAGACCGATGCCTCATGCCCATACGTAACTTTAGTGCAAGGCACTTCAGCTCAAACCGAGACGTAGGAACATTATAGGCCTATCATACTCTCCTTAGGAGGTCATAACCAGGACCGAACAAGTCATCCTGGCCAGTAATGATTTGTTCTTTCCTAATTACTCTTTCCATCCTTCCACGAGACAAGGTCTTGGAGAGAAGGTCTGAGAAGAGGCATGAGAGGGGAACCCAAGGGTAGGCTCTGTGCTAAGCAATCTTTCCCTTAGATTCCTGCTATTCAGGAATGGTATCTTCAGCCAGAGCTTAAAGCCTTGAGCTCGATTGATGATGGATCTAGGTGGCTCAACATTTTCTCTGATGGGCACCTCATTGACCAGGATGCAAGGGGAGCTGAAATCCTAGAGGTTTTCCACGATCTCTTTTCCCTCAATAGCATCCAAGTGCACAAAGGAGCTTCCAGAGAGAGCATTAAGCCGCACATCATCGTGTTTCCGTAACTCATACCAGAAGTGCTAAAGCAACATCCAATCGGGAACGTGGAGGACTAGGCAATCTTCCGTCGAGGAGGCGAAGCAATTCCATGCCATTCCTAGAGATTCCTCCTCACCTTGCTTGAGACAGAGAATCCTTATCCTTAATGAGGTGACATGTCGTATCGGGAAGAATCGGGTGCAGAAAGCTGCTCTCAAACTTTCCCAAGTGAGGTAGTCTCTACCAAAATAATGGTGCCAAGCCCGTGCTTTCCCAGAGAGGGATAGCGGGATAAATTGCCTTTTCCGAGCATCTGGTGATCCTCCGATTTTACTTAGAGTTTCAATCAGATGCTCGTAGTCTCTCACATGATCGAACGGGTTCTCATGAATTGATCCTGAGAAAGAAAGATCTTGAATTAGCTTCATGAGAGAGGGGCGAATCCGACAGCCAGATGAAAAAATGGGTTCTGACAAGGATGGCTCTGAGGGTTCACTCCTCAATGGTGGAAGGTGTTTACAAGGATAACCTTCCATGGATAACGGGGGTAGAGGTCGAAGTAAAGAAAACAAAAAAGATATCTCAAAGGGTAACTAGGGTAAAGGTAGAGGAAAATGAAAAAAAATAAATACGAGGACCACTAGGTTCGAAGATAGATACAACAACAGTTCCCCGGCAACAGCGTCAGAATGCTTGTTGGCGTTTCTTAATGTCACCACTAATGGCGCGTTTAGCGTGAGCATGAAAGGAACACCCGGGTACATTGACGAGTGTTAACGAATCTGCAAGCGCACAGATACACCATTGTAGCACTTCCCTGAGGAAGAGAAGTATTCCAAGGTTCATCGCATCCAAGGAATGATGTACACTATCTTCTATTCTAGTATAGACGGTCCAATGACACCAAACTCCAGTTGGGATAGGTAGGAGCTGAGAAGCACTTTCTAGGGGGACTTAACTCTCGAGATGGATCCGACCTGCCATTAGTCCTTTTCGTGGGGCTCCGATACACCCTATCTTTGAAACGTCTAGGTGTATCCCGGCCTGGGGGCCCTACTCGGTACACAGGCACAGAGGATTTCAAAGGGTCCAATAGGCTATCACCACTGCGGCCTACCTTTATCATTATGCGAATGCACATGGTATCCGTAGGATAACCAGAGTCCAGACACCACATCTACACTGCCGATTACTACTATAGCGCGGTTAAGTCTGTCGACCCGCTAACTACACTATAGCGTCCCGTCTAAATACGGAACTACGAACTTGGAAAGGAACGGGTTCAGGGCATGTTCGTCATCGAGTTACAGAGCAACAGAAAGGTTTGGATGCGAACAAAATACAACACTCTTACTCAGCTAAACAGGATCTAAACATGCAAACAGATACTTGAACTAATGCACTAGCTCTAAAGGATCGAAGCTCTGTGTCACGAAGAACACAAGTCTCTAAACTACGAATGACCCAAGAACACAAGAACATTTCATTCATGCATGAAGTCCACTATAGTCTAAATAAGAAATGCTGAAATACTCGCTTTTGTCTAAATGAAGAACAAGCATCCACGAGAACATCAACTCACTCCTCACCCGTACTCTATATAGCACTCTAACACACAAACTACATCTTGGGAGGTGAGAACTCACCTCTCCAAGAGGAGAATGAGAGGAGAGGGAGCTTGGGATGTGTTCCAAAAGGGAGACCCTCCCCTCCTATTTATAGAGGAGGGGGTGGCTTGTCAAGAGCACCAAATGTCACCACTTTGTGCAGCTGCCTTGGGCGCATCCAATAGTGTAGTGATACGTGGCAGCAAGAACCGGGTGAAAATTGAAGAATCCTATGCTGAACCGGAGCATCCGAGGGTGTTTGGGCGCTGAACCCGTGGGAAAAAGGGGAAAACCAGGGTGAACTGGCAGGCCAGCCGAGCGAACCGCAGGCGACCCGCACGACTCGCGACACCGCCTTCCCCCGCTCCAATCTTCGCACGACGCGTGGCCGGCCGGGCTCCTTCCGCTGCACGGCGCTCACGCGCGCTGCGGCCGGTGACCTGCTTGAGTGGCCGCGAGCTAATCGGGGGCTGCCATGTCGCCCGCAAAATCATCTCCCACCCCCGCGTCATTGATCCGGTGCGGAGCCCCTGCGCCAATTAGTGGCCGACACGTGGCCGGGCGGACCCTGCGCTCATGTGCGCCCGCGCTCCGCGCCTAGGCGTTGATCCGGCCGGACGCTGCGGCGGCGCTGCTGCGTGGGCCCTTGGCCCACGTGTGCTGGCCACCGTGGGCCCGCCATGTGGCATGCATGCACACGTGTGTTGGCGGCCGTGGGTCTTATGCTGACGTCATCATCCCCTTGTTATTTTGTTTATTTCATATCTTCTTCATACGAACTCCGATGTAGGCAAATAATATATTCATTTCGATCATCACGATGAGCCTGTCGCAATGGTGCAGTCGAAATTGGCATTTGAGGTTGTTTATGATGATGTACCATTTAGCACGCATTTTAGTGCATCCTACAACAAAAGCTAGAAACACCAACACTTGTGGGAATCATTTTCCATTTATTTTATGCAGGAATTGACGGCATAAAAGTAGCACTTAACAGCTGTTGGTGTTTCTTACCGTCACCACTAGTTGTACACCTAGAGGGAGTGTATAAGAGCAACCGGGTATACCGATGGGTATGAATGAATCCGCAAGCGCACGGAAATACTGTTGTAGCACTTCACCACGGAAGGAGAGTATTCCAAGAGTATCGAATCCAAGGAACGATGTGCACTATCTTATACTCTAGTATGAACGGTCCAAGGATACCAAGCTCAGCTATGGTAGGGGAGAAGGTGAAGGGCTTCCTAAAAGTATCAATGATTGGTGCTATTGACTTGTCAGAACTAGGATAAGGGAAAAGTATTGGGTACATGCAGTTTCAGTATCGATAGCTTATCCCGGTATCAGCTCTGTTTCCTTTCCTCCGGAATTGTACTGGCGACTATAATAGAATAGAATATAATAAGTAGTTACAAGATGGAATGCCTTCTCTTGAACTAGAATGCAAAAAGCATAGGACGAAAAAGTTGCTTGAAGGTTAACTTGTGGTTTGCCCGCTTGGCAATGGACGTCTCGATGTAAGGCTGCAGCTTAATACAATAGTAGTTGTCTAAGAACTCCACACGGGCCATTAAAGCTTCTCGAGATAACCACCATGGAACGGACATGTTACCCCTTTCTCTTGGCTTTTCCTGTTGTAATTCTTACGCTCATACTTAATTTAAGAAATCCTATTCTAGATTGATACGAAAACCAACCCAATTACTTATCTTGTGTTCGAGTTACGACTCGACTTCGGCTCAAGGCCACGGGGGGCGTGTGATAAAGAACAGAACCACCATGGCTTATCGAAAGAATGGAGCAGCACATTTCCCCTAAGTCTATAGAAGCTCCACTCGTGCCAAAGTACCACTGCAGCATTTCCCCAAAGGAGTATTCCAAAGGGTATCGAATCCAAGGAAGGCATTCGCGGAATGACAAGATCAACTATATTGCAATGAGTATAGATCATAGACGGAAATAAATCAGACACTCAAGTGCAGGGGTAAAATATGATAATGGGGGTAGTGTGATCGCACACACACTCACTCTCTCTCTAAAGGGTCCTAGGCATAGGAGGCGACATACGAGTTAGTTCTAGGTTCTTATGTACTATACACATAAAGCTGGTAGGAACGAGTTAGATACACTAGCGTTGAAGAACATTGACTTAAGCACTCAGGTACCACGGGGAGATAACCTCCCGTGTTGCTTCCGCACAACTCCGGTTGAAATATTTTAGACTCCTACAGCTTATCCGAACGTGGGGGATTTCAGAGGGACCAACGGCTGTCACTATCGCGGCCTATCCCAAGACAAACCGTGGGATAAACTCATAAGTAAGGTAGCTATGCAACCCAAGCACCATGCTTACATTGTTAGCCGGACTTGACCGGCCCGGGCTATTGTGACCCAGGTCAAGCCACCAGATAAACCAGCCAATTACACCGAGTACCGTAGCTTAAGCACAGACTTCATACAACGCAGTCATGTCATCTAACTAGATCAAACCAGGTTAGGTATACAAACGTATTTGTGTTTTCCTATGTTTGTTCAACTGGATCAAAGGGTCGTGTTCGCGAAGAACACGAGCCTCTAAGTTATGAACAAACACCGAAAACATTTGAAAGTCAACCGTCAAGTGGATCGAAAAGCCTTGTTCATCAAGAACAGGAGCCTCTAAATGATGAACAGGTGAAGAACACAAGAAAAAATCACACATGTATACTAACACGACTTTATATGAAATAGCTGAATAACTGAACTAGATCAAAGTCATACAAATGAAATAAGATACAAGAGAACTCATACCTATATCCCAAAGTAGACTTGGAACCTGAATTAGAACTACTCTAGCCTACCTCCTAGCCTTGAGACTAAAAGTGAGAGAGGTGTTGCAAGTGTGGATGGTTCATAAGTGAGCCCCTCTCCTTCTATTTATAGGCCCGTGCACCGGCGAGGAATGGCTGCAAACACCCCTGGAATGGCGCCTAGGACCAATAGGGAAGCACCACGTGGAAGCACAGGAGAAGCCTAGCCATGGTCGGTTCGGCCGACCTGTGGGGTCGGCCGACCCCCTGGTGGGCCCCCCTGGCTCGTGCTTTCTCCTGGTGGCTGTCCTGTGGGTCCTTAGGTCGGTTCCCGGTGTCCACCCTGTTTTGGCACGGTTTGCATGCCTTTGTGGGCCCATGGATCCATGTGATGTCCACGTGTCACACTCTGATTCGTCGGGGGTTGCTTCACTTGGATTGCTTGCATGGCATGCATGCATGGCTCCCTAGTTGGCAGGTGTGCATGCATGGCATCCTTGTTGGCAGCCCACCTAGGATGAGGTGATGTGGCATGGACCATAGAAGGAGAGTTTGTCACTCTTTTCCTGCTTATTTTCCTGCAATCAAATAATCTCTAAGGACAAGTGGAACTACATTATTCTTAACTAAATACGTGTAAGAAATGCCTTATGCTCCTTTATTCATGAGTATATTGACGGCTAAAGTAGGCACTTAACAGCCGTCAACAACTCCCCCATGCTAGCCTCTTGCTCGTCCCGAGCAAGAGATTAAGGAATTAGGTTGGTTGATCAAGAGTTGCTACGATGTTGTATTCCTAATGTATAACAAGATACTACTAGGTACTCTATCAAGAGTTGAAGAAGTTGGCATTGATCTTACCTTATACTCGATTAATATGGGGCGTGTAGCTTCACCTGCCTTGGGCGGTTGAAAGATAGAATGGTTGTATAAAGATTACTAATCACATGTACCTTGATCAGTTATCAATTCGGAGGTTTTGCAGGTTTTTCAAAAAGAAATCAAAGTTCCTCAAAGGATACTCTCGGATCGCTCAATGTGTATAATTCCTCACCAAGGCTTTGATTTGCCTTCTTTCACTTCCTACTCCTAATAAGCTGATATGTGGAGCTGTAGGTAGGGAAAACATGTGGCATACCTGTTTCTCATGTATTGTCTAGTCGAAAACCGGATCCTTGGGAGAACAAGTCATACACTCTGATCAAGATGTGCAAAAGTGTGTGTATGGTGGATGGATAATGAACTCCTATTTGCATGATTTTACTCTCCTCCTTTTCGAAATTTTTGAGACTTGGGCTATGTCTCTTTATTCTTCTTTTTTTTATGCATGCCCTTGAGCATGTTTCTTTTTTTACATAGCCCATAGTCCTTGCTGAATATTTTTGGAAGGAAAGTAATCATGGAACATGCGCGGAGCTTTATTTTTTGGAATGGATGGGAAATGGATGAAATTATGATTGCTAACTTCCAGTGTAGAAGTTTCGCACATGGTGGTGTGTACGTGATCTTGATCATAGGAGTATGACAAGTTTACTCGCCGAGGGTCACAACAATTCGACAAGACTCAATGAAGAAATCAGGTAGCATATGTGGAGGTTAACAGAAGCTAAGATCTACATATGGCCTTGGATAGGAATTTCTTATCATTGAGGAACTTATCATTTTATCATTTTTCAAAAGAAAACTCCGGATATCAAACATCACTTAGTACTAGCTCACAACAACTCTATTATACCATATCATACCTCGCAACAACTTAGGCAAAGATCATGCTTTTTGCTACCCGCAACTTTCAAGCTTAGGTTCGATCATACTAGCCAACAAACTCAAAACTTGGATAGGATACTAAGTTGTAAACAAGGCATACAAGAGGAATAAACAGAGCAACTATTCATCATTTCAACCATGGAGAATAAGAACACTCTTACCGCGCATATGAAAACAAACTAATTTAAGAAAGCAAATAAATATTTTTGGTCTTTTTAACTTTTTCAGACTTTTATGTGTTTTAGCATATGGGGTTCTGAAAACAATAGAAGATGCAAGTTACCTCAGAATGGGGGTACTCCCCCAAGCTTGCTTCAAGCTCACTGCTGTGGAGGGTAGTAAGCCCTCTGCTCCTCCAGCTGTCGCAGCTGTCTCTGCTCCATGGTGTGAATCCTCTCGCCAGTCATACACTGGCAGTCCCGAGTGGACTCAGCCTGCTGGTGCATCGTCTCCTCCATGGTACCGACACGGATGTTGAGCTCGCTCATCTACTGAGTGAGGGTGGCCCCACGAGATGACTAGCGCAACCCGGACGATGAAGACGAGTCCCCGTAGGTAGCAGTGGCAGGCCGAACCCACTCGCCACTCCCTGCACTAGCCCAGGTCGAGCTACTCGCACCCGGCTGACTCATGGGTTGGTCCCAACCGGGGGCATATCCGGGTGTAACTCCAGACATGTACCCGGCCGAGGCCCATGCGCCAGACAGCGGTGGTGTAGGTTGAGGCTGTGGCTGAGGTGACGGCTGCGGTGATGGCTGTGGCGGCGGATGTTGTGGCGGTTGCTGTGCCGTCGCTGCCCTCCTAAATGCACTCCTAGTGACCCTGTCTCCAGAAACACGAGAACGACGAGGTTCCTCAAGAGGAACGGTCAGTGGCCCTTGGCCGTACAAACGGAAATCTGGGTTAGGTAACCAAATTTGGTTTGCGTGGCCAGGGTAAAAGAAAACCAAGGAATCATCCGGGCCCTTTTTAAGAGTATGTCCTTGAATCAGATACGCCTCATCTATCATGGCCCGGGGAGAATCAATGTAGGGAATGTTAGCCCCTAGTGAAATCCCATGACCCGAAATGATACGTGTGATCAGGGACGTACACTCAATAGAACCCGTCATCCTAAAATTTGTCAACCACTGCCGAATCATAGCTTGCACTAGAGAGATTTTGATCCATCTAATCGCGGCATATAATATCCTCATCTCGTCTGTGCGCACAATTCGAACATCATCCCTTGGAAAGAGAGTGATGGCGAGCCACTTGATCCACAGTCGGAGAGTAGGATGCGTGATGTTGTTGCACCAAGGTGCTAACTTGCCACGGACAGGACGACCAGAAATCTCTTCCCAGAAACTATCTCGAATAAAATCACTGCAAGCTTGATCGAGAGAAATAGCACAACGACGATGAAAATTGAGAGCACGACTAAGATCATGCCATGAGACTCGATACGACGTTCCATGGAGACGAAACGTAATACCGGTCTCATCCTCCCGAAGAGTACAGAGGAACTGAATGGTGAGAGGCCTAGAACCGATCTCCCACACCGGAACAAAGTTCTCCTAACCAAGAGCATGCCAAATGGAATCGAACTCGGAGTCCATACCTGTTTTCTCGAGAAGGGCAGAGTCGAACTCCTTAGTGTTGGCGAAGACTCGATCCTTGATGAGAGCATAGGCCTGTCTCTCCCGGTCGTCCCTTAAGTCGATGAAGGCGGCATCGGTGTTGATCACCCCTTCGCCTCGTGGCATGGGTAGCTCCTTCTCTTCCTCTTCTTCACGGTCGGTTGACATTGGACTTGGTGTAGCTCCGGAGTGGTGAGACGAGCCCTCTCCGTCTCTAGAACGGCGTGAGCGGGTCACCTTCCGGTACGCACCGGTAATCCAACTCATCTTGCACAACAATGGGACAACACGAGCAACTTGGTGATGGGTTAGTGAAATCGAAATGAAATCCTTACAGAGCTTGCTCCACCAATACTCAATACTCAGCGACAAATTGGAGAGAATGCTTGACACTTCCACTTGAGCAAGAAATCCAAGAAAACCAAAGAGCAAGAGCAAAGAGGGAGAGAGGGTGATGGAAATGAGTGAATGGGTGAAGAAACCCCTCAATCCCCCTTCTATTTATAGGCAACCGAGCCAGGCACCGGGGTAGAGGACAAGGGTAACGGCTAGGAGCCGTTGGAAGAGGCGGGGCCCACTTGACCGTTGGCCAGGGTCGGCCGACCCCTGGGGTCGGTCGACCCCCTGCTGGGCCCGCCTGCTTCCAGCTTTTTGCAACGGCTCTCTAAAGGCTACCTGATGTCCTGCCCAGATGTCTAGGTCCAGATTCACCCAAAATGTTGCTCGAAAAATTTTTCTATGACTTTCCACTCAAGAATTTATTTTCAGAATTTTATTTGAAAAGGGAAATTTGCTAGAAAAATCAAGCATGCAGATGCAAGGTTGGAAAATTCAAATATGCATTTAGAAAAAATCAAATAAATTTTTGAAAGGGAAATATGAGATAAATACCAATTTTACCTTTTGGCAAAAAGGACTCATCTTTTTAAGTCTGACGGCGAGACTTTTCTCGGCGGTCAATTCCACTCGTCACCCCATTCCTGAGAAATTGATGGAGATGACTTCTGTATTTCCTGCCACACCATTCTTGTTTTCTTAGGCTTTGTTGGAGTGGTGGGAAGTCGTGGGGTCTGTAGCTCCGTCCATGCCCCTGATTGCTCATTTTTGCCCTACAGTGTATAGCATTTCTCTTTTGTTGCTTGAAATCAGAACATCAAGTTCCTCTTCCCAATGCGGAATCGAATCGTTCCGGCTCCCACATTGATCCTTGCGTTGGCGTCACTCAGGAACGGTCTTCCAAGAATGAGAGGCATTCCCTCATCATCTTGCATATCAAGGACCACGAAATCCGCAAAGATGCATGAACCTTGGATGAATACCAATAAGTTCTCTACTATCCCCTCTAGATGCCGGATCGATGCATCAGCAAGTTGGACGGCCGTCGCAGTTGGAGTTAGAGCTGGATACCCCAATTGTTCAAACATGGCCTTGGACATAAGGTTAACACTTGCACCAAGGTCACAGAGACCATGCTTAATCTTGTGGTAATATATTTTGCAGGTGATAGCCGGATAACTAGGATCTTTCTTGTGTGTGATTGTTGAAGATTCCCATGGTTCAAGTATTTGCTGTATAGGTCTCCCTGCATAGTTAGTGGTTTGTGCCCGCCCAGAATGCTTACCCCATCTGGTGGACACTACACAAACATTTTCACAGGAGGATACGGGCTGCCCCGGAATCTTCCCGTCTTCAGCAGAGGGAACCAAAGCTGCTAATTGAGCCAACTGGGTTTCTATCATCTTATTAAAACTCAACTGGTTTTTAAGAGCAGAAGAAAAGCTATCAATTTTAACATTAAGGCTCTCGAAAGCCTTATCATAGGCAGCTATTTTCTTATTAAAACCTTCATTAATCTTAGCTTGCCCAAAGACTAGATCTTTCAAGGAAGGTTGGTTTGGGTTGAAAGAATTACCTTGGTTACCTCCTTGATAATAAGGGCGCGATTGATTCCACATTTGACCTCCTTGTGGACGATAACCGTTGTTGTTGCTGTACATGTACATCACATCCTCCTGAGTAGTAGCGCAGTAATTCCCTGAATGACCAGTATTACCACAGACTTCGCAAGTCATGCGAGCATCCATAGCTTGAGTAGTGGTGGCCATGGCGGCCTTCTCATTGGCTAGATCATCCATTCTCGTCATCATTAGGTCCATCTTGGCGTGCAACATATCCGCTTCCTTGACGGTATGTGTACCCCTTTGACGTGGCTGGAGTCGATCATCACTCCACCCTTGATTGGTAACCATCTTCTCAATCAGTGTAGTAGCTTTAGTGATAGTAAGAGAGAAGAAAGCCCCTCCAGCTGCAGCATCAATATGGCCTCGGGCTGTCGGAGTCAGCCCATTATAGAAACTCTGAAGAATCAGCTAGTTGTCCATCCCATGATGAGGACAAGCCAGGATGTACTCCTGGAGTCTCTCCCAAGCTTATGGGATAGTCTCATTTGCCGCTTGCTGGAAACTTGAAATTCGCCCACGAAAGACATTGGTTTTGCCCAATGGAAAGAATTTCACGAGGAATGCTGCGGAGCACTTTGCCCAAGTGTTAATCTCTGCACGGTTAGCATAGAACCACTGCTTCACCTTTCCCAAGAGGGAGAAGGGAAACAGTTGCAGACGAATAACATCTTCCTCCACTCCTCGTATAGTGAAGGTACTGCATAGTTCCAGGAACTGCTGCGGGTGGGCGCTCGCGTCTTCATTAGGCTTGCCACAGAATGGGCTAGCCTGTACCATCATAATTAAGCCAGTCTTGATCTCGAAGTTTCCATTCCCAGTGTTGATCACAGGGCCTATCGGCACTTAGTCAGCAGAGGGAGTGGAGTACTCGCGGAGAGTCTTCTCGATAGGGTTGGCCATGGAAGTTGATGCGGATGGCACAAAGGAAGTTGGATCGACTTCCGAACGTTCACGCGAAGGAGAGCCGGAATGATTTCGTGCCTTCCTCACGAGTGACTCAGGATCTTCAGTAAAATTCGATGGCAAGTCAAAACCAGTCATGCACTACCTGTCTTCATCATCAATAGACAAAGAAGACAATCCAAGTTAGCCTGCATTGAGAGCTGTTTTATTCCTATCATGATTATAAACATATGCAAAGTGTTGATATGTCATCCTTAAGCCTTCCCCGGCAGCGGCGCCAGAAATGCTTGTTGACATTTCTTAACGCAATCACCTAAGAACAGGTTTGGAACCCATCCTGGTAATAGCGTCAGAAATGCTGGTTGGTAATTCTTAACGTTACAAGAGTCCGCAAGCGCACGGAAGTACCATTGTAGCATTTCCCTAAATGAGTATTCCAAAGGGTATCGAATCCAAGGAAGGCATTGGCGGAATGACAAGACCAACTATATTGCAATGAGTATAGATCATAGACGAAAATAAATCAGACACTCAAGTGCAGGGGTAAAATATGATAATGGGGGTAGTGTGATCGCACACACACTCACTCTCTCTCTAAAGGGTCCTAGGCATAGGAGGCGACATACGAGTTAGTTCTAGGTTCTTATGTACAATACACATAAAGCTGGTAGGAACGAGTTAGATACACTAGCGTTGAAGAACATTGACTTAAGCACCCAGGTACCACGGGGAGATAACCTCCCGCGTTGCTTCCGCACAACTCCGGTTGTTATATTTTAGACTCCTACAGCTTATCCGAACGTGGGGGATTTCAGAGGGACCAACGGCTGTTACTACCACGGCCTACCCCAAGACAAACCGTGGGATAAACTCATAAGTAAGGTAGCTAGGCAACCCAAGCACCATGCTTACATTGTTAGCCGGACTTGACCGGCCCGGGCTATTGTGACCCAGGTCAAGCCACCAGATAAACCAACCAATTACACTAAGTACCGTAGCTTAAGCACAGACTTCATACAACGCAATCATGTCATCTAATTAGATCAAACCAGGTTAGGTACACAAACGGATTCGTGTTTTCCTATGTCTGTTCAACTGGATCAAAGGGTCGTGTTCGCGAAGAACACGAGCCTCTAACTTATGAACAAACACTACAAACATGTGAAAGTCACCCGTCAAGTGGATCGAAAGGCCTTGTTCATCAAGAACAGGAGCCTCTAAATGATGAACAGATGAAGAACACATGAACAAATCACTCATGTATACTAACACAACTTTATATGAAATAGATAAATAACTAAAGTAGATCAAAGTCATACAAATGAAATAAGATACAAGAGAACTCATAACTAGATCCCAAAGTAGACTTGGAACCTGAATTAGAACTACTCTAGCCTACCTCCTAGCCTTGAGACTAAAAGTGAGAGAGGTGTTGCAAGTGTGGATGGTTCATAAGTGAGCCCCCTCTCCTTCTATTTATAGGCCCGTGCACCGGCGAGGAATGGCTGCAAACACCCCTGGAATGGCGCCTAGGACCAATAGGGAAGCACCACGTGGAAGCACAGGAGGAGCCGAGCCAAGGTCGGTTCGGCCGACCTGTGGGGTCGGCCGACCCCCTGGTGGCCGCCCTGGTTCATGCTTTCTCGTGGTGGCTGTCTTGTGGGTCCTTAGGTCGGTCCCCAGTGTCCACCCTTTTTTGGCGTGGTTTGCATGCCTTTGTGGGCCCATGGATCCATGTGATGTCCACGTGTCACACTCTGATTTGTCGGGGGTTGCTTCATTTGGATTGCTTGCATGGCATGCATGCATGGCTCCCTAGTTGGCAGGTGTGCATGCATGTCATCCTTGTTGGTTGCCCATCTAGAATGAGGTGATGTGGCATGGACCATAGAAGGTGAGTTTGTCACTCTTTTCCTGCTTATTTTCCTGCAATCAAATAATCTCCAAGGTCAAGTGGAACTACATTATTCTTAACTAAATACGTGTAAGAAATGCCTTATGCTCCTTTATTCATGAGTATATTGACGGCTAAAGTAGGCACTTAGCAGCCGTCAACACCATCCTCCCACGAGACAAAGTCTCAGGGAAAAGGTCTAAGAAGAGGTACGAGAGGGGAACCCAAGGGTAGACTCTGCACTACGCAATCCTTCCCTTAGATTCCTGCTAATTAGGAATGATATCTTCAGCCAGAGCTTAAAGCCTCAGCTCGGCTGATGGTGGATCTAGGTGGCTAAACATTTCTTCTGACGGGCACCTCATCGACCGGGATGCAAGGGGAGCTGAAATCCCAGAGATTTTCCATGATCTCTTTTCCCTTAACAACGTCCAAGTGCACAAAGGAGCCTTCAGAGAGAGCATTAAGCTGCATAGCATTGTCCTTCAGTAACCCATACCAGAAGCGCTGAAGTAGCATCCAATCGGGAACGTGGAGGACTGAGCAATCTTCCGTCGAGGAGGCGAAACGATTACATGCCATTCCTAGCGATTCCTCCTCACCTTGCTTGAGACTGAGAATCCTTATCCTCAACGAGAAGACACGTTGTATCGGGAAGAATTGGGAGTAGGAAGCTTGTCTCGAATTTTCCCAAGTGAGGTAGTCTCTACCAAAGCAACGGTGCCAATCCGCGCTTTCCCAGAGAGGGATAGCGGGAAAATTTCCTTTTCCGAGCATCCGGTGATTCTCCGATTTTACCCGGAGTTTCGACCAGACACTCGTAGTCTCTCACATGATCAAAGGGGTTCTCATGAATGACCCCGAGAAGGAAAGATCCTAGATTAGCTTCATGAGAGAGGGGCGAATCCGACAGCCAGATGAAAGAACGGGTTCTGACAAGGATGGCTCTGAGGGTTCACTCCTCAAAGGTGGAAGGTGTTTACAAGGATAACCTTCCATGGATAACGGGGGTGGGTGTAGAAGTAAAGAAAACAAAAAAGGATATCTCGAAGGGTAACGGGGGTAAAGGTAGAAGAAAAATGAAAAAAGATAAATAAGAGGACCACTAGGTTCGAAGATAGATACAGCAACCGTTCCCTGGCAATGGTGCCCGAAATGCTTGTTGGCGTTTCTTAACGTCACCACTAGTTGTACACCTAGAGGGAGCGTATAAGAGCAACCGGGTATACCAACGGGTACGAATGAATCCGCAAGCGCACTGAAATAATGTTGTAGCACTTCACCTAGGAAGCAGATTATTCCAAGGGTATCAAATCCAAGGAACGATGTGCACTATCTTCTACTCTAGTATGGACGGTCCAAGGACACCAAGCTCAGCTATGGTAGGGGAAAAGGTGAAGGGCTTCCTAAATGTATAGATCAAGGTCGTATCGTCTCACGGTATAGAACTCACTATGGGGCAATATGTTCTGGCAACGGGGCCCAACTCCATACGCAGGCGCGGAGGGTTCCAAAGGGTCCAACAGGCTGTCACCACTGCGGCCTACCTCTATTGTTATGCAAATGCACGTGGTCTTCGTAGGATAACCAGAGTATAGACACCACGTCTACACTCCCGATAACGACTATAACACTGCGACTTCTGCCCGGCCCGTCTACAACATTATAGCAATCTGTACAAATACAGAACCACGAACGTAAGCAAGTGTGGACTAGATCATACCTTATCAGATCAGGATAGGTTAGGAAGAACAACTACTCACATATTTATGAGCCTCAACTAGATCAAAGGAGTGATCCACAATATTCAACTAGATCGAAGGGTTGTGTTCATGATGAACACAAGCCTATAATTCAAGAACACATGAAGAACACAAGAACATATCAATCATGCAAGAACACACTTTAGTCTAAATGAGATATGTCACAATACTTACTTTGGTCTAAATGAAGAACAAAGAAGAACTCCTTCATCTCTTCACTTCCCTCTCTACCTAGCAATCACACACATACAATACATGGGGAATGTGAGGAGAGGAGAGGTTGGATGTGTTCCAAAAGGGAGCTGTGGACCGGGCATCCCTGGGCCCACTAACACATGTGGGCCATACCCGGGAGATAAGTTCCTATATACCTGGACTACTCGACTAGTGGGCCACGGTGCTGGTACCGTGGACCACAAGGCAAGACAAGACGGACAAGGACTTGTACTAAGACTAGGATAGCTTTCCATACCCTGTATAAGCTACTCTGAGTCCTACTCGAATAGTACTCTTGTACCAATCTGACTTGTAACCCTACCTCCCGTGGCATATAAGGTGAGGCAGGGACCCCTCTCAAAACATACGCAATCAATACAGAGCCACACAGCATACAGGACGTAGGGTATTACGCACATTGCAGCCCGAACCTGTCTAATTGTGTGCCCCGTGTCTCACCATCGTGTTCCTGATCTCGGCGAGCCCCACCGCACAATCTACTACTTTGGCTACCCTGTTGTAGGCTCGGTGTCTAAAACACTGATAGCTGGCGCGCTAGGTAGGGGATCTCATCGTTGATCCACTGGCGAACTCGATGGCTCTCGTCATCATCAAGCCGACCATCGCTTTCTAGCAAGGCGACACCTTCGTTTTTGGCTCCTGGTTTTGCGTTGCCGACGGTGCCGGATTGTTCCTGCATTTCTTGGCGCCAACTCCGGAGTCGAAGCTCAAGTCCTCGACGCTTACACAAGCTTCGATGGGGGAATTCGTCAAAAATTTCGGTGAAATTTCGATCTCTGACCCGCTCAGAGAACTCGAGTCCGAGCCCGAGTACAACTCGACTTCATCTCTTATTCAGCCTGAGTCGCTCTCTTCAGCTTCATAGCTTGCGCTCAGCCTGGATAACATTCCAGCACCACCTCTCTTCGGCCAGCGCCATGACAGTGCCGCTTACCAAGCCGCATTGAAGCGCCTCATGTGCCCTGGCCCGAAGATTGTGCTCGAGTACTCTTCGGATTCGAACGTCAACCTCGACTACTATTTGGATTCATCTGAGTTCGAGTTCGACTATGGTTCAGATTCTACTGAAGTACATCAGCTGACTGGCCCTGCTTAAGGACTGGTGATCACATCGACACCTGAGGGTAGATTCGTCTACTGGCCTGAGCATGTGCCTGCTGATCTCACCTTGGATGATCAGGAGTGCTTTATCGCTTGTCTCGACAACTTACCCTTCCAGGAAGGCGTCAAGCTTGTTGATTATGACACCGATGCTGAGCTCGTTCAGAGTACGGGTACTTACTCATCACATCGAGAAGTTTTCATCGTTGATGCAACTACTCTGCAAGGGCATCGTGCCAATTATCGCTTTCCGGATGATGTATCTGATGATGAACTCTCTACCAATGCTCCTACTGAGGAAACTACGGAGGCCAAGACTGCACGTCACCAATGCAATGCTGATCGTGCAACCCTTCGTCGGGAACTCGCGGAAGCTCTACCTACCCGTAATCTTCAAGTGGCTTTGGATGCGGTAGCTACTCATCAATATCGCACTCCAGAGGAAGCTATTAATGCGATCAACCTGCTTGGTCGCTCTATGCCTCGTGACAGGGCGGCTGCTGAAGTCGCGAAGCTGGCCGAGCTAGCCTACACTATGCTACGCCAGAATACCAGTACTCCTAGTCACCACGGCAGTAATGGAGGTGCTCATCGTACCACACCCACTCCTCAACGTACCCGTCCGGAAGCTAGCAACAAGGGCAAGGGTGATGATGGCAGTGTCAACAGCAAGTCGGGAGACTCTCGCTACGATGCTCGCACAACAATCAACGCCAGACGCGCTGAGCGTGAGAAGCAAAAGGATGCTGACTCTGATTCTTTTCCTACTTTCTCTGCTCGACTTCAAGCTCTGTTTCTTCCGGAGAAATTCAAGCCTTATGGTATCTCTAAGTATGATGGCAAGCAAGATCCAAGGCAGTGGTTGCGCTGTTATGCTCTGTCCATCACCAATGTCGGGGGCAATGATGATACCAAGTGTATCTATTTCCCTTTTGTCTTGGAGCAAGAGCCCCTCACATGGTTCGAGTCTCTCAAACGCGGCTCCATTGACAACTGGGGACAACTCAAGCATCGCTTCACCACCAACTTCGCGGGTTCTCTGGGTCGTCATGGTACTCGGATGGACCTTGTCCTGATCTAGCAAAAACAAGGCGAAACTCTTCACGAGTACATGCGCCGCTTCTTTGAAAAAAGGGCAACTGTTGTTTATGTTACTGAGAAAGAAGTCATTGATACCTTCCAGGATGGTTTTTATGATGATGGGCTTTTCCAAGACTTTGGTCGTGCTCGCCCGGCCAACATCACCAAGCTTAAGGAGATGATCACTCATTGGGAGGATGAGGAAGACAAGGCTCGAAATCGGTTCAAGCATCTTCGCAACAATCAGAACAACAACAACAACTCCAATGCTGGTGGAAGCAATAGTGGCAAGCAACAGCAAGGCAATCGCACGGGTAATAATTACTCGAGCAATCCTAATCGCAAGCGCAAGCCCGACAACACTGTTGCTACCATGGAAACTACTGCCAAGTGTGAAGATGATCCTCACTGGGCAACATTGACCAAGCAGAAATACCCATGGCACCCAGAGGGTGATCATACTACAGAACAGTGTTACCAACTTCGTCGTGCATTGAAGAATGCACCCAAACCAACGCACCCCAACCCGCGGTTTCGCAAACACAAGGGGAAGAAGGCTAACACGGACAAAGACACTGGGTTTCAAAACCCCTCCAACATTGTCAATGTCATATTCGGTGGTATTCCAACCAAGCGCATGCAGAAGCTCGCACTCAGGGAGATTATGTCCATCCAACCAGCAGCTCCCACTTTTCTAAAGTGGTCTGAAACACCCATTACCTTCTCGAGGGCGGATCAATGGACTAGTTTCTCTGAGCCAGGACGATATCCTCTCGTTCTGGATCTAGTGGTGGCAGGCTCCAGGCTTACCAAAGTTCTTATTGATGGTGGCAGTGGTCTCAATGTCCTCTTTGCCAAGACTTTGAAGAAGATGGGCCTGGATATCACCAACATGCTTACCAAGACCAACTCACCGTTCTATGGTATCATCCCGGGCAACGCAGTTGTTCCTTTGGGTTCAGTTGTACTACCCATTACCTTTGGGACTAAGGATCACTATCGCACCGAGTACATTAAGTTCGAGGTTGCTGACTTCGAGACTTCTTACCATGCCATCCTCGGCAGACCTAGTCTCGCTAAGTTCATGGCTATTCCACATTATGTGTACCTTGTACTCAAGATGCCAAGCCCCAAAGGAGTTCTCTCATTGCAAGGGGATTTGAAGCGTTCATACGACTGCGACACAAAAGCCGTAGAACTTGCTTCGACAACTCAAGTACCCAACGCGATGATGGAAGTCTTCACTGCCGCTAAAAAGCTTGTTCCGAGCGAGCTGGAGGTTCCTGAGAAGACTGACAACAACAACAAGCCTGCACCATCTCGTGACGTCCTGCTCAAAGCCATTGACCTCGGTACTGGTGACAGCAGCAAGACAACCATGATCAATGCACAGCTTGATCCTAAATAGGAAGATGCGCTCGTCAACTTCCTTCGGGCTAACCGTGATATCTTTGCATGGAAACCATCTGACATGCCAGGTGTGCCCAGGAGGTTGATCGAGCACTCACTCAACGTCGATCCTAATGCTACTCCCAAGAGACAACATCTTTGTCGCTTTGCTGATGGCCGCAGGGCTGCTATCAAGAAAGAGCTCGCTAAACTACTCGCGACTGGCTTCATCCGAGAAGTCTTTCACCCGCAATGGCTTGCTAATCCTGTGCTCGTTAGAAAGAAGAACTCTAATGATTGGAGGATGTGTGTCGACTACACTGATCTCAACAAGCATTGCCCCAAGGATCCCTTTGGGTTGCCGCGGATTGATCAAGTTATTGACTCTATGGTGGGCTGTGCTCTACTCTGTTTCCTGGATTGCTACTCCGGCTATCATCAAATCGCAATCAAGGAATCGGATCAAGAGAAGACCGCATTCATCACCCCGTTTGGTGCTTATTGTTACACAACAATGTCCTTCGGATTGAAAAATGATGGTGCTACATATCAAAGGGCTATCCAAGCGTGCTTCAAGAAGCAGCTTCACAAGAACGTGGAAGCATACGTGGATGACGTCGTTGTAAAGACTAGGGATCCAGACATGCTTATCATGGATCTTGAGGAAACTTTCGCTTCACTACGCGAGTACCAATGGAAGCTTAACCCCAACAAATGCGTCTTCGGCGTATCATTAGGAAAACTACTCGGGTTCATCATTAGCCATCGTGGCATCGAAGCAAATCCCGAGAAGATTACTGCCATCTCCAACATGCAAGCTTCGACTACCATCAAGGATGTCCAAAAGCTTACTGGTTGTATGGCGTCACTCAATCGCTTCATCTCACGACTTGGAGAACGGGGTCTACCTTTCTTCAAGCTACTCAAGCGGCAAGAGAAGTTTACGTGGACAACCGAAGCTGATCAAGCTCTTTCTCAGCTCAAGGAGTTCTTATCCAAGCCTCCAGTCCTCACAGCTCCTCTGCCCAATGAAGAGCTCTTGCTCTACATCGCTGCGACTACTAATGTCGTCAGCACTGCTATCGTTGTTGAACGGCAGGAGGAAGGCCATGGCTACCCTGTCCAGAGGCCGGCATATTTTGTCAGTGAAGTACTCTCAGAGTCCAAGGCTCGCTACCCTCTAGTATAGAAGCTACTCTATGCGGTTCTGATTACTTCACAGAAGCTCCGCCACTACTTCGACGAGTACAAGATTTTTGTGGTTACTAGCTACCCGCTTGGCGAGATATTGCACAACCGAGACTCCACAGGAAGGATTTCTAAATGGGTAGTAGAGCTTGGCGCTCTATCGCTCGAATTCAAGTCGCGCACTGCAATCAAGTCTCAGGCCTTGGTTGATTTCATGGCCGAGTGAAGGGAAAATCAACTCCCAAATCCAATTGAGCGTCCAGAACATTGGGTCATGTACTTTGATGGTTCCCTCAAGTTGGAAGGTGCTGGTGCCGGGGTACTTTTGATTTCCCCCAAGGGCGAGCAACTCAAATATGTTTTGCAGATCTTCTGGAAGGTCTCAAACAACTAAGCTGAATATGAAGCTTTACTGCATGGTCTTCGCCTTGCAGTCTCTCTTGGCATTAGATGACTACTTGTCTATGGTGATTCTTTGGTGGTCATCAATCAAGTCAACAATTCTTGGGATCGTAATGCTGAGAATATGGATGCGTATTGTCAGGAGGTACGCAAACTTGAGAACAAATTCCATAGTCTCGAGTTCCATCATGTTGTCCACGACAACAATGTTGCTGCGGATGTCTTGTCGAAGCTGGGATCTACACGAGCTCAAGTGCCAGCTGGAATCTTCGTCCATGAACTCCACAAACCATCAATTCCGGAGCAATCATCTACACCTGCGACTACTTCAGTTCAACCTGATCGAGAAGTGCTTATGATTGATGTGGACTGGAGAACTCCTTTCATCGACTACATCAAACATCAGTTGATTCCTGAAGATAAGTCAGAAGCCAAGCGCATTTCACGACGCGTCAAGGCTTATGCTCTAGTCGGAGATCAACTCTACAAGCGAGGCACAAGCTCTGATGTACTCATGAAGTGCGTTTCTCGTGAAGAAGGCAAGGAAATCTTGGAGGAGACACACAAAGGAATCTGTGGCAATCACGCATCTTCCCGCACCTTGGTGGGAAAGGTGTTCAGACGTGCTTTCTACTGGCCTACAACTCTTGCTGATGCAGAGCAACTAGTCAAGAAATGCCAGGGATGCCAATTCTTCACCAAGCAACAACATGTTCCAGCCTACAAGCTCATCACGATACCACCAACTTGGCCTTTTGCTTGCTGGGGGCTGGATATGATTGGTCCTCTCCCAAATGCGCCAGGAGGATTCAACAGAGTTCTGGTGGCTATTGACAAATTTACTAAGTGGATTGAGGTCAAGCCTGTTACCTACCGCAAGGCTGATAGAGTCCTCGACTTCTTGGATGAAATCGTACATCGCTATGGGTTCCCTAATCGCATTATCACAGACCTGGGTTCGAATTTCAACAATCACCAGTTCTGGGAGTACTGCGAGAATAGTGGAATTGACGTCTGGTATGTCTCCGTCGCTCATCCAGGTGCCAGTGGCCAAGTGGAACGCGCCAATGGGATGATACTCGACGCTCTCAAGAAGCGACTGTATGATGCAGCAAATACCAAGGGTGGCAAGTGGATCAAGGAACTACCCAATGCACTCTGGGGGCTGCGCACTCAGCCTACAACCCCCATAGGGCAGTCACCTTACTTCCTGGTCTACAGCTCTGAAGCCGTTTTGCCTGCTGATGTCATGTGGCGTTCTCCGATGGTTGATCAGTACGAAGGTGTAGCTGAAGAAACAACACAGACAGATGTTGACAGTCTCGAGGAAGCTCGCTCAAACGCACTTGTTCAATCCGCTCGATACCTTGAGAAGATTCATCGCTACCATGACCGCAACATTAAGGAACGCTCCTTTAAAGTTGGTGACTTAGTTCTTCGTCGCATCCAGAATACGATAGGGCTACACAAACTCAACTCGCCATGGGAAGGTCCTTTCTCTGTTGCAAAGGTTACTGGCCCAGGCTCTTATCGTCTCCAAACTCTTGAAGGCGAGGAAGTCGACAACTCTTGGAACATCGACCAGCTTTGTCGCTTCTACCCGTAGGGGGTATCAACAACCCTCTCCAGACGGCTATGACTGTAAACAACTTGTAGGGGGCTTCATCAAGCCTCTCCAGGCAGCTTCGGTTGCAACCACTCAACAGGCAGGTACGGTTGCCACCACTCGTAGGGGATCAAGACAATCCTCTCCAGATAGTTTCGGCTGTATCTACTCGTGGCTCTCAGCTGCGACTACTCGTAGGGGATCATGATAATCCTCTCTAGGTAGTCTCATTCTACGACCTCGTAGGGAGTCATGATAACTCTCTCCAGATGACTCCGTGTCGTGTAGAGCAATAAGTGGCACATGCTGTCCATGTCTCTATTTTTAATAAGAGGTTTCACCTAGAGTAACTCCCTTCTGGTAGGGTCTCAGTGGAACTCTCATACAAGTTGCTGCTACAACAAGGATGAGTTCACCACACTGTCCCCTACGGTCTTACTCGTTCTTCAGAACATCCTTGCGAGTACTCTCTCACTAGGCTCATTGCCTCAGAGGTACTTAAGACATTGTAAACTCTGTATAATGTATTCAGTAATAAAGTTGTTTATCCTATATATCGACTTGTTACTGTTCTTTACTTATTCACAACAAAGCTTTCTTTCACGATGCTACAGCTAAGGTGTTCAACTCGTTGTGAATAAGCTTTTTTCGAGTACTCTTTCACTAGGCTTATAGCCTCAGAGGTACTTAAGACATTGTAAACTCTGTACAATGTACTATCCTTAGCTTATTTCACGAGAAAGCCTTCTTTTACGCTGCTACAGCTAAGGTGTTCAACTCGTCATGATTAAGCTAACGTTCTTTGGAACATATTAATACTTGACAACTTCTACTCGAGTATCGTATCTCTTTTTGCAGCCACACACTCAATACCAACTCGAGTACTTGGCAAACACACAAGCATACAAGGGATCCAGATAATTGACTTACTCAAGTTTTCAATTATATTACATAAAACACTTGTTTGGGATTACAATTGTTTTTCCCTAGTGTTTTGTTCTACAGGTACATCTATAGGAGATCAATAAACTTGGAGACTACTTTCGCGATTGGAGAAGTCTGTTGCATCAACTCATTAAGCCGATCGTCGGTGCAATCTCCAGATTGTCCGTTCATGATGACTGTCAAATCTGCCTCGGCGTAGAATGACTTGATTGGGAATAGTACAAGCCAGCCTTTGCGCATACTCCAGAATCTTCTTTGGCGTATCTTTCAACCTCTCCACAAGTGGACGAGGCTGAACTCCAACAATCCTAGGCTCGAAGAGATTGGCCACTGGCTCGGCTGCTTCCGTCAAGGCTTTCAACTCTGAGCGCAGGCCTTCGGCTTCTTCGATCTTGGTCTTGAACGACTGCATGCAAGTCAACAAGTCATTCCAGCCTGCTAGGCGAATCTCGATCTCACGCTCAAGTTCGAAGCACCGCACCTTATAATCCGCCTCAAGATCCATGCGCATTGATTCTTCACGATTAAAGGCCAGCTGCCAGTCCAGCGCCTTGTTCTTGAACTTCTCAACGTCTTCAGTCAGCTCTGCAAAAGATCAAGGCTACTTATTAGATGCAGTGTGCAAGGACAAAAGTACTATATGAATTCAGAAAGGGGGAATACCTTTATTCTTCTGGCGCAGAGATTTGTTCTTCCCAACAACATCATCCTTCTGATCCGTTAGCTTCTGGATTTCGTTGTGGTATTCAGCAGCGTTTCCATCAAGTTTTTTCTTGTAGCTTCAGAGATAAGGCTTTCTGCTGTTTGAGTTCTTCTCTGAGCTGCGAGACTTCTTCGATGTCTGCCGCATATTGCTTAAGCAAGCGAGTCTTGCGCTTTGATTGCTTGACTACTTCCTGCAAACAGCAAGGCAATTCAAGAGTCAGATACAAGATATCTTTGGCTTAAACTACTCTACAAGAGATTAAAACTTACCACGAAAAGCTTCTCCATGCTGCGGAACATTTCAGCATGCGCCTGCAAATTATCCTCTTCCAGGCATGAGTCGTCATATGGCATCAACCCTTCAGCCATGGATTGGGTACATGTGCTTGCCGTAGAGTACTTCGCAGCGCTGCGCAGAGGAGTCAGGTCTTCAAAGATTGGCTCATGCGGCACTATACGATCTTCCGGGTTGTCTTCAAGCGCCAGCTGTGCATCAATCTGATGCACGAGGGCTTCAGCAACTGGAGTTTCTTCGTGGCGCAGCCCGGCTTCTGGATCAGCCTCCAGGCCCTCATTCACCACGGCTTCAATATCCTCGAGTTGCTGAGCCCTGGGCTTGGAAGCTGCCTCCGCCGCTGCATTGACCACGTCGCTCCAGAGGAAGCGCAGCGCCTGTGCAGCATCAGCTTCAATGGGTACTTCTTGAGGCTCTGGAAGCACATCTTCTTGTTGCTCTTGAGGATTCTGGTCTCCTCCAGCAACATTACTTTTAGAGGCTCCCCACTTTACATCAGTGGATTTTCTGCATCAACAAGTTGGTCAGCAAATTCAGAGTAAACAATATTAGTAAGTAGTCGAGTACCTGAGTACTTACAGAGCAGCTCGAGTCACCGAGACTTTCGGCCCCAGCATGTCGAAAAATGAAGGCGCCGCCGGCACCTCTGGCACACTTTCCACCGGCGGCACACTTCCTGGTACCCCGGCTTCTTGTTGCTCACGCGTCACAGTCTCCATGGTCGACGCTGGAACCACCTCGGGTTCTGTTATTCTTGCAGGGCTACTCGATGGCACATTACTTGCACACTCGATTATCTGTGCAAGACCAAATTCAAGGCATTACAGCAAGCAAACAAGTATTCAACATGATATTGGCTACTTAAAGTTCTCAGAACTTACTGTAATGGATAGCAGGGCCGTGATCTTCTTCACAGCTTGCTTTCCCACCATGGTCCACTTCTTCTGCGGCAGCAGTGTCACATCATCTGCGAGAGATGATGCTGGCCTCTTCGATGCTCCTGCAGCGAGGCCACTGGGGATTGGCGCTCTAGAGTACTCGTAGTGGCTTTTCACTTCGAAATGCTGTTGAAGTGTCTGGCCATCATCGTCGCTTGAGGAGGCGTCCTCCACCAAGACTTCTTCTTCTTCTCCTTGAGCAGATTTACTACTCTCGGGGGCTTGAGCCTCCACTCTTGTTGGCTCTCCCTCTGGCGCTTGTAGTGGATCCTGGGGACGAGGAGGGGGATTGGACACAAACTTCAAGACATCCTCCTGCGCAACAAAACAAAATGTTAGCTATTCGACTACTTCTCAAAAGTACTCGGGGGCTAGTTATTGGAAACTCACCAGACGCGGAGGGTTGTTAGCACTGTACTCCTGGTCAGCTGTAGGAATTCCGTGAAGATTCTTGAAGATCTTCTGCAGTCTCTCCATCACAAGATCATCACTGATCTCTTCTGAAGACAGCCTCTAGCCATCATCAGCTCCAGTATACTCGAACCCGAGATGCTCCCGCTGCATCAAGGGTTGTACCCGTCGCTTCATGAAGCTGAAGGCTACTCTCTCAGCAGTCAAGCCTTGCGCCTTCTTTTGCGCAATCTTCGCCAGCAGCTCTGGAATTTGAATGCACTCTTGCATCGTTGGTTCATCCTTCCAGAGCCTGTCATACACCGGCGCGAACATGCTGGGCTTCGGCAGTTGAGGCGGGGCATTGTCAATGTAGAACCACTTGTTTTTCCAGTCTTGATTTGAATCAATCAAGTCGTACTTGAAGTATAACTCCTGAGCCTTCTGGCGCATCTGGACACCGGCTCCACCGACTACTACTGGGAAGTTGGTGTTGGGCTGCGGCTTCAAACGGAAGATCTTCCTAAACAGAAGGAAGGCTTCGCAGAAGTGTACGTACACTGCAATCTGGAAGATGCTGTTTGGATTGAGGTGCACGTGCTCCAACTTGAAGAAGTCGAGGAAGCCCCTGAATAAGTCTGATGACGGCAGCGTCAACCCACGCTCGACGAAGTGGCCGAACATCGGGATTTCATCTGGACTTTTCTCCATTGGCCATGCATCTCCAGCAGCAGAGCTCCAGCCAGCAATCGCCTTCTCGCGCAGCAATCCGCCGGCTTCGAGGGCCTTGATATCGTCTTCCTTCATCTTGGATTTCTTCCAAGACACAGCTTGGCTTGGTGGCTTCGTGATGACCACCGTCTTATACTTCGGCTCCGGCAACTGACTTTTGCCGCGGCCGGACTTCCTCTTCTGACCCTTGGACGGCGCTGGCTTCATCCTTCCAATCACGAGAGTCTTCTTTCGCATTGACTCGAGAGCTACGAGGGGGTGGAGGCGCAAACTCTTGGTGGCATGGACGCTCGAACTCTGCGGCGGCTAGGGATGCTAAGGCTTTCTGGATCTAAGGGCGAATGGGAGCAGTGAAACCCTAAGGGTTACCCCCTCGGGTATTTATAAAACCAAAACCCTAACGGTTCGACCTGGTGACCCTTCGTATTCAACAGATTGGTTTCACACAGGCAAAAATTTGGCTAAGTCAGAGGACTAAAATCCAAGACCTGCTCGGCTCCATCTCGGGGGCTCGACTACTCGATGGAATTGGATTTCACTCAGCTACAGTTTACTGAATTCAGGCCACTATTCTACAGTCAGATTGGACCCTTCAATTCGAGAAAGTACTCGACTCAAGGCTCGGGGGCTCCGTGCCACGTGTCCTTCAGTTTTTCTCAGGATTGTATGGGATTATTTGACGAAAACTACAGATTGACCCTCAGCTTGAATTGTCAATTCGAACTAAGGCTCGGGGGCTACATCCATATAGGATGCGATTTTTGCAAATCGCATTCCTATATTATTTCTTCGGATTTTCTGCGGATTTTTCGGACTGAGATCAAAGAGTAGAAGATTGACCCTCAGCTTGAATCCTGGATTCGACCTAAGGCTCGGGGGCTACATTCCATATGGAATGCGATTTCAGTAATTGCATTTCCATATGGATCTTTGATGCAAAGATTTCAAGAACGAAGCGGGTATTATTGAAGACCTTCAAGGGAAGTACTCGGGGACGCTTGGGGACAACTTGAGAAGACTTCAAGACTACTCGTGGAGTTAGCTGGAGTACATTCCAGCCTCGTGATGATTCAAGTACTATTGAAGATCGAAGCTTCCAGAACTCGAGGACGCTTGGGAACTACTCGCGGAGACCTTCAAGACTACTTGGAACATCACACTCGACTACAAAGTACTCGGGGGCTTGACGACCGGGCATCCCTGGGCCCACCAACACATGTGGGCCATACCCGGTAGATAAGTTCCTATACACCTGGACTACTCGACTAGTGGGCAACGGTGCTTGTACTGTGGACCACAAGGCAAGACAAGACGGACAAGGACTTGTACTAAGACTAGGATAGCTTTCCATACCCTGTATAAGCTACTCCGAGTCCTACTCGAATAGTACTCTTGTACCAATCCGACATGTAGCCCTGCCTCCCATGGCATAGAAGGCGAGGCAGGGACCCCTCTCAAAACATACGCAATCAATACAGAGCCACGCAGCATACATGACGTAGGGTATTACGCACATTGTGGCCCGAACATGTCTAATTGTGTGCCCCGTGTCTCAGCATCATGTTCCTGATCTCAACGAGCCCCACCGCATGGGTACCCCGTCGTAGGCTCGGTGTCTAAAACACTAACAGGAGCCCTTCCCCTCCTATTTATAGAGGAGGGGTGGCTTGACAAGAGCACCAAGGTGTGCAGCAATTTTGGGCGCCACCAATCCTGTGTTGACACATGTCCTGCGCAGAACCGGCCTCTTGGGGCGAGAACCGAGAAGAACCGAGGGAATCCGAGATGTTTTGGGACGTGAACCGGTGGGAAAAAGGACGAACCGGTGCTGGACCGGCCGAACCAGCAGAGCAAACCGGGGCAACCCGTGGGGGCCGTGACACTGCCTCCCTGCGCTGCACTCCGCGGCCGCCACGTGCCCCCCGTCTGAACCGCTCCTTCCCGCGCACGGTGCTGTGCGCGCGTGCGCGGTCTACGGCAGCGCCTACAGGCCAATCAACGGCGGGCGGCCAGCCACATGATCGATCCGGGGCAGTAGTCTTGCACGAATCGGCAGCCGACGCGTGGCCAGTGCCTCCCTCGTGCGCGCCCGCGCCCCGCGCCTGGGCATTGACCCGGTCGGGTGTCGTGGCGGTGCTGCGCATGGGTCCTGGGCCCGCCCGTGCTAGCCACTGAGAGCCCGTGTTGACATTTCTTAACGCAACTACCAACCAACAGGTTTGAAACCCATCCTGGTTACAGTGCCAGAAATGCTGGTTGGTAATTCTTAACATTACAGGAGTCCACAAGCGCACGGTAGTACCATTGTAGCATTTCCCCAAAGGAGTATTCCAAAGGGTATCGAATCCAAGGAAGGCTTTGGTGGATTAACAAGCTCAACACTGTTCCAATGAGTATAGATCATAGACGGAAATAAATCAGACACTCAAGTGTAGGGATAAGAAATGATAATAGGGTAGTGTGATCACACACACACTCACTCTCTCTCTAAGGGGTCCTAGGCATAGGAGGCAACATACGAGTTAGCTCTAGGTTCTTATGTACTATACACATAAAGCTAGTAAAAAAGAGTTAGATACATAAGCATTGAAGAGCATTGACTTAAGCACCCAGGTACCACGGGGAGCTAACCTCCCGCGTTGCTTCCGTACAACTCCGGTTGTTAGACTTTACACTCCTACAACTTATCCGAACGTGGGGGATTTCAGAGGGACCAACAGCTGTCACTACCGCGGCCTACCCAAAGACAAACCATGGGATAAACTGATAAGTAAGATAGCTACGCAACCCAAGCACCATGCTTATGTTGTTAGCCAGACTTGACTGGCCTGGGCTATTGTGACCCAGGTCAAGCCACCAGATAAACCAGCCAATTACACCGAGTACCGTAGCTTAAGCACAAGCTTCATACAACGTAGTCATGTCATCTAACTAGATCAAACTAGGTTAAGTACACAAACATATTCGTGTTTTCCTATGTCTGTTCAACTGGATCAAAGGGTCGTGCTCGCGAAGAACATGAGCCTCTAACATATGAAGAAACACGGGAAACATGTGAAAGTCACCCGTCAAGTGGATCGAAAGGCCTTGTTCATCAAGAACAGGAGCCTCTAAATTATGAACAGGTGAAGAACACATGATCAAATCACCCATGTATACTAACACAACTTTATATGAAATAACTGAATAACTGAAGTAGATCAAAGTCATACAAATGAAATAAGATACAAAAGAACTCATACCTAGATCCCAAAGTACACTTGGAACCAGAAGTAGAACTACTCTAGCCTACCTCCTAGCCTTGAAACTAAAAGTAAGAGAGGTGTTGCAAGTGTGGATGTCTAAGAATGAGCCCCCTCCCCTTCTATTTATAGGCCAGAGCACCGCCGAGGAGAGATGCAAACACCCCGGGAATGGCCTCTAGGACCAATAGAGAAGCACCATGTGGAGGGCCAGGATTAGCGGAGCCAAGGTCGGTTCGACCGACCTGTGGGGTTGGCCGACCCCCTGGTTGGCCCCCTGGCCTGTGCTTTCTCCAGGTGACTGTACTGTGGGTCCTTAGGTCAGACTCCCTATTGATGTTGTGGTGGGCCCATGGATCCATGTGATGTCCATGTGTCATGCTCTGATTCGTCGGAGTGTGCTTCACTTTGATTGCTTGCATGGCATGCATGCATGGCGCCCTTGTTGGCACCTTTGCATGCATGGCATCCTTGTTGGCAGTCCTCCTTGGATGAGGTGATGTGGCATGGATCATAGAAGGTGAGTTTGCCACTCTTTTCTTGCTTATTTTCCTGCAATCAAATAATCTCCAAGGACAAGTGGAACTACATTATTCTTAACTAAATACGTGTAAAAAATGCCTTATGCTCCTTTATTCATGAGTGTATTGATGGCTAAAGTAGGCACTTAACAGCCGTCAACAACTCCCCCAAGGTAGCCTCTTGCTCGTCCGGAGCAAGAGATTAAGGATTTAGGTTGGTTGATCATGAGTTGTTACGATGTTGTATTCCTAATGTATAACAAGATACAACTAGGTACTCTATCAAGGATTGAAGAAGTTGGCATTGATCTTACCTTACACTCGATTGATATGGGGCGTGTAGCTTCACCTGCCTTGGGCGGTTGAAAGATAGAATGGTTGTATAAAGATTACCAATCACATGTACCTTGATCAGTTATCAATCCAGAGGTTTTGCAGGTTTTTCAAAAAGAAATCAAAGTTCCTCAAATGATACTCTCGGATCGCTCAATGTGTATGATTCCTCACCAAGGCATTGTTTTGCCTTCTTTCACCACCTACTTCTAATAGGCTGATATGTGGAGCTGTAGGTAGGGAAAACATGTGGCATACCTGTTTCTCATGTATTGTCGAGTCGAAAACCGGATCCTTGGGAGAACAAGTCATACAACCTGATCAAGATGTGCAAATGTGTGTGTATGGTGGATGGATGATGAACTCCTTTTTGCATGATTTTACTCTCCTCCTTTTTGAAAATTTTGAGACTTGGGCTCTGTCTCTTCATTCTATCTTTCTTTTTTTCTTTCTTTTATGCATGCCCTTGAGCATGTGTTTTTTTACATAGCCCATAGTCCTTACTGAATATTTTTGGAGGGAGAGTAATCATGGAACAATGCGTGGTGCTTTATTTTGTGGAATGGATGGGGGATGGATGAAATGATGGTTGCTAACTTCCAGTGTAGTTGTTTCGCATATGGTGGTGTGTACGTGATCTTGATCATGGGAGTAATTGCAAGTTTACTCGCCCAGGGTCACAACAACTTGATAAGACTCAATGAAGAAATCAGGTAGCATATGTGGAGATTTAACAGATGCTAAGATCTACATATGGCCTTGGATAGGAATTTGTTATCATTGAGGACCTTATCATTTTAACATTTTTCAAAAGAAAACTCCGGATATCAAACATCACTTAGTACTAGCTCATAGCACCTCTATTACACCATATCATACCGCACAACAACTTAAGCAAAGATCATGCTTTTGCTACCCACAAATTTCAAGCTCAAGTTCGATCATACGAGCCAACAAACTCAAAACTTAAATAGGGTACTAAGCTGTAAACAAGGCATACAAGAGGAATAAATAGAGCAACTATTCATCATTTCAACCATGGAGAATAAGAACACTCTTACCGTGCATATGAAAACAAACTAATTTAAGAAAGCAAATAAATATTTTTTGGTCTTTTTAACTTTTCAGATTTTTATGTGTTTTTAGCATATGGGGTTTTGAAAACAATAGAAGATACAAGTTACCTCAGAATGGGGGTCCTCCCCCAAGCTAGCTTCAGGCTCACTGCTGTGGAGGGGGATATCCCATCCACGCGTAGTAAGCCCTCTGCTCCTCCAGCTGTTGCTGCTGTCTCTGCTCCATGGTGTGAAGTCTCTCGCCAGTCATACGCTACCAGTCTCGAGTGGACTCAGCCTGCTGGTGCATTGTCTCCTCCATGCTACCGACACAGATGTTGAGCTCGCTCATCTGCTGAGTGAGGGTGGTCCCATGAGATGACGAGCACAACCCGGACGATGAAGACGTGTCATCTCTGTAGGTAGCACCAGCAGGCCTAGCCCAATCGCCACTCCCTGCACTAGCCCAATGTCACATCCGATTTCCGTAAAGAAACCAAATGCATCTCATATGTGTGCTAGGATCATAATTTCACACATATGATAGACACCGAGTGTAATATCAGATACAATGCTCAAAAGCGTACAAAAGAGGTTTATAACATTTTATTACACTCACCGATAGACACGAAGGTCTTTACACGAACATCGATATCTACAACGGTGCAACTCTGTCTTCGGCTCCACAGGTGTCTGACTGGTGAAAGCAAGCCTCAGAACTCATTGAAGTCGCTGAAGAACTCCTCACCGTTGTTCTGCTCTGAACAGCGGTAAGCAAGGGTGAGCACACTTATGGTTGGAGCTCAGCAAGTGGGGGAAAAAGTATGCAAGGCTATCAAGGGTAGGCTAAAGGTTTGCAGCGGTTAGCATTTTAAGTTGGTCAAATTTTATTAGCAAGCGCCTATTTACTAAGTGTAAGTTTATACCATCCCAAAAGATTAAGCATTTAGAACATTATCCCAAAAACCATTTACAACCATGATTTAATTTCCAAGTTCAAGTTCACTTATCATGTGAGGGTCCAAGCCGCTATTGACCGTGAGCACGGCTGATCGATCAGTTTTCAATCTGCAGAGGTCGTACACTTTACCCACAGCTCGTGTTCCCCATGTTGCCCGAGTTAGCTAGACCCTTAAACACTTCTGAGGTGAGTGGCTAGGGGTCCACTACGTAGCCTTTACAAAGGCAGTGCAAAAGACCAACAACCTACGACAGTTACAGCAGCGGATCGGACCATAACCCTCCCTAGTGGTCAGCACCTTAGCAAAGGCTGCTACCCCAAAAGAACCGGGCTATACCCCTTCAACTCCGGCCCCCTGTGCCCCTTTCGGGAAAGGCTGTCAGATAATTCACATGGCTAATTAATTGGCTAAGGGCAGAGCCATATGCCACTGTGGTTGCACTATTTTCTTGGGTGGTTCTCCATGTTCCAATTAATTTATGTGATCTTGCAAATTACCAAGGTTCACCAAAGTTTCCATGATCATCATTTTATAAATATTTATTTCAACAATCCCAAGTTAAGCAACTAAGCACTTCTACCCAAAACATTTATTAAAAGGGTTGTTCAAGGTAATAGGGGTAAAATTCTAGTCATGTCCTTAAAAAGGTGATTTTCCCATCAATTTATGCATAGCAACATTAAAAGTAAATTTTAGTTATTATGCAAGTTGTGTGGGTCAAAAATAGAATATGCATGGGAGGAAATCCACTTGCCTTCCTCTCCTAAAAAGTCCAACTCTTCTTCTTCAAAAGGTTGATCTTGCTCCTCGATCGGAAACTCGGTTCCAACTGGCACGATATCTACGATCACATCAAAAATCATTCAATAAATAAAAACAGTACATCAACATTACAAAAGACTAAGAAAAGCTTCTAAAACTGACGGGCACTGAGAGACGATTGCATGGACACCAAAAACGTCTAAAACTGACAAAGGATGCAAAAGATATGGCTAAAACAAGCTCTAGGGGCTAAACTATGAGAAAAACTAACTTCGAGGGGCTTATCTGCAAGAAACCAGCGACTTATACCTAATTATGATTAAAAACAGAAGGTTTAACTTGTAAAAGGTAAAGGGTGGACTACAGGTGAGAGAAACTTGAAAGTTTAGGGGCCTAAACATAAAAACCAAGACTTAACCGTAAAGGTTCTTGAAGGTGGAAGGGCATTTCTGTGAAATCTAAAAACTAGAAGGTCTCTTAATCAAAAAGTACGGCGGCGGATCGGTTGACCGTTATGGTCTTTTGTTGACCGGGCGGGATGGACACATCTGGGCCGTTGCTCGCCTGATCGACAGCCCAGGCGAACCGCAAGCGGCCAGCGGTGGCGCCGGGCGGCGCCTGGCCGGAATCCCGCCGGGAGTTCGCCGGCGATCGGCTAAAATGGCCTCCCGAGCACGGAAAAGACGGGGCCAGCGCCAAAACGAAGAGGAGGGAACGGGGACTTCACCTGGGGACTTGAAGAGGAAGAAGAGTCACCGGCGGAGGAGATCGGGGCGGCGCGGCGGACTACGGCGGTGAACTCCGTTGCGGCGGCGCTGCGCGGGCGAGAAGAAGAGGAGGAGCTCCGGGGAGCGGTGCGGGGAAATGAGGGAGCTCTGGTGGCCTTTTATATGGCAGAGGGGCAAGTGGAGGGGCGCGGAGAGGTGGTGGCTCGGTGGGCGCCATTGATGGTGGTGGAGAGCTCGGTTGAGGCGCCCGTTTCTGAGGGAGAGGAAGGGATGGCGGTGCGAGGGGGTGGTTGTGGTGCGCCGGCGCATTCAATGCCGTGCTTGGTGGGGAAGGGGAAGGACGCGGATGCGAGGGGACGCCGGGGTAGGCGGCGGCCGACACTGCATGCTGGGAAGGAGGCGCGGCTGGAGGTGGGAGACGCCCCCGACAGGTGGGGTCCGCCTGTCAGCCGGCGGAAGAGAGAGGAAACGGGGATGGGCCGGCGGTGGTGCGTGGGCCGAAAGAAGAGAAGCGGGTCGCGAGGAAGAAAAAGAAAAAAACCGAGCTGGGGAAAAAGCCTTGGGCTGGAAAGGGAACGGGGAGAGGAAGGGAAAGGTTTATGGTTTAAACTTTGTTTCTTTTTTTCATGATTTTGAAAACTCACAAACTCAAACAAAAGCATGCAACCAAAATGATGCACAAGCACTTGTGTGTTTCTAAATTAATTAAATATTATTTAATACTTTAAGAGCAAATTTAATTAGTCAAAATTAATAAAACCCTTAGAAAATAAAAATCTATTTTGTTGCTAGCATTTTTAGGTGATGGTATTTTGGGTGTTACACCCAAGCCGAGCTACTCGCACCCTGCTGACACATGGGCTGGTCCCAACCGGGGGTATATCCGGGTGTATCTCTAGACATGTACCCGACCGAGGCCCATGCGCCAGACAGCGGTGTGATATGCTGAGGCTGTGGCTGAGGTGTCGGCTGTGGTGACGGCTGTGGTGGCGGATGCTGTGGCGGTTGCTGTGCTGTCGCTGCCCTCCTTGATGCACTCCTAGTGACCCTGTCTCCAGAAACACTAGAACGACGAGGTTCCTCACGAGGAACGGTAAGTGGCCCTTGGCCGTACAAACGGAAATCCGGGTTAGGTAACCGAATCTGGTTTGCATGGCCAGGGTAAAAGAAAACCAATGAATCATCCGGGCCCTTCTTAAGAGTATGTCCTTGAATCAAATACAACTCATCTATCACGGCCCAGGGAGAATCAATGTAGGGAATGTCAGTCCCTTGTGTAATCCCGAGACTCGAAATGATATGTGTGATTAAAGACGTACACTCAATAGAACCCGTCATCTTAAAATTTCTCAACCACTGCCGGATCATAGCTTGCACTGGGGAGATTCTGATCTGTCTGACCGCGGCATATAATATCCTTATCTCGTCCGTGCGCACGGGTCGAACGTCATCCCTTGGAAAGAGAGTGACGGCGAGCCACTTGTGCCACTGTCGGAGAGTGGGATGTGTGATATCGTTGCACCGAGGTGCTAACTTGCCACGGACAGGCCGACCAGAAAGTTCTTCCCAAAAACTATCTCGAATAAAATCCTTGCAAGCCAGATCGAGAGAAATAACACAATGACGATGAAAACCAAGGGTGCGACTAAGATCTGGCCATGAGACTCTATACGACGTTCCATGGAAATGAAACGTAATACCGGTCTCATCCTCCCGAAGAGTACAGAGAAACTAGATGGTGAGAGGCCTAGAACCGATCTCCCACACTGGAACAAAGTTCTCCCGACCAAGAGCATGCCAAATGGAATCGAACTCGGAGTCCATACCTGTTTTCACGAGAAGGGACGAGTCGAACTCCTTGGTGTTGGCGAAGACTCGATCCTTGATGAGAGCGTAGGCTTGTCTCTCCCGGTCGTACCTCAAGTCGATGAAGGCGGCATCGGCATCGTACACTCCTTCAGCTTGTGGCGTGGGTAGCTCCTCTTCCTCACCATCGGTTGACATTGGGCTTGGTGTAGCTCCAGAGTGGTGAGACGAGCCCTCTCCGTCTCTCAAACGGCGTGAGCGGGTCACCTTCCGGTACGCACCAGCGATCCTACTCATCTTGCACAACAATGGGACAACGAGCAACTCGGTGATGGGATAGTGAAATCGAAATGAAATCCTTACCGAGCTTTCTCCACCAATATTCAATATTCAGCGACAAATTGGAGAGAGTGCTTGACACTTCAACCTCGAGCAAGAAATCCAAGAAAACCAAAGAGCAAGAGCAAAGAGGGAGAGAGGGTGATGGAAATGAGTGAACGGGTGAAGAAACCCCTCAATCCCCCTTCTATTTATAGGCAACCAAGCCAAGCACCGGGGGAAGGGACAAGAGCAACGGCTAGGAGCCGTTGGAGGAGGCTGGGCCCACAGGACCGTTGGAGGAGGTCGGGCCCGCCTGCGTCCAGCTTTTTGCAATGGCTCTCTAACGGCTATCTGATGTCCTGCCCAGATGTCTAGGTCCAAATTCGCCCAAAATGTTGCTCGAATAATTTTTCTAGGATTTTCCAACTCAAAAATTTATTTGCAGAATTTTTATTTGAAAAGGGAAATTTGGCTAGAAAAATCTAGCATGCAGATGCAAGGTTGGAAAATTCAAATATGCATGCGGAAAAATCAAATAAAATTTTGGAAAGGGAAATATGAGATAACTACCAATTTTTACCTTTTGGCAAAAAGGACTCATCGTTTTTAGTCTGAGAGCGAGACTTTTCTCGGCGCTCAATTCCACTCATCACCCCATTCTTGAGAAATAGATGGAGATGACTTCTGTATTTCCCGCCACACCTTTCTTATTTTCTTAGACTTTGTTGGAGTGGTGGGAAGTCGCTGGGGCTGTGGCTCCGCCCATGCCCCTGACTGCTCATTCTCGCTCTGCAGTGTACAACATTTCTCTTCTGCTGCCTGAAGTCAGAACATCAAGTTCTTCTTCCCAATGCGGAATCGGATCGTTCCGGCTCCGACATTGATCCTTGCGTTGGCGTCACATAGGAATGGTCTCCCAAGAATGAGGGGCATTCCCTCATCATCTTGCATATCAAGGACCACGAAGTCCGCGAAGATGCATGAACCTTGGATGAATACCAATAAGTTCTCTACTATGCCCTCTGGATATTGGATCGATGCATCAGCAAGTTGGACGGTCGTCGCAGTTGGAGTTAGAGCTGGATATCCCAATTGTTCGAACTTGGCCGTGGACATAAGATTAACACTTGCACCAAGGTTGCAGAGAGCAAGCTTAATCTTCTGGTAATATATCTTGCAGGTGATAGCCGGATAACCAGGATCTTTCTTGTGTGTAATTGTTGAAGATTCCCATGAGTCAAGTAATTGCTGTATAGGCTTCCCTACATAGTCAGTGGCCCGTGCCCGCCCAGATGGCTTACCCTATCTGTTGGACACTACACAAACATTTTCACAGGAAGATACGGGTTGCCCCGGAATCTTCCCGTCTTCAGCAGAGGGAACCAAAGCAGCTAATTGAGCCAACTGGGTTTCTATCATCTTATTAAAACTCAACTGGTTCTGAAGAGCAGATGAAAGGCTATCAATTTTAACATTAAGGCTCTCAAAAGCCTTATCATAGGCAGCTGTTTTCTTATTAAAGCCTTCATTAATCTTAGCTTGTCCAAAGACTAGATCTTTCAAGAAAGGTTGGTTTGGGTTGAATGAATTAGCTTGATTACCTCCTTGATAATAAGGGCGTGATTGATTCCACGTTTGACCTCCTTGTGGATGATAACTGTTGTTGTTGCCATTCATGTACATCACATCCTCTTGAGTAGCAGGGCAGTAATTCCCTGAATGCCCCATATTACCACAGACCTCGCAAGTCATGCGAGCATCCATAGCTTGAGTAGTGGTGGCCATGGCGGCCTTCTCATTGGTTAGATCATCTATTCTCTTCATCATTAGGTCCATCTTGGCGTGCAGCATATCCGCTTCCTTGACGGTATGTATACCCCTTTGACGTGGCTGGAGTCGATCATCACTCCACCCTTGGTTGGTAACCATCTTCTCAATCAGTGTAGTAGCTTCAGCAATAGTAAGTGAGAAGAAGGCTCCTCCAGCTGCAGCATCAATATGGCCTCATGCTGTCGGAGGTAGCCCATTATAGAAACTTTGAAGAACAAGCCAGTTGTCCATCCCATGATGAGGACAAGCCAGGATGTACTCCTGGAGCCTCTCCCAAGCTTCTGGGATAGTCTCACTTGCTGATTGCTGGAAACATGAAATTTGCCCCCGAAGGACATTGGTTTTGCCCAACAGAAAGAACTTCGCGAGGAATGCTGCGGAGCACTTTGCCCGAGTGTTAATTTCTGCACGGTTCGCGTAGAACCACTACTTCGCCTTTCCCAGGAGTAAGAAGGGAAACAGTCGCAGACGAATAGCATCTTCCTCCTCTCCTCGTATAGTGAAGGTGCTGCACAATTCCACGAACTGCTGCAGGTGGGCGCTCGAGTCTTCATTAGGCTTGCCACATAATGGCTAGCCTGTACCATCGTGATTAAGCCAGTCTTGATCTAGAAGTTTCCATTCCCAGTGTTGATCCCAGGGCCTGTCGGCACCTGATCAGCAGAGGGAGCGGAGTACTCGCGGAGGGTCTTCTTGACAACAGCGTTAGCCATGGAAGTTAATGCGGATGGCACAAAGGAAGCTGGATCGACTTCTGAACGTTCACGGAGAGGAGAGCCAAAATGACTTCCTGCCTTCCTTACGAGTGACTCAGGATCTTCAGTGAAATTCAGCGGTAAGTCGAAACCAGTCATGCACTACCTGTCTTCATCATCAATAGACAAAGAAGACAATCCAAGTTAGCCTGCATTGAGAACTGTTTTATTCCTATCATGATTATAAACAAATGCAAAGTGTTGATATGTCATCCTTAAGCCTTCCCCGGCAACGGCGCCAGAAATGCTTGTTGACATTTCGTAACGCAACTACCAACGAACGGGTTTGGAACCCATCCTGGTAACAGCGCCAGAAATGCTGGTTGGTAATTCTTAACGTTACAGGAGTCCGCAAGCGCACGGAAGTACCATTGTAGCATTTCCCCAAAGGAGTATTGCAAAGGGTATCAAATCCAAGGAGGGCTTTAGTGGATTAACAAGCTCAACACTATTGCAATGAGTATAGATCATGGACGGAAATAAATTAGACACTCAAGTGTAGGGGTAAGAAATGATAATAGGTAGTGTGATCACACACACACTCACTCTCTCTCTAAGGGGTCCTAGGCATAGGATGCAACATACGAGTTAGCTCTAGGTTCTTATGTACTATACACATAAAGCTAGTAAGAACGAGTTAGATACGTTAGCGTTGACGAACATTGACTTACGCACCCAGGTACCATGGGGAGCTAACCTCCCGCGTTGCTTCCACACAACTCCGGTTGTTAGACATTAGACTCCTACAGCTTATCCGAACGTGGGGGATTTCAGAGGGACCAATGGCTGTCACTACTGCGGCCTGACCCAAGAAAAACCGTGGGATAAACTCATAAGTAAGGTAGCTACGCAACCCAAGCACCATGCTTACATTGTTAGCCGGACTTGACCGGCCCGAGCTATTGTGACCCAGGTCAAGCCACCAGATAAACCAGCCAATTACACCGCGTACTGTAGCTTAAGCACAGACTTCATACAACGTACTCATGTCATCTAACTAGATCAAACTAGGTTAAGTACACAAACGTATTCGTGTTTTCCTATGTCTGTTCAACTGGATCAAAGGGTCGTGTTCGCGAAGAACTCGAGCCTCTAACTTATGAACAAACACCGGAAACATGTGAAAGTCTGAAGGACCGATTAGGCGAACCAGAGAGGGGGAGTGAATGGGAGCCGATAAAAAATTCTTCTCGAAGGAGATGAGAACTCCAACAAGATGAACACGGCTTCCAAAACACGTCTCCGACTCAACTACCCAAGTTGGTCAAGACCACGCAGCCACTGAAGTGCTACTGGTCCTAGGAACCAACAACCACCTACACCTACTCGAGAACGCAGCGGAAAAACTAACTCAAGCAGCTACTGGGCTACACCGGTTAGGCCGGTGAGAAGCACCGGTCAGACCGGTCCCTGCTGGCAAAATCTGAGAACTACCACAGAAGGCCTCTACACTGGTCAGGCCGGTGTAGCTTGTCGTTCACACCGGTCCAAGCCAGGAAATCCCAAATCCACCAAACTGACCTACCAAGCTCCAAACAGGACCAAACCCGAAACAGCAGCAACACAGGACAACAGGGAACTCACCAAGATGTTCACCCGAGCAAAACTCAACAAAGAGTCTGCACCGGTCAGACCGGTGAGAGGCACCGGTCAGACCGGTGTGACCTGAGCTCTCGGGATGAACAGTGCCCGCGGGTCAACTCCCCCAAATCCAACTCCCGATCTCCCGAATCGCTCCACAGTTTTGGACAAGACTTTGGGGATAGTAGGAACACCTCATGGGCACTCCATAGCCAAGATTTTGTCCACCAAAACTTGTCAAAACAAGAGGAATCGAGGAAATCCCACCAAGAACGCCTCTAACCCTAGAGCCAAGAAAACCCCAAAATCGAGCCCCTTTGCTCACGGATTTGGGTGGGGAATCAAAGGGAAAAGAACCACGAAGGGTTCACACATACATACCCCACCAAATCCCAAAGAGAAAGGTCTCGAAATCGCTCCAAGAAAATCGCCAAGAAAGGGCTCCGAAAATCACCAAAAAGGAGAAACGGGAAAGACACATCCAAGCCTTGAGGAACCACGCCGAATCATCTATACATACCAAAGAGGTTCATACAAGGTCTAGCTTGTCGCCCGATCATCCTTCCCTCTCACAAGATCTCACCATGAAGCTCTCAAGCTAGTCCTACGAAAAATCCTAAGGAAAATAGGAAGAGAAAATAGGAAAACAAATGAGCTAGGGTTCCAAGAGATGGCTGCCATTCTCTCACCCCTTGGGTTATATGGAGGCAACCGAAAGACTAAAATACCCTTACTAGCTAACTAGGGATACATGCCCCTCAAGGGCAAATTTGGAAGTCTTTGTCTTCGCACCATCGGACGAATGCCCAGCGACCGCAAACTTGCTTAGCCTCGACGCAAGCCTTGCGATCCCGACGCGTGTCCTCCGCTTCGAAGATTCCGGACTGCGTCGTCGCACACCGGTCAGACCGGTGCTCGTCACCGGTCAGACCGGTACCCACTGGTCAGACCGGTCAGACCCGCCGGTCAGACCGGTCTGGAGCTGCTGCACCTCTGTCTTCGGTTCTTCAGTCTTGGCTTTGTGGATCAACCAAGGAACCCAGTAGTTTTCTGGTGAACCAGCAGAAACCCCGCGAACTCGGTGTAGCCTCCGCCAATCACCACTCATGACTCGGCTCCCACGTAGTCCCAGCTCGACCTTGGTTTTGAGGCTCTACCAAGAAACCGTCCATGACTTCATCTTGCCGTTCTTGCCACCATGCGGCCCGCACTTGACCCCGCTGGCCACCGGGTCCATCGAACCAAGCCTACTTGTCTTCTCCACACCTAGAGGCCTCACCGGCAACGACCTTTCGCGCTTGTTCTTCACCTGCACCAATACCAGTCAAGCCGCGACCTGCACCTGCAATACTTAGCCAAGAATCAGTCCACACCACGTTGTCAATCACTCATCACACCAAGAAGCGACCATCCACCGGTCCTCGAACCACACCTGGCTCTCAATCTCCCCCTTGATGAGTGCATTGACAACACACACATTTTTGTAACCAAGAGAAAAGGAAAAGAAAAGAAACGACTAAAAGAAACTCCAACAAGCGATCGAAAGCCAAAGAAAGGCAAAGAGCAAGATCACTTGAAGAAGACAAGTCTCGTACCCCTTAGGCAAGGGCAATGGCTCGACACATCCGAGACAAAACCATGCTCAAGCAAAGAGCCCAAGCCAACAATCCAAAACTTGAAAACCACAAAGAGCTCCCCCTGCACAAATGTAAGCTCCCCCTGAACCAATGCAACTCCCCCTGGACGAATGCATGCAAACCACCTCGCAAAACAGAGCAGCTGCTTCAGCTTTGCTCTGACCCGGTCAGACCGGTCAACCACACCGGTCAGACCAGTGTGCTAGATCGCCCAGCACCTGAACCTCACACCGGTCAGACCGGTGTACCTCACCGGTCAGGCCGATGAACACCTGGGAAAAACTGGGAACTGCCCGAGCTCAAAACTAGCTCGAAACCACTTGTAAACCTTCTAAAAGCATGCAGTAAGCCAAAACATGCTCATCCTTCTCCCCCTTGTTGGCAATGCATGAATCAAGCCAAAAATGCAAAAACTGCAACCTAGAGCTTCTCAAATAGACAAAATTCAACATAGAATGCTACACATGTCCAAAAGAGCAAGTTAGATACTCTATAGCTTTGTAATGACATCAACTACAAGATCACCAAGTTTCACAACCATTGGGCGAAGCCAAGATAGAATTGAGCAATTTTGCGAAAAATCACCCTCTCATGAGCAAAGTCCTAAACATGAGCAAAATATGTCAAAATGGCAAAGCCACACAAACTTCATGCTAGGACAACCATTCTAAGCATAAGACCATCATAAACAGCCACAAGCACCTCATGTCATGTCAAAGCCACCGAGCCATGTGCCTACTTCTATATATGAGACTTCTCATTGGTAGGCATCATGCAACGGTTTAGCACCCAAAGCAAATTAAAATTAGCACATATGACATGGGAGCACATTTTCAAGCAATTTACATTTCATTTTCAGATTTGAAATTGGTACATGAAATGTCTTTGCGACAAAAAGGAACTTATGCCCCTCCACAAGATCAAGCATGGGGGCTAAACATTCATGATGGCAAATGAGCCTTTGGCCCCATATGATCAAAATAAGCTATCCAACCACAAATTAAGCACAGCCAAGCCACTAAAACAGGTTAAGATCATATAAAGGCATTTACTCACAAGAGAGCATACATGTGACCTTTTTGAAAACATAGCCATCAACCATGGATATAAACCAAGATTATCAAGAGCTAAGCCAAACTAACCATAGCTTACCAAACTAGCTCATAAAGACATACATATCATTCCATGGTGAACACTGTATATAGGAGAAGCTTTTCCTAAACAATGCATATGATACAAAATGCATGCAACCTAAGATACAAAGATGCCTATACATCATGTTACATATGCCATGCCAAATGCAAGAAATGCACAAAGGAAAGCTATACATATGCTACAAAGGAGCTCCCACACACCAACTCAAGAAATCAAACACACACCAAGCTCCCCCCTCAAACGAGTGAAAGTTGCTTGATCTAGGGGTTTGGTGAAAATATCGGCTAGCTGGTCATGTGTGGGTACATGGATCAAAGCGATTTTTCCTTTCTCTACGTTGTCTCTCAGAAAATGATACCTCACTTCTATGTGCTTGGTTTTGGAATGGAGAACTAGGTTCTTTGCAACGCTTATGGCACTGGTGCTATCACATTGAAGTGGAACATGGGTATACTCCTCACCGAAGTCACTCATGGTGTATGTGATCCAAAGGAGCTGAGAGCAACAACTAGCTGCGGCCACATACTCTGCCTCTGTAGTGGATTGAGCAACACTCGACTGTTTGCGGGAAGACCAAGACACCAAAGAAGAACCCAAGAACTGGCAAGTCCCAGAAGTGGACTTCCTATCCAACCGACACCCGGCAAAATCTGCGTCCGAAAATCCATGAAGAGCCAAAGAAGAAGACGCGGAGTACCAAAGGCCAAAGTCAGGAGTATGTCGCAAATACCTGAATATGCGCTTGACTGCTTGCCGATGCGAAGTCCTCGGAGACGCTTGAAAACGAGCGCACAGACATACCAAGAATTGGATGTCCGGCCTCGTCGCCGTCAAGTAGAGGAGTGACCCGATCATGCTCCGGTACTCCTTCTGGTCCACGTGTTCACCTTCCTCGTCCGCATCAAGAGCGGTAGTCGTACTCATAGGCGTCGCCATGGCCTTGGAGTCCTCCATCTTGAACTTCCTCACAATGTGCTTAGTGTACTTAGCTTGGTGCACAAATGTTCCTTCTTTTGATTGCTTGATTTGTAGCCCGAGGAAGAACTGCAACTCGCCCATCATGCTCATCTCAAATTCCCTGCTCATGTCTTCTGCAAACCTTGCAACAAGAGAGTTAGACGAGCCACCAAAGACAATATCATCCACGTATACCTGCACAATCAGTATATCTCTGCCCTGCCTGAGGAGAAACAAGGTCTGATCGACCTTTCCCATCTCAAACCCTCTCTCAAACAGGAACCCCCTCAGCCTACCATACCAAGCTCTAGGCGCCTGCTTCAACCCATACAGCGCCTTCCTCAACTTGTACACCCGGTGGGGGTACTTCTCACTCTCAAACCCCGGTGGTTGCCTCACAAACACCTCTTCCTCCAACACACCGTTCAGGAAAGCACTCTTCACATCCATCTGGTACAACTTGAACCCTTTAGCCATGGAAAAGGCTAGAAGGATCCTGATCGCCTCCAAACGAGCTACAGGAGTGAAAGTCTCCTCATAGTCGATCCCCTCTTTCTGACTGTACCCCTGAGCAACAAGTCTCGACTTGTTCCTCACCACTTCTCCTTTCTCTCCCTCTTTATTTTTCCACACCCATTTTGTCCCAATCGGCTTACACCCTGGAGGAGGGTCAACCAACACCCAAACTTGGTTCCTCTTAAAATTCTCCAACTCCTCATGCATCGAATTAACCCAATTATGATCATATAGCGCGTGTCCAATGTCTTTGGGCTCAAAGGTGGCAACAAAAGCAGCATGAGCGAAATGAGAATTGTTCCGAACCCTCGACCGTGTAGTACTTTCATTCATGTCGCTGATGATTCTCGAAGCTGGGTGATCCACTTGCACTCGCCGGGGAGGTTCTCGCCTTGATGCTACCTCCCCCTCAACAGCAGCTTCGCCTTGATCTGGGTTTGTCGTTGTAGGTGTGGGAGAGGGCCCGTTCACGATCGTCGTCGAAGTAGTAGGTACATGTTCAGCTGCGGGCACCACACCGCCATCTTCATCATCTCCATGTTCATGCTCCTCCTCCTGAAAGATCTCCTCGCCAAGTTCGTCGTCACCTGCATACTCAAAAACAAGCTGACTACGTGGCTGTGTCTCGTCGAAGGTTACCTCGCAAGTCTCCACGATTTGGTTAGTTTTAAGATTGAGCACACGAAATGCTCTAGAATGAGATGCATAACCAAAGAAAATGCCATCGACAGACCTAGCCTCGAACTTGTCCAACTTCTTCCCTTTCTTCAGAATGAAGCATTTACAACCAAAGACATGGAAGTGACTCACCTTGGGTGTGCGACCGTGCATCAACTCGTAACAGGTTTTCTTCTTATGAACCCTGAGGTAGATCCTGTTCGACACATAGCACGCGGTATTGACCGCCTCAGCCCAGAACCTTCTCGGAGTCCTATGCTCGTCGAGCATCGTCCGAGCCATCTCGCACAAGGTCCTGTTTTTCCTTTCCACAACGCCATTCTGGGGAGGCGTATACGGACTCGAAAACTGGTGTTCAAGACCCAAGTCATGGCAAAAGGTTTCGAAGCGAGAGTTTTTGAATTCCGAGCCATTGTCACTGCGGATCGCTCGTATGGCATCTCCGTGCCTCTCGTTTCTTAACCTCAAGACAAGATCTCGAACAAAACCAAACGTCTCCCCTTTCTCCTCAAGAAAGAACACCCACGCATACCGAGAGTAGTCGTCCACCACAACAAGGACATACCACTTCCCACCCGCAGATCGCACACGAGCTGGGCCAACAAGGTCCATATGGAGCAGCTCGCATGGACGCTCAGTCATTACATCGGTGAGAGGCGGGTGAGGAGAGGCTACCATCTTGGCATGCCTACACGGCGCACAAACCAACTCTTTCTCAAACCTCAACCGTGGCAATCCTCGGACCAAATTGAGTTTACTCAAGCGAGACAAAAGGTCAAAGCTCAAGTGACCCAACTTCCTATGCCACTTCCACAACTCACTCGAAGAACCAGCCAAAAAACAACGCTCCACACCAGAAGACTGAGAGAAATCAGCTCGGAACAGTTGACCCTCGAGAACGACCATGCAAACAAGGTCCCCTCGAGAATCTAAAATCCGAGAATCACCAGGCCGAAACAACACCTCAAAGCCCTCATCCAACAACTGGGACACAGAAAGCAAATTGAACCCCAGCGATTGAACAAGAGCAACATGCCTGAGAGTGACCTTGTCACTTACCTTGATCTCACCTTCTGATAGCACACGCCCTCGCCCATTGTCCCCAAAGGTGATGTATGTCTTGGACACCACCGGGACGAGACTTGAGAACCACCCCTTGTCTCCGGTCATATGCCTCGAGCAACCGGAGTCAATCAACCAAACGTTCCTCAAGTCTCCCACCTGAAATTCAAAAGCGAGCACGTGAGTGAACAAACGACTCAGCACTGGGGTTAGTACCAAAAGAGTAAAACCAGTGCCGAGCCATTTGCTCCAAAGTGGGGTTAGCACAAACCAAATCATCACGCCTATCAAAGCTACCACCACGAACACCACCACGGTAACCACTACGAGGGAACCAACCCTCTCTAGCTGGAGGAGGACGAAAGCCACGAAAGGAAAACCGTGGATAGTTCCTCCTCTCCATCTCAAAGCTACGACTCCTCCCACCCCCGTATTGAGCACGAGGTGGAGAACGCCTAGCAAACTGACCACCTGCAAACTTTCCAGACCAACCACTAGAACCACGACCACCAGAACCAAACCGAGCATCCTCATGAGCACGAAAACCAACTCGCTGTCTGCCCAGACCTGCACCGGTCTGACCGGTGTAGTGCACCGGTCTGGCCGGTGTAGCTCGGCCAGCAGCACCACCTGCTGCCTTCCGGTCTCCCCAAGCCGGAACTGTCCTCACAATCACCTTGCCCCTGGGCATCTGCATACGAGGCTCAGGTACACCATTAGAGGGGTGGTACCTGTCCTTGTTAGCCCACTCTCTAGCCATTCTCTCCTCACGCTTCCTCTTGAAGCAAAACTCATCCTTGTGACCATCTCTCCCACAATACCCACAATGGAACTTCATGGGCTGTGGCTTAGGCTTTGGCTTGGGTTGGGGCTGCCCACTCGGTTTCTCACCCTTCTTCTCTCCTTCCTCACTTCCCTTTAGGCTCACAAACTTCACTGGTTTTTGGAAATCATTTGTTCGGTGAGGGAATATGGGTGGATCTGGAGTAGTGTCAAGTTTGTTTCTAAGATGGTTAGGCTTGGGCTCAAACTTGTTCTTGTGTCTGTTTGGTGGTGGGATAGGGATCTCTCCAACTCTCTCAACTCCCTCACCACTGTTCTCTCCAAGCTTGTCAGCCCCAAGTGCCTGACCATCATAGCGTTTGAAAGCCGCTATCATGATACCAAGCTGAGGCTCCTGACCCGACAACCAGCTCATACATTTCCTCAGCTCATCATTCTCATCCTGCAAGCGATCAACATAATGTGCAAGCTCCAAATTCTTAACCGCATGCAATTCACAAGTAGAGCAAGAAGTGGGAATAGGCTCTTTCAACTTAGCCTCAAGCGAAACAGTGTAAGCATGCATCTCATCAATCTTTCCATGCAAAACAGGGCAAGAAGTACAAGCACCTAGCAAAGTAGGTCTAGACTTAAGCTCAGCCACTTCAACCCTAAGCATATCTAGTTCATCACAAGTAGAAGCATGCTTATCCTTAAGAGCAGTAAGATCAGCTAGGTACACAGAGCAATCACAGCAATCAATCTCATCAGAAACCACAGGAGAAGCCTTAAGCGAATCAATCTCAAGCTTAGCATCTAGGTTCTGAGTTTCTAGCTCAGCCACACGGTTCCTAGCATCTTCTAGTGAGGCCCTAAGCTCTTTCCTCATCTTCTTGGCCTCTCTAAGCATGTGATCGCGATTATCAAGCAAGTCAACCAACTCATCATTCTCCTTGCGCAAAGAGGAGAGCTCATCACATACCTCATCCTCAGAGTCGGAGTCCGAGTCGCTCTAGTGACTCTTCTTGCTGCCGGAGCTACGAGCCATGCCGCAGAAGCCATCTCCTGCGAAGCAGCTCAACCCGCTCAAGTTCTTGGATGCCTTCTTGTTCTTGCGCCGATCACCTTCATCTTCGCTGCTACTCGAGCTCGAGGAAGAGTAGGCGGAGCTGGAGTCGACGTCGCTCGCTCCGACCATCGCTCGGGCCTTCCTGCCGCGGCCGTCCTTCTTCCTCAACCGTCGCTCGTCCTTGTGCTTGTTCTTGTGCTTGTGATCGCGCCTTGATCGGTACTTGCCGTCCTTGCTCGACCGGTGCCTGTAGCCGTCCTTGTTCTCCATCTTCTCCGGGCAGTCGGCAACGATGTGTCCTGGCTTGCCGCACTGAAAGCACATCCGTGCTGTCCTCCTCATGTTCACCCGATTCTCATGCAGCCTCTCGAACCGCCTGGTCAGCAACGCCAGGTCGTCCTCTCCAAGCACGTCGAACTCCTCGTCTGGCAAAGACATCAAAGAAGACAGAGAGTACATCCTGGAGGATGCGTTAGCGTTAGACTTAGCTCCTTTGCCACCAACGAGAGCGAGACTATGAGAATCAGTCGGGCTCTCGATCTTGGCTGTCATGCCACGGTCCAACTCAGCCGACTTGAGCTTCGAGAACAGCTCGTTCACTGTCAAAGTGTCATACTTCTCGGACTCAACAATAGCCTCAAACTTCCCGTCCCATACGGTACGATCCAACGAGTGTAAGAGCTTCACGGCTCTATCATGATCATCGTATGGGAGCACGGCCACATTGGCTCTCATGTTGTTCACAATGACCGTAAACCACTGGAAAAGGGCATCGACGGACTCGCCGGGGAGATGAGTGAAGTTCTCGTACTCTCTCCGGTAAGTCGCGTACATCCGAGCCTGAACCTGAGCATTCCCAGCATGAGCATCCTTCAACTGCTCCCAAATCCTACAAGCTAAGTCCTCTGTCTGAACCCGATTGAATTCGGGCTGACACAGAGCACGAAACAAGTAGTCGACAGCCTTGTTGTTGGCTTCGAACATATCCCTCGATCCTGGAGCAAGGAAGTTCATCGGATGAACATAAGATGTGTTCACCGTAACATCCCAAAGGATCTGACCCTTTCCGCGGAGGAACGCTGCCATCCACCTCTGCCACATCTGGTAGTTCTTCCCATCGAAGTGCGGAGGACCTGAACCTCGTTCCAGGTACGCCATCTTTGGATCTTAGACTGGTAAGAGTCAATAAAGACCCGAACCGGCTTTGATACCAATTGAAGGACCGATTAGGCGAACCAGAGAGGGGGGAGTGAATGGGAGCCGATAAAAAATTCTTCTCGAAGGAGATGAGAACTCCAACAAGACGAACACAGCTTCCAAAACACGTCTCCGACTCAACTACCCAAGTTGGTCAAGACCACGCAGCCACCTGAAGTGCTACTGGTCCTAGGAACCAACAACCACCTACACCTACTCGAGAACACAGCGGAAAAACTAACTCGAGCAGCTACTGGGCTACACCGGTCAGGCCGGTGAGAAGCACCGGTCAGACCGGTCCCTGCTGGCAAAATCTGAGAACTTCCACAGAAGGCCTCTACACTGGTCAGGCCGGTGTAGCTCGCCGGTCAGACCGGTCCAAGCCAGGAAATCCCAAATCCACCAAACTGACCTACTGAGCTCCAAACAGGACCAAACCCGAAACAGCAGCAACACAGGACAATAGGGAACTCACCAAGATGTTCACCCGAGCAAAACTCAACAGAGAGTCCGCACCGGTCAGACCGGTGAGAGGCACCGGTCAGACCGGTGTGACCTGAGCTCTCGGGATGAACAGCGCCCGCGGATCAACTCCCCCAAATCCAACTCCCGATCTCCCGAATCGCTCCACGGTTTTGCACAAGACTTTGGGGATAGTAAGAACACCTCATAGGCACTCCATAGCCAAGATTTTGTCCACCAAAACTTGTCAAAACAAGAGGAATCGAGGAAATCCCACCAAGAACGCCTCTAACCCTAGAGCCAAGAAAACCCCAAAATCGAGCCCCTTTGCTCACGGATTTGGGTGGGGAATCAAAGGGAAAAGAACCACGAAGGGTTCACACATACATCCCCCACCAAATCCCAAAGAGAAAGGCCTCGAAATCGCTCCAAGAAAATCGCCAAGAAAGGGCTCCGAAAATCACCAAAAAGGAGAAACGGGAAAGATACATCCAAGCCTTGAGGAACCACGCCGAATCATCTATACATACCAAAGAGGTTCATACAAGGTCTAGCTTGCCGCCCGATCATCCTTCCCTCTCACAAGATCTCACCATGAAGCTCTCAAGCTAGTCCTACGAAAAATCCTAAGGAAAATAGGAAGAGAAAATAGGAAAACAAATGAGCTAGGGTTCCAAGAGATGGCTGCCATCCTCTCACCCCTTGGGTTATATGGAGGCAACCGAAAGACTAAAATATCCTTACTAGCTAACTAGGGATACATGCCCCTCAAGGGCAAATTTGGAAGTCTTTGTCTTCGCACCATCAGACGGATGCCCAGCGACTGCAAACTTGCTTAGCTTCGACACAAGCCTTGCGATCCCGACACGTGTCCTCTACTTCGAAGATTTCGGACTGCGTCGTCGCACACCGGTCAGACCGGTACCCACCGGTCAGACGGTCAGACCCACCGGTCAGACCGGTCTGGAGCTGCTGCACCTCCGTCTTCAGTTCTCCAGTCTTGGCTTTGTGGATCAACCAAGGAACCCAGTGGTTTTCTGGTGAACCACCAGAAACCCCGCGAACTCGGTGTAGCCTCCGCCAATCACCACTCATGGCTCGGCTCCCACGTAGTCCCGACTCGACCTTCGTTTTGCGGCTCTACCAAGAAACCGTCCATGACTTCATCTTGCTGTTCTTGCCACCGTGCGGCCCGCACTTGACCCCGCTGGCCACCGGGTCCCTCGAACCAAGCCTACTTGTCTTCTCCACACCTGGAGGCCTCACCGGCAACGACCTTTCGCGCTTGTTCTTCACCTGCACCAACACCAGTCAAGCCGCAACCTGCACCTGCAATACTTAGCCAAGAATCAGTCCACACCACATTGTCAATCATTCATCACACCAGGAAGCGACCATCCACCGGTCCTCGAACCACACCTGGCTCTCAAAGTCACCCGTCAAGTGGATCGAAAGGCCTTGTTCATCAAGAACAGGAGCCTCTAAATGATGAACAGGTGAAGAACACATGAACAAATCACCCATGTATACTAACACGACTTTATATGAAATAGTTGAATAACTGAAGTAGATCAAAGTCATACAAATGAAATAAGATACAAGAGAACTCATACCTAGATCCCAAAGTAGACTTGGAACCTGAAGTAGAACTACTCTAGCCTACCTCCTAGCCTTGAAACTAAAAGTGATAGAGGTGTTGCAAGTGTGGATGTCTAAGAATGTGCCCCCTCTCCTTCTATTCATAGGCCAGAGCACCGGTGAGGAGAGGATGCAAACTCCCCGGGATTGGCCTCTAGGACCAATAAGGAAGCACCATGTGGAGGGCCAGGATGAGCCAAGCCAAGGTCGGTTCGCTCGACCTGTGGGGTCGACCGACCCCCTGGTGGGCCCCCCTTGGCCTGTGCTTTCTCCAGGTGACTTACCTGTGGGTCCTTAGGTCGGTCCCCGGTGTCCACTCCCTATTGATGCGGTGGTGGGCCCATGGAACCATGTGATGTCCATATGTCATGCTCTGATTCATCGGAGTGTGCTTCACTTGAATTGCTTGCATGGCGCCCTTGTTGGCAGCTTTGCATGCATGGCATCCTTGTTGGCAGTCCTCTAGGATGAGGTGATGTGGCATGGATCATAGAAGGTGAGTTTGCCACTCTTTTCTTGCTTATTTTCCTGTAATTAAATAATCTCCAAGGACAAGTGGAACTACATTATTCTTAACTAAATACGTGTAAGAAATGCCTTATGCTCCTTTATTCATTAGTGTATTGACGGCTAAAGTAGGCACTTAACAGCCGTCAGTAGCCCGCCACGTGGCATGCATGCGCACGTCCACTGGCGGCCATGGGTCCCATGCTGACGTCAGCCTCGCGTCATATTTTGTCTTTTCCATATCTTGTGCATATGAACTCCGATGTAGGCAAATAATATGTCCATTTCGATCATCTCGACGAGCCCGTCGCAATGGTGTAGTCCAATTCGGCATTTGAGGTTGTTTATGATGACGTCCTTTAATGGACATTGGATCACTTGCTCTCAACTGTACCATTTGGCACGCATTTCGGTGCATCCTGCAACAAAAGCTAGAAACACCAACACTTGTGGAAACTATCAGTATCAAGCGCTATTCTAGTGTTGATGATCCTTTTACATTTATTTTATGCAAGTATTGATGGTGTAAAAGTAGCACTTAACAGCCGTCAACAACAGCCATCAACAACCCCTGACTGCCGTCATGACCGAGTGACCTTGTGAGTTGTTGCACATGGATTTGGTTAGGCCAGCTCGTGTTCGCTCTGTGGGTGGGAAGTGGTATGTGTTGGTTGTGGTAGATGATTTTTCTTGGTACTCTTGGATTTTCTTTAGAGGATAAGAGCTAGACATCTGTCTTTGTTCGAGACTTGATCTTGAGGTTGAAGAATGAGAGACATGAGGATGCCATTCGAGCTATACGCTATGACAATGGCACGAAATTCAAGAACTCTCATTTTGATGCCTCTTGCAGTGATCTTGGTCTCGACCATCAGTACTCTTCTCCATACGTCGCTTGTCAGAATGGCGTAGTGGAGAGGAAGAATCAGACCCTTTGTGAGATGGCCAGGACGATGCTTGATGAGCATAGGACTCCTAGGCTCTTCTGGGCTGAGGCGGTGTTGACATTTCTTAACGCAACCACCTAAGAACGGGTTTAGAATCCGTCCCTGGCAATAACGCAAGAAATACTTGTTGGCATTTCTTAATGTCACTACTAATGACGCCGAGTTAGAGCGAGCGTCAAGACTTGCAAAAGGTAAATCTAACGATTGTGAACGAATCCGCACGCGCACAGATAAACTATTGTAGCATTTCCCAAGGGAATTGAGTGTTCCAAGGGTATCGTATCCGTGGAAGGCAATGGCGGATATCAAGACTTATGCTTTGGCACTGAACGTAACCATGAGATAGAGATAGAAGACAACAGCTCAAATACAAGGGTAAAATAAATGATAGGATAAGGGTAGTGTGACACACACTCTGATCTATCTCTACACAAGCACACTATGGTGTAGGGGGGACCATACGCAGCTAGCTCTATGTTGACGGCTGTTAAGTGCTACGTTTATGCCATCAACTCCTGCATAAAATGAATGGTAAGTGATCATAAACACTAGAATAGGGCTTTGTACTGACAGGTTCCACAAGTGTTGGTGTTTCTAACTTTGGTTGCAGGACATACCAAAATGCGTGTGAAATGGTATAGGTGAGAGCAAGTGAACCAATGGCATGAATTTGGCATCATAATAAAAAGACTTAAATGCCAAATTGGATTGCACCATTGCGATGGGCTCGTCGAGACGATCAAACTAGATATATTATTTGCCTACTTTGGAGCTCGAATGAAAAAGATATGGAATAAACAAAAATACAAAAGGTGTTGATATCACCAATGGGACTCACACCAGAGCCGAACCATGCCAGGCGGGTCAACGCACCCAGCACGCACCTGGGAGGAGCCCCGACAGGCCATGTGTCGTGTGGCTGTTGGCCACCGCACCCTGACCCGGATCGCTCCGCACGCGCATCCCGCGCGGGAGGCAGCGAGCCCAGGACGCGTGGCCTGTGCTGATTGGCGCGGAGCGATCCCGCGGATCGCTGTGGACGCACGCGCGTGCGTGTGGAGTGGAGCGCGGGAGGCGCTTGGGCCGGGACAGGTGGCGATCGCCCGTTGGCCCAAGTTGAGGCGATGGCCCGGTTTTAGCCCAGACCGCCGGTTTTCCTTGGTTTGCTCCGGTTTAGCTCCCATGAGGCCGGTTCTGCCTCGGTTTAGCGCGGTTTTCTACGGTTCTTTTCTCCACCGCCTCAGGAATCGTACCACGCACGCTCCAGTGCCTTGGCCTGTGCATTTCCTGCCTAGGTGGCACTGCAGGAAGGGAGAAAATGGAGCACAAAGCAAGCCACCCCTTGCCTATAAATACAAGGGGAGGGGGGTCATTTTAGATACACCATCCCATCCTAGGATGAGAGCTTCCCTTCAAAGGAGAGGCCTCTCCTTGGTAGATTAGAGAGTAGGAGAGTGAGAGAGTGATTTGTATCTCTACGGATTTGTATTTTCACATTTTCTATTTAGACTAAAGTGTGAGTGATATGTTCTTGTGTTCTTCGCGTGTTCATCATTTAGAGGCGCGTGTTCATCACGAACACGCCCCCTCGATCTAGTTGATTAGGTGCACAAGTTTGTATCTCATTTGTATGACTAGTCTATTAGAATAAAGTGGATATGCTTGCATGCTCTGATTAGAATAAATTGTGTTCATGATTCCTTTCTAATAGTTTATGCTAGGTTGCATGAGTAGATGTTTTCCTCTGCTAGTGCATAGATCTTGGGTTTATGCGTTTGTCTGCTGCAAGTCGTTCGTATACGTTGGAAGTACAGTACGGAGTCAAGTACTCTCTTGCATGCCTCTAGTATAAGCTAGTAGTACCTATAGTGAGTGAGATCAGTTCTCTTCCGTGGTCGTAGTTCTATAAGTACATGCCGTAGTCTGTCGGCTACGGCAGTAACCACAGCGTAGACATTGTGTCATGCTACCGATTATCATTCGTTCGGCTTATCCCAAGGTTAGGTAGAGGCAGTCTAGGTGGTGGTGACAGCCCGGCTGGCCCTCGTTGATCCTCCAAAGCTGGATATAGTCAGAGCTCTGATCCACATAGATCCGTGTGCCCGAGTCGCCTGTTAAGTCAGGGCTAATTGTACCCTAAGCCAAGTTCTATCTAGAGATCGACCTTTAATCTCATCTATAGTGTTATCTTTAGGAATCCTCTCTATCCTTGCCTCTTATCTGGGTGTGTCCTTGAACCGACTAGTACGAAGTTAGTGCACACACGTTCCCTTGGATTTGATACCCTTGGAATACTCTGAGGTGAAAGCTGCAACGGTATTCGTGCGCTTGCAGATTTATTCGTGTGTCGCTAAAATACCCAACAAGCTTTCTGGCGCCGTTGCCGGGAAACTGTTGTTGTATCTATCTTTGTACCCAGTGGTCCTTGTATCTTTTGTTTTTCTTTGTTTCTACCTTTACCCTTGTTACCCATGGAGAGGCCCTCCTTTCACGGCTTCTCCACCTCATCCGATGAGTTCACTGATCCATCAACTTCCACACCCATCTATGAACTCAATCCCGACCTTATAGCCATGGTTCGGAACCACATTTTCTCTGGAGAAATTAATGAAGAACCTTATGATCATTTGCAAGAGTTCGAGGATTTGTGTTCATCCTTGGTTGTCCAAGGAATGACGCAGGAAACCTTGAGATGGAAGTTGTTCCCTTTCTCTCTCATGAAGAAGGCGGAACAATGGTACATCCGCTCGGTAGGGAGCATGAGCGGTGATTGGGAGAAACTATGAGTTGGCTTTTGTTCCTCGTTTTCCCTCTTCAAACGCAAAAATTCCCTTCCGATGGACATCCTTGATTTTGAGCAACTAGAGAAGGAATCCCTTGGTGCAGCGTGGGCAAGATTTTTACACCTCTTGGCATCTTACGCACACTTGTCTATACCTGAAGGCGTATCTTTGTACATCTTTTGCTCGTGTCTAGAAATGAAGTCTGACCAGGAGCTTGACACTATCGCCGGAGGCTCGTTTGAACACAAAAAGACAATGGAAGGAAAGGAAATCCTAGATACCCTCTTAGAAGTCTCTTTCTTACCTACTGACCATAACGAACCCATCCGTGATGAGTGTGTATCAAGCCATGAGAGTGTCTCAACAACCGAACCTGAACCTACGGTTTCCACATCACAATATTCGACCGTTGAGCCCTCTCCCGCACCACGAACACCGAAGGAAGAAGAGATTCAACTTTCGGAGTTCGCTTTTCGATTCGAGGATGATCCTTACAAAGTCATCATAAACGCCTCGAATCATTCTAGGCACGAGAAGCCTACGACATCGATGTGCCCTTATGAGGCCCTCGATGAAGTTTCCAATCAGGAATCCACATCAGATTGGTCAAAGGAGTTAGAGGGTACTTCCAAAGCAATTTGGGTTAGCTCAACCTCCACGACTATCCCTTGTTCCATGAGAGGAAATGTCGTAGAAGCTGTTCATGACCCTACTGTCGGGGCTTGCGTCATGTCGGAGTACCTTATGGATACTCTTGTTGGTAACAAGCCCCTGACCCCAACTCATAGATTTTTCAAAAGTCCCAGGTGGGGCTACTATTTCCCATGTCGGGGGATCGCTAGGGATGTGCCCATCATCATAGACAAAATTGAGGTGTGCTTAGATTTTTATATCTATGACATCATGGATTTTGATCTTCTCCTAGGCTTCCCATTAGAGAAACTCCACATCACACCTTTAGGGAGCCTAGATGAAAAGCTTAGGGAAGCCGCTTCTGCCACCACTCCCTTGTTTTCAGAAAGTTCTGTGGAGAAGCCTCTTCCCAAGCAAAACCCACTCGAGGAGATGATGCATGTATCTCTGTTCGCATCGTCCGAGCCTGTTCTCGTTGAGGGTGTAGACTTCTCTACTCCTCAGGAGTACGACTCGGAAGAACCTCTTCACCTTTGTGAAGACGAACGATCATCATCACCCTCTACCGAGTTTGAGCCTCTTCACACTGGCCCATACTATGTTGCTCTCGACCTTGACCGAGAATCAACATCGAGATTCCACGATGTATCTCTTGAGATGGAGAAATCATGAGCCGTGGAAATCTATGAGGCACTGACTCTGGAGTCCGAAGGAAAGGATTCCATTGACAAGCATGGTAGCTTCACTCATGATATACCTCAGGAACCATGCTTGCATCATCCTTCTCCAGGGTCAGCTATGCTCAGTGCACGGAGCATGCACGAGGGCTACAACCGCCTTATGGTCCTTTCCTATAAAAAGATTAGAAGGTTGGTTGTAGATACATATGTGAAGCTGAAGGACCGAATTGGCGACCAGAGAGGGGGGGAGTGAATGGGAACCGATAAAAATTCTTCTCAAGAACTCGGCCTAAACCCCAATATCACTTCCAAAGAATCCCACACAAATTTGCCAAGATCACATAATCACAACGGACCTACTGACCCTAGGAACAAGTTAGGACAAGCCTAGAAACAAAGCGGAAGCAAGCTTAAAAGGAAACGAGAAAAAGAACAAGCTCAAACTGACCTACAACAGTTTTGTCGGAACTTCCGGCCAAGCATCGGAACTTCCGAAAAAAGCTTTCTATTTGTCAGAAACTCGTTATCGGAACTTCCGGCTCAGGGTCGGAACTTCCGACCATCGGAACTTCCTGTGCCAGGTCGGAACTTCCGACAGCCCCCAGAAAACAGAGAAAAACAGCCCGTGAGAGAAGGAAGGAAAATCCAAAACTCGATCAAACGAACTCCAAAAATCACGAAACTTTAACCATAGCTTCTCAACCACACAAAGAAGCTATTCCCAAAAGATCTCCAAAAGATCATGGAATCACCACCAGAAAAATGATTTAGTCTATGAACCCTAGAGAGGAGACTTTTCCTCAAATCGATGGATCTCCCAAACGGCTAGAGCTCTTGAGACAAGATTTAGGGGAGATGAGAAGCGTAGAAAGATGAAGCTATGCCCCAAAAATCTTGGCCTCTAACTCACTAAATCACCGGGAATCGCGGATCACATGAACCACCACCAAGAACTCAGGCTCCAACCAAAACTTGCGAATTGAAGGGTTTTCCCGGCGTTTGAGGGGTCAAGATCACACACAAAGATGCACAAGGCATCCACCTTGATCCCCTCAAAGAAATCCGGAGAGAAACGCCCTCAAATTGACGAATCAAGCGAAGAACAAAATCCCTCCAAAAGAGCTCCGAAAATACCTCCGAAAAAGAAAAACGTAGGGGATAAAGGATATGGCACAAGATTAAGAGGAAGTAATCAGTATGATTCACTTAGCCATATCCGGATACAAGCCACTCACAAGAATCACAAATCTTGGATGGCAAAAATCTCAAAGAAAGAGCCAACTCTCTCCTCTCTCCTTGTCTCCCAAGAGCACCCCAAAATGAAAGAGCACTCCCACCTGGAGCCTAAGACCTAGCTGAAAATTCAGCCCCCTCCTCCTATATATAGGCCCTCCGGAAAAGACCGAAGTGCCCCTACACTAGGAGATATAATACAAGCCCTCACAGGGCCATTTTGGTCAACACATGAAGTTCACCATCGGACGGCTGCGCATCCATCGGGCCTTCGCGTCCTCCCGACGCAAGCACCTCGATCATGCCGCGTGTCGCCCGCCTCGAAGCTTCCCGACGCTCCCGGATCCCCGTCTCCGTCGCGTTGGGCCTTCGGACTTGGTTTTGAGGCCCAAACCAAGAAACCATCCTCCGATGGTTTTGTGGCCAAACCACCAAACCCCGCGTACACAGCCCGGCCTCACCACGCCAAGCGTCGAGCCCGTCAAGCCTTTCACCTCCGGCGCCCGGATGGTCTACTCAGTCTTGCCTCGTTCCTTGACTTGGCCACCACCGATGCACCGGCTCCATGTCCACGACTTCGTCTTGCTCTTCGTGCACCATGCGACCCGCACTTGATCCCGTCGGCCACCGGGTCCCTCGAACAAAGCCTACTTGTCTCTCCACTCCTCGGAGGACACACAGGCATAGACCTTTCGCGCTTGTTCTTCACCTGCACCAACGCAAACCAAGCCGCAACCTACACCTGCAATACTAGGCCAAGAGTCAGTTCACACAACGTTGTCAACCACTCCTCACGAGTGCATTGACAACACACCACATAAACATAGAAGGATACACAACCGACAACACAACCCGACGAAACACACTCAACACAAAGCCTCAAAACATCCGGTCAATCGCTCATCATATACAAACCAAGACACATATCAACTTGGTTTCTCAATCTCCAACTTGATGAGTGCATTGACAAAAGATGGTTTGAAAGCAAAAGGAAAACTCATTCAAGTGCCCAAAAGCCAAGAAAAAGCAAACTTAAGGCAACTTGAAATGAGAAGAGCCAAAAGCCAAGAAAAAGCAAACACAAGGCAACTTGAAATGAGAAGAGCTTCAACCAAAGACTCTCGGAACCAAAGAAAGCACAAAGGCTAAACACCACTGAAGAGTCAAGCAATCCACAAGAGCTACAAGCAATCCCAAAAGCCATCAAACCAATTTCAGCTCTTAACAAAGCACTCGTCAACCGCTCATCACCATCAAATCAAGGTTCATATCAACTTGATTTTCTAAATTTCTCCCCCTTGATGAGTGTGTTGATAACATATGAGCACAAAAAATGGTTTGAGAGGGCAAAGGCTGAAAATCTCATCCAAGTGAATGAAAACCACACAAGAGGAAAGAACAAAGTCACTTGGCACGAGACAAACCACAAAGGCCATAACAATATCTCGGACCCCAAAGACATGGGCAACAGCTCGACACAACCGAGACAAGAACACATGATCCCTCAAGAAGAGGCACAAAGGGCTCAACACCGATCATGGACAAACGAAAGCACACGATCCCTCAAGAAGAGGCACAAAGGGCTCAATACCAATCATGTGATGATCGAAAACTCAAATCAACCGCCGGCTCCTCAAGAAGAGGCAAAGGGGCTCAACACCACTAGCAAAAGAGCACAAAACTCACAAGCTCCCCCTAAACACATGCACTAGGGCCAAAGAGCATACAAAGCTCACCCTAAACACATGCGATAGAGCAACGAGCACACCAAGCTCACAAGCTCCCTCTAAGCACATGCACTAGGGCCAAAGAGCAAACAAAGCTCACCATAAACACATGTGATAGAGCAAAGAGAAACCACCAAAGCACAACTCAGGCAAACAAAGGAAACTCACCAAAGCTCCCCCTACACAAATGCATACTTTCCCTAAACATGTGCATGCAAACTCAAGTTCTCCCCCTGAACTGAGTATCCCTCTAGATGCAACAAATGCATGAAAGCTGAAACACTTTCTCCCCCAAATGCAACTTTCCTTCCTTGTTGACAATGCATGAATCAAGGCAATTTTGCAAGAAATTCAACTACTAGCTTCTCAAATATACAAAGAGCACTATAAAATGCTACAAGTGAGATAATGAGCAAGCAAGATAGTTCATAGTTCCATAAAAGCATAGCCATCAAGATAGTAAAGCTATATAGGCATATGACAAAGGCACGATCAAATTAAGCATTTTTGCGAAAAACTTCCCTCTCATGAGAAAAGACCTAAACATGAGCAAAACATGCCAAAGTGAATTTAGATCACACAAACTTCATGCTAGGTCACATATCCTCATCAAAAGATCATTATGAACACCCATAAGCATCTCATGTCATGTTAAAGCCACCGAGCCATGTGTCTACTTCTTACAATGAGACTTCTCATGGTAGACAACATGCAACGGTTTAGCACCCAAATTATTGCAATTTTAAAGCATTTATGACATGGAACAAGTGAGAGCATATTTTCAAGCATAAGCATTTCATACCAATTTCATTTTTCAATTTAAGCACAAAATGGTACATGAAGTTCCTTTGCGGCAAAAAGAAGCTTATGCTCCCCCACAAGGTATCACATGGGCTAAACATTCATAATGACAAATGGGTCTTTGACCCCAAGTGAAAAACACATGATATCCCAACACGAATTAAGCATGATATAGACTATCAAAGCACACTAAGATCATGCAAGGCCTTAAACTCACAAGAGAGAGCCTATCCTAACATTTTCCAAAAATAGCCATCTCAACATGCACATATAGAAAAACTATCAAGAGCATAGCTATCCATCACCGAATCATATCAAACATCCTCAAAAGCTCACAACTAGCATATCATAGTATTCATGGCATATAGGAGAAGCTTAAAACATGCTACACAATGCATTGACAATACCAATTAAGATAAATAAAGCATTGTAACATGATTCCACATATATGAATAAGCATGGGCTAGCAAGCATGTCAACAAGGTACAACCCTATACAAGGATACTAAAACAAAATCATACCAAAGAACAACATGCCAAACATGATACAAGAACTAAACAAAGGCATGATACAAGTTCATATGGATCATCCACCAACATATATTACAAAGATAGCATGATAGGTATACAAGATCATAAAGCTACCATCCAGGTGGCTAGCCTACCATGGTTTGTACACAAGCATGACATAAGAACAAAGCATGCAACAAGTATATACAAGTGAGCACAAGGGGAAAACAAAACTCACTATACATGTGTACAAAGGCTTTCAAGAGCCATCCAAATCGGTGTGGAGAACCATCTTGTCTTTATCACCTCACGGGCAAAGATCAAGCACCATCCAACCCATGTTCTCCAACCGCGTCTCCATACCTACACACAAGGAGACGAAAAAGACCGAGTCTTGGATCCCAAAGGGTTAGCAAGCACATACTTGGGAATCCAATACTTGGTCACACGGGTAAACAATGCACTCAACTTATCATGTGGGTTAGCATGATGCAAATGTCGGTTCGAATGAAAACGTTTTCGAACACCCTTAGAACCATGCCTCAAAGGAGCTCCTCGCGGAGAAAATCGAGTACTACCACAAGCAAAAAGGCAAAGATCCTTCGGGATCGTAGGAGAAGAACCAACACAAGCACCACAGAAAGCATGTCGCGGACCAACACAAGAACCACTAGAAACATGTCCACGAGCATGGCCTAACTCACTAGAAAGAGTGTCTTAAAATCCGTCCACAAATCGTGCCTTCTTAGGCTCATAAGTTTTCATGCCATGAGAAGGGCTATGAACAACCAAAGGCCTAGAAGCACCTCCTCGCCGCATTTTCCTTGCCCGGCGGTAGCAAAAGCTCTCTTGATGCCCATCCTTCCCACAATGAGAGCAATGGTACAAAGGCCTTTCGAGAGGCACGGTCCGAGTGGACGAATCACCATTCTCTTGTAAGTGAGAAGTCCCTTGGGACTTAGAGCAAGAAGCATCAACCCCAACACTCGACTTCGTGCCCACAATAGAAACACACGTGCCATGAGAAAGGCTACGTGGCTTCTTAAAAGCTTTGGCATGCACACGTTGCTCGTGCTTGACACGGCGAAAGCAAAACTCAATGGTATGCCCACCCTTGTTGCAAAAGGTGCATTGGAACTTCGGTTTGGAAGCATGAGTTCCAAAAAAGTGAGAAGCACCTTTGCCATCCGACATGTCCTAGGCAACACCGGAAGAAGCAACAAGCTTAGGAGTAGCTATGAAAGAGCTATCCAAAGCACCACCACACGTGCCACCATCCAAAGACTCACGCTCAAGAGAAGAAGTCAACTCCGGTTGAGAAGAAGCAAATGTAAAAGCATCAACATCGGAGTGACAAGAAATGCGAGAATCCAAACCCTTGGCACAAAGACTCTTGCACCTTGTGCGCAAAACCTCATTTTCAAATTTGAGGTGCTCACAAGTACCACATGTCATATTTCTCAAATTCTCAATTTCCGCCTCAATGCATCTAGCATATGTGATACGCAAGAGTTCATTCTCTTTCTCAAGGTTGGCACTCATCTCATCATGCACAACCAACTTGGCGCTCATATCATCACGCATTTTCTTTAAAGCCAACACTTCACTTTCCAAATCAATGCATGAAGTGCAAATGAGACCACATGAACAAGTGTCATCATTTACATCAACCAAAGCATCATCATCATCACAAGAAGTATGGCAAGCATCATCTACAATCAACAAAGAGCAGTTGCTACAAGGCATGGATTTCATATCACAAATTTCAGCCCTAGCATGCTCAAGTTCATCTACACATGTGGTGTGAGTCAATTTTATAGTTCATTAATTTCAGCATGCAAAGACTCACAAGAAACACATGGTAAGGAAGCACTTATCTCCAAAAAAATAATCTTACTTCTAGCCACATCGAGGTCATCATTCAAAGCAACACAAGAGTTGCAAGGCATAGAAGCATTGGATTTCAACAAGTCATTCTCATCCATCAAACAAGCAAGAGAAGAATTCAACTCTTCATTCTTTCTAAGCAAGGTACTAACATCATTAGCAAACTCAAGAATTTCTTCCCTAACAATTCTATTTTCAACAAGCAAAGCATCACATGACTTGCATGGCAAAGGAGAGTTCTTAAGTTCCACATTCAATTCACCATAGGCACAAAGGCGGGTGAACAAGCTAATGATACCTTGAGTGAGCTTGACCTTGCTTCTCGTCATGAGCTTGTCTTGGAGATCATCATCTTGGGCCACCAAAAGCCGGATCAACGCCGACGCTTCCTTATCGTTCTCCAACTCCTTGCACTTCCTCCTCCACTTGTGGTCATCTCCCGAAGCAAACTCCATTCCATCAATATCTGGAGATAAAGACTCACAAGAAAAAGAGGTTGGTGCCATAACTGAAAGCACCGGTTAGGATTAGTCAAAGGCAAGCTCAAATCGCGCAAACCAAAACTGCAAGCAAAGCACCCCTTTTCTTTTGTCGCCCTATGGATCCTAGACTTGTTAGAGTCACATGAATCCGCAACCGGCTTTGATACCAATTGAAGGACCGAATTGGCGACTAGAGAGGGGGGGGGAGTGAATGGGAGCCGATAAAAATTCTTCTCAAGAACTCGGCCTAAACCCCAATATCACTTCCAAAGAATCCCGCACAAACTTGCCAAGATCACGTAATCACAACGGACCTACTAACCGTATGAACAAGTTAGGACAAGCCTAGAAACAAAGCGGAAGCAAGCTTAAAAGGAAACGAGAAAAAGAACAAGCTCAAACTGACCTACAGCAGTTTTGTCGAAACTTCCGGCCAAGCATCGGAACTTCCGAAAAAAGCTTTCTGTCTGTCAGAAACTCATTATCGGAACTTCCGGCTCAAGGTTGAAACTTTCGACCATCGGAACTTCCTATGCCAGGTCGAAACTTCCAACAGCCCCCAGAAAACAGAGAAAAACAGCCCGCGAGAGAAGGAAGGAAAATCCAAAACTCGATCAAACGAACTCCAAAAATCACGAAACTTTAACCATAGCTTCTCAACCACACAAAGAAGCTATTCCCAAAAGATCTCCTCCAAAAGATCATGGAATAACCACCAGAAAAATGATTTAGTCTATGAACCCTAGAGAGGAGACTTTTCCTCAAATCGATGGATCTCCCAAACGGCTAGAGCTCTTGAGACAAGATTTGGGGGAGATGAGAAGCTTCAAAAGATGAAGCTATGCCCCAAAAATCTTGGCCTCTAACTCACTAAATCACCAGGAATCGCGGATCACATGAACCACCACCAAGAACTCGGGCTCCAACCAAAACTCGCAAATCGAAGGGTTTTCCCGGCGTTTGAGGGGTCAAGATCACACACAAAGATGCACAAGGCATCCATCCATGATCCCCTCAAAGAAATCCGGAGAGAAACACCCTCAAATCGACGAATCAAGCGAAGAACAAAATCCCTCCAAAAGAGCTCCGAAAATACCTCCGAAAAAGAAAAACGCAGGGGATAAAGGATATGGCACAAGATTAAGAGGAAGTAATCACTATGATTAACTTAGCCATATCCGGATACAAGCCACTCACAAGAATCACAAATCTTGGATGGCAAAAAGCTCGAACAAAGAGCCAACTCTCTCCTCTCTCCTTCTCTCCCAAGAGCACCCCAAAATGAAAGAGCACTCCCACCTCGAGCCTAAGAGCTGACTGAAAATTAAGCCCCCTCCTATATATAGGCCCTCTGGAAAAGACCGAAGTGCCCCTACACTAGGAGATACAATACAAGCCCTCACAGGGCATTTTGGTCAACACATGAAGTTCACCATCGAACGGCCATGCATCCATCGGGCCTTCGCGTCCTCCTGACGCAAGCACCTCGATCATGCCGCGTGTAGCCTGCCTCGAAGCTTCCCGACGCTCCCGGATCTCCGTCTCCGTCGCGTTGGGCCTTCGGACTTGGTTTTGAGGCCCAAACCAAGAAACCATCCGCTGATGGTTTTGTGGCCAAACCACCAAACCCTGCGTACACGGCCCGGCCTCACCACGCCAAGCGTCGAGCCCGTTAAGCCTTTCACCTCTGGCGCCCGGACGGTCTACTCAGTCTTGCCTCGTTCCTTGACTTGGCCGCCACCAATGCACCGGCTCCATGTCCACGACTTCGTCTTGCTCTTCGTGCACCATGCGGCCTGCACTTGATCCCATCAGCCACCGGGTCCCTCGAACCAAGCCTACTTGTCTCTCCACTCCTCGAAGGCCACACAGGCATAGACCTTTCGCGCTTGTTCTTCACCTGCACCAACACAAACCAAGCCGCAACCTACACCTGCAATACTAGGCCAAGAGTCAGTCCACACAACGTTGTCAACCACTCCTCACGAGTGCATTGACAACACACCACATAAACATAGAAGGATACACAACCGACAACACAACTCGACGAAACACACTCAACACAAAGCCTCAAAACATCCGGTCAATCGCTCATCATATACAAACCAAGGCACATATCAACTTGGTTTCTCAGAAGCGTCCCCACTTAAGTAGAGACTAAATCTGATACAATTATCAATCCCAGGAGGCTGATACACATTTATTCAACAGATGGTTCATAACTGTTACATCTTCTCCAAGGGAGCACACTTAAGAAATGCTATAACGATAAGCAAGATAACCACAGTGATGCTCCAAAGCTCAATCCAGATGAGGTCCAGATCGGGATCTAGATCATTAGAGCATTTACACGTCAGCGGAAGCATTCTGCAAAGGGCCAAAACCACAGGCAAAGTTGGGTGCGGAAGCGACCACCTAGTCAACGTCCTCAGCAACGAAGTCCGAGTTTTCTTCTGATGCAACATAAGTAACAAGGGTGAGTACAAAAGTACTCAATAAGTCCAACCACACCCACGGAGGGGATAATACAAGAATATGCACATGATAAGTCAAGGACAAGGCTAAGGTTCATTTGCAATAAAGCTAGATTTTACACATGCAAGGGTTCATTTCCAAAGGATTTTCATAAAGCATTTCTTTAGTAACCGAATGAATAAGTGGGGTTGATCCACACAAGGATCCAAGTTTTGATGCTACCAGACTCCCCATCCGCGGTAGCTCATGGCACAACTGCCGGACACTTCTAAAATCAACTCACACCATAAAACCATCCATCCCAAAAATCTAATTATGTGCCCAAGCCGTAACTCGTCCAATACCATGGACATGGCTATTCGAATAGGTTTTACACTCTGTAGAGGTTGTACACTTTACCCACAATTAGGGTACCACAACACGGACACCTTAGTGCCAGTGCAGATCCTAACAAAGCCATTACCCAGCCATATCTAAATTAGAGTAGCCAACACGGAAGCAAACCAAGGGGTCCATGACCTACCAACGAGGCCTCGAACCGGGACGTAAGTCAAAGATCTTACTCCTACTCCATGATCTCCCGTTGCTCACCAGCTCTCCTATTGGCTAACTAACCAACTAGTGGGATTTATGCTAAGCCGTTGCCACACACAACGGTCGAGTGGTTGCACGATAAAATGGGTTAGGCAAGATGACACATCAACCTGGTCCTTACACATGACAAGATGGATATCTCCCAACCATGCTCAACCACAAAGGTACGAGTTCTCCACATAAGGCATTTCACACAAGAAACACCATCCATCTCATCTAGGCAATCTTTATTTTCCGAAAACCCATTTTTATCCTTTTAAACACTCACACCTTTATTCTCTAGTAAATCACATTGTTGTCATAATTGAGTTGTAATGAAAGAGTAACATGGTCCTAAGCATTCTAGCAATGATTATCACCCAAATAGAGCACATCATATTTAGAGATAATCTAGGTCAATAAAGGAATAGTCATGGCAATCAAGGAGTGGCTATCCAACCATGTTTCAGCAATAAAATAATGCAATTTGTAAATTAGGCTAATAGGTTGTGTCTGTAAAAACATAGGATAAATATGCATCAAAGGGAGGAATTGGACTTGCTGTCCTCAAAGCCTTCCGGAAGCTCTTGCTCGCGGTACGGGTCCTCGGGCTCCTGCTAGCGGTACTCGGCTCCAAACTCCTGCTCGCGGTACTCCTCCTCGTTCACTCCATCGGCTACGGCACACAAGCAATCACACAATAAATAAAAGAAAATAAGATTTTACCTTTTGAGCTCAAAGTAAAATAGCTGGAATAGATAGAATATGATTATAGAGGAATTGTGAAGAAAGAATCAAGTGAATCGCAGTTTAGATGGGTGAGATATGGCTATGTAAAGATTGGCTGCTAGTTAAATCTGAAAATGGATTAACATAAATGGGAGGGTTCCTTTGTACGTGGTTATTTGTGAATGGGATTTGGGCCTTTCGACCAGCACATGGGCTATTTGTGAACTGGATGGAATAAAGAGAGAACGGAGAGAGAGATGGGCACGGCACAGAGCAGGGGCGTTGTCCCGTTCATCCAGCGTGCCGCCATGGCAGCGGACAGAGCTCCCTGGAGTTCGGCCAGGACGGCGATTCCGGCTGCCGTTTCCTAATCCAAGGGCATGGGGTGAGAGAGGAGGACGAGGGGATGCTCGAACCCGGGCTCACCTCGGGCAGGGACAGCTTGGAGAGGGAGATCGACGGTGGCGGGCGGACTGCGGTGGCAGCTGCTATGGGCGGCGGCGCTGCGAGGCTCGGGAGAGAGATGGAGGTGGCTGGGGAGCTTCCTGGTGCAGTGGAGAGTGACGGCCTGCCCTTTTATAGGCCGGAGGCGAGGGGGATGCGGCCGGCTGGTGGCACAGGGAGCGGCGCACCGAGTCAGCGCTCGTGGCCAGTGTGCGGCATGGCGCAGCGTAGGACTGCCGACGGCAGTGCGGCCACGGTGCTGGCACTGAGGCAATGGAAGCGTTGACTTCCGCGGTGCGTGGTTCGCGTGGGGAGGCCGGCGAGGTAGGGTGACGTGCGGTGGCCAGACGGTGCGTGCACTGGCGAGGGCGCGGCGGCAGCGAGCGAGCGTCTGCTTGCGGTGATGGTGGCGCGTGTACGGCTAGGCGTGGAGCAAGGCGCGCATGCCGGCGGTGTTGCGGCAGCGGCGGTGGTGCTGAGGCGACAGCGGCGTTGACGGTGCGCGTGCGACGAGGTGGCAGCGGCGTGCTTGAGGTTGGGGATGCTGCGAGGAGTGGCATGGCGTGGTGCTGGGTGGCGCTGTTGCGTCGCGGGGCCGAGCTGCCGCTCGAGCTGTCGAGCAGAGCATGGACGTGAGGGGCCTGGTATGCAAGCTGCTGCTGCTTCTATGTGTTGCTAGCTGCTGCTGCACTACATGTGTGTGCCAGGCTACTATTCGAAGGAGAGAACAGGAAGAAGGAACAGAGTAAGTGTTTGCATGGGCATGGCTACGAGGCTTGGGTTGCAAGCTCGTGATTGAGAGCTTAGGAATTGACTAGCATGTGGCTTACAAGAAAAGATAAGGATTAGATAGATACTAGAGGTAGCTGATTGGCTGCACAGTTGGTGAGTTAAAGGTAGATCAGGCTTAGAAAGGATTTATGGATGAACGGGCATTGAGCTCAAATGATAGAAAAGATTTTTAGCGAGTGATTTAACATGTGATTTAACTGGATGAATTTTCCGGGCGTTACAATATGTTTACCATAAACATTGCAGATTTTGTACATGCATGTGGCACTAACCTTGCAGCTGAAGCTTCAATGACACATCAATAATTGGTGGTGAGACGGGAATGACATCACCAACGATAGATGCAAGAAGAAGTTCCCATGGTCGAGCTTATGACCGTAAACAAAGTACTACCAGGAGATAGCCTGGATTAGGTTTGTTTTATTTCCCTTTTCAAATAAAAAGTAAGAGCATGTTTTTAGTATAGGTTGTCCTTCGGGTATTTTTGGTCCTAACCCTTTCAGGTGAAGATTATAAAGAACGACGGACAGGTAGCACCTAAGAACATGTGAGCTACATCACCTCAACACTTTGGTAAGTTTTTGGTGAGGGAACATTACAAAAGGAAGCTTGATCTCCACACACTTGAGTTTTGTTGCCTAGCAATGCAAACTTCAAGTGTGGGGGAGGTATGTGAGCATCCCGAGTAAGGTTCCTTTCATCCAAATCTTATCTCTTGCATCTTGCCCAACCAGTTAGGTATGTTCTGCTTTTGACTTTAAACAAAGCCCTTCCGGGAGGTTGCCAGATGTTCACCATCTTATGCTCATGTTTATATCCCTTTGGAAATAGCTTGATCTTGCTTTCATGCTTCCTTTATCTATGTTTGTGATGCTATGGTTTGAGTGCATGTTTAGCTTTATGCATTCATAGGTTGTTTTAAAGTAAGCATGGTGCTTAGGTTAAAACCATCTTCTTCAATCAAACAAGACATGATATCGAGTTTGATTGATGAATCTTATAGTTAATGCATGCATGGATATTGGTTGCATATGTAGACTAACCCTTGCAGGAATTTGAAATCCAAATGGGGTAAGTCATCAAGCCTGATTCAAATAGGAAGGTAAGCCAAGGCATGTCGGCCTTGTTTGAGCTAGGTCTCATGGTGAATAAAAAATATATGTTTGCTTTTCGAATAAAGACTTCCTGGTTCTCGAACCGGTGGAGTCCCTCTTTTGTTTTTCCTTTTTTGTTTGAAGACAGCACCAGGTACATGAACAAGTGTGGGGGAGATCACCTAAGCTTATCCTCGACATACACACTTGAGATCTCCCACACAGGTGTTGCACGACATTGACTGCGCTTTCATGACGAGGGACGAGGTAAACTAGAGTGATCCGGTTGCCCCATGGGTCAGCTGAACCACCACTGGTCTTCCTTGTTTCTTATATTCTTCAGGAGCGATGGTACGTGCACCCTTCATCTCACTCTTCCTGATTCATGAGTTTGAATGAGTTTCAATTCTTATGTGTAAAATCAACTCATGGAATCGTGCTCAACTTGCTCTACATGTTTCTTGTGGTTGGCTTGCATATGTTTTATTCCATACTTATTATATTGATGCTTGTGAACAAATATCATTAGGGAACTCATGCTCATCTAAGTAGTTGATGTTTGTGATATGGTTTGATGATATGATCTTCTCTCTGAATGTTTGAGTGCTTGGGAATTTTATTTAAAAACTTGAAAACCCTTTACAAAGCTCCTCTTTGATATGCTAAAGTCCTACCAAAGCCATATGATGAGTTATCTTGGAAACCTTAGACTCATATGCTGCTTGTTATTGCATTGAGCTTTGTCAAATTGTTGTGACCCTTGTGAGAATTCTTTTCATACTTTCATGATCAAGATCCATGTGCACTCCATATCCCCTTGCTATGCTTCTACACTGGAAGTTAGCATTGTATCATCCATCCATTTCATAAAAATAAAGCTCCGTGTGTGATGTGACCTCTCTCTCCAAAAGTATTCTTGAAAAAGAGACATGGGCTATGCAAAAAACAAGAGAAAAAAACCATACTCAAGGCATGAGTCAAAAAAAATGCTCAAAGCATGAAAAAAGTAAGAGAAAAAAAAGAGAGCTAGCCCATGTCCAAAAGAAAGAAGAAGAAAAGGAGAGAGATGGAATCATGCAAAATGGAGTTCCAAAATTTCATGGTAATAACTAGCACCCACTCCGGGCCTAGTGTCCACCTTACCATCACCACAACATTCATCATATATATGGTAATATCTAGCAAGCATTCTGGGCCTAGTATCCACCTTACCATATCCATTACATCCATACATGTGCACATCTTGATCTGATTGTATGAATTGCTTTTCTCCTTGGTTCTGGTCTTTGACTTTGCAATATATGTGATACAAGTATGCTTTATCTTTTATCCTACCCTGAGCTCCACATATAGCCATGTTTAGAAGTAGGATGAAAGAAAGGCAAATCTAATGCCTTGGTGAGGACATATACACATTGAGCCATCTGAGAGAATCAAATGAGGAGCTAAGCAAGGTTTGTTTTTGAAAATTTATTGCAAAACCCCAAGTTTCTTAACATAAAGAGTAGGAGTGATTTGATTCATGACCGTTCCGTTCCTCAACTACCCAAGATGGCCTGATAGACACTCCACAGAGTTCACAAGTACAAGGTATGGTTTGGAATATCTCTTATGCTCGCTTCATACCTTTGGATATCATGTCTCACCTTGATCCTTTCTCCTTCACTCGAGGACGAGCAAAGGTCAAGTGTGGGGGTGTTGTTGACGGCTGTTAAGTTCTACTTTTATGCTGTCAACTCCTGCATAAAATGAATGGAAAGTGATCATCAACACTAGAATAGGGCTTTATACTGACAAGTTCCACAAGTGTTGGTGTTTCTAACTTTTGTAGCAGGACATACCAAAATGCATGTGAAATGGTATAGGTGAGAGCAAGTGAACCAATGGCATGAATATGGCATCATAAAAAACTTACTTAAATGCCAAATTGGATTGCACCATTGCGATGGGCTCGTCGAGACGATCAAAATGGATATATTATTTGCCAACTTTGGAGCTCGGATGAAAAAGATATGGAATAAACAAAAATACAAAAGGTGCTGATATCAGCAATGGGACCCACACCAGAGCGGACCCACGCCAAGTGGGTCAATGCGCCCAGCGCACACCTAGGAGGAGCCCCGATAGGCCATGTGTCGTGTGGCCGTTGGCCACCGCACCCTGACCCAGATCGCTCCGCACGCGCATCCCGCGTGGGAGGCAGCGGGCCCAGGACGCGTGGCCTGTGCTGATTGGCGCGAAGCGATCCCGCGGATCGCTGCGGACGCACGTGCGTGCGTGTGGAGTGGAGTGCGGGAGGCGCTTGGGCCGGGACAGGTGGCGATCGTCCGTTGGCCCAAGTTGAGGCGGTGGCCTGGTTTTAGCCCAGACCGCCGATTTTCCTTGGTTTGCTCCGGTTCAGCGCACAGGAGGCCGGTTCTGCCTCGGTTTAGCATGGTTTTCTCCGGTTCTTTTCTCCACCGCCTCAAGAATCGTACCACGCACGCTCCAGTGCCTTGGCCCGTGCATTTCCTGCCTAGGTGGCACTACAGAAAGGGAGAAAATGGAGCACAAAGCAAGCCACCCCTTGCCTATAAATACAAGGGGAGGGGGGTCATTTTAGATACACCATCCCATCCTAGGATGAGAGCTTCCCTTCAGAGGAGAGGCCTCTCCTTGGTAGATTAGAGAGTAGGAGAGTGAGAGAGTAATTTGTATCTCTACGGATGCTTTGTTCTTCAATTAGAGTAAAGTGAGTATTTTCGCATTTTCTATTTAGACTAAAGTGTGAGTGATATGTTCTTGTGCTCTTCGCTTGTTCATCATTTAGAGGCGCGTGTTCATCACGAACACGCCCCCTCGATCTAGTTGATTAGGTGCACAAGTTTGTATCTCGTTTGTATAACTAGTCTATTAGAATAAAGTGGATATGCTTGCATGCTCTGATTAGAATAAAGTGTGTTCATGATTCCTTTCTAATAGTTTATGCTAGGTTGCATGAGTAGATGTTTTCCTTTGCTAGTGCGTAGATCTTGGGTTTATGCGTTCATCTGCTGCAAGTCGTTCGTATACGTTGGAAGCACATTACGGAGTCAAGTACTCTCTTGCATGCCTCTAGTATAAGCTAGTAGTACCTATAGTGAGTGAGAGCAGTTCTCTTCCGTGGTCGTAGTTCTATAAGTACAGAATGCCGTAGTCCGTTGGCTACGGCAGTAACCACAGCGTAGCCATTGTGTCATGCTACCGGTTATCATTCGTTCGGCTTATCCCAAGGTTAGGTAGAGGTAGTCCAGGTGGTGGTGACAGCCCGTCTGGCCCTCGTTGATCCTCCGCAGCTGGATATAGTCAGAGCTCCGTTCCACATAGATCCGCGTGCCGAAGTCGCCTGTTAAGTCAGGGCTAACGGTACCCTAAGCCAATTTCTATCTAGAGATTAACCTTTAATCTCATCTATAGTGCTATCATTAGGAATCCTCTCTATCCTTGCCTCTTATCTGGGTGTGTCCTTGGACCGACTAGTACGAAGTTAGTGCACACACGTTCTCTTGGATTCGATACCCTTGGAATACTCTGAGGTGAAAGCTACAACGGTATCCGTGCGTTTGCAGATTTATTCGTGTGTCGCTAAAATACCCAACACTCTAGGTTCTAAGGTACTATACATACAAGAGTTAGATGATACAAGAGAGATAGGCACAATACATTGCATGATTGGAGGTCTAGTACCCAACTACACATGGGGAGATAGCCCGCGACGACCAGCACTCTGCGAAACTATCATTTAGACTCCTACAGCAATACCCCATCGCGGACGGTTTCAAAGGGTCCAATAGCTATCACCACTCCGGCCTAGCTCTATCATTACGGGGGGCAAGCTCATAACTAACGAGGCCACACAACCCAGGCACCATGCCTGCGTTACTTCTAGACTTCACCTGGCCTAGGCTATTGTGACCCAGGGTGAAGCCACCAGGGGCGTGTTTGTGAGGGTGGCCCAAGTCGGCCTTGCCTCCATGGACTGCAGGCGCACGTGTTTGCGGCCTTGGCCCGCGTTGCAGCCCGGCTGGCCGCGGCCAAAAATGACGCCGCAGCCAGGCTCCAGAGAAACGCGGCTAGCGTTCGTTTCTCCCGAGCTCGGCTGCGCACGGCGCGCTGGGGCGATTTCGGGGCGGCGGCGGGTGGCTCGCGTGGGCTCGTGCGGGAAGGGGAAAACTCCAGCGCGCCCTTTCCTCCGCGCGGGAATGGAAACCCGCTGGCGAATCCTCGCCCCTATAAAGTGCGGCCAGCTCCCCCTGCCGGTTCTTCTTCCTCTCGCTCTCTTCACCTTCCACCTCCCTCCTTAGAGATCGGCAGTGAGCATGAGTGGGTGGCTGCGGCGGCGACCTCCGGCGTACTTCTCCTCTGTGCCGCGGCTTGGGGGTAGTTCACCGCGTTCTTGCTCCTGCTGCTGCTAGGACTCGGAGGTGAGATCTGCTTCCTCTTCTTCTCCGTCTCCGTCTTCTTGGAGTTGAGGTCGATCTGCTTCCTCTTCTGCGAGATCTGCTTCCTCTACTTCGAGATCTGCTTCCTCTCCGGATCGACGAACCCGAGCCCAAGGTGAAATGTACAACCCTTCCCCTCTCCCCCATCTTTCTGTTAGGGTTTGATAGGTGTAGATTATGGTTCGATAGCGGATGATTTGCTGGTACCTGATGTTCCTGTTGGTTTTGATTGCGTTGTGATTTGGTACCTGATATTGCTCCTGCTTCATTGTGATTTGGTACCTGATATTGCTCCTGCTTCATTGTGATTTGGTACCTGATGCATGTATTCATGTTGTTCTATGTTGAGATTGTTTGATAATCGGTCGATGATGTTCTTTGTTGCACTGGGAGGCATGGCTATAACATGCAGCCGTGCTACTTTGTTATCGGGTCATTTCATGAACATGTTGATGCCTAGCAGGGTCTGATGATCTATTTTTCTGTTTCAAATTTGCATGGTTGTAGATGGATCCCTCATTGAGCCGTGAAATGCTATGTAGGCTAGCAGCTGCTTTGACTGTTGTTATGGTTTCTTTTGTTTCCACAAGGCTGAAAAGGAAAACCCCTGAGCCTGATACACCACAGCTTGACCCAGCTGCACTTTCACTACTTAGGGATGAAAATGAACAGCACAGAATGAGGACTCTGAACATAATTTTCCACTCCACTGATACTGAGTGCATATCCATGATTAGGATGAGGAGAGCTCCTTTTTTTGATTTAGTCAAAACCTTTAGAGAGAGGAGCCTGGTCACTGATAGGGATGGGGTTTCAATAGAGGAGCAGGTAGCCATGTTTTTGCATGTTGTTGGCCACAACCAAAGGTATAGAGTGGTTCACCAGTCCTTTAGGAGGTCCATAGAAACTATGCACAAACACTTCCACCAGGTTCTGTATGCTGTGGGTGAGCTTAGGAATGAACTGATCAAGGCACCTAACACTACCACTCATCCCAAGATCCAGGGCAGCCATAGATGGTATCCTTATTTCAAGGTAATTGTCTAGCTTGGGTTCATAATATGATTATCACATTATCCATTCACTTACACACATATTTTAGGACTGTGTCGGCTTCATAGATGGCACACATTTCTTGGCAAGGGTGCCGAGGCGCAGCCAGCAAGTTTTCAGGGGTAGGAAAAAGGACCCCACACAAAATGTCATGGTTGCTGTCAATTGTGATCTGCTGTTCACTTATGTCCTTGCTGGATGGGAGGGCTCTGCACATGATACAACTGTCCTGGCTGATGCCATTGATAGGGAAGATGGGTTCACTGTTCCACAAGGTATTTGCACAAGCCATAATGAACATTTTTTGTCTGACACTCATGGCACACATTCTCACAGTAGATATGTAATTGTAGGTAAATACTACTTGGTAGATGCTGGGTATGCATGCAAGCCTGGTTTCCTACCACCTTTCAGGGGAGTGAGGTATCACTTGTCTGAGTATGGGCCTAGGAACAGACCCACCAATGGCAGGGAACTATACAACCTAAGGCACTCATCACTTAGAGTGACTATAGAGAGGGCTATAGGTGCACTCAAGGGCAGGTTCAGGATCTTGGACAACAAGCCCTTCCACAAGTACACTACACAAGTGAAGCTTGTAGTTGCCTGTGCCATTTTACACAACTGGATTCTAGGCTATGGCATTGATGAAGTAGTGCCAACTGAGGATGGTTTTACTGGCAACCCTCCAGAAGCACTTAACTTGCCTCCTCCACATCTTGATCAAGACAACATTGCCATGGCTGCAATGAGGGATGCTATCTGTGAATCTATGTGGGCTGGAAGGGGAAATAGTAGGATATGATTTACCATGTCATTTGTTATTGAATTCAGTTTGTCTACCCTGCTAGGAACTCATGTTTGTGTGACAATGATGTAATAATAACATGAACAAGACTGAGACCACTACTTTTTTATGTATGCACATTTGTCTAGTTGTTTACTTGTTACGTATGCATATCTGTTTGGTTGTTTACTTCTTATGTATGCATAGCAGTTGTAGAATGGCTGCAATCCCAGTTGTTGATGTGGTTGAGGAGATCATCAATGGTGCTGCTCCTGCTGCTGGGGGTGCTGCTCCTGCTGCTGGGGGTGCTGCTGCTGCTGCAGTGGTTAACCTAGAAGAGGAAGTAGGTGCTCCTACTGGTGGGGGTGTTGCTGCTGGTAGGGGTGGTGCTGCTGTTGGGGGTGGTGTAAGGGCTATGAGGTGGACAAACAACACCTCTGGGTTTGTTCTTAGGAGGATGGCTGCCCTGGTTACTGATGGCAGCAGGCCTGACAAGGTCTTCAAGGAAAAAGATGTCAACCATGTCTCCAAAGCCCTTAAGGACTGGTGTGGGGAGGTTGTGACCTCAACTCAAGTGTACAACCACTTGAGGAAATGGAGGCAGAAGTGGGCTAAAGTGTCCAAACTGAAGGACCTCAGTGGTGCTCTATGGGATGACACCACAAATGCTATCATGCTAGACAATGACCACTACTTTGGCCACTGCAAGGTACAAACCTGACCATCTGTACCTACCATTTCTTCTACATGTATCTGTCTAAACCTACCTATGTCCCAAACTGCAGGATCATCCTAAAGATGCTGAATATCTGAACACCCCAATTAGGTTCTACACTGAGATGGAGGCCATATTTGGGAATGCTTTGACAACTGGTAGGTATGCACTTGGGTCTGGTAAGGCTTTAGGGAAGAACCAGGCTGATAGTGGTCCTGTCAAGGCTGAAGATTCTCCATTGACCCCAACCCCTGGTGATAAAGCTCCCACTGCAACTGCAGAGGGTAGCAAGGCCACAGAACCTGCTGTTGGTGGGAAGAGGAAGAGAGGGACTTTCACTGAGGAGGAGATACTCATGTTGACCAACATATCTGGTGCTGTCAATAATGTGGCTAATGCCCTTAGGGAGACTGGACCTGCCCATGTTGATGCCAACCTCTACCTTGCTGTGATGGAGATGCCTGGCTTCTCTCAGGAGGCCCTTATTGTTGCCAACACCTATCTCCTAGACAACAAGGCCCAAGGAAGGGGTTTTGTGAACATGAGTGATGCCCATAGGACCCTTTGGCTCCAAACCTTCTTAGCCAAGAACTACTTCATGTAGGTGTTGCACTGCATGGACAGGAGGGGTTGAATGTTGAGCTATACTCCACCCCCTCACCCACCTTCTCTTCTTTTGGGTAGAGTTGGTTTCTCTTTGCTGTGAAGCTTTTGTGCAGGATGACTTTTGGTTTAGTTTGACTAGGAGGGTGGCTAACAATAGCTAGGAAACATTTGAGCCCTTGGATGTTGGGCTGGACAAGTTGTTGTATAACCTTATTCAGGCCTCTGTTGGCTACTTAAGCTTGAAAGTTTGAGGTTGCTAATTTGTTGTTCTTTCTTTTATCATATCTGCTTTACATTTGTTGGATATGTGGGTAATTGATGGCCAATGATGCAACAGAAAACATGAGGTGGATGCCCTTTTGCTGTATTACTCATCTGTTATTGCTTTTGTTGCATTTCTGTTCATGGTATGCTTGCTACTTATCTGTTTGTCTACCTGCGAGGAACTCATGTCTGTTCTCTGGTTTTTCTGTTGAGGGCATCCACCTATGATTACATTCACTGTTTTTATCCAACAAAATGAAAAAGCTGAGGCCAATACTATGTTCTTTTAGCCTATGATGATACTTTTGTTTGCCAATTAATTGATGAACTTCAACTTGTGAGGGACTGGAGCTGTGAAACTTCAACTTGTTGTTCTATTTCTCATGTCTGTAATCAAACCGTGGGACACATCCATTCCCAGGCAATTTTGTCAAGGCTGGGATGGTAGTGTCCCACGGTTCCATTACTGCCATGATCTTCTTTTTCATACACATGCTACCTTATGCTCCAAGTTGAGGTTCAGATGATATTGCAAACTAATCTGAGGCCAATATTCTGTCTTCTTGCTTTCCTCCTGTTTTGCCTATGATGATGATCATATGCATATTGCCTCTCATGCCACCCATCAAAACGTGAGACACATCCATGCCCATGTTTTTGAAATACTGGGCTGGATGTGTCTCATGTTTCCATGGTTGCCATGAACCATTTGTTACTGCTTTTAATATAAAATCATCTGAGGCCAATTTGTTGTTGCCTATGATGATTCAATTTGTTCATCCATAGAGGGATGACCTTGATCTGTGTGTTGTATCCTTCTCATGTCTCTCATCAAAACATCAAACTCATCCATGCCCAATGTTTTCTAGCCTGAGCTGGATGTGTTTGATGTTTCCATGGTTGCCATATGCTGTATGTATTTTATCCTTGTTGTATCATCAAGGTCAGCCTCATATGGAACATAAACAAATATCTGAGGCAATGATGTAAATGATATGATGTTAATTACATAATTTTTTTTTCAAATGAACAATGATGTTAATTATATGATGTTAATGATGTTGTAACTGTAATGTACACTTCTCCCTCTATTGATTAAGATGCAATTTGTGTATGTTTATCTTGGGCCGGGCTCACCTCAGCCACCCTGCCAAACATGTTCTCGACTGGGCAGTTGGTGGCGGTTGGGCAGTCAGCCAGGCTCAGCACTGGGTCGCAAACATGGGCTCAGCTGAGCCTGGCTCGCCCAGTGCAGACAGGCAAACACCCGATGGTGGCCGCCCATGGACAGGTTTAACAAGGCCCGGCCCAGTTAGGCTAGCCAAGCCAGCCGCAACCACCCTCACAAACGCGCCCCAGATAACTGGCCAACTTAGACCGAGTACCGTAACTTAAACACAAACCTCATGGAACACAACGATGCCATCAATCTAGATCAAACTAGGGCTAGTCATACGAACGGATATGAACTCTCTTATGTCTAATCAACAAGATCAAAGGGTCGTGTTCGTGAAGAACACGAGCCTGTAACTTATGAACAAATACATAAGGAATGAGAAAATCATCCTTCAACTGGATTGAGAGGTAGTGTTCATGAATAACACAAGCCTCTAAATGATGAACAATGGATGAACTCAAGAACATATCAATCACATGAGCTACCACAACTTTATATGAAATAGCTGAATAATTGAAGTAGATCAAAGTCATACAAAGAAATAAAGATACACGAGAACTCATACCTAGATCCCAAAGTAGACTTGGAACCTGAATAAGAGCTACTCTAGCCTACCCCCTAGCCTTGGAAACTAAAAGTGAGAGGAGAGTCAAGAGAGATGTGTGTGAGAAATGGGAGCCCCTCTCCTTCTATTTATAGGCAAGGACCAGGCTTGCTTTGGGCACCAATTGTCTCAAAAACACCCTGGGATGCAGCAATTGACCAATGAGGAGACACCATGTGGAAGGCCAGGAACAAAGGCCCCTACGTCTGTTCGGCAGATTTTAGGATCGGCCGACCATCTAGGATGGCCCCACCTGGTGTGCTTCCTCGTGGTGGCTTCTAGGTGAGCCCTCTGAGTTTTCCCCGGTGCATGGCTTGTTTGGAATCCTAGGTGGGCCCATGGATCCTTGTGAAGTCCATGTGTCACTCTCTGATTCGTCGTTGGGTGCCTTCCTTGGATCAGTGATGTGGATGCCACCTAGAATCAGTGTGGCAGCCACCTGCTCAGCTGAGTTGGCATGGATCATTCCATAGAAGGTGGGTTTCCAACTCTTTTTTATGCTTAAATCACCTACATTCAAATAATATCCAAGGGTAAGTGGAACTACATTATTCATACCAAAATGCAAGTAATAAGTCCATATGCCTCTATTTATGTGAGAATATTGACGGCTAAATGTGGCACTTAACAGCCGTCAACAAACTCCCCCAAGCTAACCTCTTGCTCGTCTCGAAGCAAGACATTAGGGACTTAGGTTGGTTGATCAGGAGTTGCTATGATGTTGTATCCTTAACTTATGGCAAACGTACAACAAAGTACTCTACCAAGAGTTGAACAAGTTGGCGATGTTCTAGCCATTCGCTTGATGATGTGGGTGTGTAGCTTCACCTGCCTTGGGCTGTTGAGAGACAGAATGGTTATATAGAGAATACAAAATCACTCATACCTTGATCAGTTGTTAATCTAGAGGTTTTGCAAATTTTTCAAAAGAAAATCAGTGTAGAAGTTTAGCATTCATCATTTGCTCCTCAATAGTGGGGTAGGAATAGCGATTTATGTGGAGTTCCTCGCCTTCCATGGGAAGTTGTGCCAATTGCTAAGAGATACAACGGGTACCTCTTCAGGGGCTGCCATTAAGCTTCTACTGTTGAGTGGCTAACGTGCGGGTCCCATCGTTGTATGACCCACATGTCAGTGACCATTTGAGTGGCTGCCATTCAGCTTCTACTGTTGATTGGCTGACGTGTGGGTCCCATCGCTGTATGAACCACACGTCAGTGACCTCTTGACCGGCTGCCATTCAACATCTACCGTTGAGTGGCTAACGTGTAGTTAGAATGGCGATTGATGATGGCAACCATCTTCCATGGGAAGTTGTCGCAAGCTTCTCTGGGAAGTTTGGAAACAGGTGTCTCAGCCTCTCAAGGATGATGACGACCGGATGTTACTGATAAGAAAAAGTGACCAGACTAGACTATATGGTTTGTTGTTTTGTGAGCAAAATAGGATCATGTTTTTTGAACGAACATCCATCCAAAGTACTCCATAGTAGGAAACAAAGTCCAGTGATGTTACAATAAAAAGATAGAAGCATAGTCAAATATGGAAGGACCAAACTTAATCTAAAACTACTAATTAATTAGAATTACAACAAAGTGACACTTGTTATTGTAGGCAATTAGCATTTCATCTAGTCTAGTTCGTTGATGATCAGGGACGCCGCCTCGCCGTGGAGGAAGAATGGGCCCAACATAAGTGGCCAAGCAGCTGGCAATACCGCTGGCCTGTCGAGCAGGGACGGTGATAGGGACTGTTGTAAGAAAGGTCCTGGGAATGACCTGATCTTCACGGCAGTAGGATTTGTAATGAGATAACTTGCTGCAAGCAGCGGTTAAATGCTTTATACCTGACAAAGGTTGGATGCGACTAAGCGACGGGGAGAGAGGCACCGAGATCATGAAGACTTTGACTCGTTCTCCAAACGATCGCAGAACCACAAGCCAGAACTAATCCACACAATACGGTGCAGCCGAACGTAAGCCGTAGAGCACGAAACAGGGGACCTCAGTGAGATCTCTTCGCAAGTCCTCAAAGAACAAGGAAGAACAAGGGTGTGAAAGGCACTCAGCTGCATCGGCTGCGGCAAACCATATGAGGCTATCAATTCATGATTACCAAAACTGAGTTTTTGGTAGTACATAGGGGGTATTTATATTAGCAACAACTCTTCTAAATGAGTGTGGGATGAGTATGAACTGAAGTCGCCACGTTGGGAGGTGGAAGGCCAAATGGTGGAAGCATTCACGAAGTCCTCTTCACTTCACGCGCGTCTTTTCAGTTTCTGTGTAGCCTTCACTAAAATGATCATTACTCCTAGCTCGGAAGTTAGAAAGATGTGCCTTTTATTGGGTTGGAATCTTGACTTCAAGGCGCTTCCAGTGATGTATCACTTGAACCCCTTCTCTTCTCGAGATGGTACAGACTTGGACAAAAAGTTGAGGCATACGTCATGTAACCTTGAGTCTTGTGTGTGTAACCATTCTTAGCTTGGGCAGCAGTCTTGGTGTCCTCGACGTAACCTTCTGTGACTTTCACGTAACCTAGCGGAGAAACCTCTTGTGCAAATCTGAGTAGGATAAAAATACAAGACTTAGGTAGTATATGACTCTAAGCAATATTGTAATATAATTCAAAGAGGAGTTTGTTTGCACGGCTGCGCCTAACCGACACTTCGTTCAATGGTGCTTGTGTATCTGATGCTTGTTCTTGCATAACTGCTTCTTCACTTGATGCTTGAGATGTAATGAGAGGTGGATTTGGTGTAACCGATGATACATATAGTGTAATCGTGGCAAATGGGTTACACATGGCTGGGATGTCCTTATCATCCTCCACCTCTTGAAAAGGAGTCATCCGTGACTCTATTGTGTAACTTAGGCTTGGAATGTACACATCATCATCCTCCTCTTGAAAAGGAGTCGTCCTCGACTCTTTTAATCCAAAGAATGGAGATCGGTCGCCATCTTCAAGGAATGTAGCTGCATTATACTTCCTTTGCATATGGATCTTCTTTTTGTTTCCAGGATACTTCACAACCCCTTCATGTTTGAAATGATTCAAATGAAGATTTGTTGGTGTTGTGACATTTATTTTCTCTAATAATATAAGGTCTTTTGATCTGTAATCATACAACCTAAATAGTAGCTTTGCCGTAGTAAAATAAAAAGGATGAGATTTTAATTTAGCTTTGACCTTGGATAGTTGTTTTACAACCATGGCTTCTAATGTCCATATGTAATGCTCATCATTCTCCCCCTCTTGAGGAGAAACTACTCCAAGCTTTTCATAACCTGAATAAAGACAATACAAAAGTTCATAACCTGAATAAAGACAATACAAAAGGGAAAAAGTATGTGCATGATATATGAATATGTCATATGTTTTGTCATTATCTTTGTTGCGCAAAACACCATTCTCAAGAAAGGAAAAACTCCATGGAGTTGGTCCATATGTCACAAGTATCATGATGTTTGCATCATCCTCCCTTCCTTGGAGAAAAGTCGACATCGACTTTTGATTATACCACAAAAGATTGTTAGCTTGAAACATTGTATTAACAACTTTCATCTTACCACGATGAAAAAGCATCATTGACTTTTGTGTACCTGCAATGTGATGGGAGAAGAAAATTTTCATTCAAACAACACAACTGATTTAGCATCTCCAATTCCATCATTTCAAGATCATATTGTTGAAAACATGGTGATGAAACATTCATAACAATCCCAAAGTTTTTGTTACACAATTGATGAATAGGTTTAGATGTAGACTCTTCAATTGCAATGCTCATGGATGTGTACAAATGCTTTTCAAGTGCACAGATGTGCACATGATTTCCTTCTTTCAATGGAACATATGAACTTGGAAAAGACAATGAAGGTTCTGAATTATAAGCACTAAACAATTGATGGATCACATCACAAGAATTAACACACATCATATTTGACTTAAAATCAGCAAGCTTTTCAATCATTATGCAAATGGCACGAACAGAAAAAGTATTTACAACATGTTCTCCGATTAAAATAAATGTAAACTTGAAGCTATGAACAATATTCAAGGATCTTGAAGAAGTTATCTCAAAAATATTTTCAAGCATGTGGTTGACATCAATAGGCATAGCAAGCTTATTATAAAACAAGTAGTTGGTAGGATATATTCTTGTAGAGAATTCAGTACCACTAATAATCTAAACATGGTGAATTTTATTGACATATAAAGCATGGCATGGATCAGTCAAAGTACAAAGGTTGTTATCAGTACAAATGTTCTGATAAATTTCAACATTCATATCAACATGTAGTTCAATCAAATCAGCACATAGGTTTTGATTATGTTCTATTGCTGAAATAATAATATCATGAGTATTCATTTCTATATTATCAAATTTATTTACATGCATAGTACTATATATAGGAGTGCAAAGTATCATGTAAATGAACCATATCAAAGCATAGAAAAGATCATGTATGACTGAACATTGGTTATCAACTTGCAAACTTTCAACAAAGGTATGATCATGTGACACTACAAAATCAGCACAAATATTATGGTCAAGTCTATTTAAAACATGTGCTTTATCACAATCACTGACCACGATATTTTGCATATTCAGATCTAAATCATTTTTAGTACCTTTATAATTTCTGGTAGTGCTAGTATTATGGATGATGTTTCTGAAATCTTACCAATTGCCTCGTCATGTTTCATGTTTTTGGTCGCACACAATTGGTTCGGTTGATTGTTTACCTTCTCATCTGTCTCAACAAGTATGGTGACGTCTTGAGCAGCCATATCTCCCGAATTTTTATTGCAAACCTGCACATTTGGAAAGAAAACACTAGCGATAGAGATGAGAGTGTTAGTTTGAAAAGTATCCTCACATGATTTGCATTCAAACTCTCTATTGCTCTGTGGTGTATCCCTCATTGCATTGTCTGTACTCTCAAGGTCATAATGGATGGAATCACACAACTCACTTTTGGTTTCGCTTGCTCTCGGTTTGGCTATGTGGTCGTCATTCTCACTTATGTTTTGATGCACAATCACTTCAACATCTTGTGAAGCAACATATGCATACATATCATACGTCACCAAGTTCTGTATAGGCAATGGAGCAGCAATTGTGGCAAAAGAACTAAGCTTTCTCAAATGCTACTGAACTTGCATCATGTAAATGAGAAGCATTTGCATTGTTATTGCCTTCAATTTGAACTTTATGTTCCAAACACAATGAAAATTCAGCATCTTTGTCCATGGCCATCATTTGATCTTCTTCATGGAAAATTTGCGGCTGATCATACTTCACCACATTATTTTCTTCAGTAACATGCAGCACATCAAAAGAGAAACAAGAAGAGATTATCATGTTAGAAAACGATGTTTCCTCGCATGGTCTAGCTTCTACTTCACTCAATTTTTGTGTATCTTCTTAACACAGATTTTTGTAGCTCTCCTCACGTATGGTGGAGTCTCTCTTCTTTTCATTTTGAACTCTCACACTCAATTTGGGATGGTGGCACTCTTTCTCACATGGGTTTTGGAATAAACCATCTTCCATGAAGAATGGAAGAGCAATACCATCAGACGCAATCTCCACGTGTGAGATATCATGTATATGTGCAGATTTAGATGAATGATTTCTTGACTTGTGGGCTCTATGATCATCCTTCTTGCCATTGTACTTCTGCACCTTTGCATCTTGGACCTTCTCTCTCTGTCCAAAACACTTGTTCTCCTTCAAAACAACATGTTTTCTTCAACCAACATGCTGAAATGTACTCTGTTGTGTAGAATACCTTTGTGCTTCCTTATATGGGTTCCAGGTGGAAGCATCTTCAATTTCTGGAGACCTTTGCTGCTGCTTATGATGAGTATATGATGTAGAAATCTTAATCGCATAACTTGCTTCATTTCAGCCCATGTGTTGATGTGATCTCTCCCCAATACATGTTGATTTTCTTGCACATCTTTCCACTATGTTAGAGCGTAACTATAGAATTCTATTGCAGCTAAGTGTATTTGCTGTGTATCCAAGACATGATGCATACCAAAAATATAATCACATTGTTCTTCCCAAACAACATAAGCTTTGGGGTCTTCTCTCCCAACAAATTTCAGTACACTCAAATGAACCAAAGGAATGCAACCTAAATTTCTTCTATCACAATCATCATAAGGATTGTTGAGATCACTTTGTAGGTGTTTAGCATTGAAGCGCACATCGGGGACAAGTCCACGCCCATGAGAACTTCCTCCTTGCTGCAGAGAAAATGTGGAAGCACCATTGATGGAGTTTTTCATAACATCCTTCACTTGTTGAGCAGCAGGAACACGTTGATGTTGAACCCCACTATTTTAGATTGGAAGACATTCATCTAACACCTTTTAAATGCCCTGCAACACCGAATTTTGTACTTGCTGTAGCTCAGCTCGTGAAATAGTGGCCTCTTGTGCACCACGATGGCGACCACGAACACACGAATTAGGTCCTGTCATGTTAGGATATTGCAAGAGGAAGTGGAACATGAAAAATATGTGGAATCACACAACCTCACCTCTTGCTTACCCAAGTTCTTACCCGTTCTCAAGGATCGTGAGTCTGCTAGTGTGGCGTAACCAAACCTGTGATTAAGCGGTCGAAAGGATACAAGATGAGAGGTCCGGTTTCAAATTTTTGCGGAGTTATAGGTGGCAGATCAAGGGAGGCTATGGTACTGAAACAAAGTGTGTAACTCGGCCAAAATGTTGTTGTTCACAAACACCACCAACTTGAGATTACACAGATCAGATTTTTGGTTACACAATCCGCAACACAGCCCTTTCAACTTCTCTCCTCTTTCGTTTTTCACTCTTTTTTTTGCTCTTTCTTTCACACTTTTTTCTTGAATTTTTTTACTAACAGCAAACACAAGCGAACATACGAGGGGTGCGTAAAAAAATACAGCACTGCGGAAGAACAAAGATGGTGATTAAGAACAGTATGAGCGCAACACACAATGCAACAGTACCATAAAAACGATATGATATTTTTTGTGTGTGAATTTTTTGTGGACTGTAGGACATGAACAAAACACAAATATATGTGATGGATGAAACCAGTAACGAATTGTAAAGGGTGGGAGGGTGGATAATAACCAAAACCTACCGTTACAACGATAACTCTGATTACCACTTGATAGGGATCATTGCATGAAAGTTCCTGGGGATGGCTCGATCTTCACGACAGTAGATTTTGTAACGAGATAACTTGCTGCAAGCAGCGGGTGAATGCTTTATACCTGACAAAGGTTGGATGCGACCAAGCGACGGGGAGAGAGGCACCGAAACCGTGAAGACTTCGACTGGATCTCCAAACGACTGCAGAACCACAAACTGGAACTAATCTATACAATACCGCACAGCCAAACGGAAGCCGTGGAGCACGAAGTAGGGGATCTCAGAGATATCTCTTCACAAGTCCTTGAAGAACAAGGGTGTGCAAGGCATTCAGCGGCATCGGCTGCAACAAACCATATGAGGCTATCAATTCATGATTATCAAAACTAAGTTTTCGGAAGTACATAGGGGGTATTTATACTAGGAGAAACTCTTCTAGGTGGAAGCATTCACGAAGTCGTCTTCAGTTCACGTGCGTCTTTTTAGCTTCTACGCAGCCTTCACTAAAATGACCATTACTCCTAGCTCGGAAGTTGAAAAGATGTGCTATTTGTTGGGTTGGAATCTTGACTTCAAGGCGCTTCCAGTGAAGTATCACTTCAACCCCTTCTCTTTCCGAGATAGTACAGACTTGGATGGAAAGTTGAGGCATACATCATGTAACCTTGAGTCTTGTGTGTATAACCATTCTTAGCAGGGGCAGCGGTCTTGATGTCGTCCACGTAACCTTCTGTGACCTTCATGTAACCTAGCGGAGAAACCTCTTGTGCAAACCTGAGTAGGATAAAAATATAAGACCTAGGTAGTATATGACTCTAAGCAATATTGTAATATAATTCAGAGAGGAAAGCATGCACCTCTTGTTGGAGTTTGTTTGCACGGCTGCGCGTAACCGACCCTTCGTTCAATGGTGCTTGCGTATTTGATGCTTGTTTTCATAACTGGTTCTTCACTTGATGCTTGAGATGTAACGAGAGATGGATTTGGTGTAACTGATGATACACATAGCTGGGATGTCCTCATCATCCTCCCCCTCCTGAAAAGGAGTCATCCTCGATTCTATTGTGTACCTGAGGCTTGGCATGTGCACATCAAATGGGAATGGCTGTGCTCCTGAGTTTTCCAGGACAGTCGAGCGGGCGCACTTGACATCAGTGACCCAGTGGCAGGCAATGCCACCGGCCGGTCGAGTGGGAATGGGTAGTGCCGTGCACCTGAGCTCTCCGAGACAGTCAACGTGGCGGGCACACTTAACATCAGCGTCCGAGCGGCTGGCAACACCGTCGGCATGTCGAGCACGGACAGGAACGGTCGTGCCCCTGTGCTTTTTAGGATAGTCGATGCGGCGGGAGGCGGGAGCACTTGACATCAGTGGCTGAGCAGGCACACCTGACATCAGTGGCGGAGTGGTTGGCAACGCCACCGGCTCATCAAGCAGGAATAGGTACGGCCATGCGCATGAACGCTCCGGGACAGTCGACGCGCGCGAGCGCAGTTGACATCAGTGGTGGAGTGAACGGTCATGGGAGCCATACACAGCCAGCCCGACCTCTCGGGCAGTCCACCCATTGCATGCCAGCTTCTAGTGGTGACGGGTACGACTGTGTGCCTGAGCTCTCTGGCACAGTCGACACGGTGGGCACACTTGACATCACTAGCAGAGTGGACGGCCACAACCGCCATTCACGGTCACTCCACCCACTGCACGCCAGCTTCTAGTGGTGACGGTGAGATGGGAATCGTGGTTTTCTTGCTTTGGCAAGAATGACACTTGCCCCACTAGCGCAGAGCGTGCCGGGGCCCATCAGGCTGGCCCTCCATTAGTGCGATTTTGTCCTGCCACAGTCACCGCAGCTCGGCCCTGCCGGAGCTTTAATCGGCGTGGATGGTAGGAGACCAAGTGGCACACGAGTCACGCGAGGATTCTCACCGTCCATTGGAGGAGATGCTCTCAAATGCACATAGAAATTAGTTTGATCAAAGAGGAGGAAAGGACTAAAGAACAAAGAAATTGATTGATTTGGGAGAGAGGACGATGGTACTTGTGTCGAGAGGAGAAGATGTTGATGGGGTGTTCTTGCGCTGAGAGGAGAAGATGCCGATGGGGTTTTCCTACGCTGAGGAGGAGATGCAATAGTGTTTTCCACTATATATTAATAGATCTCATTTGCTAAGGGAAAGGCATAAAGTCGCATCGGGGCTCGTGTCAGGCAAATGGCCTAGTCGCGTAATTTGCAATCTCATTGAACTTGGAGCAAACTTAATTCACTTGAACATTATGAGATTGAATGTTGCCACGAGACCGGTTATTCTAGTATACCAAACATTATCAGACCGGGCAAAAACATTTGCAATGAGATAGGCAATACAACATGGGCACAAAAGGAGGTCAGATGTTTGGGTTTACAGAACACGTGTAGACCGGAGAAATATTTTTTGACCTTTGATGGCAAAAGATGCTTGTTTTAAATTTGGACAAGGTGAGCTATGATATCATAGCTTCTTAGGGAGATCCAAATACGTGCACAATTCGAACTACAAGTTGTGGCTTAGCTAGAGCATACTTAAGCGATGGGAAACAAATTGGCTTTCAGTAAAACCGTGTCTTCTCTATCTAGAGTACACTACATGGGAACCAATGAAGAACTGCTAGATTTTCTTTCCCTATGTAGCAAAGGTTTGTTTATCCAAGACTTGGTTATTAGGCAAGCATCGTGAAGACAACCAAAGGAACCCAGAGTTTCATCCACGATTTTATTTTTTCATGTTGATGAGGCACGCTTGGAAAGAACAAAATGAAATCATGTAATGAGATAGGCAATACAACTCGGGCAGGACCGGATGTCTGGGTTTAGGATACATGAATAGGCCAGACCAATATTTTTTGTCCTTTGCTGGCAATGAAACAGGCAATATAACATGGGCACAATAAGGGGACAGATGTTTGTGTTTAGGAAACATGAATAGACCGGACAAAAAATTTTATTCCTTTCCAGACAAAAGTTGCTTGTTCTGAATTTGGGCAAACCTGATCATGGATTTCGTAGTATCTGATAGAGTGAAAATTGGATCATGTTATTTGTTTTTAATCGTCCAATATTGATTTTCCACCTCTACAAATTGTGATGCACTATTTGAACTACCAGCTGTGGTAAATAAATGGGGGAAGACCAGCAGTTGGTTTCCATCATGTTAATCTGTGTGCGAGTAAAGATTGCTACACTACACGAGAACCAAGGAAGAGAGATAGAAACAAAGAAAATATCAGGGGATTGATCTAGAAACAAAGGATATCCAAAATCACTCTTGCATGTCAAGCATGTCAATGGTTAATTAGTTTGGATGCAAATATCCAATTATTTTGCTGAAGAACAGATCACATTCGGCGTGAATCCTACATTCCTCATTACAAAATTGAGACCATCCTTCCCAGGTCATGTTGAAGCAGAGGCTGCCTACACACTAATGATTACTGCATGCCACTGGCGGCACTAGTGTTGCCCGTCAGCGCCACGTCACTCGCCGAATCACCTTTGAGGCTACCTCACAACACCACAGGTACCCCTTGTTCATTCGCATCATCATCGTTGTTGCGGCTATTGATTCTTCCTCACCCTCGACCTGATTGATGTACCACCTCGTTGTGTCATCGCCGCCGGCACCGCCATTGGCCTTGTAGAGGACCATGGTGGCTACGTAGGCCACCACATTGTGCCCGGCCTAGGCAGCCTCCTCGAGCTTGGTGATGGATGACCGGGAGATAATTTTCCTCGAACAAGATGTCCATCCCAGAGAGGAAGCAGGCCTCCAAGTTTCTGATGCAGGTCAGACAATCGAGGAGGGCGTCATAGCCCTTGCGGTCGTTCCACTACAGCTCAATGGCAAATCGCTTTAGTGCCACGACCCGACCGACGATCGTGTTCTTGCACACGTGACGCATCTAACGGCAGGTCGCTCATAGACTATAGAGGTCGTCCATGGCCTGCTCTGCGGTCATAGTGAAGTGGTCGGCGATATCAATGTTCACCTCGGTAGGGAGCACCACCAACGACAATGGCAATCACCTCGACGGCATGATTATTGACCTACTAGCATCCTGAAAATAGTTTGATCAAACATCAAGGTGCCAGGTCAAATGCACATCAAATTGATACAAAGACTAAGAAGAGAGCATTGTACCCTCACGAGAGGAGATGTGGTAGGGTTTCTCTTCCTTCCGAGAGTAGGAGATGCAGAAGGTTTTCTGTATGCATTTACAACAAATCCACCGCTCCTTCCTCCGCATTTACAATAAATCCACCACTCCTTCACCTCCCAAAACAATCGTTGCTTCTGCTCCATTGATTTCAGGATAATAATATGAATTTGTTATGATTGTTGGTTAACCTTACGAAAATTATGTTCTTGGAAATATGAAGAGGACGAACTAAATCTTAAGTAGAAAATGTGGCGGATACTAACTGCTATTGGTGGATTTAACAATACATCATCCGTATAATGTTCAAGAGCATAAGGCACAATGTTCAGAATACATGATCGACACAATGTTCAGAAACATCTAGGTAGCCTTGCCACCGAGCATGAATCCTGCCATTCCCGCGACAACAACAAATAAAGCAAGTAGCACATGCACGAGTTTGACATTGTGCCTATAATTCCCAATTAACTTTAGCTCAGTGGTATCCTTCTGAAGTTGTTGTTGAACTATCTTGAGCTCATTCCTAATCTCTCTAAGCTCACAGTTAGCTTTTCACAATTCTTGCTCCCACTGATTTGCATCCTCTTCAGCTTTCACCTTGTTCTTCATGAGCTTGACCAGAACAACATACGCATCCCATTCTGGATCAACCCAAGACATGTAATCGCATTGTTGTTTTTCTTCCCACAAATTAAAAACCCCATTAACAATTGTTGTTGACCACAATAACATGGAACCATAGAAGTAGGTAACCAACTAGCCATTACCTTTGGGCAGCAAGCAAACCAGCAGCAAGGGTTGAGAAAGGTCCAAGAATACTTCAGCACAGCTCTCAACCTATGTTTGCTGTTCTTTTTAGGATGCTAATGGTTAGTGTTATAGGAAGATGTCTCTGAGCAGTAGCTACCAATGGAAGAAGATGCTGGAGTACAATGATGCTACAAAAAAATTCATTGCAACTTGAAATCAATGCATGGTATTGCACTTTCTAAACTAAAGCCTATCAACTTGTAACACCAATCGTGCTCCAACCGAAATTCTCAATTCCAAAGATCACTTCCCTCTAATGAAAGGGGAAAGTAAAGGAACAAAATAGGGTACCGACCTGACCGTAGCTCCCTCTCCTCCCTTCAATGGGAGACAGTTTCATTCCCACCGCGGGGTTGTAGATCTGCGCACCAACACCTCTAGGCTAGATATTTGCCACAACGACCCACAGGAGCGTGCTGGCAAGTCCCTTGTAGTGTATGTAGTTGGAGATATATTCGTTGCTCCAGCCTGCAACTGGATAGTCGGCCACACTTAACAAAATTATAATATAAGGATGTTCTTTGTTCCAAAAACACAAATTGCATTATGTCTCAGCAGTTGTGTGTGCCCTTTTCAGAATCAAAGGTGTCTCAGTGCTTGTGTGTGCCCTTTTCAGAATCAAAAGTCATGACTTCGACCCCTGCTATTGACATTGTATCCTCTTTATTTTCCTCCTTTTTTATCACACATCAATAGGTCAGACCTTCCTCAACTGCTTCCACTCATTCGCAAAACATCAGCAGCAATAAGTTTCTTAAGATGGCATCAACAAACATATGTAGTTGTTACATTAGGAAGGTCCTTTTCACAAAATATCAATAGATCAGACCTTCACCAACTGCTTCCACTCATTCGTAGGGTTTTACTCTCTGGAGGCTTGAACTAGTATAAACTCACCTTGTTTCGCCGTGTACCGTGTGCTACGCTAGCATAACCATCGAGTTCTTAGTTCCCGATCTCCTCCACCGAACAAATAAACCACCGGGGTTGACCCCCCTGTGGATTGCTCAGATCTAAACCTCTGACAATGGATGAGCATCTCCAGCCGAGTGGTAGTCGGTAATTTCAAACCTTACTGCAATGACATTCATCATCCTACTTTGAGGTTCATGCATAAGTGGCTTGCTATTTTGCTCTTTCCTATACATGATGTGTTCGCAATGATGAGCTTAAATTATTTATGACATGGTTAATAAGATTAAGGTTTCTCCTGTTAAGCCCATGAACATGCAATGGTTAGATACTTTTAAGATGGATGATCCTGTTGAGTGTACCTCTTTGATCACCCGCATCGTCGTGAGAGTCAGGGCACTTCTTTATTCAAGGCCATATCCTTAAGCATGCCCAAGACCAGGCTCTTATGTTTTTCTTCTCCGGTTATGCAAATGAGGTCCTATTACCTAACCCGAGACTTCATTTGTATAAGTCGCAGGCACTAACCTTTCTGCTCCTACCATGAGAAGAAGTTCGCATGAGTAATTTGTCTCGTAGGGAATCCCGAAGCAGGTCAAGAACGGAAGAGAACACATCATATCAGCTGCCATAGTCCCGACAGATTCTACAGCAAATGTACAAGGTAGGATGGGTTCCAGCTGGGTAGATGCCAGGGCTAGTTCCCTTGTATCATCTAGGCTAGGGTCAACCCCCGCAACCACATTATAGCGAACATGGCCTCATATGCCATTTGTTCAAGTTTGATTTTGGTGATTAATGACAAGATGATCAATGGGACTAACCATATTGTTTAGCATGTCCTTGTAGACATTTCTAGGTCCCAAGGATGCCAAAATATCACATGTCAAAATCAAGAAGAAGAAAAAGAAGAAAAGAGCACCGTCGGATGAACCGACGGTACATAGGAAGAGGCGTGAGTGCAAGCGTCGGAGTACTTGTTACACTGTGTGAAGAAGGCTCAAATTACATAGACCGTCGGATGAACCGATGGTATGTTTTCTAGTTGCACCGGATGAATTCCTGGAGGAGAAGCAGCACGGTCAGCAACACCAGATGAACCGACGGTCCATTGGTAGGAACCGTCGGTCTGTCCGATGATCCATTGGAACAAGACAGAGACAGCCCGAGTCAGAGGCCTTAAGCACCGGATGAACCGATGGTCACAAGGATACAAGCAACGGTTCATCCGACGGCTACGAAGAAGCTAACAGTAAGGTTTTGGCAAAGAACCCTTCAGCACCGGATGAACCGACGGTGCGTCGGTTGAAGTGTCAGATAATTTGTGTCAACTGTCATGTGCGGTGGAAGGCAACGGCTAGTAGCACCGGATGAACCAATGCCCGAAAAAAGCATAGCGTCAGATCATTTGATGGTACTACTTTCTGCAGCTTTGGCCCAACGGCTAGTTTGATGCCTTGGCCTATTTATACCCCTTCCACCCTACCATTTGTGTGGGCTGGATGCTGAGGAAGACCAGAGGTATGTGAGACACATAGAAGATCATATCCAAGCCATCCAAGTGCTAAATTGCTCATCCATATATTTGCTCGTGCTTTGTGTGTGTGCTTAGTGCTAGGCTTAGCTTAGAGCTGAGTGAGTGCAAGGTGTGCCTACCTTGTGAGGTGATTCTTGAGTGGATCAAGTTGTACAAGGTGTGCCAGTAGCCTTGGAGCCTATGGGGCTCTCCGGTAAACGTCTTCAACCCTCCGGCTTGGTGTGGAGCGGCGAGGATACTTTGTGCGGTGGATGTGGAGACCCCCTTCCTTGGTGGAGAAGCTCCTTAGTGGAGACGGCATCAAGGTGACCAAGAGAGCTTGGCGAGTGCCTTTGTGGGTGAGCCTTTGTGGCAAGTCAAGTGGTGCTCTTGGGAGAGACATGGTGACCGGGAAGCAATACTCTTGTGTGGAGTGCTTCAACAACGTGGACTAAGGGTGGCTTAGTGTCTACCGATACCACGGGATAAATCGCATGTCAAGAGTTTGCTTCCTCTCATCCCCCTTTACGTTTCCGCATTACCTTCTTGCAATCCTTGTTTGCCTTTACCTTCCTAGAGTAGTATCTTGCTAGGATTGGCTATAGGTTGCATAACTTGTTTCTGGATGGGAGTTTCACACTAGAACAACCGTAGTTGCACATCTAGGTAGTACGTTCTAGTTTATGTTTTCAGCAAATAGTGATAACCCTAGGCTTAAGGTTTTAAGTAGCCTAATTCACCCCCTCCCCCTCTTAGGCTATGAGCATACAATTCCTTACAAGTGGTATCAGAGCCGGGGCTCACTTCCTTCACAAGGATTCGCCAATTTGATTGGCAATTTGTGAAAACCGACTCATTTGATCGGTTAGTCTTCACCGCCTAGTGAGTTGCTCTATAGAGGAATGAAAGGGGTGGATACCATAGGTTTGTCTCCACATTTCGATGGCACGGGTTATCCTCGTTGGAAGGTCCTCATGGAAGCTTATTTACAAGCTAAGGATCTTGATGTTTGGAGGGTCACCAATGAGGGTGTTAGGAATGATACCAAAAAGGAAAAACAATTTGATGTTGTTGCAAAGAGTATCATTTTATCCTCTCTAGATGTAGGCGTTTTCAATAGAGTTTTCACTAGTAAAAATGCTCATGTGCTATGCAATACCATCAAGGAACAAAATGAGGGTTCAAAAGAAATAGCTAATGAACGCTACGGTTGTCTCCTTGAGGAATTCAATAGCTTTAAGCAACTTGAGAATGAAAATGCCAAATCCATGTACTCATGCCTAAATGTTCTTGTCAATGAGATTAATACTTTAGGTGTGAAGGACATCATGGACTTGAACATGCACCGCAAGATCCTTCAAAGTCTATGGAAGCCTGAATATCACTTGGTGAAAGCTATCATCTATGAGAAGAAGCTTGAAGAGTTGAAGCCATCTCCAATCTTGAGCAAGATCATGGCACATGCATTACATATCTTGCACAAGTCCAAGATAGCTTCCAAGGATGGGCTCAAGACAAAGGAAGCACAAAAAGTTGAGCTCAAGCCAACACCCTAAGAACCATCTTCTCCAACCGCAAGCCATGCTCTCTCAAGCCGACAAGAGAAGAAGATGAGAAGGATGTCAATTCATGGAAGCTCAAGTGAAGATAGTGATGGTGATGACGAAGAAGGATCCTCAAGTGATGAAGAGGTCGAGTCGATGGTCGCCATGTACGTGAAAAAGATCTTCAAGTATGTGAAGCAAATCAACATGTACAGCTACAACGTCCATTTGAGAGAAGGGCGTCATCATCAACACATAAAGTTCTCCAAGATCAAGCACAAGAAGAAGGTGGTCAAGGAAAGGAAGCCAAAGCAAGAAGCATAAACCGCCATCCGTGAGTGGACAAGTGGTGGAAAATCAAGTTCTTGTAGCTCAAGTGATGAATCAAGCAAGAACTTCACCGCCCGCTTCATGCAAGGTCCCCTATCATCATCACACATGTGCCTTATGGCCCAAGGTATGGAAAGCGATGTAAGTGATGATGAATCTGATGCCACTTCCATTGATGATCTTGTTGAGCTAGTCCATGAGCAAAAAGGAATCCTAGAGAAACAAGCTAATGAAATTAAAGAACTTAATGCCCTCAATGATCTTAGTGCCACCCTTGCTACAAATTATGAACATTTGTTGTGCAAATTCAACTTTCTTAGCAAGGAGTGGGATGAGCTAAAATCTAAGCTTGAGAACATTGAGATTAAAACTAGTGATTCCTTTGAGCTTGATGAATCATCTATCCCTTGTGCAATTCCTATCTCCAAGGTAGATGCTTCAAATTCTTGCATTGATTTAATTGATGAACCTTGCTCACCATCTTGCAATGAGAATGTTGTTGTAGAAACATGTGATTATCTCATAAGCATAAAGAATGATGAGCTCAAGTAAGAAGTGAAATGGCTCCGAGAGAAGTTGGTTAGCCTGATGGGCAAGGGCAATAAGGAACAAGTTGACGTCTCTCAAGACATGAAGAGCAATGTCCAACCTTCTCAAGATAACTGTGATCACATGGTGAAGAAGCTTGAGAAGGGTTCAACCATGACGTGCTACAAGTGTCATGAAGAAGGGCACAAGTTCTACAAATGCCCTCAATTTGTCAAGAAGATGGAAAAGGGTGAGAAGAAGATGATGAACACCACCATCAAGAGCTCCCTCATCTACACCAAGCCCAACTGCAAGAACAAGATCAAGAGCAACTCCTATGTCATCAAGAAGAAGGCCAATGTCAAGGTGGTTGCACACAAGGTTAGGAAGATGAAGGAGTGGGGTTGGAACCAACCCATTTGGGTGCCCAAGGAAGTCATCACTAACATGAAGGGGCCTCGAATGGTTTGGGTTCCTAAGGCCACGTGAAGGCCATAAGGTCGGGGACTTGGGAGGCTTGGCACGAAGAAGATGAGAAGATTCAAGTTTAGAAGCCAAACTTGGAAGTTTGGACATGTGTTGCCCGAGCTCCACAGTTGAGGTAATGGAAACTAGAACTCATCTCATGTATCTTTCTCGTTCCATTGCCTTGTCTAGGTTGCATTTGTTGCCATGCCTAGTTGTGTACATATGGTAGGTTGCTTGTGTCATGTGCTAACCCATGAGCAACCTACATGGTTTGATTAGTGTGTAGGAAAGCTACACTTATTTCTTTCATGATGCATGTTTTCTTATATATCTCTTTGCATCATGAGCAAGCTATAGGGTTAGATTCCCTTTTGTTGTAATAAACAATGTGCATCAATTTGGTTGGTGATTCAAACACTAAATGCACACATTTAGGGGGAGCTCATCCTATAGTTTGTTTGTGGGACTAACGTTGTTTCAAGCTTATCTTGTGTAGTCCCTAGGTGACGCGTTCCGGTGCGGTATTTCATTCTAAGATAATGCTATTTCACTCTAAATATGATCTAACATCTCTAAGAGAGTGAATATAGCAATATGAGCTTCATGCTATTGAGTCATGTCCTTGCAAGCATATAAGTTCAAAGGTGATGAACTCATACATTCCTAATCCTTGTGGTACCCCAAGTGTCTTCTTTGCAAGCTTCTTTCAAAGTGATGACATCTCCAAGTGATATCATTTTCAAGCGGCTCATCTCAACGTGGTGCCAACAAGGTAGAGAGGAAAATCCCCCGGAGGTATGCAATGCTCAAAATCTACAAGTGGTAATGTTACAAGAACTCTCTTGTCTTATCTCTTGTCTTTTAAGCCACCTCCTTGCATGATGTGCTCTAAGCTTCCTTGTCCTACAAATGTTTGCAGTTTTGCACTTGATTTTCACACTATCATTTTGTTCACACACTTAGGGGGAGCTTAGTTTGTATCATGCTAGTCTCATGAGCTTGTGATCCATCTTAGTTATTCGCACATGTGGTATCTTCATTGATATCCTACATATGGATCATGGTTCATGCGGCTTACTCATATTTGACATTTCCCTTTGAGCTATGATTGCTAGGACTTGCTAAATTTCCTTTGGAGACCCTTTTGTTTTGGACACTATTTGGAGATTTTATTCCAAAGGGGGAGAACTTGGAGCCAAAGCAAGCCAGTGTTTCCAAAGCAGGAAGTAGCAAGCTATATGTGAAGAGAAGATCATGAAAGAGGGAGAACACATCTAGGGGGAGTTGGATGATGGTAAGCATCCAAACAAGTGTAAGTGGTTCAATTTTGTCAGTTCTTACAAATTTATGCTTGCTTTGATTGTGTTGTCATAAATCACCAAAAAGGGGGAGATTGTAGTCAACATGGCCTCATATGACATTTGTTCAAGTTTGATTTTGGTGATTAATGACAACATGATCAATGGGACTAACCATATTGTGTAGCATGTCCTTGTAGACATTGCTAGGTCCTAAGGATGCAAAAATATCACATGCCAAATATCACATGCAAAAATTTCAAGGGTCAAAACCAAGAAGAAGAAAAAGAAGAAAAGAGCACCGTCAGATGAACCGACGGTGCATAGGAAGAGGCGTCGGTGCAAGCATCGGAGCACTTGTTACACTGCGTGAAGAAGGCTCAGATTACAAAGACTGTCGGATGAACCGACAGTATGTTTTCTTGTTCCACCGGATGAATTCCTGGAGGAGAAGCAGCACGATTGGCAGCACCGTATGAACCGACGGTCCATTGGTGGGAGTCGTCGATCTATCCGATGATCCATTGGAACAAGACAGAGACGGCCCGAGTCAGAGGCCTTAAGCACCGAATTAACTGATGGTCACACGGATACAAGCAATGGTTCATCCGACAGCTACGAAGAAGCTAACAGTAAGATTTTGGTGAAGAACCATTCAGCACCAGATGAACCTTCGGTGCGTCGGTTGAAGCGTCAGATTATTTGTGTCAACGGTCATGTGCAGTGGAAGGCAACGGCTAGTAGCACCGGATGAACCGACGCCCGGAAAAAGCATAGGTTCGGATCATCCGATGGTACTACTTTCTGCAGCTTTGGCCCAATGGCTAGTTTCATGCCTTGGCCTATTTATACCCCTTCCACCCCACCATTTTTGTGGGCTGGATGCTGAGGAAGACCAAAGGTATGTGAGACACATAGAAGATCATATCCAAGCCATCCAAGTGCTAAATTTCTCATCCATAGATTTGCACATGATTTGTGTGTGTGCTTAGTGCTAGGCTTAGCTTAGAGCTAAGTGAGTGCAAGGTGTGCCTACCTTGTGAGGTGATTCTTGAGTAGATCCCTTGTACAATGTGCGCTGGAAGCCTTGGAGCCTAAGGGGCTCTGCGGTAAACGTCTTCGACCCTCCGGCTTGGTGTGGAGTGGCGAGGACACTTTGTGCGGGGGACGTGGAGACCCCCTTCCTTGGCGGAGAAGCTCCTTAGTGGAGACGGCATCAAGCTGAACAAGAGAGCTTGGTAAGTGCCTTTGTGGGCGAGCCTTTGTGGCACGTCAAGTGGTGCTCTTGGGAGAGACTTGGTGACTGGGAAGCAATACTCTTGTGTGGAGTGCTTCTACAACGTGGACTAGGGGTGACTTAGTGCCTACCGATACAATGGGATAAATCACGTGTCAATAGTTTGCTTCCTCTCATCCCCCTTAACGTTTCCGCATTACCTTCTTGCCATCCTTGTTTGCCTTTACCTTGCAAGAGTAGTATCTTGCTAGGATTGGCTATAGGTTGCAAAACTTGTTTTGGGATGGGAGTTTCACACTAGAACAACTTTAGTTGCACATCTAGGTAGTATGTTCTAGTTTATGTTTTGAGCAAATAGTGATAACCCTAGGCTTAAGGTTTTAAGTAGCTTAATTCACCCCCACCACCTCTTAGGCTACGAGCATACGATTCCTTACACACATGAAGCTAGAGGCTCGTTGTGGCAGGCTCGACAGATGACAGTGCACTCACCTGGGTATCAGCCCTGTTGGGATCAGCCACCACAACTGCACAAGGCGGGAGGCTCAGGCTGGCAGAGTGCAAGCAGCACAGAATGGGATCACAGATGACCACTTCATCTTACGTCGTCCAGCTCCAGTGGTCATCCAACAGTTGGTGCACAAAGGTCTTTTTCGAAAAGAAGGCGCAATGATATTGCAGATCTCACGAGCCGAGTGAATGACCACAATGTTCGGACATGTGACATTCAGGATGTTCTTAACACACATGTCCACAACTTTGCTTCTTTTTAGCAGCGGGTGGATACCCAATACAACACTCTCAACACCACACTCCAAAGCACCAACGTGGACCTACAAGCTTACTCCCACTCACAGGGCTTCAACCCTTATCCACAACAGTGAGCGAAAGACAAGCTTGGGGGAAATCACCCCAAGGGAGGTAACCCATATCCTCTCCAATCTTGGTTTTATTTCTTTCTTATGCATAAAAAAATTTGAATATGATAAAAAGAACAAAAAAATTTCTTGCATTCCTCTATGTTAGTAGGGATGTTTAGTTCTTCCTCATTTAAATAATGCATAGTTGCTCTGCTTAATTTCGTTCATGTGCCTAGTTTACAACTTAGTTCTATCTCCGGTTTAAGTTTGTTAGCTATCGTTTGCCTTTCAATCTTGAAAGATTATGGGTTGTAAGGACCAGGTGTGTTCGAGGACCAGTGGAGGGTCGCTCCTTAGTGATGAGTGATTGACAACGTTGTGTGGACTGATGTTTGGCTCAGTGTGTAGGTACAAGTTCCGGCTTGACTCGTGTTGGTGCAGGTGAAGAACAAGTGCGAAACGCCTTAGCCGTGGTGGCCTCCAGGTGATGGAGAGGCAAGTAGGCTTGGTTCGATGGACCCGGTGGCCGATGGGGTCAAGTGCGAGCCGTGTGGTGCATGACTAGCAAGTTGAAGTCGTGAACATGGGCCGGTGTAAGGTGGTGGTTCTAGGCTGAAGCTTGCACGCGGGGTTTGGTGGTTTGCCCACAAAACCATCGGTGGACGGTTTCTTGGTTTGGGCCTCAAAACCAAGTCTGGAGGCCCGATGCGACGGAGTCGGTGATCCGGGAGTGTCGGGAAGCTTCGAGGCGGGGGGCACATGGCATGATCGCGGGGCTTGCGTCGAGGCTAAGCAAGTCTGCGGGTTAAGCATATCCCCCGATGGGTATATCCGAAGACTTGACCATATTGCCCCTGAGGAGTGTGTATCTTCATTTTAAGTTGTAGGGGTAGCGTGGTCATTTGCCTCCTCCGGTGGACTTCGTATAAATAGCAAAGAGGTGGATGGCATCTCTCTCTTGGACTCTAGGGTTTCCTCCCCCGGTAGATCGCTCTAGACTGCTTTTTTCCCAGTATTTCCTTAGGTTAGATTCTTGTATAGACTCTAACCTCTGGATGTATGGAAGCATTCGGCATTGTGATGATCTCCTAGATCTTTGTGATTTTCGTGTCTTTTTCAGAGCTATTTTTGGGTGGTTTCATTCTTAGCTCGATTCGTTGATTTGAGGTTGTTTTCTATCGGATTTCTTTGAGGGGATCATGGGTGGATGCCTTGTGCATCTTTGTGTGTGATCTTCACCCCTCAAACGCCGGGAAACCCCTTCGATTCGTGAGTTTTTGTAGGAAACCGAGTTCTTCGTGGTGGTTCATGTGATCCGCGATTCCCGATGATTTAGTGAGTTAGAGGTCGAGATTTTTGGGGCATAGCTTCACCTAGTGACGCTTCTCATCTCCCCCAAATATTGTCTCAAGAGCTCAAGTGGTTTGGGAGATCCGGTGAAGGATAGGAGTGGTTGACTTTGCGTGTTTGAGCTCGAGCTGTTCTGTCCATGCCTGGCGGACGGTCCGTGAGCCCCATGCGGACGGTCCATGAGGGGCCTGACAGTCCGGCTATTCTTCGTGTTCTTCGCGTGTTCCTGCGTGCCTTTCATTCGATCCGTTGAGTCAGTTGGTTTTTGGTGCAAGAGGTTTGCGAACGGTCCGTACTAGAGTGCTAGACGGTCCGTCATGAGGCGGACGGTCCGCGGGTCCATCATGGATAGTCCATTTTTCTCGCTGCGCTACTGGAGGTTCGGGTTGCATTTTCGGACGGTCCGCCATGCCCTCACGGATGGTCCGCGCCTTCCACGCAGACAAGCCGCCCGGCTACCTTGGATAGTCCGCCAGGTGCTTCGCAGATTTGGTTAAGTTGTTTGATTCTTGTCTAGTGCTTCCGCTCTTTGATTCGTGGGTTGTCTCTAGGACTTGTAGGCTTGTGTGTGCCTAGTCTAGAGCTTCTTTGGTGTGTGCGAGTGATCGGAGTGGCAATCGAAGCATAGGCTGAGTTCATCCTTCGGGAAGAATTTTTATCGGCTCCCATTCACTCCCCCCCTCAGTGGTCGCCTATTAGGTCCTTCAATTGGTATTAGAGCCGGTTACGGATCTACGTGATTCTAACCAGTCTAAGATCGAAAGATGGGCGACTATGGTAAGGGGTCAGGTCCTCTGCACTTCGATGGCAAGAATTACACGATGTGGGAGAGGCGCATGGGTGCGTTTTTGTGTTGGAAGGGGACTCTGATATGGGATGTGACCCAAAATCCTAACTATGTCATTCCAGACCCTAACTATGTCATTCCAGACAGTTTCATTCTTCCAGGATCGCAGGACATGTTTGAGGCCAACAACAAGGCTGTTGATTACTTGTTTCGTGCTCTCTATGCCTCAGAGTTTGATCGAGTTTATGGAGTGGATGTGGCCGGAAAGATATGGCTTAAGCTTCTAAATGCCCATGTTTGTAATGCTTAGGTGCAAGCTCGTTTGTTTTCCACTTACTGGAGAGTGTACGAGAACTTCACTCATGTCCCCGGTGAGTCGACCGATGTGATGTTTCAGCGCTTCACAAGTATTGTGAACAACATGAGGGCCAATGTGACAGTGCTCCCATACACAGATCATGATCAAGCTATCAAGCTTTTGCATGCACTAGATAGGTTTGTGTGTAGTGCCAAGGTCGAGACCATTAAGGAGTTGAACGTGTATGATACCTTGACGCTAGATGAGCTGTTCTCTAAGCTCAGGTCTTCGGAGGTGGATCATGGCCTGAGAGCCAAGAGCGAGAGCCCCACTGATCCTCATAGTTTGGCTCTCGTCTCAGGATCGAGGACTAATGCTAACTCTGCTGCCATGCAGTTTTCTTTGTCTTGTCTTGTGTCCATGCCAGATGAGGACTTTGAGGTGCTGAGTGAGGAGGATCTCGCCTTGTTGAGCAAGAGGTTTGGGCGGATGTACGAGAACCGCAAGAATGCGAGGAGAATCTCGGGGATGTGCTATCGGTGCGGGAAGCACGGGCACTTCATCGCCGAATGCCCTGAAGCCATGGACATCAAGAATGACTACAAGGGCAAACCCAAGCACGACTACAACAAGCACCGCTCCCGGAACGACTACAAGGACAAGCGCAAGGACAATGGCGAGAGAAGGCCAAAGAAGAGCAGCAGGTATAAGAAGAAGACGGCTCGAGCAATGGTTGCCAGAGCGAGCGACAGCGACTCCACTTCAAGCGACGCTTCTTCTGGTTCGAGCAGTGATGAAGAGCAAGATCGGCGCAAGGACAAGCGGCACACGAGCAAGAACTTCACCGGCCTCAGCTTCATCGCACAAGGTGGCTTTTGCGGCATGGCGCACTCCAAGAAGGGTGGGAAGCACAACTCGAATTCGAACTCCGACTCAGAGGAAGAGGTACGACATGATCCCAACTTCTTGCTAGAGGAGAATGCTAGGCTGAATGAGTTGCTTGATAACCGTGATGATGTGCTTAGGAAGACCAACAAGGAGAAGAGAGAGTTTCGGTCTTTGCTAGGTGATGCTAAGGACAAGATAGTTGAGCTTGAGTCTTTGCTTGTTGATGCTAGAACTGAGATAGACTCTTTGAAAGCTGCTCCTGTTATTTCTGATGAGGTTGATTGTGGTGATTGCAATGTTTTCCTGGCTGACTTGACTGCTCTCAAGGAGAAGCATTCCTCAACTCTTAAGGAACTAGATGAGCTTAGGATTGAGTGTGATGAGTTGAACTCTAGACCTGCTTTGTTAGGTGCTTGCACTTCTTGTCCTGTGTTGCATGCTAGGCTAGATGAATCTCATACCAATATAGTTTCTCTTGAGGCTGCATTGAAGGCTCCTATTCCTACATCATTCTCTACCTGAGAAATGCATGCTTTGAAAAAAATGGAACTTGCGCATTATGTTGACCGTTTGCAGGATGAGAATGATGAGTTGAGGAAATTGATGGGTTGGTTGTCTGGGCATGAGCCACAGTTGAGTTTGATGTTGGCTGAGTTTAAGAGGTTTGGTGGTCAGACGTTGGGGGCTAGCAAGAGTGGTGAGAAGAGTGGTGAGGGAGAAGAGAAAGTTGGAGAGATTCCTATTCGACCACACACTACACCCATGAACAAATTTGCACCCATGCCAAACCACCTCAGAAACAAGATTGATACAACCCCAGATCCACCAGTGTTCCCCCACAAGACAGAAAACTACCAGAAACCCATCAAGTTTGTGAGCACCCAGGGAAATGTGTTTGGGAGGAAGTCAGGATAGAAAGTTGTTGAGATGCCCACAGAGAAGCCAGAGCCGATCCGCTTCCATTGTGAGTATTGTGGGAGGGATGGGCATAAGGATGAGTTTTCCTTCAGGAGGCGAAGGGATGAGAGGTTTGCTAGGGAGATGGCAAACAAGGACAGGTACCACCCTTCCCATGGTGTGCCTGAGCCTCGTAGAGGGCCTCTACCTCGAGGTGATGGGTTTGTGCATACGGTTCCCACTCGTGGTGGTGAAGGTGTGTTTCCTCAGAGAGATAGGCGTGTTGGGTTTGGGCGTGGTGAGTTTGCTGGACGTGCTCCTGCTCATGACCGTTACGAGTTTGGGAGGCACGATCGCAGTTTTGGTTCTCAGTGGGACTACGAGCCACGCTTTCCCCCTCATGGTGCACGTTCCCCTCCAGTGAGACATGACATATTCTTTGGTGGTAGGCGTGAGAGGGCTCTGCCTAGAGGTTTTGATAGGATGGACTTTGCTAACCCTTCTTTTGAGCAAATGGCTCAACACTGGTTTGACTCCTTTGTTACAAACCCCAGTGTTGAGTCGCTTGCTCATTCTCGTTCTCGTTTTTTATTTGCAGGTGGGAGGCTTGGAGGACTTTTGGTCGATCGACTCCGGTTGTTCACATCACATGACCGGAGATCGTGGGTGGTTCTCCAGCCTCACCCCGGTGAGTACGAGGGAGTACATCACTTTCGGGGACAATGGGAGATGACGAGTGCTTGCTGAAGGTATGGTGAAGGTGAGTAGAAAGGTGACCTTAAAGACTGTGGCTTTGGTCAAGTCACTTGGTTTTAACCTGTTGTCAGTATCCCAGTTGCTTGACGAGGGTTTTGAGGTTCGTTTTAAGTTGGGCGCTTCTCGTGTGCTTGATTCTCGAGGCGATCTTGTCTGTACGATCGTCCCCGAGGGTCAAATCTTTCGTGCTGATTTTTTCCAGTCTATTGGCCCTCCTTGATGCTTTGTTGCTGGTGTTTCGGTGGAGCTTTGGAAATGGCATAGGAGGCTAGGACACTTGAGCTTTGAGTTGCTTTCCTGCTTGAGTGGCCTAGACCTTGTCCGAGAATTGCCTGAGTTGAAATTTGAGAAGGATTTGGTTTGTACTCCGTGTCGGCATGGAAAGATGGTTGCCGCTTCTCACGCCCCTCTGACTGCGGTCATGACCGAGCGACCTTGTCAGCTGTTGCACATGGATTTTGTTGGGCCAGCTCGTGTTCGCTCAACGGGTGGGAAGTAGTATGTATTGGTAGTGGTTGATGATTTTTCGAGGTACTCTTGGGTTTTCTTTTTGGAGGATAAGAGCGAGACATTTGGCTTTGTTCGAGACTTGATCTTGAGGTTGAAGAATGAGAGACATAGTGATTCCATTTGAACTATACGTAGTGACAATGGCACGGAATTTAGGAACTCTCATTTTGATGCCTTTTGTGGTGATCTTGGTCTCGACCATCAGTATTCTTCTCCATACGTCGCTTGCCAGAATGGCCTAGTGGAGAGGAAGAACCGGACCCTCTGTGAGATGGCCAGGACGATGCTTGATGAGCATAGGACTCCTAGGCATTTCTGGGCTGAGGCGGTCACTACCGCTTGCTATGTGTCGAATCGCATTTTCCTTCGGGCTTTCAAGAAGAGGACTTCGTATTGGCTGATGCATGGGCGAACACCCAAGGTGAGTCACTTTTGTGTTTTCGGATGCAAGTGTTTTGTCTTGAAGAATGGCAAGTTGGATAAGTTTGAGGCTAGATGTTCGGATGGTATCTTTCTCGGTTATGTGATTCACTCTAGAGCATATCGTGTGCTCAACCTTGACACTAACCGAAACATGGAGACTTGCGAGGTAACCTTCGACAAGACATAGCCATGTAGCTCTTCTGCTTTTGAGTGTGCAGGTGACGAGGAAATTGGTGCGAAGATCTTTGAGGATGAGAAGGATGGAGATGAAGACGAAGATGATGGTGGTGATGCTCCAGCGGCTGATCCTGTACACGCTACTTCCAATACGACGACGACGATCGAGGATGGTCCGTCCCCTACGCCTACGACGACAGAGGCTGTTCGAGTGGAGGCTGCTGCTGAGGGGGAGATTGTGTCCAGGCGAGAGGCTCCCTAGCGTGTACAGGTGGATCACCCACCGACGACAATCATAGGTGACCTTCATGAATGCACTACACGGTCGAGGTCAAGGAATACTTCTCATTTTGCTCACTCTGCATTTATTGCTTCGTTTGAGCCCAAAGATATTCGACACGCTTTGTATGATGCAAACTGGGTGAATTCCATGCATGAGGAGTTGGAAAACTTTGAGAGAAACCAAATTTGGGTGTTAGTCGATCCACCGCCAAATTGCCGTCCTATAGGTACCAAGTGGGTGTGGAAGAATAAGGAAGGTGAGAATGGGATGGTTGTGAGGAAAAAGTCGAGGTTGGTGGCTCAGGGTTTCAACCAGAAAGAGGGTATAGATTATGACGAGACATTTGCCGTGGCTAAAGGGTTCAAGTTGTTCCAGATGGATGTGAAGAGTGCTTTCTTAAATGGGGTGATAGTGGAAGAAGTGTATGTGAGGCAACCCCCAAGGTTTGAGAGTGAGAAATACCCACACCATGTATACAAACTCCACAGAGAGCTTTATGGGTTGAAACAGGCACCGAGGGCCTGGTGTGGTAGGTTGAGAGGCTTTTTGCTGAGCAAGGGGTTTGTGATGGGCACAGTTGATAAGACCCTGTTTCTCCTTAAGCATGGAAATGACCTGTTAATTGTTCAGATTTACGTGGATGACATAATCTTTGGTGGCTCTTCTCATGATCTTGTTGCCAGATTTCCAGATGACATGAGCAGGGAATTTGAGATCTCTATGATGGGCGAGCTGCAGTTTTCCTAGGACTTTAGATCAAGCAGTGCAAGGACGGGACGTTTGTATATCAGGCGAAGTACACCAAGGACATGGTGAAGAAGTTTGGCATGAACGACTCCAAGCCGTTGATTACACCGATGAGTACCACTACGGCTTTGGATGCGGATGAGGATGGCGAACCCGTGGACCAGAAGGAGTACTAGAGCATGATCGGCTCCCTCCTCTACTTGACGGCGACGAGGCCGGACATACAATTCAGTGTGTGTCTGTGCGCTCGTTTTCAGGCTTCACCGAGGACTTCACATCGGCAGGCCGTCAAGAGGATTTTCAGGTACTTGAACTACACTCCTGAGTTTGATCTTTGGTATTCTGCCTCCTCGACACTCAGACTTCACGGATTCTCCAATGCTGATTTTGCTGGGTGTCGTTTGGACCGCAAGTCTACCTCGGGTTGTTGCTAGTTTCTTGGTTTTTCTTTGGTCTCTTGGTCGTCTCACAAGCAATCCAGTGTAGCGCAGTCCACTACTGAAGCCGAGTATGTTGCTACAGCTAGTTGTTGTTCCCAGCTCCTATGGATGACCTACACTATGATCGATTTTAGTGAGGAGTGCTCCCAGGTTCCACTCTTTTATGACAGCACCAGTGCCATAAGTGTAGTCAAAAACCCAGTCCTTCACTCCAAGACTAAACACATCGAAATGAGATACCACTTTTTGATGGACAATGTTGAGAAAGGGAAAATTTCTTTGTCCTATGTACCTACCCAAGATCAGCTAGCCGACATATTCACTAAACCACTTGACCAAGTTACCTTCACACGCTTGCGAGGTGAACTTGGAGTGTGTTTTCCTTTCTAGCTGGAACTTGGAGTGTGTTTTCCTTTCCAGCTGGGTCTTGGAGCTTCTCATGTATATATGTGATATATGTATCATTTTGTTGCATTCCATGCATGCATTTTACTTTTTGTACAAAACATGGTAGGATAGCCATCTTTAGATCTTTTGTGGTAGGATGAGCTTCTCTTATATACTTTGATCACTATGATGTGCTATATGTGAGATATGTGAATGCTTTGGGAATGGTGATGTGAATGCTATGCTCTTCATGGTATTGTCATATGTTCATGTTGAGATAGCTTCCTTTTTGTGAAAATGCTAAAAATGCTTCACTCATGAGTAGATGCTCTTTTATGCTCAATTTGTGCTCAAATGCCTATATCATGCTTAGTTTGTACTTTAGTATCATGTTCTCTTTGCTTGGGGTCAAAGACCCATTTGTCATGGTAAATGTTTAGCCCATATGTTCACTTGTGGAGGAGCATAAGCTTCTTTTTGCCGCAAAGGCATTTCATGTACCATGCTTAAACTTAAAAATAAAATTGGTGTATAAATTGCCATATGCTTCAAAAATGAGCTCTTAATCATGTCTTTACGCTTTGATGTATATATCATGGGTGCTAAACCGTTGCATGTTGTCTACCATGAGAAGTATCATTTTAAGAAGGAGACACATGGCTCGGTGGCTTTGACATGACATTTAGTAGCTTATGGGCGTTTGCTATGATCTTGTGATGAGAACTTGTGGTCGTGTATGAGCTTTGTATGATCTAGTTCATTTTTTGCTTAAATTGACTATGGATAGGGCTTTGCTCATGAGATGAATGTTTATTTGTGAAAATTGCTTAAAATTGCTTTTGGCCATGTCACATGTATCTATGTCTTGCTACTTTCTTGATGGCAATGCGCTAACTACACTATATCTACCTTGCTTGCCCTATGTCTCATGTGTAGCATTTTATTGTGCTCTTTGTATATCTGAGAAGCATGGTAGATTGTATATACTTTGACATGCATTATTCATGATAACAAGGGGAAGAGTTTCATATACCTTGATTCATGCATTGTCAACAAGGGGGAGAAGGTGGATGCATTTGTGGAGATGATTTTGTGTGAGATTTTGCATGTGGGGAGAAAAATTGAGAAAAGATGTTGCATTTGCTCAGGGGGAGTTTGCATATGTGCAGGGAGAGCTCTTTTGGTTTGCCTGAGTTTTGTGATTTGTGGTGTGCTTTTGTGAGCTTTTTTTGTCTTGGCTGTGTTGAGCTGTTGTCCTTGCCTTAGGGGGCCGAGACTTGGTCTGGCGAGTGATCTTGTTTTCGCTTGTTCTTTGGCTTTGGATCACATGCTTGGGGGTTTGTGTTCGTGGTTGTTTTCTTTTCCTTTTTCTCTATGATGGTTACTATGGGTGTTGTCAATGCACTCATCAAGGGGGAGATTGAGGACCAGGTGTGTCCGAGGACTAGTGGAGGGTCGCTCCTTAGTGATGAGTGATTGACAACATTGTGTGGACTGATGCTTGGCTTAGTGTGCAGGTAAAGATTGCGGCTTAACTAATGTCGGTGCAGGTGAAGAACAAGCGCGAAAGGCCTTGGCCGTGGTGGCCTCCGGGTGATGGAGAGGTAAATAGGCTTGGTTCGATGGACACGGTGGCCGATGGGGTCAAGTAAGAGCCATGTGGTGCATGACTAGCAAGTTGAAGTCGTGGACATGGGCCGGTGCAAGATGGCGGTTCAAGGGCGAAGCTTGCATGCGGGGTTTGGTGGTTTGCCCACAAAACCATCGGTGGACGGTTTCTTGGTTTGGGCCTCAAAACCAAGTCTGGAGGCCCGATGCGACGGAGACGGTGATCCGGGAGCGTCGGGAAGCTTCGAGGCGGGGGGCACGTGGCGTGATCGCGGGGCTTACGTTGAGGCTAAGCAAGTCCGCGGTGGAAGCGTGTCCGCTCGATGGGAATATCCGAAGACTTGACCATATTGCCCCTGAGGGGTGTGTATCTTCATTTTAAGTTGTAGGGGTAGCGTGGTCATTTGCCTCCTCCGGTGGACTTCATATAAATAGCGGAGAGGTGGATGGCATCTCTCTCTCTCTCTTGGCCTCTAGGGTTTCCTCCCCAGGTAGATCGCTCTGGACTATTTTTTTACCCAGTATTTCCTTAGGCTTGATTCTTGTATACACTCTGACCTCTGGATGTATGGAAGCATTCGGCGTTGTGATGATCTCCTAGCTCTTTGTGATTTTTGTGTCTTTTTCAAAGCTATTTTTGGGTGGTTGTCAGTGTTTTAGACACCGCGCCTACGATGGGGTACCTGAAGTAGTAGATTGTGCGGTGGGGCTCGCCAAGATCAGGAACACGATGGTGAGACACGGGGCACACAATTAGACAGGTTCGGGCCACAATGTGCGTAATACCCTACGTCCTGTATGCTGCGTGGCTCTGTATTGATTACGTATGTTTTGAGAGGGTCCCTGCCTCGCCTTATATGCCACGGGAGGCAGGGTTACAAGTCGGATTGATACAAGGGTACTATTCGGGTAGGACTCGGAGTAGCCTATACAAGGTATGGAAAGCTATCCTAGTCAAAGTACAAGTCCTTGTCCGTGTTGTCTTGCCTTGTGGTCCACGGTACCAGCACCGTGGCCCACTAGTCGAGTAGTCCAGGTGTGTAGGAACTCATCACCCGGGTATGGCCCACATGTGTTGGTGGGCCCAGGGATGCCCGGTCGACAAGCCCCCGAGTACTTTGTAATCAAGTGCGATGCTCAATCTCGAACAAGTGTTTATGTAGTATAATTGAAAACTTGAGTAAGTCAATTATCTGAATCCCTTGTATGCTTGTGTGTTGGCCATGTACTTGAGTTGGTATTGAGTGTGTGGCTGCAAAAAGAGATACGATACACGAGTAGAAGTACTCAAATGTATATATGTTCCGAAGAACGTTAGCTTAATCACGACGAGTTGAACACCTTAGCTGTAGCAGCGTAAAAGAAGGCTTTGTCATGAAATAAGCTAAGAGTAGTACATTGTACAGAGCTTACAATGTCTTAAGTACCTCTGAGGCTATAAGCCTAGTGAGAGAATACTCGAAAAGAACTTATTCACAACGAGTTGAACACCTTAGCTGTAGCAGCGTGAAAGAAGGCTTTGTTGTGAATAAGTAAAAGACAGTAACAAGTCGATATATAGGATAAACAACTTTATTACTGAATACATTGTACAGAGTTTACAATGTCTTAAGTACCTCTGAGGCTAAGAGCCTAGTGAGAGAGTACTCGCAAGGATGTTTCGAAGAACGAGTAAGACCGTAGGGGACAGTGTGATGAACTCATCCTTGCTGTAGTAGCAACTTGTATGAGAGTTCCACTGAGACCCTACCAGAAGGGTGTTACTCTAGGCCAAAGCCTCTTATTAAGAAGTAGAAACATGGACAGCATGTGCCACTTATTGCTCTACACGACACGGAGTCGTCTGGAGAGAGTTATCATGACTCCCTACGAGGTTGCAGAATGAGACTACCTGGAGAGGGTTGATGAAGCCCCCTACGGGTGCTCGCAGCTGAAAGCCACGAGAAGATACAACCAAAACTGTCTAGAGAGGATTATCTTGATCCCCTTACGAGTGGTGACAACCGTAGCTGTCTGTTGAGTGGTTGCAACCGAAGCTGCCTGGAGAGGGTTGATGAAGCCCCCTACGAGTTGTTTACAGTCGTAGCCGTCTGGAGAGGGTTGTTGAGACCCCCTACGGGTAGAAGCGACAAAGCTGGTCGATGTTCCAAGAGTTGTCGACTTCCTCGCCTTCAAGAGTTTGAAGACGATATGAGCCTGGGCCAGTAACCTTTGCAACAGAGAAAGGACCTTCCCATGGCGAGTTGAGTTTGTGTAGCCCTGTCGTATTCTGGATGCGACGAAGGACTAAATCACCAACGTTGAAAGAGCGTTCCTTAACGTTGCGGTCATGGTAGCGGTGAATCTTCTCAAGATATCGAGCGGATTGAACGAGTGCGTTACAGCGAGCTTCCTCGAGACTGTCGACATCTGTGTGTCTTGTTTCTTCAGCTACTCCTTCTTCGTACTGATCAACCGTCGGAGAACGCCACATGACATCAGCAGGCAAAATGGCTTCAGAGCCGTAGACCAGGAAGTAAGGTGACTGCCCTGTGGGGGTAGTAGGCTGAGTACGCAGCCCTAGAGTGCATTGGGTAGTTCCTTGATCCATTTGCCGCCCTTGGTATTTGCTGCATCATACAGTCGCTTCTTGAGGGCTTCGAGTATCATCCCGTTGGCGCATTCCACTTGGCCGTTGGCACGTGGATGAGCGACGGAGACGTACCGAACGTCAATTCCATTGTTCTCACAGTACTCCCAGAACTGGTGATTGTTGAAATTCGAACCCAGGTCTGTGATAATGCGATTGGGGAATCCATAGCGATGTACGATTTCATCCAAGAAGTCGAGGTCTCTATCAGCCTTGGGGCAGGTAACAGGCTTGACCTCAATCCACTTGGTAAACTTGTCGATAGCCACCAGAACTCTGTTGAATCCTCCTGGCGCATTTGGGAGAGGACCAATCATATCTAGCCCCCAGCAAGCGAAAGGCCAAGTTGGTGGTATCGTGATGAGCTTGTAGGCTGGAACGTGTTGTTGCTTGGCGAAGAATTGGCATCCCTGGCACTTCTTGACTAGTTCCTCTGCATCAGCTAGAGATGTAGGCCAGTAGAAAGCACGTCGGAACACTTTTCCCACCAAGGTACGGGAAGAAGCATGATTGCCACAGATTCCTTTGTGTGTCTCCTCCAAGATTTCCTTGCCTTCTTCGCGAGAAACGCACTTCATGAGTACATCAGAGCTTGCGCCTCGCTTGTAGAGTTGATCTCTGACTAGAGAATAAGCCTTGACACGGTGTGAGATGCGCTCGGCTTCTGACTTGTCTTCAGGAATCAACTGATGTTTAATGTAGTCGATGAAAGGAGTTCTCCAATCCACATCAATCATAAGCACTTCTCGATCAGGTTGAACTGAAGTAGTCATAGGTACAGATGATTGCTCCGGAATTGATAGTTTGTGGAGTTCATGGACGAAGATTCCAGCTGGCACTTGAGCTCGTGTAGATCCCAGCTTTGACAAGACATCCGCAGCAACATTGTTGTCGCAGACCACATGATGGAACTAGTCATATTCTTGATGTGTTCTTGAGTTCATCCTCTGTTCATCATTTAGAGGCTTGTGTTCTTCATGAACACTACCTTTTGATCCACTTGAAGGATGATAAACTCCTTCCTTATGTGTTTGTTCATAAGTTAGAGGCTCGTGTTCTTCAAGAACACGACCATTTGATCTTGTTGATTAGACATAAGAGAGTTCATATCTGTTCGTATGTCTAGCCTTAGTTGATCTTGTTAGATAGCATGAGAGTGTTGCATGGGGTCTGTGTTCAAGCTACGGTACTCGGTCTAGTTGACCAGTCATCTGGTGGCTCTCACCCTGGGTCACAATAGCCCGGGCCGGGTGAAGTCTAGCAGCAACGTAGGCATGGTACCTGGGTTGTCTGGCTACGATAGTTATGAGCATACCCCCCGTAACGAGAGGTCGGTCCTCAGGTGGTGACAGCCCTGTTAGATCCTAGGGAAACCTCCGCGTTGGGGTACCTGCTGTAGGAGTCTAAAGTCTAGTTTCGCAGAGTGCTGGTCGTCGCGGGCTAGCTCCCCGTTTCTACCTGGGTGCTGAACCATGTTTCCCTCATGCAATACTCATGCTTATCTCTTGTATCTTCTAGCTTTGTATGTTTAGTACATTAGAACCTAGAGCTAACTCGTATTTTCCCCCTAAGCCGTAGTGTGCTAGAGTAGAGGTAGATTTGAGGTGTGTGTGTCACACTCCCCCTATTATCTTTTACCTTACCCCTGCCTTTGAGTGTGTTTTCCCTATATCTATCTCTTGGTTTACATTTAGAGCAAAAGCATAAGTCTAAGATATCCGCCATTGCCTTCCTTGGATTCGATACCCTTGGAATACTCTCTTTCCTTGGGGAAATGCTACAATGGTTTATCTGTGCGCTTGCGGATTCGTTCATGATCGTTTAGATTAACCAATGGCAAGTCTCGATGTTCACGCTAGCTGCGCCATTAGTTGTGACATTGGGAAATGCCAACAAGCATTTCTAGCGCTGACACTAAGGATGGATGTCCAATCTGTTCTTAAGTGATCGACGTTTAGAAATGTCAACAAGCATTTCTGGCGCCGTTGCCGGGGAAGGCACAGGATTATCATGACTATGCTTTGCATCTGTTTATAAACTCTGAGTAGGTTAGGACAACCCTCAATGCAGGCTAACCTTGATTGTCTTCTTTTATCTTTGGATAATGAAGACAGGTAGTGTATGACTGGTTTCGACCTACCCGGAAATTTTACTGAAGATCCCGAGTCACTTGTGAGGAAAGCTCGAATTCATTTCGGCTCACCTCGTCGTACTCGTCCGGAGGGCGAACCAGCTTCCTTCGTACCATCCACGTCCAACGCTTTGGCCCAGAAGACACTTCGTGAGTACTCAGCTCCTTCTGCTGACCAGGTGCTGCAAGGCCCTGAGGTGGCAATGGGGACTGAAAATTTCGAGATCAAGACGGGTTTAATCACGATGGTACAGGCGAGCCATTTTGTGGCAAGCCAAATGAGGATGCCAATGCTCATCTGCAGCAATTCCTAGAGCTGTGCAGCACTTTCGTCATCAGGGGTGCAAATATGGATGTTGTTCGTTTACGGTTATTTTCATTCTCCCTCTTGGGAAAGGCTAAGCAATGGTTCTACGCGAACCGGGAATCTATTGACACTTGGAGCAAGTGTTCACAGGCATTTCTCAAGAAGTTCTTCCTATTGGGTAAAACCAATGCTCTTCATGGAAGGATTTCTGGTTTTCAGCAGGCAGCAAGTGAATCTATCCCAGAGGCTTGGGAGAGCTTTCAGGAGTATGTCCTGACCTGTCCTCATCATGGGATGGAAGATTGGCTCATTCTTCAAAGTTTCTATAATGGGTTGACTCCGACAGCCCGAGGCCATATTGATGCTGCTGCTCAAGGAGCATTCTTCTCACTCACTGTTGATAATGCTAAATTACTCATGGAGAAGATGGTCTCCAACCAAGGGTGGAGTGATGAAAGACTCCAACCACGACCGAGGGGTACTCATACTGTCAAGGAAGCAGACATGATTACTGCCAAGATGGATCTTCTTATGAAGAGATTGGATGACTACACCAGCGAGAAGGCTGCCATGGCCACTGCTTCTTTGCCTATGGACTCTCACATGACTTGTGAAGTCTGTGGCAACACTGGGCACTCAGGCAACTATTGTCCGGAGACTCAGGAGGAAGTGATGTACATGAATGGCAATAACAATTGTTATCGTCCATCTCAACAAGGAGGCCAATCGTGGAATCAACAACGCCCTTACTATCAAGGAGGTAACCAAGGTAATTCTTACAATCCTAACCAACCTTCCTTGAGAGATCTTGTTTTTGAGCAAGCTAAGATTAATGAATGTATTAACAAGAAGCTAGCTGCCCTTGATAAAACTGTGGAAAGCCTCAACATTAAACTTGATAGTTTTTCTTCTGCCCAGAAGAGTCAGCTGAGTTTCAACAAGATGTTAGAAAATCAGTTGGCCCAGCTGGCTGCATCTGTTCCCTCTGTTGAAAATGCAAATGCGGTGACCACGAGAGGAGGTAAATCCACTCGAGATCCACCGTATCCTAACCACGCAGGGACAGATAAGAAAGGTATAACAGAGGTTGGGAATATCCATGAGGATTCATCCGACTCGGAAGAATCCCCTCAGGTAAGGAGGGTGCCACCAATAGATAAGGCACCTGTAGGGGTGACAGCACATCCGGGTTTTGTAGAAGACAATATGATGCCATTCCCTCAAAAGAGCAGGAAGGCAACAATAGATGAACAGTTTAATCGCTTCGTGGATATGATTCAGAAAGTCTATATCAACGTCCCATTGCTTGAGGCAATACACGTTCCCACTTACGCGCGTTATCTCAAGGACATTCTAACCAAGAAGCGAGCTCTTCCCACAACTGAAGTAGTACGACTCACGGAGGAGTGCAGTACTGCTATACTCAACCGCCTTCCTGAGAAGAAGAAGGATCCAGGGTGTCCCACAGTCACTTGTATGATTGGGGCCCAACGCTTCGATCATGCTCTCTGTTACCTAGGGGCCAGTGTCAGCGTCATGCCTAAGGGAGTCTTTGATCAACTTAACTACACAAGTTTATCTCCAACCACTTTGCAGCTGCAGCTGGCCGATTCTTCAGTCCGATACCCAGCGAGGATAGCTGAGGACATTCCAGTAAAAGTTCGAGATTGCTTCATCCCCGTTGATTTCGTGGTGCTGGACATGGAAATCGCCAAGGAGGTGCCGCTCATACTTGGGCGACCATTTCTGACTACAGCTGATGCACAAATTGATGTGGGGGCCGGTGTAATCCGTCTCTACATCAATGGCAAAGAGGAGAGGTTCGAGTTCCGTCCAAGAAAAGAACAATGCTCGATGATCAAAGGTTTACCAACTTCCGACACCCCAGCACGAGAGGTCGAAGTGCCACCACGGCAAGTGGACAGCCTCATTGCATTCATGAAGAATTTTTGGAAGGAAGAATGCCAACTCATGGGCAAGGGAAGGAAACAGTATTGGAAATCTTAGTCCCAGTCCAAGAGATCACCTCCTACACGTCACAGCCCACACAACACTCAGAAGATGTGGCGGAGGGTGAATAGGAAGCCGACTTCTATTCCGAAGGAAATGACTGCCCCACTGCCCAGGTAAGAACTCTGGAACCAAGTCTAGATCTACAAACTCAAAATAATGAGCCCTACACTAACAGGTAAGTTTGGTAAGTTATGTTTATTTTCTGCACAATAAAATTTTGGTTAAGGAAAAGCAATCTACTTCTGCTTTGTATTTTCTGCATTCTCGCTGGGGCGAGCTCAGGAGTGATGTCCACCCGGACATTCCTTGGGCTTGTTCCATGGTACTAACTTGTCACAGCCGACACCACCACCACAGCCTCAGCCACAGCCTGTTACACCACCGGTGGTAGGAGGGGCCCCTACGGGGTACATGTCCGGGGTTACCCCTAGATATGCACCTGGTTGGGACCAGCCCACCTTCCAGCCGAGTGCGAGTGGCACGGCTTGGGCGGATGCGAGCAGAGCTCAGTGGGCCACACCCGCTAGTTCCAGCTCCGGTGGTCCACCTCCGTCTTCGTCCTTCCGGCGACACTTTTCAGCCTCTGCAGCGATGCTCAGCTCGCACAGTAGATGGGAGAGCTCACTGTTCAGGTCACGGGATTGGAGGAGACGCTGACCACCCACGTCATGTCTACCTCAGCGTGGCAGCGTCAGGCTGGTGAGAGGATAGCAGCCATACAGCAAGATCAGCGGCAGTACATGGAGGCGCAGAGGGCTTACTACGCGAGTCAGGGTTTCTTCTACCCTCCTCCGCAGTGAGCCTGAAGCTAGCTTGGGGGAGGACCCCCATCCTGAGGTAACTTGTATCTTCCCGCATTTTCAGAATATCTTACAAATGAAAATCCAAAAAAATCTGCAAAATAAAAAGACCAAAAATATTTATTTGCTTTCATCATTTGCTTAGATTGGTTTGATATGCTTAGTAAGAATGCTTTGCCTCTATGGTTGAAATGATGAATAGTTGCTCTGTTTATTCTCCTCGTATGTCTTGCTTACAACTTTGTATCATGCCTAAGTTTTGAGCTTGTTGGCTTGTATGTTCAAACCTTAGCTTGAAAACTGTGGGTAGCAGAAAGTATGATCCTTGCCTAAGTTGTTGTGAGACATGATATGGTAGAATAGAGTGCTATGATCTTGTGCTTTGTGATGCTTGACATCCGGAGTTTTCCCTTTTTGAAAAATCAAAACATAATGAGTTCCTCAATGATGAGAATTTCCCATCCAAGGCCATATGTAGATCCTAGTTCCTAGCCTCCACATATGCAGCTTGTTCTCTCATTGAGCTTTGTCAAATTGTTGTGACACTTGTTAGAACTCATACTCCCCTGATCAAGATCACGTACACGTTCATGCTAAAACTTCTACATTGGAAGTTAAGCATTCATCATTTACTCCATACTGCTTATGCATTCTTCTGCCAATAAAACTCTATGTATCTTTGCATTGTTCATCCCTCTCCAAATATCTCCAATAGAGACAAAGGGGCTAGCTAAAAAAAAAGAGAGAAAGAAAAGCATGCTCAAAAGCTTGGCAAAAATAAATAAAGGCCCAAGTCTCGGAAAAATTTCAAAGGAGAAAAAGGGATTGATATGTGCAAGAAAAAGAGTTCCACCATATAGATGGTAATAACTAGTACCTACTCCGGGGCTAGTGTCCACCTTACCATCAATCCCTCATTTCCTCATATAAAACATGGCAATATCTAGCACCCATTTCCGGGCCTAGTACCTACCTTCCCATGCTCATATCCATCACACACATATGCACATCTTGATCAGGATGTATGTTTGTTTCTTTCAAGGATCCAGTTTTTGACTTAGCAAAACATGAGAGACAAGTATACCACATCTTCCCTACCTACAGCTCCACATAAAGCCTATTAGGAGTAGGATGTGAAGAAAGGCAACATTGATGCCTTGGTGAGGAATCATACACCTTTGAGCGATCCGAGAGTATCATTTGAGGAACTCTGATTTTTCTTTTGAAAAATTTGCAAAACCTCCGGATTGCTAAGCTGATCAAGGTATGAGTGATTATGCATTCTCTATATAACCATTCTGTCTCTCAACTGCCCAAGGCAGGTGAAGCTATATGTCCCACGTATCAGGCGAAAGGTAAGAACATTGCCAACTTGTTCAACTCTTGGTAGAGTACTTTGTTGTATGTTTGCCATAAGTTGAGAATACAATATTGTAGCAACTCCTAATCAACCAACCTAAGTCTCTAATGTCTTGCTTCGAGACGAGCAAGAGGTTAGCTTGGGGGAGTGTTGACGGTGGAAATTCACCATTCTCACATAAATGGAGGCATATGCATTATTTACTAGCATTTAGGTTTGAATAATGTAGTTCCACTTGTCCTTGGAGATTATTTGTATGTATGTGATTTACCCCTTAAAAGAGATGGAAACTCAACTCCTATGAAGAAACCATGCCGACTCAGCTGAGGAGGTGGTTGCCACCAAAGGAAACATGGCAAGACACGTCATCGATCCAGGGGAGGCACTCACCGATGAATCAGAGGATGCCACATGGACTTCACATGGATCAAAGGGCCCACCTCGGATACCAAATCAAGCCATGCACCGGGGATGGATCAGAGGGCCCACAAGGCAGTCAACCAGAGGAAGCACACCATGTGGGGCCGCCCTAGGGGGTCGGCCGATCCTAGGATCGGCCGAACCGCCTTAGTGGCGTCCCATCCTGGCCTTCCACGTGGTTGCTCCTCATTGGTCACTTGCTGCAGTCCCGGGTGTTTAGGGGTCATTTGGGCATCCGAGCAAGCCTTGTCTCCCTCTATAAATAGGAGGGGAGGGGCTCCCATTTCTCACACACCACTCTCTCATTCTCCTCTCACTTTTAGTTTCCAAGGCTAGGGGGTAGGCTAGAGTAGCTCTTCTTCAGGTTCCAAGTCCTCTTGGAAGTTTAGGTATGAGTTCTCTTTTATCTTTATTTCTTTGTATGACTTTGATCTACTTCAGTTATTCAGCTATTTCATATAAAGTCATGGTAGATCATATTCTTGATGTGTTCTTGAGTTCATCCTCTGTTCATCATTTAGAGGCTTGTGTTCTTCGTGAACACTACCTTTTGATCCACTTGAAGGATGATAAACTCTTTCCTTATGTGTTTGTTCATAAGTTAGAGGCTCGTGTTCTTCATGAACACGACACTTTGATCTTGTTGATTAGACATAAGAGAGTTCATATCTGTTCGTATGTCTAGCCTTAGTTGATCTTGTTAGATAGCATGAGAGTGTTGCATGGGGTCTGTGTTCAAGCTACGGTACTCGATCTAGTTTACCAGTCATCTGGTGGCTCTCACCCTGGGTCACAATAGCCCGGGCCGGGTGAAGTCTAGCAGCAACATAGGCATGGTGCCTGGGTTGTCTGGCTACGATAGTTATGAGCATACCCCCCGTAACGAGAGCTCGGTCCTCAGGTGGTGACAGCCCTGTTGGATCCTAGGGCAACCTCCACGTTGGGGTACCTGCTGTAGGAGTCTAAAGTCTAGTTTCACAGAGTGCTGGTCGTCGCGGGCTAGCTCCCCGTTTGTACTTGAGTGCTGAACCATGTTTCCCTCATGCAATACTCATGCTTATCTCTTGTATCTTCTAGCTTTGTATGTTTAGTACATTAGAACCTAGAGCTAACTCGTATGTTCCCCCTAAGCCGTAGTGTGCTAGAGTAGAGGTAGATTTGAGGTGTGTGTGTGTCACACTACCCCTATTATCTTTTATCTTACCCCTGCCTTTGAGTGTCTTTTCCCTATATCTATCTCTTGGTTTACATTCAGAGCAAAAGCATAAGTCTAAGATATCCGCCATTGCCTTCCTTGGATTCGATACCCTTGGAATACTCTCTTTCCTTGGGGAAATGCTACAATGGTTTATCTGTGCGCTTGCGGATTCGTTCATGATCATTTAGATTAACCAATGGCAAGTCTCGATGTTCACGCTAACTGCTCCATTAGTTGTGACATTGGGAAATGCCAACAAGCATTTCTATTGCTGACACTAAGGATGGATGTCCAATCTGTTCTTAAGTGATCGACGTTTAGAAATGTCAACAAGTACGCATCCATATTCTCAGCATTACGATCCCAAGAATCGTTGACTTGATTGATGACCACCAAAGAATCACTGTGGACAAGTACTCGTGTAATGCCAAGAGAGACTGCAAGGCGAAGACCATGCAGTAGAGCTTCATATTCAGCTTCATTGTTTGATACCTTCCAGAAGATCTGCAAAACATATTTGAGTTGCTCGCCCTTGGGGGAAATCAGAAGTACCCCGGCACCTGCGCCTTCCAACTTGAGGGAACCGTCAAAGTACATGACCCAATGTTCTGGACGCTCAGTTGGAGTTGGGACTTGATTTTCCCTCCACTCAGCCATGAAATCAACCAAGGCTTGAGATTTGATAGCCGTGCGAGACTTGAACTCGAGTGATAGAGCGCCAAGCTCTACAGCCCATTTAGAAATCCTTCCTGTGGAGTCCCGGTTGTGCAATATCTCACCCAGCGGGTAGCTAGTGACCACAAAAATCTTGTATTCGTCGAAGTAATGGCAGAACTTCCGTGAAGTAATCAGAACCGCATAGAGTAGCTTCTGTACCAGAGGGTAACGAGCCTTGGACTCTGAGAGTACTTCATTGACGAAATATACTGGCCTCTGGACAGGGTAGCCATGGCCTTTCTCCTGCCGCTCAACAATAAAAGCAGTGCTGACAACATTTGTAGTCGCAGCGATGTAGAGCAAAAGCTCTTCATTGGGCAGAGGAGATATGAGGACTGGAGGCTTGGATAAGAACTCCTTGAGCTGAGAAAGAGCTTGATCAGCTTCAGTTGTCCACGTAAACTTCTCTTGCTACTTGAGTAGCTTGAAGAAAGGTAGACCCTATTCTCCAAGTCGCGAGATGAAGCGATTGAGTGACGCCATGCAACCAGTAAGCTTCTGAACATCTTTGATAGTAGTCGAAGCCTGCATGTTGGAGATGGCAGTAATCTTCTCGGGGTTTGCTTCGATGCCACGATGGCTGATGATGAACCCGAGTAGTTTTCCAGATGATACGCCAAAGACGCATTTGTTGGGGTTGAGCTTCCATTGGAACTCGTGTAGCGAAGCGAAAGTTTCCTCAAGATCCGTGATAAGCATGTCTGGATCCCTAGTCTTGACAACGACGTCATCAACGTATGCTTCCAGGTTCTTGTGAAGCTGCTTCTTGAAGCACACTTGGATAGCCCTATGATATGTAGCACCAGCATTTTTCAACCCGAAGGACATTGTTGTGTAACAATAAGCACCAAACAGGGTGATAAATGTAGTCTTCTCTTGATCAGATTCCTTGATTGCAATTTGATGATAGCCAGAGTAGCAATCCAAGAAACAGAGTAGAGCACAACCAGCTGTGGAGTCGATGACTTGATCAATCCACGACCCGAAAGGATCCTTGGGGCAATGCTTGTTGATATCATTGTAGTCGACACACATCCTCCAATTGTTAGAGTTCTTCTTTCTGACGAGCACAGGGTTAGCAAGCCATTGCGGGTGAAAGACTTCCCGAATGAAGCCAGCCGCGAGTAGTTTAGCGAGCTCTTTCTTGATAGCAGCCATGCGATCATCAGCAAAGCGATGAAGGTGTTGTCTCTTGGGGGTAGCATTGGGATCGACATTGAGTGAGTGCTCGATCAACCTCCTGGGCACACCTGGCATGTCAGATGGTTTCCATGCAAAGATATCACGGTTAGCCTGAAGAAAGTTGACGAGCACGTCTCCCTATTTAGGATCAAGCTGTGCACTGATCATGGTCATCTTGCTGCTGTCACCAGTACCGAGGTCAATGGCTTTGAGCAGGACGTCACCAGATGGTGCAGGCTTGTTGTTGTTGTCAGTCTTCTCAGGGACCTCCAGTTCGCTCGGAGCAAGCTTTTTAGCGGCAGTGAAGACTTCCATCATTGCATTGGGTACTTGAGTAGTCGAGGCAAGTTCTACGGCTTCTGTGTCGCAGTCGTATGAACGCTTCAGATCCCCTTGCTAAGAAAGAACTCCTTTGGGGCTCGGCATCTTGAGAACCAAGTACACATAGTGCGGGATAGCCACGAACTTAGCGAGACCAGGCCTGCCGAGAATAGCATGGTAAGAAGTCCCGAAGTCAGCAACCTCAAACTTGATGTACTCGGTGCGGTAGTGATCCTTGGTCCCAAAGGTTACGGGTAGTACAACTGAACCCAAAGGAACAACTGCGTTGCCCGGGATGATACCATAGAACGGTAAGTTGGTCTTGGTAAGCATATTGGTGATATCCAGGCCCATCTTCTTCAATGTCTTGGCAAACAGGACATTGAGACCGCTGCCACCATTAATGAGAACCTTGGTAAGCCTGGAGCCTGCCACCACTAGATCCAGAACGAGAGGATATCGTCCTGGCTCAGAGAAACTAGTCCTTTGATCCGCCCTTGAGAAAGTAATGGGAGTTTCAGACCACATTAGAAAAGTGGGAGTTGCTGGTTGGATGGACATAATCTCCCTGAGAGCGAGCTTCTGCATGCGTTTGGTCGGAATTCCACCAAATATGACATTGATAGTGTTGGAGGGGTTTTGAAACCCAGTGTCTTTGACTGTCTTAGCCTTCTTCCCCTTGTGTTTGCGAAACCGCGGGTTTGGGTGCGTTGGTTTGGGTGTGTTTTTCAACGCACGACGAAGTTGGTAACACTGCTTTGTAGTATGATCGCCCTCTGGGTGCCATGGGCATTTCTGCTTGGTCAATGTTGCCCAGTGAGGATCATCTTCAGGCTTAGCGGTAGTTTTCATGGTTGCAACAGTGTTGTCGGGCTTGCGCTTGCGATTAGGATTGCTCGAGTAGTTATTACCCTGGCGGTGGCCCTGCTGTTGCTTGCCACTGCTGCTTCCTCTAGCATTGTTGTTGTTGTTGTTGTTCTGGTTGTTGTGAAGATGCTTGAACCTATTCTGAGCCTTGTCTTCCTCGTCCGCCCAGTGAGTGATCTTCTCCTTGAGCTTGGTGATGTTGGCTGGGCGAGCGCGACCGAAGTCTTGGAAAAGCTTATCGGCATAGAAACCATCCTGGAAGGTATCAATGACTTCTTTCTCGGTAACATCAACAATAGTAGCTCTTTTCTCAAAGAAGCGGTGCATGTACTCGCGAAGAGTTTCGCCTTCTTTTTGTTTGATCAGGGCAAGGTCCATCCGAGTACCATGGTGGCCCAGAGAATCTGCGAAGTTGCTGGTGAATCGATGTTTGAGTTGTCCCCAGTTGTCAATAGAGACGCGTTTGAGAGACTCGAACCATGTGAGGGGCTCTTGCTCTAGGACAAAAGGGAAATAGATACACTTGGTATCATCATTGCCCCCGGCATTGGAGATGGACAGAGCATAACAGCGCAACCACTGCCTTGAATCTTGCTTGCCATCATTCTTAGAGATGCTGTAAGGTTTGAATTTCTTCGGAAGAAACATAGCTTGAAGTCGAGTAGAGAAAGCAGGAAAAGAATCAGAATCAGCATCCTTTTGCTTCTCACACTCAGCGCGTCTGCCATTAATAGTTGTGCGAGCGTCGTAGCGAGAGTCTCCCGACTTGCTGTTGACACTGCCATCATCACCTTTGCCCTTATTGCTAGCTTCCGGACGTGTGCGTTGAGGAGTGGGTGTGGTATGATGAGCACCCCCACTGCTGCCATGGTGACTAGGAGCACTGGTATTTTGACGTAGCATAGGCTAGTTCAGCTAGCTTCGCGACTTCAGCAGCCGCCCGGTCACGAGGCATAGAGCGACTGTTGGTATTTCTTAATGTCACCACTAGTTGCGCACCTAGTGTGAGCGTAAGATCCACCTGGGTATACCGACGGGTATGTAAGAATCCGCAAGCGCACGGAAATACCGCTGTAGCACTTCCCTAAAGGAGTATTCCAAAGGGTATCGAATCCAAGGAACGATGTGTACTACCTTCTATCCTAGACTGGTGATCCAAGGACACAACTCTATAGGATGAGATGAAGATGGAAAGGATCTTGCTGGTAGCATGAGAGTTGAGAACAGCCTCTCGACTAGGGACTTCTCGTTTCGGACACCGGCCCCTCCTGACTATAACAGTTGGTTCACGGCAAATGGTTGCCTACACGCTATATCCGGACGTGGGGGATTTCAAAGTGTCTAACGGCTGTCACTACCGCGGCCTACCCCAAGACAAACTGTGGGATACAGGGCAAACAAACGATAACCCGAAGTCTAGACACCACGTCTACACCACCGATTACTACTATAGCATGGTTACGTTTGTCGACCCGTAACAACACTATAGCACCCCGTACGAAGACGGAGCGACGAACCCACGAGAGAGAGACCCGAACTCACTCAGATATACGCTAACCTATGCAAGGGATCACGGATGAACTTGATCTAGATTAGGATAAAGGAGCATCCACTAACTCTGATCAGACTAGCAGGCATACAAACAGGTTACAAACTTATGTGTTTATAACAGAAGATCAAGGGTCGTGTTCGCGAAAAACACGAGACTCTAACTTATGAACAAACACAAAAGTATGAGAAACTCGATCGTCAACTAGATCGAGGAAGTGTGTTCGTGAAGAACACGAGCCTCTAAATGATGAATGAACGAAGGACACAAGAACACAGTATGAATGCCACTTTAGTCTAACTGAGAATGTCGAAATACTCACTTTATTCTAAATGAAGAACAGAAGCATCCGTAGAGGATCGTTCTTGAGGAAATGTGCCAAACACCATGGCACAACCCCAAGACACCACCCCACCTTCCTTCTAATCTCTAAAGCACTAGCAAGCCAGCACTAATCCTATGCAAGAGCTCTCCTCTCCTAATGAGAGAAGCCAAAAGGCAAAAGTGAGAAGGAGGAGAAGAAGTGTGTGTCCTATTCTTTACCCCCTCTCCTTCTATTTATAGGCCTGAGCACCGGTGTGGAAGCACCCCAAACACCCCAGAAATGACGTAAGGGGCCAACCAGGAACCACCACGTGGAAGGCCAGCATTAGGTTCCACAAGGTCGGTTCGGCCGACCTGTGGGGTCGGCCGACCCCTTGTGGGCCCCACTTGCCTTGTTCTTTCTCCTGGTGTCTGATGTGTGGGTCTTTATGGTGGTTCCAGGTGTCCACATGTTTTGGAGGCGGTTTAGGCGCTATGGTGGGCCATGGGATCCATATGATATACGCGTGGCGACTTCTGATTCGCCGAGGCTTTCTCCCTTGGATTGATGACATCATGGATCCAGGGGGTGCTTGCATGGCAGCCCCTCATTGGCTGAGCTTGGATTGGTGAGGTGGATGGATAAAGTGTGCTTTTGCTCTCTCTCTTGTGCTTATTGCCTGCAATTGAATATACACCGCAAGTTGTGGAAATTGTCAGTATAAGGCACTATTCTATGGTGAAGGTATATTTCTCATGTCAAAATGCAGGCGTTAATGGCCACAAATATGGTACTTAACAGCTGTCAACAACTCCCCCACACTTGACCTTTGCTCGTCCCTGAGTGAAGATGAGAGGTTCAAGGTGGAAAAACTACTCAAGGTGTAGAGCAAACAAGGGATCATTCCAAACTTTTACCTTGGACTTGTGAGCTTGTGGAGTGTCTATCATGCTATCTTGGGTAGTTGAGGAATGGAACGGTGAATAAAAATCATTCCTGCTCATCATGTCAAGTAACTTGGGGTTTTGTGATAAATTTTCAGAATAAACTTTGCTTAGCTCCTCATTTGATTCTCTCAGATCGCTCAATGTGTATATGTCCTCACCAAGGCATTAGATTGCCTTTCTTCATCCTACTTCTAATGATAGCTTATGTGGAGCTCAGGGTAGGTATGAATAATAAGGCATACTTGCATCACATATATTGCAAAGTCAAAGACTAGATCCACAGAGAAAATCAAATCATACAATCAGATCAAGATGTGCACGTGTATGGGCATGGCAAGTATGGTAAGGTGGATACTAGGCCGAGAATGGGTGCTAGATATTACCATACATATATGATGAGAGTCGGTAGATGGTAAGGTGGACACTAGCCCCGGAATAGGTACTAGTTATTACCGTCTAAGTTATGGAACTCCTTTTTGCATGATTTTCTCCGCTCTCCTTTTTTTTGGAATTTTCGAGATATGGGCTATCTCTCTTTTTTTAGATCATGCTTTTTTGAGCATGTCTTTCTCTTTTTTTTATATAGCCCAATCTCCTTTAGAGATATTTGGAGAGCGATAAATCATGGAACAATGCATGAAGCTTTATTTTGTGGAATGGATGAATGATACAATGCTAACTTCCAGTGTAGAAGCATAGCAAGGGGAAAAAAGGTGGTGTGCACATGAATCTTGATCATGAAAGTAATGAAAAGAATTCTCACAAGGGTCACAGAATTTGACAAAGCTCAATGCAATAACAAGCAGCATATGAGTATAAGGTTTTCAACTATGAACGTCATATGGCTTTGGTAGGACAGTGGTATATCAAAGAGGAGCCTCGCAAACGGGGTTTTATGGTTTTCAAATAAAATACCCAAGCACTCGAACATTTAGAGCGGATATCATTTTATCAAGCCACATCACAAACACCAACCACTTAGATAGGCATGAGTTCCCTAATGATTCTTGCCCATAAGCGCTCGGATAAAAAGTAAGGAATGAGCCTAGCTGCCCACTATCCTTGAGGTTTATGAGGTAAGGAAAATAAAAATTTAGAGGCGTAGCCTTTATTTAGTTAAAGTGCGGGTGACGTACCTTTGTGTGCTTCTGGGTGGTTGTGTGCGGGTTTCCCCCACACTGGTTTCTTACCTGATATTTTGGAAGGCCATGATCGGGAGCTTATAGCCCCTTTGCGAGCTTGATGATCTCATACTCCTTATCATCCGGCTCCAGGAAGATCTTCAAACGATGACCGTTTACCTTGAAGGTTTTTCCTTCATCATTTTGTATGGTGATTGCTCCATGTGGTGCAACTTCAATGACAGAGAATGGTCCTTCCCACTTGCTTCGTAGTTTCCCATGTCCAAAGAGTTTCACCCTTGAATTATAGAGTAGGACTTTATCGCCAATAGTGAATTCCTTTCTTTTGATTTTCTTGTCATGCCACCTCTTGGTCCTTTCTTTATAGATCTTGGAGTTGTGATATGCTTTGTCTCTCCATTCTTCCAACTCCGAGATCTGCTGCTGCCTTTGCCTCACTGCCTTGGGAAAATTTAGGTTAAACCTCTTAATGGCCCAATGGGCTTTATGTTCAATCTCTACTGGCAGATGGCATGTTTTTCCATAGACCAGATGATAGGGTGACATTCCGATTGGTGTCTTGAAAGCTGTCCTATATGCCCATAATGCATCAGGTAGATGTCTCTTCCAACAATTCCTTGCTTCCTTTACTGTCTTCTGCAAGATATTTTTGATTTGCTTGTTCGACGTTTCAGCCTGACCGTTGGTTTGAGGGTGGTATGCTGTGGCAATATTGTGATGTATCCCTAATTCTGCTAGGAATTTTCTGAACTTTTTATCGATAAAGTGTGAACCTCCATCACTGATCACCAACCTGGGTGTGCCGAATCGGGGTAGGATAATGTCCTGGAACATCTTTTTGGATTGTTTGGAGTCTGCCGAAGGACAAGGTATTGCTTCTACCCATTTTGACACATAGTCGACTATCACTAAGATGTACTCGCAGCCTTCTGATTTCGGGAATGGTCCCATAAAATCAATTCCCCAAACGTCGAAGAGTTCCACTTGCAGGTTGTCGTGTAGGGTCATGGCATCTCTTGTAGTGATCCCCCCATGTTTTTGGCATCTGCGGCATCTTCGAATAAATTCCTTAATATCATCATACATGGTCGGCCAAAAGAAACCGCTTTGCTAGATTTTTGCATGTGTACGAAAACCCCCATGATGCCCTCCACAGGGCCCTGCGTGGCATTTCTCAATGATTTGCAGTCCCTCTGGAGAGGGTACACATCTTCGTAACAACCCATCATTACAAACTCTGAAGAGGTATGGATCGTCCCACATATGCTTTCTACTGTCATGTATCAACTTTTTCATGTCCGCCCCCGGTGGTATATATCATGTAACCATGTAATTAACAATATTTGCATACCAGGGGGTGGAGTCGGTGACCTTTAGCAGCATATCATCCCGGAGGTAGTCATTTATTGGCAGGTCCTGCGAGTTAGTAGCATGCATACGTGACAAATGATCTGCTACGGAATTTTCTACTCCCTTTCTATCTTTGATTTCAATATCAAATTCTTGGAGCAGCAAAATCCATCTAATCAGCCGGGGTTTTGCATCTTTCTTAACAAGCAGGTATTTTAATGCAGCATGATCATTATAGATGATTATCTTACACCCTACGAAGTAAGATTCGAATTTATCTAGCGCAAAGACTACTGCCAGGAGCTCCTTCTCAGTTGTGGTGTAATTTAACTGAGCTCCGGTCATAGTCTTACTAGCATAAGCAATCTTATGATGCTTCTTATCCTTGGTTTAGCCTAGCACGGCACCTATGGCGTAATCACTGGCATCACACATGATCTCAAAAGGAAGCGTCCAGTCAGGGGGCTAAATGATCGGGGCTGAGATGAGAGCTTCCTTAAGGGTGAGGAAAGCTTTCATGCAATCTTCGGTGAACTCGAAAGGAGTGTCTTTGGCCAGCAGGTGCGTGAGAGGTCTAGCTATTTGGAAAAAGTCTTTGATAAAATGACGGTAGAACCCTGCATGGCCTAAGAAACTGTGAATTCCCTTTACATTGGTGGGGGCTTCCATGCTTTCTATAACTTCGATTTTGGCTCGGTCTACCTCTATCCCACGCTCAGAAACTAAGTGACCCAAAACGATGCCTTCGCGGACCGTGAAATGACATTTCTCCTAGTTTAAAACTAGGTCTTTATCCTGGCATCGCTGCAAGACTTTATCTAGGTTCTCTAGGCAGTCATCGAAAGTCTTCCCATAGACAGAGAAGTCATCCATGAAGACCTCCATGATCTGCTCAATCATGTCTGAGAATATAGACATCATACACCTTTGGAAAGATGCGGGTGCATTACACAACCCGAACGACATTCTACGATAAGCATAGGTTCCATAGGGGCATGTGAAGGTAGTTTTGCTTTGGTCATCTGGATGGATGGGGATTTGATGGTACCCGAAATACCCATCAAGGTAACAAAAGAAGGAGTGGTTAGCTAGCCGTTCCATAATCTCATCGATGAAGGGTAGAGGGAAATGGTCCTTCTTTGTGGCCTTATTGAGTTTCCTATAGTCTATGCACATCCTCCATTTGTCGGGGAGACGTTGAGCGATCTCTTCACCTTGCTCATTGGTGAATTTTGTCATCCCTCCTTTCTTTGGCACAACTTGTACAGGGCTAACCCATTCCCTATATGGCACGGGGTAGATGATCCCAGCGTGCAAAAGTTTTAGCACCTCCTTTTTGACTACCTCCCTCATCTTGTCATTCAACCTTCTCTGAGGCTCTCGAGAGGGTGGAATTTCTGAATCTACGGGGATACGATGGGTACAGAGAGAGGGACTTATCCCTTTCAGATCTTGTAGAGAATATCCGAAGACAGCATGATGTTTTTCTAAGATGGCCATAAGTCTTGTAGTTTCCTCTCCTGTGAGCTTGTCGCTAATGATCACTGGGGTTTCGGTATCCCCATGCAGGAAGACATACCGAAGCCCGTCTGGCAAAGGTTTTAGCTTAATAGGAGGCTTAGGAGGAGCTTCGCACTACGAAATATCTATGGGTGCAGCGGGTTCTGCTTCTTCCTCTATGAATTTCCCAGCGTTTTCATCGAGGAAAGCTTCCGGGAATTGTCCAGGGATAATGGCTTTCACTTCCTCAATCACTCCGGGATCAGGGGGAGGATCCGTTGCGGCATATTTAGCTCGGGCAATCTTAACTGACAGGACTTCCTCTCCTAGTCGGACGCCAACTTTCCCTTGCGCTAGGGCCTCTTTGAGAAATTTCTCAAGGGGAAGTCCTATCATAAGATCAAAATCCCCGATGTCGAAGACATGAAAATCAAGGACAGAATGGACACCGCCGCAGATGACGGGTATCTGGTTGAGGATTCCTATCCCTTCCATGGTTTGTCCGTGGAAGCCCATGGCAGATATGCTGGAAGGAACTAAGGGTTCATCTCCCAAAACTTCTATCGCGTAAGCACTTGAGATGATGTTAGCTCCAACCAAAGGGTTGTAGAGGGCGTCTATCTGCCTCCCGCGCATGGTACATGGGATGGTCGAATGAGATTGGCCAATCTAGAGGGCTTTGGATGAGCACTCTAGCTCTTCCGACCACTCCCGAGTCATGACAGCGGTTAAGTCCCGAACAGTGTCCTTGAAATAAGCTATCTCGTAAGGATCTGGAGGAATGTTCGGGATCGGTGGTTTCCTTCTACATTGGTAGTTTGAGGTGTTTCCATAATCTTGAAAAAGGTCATCCTCAAGCATCAATTGCGGCACTAAAGATTGAGAAGTTTCCTCTTCCGATGCCGATGGTTCGGGAGGGTTGTCTGCGGCTGGATCTATAGATGTGGGCAGTGTAGTGCTGGTCTCAGCTGCTAAGGCATCCCCTACTTCGAGTACACTTTCTTCCGGGGGAGGTTTAGGTTCGGTTGAGAAAGGGAGATCACGTAGGATTTTCTCCAGGATGTTCTTCCCTTTACTTATGGGCGTTTTCATAAATGATCCTCTAGAAGATGCATCCAGCTGTGAAGCTGAACTCTTGTTCAGGCCTATGTAAAAGTGTTCGAGCAACACGTGCTCTGGTAGGTGTAGGACCGGACATGAGTTCACCAGATGTGAGAATCTCTCCCAGGTTGCTCCTAGGGTCTCCTCCTCTATTTGGCTAAAGTTGAAGATATCCCTACGCAGGGCGGCAACACAAGAGGTAGGGAAATATTTCTCGCAAAACATTTTTACCAGGGCATCCCAATTGCCCTCAACTTTATGTACTTCACGTGTGTACCATCGCTTCGCATCTCCCACTAGGGAGAAGGGAAATAATTTCCACTTGAGGGTGTCATGTTTCATGCCATCAATGGCGTGGCATGAACAGACTCTGCCAAATTCTTGTAGGCATTCACAAGGATTCTAACTAGCTATCCCCGACAAGGAACAAGTCCTCCGAACCAAGTCAATCAAGTTAGGGCCAAAATCATAGCTCGTCGTGTGGATTGGGTGCTCAGAAAGTGGCGGCTCAAATGATTCAGCTCTGGGGGTGGAAAGATCTTGAATAGACCGATCCTCCATGGTAAAGGTAGAAGAGAAGAAACAGAAAGGATATTTGATGGGTAACGGGGGTGAAGGTAGAAGAAAAAGGAAAAACAAAAGATACGAGGACCACTAGGTTCGAAGATAGATACAACAACCGTTCCCCGGCAACAGTGCCAGAAATGCTTGTTGGTATTTCTTAACGTCACCACTAGTTGCGCACCTAGCGTGAGCGTAAGATCCACCTGGGTATACTGATGGGTACGAAAGAATCCGCAAGCGCACGAAAATACCGCTGTAGCACTTCCCCAAAGGAGTATTCCAAAGGGTATCGAATCCAAGGAACGATGTGTACTACCTTCTATCCTAGACTGGTGATCCAAGGACACAACTCTATAGGATGAGATGAAGATGGAAAGGATCTTGCTGGTAGCGTGAGAGTTGAGAACAGCCTCTCGACTAGGGACTTCTCGTTTCGGACACCGACCCCTCCTGACTATAACAGTTGGTTCATGGCAAATGGTTGCCTACACGCTGTATCCGGACGTGGGGGATTTCAGAGGGTCCAACGGCTGTCACTACCGTGGCCTACCCCAAGACAAACTGTGGGATACAGAGCAAACGAAGGATAACCCGAAGTCTAGACACCACGTCTACACCACCGATTACTACTATAGCATGGTTACGTTTGTCGACCCGTAACAACACTATAGCACTCCGTACGAAGACGGAGCGACGAACCCACGAGAGAGAGACCCGAACTCACTCAGATGTACACTAACCTATGCAAGGGATCACGGATGAAGTTGATCTAGATTAGGATAAAGGAGCATCCACTAACTCTGATCAGACTAGCAGGCATACAAACAGGTTACAAACTTATGTGTTTATAATAGAAGATCAAGGGTCGTGTTCGCGAAGAACACGAGCCTCTAACTTATGAACAAACACAAAAGTATGAGAAACTTGATCGTCAACTAGATCGAGGAAACGTGTTCGTGAAGAACACGAGCCTCTAAATGATGAACGAAAGAAGAACACAAGAACACTGTATGAATGCCACTTTAGTCTAACTGAGAATGTCGAAATACTCACTTTATTCTAAATGAAGAACAAAAGCATCCGTAGATGATCGTACTTGAGGAAATGTGCCAAACACCATGGCACAACCCCAAGACACCACCCCACCTTCCTTCTAATCTCTAAAGCACTAGCAAGCCAGCACTAATCCTATGCAAGAGCTCTCCTCTCCTAATGAGAGAAGCCAAAAGGCAAAAGTGAGAAGGAGGAGAAGAAGTGTGTGTCCTATTCTTTACCCCCTCTCCTTCTATTTATAGGCCTGAGCACCGGCGTGGAAGCACCCCAAACACCCCGGAAATGACGTAAGGGGCCAACCAGGAACCACCACTTGGAAGGCCAGCATTGGGTTCCACAAGGTCGGTTCGGCCGACCTGTGGGGTCGGCCGACCCCTTATGGGCCCCACCTGCCTTGTTCTTTCTCCTGGTGTCTGATGTGTGGGTCCTTATGGCGGTTCCAGGTGTCCACGGGTTTTGGAGGCGGTTTAGGCGCTATGGTGGGCCATGGGATCCATATGATATACGCGTGGCGACTTCTGATTCGCCGAGGCTTTCTCCCTTCGATTGATGACATCATGGATCTAGGGGGTGCTTGCATGGCAGCCCCTCATTAGCTGAGCTTGGATTGCTTGGATTGGTGAGGTGGATGGATAAAGTGTGCTTTTGCTCTCTCTCTTGTGCTTATTGCCTGCAATTGAATATACACCGCAACTTGTGGAAATTATCAGTATAAGACCCTATTCTATGGTGAAGGTATATTTCTCATGTCAAAATGCAAGCGTTGACGGCCACAAATATGGTACTTAACAGTCGTCAACAGTGACCGAGTAGATTGATCGCGTTGATAGCTTCCTCTGGAGTGCGATATTCACGACTAGCTACCGCATCCAGAGCCTCTTGAAGATTACGAGTAGGTAGAGCTTCCGCGAATTCCCGATGAAGGGTTGCACGATCAGCATTGCGTTAACGACGTGCAGTCTTGGCCTCCGCGGTTTCATCAGCAGGAGCATTGGAAGAGAAATCATCATCAGATACATCATCCGAAAAGCGATAATTGGCACGATGCCCTTGCGGAGTAGTTGCATCAACGATGAACACTTCTCGATACGATGAATAAGTACCCGTACTCTGAATGAGCTCAGTATCGGTGTCATAATCAACAAGCTTGACGCCTTCCTAGAAAGGTAAGTTGTCAAGACAAGCGATAAAGCGCTCCTGATCATCCAAGGTGAGATCAGCAGGCACATGCTCAGGCTAGTAGACGAATCTACCCTCAGGTGTCAATGTGATCACCAGTCCTTGAGCAGGGCCAGACAGTTGCTGTACTTCAGTAGAATCCGAACCATAGTCGAACTTGAACTCAGATGAATCCGAATAGTAGTCGAGGTTGACGTCCGAATCCGAAGAGTACTCGAGCACGATCTTCGGGCCAGGGCACATGAGGCGCTTCAATGCGGCTTGGTAAGCGGCACTGACAAGGTGATGACCGAAGAGAGGTGGTGCTGGAATGTTATCTAGGCTGAATGCAAGTTATGAAGCTGAAGAAAGCAACTCAGGCTGGATAGGAGGCGAAGTCGAGTTGTACTCGGACTCCGACTCGAGTTCTCTGAGCGGGTCAGAGATCCAAATTTCGCCAAAATTTTTGACGATTTCTTCCGTCGAAGCTTGCGTAAGCGTCAAGAACTTGAGCTTTGACTCCGGAGTTGGCGCTAAGAAACGCAGGAACGATCCGGCGCCGTCAGCAACGCAAACCCAGGAGCCGAAAACGAAGATGTCACCATGTTGGAAAGCGACGGTCGGCTTGATGATGACGAGTGCCATCAAGTTCGCCAGTGGATCAACGACGAGATCCCCTACCTAGCGCACCAGCTGTCAGTGTTTTTGACACCGAGCCTACGACAGGGTACTCGAAGTAGTAGATTGTGCGGTGGAGCTCGCCGAGACCAGGAACACGATGGTGAGACACGGGGCACACAATTAGACAGGTTCGGGCCGCAATGTGCATAATACCCTACGTCCTGTATGCTGCGTGGCTCTGTATTGATTGCGTATCTTTTGAGAGGGGTCCCTGCCTCGCCTTATATGCCACGGGAGGCAGGGTTACAAGTCAGATTGGTACAAGAGTACTATTCGAGTAGGACTCGGAGTAGCCTATACAGGGTATGGAAAGCTATCCCAGTCATAGTACAAGTCCTTGTCCATCTAGTCTTGCCTTGTGGTCCACGGTACCAGCACTGTGGCCCATTAGTCGAGTAGTCTAGGTGTGTAGGAACTCATCGCCCGGGTCTGGCCCACATGTGTTGGTGGGCCCAGGGATGCCCGGTCGACAGTGGTTTCGTTCTTCGCTCGATTCGTTGATTTGAGGGTGTTTTCTCTCGGATTTCTTTGAGGGTGTTTTCTCTCGGATTTCTATGAGGGGATCATGGGTGGATGCCTTGTGCATCTTTGTGTGTGATCTTGACCCCTCAAACGCCGAGAAACCCCTTTGATTTGCGAGTTTTTGTAGGAAACCGAGTTCTTGGTGGTGGTTCATGTGATCCGTGATTCTCCGGTGATTTAGTGAGTTAGAGGTCGAGATTTTTGGGGTATAGCTTCACCTAGTGACGCTTCTCATCTCCCCCAAATCTTGTCTCAAGAGCTCAAGTGGTTTGGGAGATCTGGTGATGGATAGGAGTGGTTGACTTCACATTTTCGAGCTCGAGCTATTCTGTCCATGCCTGGCAGATGGTCCGTGAGCCTTGTGCAGACGGTCCGTGAGGAGCCTGATAGTCCGGCTGTTGTTCGTGTTCTTCGCGTGTTCTTACGTGCCTTTCATTCGATCCATTGGGTCGGTTGGTTTTTGGTGAAAGAGATTTGCGGACAGTCCGTACTAGAGTGCCAAACGGTCCGTGACGAGGTGGACGGTCCGCGGGTCCATCACGGACAGTCCGTTTTCTCGGTGCGCTACTGGAGGTTCGGGTTGCATTTTCGAATGGTCCGCCGTGCCCTCGCGGACGGTCCGCGCCTTCCACGCGGACAATCCGCCCGGCTACCTCAGACAGTCCGCCAGGTGCTTCATAGATTTGGGTAAGTTGTTTCATTCTTGTCTAGTGCTTCCGCTCTTTGATTCGTGGCTTGTCTCTAGGACTTGTAGGCTTGTGTGTGCCTAGTCTAGAGCTTCTTTGGTGTGTGCGAGTGATCGGTGTGGCAATCGGGGCATAGGACGAGTTCATCCTTCGGGAAGAATTTTTATCGGCTCCCATTCACTCCCCCTTCACTGGTCGCCTATTCGGTCCTTCAGGTTGCGAGTACATGATCTAAGTCTAGCTTGTTGCTTGGTATGATATGGTATAATAGAGTTTGCTATGACCTTATTATGCATGAAACTTGACATCTAGAGCTTTTGTTTTTGAAAAGCAAAAAAAAGAGAGTTCCTCAATGATGATAACATGTCCCACTAGAGCCTTGTGTAGGATCATCATATAAACTCAGCGCATAGGCTGCTTGTCGTCACATTGAGCGTTGTCAAATGGTGTGACCCTTGAACGGTCCTTTTCATGTTTTCTTGATCAAGATCACATACACATTCTTGCTGACTTCTACACTGAAAGTTATGCATTCATTTTCATCCTCGTAGAAGGATAGGTTTCATCACTATGTTATGACTCCTCCCTATTCATCATTCAAAAGGATATGGGCAATGCAAAAGAAAGAAAGAAAAAAATGACGAGAGAATAAAATCCATGCCAAAGAGCATGTCAGAAAAATGAAAGAAAAGATGGACTAGTTCAAGTCCATGCAAAAAGAACAATAATGGACACACCAAGGTACATGAAAAAAAGAGAAAAAAATAAAAGAAATAGATAGCCCATATCTCAAAAAGGAGGGCGTCATCTGCATAGAGTCCGCAATAAGGTTCATGGTAATAACTAGAACCCATTCCGGGTCTAGTGTCCAACTTATCATAACACCTGTTGACGGCTGTTAGGTACCCTTTTATGTCCTCAACTCCTGCATAAATGAATAAAATATGAGCATCAACAGTAGTGATAGGGGTTATTACTAACAAATTCCACGAGTGTTTGTGTTTCTATCTTATGTTCCAGGACGTATCGAAATATGCATGATATGATATAATTGAGAGCATGTGAACATATCGCACTAAATATTTCGTCCTCTCAAACAATATCAAATACGAATTTTGATTGCACCATTGCGACGAGCTCGTTGAGACGATCGAAATGGATATATTATTTCTACAATTCACAGCTTCCGTGGAAAAGATATTAAACAATCAAGATTATAAAGGAAGTCGACATCAGGTCCGACGTCATCCTGGTCCAACACACTGGGCGGCCCCACCTCCGGCGGAACCCAGCAGTCAGCCGTGCTGCACCGCCCGTGGGCGCGTATGCGCAGAGTCGGTGAGAAAACATTTCTATGTCATCTAATTCCAAAAAGTGCGGACAGAGACAGTTACATATCCTAATAAACATGTCCCTTCGTAGTACCTCTTCACAATATATATATATGTACTCACTTCATATGATTAATACAACAAATAATCATTTCACTCTTGTCCTGTACCTCATTTTCCTTCTATTCTAAACCCGTTATCAGCACTCTCTCCACCGAGCGAGAAACCGGAGTGGGAACGCTCGCATGAACACCATCGAGCGAGAGATTGCATGACGAGAAGAAAAGAAGGTGCAGCGCTATAGCAGTGACGGGCGGTTTCCACAATTCGTTGTTCATCGCTGGTGCATCAGTCAAATCACGAAGTCGCTGCTGCCTGGTGCAGTCCACGAATCACAAGAACGACAAGAATTAAAGGTACTGCACTGTTCTGGTAATCGCGCACAGAACCAAAGGGTGTGTGTCGCTTTCGCCGGAAGAACAACGAACAGAAGCGACTACATCCTACATTGGCATACTGTCGGATGATGTTGTCCCCCAAATTCTTGTAGCTGTTCAGTACAGCGTCTCCACCAATCAGAGAAGAAGATTAAAGAATGTCACGAGCGCACTACGGGAAGGCACCTTACCCTCGGCAACGCTTTTACCGAGAGGAAGCTCTCGGCAAAGGGCACTCGGCACAATCTTGTGGGCAAAGGCCTCTTTGCCGAGAGTCACGTCAGTCCCTTTCGGCAAAGGTGTGTCGAGATGCCAATCTAGCCCTCCGCAAAGAAACTTTTCTGAAACAAAAAAAGCCACCGCAGCCCCACCGGCCAGGCACCGCGCCCCGCCGGCTAGCCGCCGCCGCCGCCAGCACCACCACCGCCGCCCGCCACCACCACCACCACCACCACCGCTGCCACAACACCAGCTCCAGCACCACCGCGCCGCCCCTGATGCCACCACGCTTGCCGCCGGAGCGTACCTCTCTCCCCGGATCTCGTCCCCTGGGGAGCAAGTCGACGCGCCGCAGGATCTAGGGCCACGGTCAACCGATCCGGCCTCGCTGCCACGAGCAAGACGGAGGGAGGGAGGGCGAGGCAAGCAGAGAGAGATGTGTACCTAGTATCCTTGCCAGATCCTCCACCGAGGCCACTCGCCGGAGCTGCCGCCGAGACCGCATCGCCAGGTCCACTTGCTGGATCCGCCGCCGAGTCCACTCGCCGGATCTGCCACCGTGACCGCACTACCGGGTCCACTCGCCGGATCCGCCACCCCATTGCCACGTCTGTGCCCACCGTCGTTGTCATACCTCTCTCCCCGCTGATGCTCCCCTCTACTTGTGAGGGGCAACCGGAGGGGAAAGGGAAGGGGCAACAAAGGGCATAGGGAGAAGGGAGGGGGAGGGAGATGTGGCCGGCGGGGAGGCAGAGGTGGCCGGCGGGGAGGGAGGAAAGTGTTGGCGGCTGCTGCACGGCTGGAGTAGGAGGACGACAGCGGCAGGAGGCGGAGGACGGGTTAGGGTTAGGAGGTGGCGCCTATAAAGGGGAGAGAGGAAAGGAGGTGGGCCGGTGTGGGACTGGTCTGTGGGGTGGAGGAGTGGGCCGGTGGGGGACTAGGCTGTGGGGTGGGGGAGTGGACTGCGAGCTGGGCTGGCTTTGCCAAGAGCCATGTCAGCCTGGCTCTCGACAAAGAGCCCTCTTTGCCGAGAGCCTGTCTCTCGACAAAGACAATTTTAATCAAAAATAATTATTAAAATAGTAAAAAGATGTGAAAATTTTCTAAAACATAACATAAGGACCAGATTGGGCGACCAGAGAGGGGGAGTTAATGGGAGCCGATAAAAATTCTTCTCGAGAGAGATGACTCGTCTAACGAGATGAACACAGCCTCGATCTCAAAATCACTTTCTCCACTCTACCTGCACATTTGCCAAGATCACGTAGCCACTGGAGTGTTACTGATCCTAGGAGCAAACCTCACCTCTAAACAACTCAACCACGCACACACCACAGCGGAAACAAACTAAGAAAAACCTCTGCCAGGGGCGGTCAGACCGCATGGACGGGGCGGTCAGACCGCCTAGACCTAGAGATTTCCCTCAACCACCAAACGAAGCTCAGGACCTCGAATCGACCCAAGATTTCGCATGGAGACTCCTCTGATCAAGGCAAACAAGCTATTGGAGAAATTCTCTGGAAAACCAAACTTTCCTCATGAAACCGTACAGGGCAGTCAGACCGTCTACCCCACGCGGTCAGACCGCCTGCCGTCCAGAAACACGGCCGCGGGTCAACTTTCAACTTCCCATCACCCGATCTGCCGGCTCACGGATTGCAGCGAAACTTCAGGGATAGTTGGGTGTGATAGAACTGCGCAAATTAATTCCATATTATTGCCTAAACCATTCCATTTGGTCATTAAGCAATAATACCGAAGTAATTTGTCGCCTCTACCTGGTCAAGTCCGGTAAATCGCTTTAACAAGGATCGAACACTCGTACATCAAAACTCACACGACGGCGAGTCCAGAGACAAACATTTCACAATCATTACATTAAGCCCATAAGATTCATTCTTACAAACCAAGTTTTTTGCATAAGGTAAATAGTTCAGAGTGCGAAACACAGCGGAAATAAGATACTAAACGTCATAAGTAACATCATAGGAGGCCATCCATGACGTTACTAAGCACTGTCATACTCCCACTCAACTTCCCAACTGGGTGGGAGAGAACCAGGCCACGGGAACCAATCATCATTCACATCACCTGAAAACAACATCAAAAGCAAGGCTGAGTATACTAATACTCAGCAATACTTAACCGTCGGGTGATGGAAAATCACCAACTCTCTAGACATGCAAGGCTTTATGGCTAGTGGGTTGTTTTGCTGAAAAGCAACAAAGAGTATGTTCTTACTTTCAAGTTTTAGCTCAAAATTCTAATTGATTATACATTACTAAGTTAGCAAGTATTGCAAGCATAAGTTGTGCAAACAATGAAGCATATATCCAAATTAAATCTCAATTCCATCATTACACGGACATAGAGTGTATGGTTAAGCAATCTCGGGTAACGGTCAGAGGTCGATGATCGATCGATTAATAACCTTGCAAGGGAAACCTAAACACACGGGAGAATGCACACCCCAAAAATAGCCAACTAGAAACCAACAGGGGGCAGGGTATGCACCAACCAGGCGGTTCCCAACCGTCCTCGACTCAGGATCAATTTCTACAGTCTTTGGTACAAGGGGATTGGTTACGGCCTCGCCTCCCCAACGCCACACATGCACCACTCTGTTGCAAGTAGAGGGGACTCTCCCCAAGATTAGTGGTCATAGATCCCTTACCGGATCAAGAAGGTACTAGTTTTACCTGTCCCATTCCTGGCAAATGTTTAGTACGTTGAAATGCTTAACCACAGACCTACTTGTCGGAGCCAGTCCCATGCTCTTACCACATGAGCATATCCATTTTACAAAGATCTTATGATTCCAACATAAGAAACCTATAGCTCGCGAGTGACGAACATCACTCAACTTTTACTGTGTCCTTAGAGCATGGCAACTAGCGACCTATCATGCTAGTATTTGAGCATGGGAAATTAGGATCATGCATCTAGGGTTTCAATTCAACTCCTGAAACGTAAATGCACAAACATAGACAAGCATAGTTGTAAAAGTTAGAAAACTGGGTTATGCTCCGGGCCTTGCCTTCACTAGCAAAGTCAGTGACGAAGTCCTCTGAAACTTGATTCAGGTCTTGCTGCACCTCCACCACGTTCACTTCTCCTTCAGCTAGCTCTCCATTGGATTCCGGCACCAACTTGTAGTTCTCGTCCGGAAGTTCTACATGACATGCATATGCATTAACTTCATGTATTTATAAATAAGGAGTGAGAATGTAGTTTAGAATTGAAGGGCAAACATGGGGTGCATGGGTGACCACATTCACCTAGACAAAGATATATTCAGCATACTCTTCCTACAAGAGCAAGGGTGTGTGTGTGTGGTTTAACTCTCTCATTTGATGGTGATTGTGTGCACATCTAAATTATTAATTAATTTTTCTTCACCAAATTAACGGTGCTGCGCATGAGTTGATTTGGTGAAGCTTAAACAAAAGATTAAAATTTGCACACAAAGGTGATTTCTATTTTCCTTTTATTTCTTGGATTAAGCTTGATTTACTTCGAAAATTAATTCTGGAAGAATACAAACAATGTGACCATGAAACTTTGCAAACAGGAACATCATACTATACATGAACTACTGCCAAAATATCAGATTAAACCAAGCCACAGATTTAGCATGAAAAATACAACTAGATTCATCCATTAAAAACACAATTAAATCATATAGAAATATCTATATCACATCTTGTGCTAGATATCCATGTAGAAGTGCAATACATCTAACCATGCAGAGATATGCACTTACTCAGGAAAGAAAATTTAAATTACTTTAAATTTATGAAGGAAGGTTAAACTTGTGCAAAAATTACTTTACCCTACTAAACATGGTAAAAATATCTCTACCATTTATCATGAGTGCAAAACCATCAAACAGGACCATAGCAAAAAGATTGGATCCAAAAGACCAGCATATTAATTTACAAAAATTATAAACAGGAACAATGCTGAAAATATACTTTAATTTATAACTAAAGATCTACTGGACAAATATGTACCAAATTTGCACCAGAAGACCATCATGACATATAAAACAACATATCCTAAATTTAGATCCGGATCATGTATAGAATTTACATTATTTCAAATCAAGCTAAACTGGTAATTTCAAAATTATTTAAAATATTCACAAAATTTTGGAAGCTTCCTTTGTGGAAAACTTTCTTCTAGTCATAAGGATCACAACAAAACTGAGTTTGCATTTTTACGATTTTTCTGTGATTCGATATGAATTTTACCAGATCCAGAAATTTGAATAGAGAGTGGAAGAATCTTTTGGCAGAAAGGCCCTTGGCTTTTACACAGAAGCCCTCAGAAAGAATCCAATCCTCACACATCTACCCCGGGCAGCGTAGGTGAGCTCGCCGGTGGCGATGTGGCGCCGGACTTGGCCGGGCGAGTGGTGGGGGTCGACCAGGAGCTCACCTAGGCTTGATTCGTGGGCTTGGCCGGCACAGAGGGTGCTCCGGTGGTCGCCGGCAGCGGAGCAGGGGCAGAGCAGCCACAGCGGCCTGGATTCCGGCGAGGTGGCCGCACGGCCAGGGCAACAAGCAGCTCGGGAAGTTCCAGTGGGGTGTAGGGAGGGCGTTGGGGTACTTCACGGCCATCGGAGTCGAGCGGGAAGGCGAGCTCCATGGCGGTGCTCTAATGGCAGGCGGCGGCGCAACAGAAACAGCGCCGTAGGTACGGAGTTTCGTCTCCGTCTCCCATTTATAGGTGACCGCAGCATAGGAGGTGGCGCCACGGGGTCCTCGCCTTCCCGTGTGCGCGCAACAGCCCGCCATGGCGCGTGCAAGGCCCTTGTGAAGTAGCGCGCGGCGGGCGCGGCGCGTGTCGCGCGCGCTCGGGCGCGTCACCATCTGGCGCGGGCCAACCGGGCCAGCGTCACCTGGGGAGGCGCACTTAGCGTGGTGGGGGGCCTAGGCACAAGCGGCGCGGTGCGGATGCCAAGGCGACAAACTGTGGCGCGGGCAGGCACGCGGGAACACGCGCACCGGCGCTCTGGCGTGCGCGCTCACGGCGCCCAATCTTACGGTCAAGCCTCGTTTGACCGACTCAACCATTTTAACCTTGAATACAACTTAAATTTTGGCCAATACAAAAGATGTAGAGGACTTATCCCTCTCCAACTTTTACAAAGACCGTCCTATGTTTTTCTCCCTGGTTTGGCCGGAAAATAGCCACAAACTTCAGCATTTTCTCGGCGCGTGGCAATTCAGGATTTGGACTTGACCGAATTTTTTAGTGTCTTCCACTTCGAATTTCAAAAACCACCAATTGAATGAAATGTGTCCCATGAAAAATTGAGCAACTTTTGTATTGGCAGATTTTGAAGTTGTTATATGAAATTTGGAGTTTGAGTTGAGCCATCAAAAGAGGTCAAATAGGAGCTTTAGGGGGTGATTAGGATAGCTAGGGTTTTTCTCCCACTTACAAGCCAAATCTCAAAAAGTGCCAATGGACAAAGTTGTGTCCCATGAAATTCTTGACAACCTTTATTTTGGCAGAATTTGAAGTGTTTAGTGAAAATTTGGAGAATGAGCTAGATCTTCAAAGAAAGGTATAGTGCTCTAGGGGTTTGACTGGGGTTTTGAGAGGTTTGACCTAGTGTTAGGTGTTGGACCAAGTCTACCATGTTAAGTACCATGCTTAGCCTTACTAATGATGGTGATTACTATTACATAAACATCAGGGATGTTATAGCCTACCCCCCTTACAAAGAATCTCGTCTCGAGATTTGGAAAATAAAAGATGAAGGTAGGGAAAAACACTTACGATTGCGAGATTGTAGAAACCCGTATACTTGGTGTTGAGATAATGTTCCGTCTCCCAAGTAGCTTCTTCTTTAGTATGGTGGCTCCATTGGATTTTATACATTTTTATCGAATGTCGTCTAGTCTTTCTCTCTTTTCGATCCAAAATTCTCGGAGGATGCTCAACCACAGATAGGTCGGGTTCGATCCAAGCATTGGATTCGATGATTAATTTCATCTCCAGCTTATTTGCACATCTCCTTAGTTGTGAAACATGAAACACATTGTGGATCACCAAAAGCCGTTTAGGACGCTGAATGCGATAGGCAACCGGTCCACAAACTTGAATGATTTCATAAGGGCCAATATAGCGTGGGGCTAATTTCCCTTTCACTCCAAATCTTTGAATTCCCTTTGTTGGCTAATATTTGAACTCACCAACTTGATACGGTTTAGGTTTCTTTCCTTGATCATGGTATCGTTGTTGTCACATTTGAGCTGTCTTTAGATTTGCTTGTATTACTTTTAATTTTTCTTCCGCTTCCTCAACTAAGGCTGTACCGAAGAATTTTCTTTCCCCTGTCTGTGACCAATTCAGAGGAGTTCGACATCTCCTTCCATAAAGAGCTTCAAATGGTGCCATTTTCAAACTCGCCTGGTAGCTATTATTATACGAGAATTCAGCCAGGACAAGCAATTGTCCCAACTCTTGTCGAAATGGATAATACAAGCCCTCAACATATCCTCTAGGACTTGATTGACTCTCTCAGTCTGACCATTCTTTTGAGGGTGGTAAGCAGAACTGTGAAGTAGCTTGGTTCCCATTGAGGTATGTAGGTGTTCCCAGAAACGTGACATGAACCGAGAACCCCTATCGGAAACGATGGTTCTAGGAACTCCGTGTAAGCACACGATGTGTTCAACATAAATTTCTGCATATTGCTTTGTTGAGTATGTGGTATGAACGGGAATAAAGTGTGTGGTCTTGGTGAGTCTGTGCACAATAACCCAGATGGAATCATGGTGCTTAGATGTGAGAGGCAGTCCCACTATGAAATCCATACTTATATCATCCCATTTCCATGAAGGTATCGGCAAAGGTTGAAGAACACCATCGGTTTTCAAATGACTGGCTTTAATTCTTTGACTTGTGTCACACTCGGACACATATTTAGCAATCTCTACTTTCATATTTGACCACCAGAAGTTTTCCTTCAAATTTTGGTACATTTTGCTACTCCCAGGATGAATTGAAAATTTGGATAGATGAGCTTCATTCAAAATTTCCTTCCTGAGACTAGTATCATTTGGGACAACAAGACGTTGCCCAAACCAAACTGTACCCTTTGAGTCTTGGTGGAAACACTTGTATTTAGGATCACCTTCTGACAACTTTTGCCTTATATTTTTAACATCCTTGTCAGTGGGCTGAGCATTTAAAAATTTGTCGTACAAGGTTGTCTCCATGCTAATAGCATTTAATTCACCTTGACTGACAATTTCCAAATTGAGTTTGTTCATCTCGTGGCACAGTGTGTCACTTTAGGTGCCCACAGATAAGCAATTGCAATGGGCCTTTCGGCTAAGAGCATCGACAACGACATTTGCCTTACAGGGGTGGTAATGTACCTCCAAGTCATAATCTTTAATAAGTTATAACCACCTTCTCTGGCGCATATTCAAGTCGGCTTGAGTGAAAATATACTTGAGGCTTTTGTGGTTAGTGAATATATTGTAACGGGTTCCCATCATGTAATGCCTCCAAATTTTGAGGGCATGAACAATCGTTGCTAATTCAAGATCATGAGTGGGGTAATTCATCTCATGGGGTCGAAGTACTCGAGAAGCATGAGCAATGACCCTATTTTCTTGCATGAGCACACAACCAAGACCAGTACCCGAGGCATCACAATAGACCTCATATGGCTTAGAATTGTCTGGTTGAGCCAAAACGGGTGCTGAAGTCAAATATTGCTTTAGGGTGTGGAAAGCTTTTTCATAATTCTCATCCCACACAAACATGACCCCTTTCTTCAAAAGTACAGTCATAGGTTTGGCAATTTTGGAGAAATCCATAACGAAGCGACGATAATAACCAGCTAATCCAAGAAAGCTTCGAATTTGATGAACAGACTTAGGTGGTTTCCAATCCATTACTTCTTGCACTTTACTTGGATCCACTGAAATACCATCACTAGAAATAGTGTGGCCCAAAAATTTCACACTATCCAGCTAGAATTCACATTTGGAGAGTTTAGCATAAAGCTTGTGATCTCTCAAACATTGCAGAACAATGCGGAGATGTTCAGCATGTTCTTCTTCATCTTTGGAATAAATTAAGATGTCGTCGATGAAGACCACCATGAACTTATCCAGTTCGTTCATGAATACTGAATTCATGAGGTACATGAAGTAAGCAGGAGCATTAGTCTGCCCGAAGGACATGACTAAAAATTCATATAGCCCATATCGTGTGGAAAAGGTAGCTTTAGGAATATCACAAGGCCGGATCTTTATCTGATGATATACTGATCTAAGATCAATCTTGGAAAAGACCTTTGCTCCTGATAGTTGATCAAACAACACATCAATGCGGGGAAGGGGGTATTTATTTTTGATAGCCACCGCATTGAGAGGTCGGTAGTCCACACATAGTCTCAAACTACTATCTTTCTTCTTAACGAAGAGAGCAGGACATCCGCAAGGAGAAGAACTCGGGTGAATGAAACCATTATCCAATAATTCCTGAAGCTAGGTCTTCAACTCAGCCAGTTCCTTGGGTGGCATGCGGTAGGCTCTTTTTGAGATAGGTGCCGTATCGGGTTGAAGTTCGATAATGAACACAATATCTCGGTCCGGTGGCATACCCGGCAGTTCATCAGGGATGACATCCGGGTACTCACTCACCACTGGAATTTCTTCTAGTTGGGTCGCTATGGTTACAAAAGCACAGGAATTCGCAGATACTCTGGAGGGTAAGTAGAGCGTTGATGCTCCTACTCTCGGGGAGTTGATTTCTATCCTTCGCTTAGAAATGTCCAAGATCACCTTGTGTTGGGTCATCTAGTCCATCCCTATGATAACATCTATTCCATCTAGACCTAAGGTTATAAGATTCGTCTGAAAAACCTTGCTACCTAACTCCAAAGGTACCCCAATGATTAGGGTGTTGGAAGAAATTGTTCCTCCCAGGGTGGCAATCTTATAGACACCCCTAGTATGTGTTTCCTTTAAACCCAACTTGATTTGTGTTTGCTTGTTCATAAAACTATGTGTAGCACCAGAATCAAACAAAATCTAAATAGGTTTGCCTTGGATAGAGAATGTACCCGTCATGACTGCTGCTCCCTCAGGAATTCCCACCATTATGGTGAAGTTGAGGCGGCCCTGCTTGACTTGCACGGTCTGCTTCTTTCCCTTGTCCTTGTTGTCCTGATTCGGTCCACGTCCTTGGTTCTGCTGGTTGCACTAGTTCTGCTGCTTAGGATGGGGGCACTCATTAGCATAGTGTCCCATCTCACCATAGTTGTAGCATTTGCCATCCCTAGCATTCCGGTTAGGCTGCAAAGCATTGGGCTTGTAATTCTGATGCTGGGAAGCAGAAGAACGATAGTCTCCCTGTTGCTGATTCTGGGAAGGCCTAACCACCCAACGTCCAGACTGCTGCTTCCTTTGAGAACCTTGGGAAACCTTATTCACAAGGCGAAACTTCCGATTTGGCGCGTTGTTAGAGTTGAAAGCAGCCTTCCTCTTCTTTGCATTCTGCGTCCTCTTCATATCATCTTCTTGAGAAATAGCCAAATTCACTATCTCATGGTAGTTGTCGGTCTTGACGGGGTTCAGCCTTTCATAAAGCTCAGGATCAAGACCACGTCGGCAATGATCCATCTTTTTCTCATCATTATCCACATGATATCCCCCATACTGACAAAGGTTGTTGAATTTCTGGGCATACTGATACACAGAGTCAGAACCTTGCCTTAATGCCAGTAATTCACTTGTCTTCCGATCAACCATTCCTTGAGGAATGTGATGAGTCTTGAATGTTGTCTTGAACTCATCCTAAGTAATGGCATGTCCAGCCAGTTGCGTCATCTTAAAATGTTCCCACCAGATCAGAGCAGGACCACGAAGTTGCAATGCTACAAAGCTAGCCTTGCGCTCGTCTGAGCATGGCAGAGTGAGAGCATCGAACCTGGCCTCAATGGCACGAATCCAAGCATCAGCCTCCAAGGGTTCTTCTGCTTTTGTGAAAATTGGTGGCTTCAGAGCTGTAAAGTGCTCATTCTTGGCCACTTGTGGCTGGTCATCATGTGGATTGCCGCATTGCTACTGCTGCTGCTGATTGTGCAAGATCTGGCGCATCATATCAGCTTGAGCCAAAAGGAAGGTCTCCATGGGTGTCATGGGAGGTGGCGGTGGCGGATTGCTGCCACTGGCATCACCGAACCCATGGGGAGTATTGCGAGTGGGACCCACCATGTGAAAAATTGTGGGAGTAGAGATTAGTCACACATTCACAAGCTTGCAGACAGAAATATGCACAAGTAGAACATGTGAAACAAATCCATTCATTGCAGAATTTTTCAGGAGGGTCAGCCACAACACTGAAATGAAAAATTCATATCTCCCGGCTCGATTAACGGATGGTGCTCAAACTTGGTCACAAGGAGCATCATTTCGTGCACTACGACTTTGGTATTCAATTGACACACGGGTTTTGATGTTATCATACTTGAAAAATTCACTTTCCGATCCTCTATCCAGGCTGTTTTTCAGCCAGCTGAGGGTTACAAAAAGATTCATAACTCTCAGTACAAAAGGGCAATAAGGGTGAAAATTTGTGAACATGCACAAAATAAAATTTCCAACAACTTTCCTTCTTATTGCACAGCTCCGATTTGACCATAAGCAGGTTCAAATTACAGATTACTAGGACTGCTGCAGAAAGTCTTGCAACACTTAAAAACTACACTTGATTACAACACATGATTACAACACACGCTAGGTCCTCATTCAACATACTAGTGGTTAACATGCAGCTCCTAGCCACACAAAAGAGTACTCCATCTACGTTACCCTATCGCTTCCACGGACAAAAATTAGGCCATCGTAGGAGTATACATGCTGCACTAACTACTACTATCTAGAAGTCATCTAGGTTGCCTACTGAGGAGGCGCTAGAAGCAGATGAAGCAATCTCCATTGGCTATGCCTGTGGTTCTTCTTTCTCACTGTCTATCATGGACTGAGGGTCATCCGGATTATCCTCCATAGCTTCTGGAACTGGTGGTGGCGGCTGCTGCTGTAACATAGCGATCATGCCATGGGCAGCACCCAGATCCTCGTCCATCAGCTCTAGCTGGTCTTCCATTTGTGCTAGTGCTTGTATGTGCTGTAAGCGCTCATCCCTCATCTGATCCATCTCAACCTACATCTACTCTCGCTGCTCCTGGAGTCTCGTAACAGTCTGAAGGCAATCAGCGAGCTGGTTTGCCAACTGAGTCGTATAGGTCACCCAGTGAGCCTCTCTAGCCTGCAGTCCAGCAATCCTCAGGCGTGCCTCTGTAAGGTCTCGCTCCAGTCCCATACAGCTAAGGGAGATGGAGCGTAGGTGGTGAATCCGTACTCCCAACACTCCAGCAGTGTCTAGAGCAACGGTGGACACGTCTGTGGTAGCCACACTGCGGAGAGCTTGATGACGGTACAGTGCGATCATGCACCGTGACATCTCGTGTAGTACGTCCAGTGGGGTCCTCTTAGTCAGAAGTGCTGCCATGTTCCCCATCGGTTCCTCCACACGGGATCCGCAGGGTCCACAGTCGGAAGTAGTCCCACCAGAGTCGAAGAAACCTCGAGAGGGTGCTGGTCACCAAAGGCGTTCAACACTCTCAAAGCAACAACCTCAAGTGTCTCCATCATGCAGACGCTTGACACGTCCATGCTCAGGTCCTGCCACTCCGGGTGAGTGGGATGAAGTGGCACGGTCACCCGAACATAGCAGCAAGGCACTCCAAGTTGCGTGGTCTCCAACGCCTCGTACGTCGGAGGAGTAGCGTATCCTGATGAGCGAACGGAGTCCCACAGAATGCGGGCAAACCCCTCAAGGTGTAGCCCATCGGTGCGGAGCGTCCCATCAGGACGTATCTCCCAGAACAGCGGTCCAGCCATCTGTATCAACAAAACTCCCACCGATTAGTGTGAGTTAAAAGATAACAGATTCTGTCCAGAGCACAAAAATGCATGTAACTCATATTTTGTTAGGCTAAAAATTCTTAAATTTTTCCAGCTACTCAGTGATGTTATTTGACCCAAAATTGGTATTCAAAAGTTGGGCTAAAAACAAAAGGAAGATACCCTAATAGACCAAGGTTCAGTTCTCTATCTCCCAGGAAAAACAGCAAACAGACAGGAACTAAACTGAGCATAACTACATATTCTCTTGCTCCAAAATTCTGAAATTTTTGCAGCAGGATCTAGACAAGATTTGACACAACTTTTGTATCTAACTTTTCTCTAGAAAACTCTGTTCAAAGGGTCGAAAAAATTGAGACCAACAAAGCATCCAAAACTGAGAAACAAGGACAGTTATTAAGATTGAGATGATGTGAAAGTGTTTCGGTGAGGGTTTTTAGGATAGATTTGAAGAGTGATTTAATTACTTCTTAACAACTTTTAGCATGATGCAAAAGCGTCCTAAACATCCTCACAAGGCAAATCCATGCCCAAAAATCGGGGTTAGCGCCGGTCGCACGGCACAACATATGTCTCTCCATATAATAGCTAGTCGGATAACTAACCGTTAGAGCTACCGGAACGTGATTAGTGTAACTGCAAAAGAAAGAACCTTCCATGCCAGCACGTCATGGAAGCATCCCTAAACATTACCGTTCACTATAGAAACGGCACCCATGCGTTTAGCGCTGCATGGACAGCGTCAAACCTGAGACACACCCCTTTTGAATGGAGGGTGTCCCCCTTCACATGTTCATAATGCGGAATCATGCACACGTATGGCAAAACGTGGCGACATCACAACCCATGATATGTTCATATGGAATAGAAGATATGATCCTTCGTATGCTTTACATACGGAAAACGCATATACAAAACAGTGGGCATCCAACTGAGAAGATAGGATCCGTTGAATAGATGGCCCTATCAACCCTCGCATACTCGTGATGCAGCACAGCACACGTATGAAACACGTATCTTAAGATGTGCTGGAAGTTAGTTTAGGTAAACCATAGATTACTAGCCACCTAAAAGAACCCAAAATCCCTATAGGGCCTCTCGGACTAGTTCATCCATAGCATTCCTAACGCATTTTGCAAACACACCTTAATCTTGCAAGTTTTATTCCAAAAACATGTTATTAAGGGTGTATTAAGATCTCTGGTGTACAAGTGAGCTCTGATGCCAGCTGTGACAGAACCGCCCAAATTAATTCCATATTATTGCCTAAACCATTCCATTTGGTCATTAAGCAATAATACCGAAGTAATTTGTCACCTCTGCCGGGTCAAGCCCGGTAAATCACTTTAACAAGGATCGAACGCTCGTACATCAAAACTCACACGACGGTGAGCCCAGAGGCAAACATTTCACAATCATTACATCAAGCCCATAAGATTCATTCTTACAAACCAAGTCTTTTGCATAAGGTAAATAGTTCAGAGTTCGAAACACAGTGGAAATAAGATAACAAACGTCATAAGTAACATCATAGGAGGCCGTCCATAACGTTACTAAGCATTGTCATCCTTCCACTCAACTTCCCAACCGGGTGGGAGAGAACCAGGCCACGGGAACCCATCATCATTCACATCACCTGAAAACAACATCAAAAGAAAGGCTGAGTATACTAATACTCAACAAGACTTAACCGTCGGGTGATGGAAAATCACCAACTCTCTAGACATGCAAGGCTTTATGGCTAGTGGGTTGTTTTGCTGAAAAGCAACAAAGAGTATGTCCTTACTTTCAAGTTTTAGCTCAAAATTCTAGTTGATTATCCATTACTAAGTAAGCAACTATTGCAAGCATAAGTTGTGCAAACAATTAAGCATATATCCAAATTGAATCTCAATTCCATCATTACAGGGACATAGAGTGTATGGTAAAGCAATCTCGGGTAACGGTGAGAGGCCGACGATCGATCGATTAATAACCTTGCAAGGGAAACCTAAACACACGGGAGAATGCACACCCCAAAAATAGCCAACTAGAAACCAACAGCGGGCGGGGTATGCACCAACCAGGCGGTTCCCAACCGTCCTCGACTTAGGATCCATTTCTACAGTCTTTGGTACAAGGTGGTTGGTTACGACCTCGCCTCCCCAACCCTACACATGCACCACTCTGTTGCAAGCAGAGGGGACTCTCCCCAAGATTAGTGGTCATAGATCCCTTACCGAATCAAGAAGGTACTAGGCTTACCGGTCCCATTCCCGGCAAATGTTTAGTACGTTCAAACGCTTAACCACAGACCTACTGGCCGGAGCCAGTCCCTTGCTCTTACCACATGAGCATATCCATTTTACAAAGATCTTATGATTCCAACATAAGAAACCTATAGCTTGCGAGTGACGAACATCACTCAACTTTTACTGTGTCCTTAGAGCATGACAACTAGCAACCTATCATGCTTGTATTTGAGCATAGGAACCTAGGATCATGCATCTAGGGTTTCAATTCAGCTCCAGAAATGTAAATGCACAAACATAGACAAGCATAATTGTAAAAGTTAGAAAACTGGGTTATGCTCCAGGCCTTGCCTTCACTAGCAAATTCAGTGACGAAGTCCTCTGAAACTTGATTCGGGTCTTGCTGCACCTCCACCACGTTCACTTCTCCTTCAGCTTGCTCTCCCTCAGATTCCGACACCAACTCGTAGTTCCCATCCGGAAGTTCTACACGACATGCATATGTATTAACTTCATGTATTTATAAATGAGGAGTGAGAACGTTGTTTAGAATTGAAGGGTAAACATGGGGTGCATGGGTGACCAAATTCACCTAGACAAAGATATATTCAGCATACACTTCCTACAAGAGCAAGGGGGTGTGTGTGGTTTAACTCTCTCATTTGATGGTGATTGTGTGCACATCTAAATTATTAATTAATTTTTCTTCACCAAATTAAGGGTGCTGCTCATGAGTTGATTTGGTGAACCTTAAACAAAAGATTAAAATTTGCACACAAAGGTGATTTTTATTTTCCTTTTATTTCTTGGATTAAGCTTGATTTACTTCAAAAATTAATTGTGGAAGAATACAAACAATGTGACCACGAAACTTTGCAGACAGGAACATCATACTATACATGTGCTACTGCCAAAATTTCAGATTAAACGAAACCACAGATTTAGCATGAAAAATACAACTAGATTCATCCATTAAAAACACAATTAAATCATATAGAAATATCTATACCACATCATGAGCTAGAAATCCATGTAGAAGTGTAATACATCTAACCATGCAGAGATATGCACTTACTCAGCAAAGAAAATTTGAATTACTTTAAATTTATGAAGGAAGGTTAAACTTGTGAAAAATTACTTGACCCTACTAAACATGGTAAAAACATCTCTACTATTTATCATGAGTGCAAAACCATCATACAAGACCATAGCAAAAAGGTTGGATCCAAAAGACCAGCATATTAATTTACAAAAATTATAAACAGGAACAATGTTGAAAATCAACTTTAATTTATAACTAAAGATCTGCTTGACATATATGAGCCAAATTTGCACCAGAAGACCACCACGACATATAAAACAACATATCCAAAATTTCGATCCAGATCATGTATAGAATTTAAATTAATTCAAATCTAGCCAAACTAGTATTTTCAAGCTTATTTAAACTATTCACAGAATTTTGAAAACTTCCTTTGTAGAAAAGTTTCTTCTAGTCATAAAGATCACAACAAAATTGAGTTTGCATTTTTACAATTTTTCTGTGATTTGATATGAATTTTACCAGATCCAAAAATTTGAATAGAGAGTGGAAGAATCTTTTTGCAGAAAGGCCCTTGGCTTTTACACAGAGGCCCTCAGAAAGAATCCAATCCTCACACATCTACCCCTGGCGGCGCGGGTGAGCTCGCCGGCGGTGATGTGGTGCCGGACCTGGTCGGGCGAGTGGTGGGGGTCGACCAGGAGCTCAGCTTGGCTTGATTCGTGGTCTTGGCCGGCACGGAGGGTGCTCCGGTGGTCACCGGCGGCGGAGCAGGGGCAGAGCAGCCGCGGCGGCCTAGATTCCGGCGAGGTGGCTGCACGGCCAGGACAACAAGCGGCTCGGGAAGCTCCAGTAGGGTCTAGGGAGGGCGCTGGGGTACTTCACGGCCGCCGGAGTCGAGCGGGAAGGCGAGCTCCACGGTGGTGCTCTAATGGCGGGCGGCGGCGCAACGGAAACAGCGGCGTAGGCGCGGGATTCCATCTCCGGCTCCCATTTATAGGCGACCGCGGCGCAGGAGGTGGCGCCACGGGGTCCTGGCCTTCCCGCACGCGCGCAAAAGCCCACCACGGCGCGTGCAAGGCCCTTGTGAAGCAGCGCGCGGCGCGTGTCACGCGCGCTCGGGCGCGTCACCATCTAGCATGGGCCAACCGGGTCGGCGTCACCTGGGGAGGCGCACTTGGCGCGGCGGGGGGCCAGGCACAAGCGGCGCGGTGCGGACGCCAAGGCGGCAAACCGTGGCGTGGGCAGGCGCGCGGGAACACGCGCACCAGCGCTCTGGCGTGCGCGCTCACGGCGCCCAAGCTTGCGGTCAAGCCTCGTTTGACCGACTCAAACATTTTAACCTTGAATACAACTTAAATTTTGGCCAATACAATAGATGTAGAGGACTTATTCCTCTCCAACTTTTACAAAGACCGTCTTATGTTTTTCTCCCTGGTTTGGCTGAAAAATAGCCACAAACTTCAGCATTTTCTCGGCGCGTGGCATTTCAGGATTTGGACTTTGACCGAATTTTTGAGTGTCTTCCACTTCGAATTACAAAAACCGCCAATTGAATGAAATGTGTCCCATGAAAAACCAAGCAACTTTTGTATTGACAGATTTTGAAGTTGTTATATTGAATTTGGAGTTTGAGTTGAGCCATCAAAAGAGGTCAAATAGGAGCTTTAGGGGGTGATTAGGATAGCTAGGGTTTTCTCCCACTTACAAGCCAAATCTCAAAAAGTGCAAATGGACAAAGTTGTGTCCCATGAAATTCTTGACAACATTTATTTTGGTAGAATTTGAAGTGTTTAGTGAAAATTTGGAGAACGAGCTAGATCATCAAAGAAAGGTATAGTGCTCTAGGGGTTTGACATGGTTTTTGAGAGGTTTGACCTAGTGTTAGGAGTTGGACCAAGTCTACCATGTTAAGTACCATGCTTAGCCTTACTAATGATGGTGATTACTGTTACATAAACATCAGGGATGTTACACTGGGTCACCTCCTGGACGACCCCTCCACCAAAGAATATCCACCGAAATGCTCTCAATCAAAGGGAATCGCAAATCCTAGGGCTCTATGTCATCAACTCAAGGAACTTCGAAAACAACCCAAATCGAAGGTCTTCCCGAGGGATTGATGGGGCAAAATCACCAAGAAAAGCGGCACAAAGACCTCATGTGCGACACCCAACAAGAATCCCACAAAGAAACCCCTCAAACAAGCCACCAAGAAAATACCCAAAAATAGCTCCAAAAATCATCAAAAGGGAAAACGCCGGGAGACAAAGAGAGACAAGATGAACCACGTCGAAGCTTTTATACATGCCATGAAAGGTTCATACAAGGTCTAACAAGCCGCCAGAACATCCATCCCTCTCTCAAGATGACTCATGAAGTTCTCAAGGTAGCCTAGGGGAAACTAAAGTGGAAGAGCAAATGAATTAGTTCCAAGAGTTGGCTGTCGTCTCCCCTCAATTGAGTTTATATGGAGGGCGCCGAATGACCGAACAACCCCTACTTACTTAACTTAAGATACCACCGACCAAGGGCACTTTTGGGAACTTTGGTCGATTTCTCCATGGGACGGACGCCCGCTGGTCGCAAGCCGCTTCAACTCCATGCAAGCCTTGCGATCACGCGGCATGTCCTCCACTTCGAAGCTTCTCGACGCGCTGCGGCCCACACGGTCAGATCGCCCTGCCCCCGGTCATACCCTGGCCAGGCGGTCAGACCGTCCTGACCAGACGGTTAGACTGGCCCAAGCAGGCCAACTCGCCCTGTCGAGTCTTCGGTCTTGGCTTTGTGGCTTAGCCAAGTAACCCAGTGGTTTTGTGGCCAAACCACTGCAAACCCCGCGTGCAAGCTTCAGTTGTCAGCTACTACCATGCACCGGCTCCATCCCTCTCGACGTCGTTTTGCTCTTCTTGCCAGCGTATGGCCCACACTTGATCCTGTCAGCCAGCGGGTACCTCGAACGAAGCCTACTTGTCTCTCCGCTCCTGGGAGGTCCCACAGACATAGACCTTTCGCGCTTTTTCTTCACCAGCACCACGTGAATCAAACCACAACTTGCACCTGCAATACTAGGCCAACAGTCAGTCCTCACCACTTTGTCAATCGCTCATCACCAAGGAGTGACCATCCACCGGTCCTCGGACCACACAGGTCCTCAATCTCCCCCTTGATGAGTGCATTGACAACACCCACACACATAGTAACCATCATAAGCAAGAAAAAGAAAAGAAACTAATAACATCCCAATCAAGTGACCCAAAAGCGAAACAAAACAAACCCTGATCACCTAAAGCCAAAGTCTCGGTCGCCTAAGGCAAGGGCAATAGCTCAACACAACCGAGACAGAATCAAAGCTCACATGGAGCAAACCACCAAAGCAAGAACTCAGGCGACACAAGGAGCTCCCCTTGAACACATGCAGGCTCCCCCTGAGCAAATGCACTCTCCCTGAACACATGCATGCAAAGAACAACTGCAAATGCATGACAAAGAGCAAAATTCGCTCTCCACTGACCAGGCCAGTCAGACTACCACCCCAGGCCAGTCAGACCACCCTGGCCGGTCACATTACAAACAGGGCAGTCTGACCGTCCTATGTGACTGCCCTAGCAAAATATGGTCCGAAAAAGTTCGAAACCAGCAGGAAACCCTCAAAACATGCTCAGATTCATTTTCGATGCACAACCTTCTCCCCCTTGTTGACAATGCATGAATCAAGGTATTTCTACAAAAATTTCAACCTAGAGCTTCTCAAATAGATAATGAGCACCACAAAATGTTACAAGTGAGCAAATGAGCAAGCAAGACATTCCAAAGCTGCGTATAAGCATAGCCATCCCGATAGTAAAGCTAGATGAGCAAGACATGAGCTAAAGATCTAAACATGAGCAAAGTCTACCAAAGTAAATCTAGAACACACAAACTTCATGCAAGGTCACATATCCACAACAAAAGATCATTACAAACACCCATAAGCATCTCATGTCATGTTAAAGCCACCGAGCCATGTGTGTCCTTCTTAAAATGAGACTTCTCATGGTAGACATCATGCAACAGTTTAGCACCCAAATTATTGCAATTTTAAAGCATTTATGACATAGAACAAGTGAGAGCACAACTTCAAGCAAAGCATTTCATACCAATTTAATTTTTCACATTTAAGCATATTGGTACATGAAGTGCCTTTGCGGCAAAAAGAAGCTTATGCTCCTCCATAAGGTATCACATGGGCTAAACATTAATAATGACAAAAAGGTCTTTGACCCCAAGTGAAAAGCACATGATATCCAAACATGAATTAAGCATCATATAAACCACCAAAGCACACAAAGATCACGCAAAGCCTTCTACTCACAAGAGAGAGCCTATCTAGCATTTTACAAAAATTAGCCTCCTCAACATGCAAATATAGCAAAACTATCAAGAGCATAGCTATCCATTATCAAGTCCTATCAAAACATGCTCAAAGGCCCGCAACTAGCATAGCAATCAATGTATATAGGAGAAGCTCATCCTACTAAAATGCATATGAAACAAATGCAAACAACCTAAGATACAAAGATGACAATACATCATGCTACAAATGCAATGCCATGCAACAAAGTAAATATGATACATAAGCTACAAAGGGCTCCGACCACCAACTTAAGAAAGCAAACACACACCGAGCTCACCCTGCAAGCGGGTGAAAGTGGATTGGTCAAGTGGTTTGGTAAAGATGTTAGCTAGTTGGTTTTGGGTGGGCACATGGATCAAAGCAATCTTTCTCTTCTCCACATTGTCTCTCAGGAAGTGGTACCTCACCTCTATATGCTTGGTTTTGGAGTGGAGAACTAGGTTCTTGACTACACTTATGGCACTGGTGCTATCACAAAAGAGTGGAACATGGGAACACTCCTCACTAAAGTCGCTCATAGTGTAGGTATTCCATTGGAGCTGGGAACAAAAACTAGCTGCAGCAACATACTCGGCCTCTGTAGTAGACTGGGCAACACTGGACTGCTTGCGGGATGACCAAGAAACCAAAGAAGACCCAAGAAACTGACATCCACCCTAGGTAGACTTACGATACAAACGACACCCAACGAAGTCAGCGTCCGCAAACCTGTGAAGGTTGAGTGTCGAGGCTGAAGAATACCAAAGACCAAACTCAGAAGTGTAGTTCAAATACCTGAAAATCCTCTTTACGGCCTGCCGATGTGAAGTCCTCGGTGAAGCCTGAAAACGAGCGCACAGACACACACTGAACTGTATGTCCGGCCTCGTCGCCGTCAAGTAGAGGAGGGAGCTGATCATGCTCCAATACTCCTTCTGGTCCACGGGCTCGCCATCTAGATCCGTATCGAAAGCTACAGTCGTAGTCATCGGTGTAGCCATCGGCTTCAAGTCATCCATCTTGAATTTCTTCACTATGCCCTTGGTGTACTTTGCTTGATGCACAAACATCCCATCCTTGCACTGCTTAATCTGAAGTCCAAAAAAGAACTGCTACTCACCCATCATAGACATCTCGAATTCCCTACTCATGTCATCTGCAAACCTGGCAACCAAAGTGTGAGAAGGGCTACCAAAGATAATGTCATCCACATACACCTGCACAATCAGATTGTCATCGCCGTGCTTGAGGATAAACAGAGTCTGATCTATCTTCCCCATCACAAACCTCTTACTAAACAAGAACCCTCTCAACCTGCTCTACCACACCCTAGGTGCTTGTTTTAGGCCATATAGTGTTTTTCTGAGTTTGTATATCCGATGAGGAACCTTTCACTCTCAAAGCCTGGGGGTTGCCTCACATGCACTTCTTCCTCTAAAAACCCATTCAGGAAGGCACTCTTTTCACATCCACTTGGTACAATTTGAACCCTTTAGCTACTGAAAATGCTACAAGGATCCTAATAGCCTCCAAATGGGCGAATCGAGCCAATGTCTCCTCATAGTCTATCCCCTCTTTTTGGCTAAACCCCTGAGCAACCAACCTCGCCTTGTTTCTCACAATCTCCCGATTTTCTCTCTCTTTATTCTTCCACACCCATTTTGTCCTAATAGGATTGCAATTTGGTGGAGGGTCAACCAACTCCCACACATGATGCCTCTAAAAATTCTCAAGCTCCTCATGCATAGCATTCTCCCAATCTGGATCGGAAAGAGCGTGTCTAATATCTTTGGGCTCAAAAGAAGCGACAAATGTAGAATGAGCGAAATGACAATGCCTCTGTGACCTGGACCATGTAGTGCGTTCATGAATGTCACCTATGATCGTCGAAGGTGGGTGATCCACCTGAACACATCGGGGAGCGTCACGTCTGGAGACCACCTCCCCCTCAACAGCTACCTCCACTCGAACAGCCTCAGTCGTCATAGGTGTAGGTGAAGGACCATCCTCGATAGTTGTCGTCGTCGTAGTGGAAGTAGCACGTACATGGTCACTTGCGGCGGTACCACCACCATCATCTTCTTCACCATCTTCCTGCACCTCCACCTCCACCTCAAAGATCTCCTTGCCAAACTCCTCATCACCTACACAATCAAATACCAAAGAGCTAAGAGGTTGTGTCTCGTCGAAGGTAACCTCGCAAGTCTGCATGATTTGGTTAGTTTCCAAATTGAGCACACGAAATACTCGAGAATGAGTAGCATAACCAAAGAAAATAACATCAACATACCTAGCCTAAAACTTATCCAACTTTCTACCCTTCTTAAGAATGAAATACTTGCAACCAAAGACATGAAAGTGACTCACCTTGGGTACTCGCCCATGCATCAGCTCATAGCAGGTTTTCTTCTTGAAAGCTCAGAGGAGAATCTTGTTCGACACATAGCATGCGGTATTCACCGCCTCATCCCAATACCTCCTAGGAGTCGTGTGCTCATCGAACATCATCCCAGCCATCTCACACAGGGTCTGATTCTTCCTTTGCACAACACCATTCGGAGGAGGGGTGTACAGAGTTGAAACCTACTGCTCAAGACCAAGATCACGACAAAAGGTCTCAAAAAGAGAGTAACTGAATTCTGTGCCATTGTCACTGCGTATAGCTCTAATGGCATCGCTATGTCTCTCGTTCTTCAACCTCAAGATCAGGTCTCGAACAAAGCCAAACATCTCACTCTTATCCTCCAAGAAAAATACCCAGGCATAGCGAGAGTAATCGTCCACAACCACAAGGACATACCACTTCCCACCGAGCCATGTGTGTACTTCTTAAAATGAGACTTCTCATGCTAGACATCACGCAACGGTTTAGCACCCAAATTATTGCAATTTTAAAGCATTTATGACATGGAACAAGTGAGAGCATAACTTCAAGCAAAGCATTTCATACCAATTTAATTTTTCACATTTAAGCATAAAATGGTACATGAAGTGCCTTTGGCACAAATAATCTTATGCTCCCCCACAAGGTATCACATGGGCTAAACATTCATAGTGACAAAAAGGTCTTTGACCCCAAGTGAAAAGCACATGATATATGTTGATGGTTGTTAAGTACTACTTTCAGCCATCAATATTCTCATATACATGGACGCATATGCATTATTTACTTGCATTTTGGTTTGAATAATGTAGTTCCACTTGTCCTTAGAGATTATTTGTATGTAGGTGAAATATGAATAAAAAGAGATGGAAACCCATCTTCTATGGAAGAACCATGCCAACTCAGCTGAGAAGGTGGCTGCCACCAAGGAAACATGTGGAAATCCACGTCACTGATCCAAGGGACGCACTCACGGACGAGTCAGAGAGCGACACATGAACTTCACAAGGATCAAAGGGCCCACCTAGGATTCCAAAATGAGGCATGCACGGGGGAGTGATTAAAGGGCCCACAAGGCAGCCACCCAGAGGAAGCACAGGCTAGGGGGCCACCCTAGGGGGTCGGCCGATCCTAGGATCAGCCGAACCGCCTTAGTGGCCTCTAATCCTGGCCCTCCACGTGGTTGCTCCCCATTGGTCCCTTGCTGCATCCCCGAGTGTTTTGGTGGAGTTCGAGCCCCGAAGCAGGCCTCCTCCTTGACTATAAATAGGAGGGGAGGGGCTCCATTTCTCACACACCACTCTCTCCATTCTCCTCTCACTTTTAGTTTCCAAGGTTAGGGGGTAGGCTAGTGTAGCTCTTATTCAGGTTCCAAGTCTACTTTGGAGTCTAGGTATGAGTTCTCTTGTATCTTTATTTCTTTGTATGACTTTGATCTACTTCAGTTATTCAGCTATTTCATATAAAGTAGTGGTAGATCATGTGATTGATATGTTCTTGAGTTCATCTCTTGTTCATCATTTAGAGCTCGTGTTCTTCGTGAACACTACCTTTTGATCCACTTGAAGGATGATTTACTCATTCCTTATGTGTTTGTTCATAGGTTAGAGGCTCGTGTTCTTCACGAACACGATCCTTTGATCCTGTTGACTAGACATAAGAGAGTTCGTATCTATTCGTATGTCTAGCCCTAGTTAGATCTTGTTAGATAGCATGATAGTGTTGCATGAAGTTTGTGTTCAAGCTACGGTACTCGGTCTAAGTTGACCAGTCTTCTGGTGGCTCTCACCCTGGGTCACAATAGCCGGGGCCGGGTGAAGTATAGCAGCAACGCAAGCATGGTGCCTGGGTTGTGTGGCTACATTAGTTATGAGCATGCCCCCCGTAACGATTGAGGTAGGCCGCAGTGGTGACAGCTGGTGGACCCTTTGAAACCCGCTGCACTGGGGTATTGCTGTAGGAGTCTAAAGAGTAGTTTCGCAGAGTGCTGGTCGTCGTGGGCTATCTCCCCGTTCGTACCTGGGTGCTGAACCTTACCCTTTCATGCAATGCTTTATTTTATCTCTTGTATCTTCTAGCTTTGTATGTTTAGTACCTTAGAACCTAGAGCTAACTCGTATGTTCCCCCTAAGTTGTAGTGTACTAGAGTTGAGGTAGATGAGATTGTGTGTCACACTACCCTATCATATCTTTTATCTTACCCCTGTCTTTGAGCTATTGCCTCTATATCTATCTCTTGGTTTACATTCAGTGCAAAAGCCTAAGTCTTGATATCCAACATTGCCTTCCACAGATACAATACCCTTGGAATATTCTCCTTCCTTGGGAAAATGCTACAATGGTTTATCTGTGCACTTGCGGATTCATTCATGATCGTTAGATTTACCTTTGGCAAGTCTTGATGCTCACGATAACTCGGCATCGTTAGTAGTGACGTTAAGAAATGCAAGAATTTCTAGCGCTGTCACCAAGGATGGATTCTAAATCTGTTCTTAAGTGATAGCGCTACGAAATGTCAACAATATCCAAACATTAATTAAGCATGATATAAACCACCGAAGCACACTAAGATCACACAAAGCCTTCTACTCACAAGAGAGAACCTATCTAGCATTTTTAAAAAATTAGCCTCCTCAACAAGCAAATATAGCAAAACTATCAAGAGCATAGCTATCCATTATCAAGTCATATCAAAACATGCTCAAAGGCTCACAACTAGCACATCATAGCAATCAATGTATATAGGAAAAGCTCATCCTACTAAAATGCATATGAAACAAATGCAAACAACCTAAGATACATAGATGACTATACATCATGCTACAAATGCAATGCCATGCAACAAAGTAAATATGATACATATGCTACAAAGGAGCTTCCACCACCAACTCAAGAAAGCAAACACACACTGAGCACACCCAGCAAGCGGGTGAAAAGTGGTTTGGTAAAGATGTTACCTAGTTGGTCTTGGGTGGGCACATGGATCAAAGCAATCATTCTCTTCTCCACATTGTCTCTCAGGAAGTGGTACCTCACCTCTATATGCTTGGTTTTGATGTGGAGAACTTGGTTCTTGGCTACACCTATGGCACTGGTGCTATCACAAAAGAGTGGAACATGGGAACACTCCTCACCAAAGTCGCTCATAGTGTAGGTAATCCATTGGAGCTGGGAACAACAACTAGCTGCAGCAAAATACTCGGCCTTTGTAGTAGACTTGGCAACACTGGACTGCTTGCGGGATGACTAAGAAACCAAAGAAGACCCAAGAAACTGACACCCACCCGAGGTAGTCTTACGATCCAAACGACACCCAACGAAGTTAGCGTCCACAAACCTATGAAGGTTGAGTGTCGAGGCTGAAGAATACCAAAGACCAAACTCAAGAGTGTAGTTCAAATACCTGAAAATCCTCTTTACGGCCTGCCGATGTGAAGTCCTCGGTGAAGCCTGAAAACAAGCGCACAGACACACACAGAACTGTATGTCCGGCCTCATCACCGACAAGTAGAGGAGGGAGCTGATCATGCTCCAATAATCCTTCTGGTCCACGGGCTCGCCATCTACATCTGCATCCAAACCTGTAGTCGTGCTCATCAGTGTAGCCATCGGCTTCAAGTCATCCATCTTGAATTTCTTCACTATGCCCTTGGTGTACTTTGCTTGTTGCACAAACATCCCATCCTTGCACTGCTTGATCTGAAGTCCGGAAAAGAACTGCAACTCACCCATCATGGACATCTCGAATTCCCTACTCATGTCATCTGCAAACCTGGCAACCAAAGTGTGAGAAGAGCCACGAAAGATAATGTCATCCACATACACCTGCACAATCAGATTGTCATCGCCGTGCCTGAGGATAAACAGAGTCTGATCTATCTTCCCCATCACAAACCTCTTACTAAACAAGAACCCTCTCAACCTGCCATACCACACCCTGGGTGCTTGTTTTAGGCCATATAGTGCTTTTCTGAGTTTGTATATCTGATGGGGAACCTTTCACTCTCAAAGCCCAGGCGTTGCCTCACACACTTCTTCCTCTAAAAACCGATTCAGGAATGCACTCTTCACATCCATTTGGTACAATTTGAACACTTTAGCAACTGAAAATGCTACAAGGATCCTAATTGCCTCCAAACGGGCCACTGGAGCAAATTTCTCCTCATAGTCTATCCCCTCTTTTTGGCTAAACCCCTGAGCAACCAACCTCACCATGTTTCTCACAATCTCCCCATTTTCTCCCTCTTTGTTCTTCCACACCCATTGTGTCCTAATAGGTTTGCAATTTGGTGGAGGGTCAACCAACTCTCACACATGATTCCTCTAAAAATTCTCAAGCTCCACATGCATAGCGTTCACCCAATATGGATCGGAAATAGCGTGTCCAATATCTTTGGGCTAGAAAGAAGCGACAAATGCAGAATGAGCGAAATGAGAATGGCTCTGTGACCTGGACCTTGTAGTGCGTTCATGTATGTCACCTATGATCGTCGAAGGTGGGTTATCCACCTGAACACACCGGGGAGCCTCACGTCTGGAGACCACCTCCCCCTCAACAGCTACCTCCACTCGAACAGCCTCAGTCATCGTAGGTGTAGGTGAAGGACCATCCTCGATCGTCGTCGTCGTAGTGGAAGTAGCATGTACACGGTCACTTGCGGGGGTACCACCACCATCATCTTCTTCACCATCTTCCTGCACCTCCACCTCAAAGATCTCCTTGCCAAACTCCTGATCACCTGCACAATCAAATACCAAAGAGCTAGGAGGTTGTGTCTCGTCGAAGGTAACCTCGCAAGTCTACACGATTTGGTTAGTTTCCAAATTGAGCAAACGAAATGCTCGAGAATGTGTAGCATAACCAAAGAAAATACCATCAATAGACCTAGCCTCCAACTTATCCAACTTTCTGCCCTTCTTAAGAATGAAATACTTGCAACCAAAGACATGAAAGTGACTCACCTTGGGTACTCGCCCATGCATCAGCTAATTTTAGGTTTTCTTCTTGAAAGCTTAGAGGAAAATCTTGTTCAACACATAGCATGTGGTATTCACCGCCTCAGCCCAATACCTCCTAGGAGTCGTGTGCTCATCGAGCATAATCCTAACCATCTCACACAGGGTCCGATTCTTCCTTTCCACAACACCATTCTGAGGTGGGGTGTACGGAGTCGAAACCTGATGCTCAAGACCAAGATCACGACAAAAGGTCTCAAAAAGAGAGTTCCTGAATTCCGTGCTATTGTCACTGCGTATAGCTCTAATGGCATCCCCATGTCCCTCGTTCTTCAACCTCAAGATCAGGTCTCGAACAAAGCCAAACATCTCACCCTTATCCTCAAAGGAAAGCACCTAGGCATAGCGAGAGTAATCGTCCACAACCACAAGATCATACCACTTCCCACCCACCGAGCTAACTCGAGCTGGCCCAACAAGGTCCATATGCAACTGCTCTGTCGGACGCTCTGTCATGACAGCAGTTAGGGGTGGATCGGGAGTGGCTACCATCTTGCCATGTCTACAAGGCGCACTAACCAAATACTTCTCAAAAAACAACTTGGGCAATCCTCGGACAAGATCGAGCGCACTCAAGCGGGAAAGCAGCTCAAAGCTGAAGTGCCCCAACCTCCTATGCCACCTCCACAACTCAGAAGAAGGACTAGCAACCAAACACCTCGGGGGACCAAAAGATTGAGAAAAATCAGCGTGATAGATCTGTCCCTCAGGCACGATCGTACAAACAAGATCACCTCGAGAGTCAAGAACACGAGAAGGCCCAAACTTAAAATGCACCTCATAACCCTCGTCCAGTAACTAAGATACTGACAATATGTTATACCTAAGTGACTTGACCAGAGCCTCGCACTTTAAGGACACCAAGCTACTCACCTTAACCACACCTTCTGAAAGCACCCGTCCTCGTCCATTATACCCAAAAGTGATGTACACCTTTGACACTACTGGGGTGAGGCTGGAGAACCACCCCTTGTCTCCGGTCATGTGTCGCGAACAACCGAAGTCAATAAACCAACCGTTCTCCATGCCTCTCACCTGCAAATAAAAATGAGAACGAGAATGAGCAAGCAACTCAACACTTGGGTTAGCACAAAAAGAGTCAATCTCGTGTCGAGCCATTTGCTCAAAAGTGGGGTTAGCAACATCCATCCTATCACGTCCAAAGCTACGACCACCACGCTGATCCACATCATGTCTCGCTGGAGAAGAACAACCACCACAAAAAGGAAAGCATGGCTCATAGCCCCTCTGAAACCCAAAGCTGCGATGGTCTCCCCATCCTCATATCGACCACGAGGTGGAGAACGTCCAGCAAACATACCACCATCAGAAACAAACCCTCTATTGCATGTACCACACCCATATGAACCAACACGATCAACACCACGACCACGGGGACCAAAACCCCCTGCTCCCAGCTGGGACACAGTCAGACCGCCTACCCAGGCCAGTCTGACCGCCCCCCTGGGCAGCAGCACATGAACCACCTCTAGCGGGAACTCCTCTCGTTCCACAACTCGGAAATGTACGCACCTCCGCCTGACCCCTAGGCAGTGGCATACGAGGCTCAGGTGGTACCTATCCTTGTTCGCCCACTCCTTAGCCATCCTTTCATCCCTCTTCTTCTTATAGAAAAACTCTCCTAGGTGTCCGTCCCTCCCACAATACTCACAATGGAAGCGAACTGGCTTTGGCTTGGGCTGTGGGGCTTCTCTCGGTTTCTCAACCACTTTCTCTCCTGGCTTCGCCCCAAACACATTGCCAAGGTTGCTCACAAACTTCACTAGTTTTTGGAAGTTATCTATCTTGTAGGGGAACACTGGTGGATCTAGAGTTGTGTCTAGCATGTTTCTGAAGTGGTTTGGCTTGGGTGCAAATTTGTTCATGGGTGTAGTATGTGGTGGAATAGGAATGTCCCCAATTTTCTCTCCTCCCTCACCACTACTCTCACTGATCCTCTCAGAACCCAATGCCTGACCATCAAACCTCTTAAACTCAGCCATCATCCAACTCAATTGAGGATCATGCCCAGACAACCAACTCATCAATTTCCTCAACTCATCATTCTCATCCTGCAAGCGATCAACATAATGTGCAAGCTCCATATTCTTAATAGAATGTAATTCACATGTAGAGCATGAAGTAGGAATAGGAACGTTCAAAGTAGCCTCCAAAGAAATAATCCTATCATGAGATTCATCTAGTCTGGCATGCAACACAGGACAAGAAGTGCAAGCACCAAATAAAGCAGACCTAGACTTCATGTCATCAAGCTCAGCCCTAAGCAAATCTAGTTTCTACAACTTAGAGGCATGCTTCTCCTTAAGCACAGTTAAATCAATCAAGAAAGCATTGCAGTCATCACAATCAACAACATCAGTGACAATAGGAGCAGTCTTAAGAAAATCTATCTCATGTCTAGCATCAAGATTCATAGACTCTAACGCAGCTATCTTCTCCCTAGCTTCTTCTAGCGAGGCCCTAAGTTCTTTCCTAAGCTTCTTGGCCTCTCTAAGCATGCTATCACAGTTGTCAAGCAAAGCAACCAACACTGCATTCTCCTGGTGTAAGGAAGAGAGCTCATCACATACCTCATCCTCGGATTCTGATCCCGAGTCATCCTTCTGGCTCTTCTTGCTGCCGGAGCTGTGGGCCATGCCGTAGAAGCTGTCCTCTCGTGCAAAGCAACTCAGGCCGTTGAGGTTCTTGGAACCATGCTTCTTGCTCTTGCGCTTGCCGTCGTCGTCGTTGTCGCTGGAACTTGACGAGGTGTAGGAGGAACTGGAGTCGACGTCGCTTGCTCCCACCATCGGCCGAGCCTTCTTCTTCTTGTCGTAGCTGCCGCCCTTCCTCGACCTCCGCTCGTCCTTGTCCTTATACTTGTTCTTGTGCTCACGCCTCGAGCGGTGCTTGTTCTCGATCCTTGGGCGGTGCTTGTACTCATTCTTGGGCTCGATCTCCTGTGGGCACTCGGCGATGATGTGTCCCTGCTTGCTGCATTTGTAGCACATATGCGTGGTCCTCCTCATGTTCACACGGTTCTTGTGCAGCCTCTCGAACTTCCTGGTCAGCAGGGCCAGCTCGTCCTCTCCAAGCTCGTCGAACTCCTCATCTGGCAAGGACACAAAGGAAGACAGAGAAAGCATCCTCAAAGAGGAGTTAGTGTTAGTCCTTCCACCAGATCCAGTGACAAGAGCAAGACTATGTGAATCAGTCGGGCTCTCAGTCTTGGCTCTCAGGCCACGATTCACCTCTGACGACTTGAGCTTAGAGAATAGCTCATCCTCGGTCTACATCTCATACACATTTGTCTCCAAGATGGCCTCGACCTTAGCACTCCACACAGATCTGTCAAGAGAGTGCAAGAGCTTGATAGCTCTATCATGATCCGTGTATGGGAGCACCGTCACATTGGCCCTCATGTTGTTCACAATACATGTGAAGCGCTGGAACATGGCATCAATCGACTCGCTGGGGAGATGAGTGAAATTCTCGTACTCTCTCCGGTGAGTGGAAAATAAGCGAGCATGCACCTGTGTGTTCCCAACATGAGCATTCCTCAGCTTTACCCAATTCTTGCCAGCCACATCCTAAAGGACCCAATAGGTGACTAGAGAGGGGGGAGTGAATGGGAGCTGATAAAAATTCTTCTCCAAAAAGAGAACTTGGCCTATACCCTGATTGCCACTCGGATCACTCACACACACAAGAGCGGCTCTAAACTAGGCACGCACAAGCCTACAAGTCCCAGAGACAAGCCATGAATCAAGAAGCGGAAGCCCTAGACAAGAACCAAAGCACTAGGGCAAAACTGCGAACACCAGACGGGCAGTCCGCAAGAGCCGGGTGGATGGTCCGCGAGGGCCAGGCGAACGGTCCGAGGCTACAGGGCGGACAGTCCGAAAACACACCCCGAACCTTCAATGACTCCCGAGAAAATTTGGACAGTCCGGGCAAGAACGGCGGACAGTCCGAGCCTCACGGACAGTACGACCACCCCGGGCGGACAGTCCGGCAAACTCCTTCCAACCGAAACCAAAGCACTCAACGGATCGAAGTGAAGGGACTCAAGAACTCACAACAAACTTGACGAACACGATGAACTGAGACCTGGGCGGACGGTCCGCGAGGGCCTTGCGGACGGTCCGCGAGGGCTCCAAAAACAGTCACCGAGCCCGCGCGAAAAACACCTTCAACTTCCGATCGATGGATCTCCCAAACCGCTGGACGGATTGAACCCAAATTTTGGGTAGATGAGAAGCGTCTCTAGGAGAAGCTATGCCCAAAATCTTGGAGCCCCAAATCTATCCAATCAACCGGAATCGCAAATCTTACGCGCTCAAAGCACCAACTCGAGTTCATCCAATCCTCACCAAATCGAGCCCAATTTCCGGTGTTTGAGGGGTCAAGATCATCCACAAATATGCACAAGACATCCACCCATGATCACCTCAAAGAAATCCGGAAGGAAACGGCCTAGAAATCGACGCACAATGATCGAACCGAAAAGCTCCGAAAATGCAAGGAAAAGCAACTCAGGAATAGAAAGGATATATAATTAAATCAGCCAGGAGCAAAGGATTTGGCACAAGATTGAGATGAAGACTTCACTATGAAACTCTTGTCCAAATTGGTTACAAGCCACTCCAAGAATCACAAATCTTGGATGGCAAAAAGCTCACACAAAGAGCCACTCACTCCTCTCACCTTCTCTCCCAAGAGCACCCCAAAATGAAAGAGCACTCTCACCAACAAGACAAAGAGTTGGCTGAAAATTCAGCCCCCTCCTCCTGTATATAGGCCCTCCAGAAAAGACCGAAGTGCCCCTACACTAGGAAATACAATACAAGCCCTCACTGGGGCATTTTGGTCAACACATGAAGTTCTCCATCGGACGGCCGCACATTTATCGGGCCTTCGTGTCATCCCAACGCAAGCACCTCGATCATGCCGCATGTCGCCCGCTTCGAAGCTTCCCGACGCACCCGGATACCGTTTCCGTCACGCCGGGCCCTCAGGCTTTTGAGGCCCAAATCGAGATCCTCCTGATGGTTTTGTGGCCAAACCACCAAACCTTGCGTACAAGCTTCGGTCGTTAGCCGCTACCTTGCACTGGCTCGGTGTTTTTTTGTGGCCAAACCTACAAACCCCGTGTGTAAGCTTCGGTCGTTAGCCGCTACCTTGCACCGGCTTGATGTCTACGAATTCGTCTTGCTCTTCTTGCACCATGTGGCCCGCACTTGATCCCATCGACCACCGGGTCCCTCGAACCAAGCCTACATGTCTCTCCATCATCCCGGAGGCCACCTTGGCATGGACCTTTCACGTTTGTTCTTCACTTGCACCAACGCAAACCAAGCCATAACCAACACCTGCAATACTAGGCCAAGAGTCAGTCCACACAACATTGTCAACCACTCCTCACGAGTGCATTGACAACACACCACATAAACATAGAAAGATACACAACCGACAACACAACCCGACGAAACACACTCAACACAAAGCCTCAAAACATCTGATCAATCACTCATCATATACAAACCAAGGCACATATCAACTTGGTTTCTCACATCCTCTCCGTACACGCGATCGAACTCCGTGGCACAAAGAGCACGAAACAAGTAATCCACGGCCTTGTTGTTGGCCTCAAACATGTCCCAAGAACCTAGAAGGATAAAACTGTCGGGAATGACTAGTTTGCATTTTGCGTCACTTCCCTGATCAGTTGTCCCTTACCACAAAGAAACGCACCCATGCGCCTCACCCACATCTGGTAGTTCTTGCCATCGAAGTGCGGAGGACCCGACCCCTTTCCGTAGTCACCCATCTTTGGATCTTAGACTGGTTAGAATCAAGAAGATCAGTAACTGGCTCTGATACCAATTGAAAGACCGGATTGGGCTACCAGAGAGGAGGGAGTGAATGAGAGCCGATAAAAATTCTTCTTGAGACAGATGCACGAGATGAACACGACCTCGATCCCAAATTCACATTCTCTACTCTATCCGCACGTTTGCCAAGATCACGTAGCCAGTGGAATGCTACTGATCCTAGGAGCAAACCTCACCTCTAAACAACTCAACCATGCACACACCACAGCGGAAACCAACAGAGGGGAAACCTCTGCCAGGGGCGGTCGGACCGCATGGACAGGGCAGTCAGACTGCCTAGACCTGGAGATTTCCCTCAACCACCAAACAAAGCTCATGACCTCGAATCGACCCAAGTTTTCGCCTGGACACTCCTCTGATCATGGCAAACAAGCTATCAGAGAAATGCCCCAGAAAACCAAACTTTCCTCACGAAACCATGCAAGGCGGTCAGACCGCCTACCTCACGCGGTCAGACCGCCTGCCCTCCAGAAACATGGCCACAGGTCAACTCTCAACTTCCCATCACCGATCTCCTGAATCCTGATTCACCCCACGGATTGCAGCGAAACTTTGGGAATAGCTGGGTTACCTCCTGGATGACCTCTCCACCAAAGGATATCCACCGAAACGCTATCAATCAAAGGGAATCACAAATGCAAGGGCTCTATGTCATGAACTCAACAAACTTCAAAAACTACCCAAATCGAAGGTCTTCCCAAGGGATTGCTGGGGCAAAATCATCAAGAAAAGAGGCACAAAGACCTCATGTGTGACACCCAACAAGAATCCCACCAAGAAACCCCTCAAACAAGCCACCACGAAAATCCCCAAACATAGCTCCGAAAATAATCAAAAGGGAAAATGCCGGGAGACAAAGAGAGACAAGATGAACCACGCTGAAGTTGCTATTCATATCATGAAAGGTTCATACAAGGTCTAGCATGCCGCACGAACATTCATCCCTCTCTCAAGATGTCTCATGAAGCTCTCAAGCTAGCCTAGGAAAAACTAAAGAGGAAGAGCAAATGAACTAGGGTTCCAAGTGTTAGCTGCCATATACCCTCGAGTGAGTTTATATGGAGGGTGCCGAATGACCAAACTACCGCTACTTACTAAACTTAAGATACATGCCCACCAAGGGAACTTTTGGGAACTTTGGTAGATTTCTCCATCGGACGGACGCCTGCTAGCCGCAAGACGCTTCAACTCCACGCAAGCCTTATGATCACGTGGCGTGTCCTCTGCTTCGAAGCTTCTCGACGTGCTGCGGCCCACGCGGTCATACCACCCCTCCTGAGCGGTCAGACCGCCCTGCCCCTGGTCACACCCTTGCCAGGTGGTCAGACTGCCCTGACCAGGTGTTGGCGTTTCGTAGCGTCGTCATCTTAAGAACAGATCTGGGATCCATCCTTAGTGACAACACCAAGAAACACATTTTAGGCACCTCTCAATGTCACAACTAACGATGTCGGGTTAGCATGAACATCAAGACTAGCCAAAGGTTAATCTAAACGATCATGAACGAATCTGCAAGCTCACAGATAAACCATTGTAGCATTTCCCCAAGGAAGGAGAGTATTCCAAGGGTATCGTATCTGTGGAAGGCAATGGCGGATATCTTAGACTTATGCTTTTGCTCTGAATGTAAACCAAGAGATAGATATAGGGAAGAACACACTCAAAGATAGGGGTAAGATAAAAGATATAAGGGTAGTGCGACACACACACTCAGATCTACCTCTACTCTAGCACACTAGGCTTAGGGGGAACATACGAGTTAGCTCTAGGTTCTAATGTACTAAACATACAAAGCTAGAAGATACAAGAGATGGGCATGAGTATTGCATGAGAGAGATAAGGTTCAGCACCCAGGTACAAACGGGGAGCTAGCTCGCGACGACCAGTACTCTGCGAAACTAGACTTTAGACTCCTACAGTAGGTACCCCAGCGCGGAGGTTGCCCAAGGATCCAACAGGGCTGTCACCACCTGTGGACTGACCTCTATCGTTACGGGGGGTATGCTCATAACTATCGTAGCCATACAACCCAGGCACCATGCCTACGTTGCTGCTAGACTCCACCCGGCCCGGGCTATTGTGACCCAGGGTGAGAGCCACCAGAAGACTGGTCAACTAGACCGAGTACCGTAGCTTGAACACAGACCTCATGCAACACTCTCATGCCATCTAATAAGATCAACTAAGGCTAGACATACAAACAGATATGAACTCTGTTATGTCTAATCAATAAGATCAAAGGGTCGTGTTCGTGAAGAACATGAGCCTCTAACTTATGAACAAACACATAAGGAAGGAGTTTATCACCCTTCAAGTGGATCAAAAGGTAGTGTTCACGAAGAACACAAGCCTCTAAATGAGGAACAGAGGATGAACTCAAGAACATATCAAACATATGATCTACCATGACTTTATATGAAATAGCTGAATAACTGAAATAGATCAAAGTCATACAAAGAAATAAAGATAAAAGAGAACTCATACCTAGACTTCCAAGAGGGCTTGGAACCTGTATAAGAGCTACTCTAGCCTACTCCCTAGCCTTGGAAACTAAAAGTGAGAGGAGAATGAGAGAGTGGTGTGTGGGAATGGGAGCCCCTCCCCTTCTATTTATAGGCAAGGACCAGGCTTGCTCGGAGGCTCAAAGTGCTCCAAAACACCCGGGAGTGAGGCAATGGACCAATGGGGACCTGCCACGTGGAGGGCCAGGATGGAGCCCCCTAGGTCGGTTTAGCCGATCCTAGGATCGGCCGGCCCTCTAGGGTGGCCCCACCTGGTGGTCTTCCTCTGGGTGGCTGCCCTGTGGGCCCTCTGATCCATCCCCGATGCATGGCTTGATTTGGTATCCGAGGTGGGCCCTTTGATCCATGTGAAGTCCATGTGGCGTCCTCTGATTCGTTGGTGAGTGCCTCCCCTAGATCGATGACGTGGAATGCCATGTTTCCCTTGGTGGCAGCCACCTCCTCAGCTGAGTTGGCATGGGTTCTTCATAGAAGGTGGGTTTCCATCTATTTTTAGGGGTAAATCACCACATACAAATAATCTCCAAGGACAAGTGGAACTACATTATTCAAACTAAAATGCTAGTAAATAATGCATATGCCTCCATTTATGTGAGAATATTGAGGGTTGGAAATGGTGAATTTCAACCGTCAACAAACTCCCCCAAGCTAACCTCTTGCTCGTCTCGAAGCAAGACATTAGAGACTTAGGTTGGTTGATCCGGAGTTGCTACAATGTTGTATTCCCAACTTATGGCAAACATATAGCAAGGTACTCTACCAAGAGTTGAACAAGTTGGCAATGTTCTTACCTTCCACCAGATACGTGGGACATATAGCTTCACCTACCTTGGGCGGTTGAGAGACAGAATGGTTATATAGCATGTGCATAATCACTCATACCTTGATCAGCTTATCTGTGACGGAACCGTCCAAATTAATTCCCATTTAGCACACATAACCTATCCACTTGGTCATTATGCGTTAAAGAGGAGTTAACTTGTCGATATCTGCCGGGTCAACCCCGGTAAATCACTTATAACAAAGGATCGAAGATTGTACACTAAGACTCACGTGATGGCGAGTTCAGAGATAATTAACACAGCCTTAATACATCATATTCATCAATTATTCATTATTACAAAACCAGTTCCATACAGGAAAGTAAACAGCTCAGAGTTTGAAAACACAGCGGAAATAAAATACTAAACATCATAAGTAACATCACGGGAGGCCATCCATGATATCACTAAGCACTGTCATCTTCCCACTCACTTCCCAAAGGGTGGGAGAGAACCAGTCCATGAATACCATCAACATATCAACCCCTGCAAAAGGAATCAACAAAGCAAGGCTCAGTATACTAATACTCAGCAAGACTTAACCGTCGGGTGATGAAAAATCACCAACTCTCTAGACATGCAAGCTTTTTGGCTAGTGGGTTTCTTTTTGCTGAAAAGCAACAAAGAGTATGTCCTTACTTTCAAGTTTTAGCTCAAAATTCTAGTTATTTATCCATTACTAGGTAAGCAACTACACAAGCATAAGTTGTGCAAACAATTAAGCATACAACAGTATTCTTCTCGATTCCATCATTAAGGGACATAGAGTGTATGGATAAGCAATCTCGGATAATGGTGAGAGGCTGACGATCGATCGAATAATAACCTTGCAAGGTGGACCTAAACACACGGGAGAATGCATACCCCATCAAACGACCACAGCCCCTACAGGGCGGGGTACACACCAACCAGGCGGTTCCCAATCATCCTCGGTTCAGGATCAATGTCCACTGGCCCTGGTACAAGGTTATCCGGGCACGGACTTACATCTTTTGCCGCCCGGATCCACACATGCACCACTATCATGAACCTGGGGACTACTCCCGGGATAGTGGTAGAGAGTTCCCTTACCGGATCAAAAAGGTACTAGGCTTACCGGTCCCATTCCCGGCAAATGCTTAGTACGTTCAAACGCTTAACCACAGACCTACTGGCCGGAGCCGGTCCCATGCTCTTACCACATGAGCGGGTAGGTTCAGCAATCTTGTGATTCCAACATAAGACACCTATAGCTCGCGAGTGACGAACATCACTCGACTTCTACCGGGTCCTTAGAGCATGGTAACTAGCGACTTATCATCCTAGTATTTGAACATAGGAACCTAAGATCATGCATCTAGGGTTTCAAATCAACTCCTGAAACTTAAATGCACAATCATAACAAAGATAGTTGCATAAATTAAAAGCGTAGGTTATGCTCCGGGGCTTGCCTTTAGTAGCAAAGTTAGTTGGAGATCCTCCGAACTTGGTTCGGGTCTTGTTGCAAAACCAACACATTCACCTTCTCCTTCAACAAGCTCTCCTTCAGCTTCCAGCACCAACGCGTAGCTTTCATCCGGATGTTCTACACGACATGCATATGGATAACTTTAAATGTTCGTTTTTGAGAAGGAAGAACTTAGTTCATATTTAAAGGATAAACATGACGTGTATTGTTGGGCACATTCACCTGGATAAGAATATATCCAGCATACTCTTCCTTAATTAAGGAACTGTATGTTTGTTATTTATCTTTCTTATTTGATGGTGATTGTGTGCATATCTAAATTAATTAACTTATTTTACTTCACCAAAATAAAAGGTGCTGTTCAAAATGTACTTTGGTGAAGCTTTATGATTTAAATTCAAGTCACATTAAAGGTGATTTCTGATTTCTCTTTTATTCAACTTATTAACCTTGATTTATTTTGAAAATTATTTCTGGAAGTTCTACACGCAAACAAACAGAGAGAAAATTTATACAAGCACAAATCATGGCAACAAGGCTACTGCCCAAAATTTAGATCAAACTAAGCTATATGTTGCACATGAAAAATCTAACATTAACTAGCTGACTTAAACTTGATTAAATTCTACAGAAAGATCTATAAATGATATAGCATCAAGAAATTACACAGAGCATAAACATGGCATTACTGAGCAACTCACCAAATTTCAGTTTAAACCAAGCTATATATCCATCATGAAAATTACAACACTAAAACACTGCTGAAAAGATAGATAAATCACACAGCAATATATAAACATGCATTGAGGCTACAACTTTTACCCCAGCCATATCAAGGTAAAATAGGACTACTCAAAAATTACCATGGCCAGAAACTACTTACAACATGCTTTATTAAACAGGCTCATTTTAAAGACCTTAATTAATTAGAACTAGATAACATGTCAAAAGCTACTGATATTTTTACCATAGATTTATCTAGGCATATAAAGGCTACTGCAAAAAGATCAACTCTATTTTCTTAACCAATTATTTAAAACTAAACAGGAACTTAAAAGCTGCCATATATCAAACTTAAATCATAACTAAAGATTCATAAAAGATCTATTTGCAATTTTTCTACACAAGAGCAATCATAACCAGACTAACAACATATTAAAATTTCACAGGCAGATCTGTTATAGATTTGAAATAATTGCAAATCTATTCAAACTGATCAATTCAAAATTATTTAAAATCTAGAAAGAATTTCACAAAATTCCTTTCTAGAAAAGTTGCATCTGTTCATAAGGATCACAGAACAATTGAGTTTACATTTTTTCAATTTTTTTGATTTACTACGAATTTTAGAAGGTCTCAGCATATTACAACAAAAGTGATAGAATCTTCTTTCATCCGAGTCCTCGGTCAAAGATTTTATTCACATTCATACCCTTACATTTACACCGGGGTCCCTATATTTACAGAAAACACCCTGGCCAGATCTGGTTCTTCACAAATGTGGGCTCGACCACATCCGCCGGCGGGGATGGCCGGATGCCAGCGAACGGCGGCGAGCTAGGGCGGGGAAAGGGGCGGAGAAGTGACAGGTGATCACCTTGGGTCGATCCCGGTGCTTAGACACGGCGGAGAGATGGCCGGCGGCGATGATCGGCGGAGAGGTGAATCTCCGGCCGCTGCCGGACCGTTTTCGGCGAACTGGCCGGTGATGCACATCCACACGCGGCCCTAGGAGCTTCAGTGTGGGCGTGTGGTGCTGCCCGGGGGCTCGGACGGGGACGAGGCGGCCCGGAAGAAATGGCTCCACGGCAGCGTAGACCTCCAGCCACGGCGGGCTCGTCTCCGGCGAACTGGGTGGCCGGGCTCGACAATGTGCACTCGTGGGATCTTCAGGTGGTTCATGTGGTCCTGCTGAGCAGATCAGGCGAGCCCAAGGGGGAGCGGGCGATGTGGCTCAGCGGTGGCACTCCGGCGGCAAATGCTGGCAGCCTGGCGGCGCAGTGCAGCGGCGCGGCAAGCTCAGGGGACTACAATCCCTTTTATAGGGGGCCAGAGGGGTGTAAGGCCGCCACGGCCTTGTCTTGCCAGTTGGCCAGCGCGGCGCAGAAGAGGAGGGGCATGGCGTAGCACGACGCGGCTCATGGCGTCTTGATGGCGGCAGCTCGGCGCGTGGCGTGGACGAGTGGCTGCGCGCGACGCGTGGGAGAGCCAGGTGTCACGGGGATCCTCGGGCAACGCAGGCCCGTGACGGCGGTGGGACCCACCTTGACGATCGGGCCAAGTGGCACAAGCGGGAGGTGCGTGAGCGCGCGTGCGGCGCACGGGCCAGGGCACGGTTGCGGCGCGATGTCGCGGCCGAGGGCGCGCGCACGAGCGACAGGAAAGCAAAACCATTTCGGACTAGGGTGGTTTGGCCGACCAAAACAATTCAAATCCAAAAGTAAGACAACTTTTGGCCAATATCAAAGTTGTAGAGGAGATAACCCTCTACAAGATTCGCAAAGGTTGACCAGTGAGATTCAGAACAGATTTGGCAGAAATTCATCTTGAAAATGCTGATTTTCTCGGCATAGTCAAACTAGTGTTCAGGGCTTTGACCACATTTTTGAGGTATTTCCACTAAAAATTTGAAAAACTGCAAGTTAGATGAAATGTGTCCCATAAAATTCTGCACAACTTTTGTATTGGTCGAATTTTCAGTGCTTTGGGAAATTTGGAGATTTGACCAAAGTTCTAGTGACGTGTACATGAACATGGGGGTTTGACCTTGTTGAAGAGGTTTGACTCAAGGTTTTGAAGACTTTTCATTCAAGATTTCAATTTCCACCTTAAAGATGAAATGCTAATATTGAGGAAACCAACAACTTTGACATTGGTCGATTTTGAAGTTGCTAGACAAAATCTTGAGATTGTGGCCAAGTCATCAATTGTCCTTAGAAATTCCTTTAAAGTAGTGGACCAATTATGATAGGGTTAACCTCCTTCTTTTATCCTCAATTTCCAAAAGTGACAATTACAAGGTTATGTTCCTGAATCTTGGTGATAACTTTTAGATTGGAAAAAGTTTAAGCTCTGAGTGAAAATTGGGATTAAGTTCAAACTATACTTTGCTCCTAATGGTGTTTTTAACAAAACTTGCATTGATTAATCCTTCAACACCACAAGCTTAGGTTAAATCCTTGATTAAACAGAAATAACACCTGGGGTGTTACAACCTACCCCCCTTAAACAGAATCTCGTCCCGAGATTCGACCACAAGCTTGATAGACTTTTCAGGGGAAGGTAGAGATTACATAGAGAAAATCACAGAGACAAGCTAAACTCTCTAAGATCTAGAACTCAAAGACGATAGAAGATACACGAGTTTCATTGTAAACTTCCATTTAACTCATGAGGAAGCGGGCATTGAATGTGCACATGAAAAGCTACAAACAAGCATAGCAGAGGTGTAAAACAAATCAACACCATCAAGGCGTCCTAGCAATCTGAATCACATATCTCGAGAGATCGATCCATCGCTGGTGAGGTAGGATTGGCTTCTTCTTGCAACCTTCTTCTTGAGCTTCTTGTTCTTGATGTAGGCACCAATCCTTCAATAGACGAGTCTTCGTAGAAATGCTTGAACTGTCTTCAACTCTTGAAGAGGCTTGATTCTTCTTCACCTTGTTGGAGAAGATGGAGGAAATGCTGGAGACGATGGAAATGGCCGGTTGGGTGCTCAAAGAAAAGAGCAGGAGAGCAGGGAGGGCGACGGGAGGTGATGGCTCCAGTGGATGCGAATGGAGGGGTAGTGGAAACCAATGGAGGGTGGTCCATTTATGGATGCTCACCATGGTGTAGTGGCGGTGGTGCTTGTGCCACTTGTGTAGGGGCCGGGGTATGGAGGCATGGAGATGCGGTAGTAGTGGCATGTGGCACGGTGGTGGTCGGCACGGGATGCCATAGGGACAAGACGGCTGTCGTAGGGTGTGCGTAGGCGGCGATCAGCTGGTGTGGTAGAAAGGTGGCAGAGCGAAAGCACAGCACAGAGCAGACGGAGCACAGATACGGAGGGATCAATTGATTCTCGAGAGAAAATTGACTATGAATCTGGGAAACACGAGAAGATCCTGGGTTTCCACAATTCAACTAAAACTTATTTTTGTCTGGGAAAACTGTCAAAGGCTTTTGTCCATTCTTTCTTTGCAATTATACCGAGTCTGTAAAATTGGTCGTAGCAGATAAGGATCACAGATCATTGATCAGTATAAAACTCTTCATATGTTGAATTTTAGATAACCTTGACTGCTTATGCTCCTTCAATTTAACTTGGTTGATTTTGATATTAGGTAACTTTGAGATTGAGATAGAAGAAGACCAAATTGAATGGTTCCATAGAGATTTTATGAAGAAAGGGAAGGCTAGTAAACAAACTTCTGTTAAATTTGTTTACTAGAATTTCTGAAGTTGCACTAGGAAAACAATGAGATGTGTACTCAGGGTACGTCCTTGGAAGTATCAACTGTCAGTTGACAAAAGACAAAACTTTTGGAAAGGAACTGTCAGTTGACAAAAGACAAAACTTCTGGAAATGATGAGGGTCAACATGTATACCAAAAGATTCTGCCACTTGTGACATTGTTCTCATTTACTCAATTTGGGTGAGTAGAGTTAAGAATCATGAGATTTTGAAGTTGAGAGATCAAAAGTGATCCACTCAGGGATATCAACATCACTGAAAATCTGAGTGCTTCAGATTACAAACACACATAGTGTAATTGATACAGGTCGTCTGAGATATCAGGCTTGCATTGCCAGGATAAGATTACAAACTAAAAGTAAACTCTGAAGATCAAGTCATTAACAAGGTACTATTATGGTTCATACATAGCACTTGTACATCTCCTTATTTTATTACACTCGTGACAACATCCAAACTAGATCCACTAGCTAGTCCTAGGTTACCCTTTTTTTTCCTCAAGTTGAAAGCAAAGGCTCAGGGTGACGCAGGTCCAGACTCTAACCCAGATTCCTCTTGAATCTCATTGTGATTCTCACCATCTTCAGGTGGAGGAATAACAAGTCCTGGTGGTGGAGCTTCTATTGCTTCTAATTGATTCTCCGTGTCTAGCATCTGTAGGTCGGCCTGATGTAGCATATAGTCCTGGTCCTGAATTTCTTAACGCAGTTCTAGTATTTTTGCTTTATCCTTGCGTCTTCCTTTCTTAAGAGCTTTTATCATGGCTTGAGCTTCCTTCAACTCATGTGTGGTACTTTCCATTTCTCTAACTTGATTCCTATAGATTGCATTTTCTCTGACCAGCGGTTGGTATGTATCATACATTGCTTTGGAAAAAACGAACTGAGGTGATCAGATCAGGGTTGTAATGTGAGTTTTCCTGAACAGAGATGAGAGACTCTTGCTCAGTCCATTGTCCATGGTGTTGCTCATGCAGGGGAATTACCTTGGCTGTAATGTGAGTTACTAATGCAGAATGCTTCCCACAAAAAGTGGTGAGTGCTTCAAGAGCAGCCTTTTGCAAGATGTCAGCCCACTCTAAGCCTTGTGCTTTATTCTCCCATGCTTCACAGCTTGGATTGGCGGGACAAGCTGAAATCTTCACTTTCAGTTCGCAACTAGGGATTTGTCCTTCGTTCATGAACTCACAGTACATATACTGTGGTTGGGTAGTATATCCAAAGTCCTTCAAAGTGGTCCATAAAATCAGGGGAAAACCACTCTCCTGGGGGTAATCAACATGAGTCCATCCTTCTTCATCAACATGTGTGAATCCAGAATTGGCCATCTAAAGAGAGTAACATAAGTAAGAAACCAGATGGATGCATTGGCACAAATGATAGATTTTAGTAGCCATACAAAATTTATCATATTTGGAAAACCATGAATTAGATGTTCCTAACGTCCATCAGATCCTCATGAAGGTAGAAGCAAGCTTTGCATCTTCCAATTGGGAAAAAATTAAGGGTAATATGCTCGAACAATTTTTAGAGACTGATGCTCTATCCTGGTTGATGGACAGCAGGCAGAGGGTTACTAAAAGTTCATAACTCTCATCATAAGACTGCAACGATACTCAATTTTTCACGAGCATACCAAACTTGAAGTTTTAAACAACTTTGGTATTCCAAGGTTGGGCTACGACTGATGGGAAAGGAGGTGATTGGACCAGACTTTAGTTCATTGCCACTCAGAATTTTCAGCAAACAGACAGTTACTCCAATTAGCGTAACTGAATTTCTGCTTAACCAAAAATTCTGAAATTTTACCAGGTACTTGGTAAGGTTATGAAGTACCAATTTGGTATTCAATGGTAGAGCTAAAGACTAGAGGAAGATAGCCAAAAGAATTAAAATTTCAGTGGCTGTCCCTCAGGAAAAACAGCAAACCAAGCTGCACTATTTTGGTTATAACTCAAAATTCCTTCGACCAAAATTTCTGAAATTTTTACAGCAGATGCTTGACAAGATTTCGAACAACTTTTATATCTAACTTTTCCTCAGAAAACACTATCTTGGGGGTCGAAACATTTCAGAACAGATAAGTTCACAGATTGACAGCTAGAGCATTCTTAAGAAAAAGATCATATCTTGAGTTTGGCTGATCCAAAACTAATGAAAATTTTACAACATCTTCGTTGCAAAATTTGAGAAAACCTTTGGGTAAAAGATATCTGGAGAAACTCCTTTTGCTAGCCCGAAAAATTCCAGACCAGCAGATCTTTCAGCAAACACTAGAAAGATCTTAAGCTAACTTGACAAAAACTTGGATGAAAGAGATTTCAGTGGTACTTATTAACTTTGATGTTAAGTTTTAAAGATTTTAACATAATGCATGGAAAAACCTATTCGTCCTCACAGACAATTCCTTGTCAAGATCGAAGTTAGTGCCGGTGGCATGGCATAATATACCACTCTCCCTATAATAGCTAGTCGAATTCTACTTGATCTTAGCACTTACGAATCGTGGTTAGGGTACCTGCAGAAAATCACAGAACATTCCGAACCTTTCGTGCCAGCACTCACGAAAGCGTCCACAAACATTACCGTTCACTATAGAAATGGCACCCATGTGTTTAACGCTGCATGGACAGCGTCCAACCTGAGACACGCCACTTTTGAATGGAGGGCGTCCCCCTTCACATGTTCGTAATGCGGAATCATGCACACGTATGGCAAAACGTGGCGAGACACAGACGCGACAGTGGGTTCCCTTTGGAATAGGTCCCATCCATCCCTCACATGACTTTCATGTGGCACCATCACGTATAGCAAAACGTGACGAACTAGTATGGTTGTGCAAGAAAGTAAGTTTTGACATATAATAAAATGTGCTGGGAGTTAGTTTAGATAAACCATAGAGTACTAGCCTCCTAAAAGAACCCAAAAATACCTCTAGGGCCTCTCGGACTAGTTAATCCTTAGCGTTCCTGACGCATTTTGCCAATACACCTTAATCTTGCAAGTTTTATTCCAAAACCATGTTATTAATGGTGTATTAACATCTCTGATGTACAATCAAGCTCTGATGCCAGCTGTGACAGAACCGTCCAAATTAATTCCCATTTAGCACACATAACCTATCCACTTGGTCATTATGCGTTAAAGAGGAGTTAACTTGTCGATATCTGCCGAGTCAAGCCCGGTAAATCACTTATAACAAAGGATCGAAGATTGTACACTAAGACTCACGCGACGGCGAGTTCAGAGATAATTAACACAATCTTAATACATCATATTCATCAATTATTCATTATTACAAAACCAGTTCCATACAGGAAAGTAACAGTTCAGAGTTTGAAAACGCAGTGGAAATAAAATACTAAACATCATAAGTAACATCACGGGAGGCCATCCATGATATCACTAAGCACTGTCATCTTCCCACTCATTTCCCAAAGGGTGGGAGAGAACCAGTCCACGAATACCATCAACATATCAACACCTGCAAAAGGTATCAACAAAGCAAGGCTGAGTATACTAATACTCAGCAAGACTTAACCGTCGGGTGATGAAAAATCACCAACTCTCGAGACATGCAAGCTTTTTGGCTAGTGGGTTTCTTTTTGCTGAAAAGCAACAAAGAGTATGTCCTTACTTTCAAGTTTTAGCTCAAAATTCTAGTTATTTATCCATTACTAGGTAAGCAACTACACAAGCATAAGTTGTGCAATCAATTAAGCATACAACAGTATTCTTCTCGATTCCATCATTAAGGGACATAGAGTGTATGGATAAGCAATCTTGGATAACGGTGAGAGGCCGACGATCGATCGATTAATAACCTTGCAAGGTGGACCTAAACACACGGGAAAATGCATACCCCATCAAACGACCACAGCCCCTACAGGGCGGGGTACACACCAACCAGGCGGTTCTCAATCATCCTCGGTTCAGGATCAATGTCCACTGGCCCTGGTACAAGGTCATCCGGGCACGGACTTACATCTTTTGCTGCCAGGATCCACACATGCACCACTGTCATGAACCTAGGGACTACTCTTGGGATAGTGGTAGAGAGATCCCTTACCGGATCAAAAAGGTACTAGGCTTACCGGCCCCATTCCCGGCAAATGCTTAGTACGTTCAAACGCTTGACCACAGACCTACTGGCCGGAGCCGGTCCCATGCTCTTACCACATGAGCGGGTAGGTTCAGCAATCTTATGATTCCAACATAAGACACCTATAGCTCGCGAGTGACGAACATCACTCGACTTCTATCGGGTCCTTAGAGCATGGCAACTAGTGACTTATCATCCTAGTATTTGAACATAGGAACCTAAGATCATGCATCTAGGGTTTCAAATCAACTCCTGAAACTTAAATGCACAATCATAACAAAGATAGTTGCATGAGTTAAAAGCGTAGGTTATGCTCTGGGGCTTGCCTTTAGTAGCAAAGTTGGTTGGAGATCCTCCGAACTTGGTTCGGGTCTTGTTGCAAAACCAACACGTTCACCTTCTCCTTCATCAAGCTCTCCTTCAGCTTTCGGCACCAACGCGTAGCTTTTGTCCGGATGTTCTACACGACATGCGTATGCATAACTTTAAATGTTTGTTTTTAAGAAGGAAGAACTTAGTTCATATTTAAAGGATAAACATGAGGTGTATTGTTGGGCACATTCACCTGGATAAGAATATATCCAACATACTCTTCCTTAATTAAGGAATTGTATGTTTGTTATTTATTTTTCTTATTTGATGGTGATTGTGTGCATATCTAAATTAATTAACTTATTTTACTTCACCAAAATAAAAGGTGCTGTTTAGAATGTACTTTGGTGAAGCTTTATGATTTAAATTCAAGTCACATTAAAGGTGATTTCTGATTTCTCTTTTATTCAACTTATTAACCTTGATTTATTCTGAAAATTATTTCTGGAAGTTCTACAAACAAACAAACAGAGAGAAAATTTATTCAAGCACAAATCGTGGCAACAAGGCTACTTCCCAAAATTTAGATCAAACTAAGCTATATGTTGCACATGAAAAATCTAACATTAACAAGCTAACTTAAAAATGATTAAATTCTACAGAAAGATCTATAAATGATATAGCATCAAGAAATTACAGAGAGCATAAACATGGCATTACTGAGCAACTCACCAAATTTCAGATTAAACCAAGCTATATAGCCGTCATGAAAATTACAACACTAAAACACTGCTGAAAAGATAGATAAATCACACAGCAATATATAAACATGCATTGAGGCTACAACTTTTACCCCAGCCATATCAAGGTAAAACAGGACTACTCAAAAATTACCATGGCCAGAAACTACTTACAACATGCTTTATTAAACAGGCTCATTTTAAAGACCTAAAATAATTAGAACTAGATAACATGTCAAAAGCTACTGATATTTTTACCATACCTTTATCTAGGCATATAAAGGCTACTGCAAAAAGATCAACTCTATTTGCTTAACCAATTATTTAAAACTGAACGGGAACTTAAAAGATGCCATATATCAAACTTCAATCATAATTAAAGATTCATAACAGATCTATGTGCAATTTTTCTATACAAGAGCAATCATAACCAGACTAACAACATATTAAAATTTCACAGGCAGATCTGTTATAGATTTCAAATAATTGCAAATCTATTCAAACCGATCAATTCAAAATTATTTAAAATCTTGAAAGAATTTCACAAAATTCCTTTCTAGAAAAGTTGCATCTGTTCATAAGGATCACAGAACAATTGAGTTTACATTTTTCTGATTTTTCTTCGATTTACTACGAATTTTAGAAGGTCTCAGCATATTAAAACAAAAGTGATAGAATCTTCTTTTATCCGAGTCCTCGGTCAAAGATTTTATTCACAGGCATACCCTTACATTTACACCGGGGTCCCTATATTTACAGAAAACACCCAGGCCAGATCTGGTTCTTCACAAATGTGGGCTCGACCACATCTGCCGGTGGGGATGGCCGGATGTCGGCGAACGGCGGCGAGCTAGGGCGGGGAAAGGGGTGGAGAAGTGACAGGTGATCACCTTGGGTCGATCCCAGTGCTTAGACGGGGCGGAGAGATGGCCGGCGGCGATGATCGGTGGAGAGATGAATCTCCGGCCGTTGCCGGGCCGTTTTCGGTGAACTGGCTGGCGATGCACGTCCACACGCGGCCCTAGGAGCTTCAGTGTGGGTGTGTGGTGCTGCCCGGGGGCTTGGACGAGGACGAGGCGGCCCGGGAGCAATGGCTCCACGGCGGCGCAGACCTCCAGCCGCGGCGGGCTTGTCTCCGGCGAACTGGCTGGGCGGGCTCGACAATGTGCGGCCATGGGATCTTCAGGTGGTTCGTGTGGTCCTGCTGAGCAGATCAGGCGAGCTCAAGGGGGAGCGGGCGATGTGGCTCAGCGGTGGCGCTCCGGCGGCGAATGCTGGCAGCCTGGCGGCGCAGTGCGGCGGCGCGACGAGATCAGGGGACTCCAGTCCCTTTTTATAGGCAGGCGAGAGGGGTGCAAGGCCGCCACGGCCTTGCCTTGCCAGTTGGCCAGCGCAGAGCAGAAGAGGAGGGGCGTGGCGCAGCACGGCGCGGCGCATGGCGTCTTGACGGTAGCGGCTCGGCGCGTGGCGTGGACGAGTGGCTGCGCACGACGCGTGGGAGAGCCAGGTGTCACGGGGATCCTCGGGCAACGCAGGCCCGTGGCGGCGGTGGGGCCCACCTCGACGATCGGGCCAAGTGGCATGGGCAGGAGGTGCGCGAGCGCGCATGCGGCGGATGGGCCAGGCCGCGATCGCGGTGTGACGTCGCGGCCGAGGGCGCGCGCACGGGCGACAGGGTAGTGAAACCATTTCGGACTAGGGTGGTTTGGCCGACCAAAACAATTCAAATCCAAAAGTAAGACAACTTTTGGCCAATATCAAAGTTGTAGAGGAGATAACCCTCTACAAGATTCGCAAAGGTTGACCAGTGAGATTCGGAACAGATTTGGCTGAAATTCATCTTGAAAATGCTGATTTTCTCGGCGTAGTCAAACTGGTGTTTAGGGCTTTGACCACGTTTTTGAGGTATTTCCATTCATAATTTGAAAAACCGCCAATTAGATGAAATGTGTCCCATGAAATTCTGCACAACTTTTGTATTGGCCGAATTTTCAGTGCTTTGGGAAATTTTGGAGATTTGACCAAAGTTTTAGAGACATGTACATGAACATGGGGGTTTGACCTTGTTGAAGAGGTTTGACTCAAGGTTTTGAAGACTTTTCATTCAAGATTTCAATTTCCACCTTAAAGATGAAATGCTAATCTTGAGGAAACCAACAACTTTCACATTGGTCGATTTTGATGTTGCTAGACAAAATCATGAGATTGTGGCCAAGTCATCAATTGTCCTCAAAACTTCCTTTAAAGTAGTGGACCAATTATGATAGGGTTAACCTCCTTGTTTTATCCTCAATTTCCAAAAGTGACAATTACAAGGTTATGTACCTGAATCTTGGTGATAACTTTCAGACTGGAAAAAGTTTAAGCTCTGAGTGAAAATTGGGATTAAGTTCAAACTATACTTTGCTCCTAATGGTGTTTTTAATAAAACTTGCATTGATTGATCCTTCAACACCACAAGCTTAGGTTAAATCCTTGATTAAACAGAAATAACACATGGGGTGTTACATTATTAATCCGGAGGTTTTGCAAGTTATTAAAAAGAAAATTAGAGTTCCTCAAATGATACTCTCGGATCGCTCAAAAGTGTATGGTTCCTCACCAAGGCATCAATGTTTCCTTTCTTCACATCCTACTCCTAATAGGCTTTATGTGGAGCTGTAGGTAGGGAAGATGTGGCATACTTACCTCTCATGTATTGCTAAGTCAAAAACCGGATCCTTGGAAGAAACAAACATACATCATGATCAAGATGTGCATATGTGTGTGATGGATATGAGCATGGTAAGGTGGATACTAGCCCCGGAGTAGGTACTAGTTATTACCATCTATATGGTGGAACTCTTTCTCTTGCACATATCAATCCCTTTTTCTCCTTTTGAAATTTTCGAGACTTGGGCTAGCTCTCTTTATTTATTTTTTCTATGCTTTTGAGCATGCTTTTCTCTTTTTTTAGCTAGCCCTTTGTCTCTATTGGAGATATTTGGAGAGGGATGAATAATGCAAAGATACATAGAGTTTTATTTATGGAAGAATGCCTAAGCAATATGGAGCAAATGATGAATGCTAACTTCCAGTGTAGAAGTTTTAGCATGAACGTGTACGTGATCTGGATCAGGGGAGTATGAGTTCTAACAAGGGTCACAACAATTTGACAAAACTCAATGAGAGAACAAGCTGCATATGTGGTGGTTAAGAATGAGAATCTACATATGGCCTTGGATGGGGAATTCTCATCATTGAGGAACTCATCATGTTTTGATTTTTCAAAAAGGAAAACTCCGGATGTCAAGCATCACTAAGCACAAGATCATAGCACTCTATTCTACCATATCATGTTTCACAACAACTTAGGCAAGGATCATGCTTTTTGCTACCCACAGTTTTCAGGCTAAGGTTTGAACATACAAGCCAACAAACTCAAAACTTAGGTAGGATACAAAGTTGTAAGCAAGACATACAAGGAAAATAAACAGAGCAACTATTCATCATTTCAACTATAGAGGCAAAGCATTCTTACTAAGCATATCAAAGCAAACTAAGCAAACGATGACGATGAAAGAATATAAATATTTTTGGTCTTTTTATTTTTTTTGCAGATTTTTTTCCGGATTTTCATTTATAAGATATTCTGAAAACAAAGGAAGATACAAGTTACCTCAGAATGGGGGTCCTCCCCCAAGCTAGCTTCAGGCTCACTGCGGAGGAGGGTAGAAGAAACCCTGACTCGTATGGTAAGCCCTCTGCGCCTCCATGTATCGTTGCTGATCCTACTGCATGGCTGCTATCCTCTCACCAGCCTGACGCTGCCACGCTGAGGTAGACTCGACGTGGGTGTTCAACGTCTCCTCCAATCCCGTAACCTGGACGGTGAGCTCTCCCATCTGCTGCGTGAGCTGAGCATCGCGTGCAGAGGCTGAGGAGTGCCGCCGGAAGGACGAAGATGGAGGCGGACCACCGGAGCTAGAACTAGTGGCCCACTGAGCTCTGCTCGCGCCTACCCAAGATGTGCCACTCGCACTCGGCTGGTAGGCGGGCTGATCCCAACTAGGTGCATATCCAGGGGTAACCCCGAACATGTACCCCGCAGGGGCCCCTCCTGCCACTGGTGGTGTAGCAGGCTGTGGCTGAGGCTGAGGCTGTGGTGGTGGTGGTGGCTGTGACTGCTGCTACTGCTGCATGTGTGCTCTCTTCGTCGTGCTTCTGGTGGACCTGCCTGAAACACTAGCACGACGGCTTTCCTCTTGTGTAATAAGGGGAATGGTTAGTGACTCTGAATTATACAATCCAAACCCCAGGTTAGGTAACGGGATTTGATTCACGTAACCCGGAAAGAAGAAAGTCAAAGAATCATTTGAGCCCGTCTTGAGTATATGCCCCTGGATCAAGTATGCCTCATCAATGAGAACTCGGGGCGTCCCGATGAAGGGTACGGGATTCCCGCTAAGAACCCCGAGTCTGAGAGCAATACGAGTCACCAAAGACATAGATGACAGACTTTCAGACCAGGAACCGGACTACGACTTTGAGGACGACGGATGGGAGGACTGATGCTCGCCCTACACTCGAGTTGCCTGCGGATATGGAGTCTACTTCGCTACATGAGAGTCGCTGCGTAGATGTTTACTCTGCTTGATTCAGTCCTGTTGGACTTGTACCCGACATGTGCCGAAATGATGTACTCAGATGCTTAATTATTATAATATTATGTGAACCTTCAAGTATTTATTCTTGTTGTACGGTACTTTGCTTTACTTTCTGAGATAGGGATTTGCACATGATAGCCTCCTGGGACTATCACAGAGGTGCAGGGATCGGGTTCCCGTCTTCGGAAACCCGGTTCGTTTCAGCTGGTATCAGAGCCGTACTTGACTGTAGGACGAGCCTAGGAACGGACGATAGTATAGGAAAGCCCGAACACCTTGCGCTTTATATGCAATCCATGAAACTTTATATAAATACCTTGCACTTTACTATATACTACCTTGATTAACAATACTAACTCTTACTAACACCCCTAACAACGTGCAGATGGACCAGCTGACGTGGATCTCCCTCAAGACCGACGGCCAGTGGGCCAGAGGGTTCTGCAAGATCCTTAAGAACTGTTTGGAGACCGCAGGAGTAGAGACAAGTGAGGTGTTCTACGAGGGACGCACCACGGCCGTTGTGGACCAGTCGCCGACGGAGCTGACCTTGAAGATACCGGCTGACCCACGCGTGCCAGAGTTCGAGGAGGTCAGAGTCACGTGTTTCGACAACTCTACCCTGGAGGCTCACCAGTGTTGTGCCAGACTCGCGCTGAAGAAAGTGTGTCGACAGTTGGAGCAGAGGTTGAAGGATACACCCTTCGAGGTTTTTCCGACAGCACTGTACGACCACAGCAGGTGGCACACAGACGAGGCTGCTTACACTGAGGAGAACACAAAGAGCAAGGATGAGAAGAACCAGTTGGCCAGCAAGTTCATTCAAGCTCAGGATAAGGCACTCTACTGGGCAGATTCAGAGATCGTGTTTCTGCGACAGAAGTGGGACGACACCTTGGGACGGAACGCCCAGCTAGAGAGAGAGAACAGCCAGTTGGTGTACCTTCTCAACGAAGCGCACAGGAGGAACATCCAGATCACAGGGTGGGGACTCGCGGCCGCCAGAGCCAGCACAGAGAGGGATGCACTTGAGATCGCCACGCTGAGAGCCAGACTAGAGGAGACACAGACCGCCTTGCGGGAGTCAGAGGCAGCGACCAGAGAGGAGCGGTTGAAGCTGCGTGAGAAGGAGTACTTGGTAGAGTCTCTTGGAGCAGCTTGCACCGACTACCAGCTGCGGTTGTGGGAACACGAAGAGAGGATGACTCAGAACTACAACCACCTCTGGTACTTGGGAGGCAGAGTGTACGAGGCACAGGATACAGCCAGCAGGACCAGCTCAGCTTGGAGGGACTCCGACCTACGACGAGTGGCAGAGTTCAGGGAGTTGGCAGAGATGCTACCACCGCAGAAGAGGACCAGGGTGAGGACAGAGACGTTTGAGCTACCCCCTACTCTACTTCCGTCACAGCGACCTTACCCACGAGGCAGTTCAGACACCCCAGAGATGAGGAGAGCTTTGAGGAGCTTGGCAGGCTACTTCAACCTACCAGAGATTGAGATACCAGACTACCCAGGAGTGAACGACCCGCCGTTCTACTCGGTTCCGCTCAGTCCGAAGACCGTGTCACCGCCGTACTCTCTAGCTACGGTTCAGGAGCAGGCACCTTGAGGGGATGATCCTGTAGTCAGCTAGGATAGAGTTCTTCATGATGTTCATGTTTAGTTGACCACCTCTTATGTATCACGATGTAGTTCTCATGCTGCTGTGTAATCTCGAAGGTTGTGGAGTAGACCTCGAGATACACACCTTTTGTATGGTGATCTTGCATGAGTGATTGGAGTTATCGATCTTTTGCTGGTTTTCATGCTTCTTATATGTTTGTGTGAAATTGTTTGTTGTTAGCTAGATACTCCTTGTATGCTTAAGTACCTTAAAGTTAATTTCCGACAACTCGTTTCTCACGATCTCGAACTCTCAAAACAGATGTCGGTGGCAAGGAGGTCGGGACGGCTCCTACGCCGTTTCGAGGAGGCAGCCAGGGAGGACGCCGAGCAGGAGGACGTCCCTCTCCCCGCTGGAGGTCAAGGTCGTGGCCACCGTGGAGGCTGTGCACCACGTGGCGGACACCGTGGTGGACGCCGCGGCGGGCGAGGAGGTCGAGGAGACCAAGGAGGAGGCCGAGCACCAGCTGACCCCCGAGGAGGAGCTCGAGGGGGAGGCTGAGCCTGAGCCAGAGCAGGAGCCCGAGCAGCCGGCACCACCGCCCAACCTAGCAGCCGTGATGGCGCTCCAGACCCAGCTGATGCAGACGATCGCCGATGCTGTGGTTCAGAACAACAACAACCGGAGAAACGTCAGGAACCAGCCAGAGAGTTTGCAGAAGAGAGTGGAGGGTTTCACCAAGCTGCGTCCACCTACCTTTGACAACTCTCCAGAACCACTCGTGGCAGACAACTAGTTGAGGGAGATTGAGAAGAAGTTGGAGCTCACCGACCTTTCAGAGGAGGAGTGCGTGTACGTCGCCGCGCACCAGCTGGTCGGCACGGCAGGAGCTTGGTGGGACAGTTACTGTGACTCACACGCGGACCCTACCCGCATCACGTGGGAGGAGTTTGTGTAGGCTTTCAGAGCGTTCCACATCCCAGAGGCTGTGATGGACAGGAAGGCAGACGAGTTCAGGCACTTGAAGATGGGATCGATGACAGTACAGGAGTACACGAACCGGTTCCAAGAGCTGATGCGGTACGCCCCAGAAGACTCCAACACTGAGAAAAAGAAGATGTACTGGTACCGCAAGGGACTCCACAGAGGGATGGCGCACCACTTGGCAGCTCACGACTGTGACACTCTTCACGCCCTGGTGGGCAAGGCCTTGGTTGTGGAGAAGTCGAGACTGGACTACGTGGAGGTCCGCGGAGAGAAGAGACAGCGTGCAGAACGTGCAGGGTACCCAGGGTCACACCAGCGACAGAGGTCCGCTCCGCCACAGTACTCACAGCAGAGACAGCGTCCTTACCCTCAGCAGCCGCAGACTCAGTTCACTCAGCAGAGCAGAGGACACCCTGGAGGTAGTGGAGGTTCGAGCTAGTGGAAGCCCAGGCCGCAGCAGCCGCCAGCTTACGACAGCTCACAGGTCACTTGCTACCACTGCCGTCAGCTAGGCCACAAGTCAAATGTGTGCCCGCAGAAGCTTCAACAGGGAGGTCAGAACAGGAACCCGCAGTACCAGACACCAGCAAGAGCACCAGTTCCGGGAGGACAGCCTCAGCAGAACCAGCAGAAGAGCGCACCACCACCCACTCGAGGCAGACTGAACCACCTGACCGTGGAGGAGGCAGCTGCAGCGCCAGACGTGGCTCTCGGTGAGTTTTTAGTCGATTCAGTTATGGCTACCGTTCTGTTTGACACTGGTGCTCAGTTTTCGTATATCTCTACTAAGTTTGTAAAGGAAAGGTCTTTACCAACTAAGCCCAGACCACGGCCTATAGTTACCAGCTCCCCGCTAGGTGAGAAGCGGAGTACGCTGGAGTGTAGAGGAGTGAACATGGTGTTCGAGAAGCAGTTGTTCGTGGCAGACCTGACCGTTCTGGAGTCGACCGGGATCGACGTGATACTTGGGATGGAGTGGTTAGCTCAGGACAAAGGATTGGTGAACTGCAACCCAGTGTACGTGCAGTTGGAGCACCCCACCGGAGTCAGAGTGTTGATCAAGCCATAGGGCTAGAGGTCGACGCCGATGTTGTGCAACATGAAAGGAAAGGATTTGGAGGAAATCCCGGTGGTCAGGGAGTACCCCGACGTGTTTCCAGAGGAGTTGACCGAGTTACCACCAGACAGGGATATTGAGTTCGTGATTGAGCTGATGCCAGGAGCTGGACCCGTGGCCAAGAGCCCGTACAGGATGTCCGCGGATGAACTAGATGAGCTGAAGAAGCAACTCAAGAAACTGCAAGAGCAAGGGTTTATTCGGCCGAGTGCCTCACCTTGGGGTTCGCCAGTTCTGTTTGTGGACAAGAAGGATGGCACCAAGAGGATGTGTGTGGACTACCGGACACTCAACTCGATGACGATCAAGAACCGGTACCCTTTGCCCAGGATTGACGATTTGCTAGACAGGCTGTGGTAGGCAAAGTTCTTTTCCAAGATTGACTTGAGGTCAGGTTACTACCAGATGAAGATTCGGGACCAGGATATCCCGAAGACAGCTTTCACGACTCGGTACGGCTTGTACGAGTTCGTAGTGGTTTCCTTCGGACTGACTAACGCACCTGCCTACTTCTTGAACATGATGAACAAGGTCTTCATGGAAGAGCTGGACAAGTTCGTGGTGGTGTTCATAGATGACATTCTGATCTTCTCAGAGACAGCAGAGGAGCACGAGGAACACCTTCGGATTGTGATGGAAAGGCTGAGACAGCAGAAGTTGTACGCAAAGTTCAGCAAGTGTGAGTTCTAGATGGAGGAAGTTGCTTTCTTGGGACACGTGTTGTCAGCAGAGGGAGTTGCGGTTGACCCTTCGAAAGTGGAAGCAGTTACCAAGTGGGAGCAGCCACTCACAGTGACAGATATTCGGAGCTTTCTCGGGTTGGTAGGTTACTACAGGAGGTTCATAGAAAACTTCTCCAAGATAGCGAAGCCAATGACAGAGCTGTTGAAGAACGACAAGAAGTTCGTGTGGTCAGAGGCCTGTGAGAGGAGTTTCCAGGAGTTGAAGAAGAGGCTCACGACAGCTCCGATTCTTACCCTGCCAAACATCAAGAAGGATTTCGTGGTGTACTGTGATGCCTCGAAGCAAGGATTGGGTTGTGTGCTGATGCAAGAGGGCAAAGTTGTTGCTTACGCGTCGAGGCAGCTCAAGAAGCACGAAGAGAACTACCCCACTCCCGACTTGGAGCTAGCAGCAGTCGTTCACACTCTGAAGATTTGGAGGCACTACTTGATCAGTAACAAGTGTGAGCTGTACACCGATCACAAGAGTCTGAAGTACTTCTTCACTCAGTCGGAGCTGAACATGAGGCAGAGGAGGTGGCTAGAGCTGATCAAGGACTACGACTTGGAGGTTCACTACCACCCTGGCAAGGCAAACGTTGTGGCAGATGCACTGAGCAGAAAGTCCTATTGCAACAACTTGATGGTGAGGCAGGAGCAGCCAGCACTTCACGACGAGCTAGAGCAACTTCAGGTTGAGATTGTGGAGCAAGGACAGCTCAACACACTGCAAATGACCTACTACTTGGAAGGCAGAATTCGGGAAGCTCAGAAAGGCTACTCCGAGGTTTGGGAGCTCAAGGAGCTGATGGAGAAAGGGAGAGCTGAGGATTACCGTATGGACGAACAAGGCACGGTGTGGCTGAAAGATCGGATCTGTGTTCCGCAGAACAAGGAACTCCGAGAGCAAATTCTGAAAGAAGCCCACGATTCAAGGTACTCTATTCACCCAGGGAGCACAAAGATGTACCAAGACTTGAAGCAGAAGTTCTGGTGGAAGGATATGAAGAAGGACATAGCCTACTACGTGGCTTGTTGTGACACTTGCAGCAGAGTGAAGATCGAGCACCAGAGGCCTGCAGGTCTATTGAAACCGTTGGATATTCCTCAGTGGAAGTGGGATGACATTTCCATGGACTTTGTGGTGGGACTTCATATGCAGCTTTTCGGGTGAATTAATACTCACTGGCGACTACCTCCTTGTGATTCTCCTTGAGGATCTTCACCTGATCTTTGGACTCCTTGAGGTCCTTCTTCAAGGCGTTCTCCCTCTTCTTGGCATCTGCAAATGTCAAGGTCAAGAAGGGTTAACAACGACGTAAACTCTAGACACAACGACTAAGGGCGTTCCCAGAGCGTACTCGTGGTAGCGACCTTCAGCTCATCCTCCGCTTCCTTCGCCTTCAGCTTGGCAGCCTCAAGCTCCTGCTTCAAGGCCTCAATTGCCTTGTCCTTCAAGGCCGCATCGTCCTTGAGGCACTTTATTTCTTTCGCGGCCTCAATCTTGGCCTGGAGCATGGCCTCCCGCATCGTGGACAGCTCTGCATGAAGCTTGGCGCCCTCCGTGAGCAGGTTCACCCTGCCCTACACCTGCTCAGCAAGAGTCTGCACCCACACATTATGAAAGCTTGTCAAGTCAAGGCGCCTAAGTGAATTAAAAACTTAGCCCCAAAGGCAATGTTGACTCACCATGAGTGTCCTGCCGATCGTCTTCGCCGCCTCCTTGATCGTCGCCTGCGCCGACTTGAAGTCGTCAAGGTCTTTGGCGTCGGCGAGGATGTCCTCCTCCCACGGAGTGCCGACATAGAGGCACTGGTCCCGATCATCCTCCTCGCCTCGTCCTCCGGTCTCCGCTAATTGCGCCTTGGGCAGGTCTCGCTGGTGGAGGCCCTCCCCCTGTTGAGCGCTGTCAGCAGCGACCTTGGCCGCCGTCAGCAATGTTGCCCCCACGGTCTCAAGGACCTTGCTGGGAACATCCCCACCCGAGGTCGCCGGCGATTGCCCCACCGACACTTTCTCGAGCTTCCGCCCAAAAGCCTCTTGGCCTGAGGCATTCTTGCTGGTACCTGATACAGCAGGAGTCCCCCTGCCCAAAGCGCACAAATTTGTCAGTTCGACGTACTCAATCAACCAGGAAGATCAAGCAAAGCAAGAAAATAAGGCTCGGCAACGTACCCGCTGCCAGTCTTCAATCGAAGCGACACCGGCCTGGGTGGCGCTCGCCTCAGCTTCTTCCGCGACCCCCGGTCGCTCACATCTTTCGCGCTCGGCTCCGGCTGCTGCTCGCTCATAACCCCGAGCGTGGTGTCATCGCCTCCCGCGACCACCGCAACACCCGACCCTGCGCCAACATCATGCGACCGCGCGTTATCCTGCTCCTCGAAGACGACCTCGGTGCTAGTTGTTGCCGTCTTCGACGATGCAGTGGTGTCCTTCCTCTTCCTCTTCTTCTTCTCCGCCTCGATGGTGGCGGAGACGATCTTGACGCCCTTGTGCGTCGGGATCTTGCCAGTGACCTGCCGCGTGCGCTGAGTCGTTGGTGCCGAACTCACCGTAGGCAGATCCTCCTCATCACTACCTCCCACTGATGAGTCGGAGAGGTAGTTCTCAACTAACTCTGGCAACGGAGCCTGCACATCCTCCACCGCGTGGACCTTGAAGCTACGCTCACCCTCATCAGTGAGGGGAGCCAGGCTCCAGAACAAGCCTTCACAACCCTGCCACAGGCAGCCTTCGTCTTAGATCGGGGGGAGAGCAAACTCAACTCAACAAGAATCAAGGTCGATCAGCGACTTACCACTTCGGCGGGCCACTTGAGGGAGAACGCCTTGGGGCACGTCCGGTTCCGGATCACCCCGTTGAAGAGCTCCCTCACCCGTGCCACCATCTTTTGCTTGGAGACCTTGCATTGCTGTACGCGGGTCGGGTTGGTCTGGCCCCAGTACTCGTAGGCCGGATGCACGAATCTTGGATCCGTTGCAGCAGCCTCCGGCTGAAACTCATGGCCACCGCACCGCCCGTCAGCCCTTACTCCTTCCGCGCCTTGAGGTCCTCCAGCAGTGGCTTGATGGCGTCCATCTCCCGTGACGTCAGTTGGTTGGTCCACTCTGGCACCGGGACTGGCGTGAGCCCCGACCTGGTGGCCAGCGCCGGCTTCGAGTTGTCGATGTAGAACCACCCTCACCTCCAGCCCTGGGTGTTATCCGGCAGCTCCATGTCGATGTACACCGTCTTCATGTGACGGTGTACCATGAAGCCGACGGCACCAACGACACCATTCTTCCCTGTCTTCTTCACCTCGAAGAAGTACCGCCACAGGTCGAAGTGTGGTGGTATCCCCAAATACGCCTCGTACAAGTGGATGAACGAGGACACGGTGGTGACGGCATTGGGGACGAGGTGTACCAGGTCGATGCGGTAGAAGTGGAGCAATCCGCGGAAGAAGTCACCCGGCGGAACTCCAAATCCGCGCTCCACGTGCGCGATGAAGGCGATGGTCTCCCCGGTCCCCTCGGACGGGAAGGCTTCGCCGGCGGCTGGCCTCCAGCCCACCTGCTTCTTGGGCTTCAGCAGCCCGCGCTCCACCAAACCTTGGGGTTGCGCCTCCGTCACCGTCGAGTGCTCCCAAACCTTCTCCGGGGGTGGCGCAAGCTCTAGGGCCATTTCTTCTTCGCTGAAGCCGGTGGATCTAGCTCTAAACACGACCAAGGACTTCTGGTGCATACGGCGGCACTGGGCGTGGTGGATCTAAGCACGGCGGCACCGGCGAATCTGCGCACTAAAGCTCTTGGTGGCGGAATGGAAACCATAGCTGCTGCGGGGGAATGGAAGTGAGTGGGGTCCCCGACCCTTCACTCGGCCTTTTATAACTGGGCCGCATCAGTGCGGTGGGCCGCGATGCCCCAGACGTCCCTTTGGATTCGGCGACATTCCCAGCGACCCAACGGATACATCGCCAACGGCTCTTTCGGCCTAACGGCCACAGTCAGTAACGGCTCGCGCTGTGCGGGAATCCATGCCCGTTGGCCTTCGGCCCAACAGCCCGGTGTCCATGGACTTGTTATGCCCTACTTCAAGCCCCTTCCCCATCATTTTCTTCAAGGTCTCCTGGCCTCTGACGACCTCCGGGTCTATGACAACACCTTCACAAGGTCGACAGGTACTACCACTTAGTATGTCGCCTCAGCTTTCATTAGCGGGTTCACAACCCTGGCTCCTAGGTCCAGCTACCTACTAGATTGCCTTAGCCTTCGTGGCTGGTTCAACACCAACGACCCTGTGCTTAAAGGCTCCACTGCCCGTTGGCGGCCTCCGGGTCAAGTAGCACCCCCAAGAGGTCGCTAAGGTCCTGCTACCTACCAAATTGCCTTAAGGGCTATACCAACGACCCTGTGCTTAATGGCTCCACTGCCCGTTGGCGACCTCCTAGTCAAGTAGCACCTCCCTGAGGTCGCTAAGGCCCTGCTGCCTCCTAGGTCGTGTAGACCTAGAGTTTCCAGGGTGACTACCTGTGTTGTGTCACTGCACAATGGCTGTGTCGGTTCAGGTCGACACAGGCTCCCTGTCTCTACGAAAGGCCTCCCGAAGGTCGGCGTGCTATTACAGCCCTGCCGGGACCTTGGTATCCGTACCGTTGCAGCCTGGGTGCCCTTACAACCACTGACATCATGATATTTCTCATGCAAAACTATATTTACAGCGTCACAAGCTACAAGGAGTTTGTCGCAAGATATCAAAAGCCCTGAATTACCTTCCAAAGTGCTTATGACTCAGTCTACACTAATAAGGCTTGTCGTAAGCTTTCTTCTAGCTTCAGGACCTACTCGACGACCTCTACAACCACTGTGGAGGCAGCTGCCACACAACCACCTCTACTCACACACCAACCGGTCTCCTGCGGCGCCCAGCATCGAGTCTGAGCTTCGCCGCAAGATTGCAGAACGTCCGAGCTTTAACACCAACCTTTGCGGGTGGAGCGCAGTACTCACCAGCATCACATCAGGCCTACAAGTGTCAGGGCCGACGATGCAACTGCTGCTTCATACTTCTCCTGGGCTCCTCGGCGGGACTGGGAGAAGAGGCGAATCGTGTTCTTCGAGCCTCGCAAGCATTCTTCTAGCTCCAAGCATGAACTACATCAACCCTACACTCTGGAGGGCGGACACAAGCCCCTGGCATGACATAATTACTACACTGGCTCATCTTACTTCACCTTTGAAGATTGGTGCGACTCGCTTCAAGGTTTGGGTGCCTTTTTTATACCACAAAGCACCTGCCATTCAGTCTTATCCGCAAGCCAGCTTGTGTGGCGTCTTCATCCTCAAGGGCACTATACACTCGTGGAACAAGAGGTCACTGTTCGCATGTGAGTGGCATTGGCGTGCCTGACCCCAACCTGATTACATCCTGGAGCGCTTTTGTCTTTTGCGGCTGACAGCGACCTCTTCTACCTCTGCAAGCTGGCCCGTGACCGTACAGTGCACTCGTGACCCTGGTTGCACCAGACCTGTTGCCTGCTGACCTCTGCAAGATTTTGGAGCTTTCGTCCTATAGCGTCGGCATTACAAGAGCACCTGTTTCTTAAGCAGAAGGTCGTAGGTTCAGATTATTTTTCTCTTCTTCTTCTTTGGAGCATCAAACCGGCCATTCTGGTCGCTTTACTGCTCGGGGGCTACTACACTAGTGCGTCTTCGACGCCCTATTTTCTTCAGGTCGCCTCGACCTAATGGAAGTCTGCTTCCATCACTTCTCTGCTCGACCTACCCCTGGTAGGAATGTTGACCTTTCTGAAGGTCGTGGCTGCTACTACAACATGCTTGACTCAGGTCAGGTCGGCGGTTCTGCAAGATCTACGCCTCGTCTTCACTTCGACCTCATGTTCCTTCGACCCTGAAGCTCGATGTTCAACTTCGTACGCGCATCGGAGGGGTTTCTTTTCTATTTTGATCCCCGTGCACCCTTCACGACCTCGACGGTGCCGCGCCTTCGCTACTCATCGACACAACCTCGCCTCGGCTGCTACACCTACACGTTGATCGGGGGCTTGAGAGACATGGGTACCCATGGGTCCCCACCGGCCAGGGCCCCAGGGGCCCCTAACAAGTGGACCCGACCTTCCAGAAGACCCGCCGACCTGTCAACTGGGCCCAGCGACCTTATCTGCATCTCCGATGACCGCGGGCAACCTGATCAGGATCCCGGAAGACCCGCGAAGCCTTGGCGTGGAAGACAAGACACGGCGACCTGGCGCGCCACCGCCTGTAGCTCCGAGTATCACGGGATACTCCTTGTAATCCGGGAGATATGCTCCCTGCAGTTGTAACCGACCCCGACACGGGTCAACCGACCTGTGCATGCAAACCCTAGCCCGTCCCCCCATATAAGGCGGCCTAGGGCTCCATGCACGGGGACAACTCATCTTCAACCTCCCGCATAATCCACCACAACTGGACGTAGGGTATTACTCTCCGGAGGCCCAAACCAGTATAAACCCTTGTCTCCTTGTTCCTCACTGCCATACTCACTTAGTTCCGTGTGCATCCCATGCATAACCACCTACGCTCTTAGGTCCCGATCCTCCATTAACCTGCAAACCTCTAGGGTAACGTCCTAGCGGATCTATCCAGGTCTCACCCCCTGACATGATCTATACCAAATATGCTCCATATCAAGTCTAGTTGCTGCTGTAAAAATTTCATGAGAAGAGGTTTTGTGAATCTAGAGATATGATCTTTTTAGTCCATCTCTGTTGTGTTGTTTTCCAGGCACACCTCAATCTGATCCCGGAAAGTTTTGACCTTGTTCCCTTCAAATCTAGCCTGACCCTTGAATACCAAATTTGTGTCCCATATAGGGTTGAAAGTGGTCGAACTCGGTCGGGATAAACTCAATATCATTTTCACTTTCACATTTGAATACGAAAGCGAAATTGAATTCAGAAAGGTCAAAAACAAAAACGAAAACGAACTTACGGAATATCGAAAGATTCGAAAACGAAATAATTTGATTGGTAGCGTGTCGAACACGGTCGGAATACCAAAAATTAAATCAGAACACTGAACATGTCAAACCTAATTGACCCCAACAACACAAATACATAATCACATAACAAGTCAACCACACAGGCACACACAGTCATGTATAGACAACAAGCACTTATAAACATACATGATACTTTGACACACATCCACCATCCACAATTACGAATTCATGACAAATACAAGCAAAAGGTCTAAATAGCATAGTCTGATACTCTGATTGTCTTACAATTACAAATGCATACATCAGTTCGACACACATCCAAAACCAACACAAGTGTACGCAGAGGCAACGAAGCAGAAGTGTGCAAAACAGAGAACACCAGCGTAGCAGCATCCATGACAGAGCAATCAGCAGGAGACCACGAGGGGATCCCGCTTCCCGTCGGCCACCGCCAGGTACTCGACCTCCACAACCACCGCCGATGGCCACCACCTGGAGCTTGGTGCTCACGCTGCACCTGCCACCGCGCCCAGTATTCCACCCGTCTGCCGCCCACCCTTGGTGCCATGCTGTGCGTGTGACTGCACCTGTTGGGCGGCAGTGTTGGCGCTTGGTGGCCTGCGGCGTCCGGCAGTTGGCCCTAGGGGGGCTAGCGGCGCTAGAGACTGAGTGCGAGCGACGCTGGTGGCGAGCGGATGGTGGGCGCCGTCGAGGACTGAGGGGGAGAGGGTTATGCGTGCAGGAGCCAGGCAGCACTGAGGGATGGTGGGTGCGTGGGGCGTGAACCCTAAGTTTGTTGGGCTGGGCCGCCTATTTTTGCTGGCCTGCTAGTCGTTTGGATTGGGTGGACTACATGGGCTATGTTTCTTATTTGGATCAAATACGGGATGCATACTGTATATCCTGACATAAAAACAGGATAAACAAAAAAGGTCAGGATAGGACCCTAACCGATTTCATTTCGATTCCATATTTGATATTATGATTTCGTTTTCGATTTCGCTTTTGTCCGCAAATACGAAAAAGGCTGGGATGAATGTAGAAATTGGTTTGGAACAGAACGGGATACGTTCCGTCTGTTTTCAACCCTAGACCCATAATATCACTGAGTTGCTAGTAAAAATTTGAGAATTTTTGGAGTACTAGTTTTTGAGTTATGAATTTTTGTTCAGAATTGCCAGTTTAGCCATGTTGCATGTTGACCTCCTTTGAGAATTAACATGTGTTGTATTTTTATAGATGGCTGATGCCCCTGAGTTTTTTGAGGTTGATGATGATGATATGATCCGTACCAATGGGCTCAACTGGGAGGGTTTTCCACACCTTTCGTGGGAGGCCTTGAGCACCGCAGGTTACCCGACCCCTCCGCTCTACGAGGCGTTGGAGTTTGAGGACCTGGGGGTGCCCCGTTGTAGGGTGACTGTCACTGTAGCTCCACACCCCGACCACCCCGGTTGGTTTGACTTGAGCTCGGTGTACTACGGTCTCCGTGGGCAGGAGTCAATGGAGTCGACCGCTATGCGTGTGCTGACTGACTTCTGTGACCACAACCCGCTTCAGGTGGCCCTGTCTTCTTTCGGGTTGTTTCCGGCTGTGGACCTGAACAACTTTGATTTGCATGACAGGGTGAACCACACTGAGGAGCTTCTGTTGCTCACTACTCTATTGAACACTACTCAGACTTTGAGACACGGACATGTTGGCCACGCAGGAGCAGTTGGCCCATGGGAATGCCCAGAGGTTGGCTTTGGTATAGAATATACTTGAGATGCAGTAGCAGGTTGAGGAGGCAGAGCTTCAGGTTGAGGTATGGCAGGCTTTTGCTTCTATACCACCGGCACCTCCAGCTGCCGAAGAGGATCCAGCAAAGGAGATACAGGCACAGTCCGGACTCGACGAGGCGAGTGTAGGACCACCACCACCATCGCCACCCGCTTCACCCGCAATTAGCGATGGTTCGGTGGGTAACTAGGTTATCATGTGTTGTAGTAGGTTGACCGATGCTCTTGTGTGCAGCCGCGTTTTGGATGGTTGTTGTGGTAGGCTGACCTAGGAGTATTCTTTTGTGCAACACGACTGCATTGTAACCCACTTGTAGTGTTATGGTGATCCCAAAAACTTGGCATCTTTGTATGCTATGGTTGAACACCAATTTGGCAGTGATCTGGACCAATGAATAAATTCGTGTAGTTGTCCTCACATCTGGGTCTTGTATTGAATACCAAAGTTGTTCAGGATTTTGTGATTATCATGCTCACAAAATTTTATAATTTTTGCCTCTTTCTACGAAGAGTTATGCATTTCTTAGTAAACGACTGAACGCAGTTCTGACAATCACAGAGCCTCGGTAATGGAATTTTTCGAGCATGTTAACCTTGGTTTCAGTCTCCGAAATGAATACCGAAGTTGGAGCTCCTAAAAGTTTGCGTCTACTGACCAAAGATGAGAATTTTTAGACGCTCAAGTAAAGAGCTATGATTTTTGTGTTTAATTGCAGCGTTGCTGTCCCGTTTTGAAATTCCTGTTAACCTGAGTTTTCGTCGTGCATATTCTACTTGTTGTTTCGTTGAGCAAGCCTATGAATATGTGTTTAATGAAAACTCGATTTTTCAGATGGTGGGACATATGCGCAGCACCCCTTCCGGGTTCGGTGATCCGGCACCACCGCCGCCACCCCAGAACATGACGCCTACGGAAGCTTTTGTGCACACACAGACCGAAGTGCTACGTCAAATCCTTCTAACGCAGCAAGCGATTGCTGAACAACTTCAGCAATCCATCAAATCCTAGGAAGTATGAGCACTTCCTAGGAATGAAGCCCCCACAGTTCACCGAGGCCAAGTTCTCTGTGTTTGTGCTGCCATGTTCGGAGGAGCGTAAGGCCAGCTTTGTCGCCTTATAAGTCCGTGGTGAAGCATTGATGTGGTGGGAGCACTTCAAGTCCATGCAGCCGGCTGGTCATGAAGTCACTTGGGCTGAGTTCAAGCAAGCGTTCAAGGACCACCACATTCCTAGAGGTTTTACAGATCGCAAGATGAGAGAGCTACTGGCTCTAAAGCAAGGCTCCGACACTGTGTATCAATATGCACAAAGTTTAGCAACTTGTGCCAATATGGAGGTCATCAAGTGGACACAGACGCTGAGAAGATGGAGCGTTTCCGTGACGCGCTGAATGGAGACTTGTATGAGAGGATGAACATAGTGGAACCTTCCAACTATCATGAGTTGGTGAATAAGGCCATTTCCCAAGAAGATGCTATGAAGAAAGCACAGAAAGACAAGAAGAGACAAGCTGGTTTCTCTTTGGGTAGTGGAACGAACAAGAAATTTCGCTTTGTGAAAAAGAATACACCAAGTTCCTCCCAATAATCTTCAACTAGACGCTGGGTGATGAAGCAATCCCAGAGTAAGCCTTCGGGGAACTTTCATTATCGTAACACTCAGCAGAAAGCTTCCAAGCCAAATGCGCTCCCTCCTCCAAAAAATGGCGAGAACCGCTGTTGTTACAACTCTAGGTAGACCAGACATTTTATCAATGCATGCCCTAAGCACCGGCCAAACCGACCCAACCAGTAGGGCCAAGGTTCGGGAGCTAAGCAAGGAAATCAGGGCAAGAAGCAGAATGTGCAAGTCAAGCAAGGAAAGCTCAACTTCACCACTGTGGATGACATTCCTGAGGGTGCTCCAGTGTTGACGGGTACTTTCTCTATCTATGGCAAACCCGTTAAAGTATTATTTGATCCTGGAGCTACCCATATTTTGTCAACAAGGGGATAGTAGACAGAATGGGTTTGGTTGGTACACAACTTAGAACGTCATATAACATCACTACTCCGGGTGGGAGAATTTCCTCCAACATCCTAATCCACAAAGTCCCTTTGGAAATGATAGTTTGAAGGTTCAAGCACAACTTGTTGTCTTAGAGTTAAAAGGTCTAGACATTATTCTGGGTATGGATTGGATGACTCAACATAACGTTGTTCTAGATATATCAGAGAGAAGGATTGAAATCAGATCTCCTTCCGTTGGGTGCACCACTCTCTTTCTGCCCAAGTGTGACAGTACAAGGCCTTGCACCTATGCGGCCACCGCATCTCACCTAGAAGGAATCCTCGTGGTTTGTGAGTATACCGATGTCCCCAATGAATTGTCGGGTATGCCACTAGACCGAGACACGAATTTGTGATCGAACTCCAACCCGCACCTATTTCAAAGAGAGCCTGTTGTATGCCACCCAAGGAGCTAGCTGAACTGAAAACTCAACTTCAAGATTTACTTGATAAGGGTTTCATTCACCCAAGTTCTTCTCCTTGGGGCTGTCCCGCCTTTTTTGTGAAAAAGAAGGATGATAGTCTGAGGTTGTGTGTGGACTATCGACCTCTCAATGAGGTGACAATCAAGAATAAGTAACCTCTACCCCGCATTGATGATCTTTTTGATCAATTGGCTGGAGCCATGGTTTTCTCCAAGATTGATCTTCGCTCCGGTTACCACCAACTAAAAATCAGACGTTGTGACATTCTGAAAACCACCTTCTCCACTCGTTATGGTCTTTATGAGTATCATGTCATGTCATTTGGACTCACCAATGCCCTGGCCTACTTCATGTATCTCATTAACTCCGTCTTTATGGATGAATTGGACAAGTTCATAGTGGTTTTCATCGATGATATCTTGATCTACTCCAAGAATGAAAAGGAGCATGCGAAGCATCTTCGCACTATTTTGCAGCGCTTGCGAGACCATAAGCTTTATGCTAAGTTCTCCAAGTGTGAATTCTGGTTGGATAGTGTGAATTTTTTGGGACACGCTATTTCCAAAGAAGGTGTATCTCTAGAGCCTAGCAAGGTACAAGAAGTTATGAATTGGAAGCCACCCAAATCTGTACATCAAATCAGAAGTTTTATAGGTTTAGCAGGGTACTATCGCCGTTTTATTCCGGATTTTTCCAGGATAGCCAAGCCTATGACTGAGTTGTTAAAGAAAGGAGTCAAATTCGTGTGGAGTGAGGATTGTGATAAGGCTTTCCACACGCTGAGGCAATATTTGACTTCAGCTCCCGTTTTAGCTCAACCCGATAATTCTAAGCCATATGAAGTTTATTGTGATTCTTCGGGCACTGCTCTCGGTTGTGTGCTTATGCAAGAGAACCGAGTCATTGCTTATGCCTCGCATGCACTTTGGCCACATGAGATCAATTACCCTACCCATGATCTTGAGTTAGCAGCGGTCGTTCATGCTCTAAAGATTTGGAGACACTATCTCATGGGAACCTGATACAATATTTTCACCAATCATAAGTGCCTTAAGTACATTTTCACCCAAGCAGATCTCAATATGAGACAAAGAAGTTGGTTGGAATTAATCAGAGATTATGATCTAGAAGTACACTATCACCCCGTAAAAGCCAATGCAGTTGCTGATGCCCTTAGTCGTATGGTGCACTGCAATTGCTTAACCATGGATTCTTATAGTGATACCTTGTGTGAAGAACTGAGCAAGCTTCAATTAGAAATAGTGGAGCACGGAAGTTTACATGCCGTCTCCACCGAATCCACTTTGTATGATAAGATTGCCTTAACTCAATCCGTTGATGAAGAGGTACAACTAATAATGCGGAAATTGTCTGAGAAGGACCCAAAATATAGTTGCTTTCGCAAGGATGAGAGAGAGGTAGTATGGTTCGAGCAACGCCTTGTTATTCATGTGGATCCAGGACTAAGAAAGGAAATTTTAGACGAGGCACACCTCTCTAAATTTTCTATTCATCCCGGGAGTAGTAAGATGTACCAGGATTTAAAGGAAAATTTTTGGTGGTCAAATATGAAAGCAGAAATTGCAAGATACGTGTCAGAGTGTGACACTTGTCAAAGGATCAATGCAAGCAATTTGAAAACAGTCGGGACACTTCAACCTTTACCTATACCATCTTGGAAGTGGGACGACATAAGTATGGATTTCATCGTAGGTTTGCCCCTTACTTCCAAGAACCATGATTCTATTTGGGTTATTGTGGACCGACTCACTAAGACGGCCCACTTCATTGCGGTTAACACCACATATGCGGCTAAAGACTATGCTGAAATTTATCTTGATCACATTGTCCGCTTGCATGGAGTTCCAAAGACCATTATCTCCGATAGAGGTTCTTAGTTTATAGCACGTTTTTGGGAACAGTTGCACGCATCGTTGGGAACTAAGTTGATCCGAAGCTCTAGCTATCACCCCCAAACTGATGGGCAGACAAAAAGGGTAAACCAAATAGTTGAGGATGTGTTACGAGCTTGTGTTATTCACTTTGATAAGAGTTGGGACAAAAGCTTAGCTTTGGCTGAGTTCTCTTACAATAATAGTTACAAAGCTAGTTTGAAAATGGCCCCCTTTGAAGCTCTCTATGGACGAAGATGCCGCACCCCCTTGAATTGGTCACAAGCGGGTGAAACGAAATTCTTTGGACCCAATCTAGTTAAGGAAGCCGAAGAGAAAGTAGAGGTGAGAAAGGAAAACTTGAGAGTGGCCCAAATGAGACAAAAGAGGTACCATGATGATGGGCGAGTGCCCCGTCAATACAAAGTGGGAGATTACGTGTATTTGAAGGTTTCTCCAACCAAAGGTGTGCAAAGATTTGGTGTAAAAGGGAAGTTAGCTCCTCGCTAAGAGAGAATGCAACACAAGCCTGACGACTTGAACATTGTGGAGTGGCACTATTTGTGCCAGTACTTTGGAACTGAATATTTCAAGGTACATTTTTTCTACTTAATTTAAGATCAACATTGTGAATTACCTAGAATATGAGTTCAACCTTTCATCTCGCTTAACAACATTGTTTCATTCCTTGCAGAGAATCAGTAGCAGGAACTCTAGCAATCGTGGCCAAATGGTTACCTTGCATTCGGGGGGTTTGAAACCTTACTCTCAGTAGAGTTGGGAACAGGTAAAGATTTGTTACAATATTCTCATCATTCACTATCTGCATAAGACAATCATATATTAATATCATGCAATGGTGCAATCATAGCGAGATCCCGAAACTGGTGCTGAGCCACGCCAGTTAGTACTCTAGAGGCTACTCACTTAGGAAAATGGACATCTGACGTGGTTGACAATATTTATGTGAGTACAAATTCGATTGTAACCTTTGCTTGCACATAACACTCGTTCAGTTCTACATCAAACCATGGTCACTGTTTTCGATCTTACAATTCTTTCTTGCCCTCAGGATCGTACATCTAGGAATTAGCTCAGCTAGCAAATTCAGATGAAATAGATGAAGGAACACCAAGTGTCACTTCTGCGGCTGTTAGGGAAGAGTAATGTTCCACGAAGCATACAAGGAAACGACAAGAGTCAAATCCTCTGTGTCACGTGGCCATGGTTACAGGGTGACTCCAATTAGCAACAAAGAACTTCAGGAGAGGATGTTACAGGAGACACTCGAGAAGGTCGAAGCATGAGAATGTGAGTTTGAAGAAATACTCCAGAAGCATGAAGCGGACAAGGAAGCCGAGAATCAAAAAATGGCCAATGCAATTGAACAACAAATGCTGCACAAGTTCGAAAAGATGATAGAGCCATACAAATGCTTATTATTACCATCTTCTGAGGTAACCAGAAGATTGTACCTGTTGTGATCGTAGCTTGACCAATGCACCTAATATCTTACCTTCCCTCTTTTCAAATACACAGAGTACACCTCAACCCAACAGGACTACAGCTGACGTTGAAGCTACGGTGAATGAGGATGGCACTGCTGCAACAACATTAGTGCGGAGTCAAGAAATAGCGAACAAGGTATCGACTATATATACCTGGTTTTGATTGACTAAATATATATTTATGTCACTAATCTCTTACCTACCCTCTCTTACAATGTGCAGATTCCCTCTGAAATAATCAACAACACAAAACAGTAGCGCAGAGTAATGAAGCAGCGCGAAGTCAAGCAACGGTGAACAACGAAACAACGACACTTCGTTGTGATTGGCAAATGGAACAAATTTATGTCACTAATCTCTTGCATGCCCTCTTTTGCAATGTGCAGGCTACCACTGGAACCATCAACAATAATTCAAATGAAGTTGTACCTCCGAGGACTGTCCAAAACGTTCCCGTAACACCAATACCGCCGGATCATGTAACAATGAACCATGTATTAACAACATCAAACAAGCTTTCTAATCATGATGCATGGTGTACATTGAATTACAGTTTACATTGTTCCATTAACTTTATAATCCAGAATGATCCAACAAGCATTGTTGAGGACCAGGTGTGTCCGAAGACCAGTGGAGGGTCGCTCCTTAGTGATGAGTGATTGACAACGTTGTGTGGACTGATGCTTGGCTCAGTGTGTAGGTACAGGTTGCGGCTTGACTCATGTTGGTGCAGGTGAAGAACAAGTGCGAAAGGCCTTAGCTGTGACGGCCTCCGGGTGATGGAGAGGCAAGTAGGCTTGGTTCGATGGACCCAGTGGCCGATGGGGTCAAGTGCGAGCCATGCGGTGCAAGACGAGCAAGTTGAAGTCATGGACATGGGCTGGTGCAAGGTAGCGGTTCGAGGCCGAAGCTTGCATGTGGGGTTTGGTGGTTTGCCCACAAAACCATTGGAGGACGGTTTCTTCGTTTGGGCATCAAAACCATGGTCGAAGGCCCAACGCGACGGAGACGGTGATCCGGGAGCGTCGGGAAGATTCAAGGTGGGGCCGCATGGCATGATCGCAGGGCTTGCGTCGAGGCTAAGCGAGTCCGCGGTGGAAGCGTGTCCGATTGATGGGAATATACTTAACTTGGACCAAAATGCCCCTGAGTGGTGTGTATCTTCATTTATGCACTAGGGGTAGTTGGGTCATTTGCCACCTCCAGGAGACTTAAGTATAAGTAGAAGGTAGAGGAGGATGTCTAGGGTTAATCGCTCTGGATGGATTTTTTGCAGTATTTTTTCTTAGGCTAGAATCTTGTATAGACTTTGACCTCTGGATGTATGGAAGAATTCAGCGTTGTGATTCCTTCCATCTCTTAGCTCTTTGTGATTTTCGTGTCATTTTCAGAGCTATTTTTTGTTGCTTTTGTTCTTTGCTCGATTCGTTGATTTTAGGGCGTTTCCTCTCGGATTTCTTTAAGGGGATCATGGGTGTATGCCTTGTGCATCTTTGTGTGTGATCTTGACCTGTCAAACGCCAGAAAAACCCTTCGACTTGCGAGTTCTTGGAGGAACCCGAGTTCATGGAGGTTGTTTCGTGTGATCCGCGATTCCCGTCGATTTAGTGAGTTAGAGGTCAAGATTTTTGAGGCATGGCTTCACCTAGTGACGCTTCTCATCTCCCCGAAATCTTGTCTCAAGAGTTCAAGTGGTTTGGGAGATCCGGTGATGAGTATGGAGGGCTGACTTTGCGAGCTCGAGCATTTCTGCTTCTGTCCGCAGTGGGCGGACAGTCTGCGTGTCCTTGGCGGATAGCCTGCGAGCTGCTGGACAGCGCAGTTATTCTTCATGTTCTTCACTTGTTCTTGCGTGTTTGTGTTTCGATCCGTTGCCTTAGGTGGTTTGGTTGCACGGAGTTTGCGGACGGTCCCTACTCGAGTGCTGGACGGTCCGTGAAAGGCCGGATAGTCCGTGGTCTTCACGCGGACAGTCTGATTTTTCGAGTGCGCTACTGGAGGTTCTGTCCGCAATTTCGGACAGTCCGCGAGGGTCGTACGGACAGTCCGCCCCCTCCCCGCGGACAGTCTGCCCATACTGCCGGACAGTCCGCCCATGGACCTTGCAGATTTGGCTAAGTCCTTTGTTTCTTGTCTAGTCCTTCCGTTCTTTGATTCGTGGCTTGTCTCTAGGACTTGTAGGCTTGTGTGTGCCTAGTCTAGAGCTTCTTTGGTGTGTGTGAGTGATCCGAGTGGCAATCGGGGTATAAGCTGAAGTTCTCTCTTTGGAGAAGAATTTTTATCGACTCCCATTCACTCCCCCCCCCCCTCTCTGGTCGCCTATTCGGTCCTTCAATTGGTATCAGAGCCGGTTACGCGATCTTCGTGATTCTAACCAGTCTAAGATGCAAAGTTGGGCGACTGTGGCAAGGGGTCGGGTCCTTCGCACTTCGATGGCAAAAATTACCAAATGTGGGAGAGGCGCATGGGCGTGTTTTTGCTTGGGAAGGGGACTCTGATCTGGGAAGTGACTGAAAATCCTCTTTATGTGATTCCTGATAGTTTCCTTCTTCTAGGATCGCGGGACATGTTTGAGGCCAACAGCAAGGCCGTTGATTACTTGTTCCGTGCTCTTTGTGCCTTAGAGTTTGATTGAGTGTACGGAGAGGATGTGGCCGAAAAGATTTGGCTGAAGCTTAAGAATGCGCATGTTGGGAATGCTCAGGTGCAAGCTCATTTGTTTGCCACTCATCGGAGAGAGTACGAGAACTTCACTCATCTTCCCGGTGAGTCGATTGATGTGATGTTCCAGCGCTTCACCAGTATTGTGAACAACATGAGGGCTAATGTGACAGTGCTCCCATACACAGATCATGATCGAGCTATCAAGCTCTTGCACTCTCTTGATAGATCCGTGTGGAGTGCCAAGGTCGAGGCCATCTTGGAGTCGGGTGTGCATGAGACCCTGACGGTGGACGAGCTGTTCTCTAAGCTCAAGTCTTCGGAGGATGACCGTGGCCTGAGAGACAAGAGCGAGAGCCCCACTGATCCACATAGTTTGGCTCTTGTCTCAGGATCGAGGACTAATGCTAACCCTACTACCATGTAATTTTCTTTGTCTTGTCTTGTGTCCATGCCAGATGAGGACTTTGAGGTGTTGAGCAAGGAGGATCTCGCCTTGTTGAGCAAGAGGTTTGGGCGGCTGTACGAGAACTGCAAGAATGCAAGGAGGAGCTCGAGGATGTGCTATTTGTGCGGGAAGCACGAGCATTTCATCACCGAGTGTCCGAAAGCCATGGAGATCAAGAACAACTACAAGGGCAAGCCCAAGCATGACTGCAACAAGCACCGCTCCCAGAATAACTACAAGGACAAGCGCAAGGACAAGGGCGAGAGAAGGCCAAGGAAGAGCAGCGGGTACAAGAAGAAGACGGCTCGAGCGATGGTTGTCAGAGCGCGACATCGACTCCACTTCGAGTCACTCCTCTTCCGGATCGAGGAGTGATGAAGAGCAAGATCGGTGCGAGGACAAGCGGCACACGGGCAAGAACTTCACTGGCCTCAGTTTTGTCGCGCAAGGAGGTTTCTGCGGCATGGCGCACTCCAAGAAGGGTGGGAAGCATAGCTCGGATTCGAACTCCCACTCTGAGGATGAGGTACGTCATGATCCCAACTTCTTGCTAGAGGAGAATGATAGGCTGAATGAGTTGCTTGATAACCGTGATGATGTGCTTAGGAAGACCAACAAGGAGCAGAGAGAGTTTTGGTCTTTGGTAGGTGATGCTAAGGACAAGATAGTTGAGCTTGAGTCTTTGCTTGTTGATGCTAGAACTGAGATAGATTCTTTGAAAGTTGCTCCTGTTGTTTCTGATGAGGTTGATTGTAGTGATTGCAATGTTTTCCTGGCTGACTTGACTGCTCTCAAGGAGAAACATGCCTCCAAGGTTGAGGAACTACATGTGCTTAGGATTGAGAGTGATGAGTTGAAATCTAGACATGCTTTACTAGGTGCTTGCACTTCTTGCCATGTGTTGCATGCTAGGCTACATGATTCTCATGATAGGATAGTTTCTCTTGAGGCAGCTTCGAAGGCTCCTATTCCTATGTCATGCTTGTTGACGGCTGTTATCCACTAATTTCATACCCATCAACATGTACATTTTGGCATGAGAATTGTTCACCATCAATAGAATAGGGCTTAAACTAATCATTTCCACAAGTGATGGTGAATGTGCAAATACAGGTAATTAGCACTAGAAAGAGGAGTAATAGCACAAGTCTTTGATCCAAGTACTTCAAACTCAGCCAATGAGGGGGTGCCACATAGGATTCCCCTGGATCACTGACGTCATCAATCCAAGAGAGGTAAACCTGACGAATCACGTATCACCACACGGACATCACATGGATTCAAGGGCCCACTTTGCTACACAAACCACCGGGAAACTTGGCATACACGAGGGAGTGGCCAGGGGGCCCACTTGTCACCACCTGGAGGAAGCACAAGGTGCCACGTGGCCCTAAGGCTTCGGCCGAACCGACCTTGGTTCGGCTGATCCTGGCCCTCCACATGTCAGCTCCTGATTGGTCCCTTGTTGCTATCCCGGGCATTTTGGAGCACTTTGAGCCCCGAAGCAAGCCACCTCCTTGCCTATAAATAGAAGGGGAAGGGCTCACTTTTGGGACACACACTTCTCCTCCTCCTCTTCATTTTGGCCTTGGATCCTCTCTCTTTAGGAGAGGAGAGCTCTTTGCAAAGGATTAGTGCTAGGAAGTGAGGGGGGATGCTTGGGGCCATCTCATGTTCTTGACTTCCTCAAGAACGATCCTCAGTGGTGCCTTTGTTCTCCATTTAGACTAAAGTGAGTATTTCGACATTTTCTATTTAGACTAAAGTCGTATGCATGGATAGGTGATTTGTTCTTGTGTTCTTCGTTCGTTCTTGATTTAGAGGCTTGTGTTCTTCGAACACAACCCTTTCGATCTAGTAGAGCTAGATCATAAGTTTGCATCATGTTTGTATGTTAGCTTGTCTATTAGAGTAAAGTTGATGCTCCTGCATATCTCTAATTAGATCAAAGTGCATTCGTGATCTTGCATGAGTGATAGAGCATACCTTGAGCTAGTGCCAGTATCTCACTCGCAGATTCGTAGTTCCGTATTTATACGGAGTGCTATAGTAGGGCTACCAGGACGTCAGACGGTGTCAGGCTATAGTAGTAGTCAGTGGTGTAGACGTGGTGTCTGAACCATAGGTTATCCTTCGAATACCAAGTGCATTCGCGTAACGATAGAGGTAGGCCGCAGTGGTGATAGCCTGTTGGACCCTTTGAAACCCTCCGTGCCTGTGTACCGAGTAGGGCCCTATTGCCAGAACATATTCCTAGCCTTAAATAGCTAGGGTGGGTTGGCGCCCAAGGCGAGTGTTATACCTGAGAGACCGTGCTAGACTCTGCACTCTGTCAAGCAGATCCTTTCTACATATCCTATCAATCAGTGTTGTGTCCTTATACCATCAGCTAGGTTTGAGCCGGAGCTCATCCGTCCTGTGGATTCGATACCCTTGGAAAACTCCTTCCTAGGTGAAGTGCTACAACAGTATTTCCGTGTGCTTGCGGATTCATTCATACTCGTCGGTGTACCTAGACACCTCTTGACGCTCACGCTAACAGGCGCCGTTAGTAGTGTCGTTAAGAAACGTCAACAAGCATTTCTGGCGCCGTTGCCGGGAACGGTTGCTGTTTCTATCTTCGAGCCTAGTGGTCTTCGTATCTTTTCTTTTGTTCTACCTTTACCCCCGCTACCCTTTGAGATGTCTTCCTGTCAAATCCTCTCTACCCCTATGGGCGAGTTCGTCTTAGAGCAACCATTAACTTCCTCATCTTGCTGCGAGCTTCGTCCCAGCTTTTATAGCCATGGTTCGGAATCGACCTTTCTCTGGAGCGATCAGTGATGATCCTAATGTTCATTTAGAGGAGTTCGAGGACTTGTGTTCGTGCTTGGTAATTCCAGGCATGACACAGGAAACTTTGAGGTGGAAATTGTTCCCTTTCTCTCTCGTAGATAGAGCGGAGCAATGGTACACCCACACAACAGAGCATGTGAATAATTGGGGAGAACTATGAGAAAACTTTTCTGACTCATTCTCCCTTTATGAACGCATAGAGCTCTTGCCGTGTGAACTCCTTGACTTTGAGCAATTAGAGGGTGAGTCCATATGTGCAGCTTGGGTTAGGTTCCTACGTCTTATGACATCTAGCCCAGACATGTCTATACCCGATGATATAATGACGTATACCTTTTATACTCGTATAGACATGGAATCTACACAAGAGCTAAACCTTTTAGCTGGAGGTTCGTTCGAAAACCAAACTCTAGTGGAAAGAAGAGAGATCCTAGAATTCTTCTTAGAAACCTCTTCTTCCCATATCGTTTACAACGAACCCCATCTGGAGTCTGAGTTGGTCCATGAGAGTCTTTCAATAGCTGAATCTGAGCTTTCATTCTTTGCATTCCTTGATTCCTCTATTGAGCCCTCTCCCGAACCACGAACATCGAAGGAAGAAGTGCAACCTTCGGAATTCTCTTCCCGATTTGAGGATGATCCTTCTCGAAACATCAGAAATACCTCAAATCACTCTTGGCATGAGAAGCCTACGGCATCGTTGGAACTTTATGAGGTCCTCGATGAAGTTTGGAATCATGGGACGATAGTGGATTGGTCACCTCAGAAGCATACATCCGAAGCAATTCGGGTTAGCTCGACTTCCACAATCATCCACTGTTCCATGAGAGGAAACACCATAGATGCTGTCAATGACCCTACTGTTGGGGCTTGCATCATATCAGAGTACCTTTTGGATACTCTGGTGGGTGACATGCCGCTGACCCCGACTGATAGACTTTCCCATAGTCCCAGGTGGCGCTGCGTTTTTCCATGTCGGGGAGCTGCTTGGGACGTGCCAATCACCATTGATAACATAGAGGTGTGATTAGATTTCAACATCTATGACATCATGGATTTCGATCTTCTCCTGGGTTTCCTATTAGAAAAACTTCTTGATAAATCCCAAGGAAACCCAGAAGAAGAGCTTAGGGAAACCGTCTCTGTCCATGCTGAACCATCTAGACATCCTCTGACAGAGCCTTTCCCTAGACCTACGGTATCTCCTTCGCCTCCCGATCCTCTTGACGAAGCATTTCCTGAGGAGGCCATGAAGGAGGAATGGCCAGATGGAGCAATATGTTTTTTCGCAGCATTTTGGGATAATACACCCTCTCTGGTTATTCCTTGTTCTGTGAGAGGGATTGTCGTAGAGGTCCATTGTGACCCCATCATGGAGGTTAACATCATGCCATGGCACTTAGCGGAAACTCTTTTAGACAAAGTTCCGCTAGCACCATCCGACATGCTCCTCGAGACTTGTCCCTTTAGGCACATTCTTGAATGTCGGGGGATTGCAAGTGTCGTGCCACTCATCATAGACGGGATTGAGGCTGGCTTAGACTTTCACATCTTCGATGTCCTCGATCCTAATCTACTCCTAGGCTCCCCGCTAGAGAAATTCTTTGAGGAATCCATAGGGAGCCAAGATGGTAATCTTGGGGAAACCACTTCCGCCACTGCTACCCCTTGTTTGGGACACCTTATGGCGAAGCCTCTTCCCCAGCAAAACCCGCTCGAGGAGACGATGTGTATACCTCCATTCACGTCATCCAAGCCTGTTCTCATTGAGGGCGTAGAACTTTCTACCCCTCATGAGTACGACTCGGAAGACCATCCTCACCTTTGTGAAGGAGAACGATCGTCATCACCCTCTACTGAGTTTCAACCTCTTCGTGCTGGCCCGTATCATGTTGCTTTCGATCATGACCGAGAGTCAACATCGAGCTTCCATGATGACTCTTTTGAGATGGAGAATTCATGGGCCATGGAACCTTTCGGGGCACTGACTCTAGAGTCCGGGAGAAAGAATTCCACATATGAGCATGGTAGTTTCACTCTTGATATACCATACGAACCATGCTCGCATCATGCCTCTCTAGAGTCAGCCATGCTTAGTGCGCTGAGCACATACGAGGGCTACAACCACCTTCTGGTCCTCTTTTGCAAAATGTTTGGAAGGTTGATTGTAGATGCATATGTTTACCATAAGCATTGCAGATTTCGTGTGTGCACTGTGGCACTAACCTTGCAGCTAAAGCTTCACTGATACATCAAGGATTGGTGGTGAGATGGGAATGACACCACCAACGATAGCTGCAAGATGAAGTTCCCATGGTCGAGCTTATGACCTTAAATAAACAAAGCACTACCAGGAGATAGCCTGGATTAGCATAGGTTTTATTTCCCTTTTCGAATAAAAGCACGAACATGTTTTTAGGATAAGTTGTCCTTCGGGTATTTTTGGTCACTAACCTTTCAGGTGGAGATTGAAAAGAAAGATGGACAGGTGATGCCCATGAACATGTGAGCCACATCAGCTGCAACACCTAGATAAGCATTGGTGAGGGAACATTTACAAAAGGAAGTTTGATCTCCACACACTTGAGTTTTGTTGCCTAGCAATGCAAACTTCAAGTGTGGGGGAGGTATGTGAGCATCCTAAGTAAAGTTCCTCTACCAAATCTTAACCTGGTGTGGATGATGTTAGCTCTTGCATCTTGCCCACTAGCTAGGTAAGTCCTGTTTTTAACATTAAACAAAGCCCTTCCGGGAGGTTGCCCGAGGTTCACCGTCTTATGCTCATGCTTATGTCCCTTTTGAGAATAGTTTGATCATGCTTTCATGCTTCCCTTATCTTGGTTCATATGCTCTGGTTTGAATTGTTCAAACATACATTCAAAGGTTGTTTTAAATTAAGCATGGTGCTTAGGTTAAAACTATCTTCTTCAGTCAAAGCAAGACATGGCATCGAGTTTTGATTGATGAACTTTGGAGTTATATTTTTCATAGATCTTGGTTGCATATATGCTGACTAACCCCTGCGGAAAATTTGTCAAATTTGAATGGGTAAGTCATTGAGCCAAATTCAAATGGGAAGGTAAGTTGACGTGTCAGATTCATGTTGCACAACATGCAAAGGTGGTACATATGACCTCTCAAAGGTCCAAGGTAAGCATATTCCCCTTTGTGTATGAAGTGTAATCTTGATCTAACCTTGTTCGAGCAAATGACATGGTGATAATAAAATAAAATAAAAACAACAAAAATATTTGAATTTGAATAAAGGCTCTATGGTTCTCGAACCAGTAGAGTCCATCTTTTGTTTTCATTTGTCATTTGAAGAACAACACCAGGTTCAACCACTAGTTTGGGGGAGTTCTCTCGAGCTCATCATCGACATATCCACTCGAGAACTCCCACACAGAAGTTGCACAACATCGACTACGCCTTCATGACAAGGACAAGGTAAACTAGAGTGAGCCGGCTACCCTACGGGTCAGCCGAATCACCGCTGGTCTTCCTTGTTTCCTACATCCTTCAGGAGCGATGGTATGTGCACCCTCTATCTCACTCTCCTTTATCAATGAGGTTGATTGAATTTCAATTCATATCCTTTACATCAAACTCAGCAATTCGTGCTATGCTTGCTCTACATGGTTCCTGTGGTTGGCTTGCATATGTTTTATTCCTTACCTATCATCTTGATGCTTGTGAACAAATATCATTAGGAAACTCATGCTTATCTAAGTAGTTGGCGTTTGTGATATGGTTTGATGATATGATCTTCGCTCTGAATGTGTGAGTGCTTGGGAATTTTATTTGAAAACCTGAAAACCCTTTGCAAAGCTCCTCTTTGATATGCCACCGTCCTACCAAAGCCATATCATGTTTTTAGTTGAAAGCCTTATACTCATATGTTGCTTGTTATTGCATTGAGCTTTGTCAAATTCTGTGACCCTTGTGAGAATCCTTTTCATTACTCTCATGATCAAGATTCATGTGCACACCACCATTTCCCCCTTGCTATGCTTCTACATTGGAAGTTAGCATTGTACCATTCATCCATTCCACCAAATAAAGCTCCATGCATTATTCCATGATTTATCCCTTTCCAAATATCTCCAAAAGAGACTGGGCTACACAAAAAGACATGCTCAAAAAGCATGATGAAAAAAAGAGAAAAAGAAAGAGAGATAGCCCATGTCTCGGTAATTTCAAAAAGGAGAGGAGAAAATCATGCAAAAAGGAGTCCCATAACTTAGATGGTAATAACTAGTACCTATTATGGGGCTAGTATCCACCTTACCATCACCCATCTCTCATGATATATGGTAATATCTAGCACCCATTCCGGGCCTAGTATCCACCTTACCATACTCGCCATACCCATACATGTGCACATCTTGATCTGACTGTGTGAATTGATTCTCTGTGGATCTAGTTTTTGACTTTGCAATATATGTGATACAAGTATGCTTTATCCTTTATCCTACCCTGAGCTCCACATATAGCCATCATTAGAAGTAGGATGAAGAAAGACAATCTAATGCCTTGGTGAAGACATATACACTTTGAGCGATTTGAGAGAATCAAATGAGGAGCTAAGCAAGTTTGTTTTGAAAACTTATTGCAAAACCCCAAGTTGTTTGACATGATGAGCAGGAGTGATTTGATTCATGACTGTTCCATCCCTCAACTACCCAAGATATCATGATAGACACTTCACAAAGTTCACAAGTACAAGGTATGGTTTGGAATATTTCTTATGTTTGCTTCATACCTTTGGATATTATGTTTCACCTTGACCTTGTTCTTCCCTTCACTCGGGACGAGCAAAGGTCGAGTGTGGGTGAATTTGTTGATGGCTGTTATCCACTCATGTCATACCCGTCAACATGTACATTTTGGCATGAAAAATGTTCACCATGACTAGAATAGGGCTTAAACTAATCATTTCCACAAGTGTTGGTGAATGTGCAAATACAGGTAATTAGCACTAGAAAGAGGAGTAAAAGCACAAGTCTTTGATCCAAGTACTTCAAACTCAGCTAATGAGGGGGTGCCACATAGGATTCGCCTGGATCACTGACGTCATCAATCCAAGAGAGGCAAACCCGACGAATCACATATCACCACATGGACATCACATGGATTCAAGGGTCCACTTTGCTACCCAACCATCGGGAAACTAGGCATGCACGAGGGAGTGGCCAGGGGGCCCACTTGTCAACCACCTAGAGGAAGCACAAGGTGCCACGTGGCCCTAAGGCTCCGGCCGAACCGACCTTGGTTCGGCTGATCCTGGCCCTCCACGTGTTAGCTCCTGATTGGTCCCTTGTTGCTATCCCGGGTGTTTTGGAGCACTTTGAGCCCCGAAGCAAGCCACCTCCTTGCCTATAAATAGAAGGGGAGGGGCTCACTTTTGGGACACACACTTCTCCTCCTCCTCTTCATTTTGGCCTTGGAGCGTCAATCTTTAGGAGAGGAGAGCTCTTTGCATAGGATTAGTGCTAGGAAGTGAGGGGATGCTTGGGGCCATGTCATGTTCATGACTTCCTCAAGAACGATCCTCAGCGGTGCCTTTGTTCTCCATTTAGACTAAAGTGAGTATTTCGATATTTTCTATTTAGACTAAAGTCGTATGCATGCATAGGTGATTTGTTCTTGTGTTCTTCGTTCATTCTTGATTTAGAGGCTTGTGTTCTTCGAACACAACCCTTTCGATCTAGTAGATCTGGATGATAAGTTTGCATCCTGTTTGTATGTTAGCTTGTCTATTAGAGTAAAGTTGATGCTCCTGCATATCTCTAATTAGATCAAAGTGCATACGTGATCTTGCATGAGTGATAGAGCATACCTTGAGCTAGTGCTAGTATCTCACTCACGGATTCGTAGTTCTGTATTTATACGGAGTGCAATAGTAGGGCTACCGCGACGTCAGACGGTGTCAGGCTATAGTAGTAGTCAGTGGTGTAAACGTGGTGTCGGGACCATAGGTTATCCTTCGAATACCATGTGCATTCGCGTAACGATAGAGGTAGGTCGCAGTGGTGACAGCCTGTTGGACCCTTTGAAACCCTCCGTGCCTGTGTACCGAGTAGGGCCTCGTTGCCAGAACATATTCCTAGCCTTAAACAGCTAGGGTGGGTTGGCGCCCAAGGTGAGTGTTATACCTGAGAGACCGTGCTAGACTCTACGCTCTGTCAAGCTGATCCTTTCTACATATCCTATCAATCAGTGTTGTGTCCTTAAACCATCAGCTAGGTTTGAGTCGGAGCTCATCCGTCCCGTGGATTCGATACCCTTGGAATACTCCTTCCTAGGTGAAGTGCTACAACGGTATTTCCGTACGCTTGCGGATTCGTTCGTACTCGTCAGTGTACCCATACACCTCTTGACGCTCACGCTAACAGGCGCCGTTAGTAGTGTCGTTAAGAAACGTCAACAATGCTCTACTTGTGAAATGCATGCTTTGAAAAAACATGGAACTTGCACATTATGTTGACCATTTGCAGGATGAAAATGATGAGTTGAGAAAATTGATGAGTTGGTTGTCTGGGCATGAGCCTCAGCTGAGTTTGATGTTGGCTGAGTTTAAGAGGTTTGATGGTCAGGCATTGTGGGCTAGGAAGAGTGGTGAGGGAGAAGGGAAAGTTGGAGAGATTCCTATTCCACCACACACCATACCCATGAACAAATATGCACCCAAACCAAACCACCTCAGAAACAAGCTTGACACAACCTCAGATCCACTGGTGTTCCCCCACAAGACAGAAAACTATCAGAATCCCGTGAAGTTTGTGAGCACCCAGGGAAATGTGTTTGGGGGGAGCCAGGAGAGAAAGCTGTTGAGTCTGCTTCCATTATGAGTATTGTGGGAAGGATTGTCATAAGGATGAGATCTGTTTCAGGAGAAGAAGGGATGTGAGGTTTGCTACGGAGATGGCAAACAAGGACAGGTACCACCCTTCTCATGGTGTGCCTGAGCCTCGTAGAGGGCCTCTACCTCGAGGTGATGGGTTTGTGCGTACGGTTCCCACTTGGGGTGGTGGTGGTGGTTTTCGTCAGAGAGATAGGCGTGTTGGGTTTAGACGTGATGAGTTTGCTGGACGTGCTCCTGCTCGTGACCGATACGAGTTTGGGAGGCACGATCACAGTTTTTGTTCTCAGAGGGACTATGGGCCACGTTTTCCCCCTCGTGGTGCGCGTTCCCCTCCAGAGAGACGTGACAGGTTCTTCGGTGGTAGGCGTGAGAGGGCTCCGCCTAGAGGCTTTGATAGGATGGATTTTGCTAACCCTTCTTTTGAGCAAATGGCTCAACACTGGTTTAACTCTTTGGTACTAACCCAGTGTTGAGTCGCTTGCTCATTCTCGTTCTCGTTTTTGATTTGCAGGTGGGAGGCTTGGAGGACTTTTGGCTGATCGACTTCGGTTGCTCGCGCCACATGACCGGAGATCGTGGGTGGTTCTCCAACCTCACCCCGGTGAGTACGAGGGAGTACATCACTTTCGGGGACAATGGGAGAGGACGAGTGCTTGCTGAAGGTATGGTGAAGGAGAGTAGCAAATTGACCTTAAAGAGTGTGGCTTTGGTCAATGCATAGGACTTAATTAGGATGATACTTGATGAGCATAGGACTCCTAGGCATTTCTGGGCTGAGGCGGTCAATACCGCTTGCTATGTGTCGAATCGCATTTTCCTTCGTGCTTTCAAGAAGAGGACTTCGTATGAGCTGATGCATGGGAGGAAACCCAAGGTGAGTCACTTTAGAGCCTTTGGTTGCAAGTGCTTTATTCTGAAGAAGGGAAAGTTGGATAAGTTTGAGGCTAGGTGTTCGGGTGGTATTTTTCTCGATTATGCTATTCACTCTAGAGCATATCGTGTGCTCAATCTTGACACTAACCGAATCATGGAAACTTGCGAGGTAACCTTCGACGAGACACATACATGTAGCTCTTATGTCTTTGAGTGTGCAGGTGATAAGGAAATTGGTGAGAAGATCTTTGAGGATGAGAAGGATGGAGATGAAGAAGAAGATGATGGTGGTGATGCTCCCGCGGCTGATCGTGTACATGCTACTTCCACTACGACGACAACGATCGAGGATGGTTCATCCCCACACCCACTACGACTAAGGCTGTTCGAGTGGAGGCTGCTGCTAAGGGGGAGATTGTGTCCAGGCGAGAGGCTCCCCGACGTGTACAGGTGGATCACCCACCATCTACGATCATAGGTGACCTTCATGAACGCACTACACGGTCGAGGTCACGTAATACTTCTCACTTTGCTCACTCTGCATTTGTTGCCTCGTTTGATCCCAAAAGTATTCGACACGCTTTGTCTGATGCGAACTAGGTGAAGTCCTTGCATGAGGAGTTGGAGAACTTTGAGAGAAACCAAGTTTGGGTGTTAGTTGATCCACCGCCTAATTGCCGTCTTATAGGTACCAAGTGGGTGTGGAAGAACAAGGAAGGTGAGAATGGGATGGTTGTGACAAACAAGTCGAGGTTGGTGGCTCAGGCGTTCAACCAGAAAAAGGGTATAGATTATGTGGAGACATTTGCTCCTGTGGCCCGTCTAGAGGCAATTAAGATCCTTCTGGCCTTTGCCGTGGTTAAAGGGTTTAAGTTGTTTCAAATGGATGTGAAGAGTGCTTTCTTAAATGGGGTGATAGAGCAAGAAGTGTATGTGAGGCAACCCCCAGGGTTTGAGAGTGAGAAATGCCCACACTGTGTATACAAACTCCAGAGAGAGCTTTATGGGTTGAAACAGGCACCAAGGGATTGGTATGGCAGGTTGAGAGGCTTTTTGCTGAGTAAGGGGTTTGTAATGTGCACAGTTGACAAGACCCTGTTTCTCCTTAAGCATGGAAATGACCTGTTGATTGTTCAGATTTACGTGGATGACATAATCTTTGGTGGCTCGTCTCATGATCTTGTTGCCAGATTTGCAGATGACATGAGGAGGGAATTTGAGATGTCTATGATGGGCGAGCTGTAGTTTTTCCTAGGACTCCAGATCAAGCAGTGCAAGGACGAGACGTTTGTACATCAGGCGAAGTACACCAAGGACATGGTGAAGAATTTTGGCATGAACAACTCCAAGCCGCTGACTACACCGATGGGTACCACTACGGCTTTAGATGCGGATTAAGATGGCGAACTCATGGACCAGAAGGAGTACCGGAGCATGATAGGCTCCCTCCTCTACTTGACGGCGACGAGGCCGGACATGCAGTTTAGTGTGTGTCTGTGTGCTCATTTTCATGCTTCACCGAGGATATTCAGGTACTTGAACTACACTCCTGAGTTTGGTCTTTGGTATTCTGCCTCCTCGACACTCAAACTTCATGATTACTCTGATGCTGATTTTGCTGGGTGTCGTTTCGACCGCAAGTCTACCTCGGGTTGTTGCCAGTTTCTTGGTTCTTCTTTGGTCTCTTGGTCATCTCGCAAGCAATCCAGTGTAGCCCAGTCCACTACAGAGGCTGAGTTTGTAGCTGCAGCCAGTTGTTGTTGCCAGCTCCTATGGATGACCTACACTATGAGCGACTTTGGTGAGGAGTACTCCCAGGTTCCACTCTTTTGTGACAGCACCAGTGCCATAAGTGTAGCCAAAAACCCAGTCCTTCACTCCAAGACTAAACACATCGATGTGAGATACTACTTTCTGAGGGACAATGTTGAGGAAGGGAACATTTCTTTGTCCTATGTACCTACCCAAGATCAGCTAGCCGACATATTCACTAAACCACTTGACTAAGTTACCTTCACACGCCTGCGAGGTGAACTTGGAGTGTGTTTTCCTTTTTAGCTGGACCTTGGAGCTTCTCATGTATATATGTGATATATGTATCATTTGTTGCATTCCTTGCATGCATTTTTGTTTTTGTACAAAACATGGTAGGATAGCCATCTTTGGATCATTTGTGGTAGGATGAGCTTCTCTTATATACTTTGATCCCTATGATGTGCTATATGTGCGATATGTGTATGCTCTAGGAATGGTGATGTGAATGCTATGCTCTTGATGGTATTGTCATATGTTCATGATGAGATAGCTTCCTTTTGTGAAAATGCTAAAAAATGCTTCTCTCATGAGTAGATACTTTTTCATGCTCAATTTGTGCTCAAATGCCTATATCATACTTAGTTTGTGCTAGAGTTTCATGCTCTTTTCACTTGGGGTCAAAGACCCATTTGTCATGTAAATGTTTAGCCTATATGTTCACTTGTGGAGGAGCATAAGCTTCTTTTTGCCGCAAAGGCATTTCATGTACCATGCTTAAATTTGAAAATGAATTTGGTGTATGAATTGCCTTATGCTTGAAAAATGTGCTCATAATCATGCCTTTATGCTTTTATGTACATATCTTGGGTGCTAAACCGTCGCATGATGTCTACCATGACAAGTCTCATTTTAAGAAGTAGACACATGGCTCGGTGGCTTTGACATGACATATAGTAGCTTATGGGCGTTTGTTATGCTCTTGTGATGAGAACTTGTGATCTTGTAAGAGCTTTGTGTGATCTAGTTCATTTTTGCTCAAATTGACCATGGAGGGCTTTGCTCATGAGTTGAATTTCGTTTGTGAAAATATGCTTAAAATTGCTTTTGGCTATGTCACATCTATATATGTCTCTACTTTCTTGATGGCAATGCGCTAACTACACCATGTCTACTTTGCTTGCTCTATGTCTCATTTATAGCATTTTGTTGTGCTCTTTGTATATCTGAGAAGCTTGGTAGATTGTATATGCTTTGACATGCATTTGTGCACTTTCATGGTACCTTGATTCATGCATTGTCAACAAGGGGGGAGTTATGTCAAAAAGGGGGAGAATGTGTGGAGATTTTGTGAGATTTGGCATGTGGGGAGAAAAATCTAGAAAAGATTGTATTTTCTCTGGGGGAGTTTGCATATATGCAGGGGGAGCTCCTTTGGTTTGCCTGAGTTTTGAGCTTTGTAGTGTGCTCTTTGTGAGCTTTGTTTGTCTCGGCTGTGTTGAGCTGTTGCTCTTGCCTTAGGGGGCCGAGACTTGGTCTGGCGAGTAATTGTTTGTAGTGTGCTCTTTGTGAGCTTTGTTTGTCTCGGCTGTGTTGAGCCGTTGCCCTTGCCTTAGGGGGCCGAGACTTGGTCTGGCGAGTGATTGTGTTTTTCACTTATTCTTTGGCTTTGGATCACTTGCTTGGAGGTTTGCGTTCGTGGTTGTTTTCTTTTCTTTTTTCTTTATGTTGGTTACTATGGGTGTTGTCAATGCACTCATCAAGGGGGAGATTGAGGACCAGGTGTGTCCGAAGACCAGTGGAGGGTCGTTCCTTAGTGATGAGTGATTGACAACGTTGTGTGTACTGATGCTTGGCTCAATGTGCAGGTACAGGTTGCGGCTTGTCTCGTGTTGGTGCAGGTGAAGAACAAGCACGAAAGGCCTTAGCCGTGGCGGCCTTCGGGTGATGGAGAGGCAAGTAGGCTTGGTTTGATGGACCTGGTGGCCGATGGGGTCAAGTACGAGCCGTGCGGTGCAAGACAAGCAAGTTGAAGTCATGGTCATAGGACGGTGCAAGGTAGCAGTTCGAGGATGAAGCTTGCATGTGGGGTTTGGTGGTTTGCCCACAAAACCATCAGAGGACGGTTTCTTGGTTTGGGCCTCAAAACTAAGGCCGAAGGCCCAACGCGACGGATACGGTGATCCGGGAGTGTCGGGAAGCTTCGAGGCGAGGGACACGTGGCGTGATCGCGGGGCTTGCATCGAGGCTAAGTGAGTCCGCTCGATGGGAATATACTTGACTTGGACCAAAATACCCCTGAGGGCTGTGTATCTTCATTTATGCACTAGGGGTAGTTGGGTCATTTACCACCTCCAGGAGACTTAAGTATAAATAAAAGGTAGAGGAGGATGGCTAGGGTTAATCGCTCTGGACGGATTTTTCGCAGTATTTTTCCTTAGGCTAGAATCTTGTATAGACTCTGACCTCTGGATTTATGGAAGAATTCGGCATTGTGATTCCTTCCATCTCTTAGCTCTTTGTGATTTCCGTGTCATATTCGGAGCTATTTTTGGTTGCTTTTGTTCTTCGCTCGATTCGTTGATTTGATGGTATTTCCTCTCGGATTTCTTTGAGGGGATCATGGGTGCATGCCTTGTGCATCTTTGTGTGTGATCTTGACCCCTCAAACACCGGGAAAACCCTTCGATTTGCGAGTTCTTGGAGGAACCTGAGTTCATGGAGGAACCCGAGTTCATGGAGGTTGTTTCGTGTGATCCACGATTCCCATCGATTTAGTGAGTTAGAGGTCGAGATTTTTGCGGCATAGCTTCACCTAGTGATGCTTCTCATTTCCCCCAAATCTTGTCTCAAGAGCTCAAGTGGTTTGGGAGATCCGGTGATGAGTTTGGAGGGTTGACTTTGCGAGCTTGAGCGTTTCTGTTTCTGTCCGCATCAGGCGGACAGTCCGCGTGTCCTTGGCGGATAGTCCGCGAGCTGCTGGAAAATGCAGCAGTTCTTCGTGTTCTTCGCGTGTTCTTGCGTGTTTGTGTTTCGATCCGTTTCCTCAGGTGTTTTTGGTTGCACGAAGTTTGCAGACGGTCCGTACTCGAGTGTCGGACGGTCCGTGAAGGGCCGGACAGTCCGCGGTCTTCACGCAGACAGTCTGATTTTTCGAGGTGCGCTACTAGAGGTTATGTCTGCAATTTCGGACAGTCCGCGAGGGTCGTGCGGACAGTCCGCCCCCTCCCCGCGGACAGTCCGCCCGTACTGCCGGACAGTCTGCCCCTGGACCTCGCAGATTTGGCTAAGTCCTTTGTTTCTTGTCTAGTGCTTCCGCTCTTTGATTCGTGGCTTGTCTCTAGGACTTATAGGGTTGTGTGTGCCTAGTCTATAGCTTCTCTGGTGTGTGCGAGTGATCCGAGTGGCAATCGGGGTATAGGCCGAAGTTCTCTCTTTAGAGAAGAATTTTTATCGGCTCCCATTCACTGCCCCCCTCTCTGGTCGCCTATTCGGTCCTTCAACTACGACAAAAGATAAAGAAAATGTGGCACCAAACATTAATGATACAAGTGCCAATGTTTCAAAGAGACTGTTTGCTGAGAAACTTCAAAAACGTGGCACACCTGCTGTAAATCCCAAAGTTATTAGTCCACAAGAGCTGATGAAGCAGGCTACTAAAACGCGATCAGGCAAGAGGAGAGCACAAGAGGTACTAACTGGAATTATCTTTTCATAATGCCATTAAAATTTTCCACGTCCAATTCATATGTTGCTGCATTTGCATTCAAAGACAAATCGGGTTCAAATGCTAAAATTCTCTAATTCGTTTACCTTCAGGATGACATGGTAGAAGCTCCAGCACTGGAAAAAAAATCAAGACCGACTAATAACAAAGTCCCACCTACCAGCAGGAAACCTAGCAAGAAACTTCCGCTCCAGCCTAGATGAAGGTCATCAACTGTAGGAGTAATATCTAGATTGTAGCAGCGCGTAAGAACAATATAGGTTCTTTACAAAATGTTTTTACTGTGATTGATGGACAATAGTTGTTACTTTGATGTGTTGATGAATATCATGTTATATTATGAATGGTGGTCATGAATAAAGAATTGATTTTATTAATTATTTGTATGTACATGGGTTGCATCTGTTTATGTTTTGGAAATTTTGCTACATGAAAGAACCAGAATTTGGCGACACCGGGTATCCAGCGTGTAGCCTATGGCGACCAATATTTCGTTGCGCTATCATCTACACAAATAGCGACGAACCACAGTTCGTTGTGACATACCCAATGCATATGGCGACCAAGATTCATCTGATGTGTTATTAGCTAAGCATATAGCGTCGACACAAACTTTGTTGCGATACCCCTACACATATATAGTGATGTTCATTAGCGTTGCGCTATGGGTCGACGTCCTGGTGACGACACATCTTTGGTTGCGTGACCAACTTCCTGTTTAGCGACGGCAACTAGCGTTGCGATTTTGTTCTAGAATATAGCGACGACCCATCTTTGGTTGCGTGACCATCAACGTGCATAGCAATGGTAGTTATCATTGCGATTTGGTTCCACAATACGGCGACGACCCATCATTAGTTGTGTGACCATCAACATATATAGCAACGGTCGTTAGCGTTGCGATTTGGTTCAAGAATATGGCGATGGCCCATATTTGGTTGTGTCACCTTCAACGTGTATAGCGCCGGTCGTTAGCATTGCGATTTGGTTCAGGAATATGGTGACAACCCGTATATGGTTGCGTCACCTACAACGTGTATAGCACCGGTCGTTAGCATTGCAATTTGGTTCAGGAATATGGTGACGACCCGTTTTTGGTTGCGTGACCATCTATGTGTATAGTGATGGTAGTTAGCGTGGCGAATTAGTTCAATCATATTGCGACGATACCTTTCAGTTGCAATTAGTCGTATTGCAACGCCACAAAATGGTCGCTACATCAACCAGTTGCTACGCCAGGCCCCGTTGCGAAAAGGGTATCTCAAATAGCGACGCCAATTCTAGCGCGTCGCTATACAATATTGCGACCGACTATATAGCGACGCTCAGCGACGGACTCACGTGGTCGCCACACGTGGATATCACGACCAAAAAACTCGTATTCCGACGATTTCAAGGCGTTGCGGGACGTACAAAACGCTGTAGTGTGGCCCCATCTTTCGCCTGGTGACTGGTATGTGGGCCCTTGGGTACATTTCAGGTGTATGTAGGATTTGGAGTCGGTTTGGATGTCGAGTGGGACCTTGGAACCTTGTGACGTACATGTGTCGCATTCTGGTTCATCGGGCTTGCATCCCTTGGATCAATGATGTGGCATGGGCGCATGGGATCCAAGGGGATCCCATGTGGTAGGCCCTCGGTGATGAGGACATGACACCCATGCATACGACCATTATTGGTGCATGGAATGGAATAGAAGAAGTCCAGCAAGGGTGTCCAAGTCGACGAGGAGGCACGAGGCTAATCCGGTTCGAGTCCCCAAGGTGGAGGCCCAAAGCAATTCAAGTTCGAGCCCAGTTCGGAGTCCAGGACCAGTGTGCACTAAAAATGACGTCCAGGTCGCATACGAAGTCAGTTATGGACGTTCTTTATATGGCTGGAAGCAGAATTTCATAGAGCTTCCAATGGCACTGGTTTTATGCCCAAATTCGTCCCGAGTCAACGGGAATCGTCGAAACAAGTTGACATCCAGAATCTGCCAAGGTGCTGCGTCACCGGTTTGTTGGGCCTTAAGCCCAAGTTGAGGGCGCCCCATCCTAGGTCGCCCCCAACCCTAGGATGCCCCTCCTCATATAATCAGTAGCCACTGCATTTAGAACTTGAGTTTTGTTTTACATCTAGCTTTAGCTACCCCAGAACACGCACAAATTCATGTTGTCCTCTGTGATTCAGAACTCCACTTTCGAGTGATATTAAGATTGCTCGCCTCAGATTCTTGTTCGTTCTTCGATTGCATGCAGGAATTGATCTTTGTGATCAGGCTGATCTTGCGCCGGCAAGGTTGGTAACCATCGGGAGTTGGTTCAGCGATTGCATTGGCGCTTCGAGTCTGGCTCGTCGTAGTCGAATCGTGAGGGTCGCCTCCCACCAAATTGAAGTTATCTCCACTCACCGAAAGATCGGGCACTCCGCCTCTATCAAGTGGTATCAGCTTTCCAGGTTGATCAGTGAGTTTATCGAGTGTTTTTCCCTTCCTATAGTACACAAAAACCAAACAAAAATTTATTTTCAGGTTAGATCTTGTCCCAGCAACCTTTTTAGCCTTGCACTCTCTTTCAATAATTTGCTTTGTTGAATTTGTGTGCTTACTCATTTCAATTTTTGCTGGTTACTTTGTGTTTCTACTCTTAGTTTTTTCCCTTCCTTTCTAACCCTACCACACACCAGCATCTCCCTGCCACCGCCGCCCACCTCACGCCGCAAAATCCTCCTACCACCTCGCGAAGCGCTCCAGTCTCCGTGGGCCGCTTGCCGCGTCCCACCCTTTGCGATCGCACCTAGCCCCCCTTTCCTTTCCTCCGTGTGTGCTATGGAGAGAAAGTAAAAAAAGGAAAGAAAAAAGAGAAAGTCCAAAGAAAAAAAACATTTTCCCTCACGTTGCACCCCCCTTCCTCGCGCCGAACTCCCCCTCACGGCCGCGACCCGTGCACGCCGCCCCCCACCCCGCGATCGGCCTCCCGTGGTTGGCACATCTCAAAAAAAAGAGGGAAAGTTATCCAAAAAAAAGGAAAAGCAATAAAAAAGAAAATTTCAAAAAAAAAGAAAAAAGAGTCCAAAGGGAGAAGGGCTGATCCGGTTGACCGAGCACTCACGCCGCGCGCCGTCCCTGTGCTGGGTCGCTATCGTGGGCAACGCCGAGGCCCCCCCTCCTCACATTTTTTTTCTTTCTGTCCAATGCCGCACCCCTCTCGTCCCACGCACGCAGCGCCCTACCCTGCTGCTTGCGTTCCCCCCTCCACCACCCTTGCTCTCTTCCACTTTCGCACTCGTTTCCAGCACCATTTGTTTCGTGTTTAGCACTATAATTCCACATTGCATTATTGTTTGATTGTGCCAGAACTCCACAAAGTTCTACGATGAGCAGATTTTGTTTCTGTAGGCAATCGCTCCTTCAATCTTTCACAGGTACCACCGGTTGGTTGCAGGTCGCCCCTGTGTGCGTGGTAAGAACGTATAAGAATTTGATAATAGCACTAGTGTGAGCGTCTTGTGAGCCATTCCACCCCTGTTTCTGGTCTCGCTTTGTTTTCTGTTTGTGCTAACCATGGCAGAAGATGTAGACATGAAGGATGAACAGCCGCAGGCCACTAAGAAGGATTACGGTGGCGCCACGAAGATGGACGCTGGAGACCTCTGTGGACGCGCCCGCCGTGTGTTCATCCGTGGTGGTAATGATTCTTTTGCTAAGATTAAATTTCAAATTCCACCTTACAATGGCAAATATGATCCGGCTGCATATCTTGATTGGGAATTAGAGGTCGCACAACAATTTTCATACCATGATATTCCTGCTAGTTCTCAAGTTAAAGCTGCTATTAGTGCATTTACTGATTTTGCTTTAATTTGGTGGCGTTATGAACCAAAACATCCCACTACCACTCCCACCACTTGGGCTGAATTAAAAGCTGCTATGCGACACTGATTTGTGCCTTCCTATTATGCTTGAGATTTGCTTAAAAAATGCAGCGTTTTCAGCAAGGTTCTCAATCTGTTGAGGACTAATACCAGGCATTACAAACAGACATGATTCATTGTGGGTTATTAGAGAAAGATGACGCTGCAATGGCATGTTTTCGTGGTGGTTTGAACTGCGAAATTCAGGACATACTAGATCATAAGGAATATGCAGATATGATCACATTATTTGGATATGCTTGCAAAGCTGAACGTGAAGTGCAGGGACATCGCTCGAAGACATATTCTAACTCTTTTGCAGGAAGAAGCTCGACATTCAGCTCAACGACCGCTCTCCCTGCGCCATCCACGCCCACAACTACACCGCGCGAGAGGACAGAGAAACCTGCAGGCGCATCCTCATGTACAAATTCAGAACCATCACTTCACAATGCACCGAATACTCCTACTCTGAACAAAGGTAATGGCCATGGTGCTACACTCACGGAAGGTGAGAATTGTGTTAATGTGCTGAATTTTTCCACAAATCATGCTTTAGTTGAGCAATTAATAGTGGAACCATCCCTTGATTTATCTTTGTCACATGGTGATTTGCTTGATGTTTCTTGTGATAAAGATGAATTGTGTGCTACTACTTCAGTTTTACATGCTAGTGCTGAAAATAAAAATATTATGCATGTTGCTAGTAAAAATGATGAGCTACATTTGTTGTCTTCTTTACATACCTTGGGTTACATTGAATTTGATGATTTGTGTAATCTAGATTGTTTAGAAGAGAGACTTTTTGCATATACTGATTTGCCATGGTTGTCTAGACATTCATATCATGTTATTAGAAAATATAACAACAAAGGACAATATATGGTACATCAGGTTTATATTTGTACAAATCTGAATTCTCCTTTTGTTGTGCAAGATTGTGATCGATTAGAGGGTAACCATCATACAAACATATTCACATGTTCCTCTAGTAGTTTTGTTTTGCAAGAAGGGAAGCATTGCTGGTGGCTCTCTATGATTTTTGGTGCTAAATTTTCTTCCAGTCAACCAGTCATTAGTGTTGTGTCTTTTGTTGGTGCTAATCTTTTGCAACATAGTAATGACAAACTTCATGCGTCTTTCGATAATGAAGTCTCTAGAAATGCTGACAATTTGATGCGACATGACATGATACACATTTGGAAACATGGTCACATTACTCCTCATAATTGTTTTGGTTTGCTTTATTTCCGCAACCCCGTTCTCCCTTGTGTTGTGCAAGATCGTTTTCAAATACACTCAATGTTGAGGACGACATTTCTTCAAGAAGGGGAGAATGATGAGGACATGACACCCATGCATATGACCATGATTGGTGCATGGAATGGAGTAGAAGAAGTCCAGCAAGGGTGTCCAAGTCGACGAGGAGGCACGAGGCTAATCCGGTTCGAGTCCTCAAGGTGGAGGCCTGAAGCAATTCAAGTTCGAGTCCAATTCGCACCCAGGTCGCATACGAAGTCAATTTTGCACGTTCTTTATATGGCTGGAAGCAGAATTTCATAGAACTTCAATGGCACCGGTTTCAGGCCCAAATTCGTCCCGAGTCAACGGGAATCGTCGAAACAAGTTGACATCCAGAATCTGCCAAGGTGATGCGTCGCCAGTTTGTTGGGCCTTAAGCCCAAGTTGAGGGCGCCCCATCCTAGGTCCCTCCCAACCCTAGGACGCCCCTCCTCATATACTCAGTAGCTGCCGCATTTAGAACTCGAGTTTTGTTTTACATCTAGCTTTAGCTACCCTAGAACACGCACAAATTCGTGCTGTCCTCTGTGATTCAGAACTCCACCTTCGAGTGATATTAAGATTGCTCGCCTCAGATTCTTGTTCGTTCTTCGATTGCGTGCAGGAATTGATCTTCGTGATCAAGATCTTGCGCCGGCAAGGTTGGTAACCATCGGGAGTTGGTTCAGTGATTGCATTGGCGCTTCGAGTCTCGCTCGTCGTAGTTGGATCGTGAGGGTCGCCTCCGACCAAATTGAAGTTATCTCCACTCACCGAAAGATCGGGCACTCCACCTCTGTCACTCTATGGCTGAACCTGAAATGCTTAGCTCAAATGTATGTGATTTCCCTCTATTTCTTGTACTAACTTCCTGCATTCAAATATACATCACCACTTGTGAAATTTGTTAGTTTAAGCTCCTATTCTAGTGTGGATGTATGTTTCTCATGTTAAAATGCAGGAGTTGACGACCCTAAAATGGGTACTTAATAGCCTCAACAGATTGGTACATGAAGAAGTCACTAAAGGGCCTGGAGATGTTTGGTTTGCTCGTGAGACCTCAAGATTTTGCCAATGAAGGCGAGAAGGTGGTATGGTTGCAATTCAAAGATATTTATGAAGTTCACCAACTTATCGTATGATCGCCTGGTGTCTATAAGTGGCATATTTTCATATGTTTATTAATAAATTTATTACGTCTGCCGATCTACTAATTAACTTTGTCTTTCATTTTCTGTAGCCTGGAACTTAATGAGATGCGAAGAAAGAGTTATGACAAAGTTGGTTTCATGGACCCAGCAAAAGTTAACTAACATAATGTCTAGAAGCAATCAGAAACAACAATCAAAACAATCTATAGGACCTTGTCTGAGTTTCATTACAAGAATTGCATCCTACTACCTTACAACTTCAAGTAAGTGTGATTCCCATCTAATTATCCTTGTTAATTCTATTTAGTCAATTCCAATCTTTATGAGCATGTATACAGTTTCCACTAGATTCTTATGATAATTCAAGTGGGCAACAGCAACATCATGGTGTGGGATTCGTTGAGAAAAGACCCCTCATAATACCAAGACCTTCAAGATTTGTTTCCAGTGTAATAATTCTAAGACATTTTCTTGAATGCAATATAGTTTGCTTTTACTAACACTCTATCTTTTATTATTCTTCCTCAGAGCTTGGAAAAAATTCATTGTAGAGAACCCAGGACCATTTAAACCAACAATTAGATTCTTTACTGATTTTCCACTATACGTAATCCAAAGAACAACTTTAGATTGAGAAAATGTCAATTGTATAACACTAGTATTACATAATTTTTTTCTCCTTTCCACTTTAGTGTTTGAGACAGGAACCTAGAAATAATTTATGTGGATACTACGTCTGTGAGCACATACACTATTTGTCAAGTACAAACTCAGGAGATTATACTGTAGGTAAAATAAATGTATTTATAAGACATTATTTTCTAACTGCTTATATATTTAATTGTTGGGTGTACTATATTAACATATTTACACATTACAGATGGATATGGTTAGGGATGCACTCATTGAGAAGGATCATCTCTTGGCGGTTCAAGAAGGTCTCATGTGATTCACCATGGACAAGGTGATTAATCCAGCAGGAAAACATCATTATGACGGGCATCCAATTGAGCAACTTGATTATTACCTCTACTAGAAGCTGAGACTAGAAATTTGAATTGAATGATATTTTGATGTATATATACTAATTTTAGAAAATATATACTATCTATTTTGACGTATAAAATTGTGTGTATATATATTTATAAGTTTATATACGTGGATATATAAGTCTACGTACATATATATGTGAGACATTAATTAGAATATATGCGTATAATAATAATTAGACTAACTCAAATTGAAAAACAAAAAAATGGGACCGGGACCCTTTAGTCCCGGTTGGTATTACCCAACGAGACTAAAGGGGTGCGCACTAGCGCTGGCGTGCCACCCCCCTTTCTCGGTTGGTAATACCAACTGGGACTAAAGGACCCCTTTGTCTAGGTTCGTTTACCCGGGACTAAAGGGGGGGCTTTCAACTTTAGTCCTAGTTGGACTTTAGAGCCCTATGGTTCTTACCAACCGGGACTAAAGGTTGTGTCCGTACCAGTGAACTCCTCTGGCCCCCAAAACAAAGTCCACCCAAGCCTGTTGTCTCTTCACCAAAAGACACTCCAAACCGTCCCTCTCCTTGATTCTCATGCAAACTTCCTGGAGGATCCTAACCTGCCTAGTGACGCTCTGCCTTCTCCTAGCCGTAGTGCTCCCTCATCGCCACTACCGCCCCCACCCCACTGCCTCCACCCGCCAAGGCAAAATTCCCTTGCAACCCTATGCTCTTCCTCCCTGCTAGAATGCATATCGAACATGGATGGCAACACCCTGCTCGCACTCGTGTTGCTTTTGGTGGGGAACTACCGTGTCACCATGAACAATATGATGTCCTAGTGTTGGAACCGGAGCCTGTACTGGCACAAGTTATGGGGCTTCTCCAAGAGGTCTCTATGTTCCTGGAGCATGATTTCCTGGTGAGGGTTGCTTATGCTTTCCCCTCGCCAGTAGGGTTGGGTCTCTTTCTGTTTGAAAACCCTATTGAGCGTGAAGGCCTCCTAGATGCTACTCCAATTAATTTTGGGCAGTGGGTGATTCGTGTTAAAAAAAAGGTGGAGGCTAGAAATTTTTGCTCTTGCTCGTATATCAGGGGAAGTTGGATCATGTTTATGGGGTTTCCTCTAGACTACCAGACAATTGATTTCATCAAAGTTGTTGTTGCTCCTTTTGGTCGTCTGGTTTGCTGGTATGATGGCCCCAATAAATCTAGGTTTCTTGCGAAGTGCTTGCTTTTGTCACTAGATAGAGTTCCAAGGCGTGTTGTTATTTCTCATGGTTTACTGCTCGATGGTAATGGAAGATCTTGGATAGTCTCTATTTACATGCTCAATGGTCATTTTCCTGATGGTTTTCCCCAGGACGAGGATCATGTTCCTATGGATGGAAATCCTCACCCTGTGCATGGTCCTATCCTTGACGCCAATCCTGAAATACTATATGGGTGGCAACATGACCTGCATGGTGCTGCTATCATGTCCATGCTGAATTTGTGTTGAATGATTCCCAGATGGATGGGGCTCAAGAAGATCTGTAGGCTCATCCAATTCTATAGAATGATGATGTGATCATGAATCAAGGTTGCGATGCTTGGCAGAATCTAGAGCAGAATGAGAATAATCCATTCAGTTGCAAGCTCATAACCACTAGTAGGAGATGCGGGCTGATGATCAGCAACAAGAATCCATTTCTTTTGATCAGTCTGATTCTTTTATTGGTATTTTACGTGCAAATGGTCCACACATCACACTAAACATTGAATATGTGCTAGCTAGGAACATCATTGACTCCTTTTCATCATCTTCCTCTTCAGATGCTAATTCAATGGCTGGTATGGAGATTCACAGCAATCCATCATTGATCTTTCAGTTGTCTAAAAAATTGGCTTTCAAAAATTTGTTGGTTCCCCAAGTGCCACTTACTATGTCTCGGGGCAAATTTTCCCAACCACTAAACAGGATTTGTTGCTTTTGGATCAGGGCGGAAGTCTTTGAAAATGACAAAACACAAATTAACATTACATCAATTTTTTTAAGACGTGCAAAGCACGTTTCTCATTAAGAGAGGAGAAAAAGAATCCCAGTTCGATTACAGCGAGGCACAAGCCCAAAACAAGAAACTAAGAAAAGAGCTACACCGCATCACCGGGCGCACTCCCAGAAGGCGAGCTAGCAGAAGGAAGCCCGCACGTGCCCAAGTCTTGGCCTCCTCCAGAATAATCAGCACCAGCACCACCGGCACGAGCACCTCCTCATTGTGCATGCGCTTATTGCGCTCCTTCCAGAGTGACCAAACGACCAACCAGATAAAGGTGTCGAAGCCTTTCCTTCGAACCTTAGCGACTTGTTTCCTGACGGAGCACCACCAAGCCACAATGCTCAAAGGGCGGTCAAGGGCAAGGTCCTGTAGGAGAATATGCCTAAGCACCCTGAACCAAGCCTCACCAGGTGGTCAAGCGTTTCTGTTTCCTGCGCACAGAGCACACACGTATCCGTATCTTTCAGTATGTGACGGTGAAGTCGGTCGGACGTCCAGCAGTGATCGTGCAAGACTAACCAGGCGAAGAACTTGCATTTCCCAGGCATATGGACCTGGTCATGCTCTAAGGATGTCAACGCAACCAAGAAAGAGAGCGGAATAGGCCGAAGCCAAGGATTAAACACCACTGGACGACCACCTCCAGATAAACCTGTCAGGCTCCGACGTGAGCCTGACCTGCTGCACAAGATCCCACACGATAAGGTATTGGACGAGGATCTGCACCGTCCGAGCGTGGATGATATCGGCGACCCAACGTAGCCCCGTCATGCCGATCTGCAGCCCCTCATAGACTGTGCAAGAGCGCCGAATCTGTGGCGAGATGGTAGTCCAGAGATTAGGAGCCAGAGTTTTGGTCGACCAGCTGGAGATCCAGCTGTCCTCCCAGAACAACACTCGGGCACCGTCCCCAACCTCCACAGAAATGGAGGCATCAAAAAAGGCCTGCACAGCCCAGTCAACCGGGAACCAGAAAGCCGCCCAAGTCTGATCTAGGTCCGTACGTGCCAGCCAAAGCCAACACAGACGATGGCAAGACAAGGCCACCACAACACGTGGGGCAGGCAACATTCACCCAAGCTACCAGACAACGACCTCCTGAGGCCACCTCAGTGCTGCACCAAAGGAAGCCTCGGATGAGAGTTTCGACCGCTCGTAGAGCCCAGGGTGCAATGGCTATTGCCATCGAAATATGCACAGGGATGGCCGAGAGGGTAGATTTGGCAAGGATCAAATGACCACTACGGCTCAGCAGTCTACCCTGCCAAGGAGCGAGACGCCTAGCGACCTTGTTGACCAGCGGCTGCAAGGAAGCCTTGGGTAGCCTCCTGATAGAAGAGGGACTCCGAGGTAGGTGCATGGGAAATTGGCGATGGTGCAGGAGAGGGTGGAGTGAACCTGATGTGGACAACACGAGTACATCTACACCAGCAACACCTTCTCCTACTCCAGCGCCAGCAGCACCTTCTTCAGCACCATCTTCTGGGCCAATCACCCGGGCCTGTGCGAGGGAATTGAACTACATCTTGTTATTCAAGAATGAAGGCCCAAAAGACTAGCAGCTGGCCCATCAGGAGGCCCCGGAGGGGCGCCTAGGGTTGGAGGCGCCCACGCGCGGCCTCCCCCTTGCCACGCGCGTGCCCACCCCCCTGGCCGCGCCGACCCTAGGGGTTGCGCCCCCTTTTGTTTTTCCCTTTATTAGTCGGAGTCCTGTTTCATTTAGAACTCGAGTTTTGTTTTATATCTAGCTTTAGCTACACCAGCGCACACACAAATACGTGCTGTCCTCTGTGATTTAGAACTCCACCTTCGAGTGATATTAAGATTGCTCGCCTCAGATTCTTGTTCGTTCTTCAATTGCGTACAGGAATCGATCTTTGTGATCAGGTTGATCTTGCGCCGGCAAGGTTGGTAACCATCGGGAGTTGGTTCAGCGATTGCATTGGCGCTTTGAGTCTCGCTCGTCGTAGTCAGATCGTGAGGGTCGCCTCCCACCAGATCGAAGTTATCTCCACTCACCGAAAGATCGGGCACTCCGCCTCTACCAAGTGGTATCAGCTTTCCAGGTTGATCGGTGAGTTTTATCGAGTGTTTCTCCCTTCCTACAGTCCACAAAAACCAAACAAAAATTTATTTTCAGGTTAGATCCTTGTCCCAGCAACCGTTTAGCCTTGCACATTCTTTAAATAAGTGTCTTTGTTGAATTTGTGTGCTTACTCGTTCAATTGTTGCTGGTTACATGTGTTTAATCTCTTGTTTCTCGTTTCTTTTTCTAACCCCAGTTTCGCCGCCGCCGTTTCCGCCACTCGCCAATCCCCCACGCCTCGCACCTTCACCCCTCCCTCATGCCGTACCTCCACACACTGCGCGTGACCCGTCTGGTCACGGCTGTTTACACCCCTCCGATCGCCCCCTCCCTATCAAAAAAAGGAAAGTGCAAAAAAAAAGCAATCAAAAAAAGAAAAAAAAGAAAGAAAGAATCCAACAAGGAGAAGGAAGGCGATCCGGTTTCAGTTCGGTGGAACCCTACCTCACGCGCACCGCCCTCCCTGGTTCGCGAACCCCCGCGGCAATGCAGTAACACCCTCCCCCCCCACGCATACCGCGCCCTCCGCCACGCCGTGCCATCTTTTCATACTCGTATCTCTCTTTCTTAGCACCATATTCTGAGTTTGGCTTTACTCTAGAGAGAAAGTGTGTGTGTGTGTGTGTTTTTGTCGCAACTTGCTGTTTGAGATCCTCTATGTTCATATTATCGGTTTTCGAGGACTCCGCAAAAAAACAGAAGCAAAAAAAACAGCAATTTGCTGCGCCCTCTCCACCTTCCTTGCGTCCTTTCGATTTCACTTGTTGCCAGCAGCGTTTGATTGTGTTTAGCACTCTTATTCAACTTTGCATTATTGTTTGATTGTGCTAATCCTTCAATTGAGTGCAGCCTTCCTAGAACTCCACATATTTCTACGACGAGCAGATTTTGTTTCTCCAGGCAATCTTTGCTCCAATCTTTCGCGAGTTCCACCGGTTGGTTGCAGGTCGCCCCTATGTGTGTGGTAAGAACTGATAAGAATTTGGTAACAGCACTAGTGTGAGCGCCTTGTGAGCTGTCCCACCCTGTTTTTGTCATCGTTTTGTTTTTGTGTTTGCGCTAACCATGGCAGATGACGGCGCCGCCGGGAATGATCCGCTACAAGACATGCGAGCACAAATTGAAGGACTAGCCACGCGTGCGCCCACCCCCCTGGCTGCGCCGACCCTTGGGGCTGCGCCCCCTTTTGTTTTTCCCTTTATTAGTCGGAGTCTTGTTTCATTTAGAACTCGAGTTTTGTTTTACATCTAGCTTTAGCTACACCAGACGACGCACAAATACGTGCTGTCCTCTGTGATTCAGAACTCCACCTATTGCTCGCCTCAGATTCTTGTTCGTTCTTCGATTGCATACAGAAATCAATCTTCGTGATCAGGCTGATCTTGCGCCGGCAAGGTTGGTAACCATCAGGAGTTGGTTCAGCGATTGCATTGGCGCTTCGAGTCTCACTCGTCGTAGTCAGATCGTGAGGGTCGCCTCCTACCAGATCGAAGTTATCTCCACTAACCGAAAGATCGGGCACTCCGCCTCTATCAGAACCAAGGAGAGGTGTCCTCCGAGCAGTTAATGGGTAGATATGGCTCTTCGTGAAATTGGCAGCAAGGCCAGAGGCGTTCTCGAACAGTGACAACACCGCCTTGATGACCCGTAAGTCTAGCTCGACCGGAGAAAAGAAAGCGACCACATCGTCCGCATAGAGGAAGGGGTGAAAGCGGATGTTCCTGCCTAGCCCCTGAAGATGGCGTGGAAGCATTCCATGACCAGAACAAAAAGCATGGGAGACAGGGAGTCTCCCTGGCGAAGGTCGCACCCATGACAGATCCACTGCCCTGGTACACCATTAAGAAGGATTTTGGTGCTGACGGTCCAAAGAATGATGGAGATCCAGTTAGTCCACGTGCGTGGATGAAGGACCAGAATGATGACCAGAGAGGGGGGAGTGAATGGAAGCCGATAAAAATTCTTCTCCAAAGAGTCGAACTCGGCATATGATCCCAAATGCAACTCCAAGATCCTCGACACCCCACTAGCCAAATCCACGTAGCCACTGGAGTGCTACTAGACCTAGGAACTAGCCACAAACCCAAAACACTCGAGCACACCGCGAAACAAACAACTTGAGCACCAACACTTGCCACCGGTCAGGCCGGTCCCTGGCACCGGTCAGACCGGTCCGGAGCAACCTCCTCTGAATTCTCTCAAACTTACGTAGCAAATCTAGATGGCAATTCTAGGATGTGGGACAGCAAAGAGAAATCCAGAACCCAACCAGGCTAGAGAAAACCACACCAAAAATCCAGCACATGGAAACACACCACAACCAAACTTGCACCAGAAGCACTCTGCAAGTAAGTAGCAAGAACCAACCAATAACAAGATGAGTTTCCACTGAAAGCCCTGCACCGGTCAGACCGGTGAACAGCACCGGTTAGACCGGTCTGGCTCAGAAACCCCAACCTGCCAAGAACTTGATCTCCAAAGGCCAAACCTGCACAGGATTGAAGCAGCAACAAGCCAAGAGACTAACCAACACCCTGGTGATGAACTCCCCGAGAAAAACCACGGTAGGGCCGCACTGGTCAGACCGGTCCAAGGCAGCAGTCAAACCGGTCACGCCTGGGCAGATCAGGATGAACTCCACCCACAGGTCAACTCCTTCCTTTTGATGCCCCGATCTCCCGATTCGCTCCACGGATTCAAGTAAGACTTTGGGGATAGGTGTAACACCTCATGGACAAGCCATGCCTAAGAGATCGTCCCCAAAGATCCACTAAATCAAGAGCAATCAAAGGATGAACACCAAGAACACCTCTTCCCGGAACTCCAAAGAAGACGCCAAATCGAGCACCTTTACCCACGAATTTGGAAGGGGTGTCACCAAGAAAATAACCACAAGGGGCTCATGTGTGCATCCCGCAACTAATCCTCAAAGGAAAGGCCTCAAATCCACCAAGAGAAAATCACCAAGAAATGGCTCCGAAAATCACCAAAAAGGAAAAAGGGAGGCACAACCAAAAACACTAGAGGAATCACGCCGGACCTTCTATACATCAAAGGAATGATTCATACAAGGTCTAGCTTGCCTCCCTAGCATCCAACCCTCTCTAAAGATCTCACCATGAAGCTCTCAAGCTAGTCCTAGAGAAAATAGGTAGCTAAAAAGAGAAAATGCTAAAAGCAAAAGAAAACCCTAAAGCCCAAGAGATGGCTGCCAACACCCATCCACCTAGTTTATATATGAGGTCCAACGGTGGGGGCGAAAGACTAAAATGCCCTTAGGCAATACAACCCCTTGATGGGCAAATTAGGAAACCTTGACAGCTTTTCCATCGGACGGACGCCCAGCAACCGCACCTCGCGTAGCCTCGACGCCAAGCCAACAATCCCGACGCGTGTCCTCCGATTCGAGTCATCCAACGCTCCTGAGCCGCCACCGGTCAGACCGATCCGGCCCACCGGTCAGAACAGCCCAGTGCAGTCTTGAGCCGCCGACCACTCGGACATGGCTTTGAGGATCAACCAAGGAACCCAGTAGTTTTGTGGTGAACCACTACAAACCCCGCGAGCTTGGTGCATCCTCCACGCCGAGCACCTCGACTGGGCCGCCACGCCCACTCCGGCTCGATGTTGGCTTTCGGATCAACCAATGAACCCGCTATCCGACTTCCACTTGCTCTTCTCGCACCATGAGACTCGCACTTGATCCCGTCCGGCCACCTGGTCCATCGAACCAAGCCTACTTGTCCCTCCAGTCCTTCAGAGGCCCCGCAAGGCTAAGACCTTTCGCGTTTGTTCTTCACCGGCACCAACGCAAATCAAGTAGCAACCTACATCCACAAGACAAAGCACAGTGTCAGTCCACACAACGTTGTCAATCACTCATCACTAAGGAGTGGCCACCCACCGACCGTCGTACACTCCGGTCCTTAGTGGACAGCCGACTGCAGAAAGGAGCTCTAGGAGAAAAACCAACCTGACCGAGTCGAAAGCTTTGGCTAGGTCAATATTGAACATGATCATAGGGAGCTTCCGACTAGAGAGCGTTACCGGAAGTTATTGTGAATGACGTGACCCTTGATAAAAGCACTCTGATTTGGGGAGATGAGAGAAGGAAGATGTGGGGCAAAGCGGTTGGCTGCTACATTGGAGAAGAGCTTCCCAAAGCTATGAATAAGGCTGATGGGACGATAATCTGAGAGAGTGATCGGGTCTGGCTTTTTGGGAACGAGCGTGAGGAGAGCGTCGTTCAGGTGGTGGAAGCTCTGGGTGTCTAAGTCTGAGAGCGCATTAAATGCCCGCAGCACATCTCCCCTAATGATCGACCAACAAGACCTATAGAAGTGACCAGTGAACCCGTCTGGCCCGGGAGCCTTGTCAAGGGGTAAATCCTTGATAACCTCGCAGATTTCGGCCTCCGAGAAGGGATGGGCGAGGGCTCTCCAGGTCCAACCACAGGAGGCCAACCTCCTCAAAATCGAGTGCGCAGGAGCGCTCGTGGCTGGTGCCAAGAATCCTGTCGAAGTAATCGAAGGCCGCAGCGGCCTTGTCATCTTCTCAGAGGATAGTGCGACCATCGACCAAGAGGGAGGGGATGAAATTCTTTCTTCTGTGGTGGTTAGCATGGAGGTGAAAGAGCTTAATGTTTGTGTCTCCCTCGTGGAGCCACCTCAGACTAGACTTCTGCCGAGCGATCGTCCACTGAAGCGAAGTGAGGCAAAGGTAACGGAGCTAGAGGAAACGTCTCAATGACAGCTCCTCGGCAGAGAGCAACCTAAAATCCTGCGTGACCTCCAGACGAAAAATAACCTATTTGGCGATCTGGATCTACATGCGGATGCTACTGAATGCCTTGGAGCTCTATTTGACCAGCGCCTTCGCCATCTCACGAAGTAGGTGGTCAATCAACCGCAGGGGGTCCGCGTTAGGGCCTAGCCTTGTCCACACCGCCTTGACGATATCGAGAAAACCCTCCACCTTTGGCCAGAAAGCCTGAAAGGTGAAGCGCCTCTTGGGGTGCACCCCATTGATGAGAAGCAGGAGAAGGGGGCATGGTCAGAGCATTTGAAGAGATGGCGTGGAGGGCAGAGGAGGGGAACAGAAGCTCCTAGTCCCAGGAGACAAAGACTCTGTCAATACGCTCAAGCGTATGGTGCGTCTGCTCATTACTCTAGGTGAATAGGCATCTGTGAAGGTGGAGCTCAAGGAGCTCCAGATCATTGAGGAAGCGACAGAAGCGACCCATCATCCGACATGAGAGACGACCATTGTTTTTGTCGGCCGCCTGATAGATGAGGTTGAAATCTCCACAGAGTACCCAGGGCCTGAGAGAGTGGGGCGAAGGGATCGGAACTTGTCCAGGAAGGAGATTTTATTAGTGTCGGTTTGTGGCCCGTAAACCGAGGTGAGCCACCAAGATTGGGAAGGCGCGGAGAGGGGGGCAGCCTTAACAGTGATATGTTTTAGCCCACACGAGGGGGAGAAAACGAGCCACGTGTCTGTACGGTAAGCGACCAAAATACCACCACAACTGCCGACTGCAGGCAAAGCAACATAGTTGAAACCAATACCTAACATATCAAGAATAAGAGAGGGGGATACATCAGCGAGCTTTGTCTCTTGAAGACAGAGAAGAGAGACATGCTCCGACCCTACCAGCTCATGGACCGCCAAGCGTCTAGCACGTCGGTTAAGCTCATGAACATTCCAAACAACTAAGTTGATATCCATTAAAAACACTTGTACAAAAGCGACCCCGCGACCTAAACAAACTCAGGGCTACGCGTCGTCGACCAACTGCTCCTCCGGGAAGAGCTCGCGCACAGCGACCAGGAACTTGTCGTCTTCCAACACTGAGCTCTAGAACGACCCGTCTACATGAGCACCGAAGAGCTCGCGAATAGCTCTGCAGGGCTCCTCAGATAGTCCCACCACAAAGAGCTGGATGTACTGCTAAAACGAGGCAGTGTCTAGCGCCTCGTGCTGCCTGACCACCCCCAGCTTTCCTGTGAGCAGGTTCTGCCCTGCAGTGACCGGGTTCGGACCCCGGCTCTTAAAGGCCGCAGCGAGACCACTGCTACGACGAAGAGTAGCCAGCGGGGGGCAGACCTTTTCCCTGTGGCGACGCGGGGCACCCAGGACCGGCGGGTGTGGCGGCCATTGTAGAGAGGGACAGAAATCTGCCACCAGTGACTCGAGGTCCGCCTACGGTGCCACGGCGGCAGACGGTGCCGCCTGCGGTGCCTGTGCAGGAGGAGGGGAGCGCGACTTGGAGGCCGGGGAGCCTACCGGCGTGGGGGCAGCATCACGCTCTCAGGGGAGGTGCAGAGCAGGCGCGAGGGTGGGGCAGAGCACAACCTGGAGGGGGAGCGGGAAGGCGACCGAGACATGGAAGGGGGAACCTGTCCATCCCTGCCCCTCTGAAGGACCGGATTGGCGACCAGAGAGGGGTGGAGTGAATGGGAGCTAATAAAAATTCTTTCTCAAAAGAACTCAGCCTATGTCCCAATCGCAACTCCGAGGGTCACACAAGATCAAGCGGGAGCACACACAAACCTCTCTCGAGACCTTAGGAACAAAGTTTGAAAGGCTAGGAAGTAAAGCGGAAGCAAGCACGAAAGAGCTCGAGCAACAAAGAGGAAGGCTGAGACCTACCGGGTCATTCGGCCACAAACGTCCGGCTCACCCTGAGGCATCCAAAGCCGCTCTGGGTCACCTGGACACAAGCGTCCAGATCAACCTACCCCATTGGGTCACCCGGCCACAAGTGTCCGGATCACCTGGGTCAGCCTAGAAAACCGTTCGTGAATTCGCCCCAAAATTTCGATCGATGGATCTCCCAAACCACTTGGAGTCTTGAGATGTAACTTTGGGGAGATGATGAACACCTCAAGAAGATGCTATGCCCCAAAAATCTCAGCCTCAAACACCCTACAACTCCCGGAATCACGGATCTTAGCCAAGAACACTATGAACTAGGGTTCATCTGAAAATCAACGATCGAAGGCCAAATCCAACATTTGAGGGGTCAAGATCATCCACAAAGAGGCACAAGGCACTCACCCATGATCCCCTCAAACAAATTCGGAGAGAAACGCCCTCAAATTGACAAATCGAGCGACGAACAAAAATCCTCCAAAAAGACCTTGAAAATCGCAGAAGAAGAAAAACGCCGGGAGCAAAGGATTTGGCACAAGATTAAGAGAAAGATTTCACTATGAATCACTTGTCCAAATTCGTTCACAAGCCACTCACAAGAACCACAAATCTTGGATGGCAAAAAGCTCAAACAAAGAGCCACTCACACCTCTTTCCCTCTGTCCCCAAGAGCACCCCAAAATGAAAGAGCACTCCCACCAATTAAGCCAAAGAGTTGGCTGAAAATTCAGCCCCCTCCTCCTATATATAGGCCCTCCAGAAAAGACCGAAGTGCCCCTACACTAGGAGATACAATACAAGCCCTCACAGGGGCATTTTGGTCAACACATGAAGTTTACCATCGGACGGCCGCGCATCTATCGGGCCTTCGCGTCCTCCCAACGCAAGCACCTCGATCATGCCGCGTGTCGCCCGCTTCGAAGCTTCTCAACGCACCCGGATACCGTCTCCGTCACGCCGGGCCCACGGGCTCGGTTTTGAGGCCCAAACCGAGAAACCCTCCTCCTGATGGTTTTGTGGCCAAACCACCAAACCCCGCGTACAAGCTTCGGTCGTTAGCCGCTACCTTGCACCAGCTCGGTGTTGGTTTTGTGGCCAAACCAACAAACCCCGCGTGCAAGCTTCGGTCGTTAGCCGCTACCTTGAACCGGCTCTGTGTACACGACTTCATTTTGCTCTTCTTGCCACCATGCAGCCCGCACTTGATCCCATCGGCCACCGGGTCCCTCGAACTAAGCCTACTTGTCTCTCCACTCCTTGGAGGCCACACAAGCATAGACCTTTCGTGCTTGTTCTTCACCTGCACCAACCCAAACCAAGCCGCAACCAACACCTGCAATACTAGGCCAAGAGTTAGTCCACACAACGTTGTCAACCACTCATGAGTGCATTGACAACACACCACAACACATAGAGAGTTACACAACCGACAACACAACCCGACGAAACACACTCAACACAAAGCCTCAAAACATCCGGTCAATCGCTCATCATATACAAACCAAGACACATATCAACTTGGTTTCTCAATCTCCCCTTTGATGAGTGCATTAACAAAAGATGTTTTGAAGCAAAAGGAAAACTCATTCAAGTGCCCAAAGCCAACAAAAAGAAAACACAAGGCAACTTGAAATGAGAAGAGCTCCAACCAAAGACTCTCGAAACCAAAGGAAGCACAAAGGCTAAACACCACTGAAGAGTCAAGCAATACACAAGAGCTACAACCAATCCCGAAAGCCATCAAACCAATTTCAGCTCTTAACAAAGCACTCGTCAACCGCTCATCACCATCAAATCAAGGTTCGTATCAACTTGATTTTCCAAATTTTCTCCCCCTTGATGAGTGTGTTGACAACATATGAGCACAAAAAAATGGTTTGAGAGGGCAAAGGCCAAAAATCTCATCCAAGTGAACGAAAACCATAGAAGGGCAAAGAACGAAGTCACTTGGCATGAGAGAAACCACAAAGGCCAAATCAATGTCTCGTTCCCCAAAGACATGGGCAACGGCTCGACACAACCGAGACAAGAACACATGATCCCTCAAGAAGAGGCACATAGGGCTCAACACCAATCATGTGACGATCAAAAACTCAAATCAATCGCCGGCTCCTCAAGAAGAGGCAAAGGGGCTCAACACCACCAGCAAAAGAGCACAAAACTCACAAGCTCCCCCTAAACACATGCACTAGGGCCAAAGAGCATACAAAGCTCACCCTAAGCACATGTGATAGAGCAAAGAGCACACCAAGGCACAACTCAGGCAAACAAAGGAAACTCACCAAAGCTCCAACTACACAAATGCATACTTACCGTGAAAATGTGCATGCAAACTCAAGTTCTCCCCCTGAACTGAGTATCCCTCTGGATGCAACAAATGCATGAAAATTGAAACATTTTCTCCCCCAAATGCAACTTTTACTCCTTGTTGACAATGCATGAATCAAGGCAATTTTGCAAAAGATTCAACTACTAGCTTCTCAAATATTCAAAGAACACTATAAAATGCTACAAGTGAGATAATGAGCAAGCAAGATAGTTCATAGTTCCATAAAAGCATAGCCATCAAGATAGAAAAGCTATATAAGCATATGACAAAGGCATGATCAAATTTAGCAATTTTCCAAAAAATTTCCCTCTTATGAGCGAAGACCTAAACATGAGCAAAGTATACCAAAGTGAATCTAGATCACACAAACTTCATGCTAGGTCACATATCCTGATCACAAGATCCTTGTAAACACCCATAAGCATCTCATGTCATGTTAAAGCCACCGAGCCATGTGTCTACTTCTTAAAATGAGACTTCTCATGGTAAACATGCAACGGTTTAGCACCCAAATTAAATCATTTAAAGCATTTATGACATGAATCAAATGAGAACATAACTTCAAGCATAGGAATTTCATACATACCAATTTCATTTTTCAAATTTAAGCACAAAATGGTACATGAAGTGCCTTTGCGGCAAAAAGAAGCTTATGCTCTCCCACAAGGTGTCACATGGGCTAAACATTCATAATGACAAATGGGCCTTTGACCCCAAGTGAAAAGCACATGATATCCAAACAAAATTAAGCATGATATAGACCATTAAAGCACACTAAGATCATGCAAGGCCTAAAACTCACAAGAGAGAGCCTATCCTAACATTTTCCAAAAATAGCCATCTCAACATGCACATATAGAAAAACTATCAAGAGCATAGCTATCTATCACCAAATCATATCAAACATGTTTAAAAGCTCACAAAAAGCATATCATAGTATTCATGGCATATAGGAGAAGCTCAACCTACAATGCATATGATACAAATGCAACAAATGTAGATATGTACATCAAATGCAACATGATATATGACACAATGCAAGACATGAATGTCAAACCTACCAAAGTCTATACATCATGATACATGATACATATGCAATGCAAAATGCATGGGGAGATACGGAACTTGACTTAACACCAAGAAGGCTCACAAGGGGACACACCAACTAAGAACCTCTCCAAACGAGAGAAGAGCCACCAAAGATCCCAATTGAGTACCATAGGAAAGATACCAATTGCAAGACCGCCAAAGATCCCAATTGAGTACCATAGAAAGGATACCAATTGAAGGATCACAAAAGGCTACCAAAAGCCACACCCTCAAAAACAAAATCCCCGTCGAATGAAGCCAAGCTCCCCCTCGACCAAAGACGTCTAGCAAAGCAAAAGCTAGGAAAAGAAAGAGCAAAAGAGAAGCTCTAAAACCAACCTAAAAAGGGAGAAAACCAAAGAAGGAACAAAACACAAACCGAAGACAAGGCAAGCCCAAAACCCAAAGCAAGCTCAAAACATGCTACACAATGCATTGACAATACCAATCAAGATAAATAAAGCATTGTAACATGATTCCTCATATATGAATAAGCATGGGCTAGCAAGCATGTCAAAAAGGTACAACCCTATACAAGGATACTAAAAAAATGATACCAAAGAACAACATGCTAAACATGATACAAGAACTAAATAAAGGCATGATACAAGTTCATATGGATCATCCACCAACATATATAACAAAGCTAGCATGACAGGATATACATGGGGGGACAAACATGCTAACAAGAAAGGGTAGCATATAGCCAGACAAAAATGATATGGATGAACAACATGACATAACCACCATAGAGCAACCAAAAAGCATGACATGATGTTCATATATATCATCCACCACAATATCATACAAAAGATAGCAAGATAGATCTACAAGATCACAAAGCTATCATGAGCAAGGTGGCTAGCCTACCATGGTTTACACACAAGCATGACACAAGTATATACAAGTGAGAACAAGGGGAAAAGAAAACTCACTATACATGTGTACAGAGGCTTTCAAGAGCCATCCAACACGGTGTGGAGAACCATCTTGTCTTGATCACCTCACGGGTAAAGATCAAGCACCATCCAACCCATGTTCTCCAACCGCGTCTCCATACCTACACACAATGAGACGAAAAAGACCGAGCCTTGGATCCCAAAGGGTTAGCAAGCACATACTTGGGAATCCAATACTTGGTCACACAGGTAAGCGATGCACACAACTTCTCATGTGGGTTAGCATGATGCAAATGCCGGTTCGAATGAAAAGGTTTTCGAATACTCTTAGAACCATGCCTCAAAGGAACAACTCGCGAAGAAAGCCGAGTGCTACCACAAGTAAAAAGGCAAAGATCATTCGAGGTCGTAGGAGAAGAACCAACACAAGCACCACGGAAAGCATGTCGTGGACCAACACAAGAAACACTAGAAACATGTCCACGAGCATGGCCTAACTCACTAGAAAGAGTATCATAAAACCCGTCCACAAATCGTGCCTTCTTAGGCTCACAAGTGTTCATGCCATGAGAAGGGCTATGAACAACCAAAGGCTTAGAAGCACCTCCTCGCCTCAATTTCCTTGCACGGCGGTAGCAAAAGCTCTCTTGATGCCCATCCTTCCCACAATGAGAGTAATGGTACAAAGGCCTATCGGGAGGCACTGTCCGAGTGGATGAATCACCATTCTCTTGTAAGTGAGAAGTCCCTTGGGACTTAGAGCAATAAGCATCAACCCCAACATCCGACTTGGTGCCCACATTTGAATCACACCTGCCATGAGAAATGTTACGTGGCTTCTTAAAAGCTTTGGCACGCACATGTCGCTTGTGCTTGACACGGCGATAGCAAAACTCAACGGTATGCCCATCCTTCTCGCAAAAGGTGCATTGGAACTTAGGTTTGGGAGCATGAGTTCCAAAAAAGTGAGAAGCACCTTTGCCATCCGACACATCCTGGGCAACACCAGAAGACGCAACAAGCTTAGGAGTAGCTATGAAAGAGCTATCCAAAGCACCACCACACGTGCAACCATCCAAAGACTCACGTTCAAGAGAAGAAGTCAACTCCGGTTGAAAAGAAGCAAATGTAAAAGCATCAACATCGGAGTGACGAGAAATACGAGAATCCAAACCCTTTGCACAAAGACTCTTGCACCTTTTGCGCAAAACCTCATTTTCAAATTTGACGCACTCACAAGTACCACATGTCATATTTCTCAAATTCTCAATTTCCGCCTCAATGCATCTAGCATATGTGGTACGCAAGAGTTCATTTTCTTCCTCAAGGTTGGCACTCATCTCATCATGCACAACCAACTTGGTGCTCATATCATCACGCATTCTTTTCAAAGCCAAAACTTCACTTTCCAAATCAATGCATGAAGTGCAAATGAGACCACATGAACAAGTATCATCATTTGCATCAACCAAAGCATCATCATCTTCACAAGAAGTATGGCAAGCATCCTCTACAAGCAACAAAGAGCACTTGCTACAAGGCATGGATTTCATATCACCAATTTCAGCCCTAGCATGCTCAAGTTCAACTACACATGTGGTGTGAGTCAATTTTAGTTCATTAATTTCAGCATGCAAAGACTCACAAGAAACACATGGTAAGGAAGCACTTGTCTCCAACAAAGCAATCTTACTTCTAGCCACATAAAGATCAATATTCAAAGCAACACAAGAATTGCAAGGCATAGAAGCATTGGATTTCAACAAGCCCAATTCAGATTTCATGCAAGCAAGAGAAGAATTCAATTCATCATTCTCAAATTCAAGATTATTACATGCTCTTCTAATGGCTTCAACATGCTCTCTACGACAATTAGCCTCATTTTTTAGTTTCTCATTTTCAACACACAAGGCATCACAAGATTTGCATGGCAGAGGTGAGTAAGCTCAACAAGCATCTCGCCATAAGCGCAAAGACGAGTGAACAAGCCAATGATACCTTAGGAAGCTTGTCTTGGACATCATCTTCTTGAGCCACCAAAAGCTGCATCAACGCCATTGCTTTCTTATCTTCCTTCAACTCCTCGCACTTCCGCCTCCACATGTGGTCATCTCCCGAAGCAAACTCCATGCCATCAATATCTGGAGATAAAGACTCACAAGACCAAGAGGTTGGTGCCATAACTGAAAGCACCGGTTAGGATTAGTCAAAGGCAAGCTCAAAACGCGCAAACCAAATCCGCAAGCAAAAGAGCCCTTTTCTTTGTCACCCTATGGATCCTAGACTTGTTAGAGTCACATGAAGCCGCAACCGGCTCTGATACCAATTGAAGGACCGGATTGGCGACCAGAGAGGGGGGGAGTGAATGGGAGCCGATAAAAATTCTTTCTCAAAAGAACTCGGCCTATGTCCCAAACGCAATTCCGAGGGTCACACACGATCAAGTGGGAGCACACACAAACCTCTCTCGAGACCTTAGGAACAAAGCTTGAAAGGCTAGGAAGTAAAGCGGAAGCAAGCACGAAAGAGCTCAAGCAACAAAGAGGAAGGCCGAGACCTACCGGGTCATCCGGCCACAAACGTCCGAGTCACCCTGAGGCATCCAGAGCCGCACCGGGTCACCGGGACACAAGTGTCCGAATCACCCGGGACAGCCCAGAAAACCGTCCGTGAATTCGCACCAAACTTTCGATCGATGGATCTCCCAAACCACTTGGAGTCTTGAGATGAAACTTTGGGGAGATGATGAACACCTCAAGAAGATGCTATGCCCCAAAAATCTCAGCCTCAAACACCCTACAACTCCCGGAATCATGGATCTTAGCCAAGAACACTATGAACTAGGGTTCATCCGAAAATCAACGAATCGAAGGCCAAATCCGATGTTTGAGGGGTCAAGATCATCCACAAAGAGGCACAAGGCTCTCACCCATGATCCCCTCAAAGAAATCCGGAGAGAAACGCCCTCAAATCGACAAATCGAGCGACGAACAAAAATCCTCCAAAAAGACCCCGAAAATCGCAGAAAAAGAAAAATGCCGGGAGCAAAGGATTTGGCACAAGATTAAGAGAAAGATTTCACTATGAATCACTTGTCCAAATTCGGTTACAAGCCACTCACAAGAACCACAAATCTTGGATGGCAAAAATCTCAAACAAAGAGTCACTCACACCTCTCTCCCTCTCTCCCCAAGAGCACCCCAAAATGAAAGAGCACTCCCACCAACTAAGCCAAAGAGTTGGCTGAAAATTCAGCCCCCTCCTCCTATATATAGGCCCTCTAGAAAAGACCGAAGTGCCCCTGCACTAGGAGATACAATACAAGCCCTCAGGGGCATTTTGGTCAACACATGAAGTATACCATCGGACGGCCGCTGAGAGACATGCGTACCCATGGGTCCCCACCGGCCAGGGTCCCAGGGGCCCTGACAAGTGGACCCGACCTTCTAGAAGACCCGCCTACCTGCCTAGTGGGCCCAGCGACCTTATCCACACCACCGACGACCGCGGGCGACCTGATCAAAATCCCAGAAGACTCGCGACGCTTGGCGTGCAAGTCAAGACATTAGGACCTAGCGTGCCGCCGCCTGTAGCTCCGAGTATCGCGGGATACTCCTTGTAATCCAGGAGATAAGCTTCCCACAGTTGTAACCGACCCCGACACGGGTCAACCGACCTTGAATGGGAACCCTAGCCCGTCCTCCCCATATAAGGCGGCCTAGGGCTCCATTCAAGGGGACAACTCATCTTCAACCTTCCGCATAATCCATCACAACTGGACGTAGGGTTTTACTCTCCGGAAGCCTGAACCAGTATAAACCCCCTTGTGTCACTATCTTCACCGCCATACTCGCCTAGTTCCGAGTTCACCACGTGGACTACCACCTACGCTCTTAGGTCCCGATCCTCCATTAACCTACAAACCTCTAGGGTAACCCCCTAGCGGATCTGTCCAGGTCTCACCCCTGACAGTTGGTGCACCAGGTTGGGGCGATCGGGAACTCGCTGTGCAGCATGGTGGCCCAATCTGGCGTCGTCTTCCCGGTGAGCATGGCGGCCTTCCTCGCCAACCTCGTGGAGATCTTCTTTGGATCTTTCACGTCGACCTCTCCTGCTCCGGCAGCCGCAACTTCTCCAGCGACCCCGGAGCAGGTCGTCACGGCGTCCGTCGCTGCTCCCGATCCCGATCTAGTATCGGAGACCTACCCACCCAGACCCTGTGACCTTGTCCAGTGGATGGAGAGCGTCATCGGCTCGATGAGGGAAACTCTGGAGATCTGCGAACGAGCTCAGTGCTCGGCGCAGACAGCGCTACACCACGACACGTTCCCCTTCGGCCTGAAGTCTGCACCTGGCCTTCGTCTCAGCCAGCTGTCCACGCCTCCCTAGATCCAATCTGGGCGGCGACCTTCTGGCGACTTAAGGCCGGCACCTCGCGCTCGGCGCGACCCTCTCGACGTGCCCTGCACCTATCACAAAGGTGCGAAGCACACCCTCCGCGGGTGCCGCCTGCGGAAGAAGATTGACCAAGAGCTCCCTCGCTGAGCTAAACGACCTACCCAGTCCCCGGACTGTGGGGAGTTCCAGAAGGTCCGTGTTAGAATCTCCCCCAACGACTCGGACATCGTCTTTCGCCAAGTGCTCGTGATCTCCGAGAACGAGCCACCCCGTGTGGGCGCGACGAACTCCGAGGAAGCGACCCGCATCCAAGCCAACGCCCGCCATGCCCAGCGACGTGCGGAAGAGCAACAGCGCGTGGACTTGCCCTGTGCTCGGGACCTACGCCTGGAGTTCGAGGAAGCTGGGATCCCGACCTTCAACAGCCCCCAGGCCAACCTGGGTGCGGCCATTACCCGGCTCCAGCAAGCTCAAATGACGCCTGAAGCTGAGAAGGCCCTCGCGTACCTCCGGGTCACCAACGCCTTGGTGGAGGAGAAGAGTGCGGCCTCTAAATCCGCCGCGTCTTCATCGACCCACCACTCGTGCAGTCGATCCCATCGACCTCCGCGCAGCCATCTCTCCCCCATCTGGGAGGAGGTCGCTCAGCACAAAGCAACCCGCCCAGCAGCCTGCTGCTGTCGGCGACCTTCGCGTCAACCTCGACGCCAACAAGCGCACCCACGACATGCGCGACTACGTCGACCAGCGCCATCGAGAGCGCGAGGAGAGCGAACTTCGTCACCGCTTGGAGCACGATCGTGAGTATGGCCAACCTGGGGGTGTTCACCGCATCATGGAGCGCGAGCTCCGTGACCGTCATGACATCGAGAACAAGCGACGTGCCCTCTACGACGCCGAGCACGGCGACCCAGATGTCCTCCAGACCAACCGGGATCGGCAGCCACGTTCCCAGGTTGTCGTCCCGGAGCGCAGCGTCCACTCTACGCCTAGAGAGGCCGCTCCGGCCAGAGGCTCCAGCGATGACCTTGCCGTCACCGCCTTCCCAGCACTGGCTTCCCAAATCAGGAGGGTGGAGTACCCTGATAACTTCAAGCCCAACATCAAGCCGTATGATGGGCGCTCGGACCCTAACATCTGGCTGTCGACCTACTATGTCACCGTCAAGGCGGCCGGTGGTAGCTTCGACCATATGGCGGCCTACTTCCCGCTGGTCATGGGCAAGGCCCCTTCGCTGTGGCTCAACAATCTCGAGCCCGGCAGCATCAAGACCTGGGCTGACCTATCCCAGGCCTTCACGTCCAACTTCCATGCGACCTACGATCACCCTGGAAACGCCTTCAACCTCGGGCGGGTCGTGCAGGAGCCTAAGGAGCGACTTCGCGACTACAACAACTGGTTCTTCAAGAACCGGAATGAGTGCATTGGCGTCAGGGACGATCAGATCATCGACAGCTACAAGAAGGGCATCAAAGACCGCAAGATCTTGGAGAAGATCCACGAGTCTGGCGGCACCAACGTCAAGGAGCTCATGCACATCGTCAACAAGCTGATGGACACAGAAGAGGCGCTCCAGAACCAGTTCGACGCTGATGCCGCTGGTGCATCTGGCACTGCAGCAGATAAGCTCCGCAAGCGACCTTCCGAGGTCTTAGCGGTCGAAGGGCGCCGAGGTTCGACCTTCAACCAGGAGGAGTTCGACCTGGCGCTCGACAGCGTTTGTGGGTTCCACGAAGGGGCTACCCACACTCTCCGCGAGTGCTCCCAGTTCAAGAGGGCTTTCAGCACCCCCGTGGACCCCAAGCGACCCAGGGACGACGGTGGGCGCCACGACAACCGCCCCTACAACAGCAACTACCGCCGTGATGACCGGTGCGAGGAGCGATATGACGATCACCGCGAGCCTCCTCACAACGACCCACCACGCAGCGAACTACCTCCAGCGGCTCCTCGCGACGAGACCAACCTGCCTCCTCCACCACCAGCAGGCAACCCCAATGGGCCTTTCCAGGCCGCAAACCACACGATCAACATGATCATGGGTGGCATCAAGTCCGGCGTCAGCAGAAGGCGCTACCGCAAGGACAAGTGCGAGGTCCATCTCATCCACACTCAGCCAACAGCGCCTCTGCGTTGGTCCGAGCAGGCGATCAAGTTCTCCAGAGCTGATCACTGGGTGCACATCCCAGACCCCGGGTCCTACCCGCTCGTCGTCGAGCCCACAGTGGATGGGGCCATGCTCTCCTACACCCTGATTGATGGGGGAGCGGGCTCAACATCATCTTCGTTGATACCCTCAAGAAGATGGGCTTCGATTTCGACAAGCTGACAGATTGCGACGAGCCCTTCTATGGCATCGTCCCCGGGAAGGCGGCCTACCCCCTAGGTTAGGTCTCCCTCCCCGTCACCTTTGGTACGGAGGCAAACTTCCGCATGGAGTGCCTCAGCTTCGAGGTCGCCAACTTCAAGTCCTCCTACCACGCGATCCTAGGTCGCCTGATGCTGGCCAGGTTCATGGCCATCCCGCACTACACCTACTTGGTGTTGAAGATGCCGGCTCCAAATGGGGTCCTCTCCGTCATGGGGGGTCTCATCATCTCCTTCAAGTGCAAAACGGAGGCTCTCGACCTTGCCGCGACCTCCGCTACCATCGACGCCTCCGCAGTCTTGGTCGTTGAGGCCAAGACCGTCGACCCAGTCGACCTACCTGTCCCAGAGCAGAAGCGCACCGACAACGCCCTGGACGCGGTCCCCTCGACGAAGAAGGTCTGCCTCAGCCTTGCCGACGCAGAGAAGACGGTGGTGATCGGCGATGGGCTCAACCCCAAATAGGAACTCGCACTCACTAGTTTCCTCCGGGATAATGCGGACATATTCACATGGAGTCCATTGGATATGACGGGTGTCCCCAGGGAGCTGGCTGAGCACTCCTTGGATGTAAGCAAGACGGCCAAGCCTGTCAAGCAGAAGTTTCGCCGCTTTGCGAAAGATCGCAAGGACGTCAATAGGATAGAATTAATAAAGTTCCTAGCTGCCGGATTTATCCGCAAGTGCAAAAACCCGATTTGGCTCGCCAACCCGGTCCTTGTACCCAAGAAAACCGGTCAATGGAGAATGTGTATCGACTACACCGACCTCAATAGGCACTACCCTAAAGACCCCTTCCCTCCTCCGCGCATCGACTAGGTCGTGGACTCCACGGCCGGAAGCATCCTCCTATGCTTTCTCCACTGCTACTCAGGGTATCACCAGATAGCCCTGAAGGTCTCTCACAAAACAAGACGGCATTCATAACGCCCCATGGGATCTACTGCTACACGACCATGACCTTTGGCCTCAAGAATGCCAGCACGACCTACCAGAAGGCCATCCAGAAGTGCCTCGCTAGCCAGATCGGCCAGAACGTAGAAGCCTACGTCGACGATGTGGTTGTCAAAACCACCCATGAGGACAAGCTCATAGCTGACCTCGTGGAAACCTTCGCCAACCTTCGCGTCTATTGCTGCAAACTCAATCCAGAGAAGTGCGTCTTCGGTGTCCCGTCTGGCAAGCTCTTGGGCTTCATGGTCAGCAACCGGGGCATCGAGGCCAATCCCACCAAAGTGGATGCCATCCTCAGGATGAAGCGACCTACTGGGAAGAAGGATGTCATGAAGCTCACCGGCATGATGGTGGCCCTAGGTCGATTCATTAGCAAACTCGGAGAGAAAGGCCTGCCCTTCTTCAAGCTGCTCAAAAAGGCGGACAAGTTCGTCTAGACCGAAGAGGCAGACCAAGCTCTGGAGCAACTTAAGACATTCCTCACGTCACCCCTGGTGATGGTGCCCCCGGCGCCTGAGGAGCCGTTACTGCTCTACATCTCGGCGACCACCTTGGTGGTCAGTACGGTTCTGGTGGCTGAGCGACCTGAAGAGGGCCGACCTTACCCTGTCCAGCGACCTATCTACTACGTCAGCGAGGTCCTGTCCGACAGCAAGACCAGGTACAGCCAGCCCCAGAAGATGCTTTACGCGCTGCTCGTCACCTCTCGCAAGCTTCGGCATTACTTCCAGTCGCACAAGATCAAGGTCGTCTCGGCCTTCCCCCTTGGCGAGATCCTACGGAGCCGCGACACCACTGGGCGCATCGTCAAGTGGTCCATCGAGTTTGGTGAGTTCGACCTAGAGTTCTGCCCCAGGCAGGCCATCAAGCCCCAGGTCATTGCAGACTTCATCTCAGAGTGGACAGAAATCCAGCAGCCTCCACCATCGGAGCGACTTGAGCACTGGAAAATGTACTTCGATGGTTCCCTGAACCTCGAAGGAGCCGGCGCGGGTGTCCTATTCATCTCTCCTCAAGGCGACTACCTCAAGTACGCCCTGCAGATCCACTACAAGGCATCCAACAATGGCACTGAGTACGAGGCCCTCATCCATGGGCTACGCATTGTTGTCTCCCTGGGGATCAAACGCCTCATAGCTTACGGTGATTCCAAATGTAACATCCCGCAATTTCATTACGGAATGTTAATTATAAAAATGAGGATTTAAAATTTTTGGTGAATTATTTGAGTGCTTGATAAATTCATTAAGGATGTCTTCTTATTTCTCCCCTAAAATTCCTAGATTTATTTTTGAATTGAATAAAATTTCTAGGAAATATAAAGTGTTAGTGTGAGAAACTTGGAGTTTATTTGGCTTTATTTGGATCTTATTGGTGTGTGGATCAAATTTGAATTCTAAATTCAAATTTGAATCCAAATAGTTTAGGGTTTAAGGAAATAGGAAATAGGAAAAGGAATAAAGCTAAGCTGGGCCTTGTGTTCGCTTGAGAAGTCCACCAACGGCGCCTCTACTCTTTTCCTTGGAAAATCTAATACCCCGCACACCCCTCGGTCCAGCCCATCGCGGCCCGTCTAACCGCCGGCCCGCGTAACACCTACCGCCCCCGCGTCGTATCGCTGCTAGGCGGGCCCCTCGTTACGTCACGCCCGCGTCACGCCGACGCCACCCCGTCATCCCCCTCCTTTAGCGCTTTGGCTGACACCGGCGCGCCAAAGTGACGCCGCGCCGCCCATGGCCGCCGTCGCGACGTGCCCCGCGCCCCCCCCCCCCTTTGCATCTGCGCCGTCCACGCGTCCCGCGCTGCACCCTGCGCTAAAAGTAGGCTGCGCCGCAGCCCCAGGGTCTCCCCAACCCTAGCCGCCGGGGAGTTTTCCCCATTCGCCACCCACCAGAGCTTGTCAGAGGAGAAGGAGAAGGGGGAGAAGAGAAGGGAGCCGGAGGCCGTCCGCAAGCACGCCGGGGTCGCCGCGAAGCCGGAGGACCGCCCGTGGAAGCCCAGGTACGCCGGGAAGCCAAGGACCGTGACGCCCCTGCTTCTTCTTCTTCCTCTGCTCGGCGCCGCCCGTCTTCTTCACCGCCGACGACCCCGCTCCGCCCTTCTACACTGACACCTGCACTTCGGCCGGTGGCCACCGAGGTGAGGCCGTGCCCTCCCTCTCATCTGTTGAGGTCCCTGCCTTCGAGCCGAGGGGGAACGCCCAGACTGTGTCGCCGCTGCCGCCGCGCCGCCGCCGCGCACGCTGTTGTGTGAAGCCGGCCATCGAGCCGTGCTGGGAATTTTCTGCAGGTGCCGCCGCCTTCACCACGTGCATGCGCTCGCCTCCGCCGCTTGCCTTGAAACCTTAGGGCACGCACGTCGCCATTTCGCCGTCGCCGTCCTCCCCTGCGCCGCGGACGAGCCAGACCTCGCGCGCCCGCGTGCGCGCAGGGGGAGAAGGCCCGACCCTTGGCCGGCCCGATGTAGCACCAGCTCGTGCACCCACGCACACGACCGCCGTCGACACCGCCGGCGCACCCTCGGCCCGTCGCACACCGTGCCGTCGCCGTGTCGCTGTCGCCGCCGCTCCGCCGTGGCCGCGCCGGTGGCTAGCACACATGCGAAGGGGCTAAAACCCTGGTTCTTGCTTCGATAGGTTCCCTTGTTACACGTGCGCGTTCTTCTGGGCATCTGGCTCACCCGCGCGTCGTCGCCGGTGCTCGCCGCCTAGCGCCCGTGCGACCACATCGCCACCGTGGCCCCTGACACGCTGCCGCCGTGCCTTCCCCTTCCAAGCCGCCTCTTTGTGCACGTAGATGAGCCACGGATGCTCCTGTTTCTCCCTTGGTCACCTGGAGCCCCAGCCGGTCGCCCTCGTCGCCGGCAGGCCCTCGGTCGCGCCGCTGTCCCTCACGGGCAATTCACCGAGCACCTACCGCTGGCGACCCCAAAACCCTGGGGTTTCGTTACACACGCACGCACACACGCCCGCGTACCCGCAGAGGATCCGGTGGGATCCGATGCGGCGGACCACTCGCACGCGAGCCACACGTCCGCGCACGCTGAGCCGTGCCGCAGGGGATCACCCGGGATCCGCCGCCCCCCGCCGCGTGTACCTGCCACGTGGGCGGCCACACCAGCATGCGCCGGCTTATAGCCGCGCAGGTGGCCGCCACGCAAGCGCTAGAGCTGGCCTGGCGCCGGCTATAAGCCCTGCTAGAGACAGCTAGGGTTAGCCTGTAGCTAGCCAAAAGTTAATGCTATTGTGTATGCGTATTTTAATTTCAGAAATCTATTTAATCTTTGGAAATTCATAATAAATCCGTTTTAACTCCGAATAAATCCGTATTTTCACACAGGTAGGGTAGGCTCGGTCGGCCGTACACCGTCCGACTACTATTCTGAGTTGGGTACTGGTGTACACGCTCTGCAGAGTTTAGATCTATACGTATAGTCGTGTCCTCGGTTATGGACATGCCCGTTGTTTCTCCGACTCTTACGTTTTGGGATTTCTACCTTCCCCCTTATAGGATGAGAGTGTATGGTGAGCCGTGGTTGTATTCGGGGAGAGGAAAGTTGCTCCCTCTGCCTCGTGGATCCGGGTGCAACCATTGACCGTAGTACGTGCCCTTAGAAATGGTCGTTAGAAAATTAAGACTCTAAACGATCTCTTTTGGCTATATACCAATCTTGACTTATATTACAAAAACTCTTCCTTCTTTGAAAAGTTCTATCTCACCTGCGCTAACTAGAAATTTCTCCCATGTCACAGGAGATGGCTCGTCAAGAGGTGGAGTTGCTCCCGAAGCACATGGAGGGACTCGCCAGTTGGGTAGACCGGGTCGTCCTCAGGCTGGGGATTCCCCCTACGCACATCACCTACCGCGCTAAGGACGTCCGCACGCTGTCGTCACCACTAGGAGCTACCTCGTGGACCTCGACACTCACGCCCGCCGACTGAGCGAGCAGACGAGTGCACTCTTGAGCAGGCTGGAGTACACTACCCTGGAGCTGAAGGAGCTTCAGCCCCGCAGCCAGAGTTTGCTCGTGGAGAACCGTACCCTGCGCCAGCGAGTCGAGCAGCTCGAGCGAGGGCTACGCCACGCCAACTCTTTGGCAGTGCAGGCAGAGACTGAGAGGGTGACCGCGCGAGAGGAGATGCTCTACGCGAAGGAGGATCTACGCAACCAGGAGACCAGGTTCACCCGTCTCTTTGCCAAGCTGGACCAGAAGGATGCACAGTTTGCCACGTAGGGACGCACTCTGGTTCGTGAGAAGGCTAGGGTGGCAGAGCTAATGGAGGACCAGTACTCCAACACCGCCAACCTCGCTGCACTCACCAGGACTTCCGTGTTCTTGCTGGACAAGTGTAAGAGGATGCTGAGGACTTGGGAGGACGCTGACTCTCTTCGAGTGGACGAGCTTCAGGAGCTCAACGGTCTGCTACCTCCCGAGCACCAGCGAGCGATCCGCATGGAGACCTTCAAGCTGCACCCATCCGCCCTCAAGCTTCACCTGTGTCGGCTGACTGACATGCCCACTCCGGTTGAGACCCAGGAGGTGAGGGCTGCTCACGCCAGACTGTCACGGATGTTCCCCAGAGACTTTCCCGAGGAGGACCGCTACCCAGTGAGGTACAAGAAGGCTCGCTTCGAGTAGCATACTGGAGCATGATCATGCTAATAAGAGTACAGTTGAAAGATAGGTAGTTTCCAAGAGTTGATCCATGCAGCCAAGAGCCTGTTCCGGTGCATGATGCGTTATGAGTCTTTTCACACCTAGATGCGCACACCCTTTTTGAGACCGTGTAACGCTAGATTAGATCGCTATTGTGTGTGTGACCTCCAAGGCTTGAGTCAGCCTCGAGGAAACTTATGTACTCATAATGGATGCTGATTGTTTGGTCTTAATGGAGTTAATTGTTCTTATTGCTTTTTCCTCTTGAGTGTTAGAATTATATTAGAAATATTTTCATGCTTGTATATCAGACTCAATTTGTTGGTGAGAGACATATCTAAGGTTTCCTATGCCCTTGGTCTTGTTTTCAGTAAGATGTTCATCAGGAGGTCAGGATGTCTGTTGGCTCGCCTAGAGGAGGCCGAGGCTGAGGAAGAGCAAGCCCCGCCAGTCTGAGGACGTGGACGAGGCCGCACTCCCGCTCGTGGGCGTGGACACACTCGTGGTCGTGGACACGCACCTGTCTGAGGACGAGGCCGAGGCGTTGTGCTGCCACCGCCACCGCCTCCGCCCATCGGCGAAGGCAACGGAGAAGCGGAGGAAGGAGCTGAAGAAGTACCCGAGCCGGCACCAGCTCCCCAGGGTCGTGGGCGTGGTCGTGGCCGTGGAGAGGCACCGCCACTGCCACCGCCTAACCTGGCTGAGGTGATGGCCGCTCAGACTACGCTGATGCAGAGGATGGCGTAAGCCGTCGAGAACTGAGTCAACAGTGGGAACCGCAACGTCCCGCCTAAGGAGGACTTCGCCAAGAAGATCGAGAGGTTCCTCCGCCTGAAGGCCCCAACCTTCAGCTACTCGGACGACCCTCTCGAGGCCGACGACTGGCTCTGCGTGATCAAGATGAAGCTCGACCTCACTGCCTACACCGAGGAAGAGTGTGTGGCACTCACCGTCCACCAGCTCGAGGGTCCTGCCAAGTCATGGTGGGACAACTACTCCGACAGCCACCCGAACCCGGCCTTCATCACCTGGCTGGAATTCTATGAGGTGTTCCGCGAGCAGTACCTGCCGCGGGAGCTCATGAGTCAGAAGACACAGGAGTTCCGCACCATGACTCAGGGTGCGATGAGGGTGGAGGAGTACGAGAGGCACTTCATGAAGATGATGCGCTACGCCCCTGACGACACCAACTCCGACGACAAGAAGCAGTTTTGGTTTCTGCGAGGCCTCCATCATGGTCCCCGCCAGGGCTTGAAGGCCAGTGAGCACAAGTCCCTTCGCCACCTGGTGAACAGGGCTATCGCGCTGGAGGAAGAAAGGAGGGGGCATGAGGAGCGCATGAAGGGCAAGAAGAGGTTTGGAGATCGGGACCATGGCGACCGATCCTTCCAGAGGCCGAGGAGTGGGTAGAGCAACCTGCTGAGAGGAAGCTACCGCCCGGGGAACAACCAGCCCGGACGTGGTTTCGGAGGGAACCATGCACCGTACCTAGGAGGAAGGAGCAACTACCAGCAGCAGGGTGGAGGCTACAACCACCTGCAGCAGAGCGCATCGAGACCCGGCACCGGAGGTTTCACCCCGACGTGCTACGCCTGTGGCAAGCAAGGCCACAAGTCGTATGAGTGCCCCAGCAGGAAGACCGCTACCACACCTGCCAGGGCGCCAGCTCCAGGAGGGAAGACACCTCAGGCTGCTCCCCAGCCTGCCGCTGACCGCGGGAGGCTCAACCTCCTGACTGAGGAGGAAGCTGCCGACGCTCCTGACGTCGTGATCGGTGAGTTTTTAGTTTGTGGTGCTAAAGCTTTGATTCTGTTTGATACTGGTGCAACTAGTTCGTATGTGTCCTCTAACTTTGTAAACAAACTATCTCTCCCCATGACTCCCTGATCGAAACCTATTGTGATGACCTCACCACTCGGAGATATTAGGTGCACCCTACTATGCAAAGGGGTGGAGATGTTTATCAAGGGTCACAAGTTCCTTAGAGATCTGACCGTGTTGAAGTCCAATGGAATTGATGTTATTCTGGGCATGGATTGGATCACCGCTCACAAGGGGGTTATCTCCTCGTCACCCCGACAAGTGACCCTGATACACCCGAAGGGAACGAAGATCACATTCGAGCCGCTGAAGTCTCGAGAAGTACCAGCTGTGTACAACCTCACTACGAAGACAGTGGCTGATGTTCTAGTGATTTGTGAGTACCCCGATGTCTTTCCTGATGATCTGCCGGGGTTACCACCAGACCGCGATGTGGAGTTCGTGATTAACCTTGTGCCAGGTACCGCACCCGTGGCACAGAGTCCTTACAGAATGGGCAAGTTAGAGCTGGCAACGTTGAAGGAGGAGTTGGAAGCTCTCCGTGAGAAGGGGTACATCCGACCAAGTGCATCACCTTGGGCTTCACCGGTGATGTTTGTGCCGAAGAAGGATGGGACGCAATGGCTGTGCGTCGATTACTGCGTTCTTAATGCGGTAACCATCAAGAACAAGTACCCATTGCCACGCATTGATGACCTGCTAGATCAGTTGAAGAAGGCCAGGTACTTCAGCAAGATTGACCTTCGATCCGGCTACCATCAGATGAAGATTCGCCCCGAGGACATCTACAAGATAGCGTTCGTGACCCGGTATGGGCAGTATGAGTTCACTGTCGTATCGTTCGGTCTTACGAACGCCCCTGCTTACTTCATGAACATGATGAACAAGGTATTCATGGACGAGTTAGACAAGTTTGTCGTGGTTTTCATTGATGACATCTTGGTCTTCTCGGAAACTACAGAAGAGCATGAAGAGCATCTGAGGATAGTGCTGGAGAAGCTGAGGCAGAATCAGTTGTATGCCAAGTTCAACAAGTGTGAGTTCTGGCTTGAAGAAGTGGCTTTCCTTGGGCATGTGTTGTCAGGCGAGGGAGTTGCAGTTGATCCCTCGAAGATCGAAGCTGTGTCAAAGTGGCAGTCACCCAAGACAGTGACAGAGATCAGGAGTTTTCTCGGGATGGCCGGGTACTACCGCCGTTTCATTGAGAACTTCTCCAAGATTGCGAAGCCAATGACCGAGTTGCTGAAGAACAACACGCCATTCGTGTGGTCAGAGAAGTGTGAAGCAAGCTTCCAAGAGCTCAAGACCTAACTCACCACAACTCCTGTGTTGACGCTTCCCGAAGACAACAAGGACTTTGTGGTGTATTGTGATGCTTCGAGACAGGGTCTTGGATGTGTACTAATGCAGGAAGGCAAGGTGCTCGCTTATGCTTCAAGGCAGCTTCGGAAGCATGAAGAGAACTACTCGACGCATGACCTTGAGTTAGCAGCTGTTGTTCATGCTTTGAAGACATGGAGGCACTACTTGATGGGCAACAAGTGTGATATCTACATAGATCAGAAGAGTCTGAAGTATATCTTCACCCAGTCAGAGCTGAACCTGAGGCAGCAGAGATGGCTAGAGTTGATAAAGAACTACGACCTCAACATCCACTACCATCCTGGCAAGGCGAATGTCGTGGCCGATGCTTTGAGCCGAATAAGTTATTGCAACAACCTGATGGTGCAGGAGGAACAGCTAGAGTTGTACAGGGAGATGGAGAGATTGAAGCTCGACATCATCGAGAAGGGACAGCTCAACGAGTTGAGGGTCAAGTACAATCTAGAAGACCAGATCAGGCAAGCCCAGAAGAAGTGTCCAGAGATTGAGGAGGTGAAAGACCTGCTGACGAGAGGCAAGGCCCCTGACTACCGCATTGATGAGCAAGGCACGTTGTGGTTGAAAGATCGCATATGTGTGCCTAGTGGTGAGGATCTCCGGAAGATGATTCTGAAGGAAGCTCACGATTCTCGGTATTCCGTTCACCCCGGTTGCACCAAGATGTACCAAGACCTGAAGTGTCGATTCTGGTGGGAGAATATGAAGAAGGACATAGCTGAGTATGTTGCCCGATGTGACACCTGTCAGAGAGTGAAGGCAGAACATCACAGACCCGCCGGATTGCTACAGCCACTTGCGATACCTCAGTGGATATGGGATGATATCAGCATGGACTTCGTGGTAGGTTTACCCTGCACTCAAAAGGGGAATGACTCGAGTTTGGTAATTGTGGACCGTTTGACCAAGGTAGCACACTTCCTTCCGGTAAAGAACAAGTTCACTGTGAGTCAGTTGGCCGATCTCTACGTAGAGCATATCCTGAGGTTACATGGAGCACCCCGCACCATCATGTCCGATCGTGGTGCTCAGTTCACAGCTCAGTTCTGGAAGAGTCTACACGACTCGATGGGCACCCACTTGGACTACAGTACAGCTTTCCACCCTCAGACAGATGGATAGACTGAACGAGTGAATCAGGTTCTAGAAGATCTGCTGAGTGCTTGTGTGTTGACTTACAGCAACGATTGGGAGAAGAGTCTGCCCTACGCTGAGTTCTCGTACAACAATAGCTATTAGGCAAGTTTGCAAATGGCACCCTTTGAGGCTCTGTATGGCAGAAAGTGTAGGACCCCGTTGATGTGGTCTGAGGTGGGGAGAGGATTTTCTTCGGTCCTGCTTCCATTGTTGAGGCTGAGGAGAATGTGGCCAAGGTTAGAGAGAACCTGAAGATAGCTCAGAGCAGGTAGAAGAGCTATGCCGATCCTAAGCGAAGGGATGTCTCCTTCGAAGTTGGTGACTACATCTTCCTGAGAGTGTCACCGCTTAGAGGCACAAAGAGGTTCCACGTGAAGGGGAAGCTAGCCCCGAGGTTCGTTGGACCCTACCAGATTGTGGCAAAGGTAGGGAAACTTGCATACACGCTAGAGTTACCGTCTGATCTTGCCGGAGTGCATCCTGTGTTCCACATATCGCAACTCCGGAGGTGCCTCGACCCGAAACTTGACAAGCATGTCTCTACCGATGCTATCGACTTGCAAGACAACCTGGAGTACTTGGAGTACCCGATGAAGATACTGGATTGGGCCGAGAAGGCTACCAGGAGTACCACCACTCGCTTCTGCAAGGTGCTTTGGAGCAATCATACCGAGCGAGAAGCGACGTGGGAGAAATAGTCGGTCATGAGGGAGAAGTACCCACACCTTTTCGAGACGGAGGTAAGTTCTTAATCTCGAGGACGAGATTCTTTTGAGGGGGGAGTCTGTAACATCCCGCAAGTTCATTACGGAATGTTAATTATAAAAATGAGGATTTAAAATTTTTGGTGAATTATTTGAGTGCTTGATAAATTAATTAAGGATGTCTTCTTATTTCTCCCCTAAAATTCCTAGATTTATTTTTGAATTGAATAAAATTTCTAGGAAATATAAAGTGTTAGTGTGAGAAACCTGGAGTTTATTTGGCTTTATTTGGATCTTATTGGTGTGTGGATCAAATTTGAATTCTAAATTCAAATTTGAATCCAAATAGTTTAGGGTTTAAGGAAATAGGAAATAGGAAAAGGAATAAAGCTAAGCTGGGCCTTGTGTTCACTTGAGAAGTCCACCAACGGCCCCTCTACTCTTTTCCCTGGAACATCTAATACCCCGCACACCCCTCGGTCCAGCCCATCGCGGCCCGTCTAACTGCCGGCCCACGTAACACCTACCGCCCCCGCGCCGTATCACTGCCAGGTGGGGCCCTCGTTACGTCACGCCCGCGTCACGCCGACGCCACCCCGTCATCCCCCTCCTTTAGCGCTTTGGCTGACGCCAGCGCGCCAAACCGACGCCGCGCCGCCCATGGCCGCCGTCGCGACGTGCCCCGCGCCCCCTTTTGCATCCACGACGTCCACGCATCCCGCGCCGCACCTCGCGCTATAAGTAGGCCGCGCCGCAGCCCCAGGGTCTCCCAACCCTAGCCGTCGGGGAGTTTTCCCCATTCGCCACCCACCAGAGCTCGCCGGAGGAGAAGGAGAAGGGGGAGAAGAGAAGGGGGCCCGGAGGCCGTCCGCAAGTACGCCGGGGCCGCCGCGAAGCCGGAGGACCGCCCGTGGAAGCCCAGGGACGCCGGGATGCCAAGGACCGTGACGCCCCTGCTTCTTCTTCTTCCTCTGCTCGGCGCCGCCCGTTTTCTTCACCGCCGACGACCCCGCTCCGCCCTTCTACACCGACGCCTGCACTTCGGCCGGTGGCCACCGAGGTGAGGCCGTGCCCTCCCTCTCATCTGTTGTGGTCCCGGCCTTCGAGCCGAGGGGGCGTGTCGCCGCCACCGCCGCGCACGCCGCTGTGTGAAGCCGGCCATCGAGCCGTGCTGGGAATTTTCTGCAGGTGCCGCCGCCTTCACCATGTGCACGCGCTCGCCTCCACCGCTTGCCTTGACAACTTAGGGCACGCACGTCGCCGTTTCACCGTAGTCGTCCTCCCCTGCACCGCGGACGAGCCAGAGCTTGCGTGCTCGCGCAGGGAGAGAAGGCCCGGCCCTTGGCTGGCCCGACGTAGCACCAGCTCGTGCACCCACGCACACGGCCGCCGTCAACACCACCGGAACACCCTCGGCCCGTCGCACACCGCACCGTCGTCGTGTCGCTGTCGCCGCCGCTCCGCCATGGCCGTGCCGGTGGCTAGCACACAGGCGAAGGGGCTAAAACCCCAGTTCTTGCTTCGATAGGTTCCCTTGTTACACGCGCGTGTTCTTCTGGGCATCTGGGTCACCCGCGCGTCGTCGCTGGTGCTCGCCGCCTAGCGCCCGCGCGACCACGTCACCATCGTGGCCCCTGACACGCCGCCGCCACACCTTCCCGGCCAAGCCGCCTCCTTGTGCACGTAGATGAGCCACGGATGCTCCTGTTTCTGCCTTGGTCACCTGGAGCCCCAGCCGGTCGCCCCCGCCGCCGGCAGGCCCTCGGCCGCGCCACTGTCCCTCACGGGCAATTCACCAAGCACCTACCACCAGCGACCCCAAAACCCTGGGGTTTTGTTACACACACACGCACACAAGCCCGCGTACCCGCAGAGGATCCTGTGGGATCCAATGCGGCGGACCACTCGCACGCGAGCCACACGTCCGCGCACGCTGCGCAGTGCCGCAGGGGATCACCCGAGATCCGCCGCGCCCCGCCGCGTGTACCTGCCACGTGGGCGGCCACACCAGCATGCGCCGGCTTATAGCCGCGCAGGTGGCCGCCATGCAGGCGCTAGAGCTGGCCTGGCGCCGTCTATATGCCCTGCTAGAGACAGCTAGGGTTAGCCTGTAGCTAGCCAAAAGTTAATGCTATTGTGTATGCATATTTTAATTTCAGAAATCTATTTAATCTTTGGAAATTCATAATAAATCCATTTTAACTCCAAAAAATACAAAACTTCTTCTGAAGATCTTCTAAAAAACCAAACTCCACGCTAGGCTAGAGTTTGCCACTTTTTTGATCTTATTTGCTCTTCATCTTGGATTTATTGCTATTAGCTGCCAAGTTATTTATTTTAAATACGATTCTAGGAGCCGCCTGAGCCGGAGAGCTGAACCAGGACTACGACGACGACCTCGGCTACGACGACTACTCGCACACAAGTTCACGCCCGACCATTCTTTGAATGCCCATTAGGCATGGCTATTAGAACTGCTAGTGCTTTATTTACTGCATAGTGATGGATATGATGAACCCGTGCATAGCCTCTTTTACATACTTGTCCTTGATTGACCTACTACTACTACTTTACTTATGCGTGGTGATACGCTGAGCTTGCTATGCATGTGTTGGGATTATTGTGGTAGTTTCTTGGCATGTGTGAGAAAACCGGTAGGAGAAGGTGTTTTGGGATATTTTGGCGGGGGTGAGCTCAAGACAACCCGATCTGGGATCGGGGGCCAGGGATCGTCTTCTCGGACGTTGCCCAGTGTGGTGCCTATGGCGGGTACACTGCTTTAGGAGCACAGGTCTTGGGGTTTTTGTGATGACTTGGAGGATAGGAGCTCGCCCCGGTCTAAAACCGAGTGGGTCGCCTGTTACACGGGACTTTCGTACACACCACCTCGCCGAGAGTGGGGATAGGGCCGTTCGACCCAAGCAAGTGCGATACCATACCTGCCAGTAGGATAGAGGGTATCAGTGAGAGGGTTAGGGTGAAGTCCCTTCCCTTTGGGAGTTCCCCATGTGGCCACACGGGGGCATTTTCACAGTTCTGGGGTGGACCTTTGCGAAGGACCACAGCGAGACCCGGATGCGGGATGGGATCGTAACTCCTAAGTGTTCGTTCGGTAGGGTAGGCTCGGTCGGCTGTACACCGTCCGAGTACTATTTCGAGTTGGGTACTGGTGTACACGCTCTGCAGAGTTTAGATTTATACGTATAGCCGCATCCTCGGTTATGGACATGCCCGTTGTTTCTCCGACTCTTACGTTTTGGGATTTCTACCTTCCCCCTTATAGGATGAGAGTGTATGGTGAGCCGTGGTTGTATTCGGGGAGAGGAGAGTTTCTCCCTCTGCCTCGTGGATCCGGGTGCAACCATTGAGGTGCGAGGAGTGGGAGTTCTCGCACTGACCCTAGATGGAGATAGGAGATGGTGACGGTGATCTGGGTGCCCAGGTGTAACCGTTTGCGGATGAGAGATATGGGAATTGGTGGGATTATGGAGATATTACTCTATTTTATGATGCTGCTGCTGCATAGGAACCCAGTTACCACCTTGATACTTTCTTTACCCTTAGAAGTAGGCCACTTAAAGCTTGCATACGGTTGGTGACGTGGACCTATCCCAATCCTTAGGGATAGCCCCTGAGCTTGCAGGGTACGAGTCAGACTTCGACAACAATGCCGACGGATGGTACGACTGAGGGGGCACATCGCTTCGCTCAAGGATGCCTGTGGGAGACGAATGAAGATGGAGACACCTTTTGGAAGCTAGCTACCGCTGCGTAGGCTCTTATTCTTGTTATTCCGCCAAGAAGCGTGTATTGATGTACTCCGATTATTCAGGACATGTAATAATCAGATTATTATTCATACTCTGATGCTTTATTTCGTTGTATGACTGTGATATTTATCTGTGATGAATGCCTGTGAGTGATAGCGTCTGATCCAGGGACTATCACGAGACAGAATGCTAGGTTTCCCGTGTTTGAAAACCCAGGGCAAGTTAGCAAGGATTCTGAAGCCAGGAAGGACACGATGGAGGCCTACTATGCTGAGGTGCGCAAGCTCGAGCGTCACTTCGAAGGGCTCGAGTTCCACCACGTCTGCCGCAACAACAACGTCGCAGCTGATGTCCTCTCCAAGCTCGGCTCCAAGCGCGCACTGGTTCCGGCTGGTGTGTTCGTCCAGGACCTACACAAGCTATCCGTCAAGCTTATCTCCGACCCAGAGTCACCTGATGATGAAGTGACCTCACCGGGAGGTCGAGAAGTCCTCATGACCGAGGCAGAAGATGACTGGCACCTTGACTTCATCGCCTTCCTCCTCGAACATCGAGTACCTGAGGACAAGGAGGAGCGCGAAAAGATCACGAGGTGTAGCGCCAACTATGTCGTCGTCGGCAACGAACTCTACCAGAGGTCCGCCTCCACAGGGGTTTTGATGAAGTGCATCCTACGATCTGAGGGCCTTAGGCTCTTGGATGAGATCCACAGCGGCGAGTGCGGCAATCATGCCGCCTCTTCCAACCTGGTGGGCAAAGTCTTCAGGTCCGGCTTCTACTGGCCTACGGCCATGGCTGATGCCCAGGAACTTGTACGTCGATGCAAGGGGTGCTAATTCTTCGCTAAGCAGCAGCACGTCCCGGCTCAGGCCCTAAGGACCATCCCCCCATCCTGGCCCTTCGCAGTGTGCGGTCTTGACTCTGTGGGACCTTTCAAGACCATCCCTGGCGGCTACAAGCACATCATCGTGGCGGTGGACAAGTTCACCAAATGGATCGAGGTCCGTCCTGTATCCAGCTTCACCTCAAAAGAGGCGGCCAAGTTCATCGAGGAGATCACCCACCGCTTCGGGGTGCCCAACAGGATCATCACTGACCTTGGCACAGCCTTCACAGGAGCTAATTTCTGGGACTTCTGCCAAGACAACTTGATCGACATATACTACTCCTCAGTGGCACACCCACGGTGCAATAGCCAGGTCGAGCGGGCCAACGGCATGGTCCTACAGGCCATCAAAGACCGCATCTTCAACGGTTCAGCGCCCTACACAACCAGGTGGATCTCAGCGCTCCCCCACGTCATCTGGGGTCTCAGGACCCAGGTCAGCTCAGTGACAGGGTACTCTCCCTTCTTTTTGGTCTATGGGTCAGAGGCCATCCTCCCCACCGACGTTGCCTTCGGGGCCCCTCGCATCCAGAACTTCGATGAAGGAGAAGTGGAACAAACACGCAGGCTCGACCTTGATAGTGTCGAGGAACATCATGTGGCCGTGCTCATGCGCCACACCCGCCACGAGCGGCAGCTACATCACTACCACGACCGCAATGTGCGGGAACGTTCATTCAACATTGGCGACCTAGTTTTGCGACGGATCCAGAACACCAAGGACATGCACAAGCTTTCAGCACCTTGGGAAGGCCCCTTCATAGTTAAGGAGGTCATTGGACCGGCGACCTATCACCTCCAATGGGCTAATGGTCAGGGTGTCCCGAACCCCTGGAACATCGAGCACTTACGTCTCTTCTATCCTTAGGAGCCTTGTATCGCAATAAAAGCTATGTACTCTATCCTTTGTAATTTGATATATATATAAAGATTACCTTTCGACCTACTTGTTTTCTGTACCCCCCCTCGACACGCTCGGGGGCTTGGCTTAAAACTGGACCCCTCGCGCTCAAGGGCTTGGTGTTAAGCCCGGCCCTTCACGCTCGGGGGCTTGGCTTTTGCCAACCTAAGGGTCATTCGACCTAGGGGTTTTTACCTTCCTTTTACCTAGTGTTCCCCTACGCAACTTTTTATGCACTTTATAAGTATCCCTCAGTTGTGTGGTTGCTCGACTTTGGGTCCAGGACCCCCCTCCGTGCGTCGGCTGCACATAAGCCTCCACGCTGAGCCGTGTGGTCGGTAAGCCGTTCCTCCACTGAGTTGGGTTTGTGGAGGGAAAAGGCTCGTGCAGCTCCATTACTTTTGCGTTCTTATAAAGAGTATATAAGTCAAACAAGGGATCACATCAGTTAATTAAACATGCCCTTTCATTCATGCAAGGTTTATCTTACATCAAAAGGGTCCACAACCCATTGGCGTTAACAGTTTGCTAAGTCCTAGATTACACTTTACAGATCTATTTTCTTCACGATCTCGTCTGCAGCGGCCTGGATATCTTCAACACCCACCAACCGAGATAGGTTGAGCTCCTCCCTGACCTTCTCAACGTCGAACGTTGGCACATGGTGCCTCACTGTGGTCAACGCGGCAGCTGCGGCGAGCTTGCCGCTGTCTATCAGCAGGGTCTTCATGCGACCTTCCACATCTTCCAGCCGCGCGACGAGCTCCTGCGGCCCGCCTTCGACCTTGGGGACGTAAATGTCCACAAGGTACTCAGCAGCCTCCTTGAGGTCGTCCAGCTCCTTCTGAAGATCTGCAGTCATCTCTTGATGATCAATAAGGGTTTGTATCGCCCGGGAAAGGTCGATCTCCAGATCCCTACGAACAACAAACTCATACGCAGCCTTTCGAGTATAGTAATACTCACTGGCGATGACCTTCTTGTGCTTCTCCTTGAGGGTCTTCACCTGGTCCTTCGATTCCTTGAGGTCTTTCTTCAAGGTGGACTCCTTCTTCTTGGCTTCTGTAAACAACAAGGTCAAGAAGGGCACACCACGACGTAAAATTCAAGCCTCAAGCATAAGGGCATCCCCAGACGTACCCGCAGCGGTGACCTTCAGCTCGTCTTCCGCCTCCTTCACCTTTAGCTTGGTGGATTCAAGCTCCTGCTTCAAGGCCGCCATCGCCTTGTCCTTTAGGGCCGCCTCATCCTTGAGACGCTTTATTTCTCCTGCGGCCTCAATCCTGGCTTGCAGCACGGCCTCCCGCGCTGTGGTCGGCTCTGCGTGAAGCATGGCGCCCTCCATCAGCAGGTTCACCCTGCCCTGCGCCCGCTCGGCGAGAGACTGCACCCATACACTACAAAATGTCGTCAAATCAAGGCATCCAAGTGAAATGAAGACCTAACCCCAAAGGAATTGAGACTCACCATGAGTGTCCTGTCGATCGTTTTCACCGCCTCCTTGATCGTTGCCTGCGCCGCCTTGAAGTCGTCAAGGTCCCGGCCATCGGCAAGGATATCCTCCTCCCACGGGGTGCCGGTATAGAGGCACCGGTTCAGGTCGTTGTCCTCGCCTCCTCCTCTGGTCTCCGCCCCCCCCCCCCCCCCGCGTCTGCGGTAGGCCTGACTTGGGTGGGTCCTCCTGGTGAAGGCCTTCCCCTTGGTGAGCGCTGTCAGCAGCGACCTTGGTCCCTGCCGACGATGCCACCCCCACGGTCTCAGGGACCTGGATGGTGACATCACTACCCGACGTTGCCGGTGACTGGCCCACCGGCGCCTTCTCGAGCTTCCGCCCAAAGGCCTCTTGGCCTGAGGCGCTCTTGTTGTCGCCCGATGCAGCAGTAGTTCCCCTGTCCAAAGGCAGAGAATTTGTCAGCACGACGTACTCGAAGTCTCCAATGGTCAATCAAGCAGAAAGTCAGGTTCAACGACGTACCCGCTGCCAGATTTCAAGCAAAGCTGTAGCGACCTGGGCGGCACCCTCCTGGGCTTCTTCTGCGACCCTTGGTCGCTCACACCCTCCGCGCTCGGCTTCGGCTGCTGCTCGCTTATAACCCCAAGCGGGGTGTCACCTCCCCCTACGGCCGCTGTTTCGCCTGACCCTGCGCCGACATCACGCGACCGCGTGTCATCGTCCTCATCGACGATGACCTCGATGCTAGCTGTCTCCGTCTTCGACGACGCAGTGCTATCTCTCCTCCTCTTCTTCTTCTTCTTCTCCGCCTCAATGGTGGCAGAGACGATCTTGGCGCCTTTATGCGCCGGGATCTTGCCGGCGACCTGCCGTGCGCGCTGAGTCAATGGCGCAGAACTCCCCGCGGTAGGGTCTTCATCATCACTACCCCCCACTGATGAGTCGGAGAGGTAGTTGTCGACGTACTCTTGCGGCGGAGTTCGGATGTCCTCCGCCGCCCGGACCTTGAAGCTCCGCTCACCCTCGTCAGCGAGGGGAGCCGGGCACCAGAACACGCCCTCGCGACCCTGCAGCAGGTGACCTTTGTCTCAGATCAGGGGAAAGCAAGCTGAATGAAAAGGAAACAAGGTCGATCAGGCGTCTTACCGCTTCGGTGGGCCGCTTCAGGGAAAACACCTTGAGGCACGTCCGGTTCCGGATCACCCTGTTGAATAGCTCCCTCACCCGCGCCACCATCTCCTGCTTGGAGACCTTGCGCTGCGCCACGCGGCTCGGGTCGGCTTGGCCCCAGTACTCGTAGGCTGGATGCACCCGATCTTGGATCAGTTGCCGGAGCCTCCGGCTGAAGCTGATGGCCACTGCGCCGCCCGTCAGTCCTCCCGTCTTCAGCATCGCGAGGTCCTCCAGCAGCGGTTAGATGGTGTCTGTCTCCCGCGACGTCAGCTGGTTGGTCCACTCCGGCACCGGGACCGGTGCGAGCCCCGACCTGGTTGTTAGCGCCGGCTTCGGGTTGTCGATGTAAAACCACCCTCGCCTCCATCCCTAGGTGTTGTCCGGCAACTCCATGTCGTTGTACACCGGCTTCATGTGCCGACGTAGCATGAACCCGACGGACCCCACAACGTCCTTCTTCCCCGTCTTCTTCAACTCGAAGAAGTACCGCCACAGGTCAAAGTGTGGCGGTATCCCCAAGTAGGCCTCGCACAAATGGATGAACGAGGAAATGGTGGTGACGGCGTTGGGAACGAGGTGTACCAGGTCGATCCTGTAGAAGTTCAGCAGCCCGTGGAAGAAGTCACCCGCCGGAACTCCAAATCCGTGCTCGACGTGCGCGATGAAGGCGACCGTCTCCCCACTCCCCTCGGAGGGGAAGGCTTCGCCAGCGGCTGGCCTCCAGGCCACCTGCTCCTTGGGCTTCAGCAGCCCGCACTCCACCAGACCTTGGAGCTGTGCCTCGGTCACCGTCGAGGGCTCCCAAACGCTCTCCGGCACCGGCGCAAACTCTGGGGCCATCTCTTCTTCGTCGAATCCAGTGGATCTAGCTCTAAAAACTACCAAGGACTTCTTGCGCATACGGCGATGCGCGGCGTGGTGGATCTAAGCACGACGGCGCCGGCGAATCTGCGCGGAAAGCTCTTGGCGGCAGCTCGGAAACCCTAAGGATTGCGGGAAAATGGAAGCGAGTGGGGTCCCTGACCCCTCACTCGGCCTTTTATAACTGGGCCGCATTAGTGCGGTGGGCCGCGGCGCCCCAAACGTCCCTTCAGGACCGGTGACATTCCCAGTGACCCAACAGATACATCGCCCAATGGCTCTTTCGGCCTAACGGTCACAGGCAGTAACGACTCGCGCCGTGTGGGAATCCATGCCCGTCGGCTCTTTTCTCAACAGCCTGGCGTTCACGGACTCGTTATGCCCTACTTCAAGCCCCTTTCCCAACATTTTCTTCAAGGTCTCCTGGCCTCTGACGACCTCCGGGTCCATGACATCACCTTCACAAGGTCGACAGGCACTACCACTTGGTAGGTCACCTAAGCTTTCAATAGCGGGTTCACACCCCAGCTCCTAGGTCCTGCTACCTACTGGATTGCCTTAGCATTTATGGCTGGTTTATACCAACGGCCCTGTGCTTAGTGGCTCTACTGCCCGTTGGCGACCTCCTGGTCTAGTAGCACCTCCCTAAGGTCGCTAAGGTCCTGCTGCCTTCTAGGTCGAATAGACCTAGATTTTTCAAGTTGACTACCTGCGTTGTGCCACTGCACAACGGCCGTGTCGATTCAGGTCGACGCGGGCCTCTCCGTCTCTACGAAAGGCCTCCTGAAGGTCGGCGTGCTATTTTAGCCCTACCGGGACCTTGGTAGCCATACCATTGCAGCCTGGGCGCCCATACAAGTACTTGAAACATGACATTCCTCATGAGAAACTATATTTACAGCTTCATAAGCTACAAGGAGTTTGGCCCTTGGCCAATTACAAGATACAAAGATATTAAAGGCCCTGAATCACCTTCCAAAGTGCTTACAACTCAGTCTACACTAATAAGGCTTGTCGCAAGCTTTCTTCTAGCTTCAGGACCTACTCAACGACCTCTACAGCCACTGTGGAGGCAGCTGCCACACAGCCACCTCTACTCGCGCACCAACCGGTCTCCTGTGGCACCCAGCGTCAAGTTTGAGCTTCCCCACAAGATTCCAAATGGAGCGAGCTACAACACCAACCTCGCCGGGTGGAGCGCAGTGTTCACCAGCATCACCTCAGGCCTGAAAGTGTCAGGGCCGACGATGCAACTGCTTCTTCATACTCCTCCTGGGTTCCTCGGCGGGACTGGGAGAAGAGGCCAATCGAGTTCTTCGAGCCTCGGAAGCATTCTTCTAGCTCCAAGCATGAACTACATCAATCCTATGCTCTGGTGGGCGGACATACGTCCATGGCATGGAAATATTACTACACCGGATCATCGTGGCTTTCCTTTGGAGATTGGGCGCTTTGCTTCAAGGTATGAGTGCCTATTTATACCCCAACACCTACAATTTGTTCTTATCCGCAAGCCAGCTTGTGTGGTGTCCTTATCCTCAAGATCGCTGTACCCACGTGGAACACGGGGTCACTGTTCGCCTGTGGGAGGCATTGGCGTGCTTGTCCCCTACCTGACTGTATCCTGGAGCGCTTTTGTCTTTTGCGGGTGATAGCGACCTGTGCTACGTCTGCAAGCCGGCCCGTGACCGTACAGTGCACCCGTGACTATGGCTGTGTCAGCCCTGGCGCCTGATGACCTCTGCAAGATTCTGGAGCTTCTGTCCTATTGCATTGACATCACAAGAGCATCTGTTTCCTAAGCAGAAGGTCGTAGGTTCGGATTATTTATTTCTTCTTCTTCTTCTTCGGAGCATCAAACCGGCCATCCTAGTCGCTTTACTGCTCGGGGGCTACTACACTAGTGCGTCTTTTGACGCCCTATTTTTCCAGGTCGCCTCGACCTAACGGAAGCCTGCTTCCGCTACTTATCCGCTCAACTTACCTTCGGTAGGCATGGCGACCTTTCCAAAGGTCACGGCAGCTACTACATTACACCTGACTCAGGTCAGGTCGGCGGTTCTATAAGATCTACACCTCGTCTTCACTTCGACCTCATGGTCCTTCGACTCAGAAGTTCGATGTTCAACTTCGTGTGCGCATCGGAGGGGTTTTCTTTTTTGATCCCCGTGCACCCTTCACGACCTCGACGGTGTTGCACCTTCGCCACTCTTCGACACAACCTCGCCTCGGCCGCTACACCTACACGTCGATCGGGGGCTTGAGAGACATGGGTACCCATGGGTCCCCACCGGCCAGGGTCCCAAGGGCCCCTGACAAGTGGACCTGACCTTCTAGAAGACCCGCCGACCTGCCGAGTGGGCCCAGCGACCTTATCCACACCACCTACGACCGCGGGCGACCTGATCAAAATCCTAGAAGACCCGCGATGCTTGGCGTGCAAGTCAAGACATTAGGACCTGGCGCGCCGCCGCCTGTAGCTCCGAGTATCACGGGATACTCCTTGTAATCCGGGAGATAAGCTTCCCGCAATTGTAACCGACCCTGACACGGGTCAACCGACCTTGAATGGGAACCCTAACCCGTCCTCCCCATATAAGGCGGCCTAAGGCTCCATTCAAGGGGACAACTCATCTTCAACATTCCGCATAATCCATCACAACTGGACGTAGGGTTTTACTCTCCGGAGGCCTGAACCAGTATAAACCCCCTTGTCTCCCTGTCTTCACCGCCATACTCGCCTAGTTCCGAGTTCACCACATGGACTACCACCTACGCTCTTAGGTCTCGATCCTCCATTAACATGCAAACCTCTAGGGTAACCCCCTAGCGGATCTGTCCAGGTCTCACCCCATGACAGCCGCGCATCTATCGGGCCTTCGCGTCCTCCCAACGCAAGCACCTCGATCATGCCGCGTGTCGCCCGCTTCGAAGCTTCCCAACGCACCCGGATACCGTCTCTGTCATGCCGGGCCCACTGGCTCAGTTTCGAGGCCCAAACCGAGAAACCCTCCTCCTGATGGTTTTGTGGCCAAACCACCAAACCTCACGTACAAGCTTCGGTCGTTAGCCGCTACCTTGCACCGGCTCGGTGTTGGTTTTGTGGCCAAACCAACAAACCCTACGTGCAAGCTTCGGTCGTTAGCCGCAACCTTGCACCGGCTCTGTGTACACGACTTCGTCTTTCTCTTCTTGCCACCATGCAGCCCGCACTTGATCTCGTCGGCCACCGAGTCCCTCAAACCAAGCCTACTTGTCTCTCCACTCCTCGAAGGCCACACAAGCATAGACCTTTCACGCTTGTTCTTCACCTGCACCAACCCAAACCAAGCCGCAACCAACACCTGCAATACTAGGCCAAGAGTCAGTCCACACAATGTTGTCAACCACTCCTCATGAGTGCATTGACAACACACCACAACACATAGAGAGTTACACAACCGACAACACAACCTGACGAAACACACTCAACACAAAGCCTCAAAACATCCGGTCAATCGCTCATCACATACAAACCAAGGCACATATCAACTTGGTTTCTCACCCTCCCCGCCCCAGCTGCAGGGGAGGAGGGAGAGGGGAGAGAATCCTGGTGAAGACGGTCGCCAGGGGCACAGATCGTGCCGAGACAGGGGTGCAACCCCCACGCAGAGTGACCAGCAGGTCGGCCTCACGTGGGCATGGTGCCGGAGTCCCTAGTGGCCTCCAAGGGAAGGGGAGCAGGTACAACTGCAGTTACCACAGGCGGGGCGGGTGTGGCTGCAGCAGACACCGGTGTCCCAGACAAGGGTGGGGGGTGCCGCGGGGCTCGACCAGCATAGCAGCATCGAGGAGCATCAGGTCGTCGGCCAGAGCTCTAGGCATCGACACTCGGACGAGGGAGCTGCTTTGGCAGTGGTAGCTCGGCCGGCCGGGGACCCGCTGTCGCTGGGCGGGGCGCCGTAGGCCCGGCAGCAGGAAGCGGGGGGAGCACCGCACGACAGGGGTCGGTGAGGAGGCCAAAGAAACCACTATGACGGGGGAAGGACCCGTGGAAGTGGTGACCACTGGAGGTGGCCGGCAACCCTGCCACACCTGGTTTTAAGAAAATAAACCAAGTGCATACCTATATGTATGCCAGGATCAAGTTTCATACATATAGTTGACAGAAGTGAATAACAGTACAATATCATGTAAAGAAAGAGAAAGATTATCAGAGTATTACGCTAAATCCTGGAAACAAAGGCTCCAAACATCACAGGTAGTCGACTGGGGGTTCCGTACGCCTAGAACTCAGCAACATCTTAATAGCAGCTTTCTCTTTTTGAGCAACATTATTTATAGCAAGGGTGAGCATATGTCGTACTCAGCAAGTGTGGGGAAAGTATGAATGCAAATGCTTAACAAGGGAAGGCTGACAGGTTGACTGCATTAAGCACTTTTAGTTGGTCAAATTTTATTAGCACTTGATATAAGTATATACCAACCCTTATTAACATAAACATGCGCCATAAGCATATGGCAAGCATAACCATAAACCACAATTTAAGTCCATCTTCAAGTTCAATTATCATGTGAGGGTCCAGGCCGCTCTTGACCATGAGCACGGCTAATCGATTAGTTTTACAATCTGCAGAGGTTGTACATCTTTACCCACAAGTCGCGTAAAAGTTCTAATGAACTTCAAACCCAACCACGTGATGCTGATCAGGCATCATACCACACTACCGAGGTGTGATTGCATAGGGACGCTACGAGGCCTTTACAAAGATTCCCTAATGTAGGCTGCTCGCTAGGTTACATGACAGCGCAATGCATAAACCTCTCTCAAGACTGCAAAGCTACCACAGAGCAGATCAGTCTGAGGGCCGGGCTATACACCAACTACCGGCACCTCCTCACCCCTTTCGGGTAAAGCATACCACACACTAAGGTTTCTAATTAATTAGCCAAGATAGAGCCATATATCTTGTGGTTGCACTGTTTTCCTGGGTGGTTCTCCATGTTCCAATTAATGCATATGATCTTGTATTAACTAGATATATATAGCATAAAAGTAAAGCAAGTTCATCATTATTGTTGTTCATTAGAACCACCATAACCAAGGTGTAGCAGCTAAGCAATACTGCCCAGCAAAAAGATAAATCCAAGTTGATCAAGGAGTGGTAATAAAAACTAGGCAAACCTTAATAGGACCCATCAAATTAAATGCAGAGCTTATGCAATGTGATTAATAAAGTTATTGGGACAAAAGCACAAGGACACACTTGCCTTTAACCAGAGTAATATTGCTGCTCAGAATATCTTCATCTTCAAGCTCTTCAATGCTCTCGAACGACGTTCATTCTAATCGCATCAATCATCGGGCAAAGCATACAAAGCAAACAAACAAGCAAAAACTAAGAATAATACACCAATCAAAAGAAAAGGTTTAAAAGAATGTACTAAAGAGATAGAGCTCGATTTTAATGGATTTTCATAAGATAAGGATAATTACTTGAACATGATATTAGTATGGTGTCACCGTGAAGCAATACTTGAGAAAGGAAACTAAAAGAATAGATAAATTGATTATAACAAGTGGTCAAGGATTTTATGGATGAATAAAGGATTATTTTATAGACAAAAGATAGGCCTAAAGATCACTGGAGTTTCAGACGAGGCCGCAAGATTTATGAAGCAAACAAACATTCTAATTATTTTGCTCGAAGAGAAATCCTAGTGATTAGTGCATGCGTATGACCTCACCATGATGTCATCTTTGCATGGCACATGACTTCTTTCCTTCTGTACGTACGATGGCTTTGCTTCCATATGCATGTATGCTTGCATGGTCCTTCTTGCTTGCAACTGATGGCTGGCGGTGAGACTCTAATTTAACTGACGGAGATGAAGGCAACAGATTAGAGGCATGCAGAGCCAACAATGGTACATAACTCTTTCTAGTGGAAAGATATCCTAAGGCTTAATGGGCTCTACCGAGGAATCACAAAATGCCACATTGGAAATGGTTCCACCTGTTGCTTTTGACAAGACCAATGGTGTGACCACATCTTGGAAACACAGTTCCCTAGAATAGCCTCATTTGCAAAGTCACCTATTGCATCTATTCAAGACATCATGCACTCTTCTAGCCTGGATTCAGTCTTTCTCCTACCATTATCTTCCCAAGCACTAGAGGAATTAGAGGAATTACAGATCTTGATTGAAGACATCCCCTTTGATGAGACAGCTGAAGACACTTGGATCCCACTCTGGGGATCAGATTACACAGCAAAGAAATTTTATAAGCATGCTTACAGCATCATTCAAGCTCACCCTGTCTTCAGGCTGATTTGCAAATCCAGATGCATCCCCAGAATCAATTTCTTTGCCTAGCTGACCTTTGTTGATAGGCTCAACACCAAAACCATGCTAACAAGGAGGCACATACATGTGCATGATGATGACTTTTGTGTCATGTGCACCACTGGATCTCTTGAGACAATTGCCCATCTTTTCTTTGAGTGCCCATTTGGTCAGTAGTGCTGGTCGGCCATCCATATTGTTTGGGACTCATCTTTGGAACTGGGAGACAGATTCAACAGAGCAAAACAAGTTCACAACTTGCCCTTCTTCACTGAATTGGCCTTAATAGCAGCATGGGAGATTTGGAAGATGAGAAATGACAAAATCTTCAACAGAGGTGATCCAGACAGTGATAGGTGGCGTTTTTTGTTTATTTCCCAATGCTCTGATCACTTAATTAGATTTAAGACAGATCCACGATCTGCCTTTAGCTTCTGGTTAGATGCTTTCTCTTAATTGTAATATAAGAATAATGTAAGTCCATCATTTCCCTGTTTTTTAATATAAAGATTTTTATACTGTGGGGATCTCCCCCACAATTTTCCTTCAAAAAACAATGGTACAGAATAGCAGCGGCCGGCAGAACTTATTAAAGCATGGGACGGCAACCATTCGTTGTAGTCTAAACTGGCAGAAGATAGGGCAACGACAACATCGATCATGGAGAAACTAGACAAACTGGAGGGGAAGAAAGACGGGGGTTCTCACCGAGGTGGCACGAGTTGAGGTAGATGGTCGGGGATGTGTAGATCGACTTCACGTGGACGAGGTTTTCCCAGGATGAAACGACGGCGGTGTCCAGGGACGGGCTTCTCAATCGGCCGTCGACTAGATGGAATTGAAGGTGCGGCTCGCTGTCGCGAGGCTTCAGGAGATACTGGCTTGCTCCGGTGCTGGACGGAAGCAGCGAAATCAACCGATACGGTGCCGGCGGAGATCGAAGTCGACAAGGACAGCAGTGGTTTTATCGTTCACGTGGACGATGGATGACGGCAGCAGATTGAACTCGATGTTGGCATCTATGGTTCAACCTTAGCATGCTTCTGCTCTCCTTGCAGCAGCTTGGTCACAGGGACGACGAACTCACGACCAGACCTCGCTGCTCCTCGATCGTGTGGTGATAGATGAAGTCCATGTCACGACCCAAGGATGGCCCAGAAGAAGCCCAGCCTTTGCGGCCCACTTACTGAAGCCCAGGGCCCAAGCGGAGGAGCACTCCTATACAGGCAGGCTCGACCAGCAACAGGGCATCGAAGAAATATTCAGAATCAAGGTCAGGGTTCATCCCCTTCCTCCGGCGATCCTCTCGGAGGACGATTCCGGCGAGCCGTCGCCCGTCTTCTCGGCGGCGACACCCTGTGCGCGAGCTCACGTCCCGGTGGTGGCTCACCGGCGGCTACGGGCCGTTACAGTGGTATCAGAGACACTACCTTCCTCGGCGTGGGTGCGGTGGCGGCGCTGTTGCGGCGGCGGCGTTACTGCAGCGACGACGACGTACCTCTCCGCACACGGATCCGGCGCGGGCTCACGCGAATCGGTTGGAGGCGCGCAGATCGGGCGAGCGGCGGTGCGCGTTGCCTGAGCTCCACCGCGGCGGCGGCGACCTCGAGCTCCCCGCAGCGGCTTCGACCTCGAGCTGCTCCGCGTCGATCCCGAGTTCCCCAGAGGCGGTGTCGACCTCGAGCTCTTCCGCGGCAACGACCTCGACCTTTCCCGCCGCGGCGTCGGCCCAAGCTCCTTCCGCAGCATCGGTTGGGGGCGCGCAGATCAGGCGCGCGTTGACCTGAGCTTATCCCGCGGCGCGGCACCGAGCTCCCACGCGGCGGCGTCGACCTCGAGTTCCGAGGCGCGCAGGAGGCGTGCGCGGGCTCGCGCAGCCGGTACGGACGGCTCAGCAAGCGGCGACACCGCGCGACGCAGTGCGCGGTGGTGGACAGCTCGACGCGTGGCCGCGCGGGTGCTGCAGCTCAGCAAGCGGCGGCGGTGTGTGACGCGGTGCGCGGGCGTGGACAGCTCTGCGGTGCACGCGGAGGTCCAGCTCGCTCTACAGGCAGGGTGACGAGCCCAGCGCTCGCCACGCTCGGCAGCGCCTTCCAGCCCAGCTCCAGACGGGTGCGTCCTCCTCCATCCTGCCGAGCCAGCACACGACGAGCTCCACAGCAGTCTTCTGGCAGCAAGCACTTGCTCCGTGCATTGCCCCAAGTGTTTGTTGGAATGTCACAAAGAGGGAGTCAACACCCAATGTTTGATTTATCTTGTTCAAAGGTGGTTTGGGATGCAGATTTGCAACTTGGCTTCAATTCTCATGATTTATTGCAGCAGCTAGCACATGGGGTGGATGATCAGATGCAGCACAAGCATGTCCACTGTGTGTTTGATCAAGTACCTGGTGAGGTGATTTGGGATAGGGATGTCTCAGATGAACTGTTCACTGAAAAGTCTGTTCCAGAGGTGATTTGGGATGAGGAGCTCACCCTGGAGCTGCACACATTAGATCAAGTTGTGCTTACAGAGCAATCTGAGGAGGTAATGCTAGACCAAGATACCGACAACTTATTGCAGCTAATTGTTTCAGGTGGAGAGCACTTGGACAGCAATAGTTCAGAGATATTTGAGAGTGATGATGTTGAGGACATCATATGGGATGAGGACTTGCTACCAGAGGTGGAGTCACATGACAGTATAGTTCAGAGAGAGTGTCTGAGTCTCAGAGATGACAAACCAGTTGTGGTGTTGGTGTCTCCAATTGCTCTGAAGCTGGTTATCAATTTACCAATGCTTCTACAGGCTGGAAAAACTTATGCAGATGAGCTTTCCAATGAAGAGTGCTTGGTTTGCCTGGTCAGTCACCAAATTGTTGAACTAGAGAAGAAGCTGGAAGTACTTTTATTGACGGGAGTGGCTAAAGACTCAGGAAGAAAAGTTCAGATACTGGAATATCTTGTAGATGAAGTACAATTCAAATTGGACTCTTCAGTATCTCATCTTGGAAGCCTGTGCAAGACTCTAGCCAAGCCATCAATACTCCTGTCTAGTGGTTATAATGCTGCTGCTGCATTGGATGGTCCTCTGTTGGCTTTTGGTGGTGGAGATGGCATGTCATGGTACAAAATAGATCCTTTAGTTCGGATGCAGTGGGATCCAGGCATTAGTACGGCCACAGCTTGGGGACAAGCTGTGTTTCGAGGGGCCGGTAATGTCACGACCCAAGGATGGCCCAGAAGAAGCCCAGCCTTTGCGGCCCACTTACTGAAGCCCAGGGCCCAAGCGGAGGAGCACTCCTATACAGGCAGGCTCGACCAGCAACAGGGCATCGAAGAAATATTCAGAATCAAGGTCAGGGTTCATCCCCTTCCTCCGGCGATCCTCTCGGAGGACGATTCCGGCGAGCCGTCGCCCGTCTTCTCGGCGGCGACACCCTGTGCGCGAGCTCACGTCCCGGTGGTGGCTCACCGGCGGCTACGGGCCGTTACAGTCCACCACCGGTGGCCGGCGTACATGGACATGCAGTGGATGGCTGGAATCAGTGATGGATCCACAGCGGCGTCCTGCGGACAGCTTCCTGGTGGCATGGTGATGCTCGTGGCGGCGACCGCTCCACGACCGACTCGTACATGGTGTAGCGGAACAGAGCACTGATGGTTGACGGCGGCATAGTGCTAGGCCTTAGACGAGGTCGGCGGTGGCAGCGGCTCGGGAGGGACCTAGGGCACAAGGGGAAAATGATAGATATACAATAGAGATCAGGAGGCGTAGATTGTTGTTTATAGGCCGTGCGTTGCTAGACCTGATATTGGATTGGGCTTAGTCCAAGTCGAGTTGGACCTTACTTGGCACATGGATTTCAACTGGATTAGCTGGATGTGGACATCCATTCACTTGGCTTGACATCCAACAGCGTTGAATTTCCTTGGACGTACAGAAGGCTAATCCAAGTCTGGTTGGACTTTATTTGATCCACATGGCATAGCATGATTAGCCTGGGAGCAATGGCGATGATGACGATCTTGATATGTTTGCTCGTGGCAATGCAGGACCAAGCCATTTATCTGAAGCGATCCTCATGGCCGATCTGCTGGTACAACGTATAGAGAATCGCATAAGTCAAGCGACGACACTCGATGGGCATGGGTGATGACCAAATTGTAGATCATCACGGAGTATATATGATTGTTCAAAGATATCTTGGAGCACCATGAATCCAAATAAAATATTTGGAGCTCGCGAAGAGAATTTTAGAGCTTTCTAATATATAGATTTAGCACAAGGAAAAGAAGAATAAATTTCAGAAAAAGTTGAAAAATTCTCAGAAGGATTTGGTCAGCATCTAAGCGTATTTTAAAACTTTTTGCACTCATGAAATCCCAAGATGCATCGGCATGAATGCAACACACATTGAACAATTATTTAATTTAGAAAAAACAATAAATGACTGTTTACTATACTATATTTCCTGTAAAGAAAATAAATGTTGGAAAATATTCAAATTATGAGAAAATCATTGTTTAGTTATTCTTTCTATTCACATCCTAAAAATGGAAATTTCAAGGTGTGACAAACCCCCTTGCGAGGCGATGAAGGGGGCCCTCGCGACGAACGGTGGCGCACTGGCCGACAGCCCAGTCGACTGAGGCGGGGTCGCGGCCAACCGATGGATGCTCTACAGCACCCAATAGGGGAACGAGGGCATCGGCGGGACCAGAGGTGGAGGAGAGACAGGAGCACCCCGGCCGCCGAACTGACGCTGGCGGTCGGGCAACGGAGCAGGAGCAGGAGGGGCGCCGCCACCAGAAGCGGAGGACCCTACCGGCGGAGGAGCACCAGAGTGACCAGGGGCGCCGCCGTATGGCCCACCCAACGGGTAAGCGGCACCAGGCAGGGGCGCCAGAAGATCCACGACCTCGAGAATATCAATCGTCGCCCTGTAGCGGAGATAGGGCTGGCAAGAGCCCAGCGGCCTGAACTGCTCGATCGGTGCCAGCATATCCTTCCGCACCGAGATCAAGTCAGGGTGGACGCAACCCGCAAAGACGAAGAGCTCCTTGAGGATAGCCTTCGACTCAGACTCGGGTGCCAAGGAGATGACGCAGCAGGCGGAGCCGAGGACGTCTTGAGTCGTGCTACGCATTCACAGGTGCGCAGGGACGTCCTTGATGCGCACCCACACCTAGAAGCGCATGGGCGCGTCGACAGCCCAGTTCTCCTGCATCCAACGCCAGAATGACAGGCGTAGAGGCCCATCGGGGATAGGTTCCTGGAGAACCCAAAGCATCACAGAGGAATCCTGGAAAACGATGAGGAAGTCGTCCGGGTGGTAGGGGTAGGAGACGAATGACCCAACCTCAATCCCAAAGCGACCAGTGTGGTAGGCATCGACATCCGTGGTGGAAGCGAAAGGTCGAGTGCTCGCGACCATAGCAGCCAAAGCACGCTCTAGTGCGACCTCGTTGCTGACGACTTAAGGCTGGCGGGGAATGATGCACAACTCGAGCTAGGGGCGTCGTGAGGGGTTACCCAATGGCAACAGCGGAGGCGGAGGCGCCACGCCGTCGGTGAAGGGGTCGGGGGCACCATCGGTGAGCGGACGAGGACGAGGCGCGCCCTAGGCCACCTTGCCCACCTGAGCACCCCCGGCACCCGCAGGTCGACTAACAGGCGGCGGTGGTGCCCCACAAGGCGCTGTGTTGGTGTGAACAGCGGCAGTGGGGCTCGCTAGCGAGCCTCCGGTGGCGGCGGAGGGTCACGGGTCTCTGGCAGGGGCAACGAGCGGGCCTCAGAGGGAGGCCGCTGACGAGGCTCCGGCGCCGGTGGCGGTCGAGTCTCCCTCGGAGAGGACTGCCGCCCTGCAGTACGCCGCGCCTGAGGCGGTGGAGGAGGAGGGGGCTGAGCGTCCCAGCCCCGGGCGACCAGAGGAGGAGAGGAGGTGCGACCACCAGGTCGGGGGCGGGAACCCTCCACCGTCACCAAACAGACCTTCGGGTGTCAGCACGAACTCTCGAGGTGATGAAGCTGGTGGCACCAGAAGTAGCGCAGGGCGTGGGGACAGTCGACGGCGATGTGATCTTCCCTAAAGCAGGTGAAGTACTTTCCCACCAAGTCTGGAGGAATGGTGGACGACCGGGGCGGCGACGGCAGCGGCGAGTGCCTGGGAGCGGACTGCTCCGCACACCACTGCTTGCACGACCAAACCTCCTCGAAACCATCAGCATCAACACGAGGGCCCCAATAGAGGGTCCCATGTCGTGCCTCGCCCCGACGGGTGGCGGCAGTGGCAGGCCTCGGGCACGTCGAGCCGCAACAAGTAGTGGAGGGGGCAGCCCGCCAGCGTGTCGAGCCGGCACCGCAGAGGTCGGGAGGGGAGGCGACGCGCGACCCACGGCCAAAGGCGGCCCCTCGGGGCGGCCAGAGCGGCGGCCGCCTGCCTTGGCGCGCTGAGGCGGCGGAGGAGGAGGGGCGGAGGTGGGAGGACTGCGGCCATTTGCCCAGAATGCCCCTGTAGGAAGCGACTGGAGGAGAGTGGCCGCGGCCAGCACGGGAGGGCACGACCAGGAGGGGGCGCGCACGCTTGGACGCCGGCAGAGAGCTCCTCGGTCGCAGCACGGCTGTCGACGTGTGCCCCGCCGTGGAGGCGGAAGCGCGAGCAGCGCCGCGGAGAAGCGATCGAGAAGGATGCGGCGGCGGAGAAGGGGTGCGCTCCAGCACGAGAATGCCGGTGGCCCGCATTTGCGCCGAGAAGGTGGGAGAAGGCGAGTGACCACGCGGGGCGGTAGAAGAGGAGGCCAAGGCGGAGGAACTCAAGGCATCGAGCGCCCAAAGCTCCCGCGCGGAGGGGATGGAGGGGCCCGGCTCCACACACACACACCCTCCCCCGCGGCGGCCTGCAAGAGGCGGCGACCGCAGGCCATAATGCCAGGCGCGGAACTAGCCGGCGAGTGGAGGGCCGCCCCCGGGGCGCTGGGCAGAGGCAGCTCAGCCACGTCCCGAGCGGCGCGGGCGTCGGGGGTCAGGGTGGCGCGAACGGAGGCCGCGGAGCTCTGCACCAGGACCCGACCAGCGGAGGGGGCAGGGCCGTGTCCGCCGGCGCCCGGAGCCCGAGCCGAGGCAGAGGAGGGGCCGGGGCCGCGGTCGTCGGCGCCCTGCGACCATCGGTGCCCGTCTGCATGGAGCCGCGGCCGCCGTCGCCCGAGCCGAGACGGAGGAGGGGGTGGGGCCGCGACCGTCGGCACCCTGCAACTGAGCGGCGCCGCGACCGCCGGCGCCCGTCTGCGCGAAGCCGCGACCGTCGTCGTCCAACACCCGAGCCGAGGCGGAGGACTGGACGGAGCTGCGGCCCCCGCCGGTGCCCGGCGTCTGAGCCGCGCCGGCGAGGGGGCGGAGGAGAGCACCTCCTCATCGAGGAGGTCGTCGTCGTCGTCGAGGGAGTCCCCGTCGTCGTGGAGCTCAAGCCCCACCATGGTTGGCACCCGGCCCGATCTCCTTCTTGGGGGCACAAGAGGGGGAGAGAAAGGGAGGGATGGAGAGGTCGCGGCGCGAGGGGTGCCGATCCGGTGGCGGAGGAGGCCGCGGCGGCCGGAGCAAGGAGATCCTGCTCCGGCGGCAGCAGGGGTAGGGCCAGGGGGGTCGCGGGTGGGGGTCACGAGAGGGAGACGGGGTCCTATCACATTACATCAATTTTGTATGCATATATTTTGCAAGTTCAAAGAAGTGTACAAATTTTGGACCAGCGCTGAACTGGCGATGGATCAAAGTTTGTCAAAGGTTCACTCTGAGATGGAAATGTGCAACAGCACAACTTATTGTTTGGAACTATACTTGTGAGATTCTCTCAAATACACCGGATTATGCACGTATAATGAAAAAAGTTGTAACTGGCACCCAAATTGGTGCCCATTATTACAGAATAACTTATCGCTTCGATAATTCTGGAATAAGGTATTATTTGATATGTTCTTATCAATTCAAAAATAAATAGATATCCAATGTCATCAATTATCAAGAATAGAATACATATACTTTATTCTTTGGTATATTACCAAAGTATATGCTGAATTTCTGCTTTTCAGAAATAAAAGGAACTCGAATATATGCATGCCGAAAACACGAAATCACTGATTGAAGAAGAACCAAGCTGGAAGATGCTATAAGGCGCTGCGTGCGTTTATTGCATCGCATGAAGCATAGACTCTGGTAAGTGGCGGCTGGAGTTATTGTCCGAACTTAGCTTCACTTTGTTGGCTGGCATAACTTTCTATCTAAATAAATGCTACAAATTTATTAGACTAACTGTATGAGGGGGAAATAGTGAGGAATGTGAATCATGTAGAACGAAGTTGAGAACGAGCTGTAGCTCGGTTGGTAGGCGTTGCAGATGGGCACGCCGCCGGTCTGAGTTCGAATCACATCGAACGCAGGTTTATCTCAGCGGGGATTTGTTCTCCGAAAAAAATAAACCTAGTTCTCCATAGGAAAAAGCCTATTTGTTAGTGACATTGGAGTTGCTTTTGACGATAATGCAGAGGCAAAAAAACGATTGCCAGGTGGTAGCAAAAAGAAGATATGAGAACTGGGAAGGGCACGACAAAAGATCTTTGATAACCAGGAGTGGTGTGCCGGTGAAGTCGGGGTTCGGAAATTTTCTAAGCCGGGAGAAAGTTAAGAGTGATGTTATGGTGCTTGAAATTTCCTCTCATTTCCTCCCTTAAATTTTATGTAGAAGGAAGTTACCATACATGACGTCTGGGTTTATTCTCGTTTTCTATATGTTAGTTTTGTTCAATGATACGGTGGCAAACAGCAGTTACCATAGTGATGAGCAGATTCTACAGCAGTGGATATCCAAATTCTAAATTTCTAATAAACTACTATGCTGGTACTGTAATATTTAAATGCTTATGAACCTATATATCGATTTGATGCTCACTACAAATTTGGGATTATTCTCGGTATATTACCTCACTTAGAGTGTTGTAATCTGCAAGGGATTTGAAAAGCGCATCTCCTTTATGCCGAGCGATTAGGCACAAATCATCTTGTCCTTCATAGATTCATGTTGAGTATCTCTTGGCACATATATTTCTGCAAAAGAAAATCCATATAATTCGGAAAGGACAGGTAGGAATTTCTGGTTAGCATTCAGCAGTCAAAGAAATGGGCGAAGGAAATATGGCTTATTCTTTGGCATATCAAGGTCATCACTGTACTGAAATTGTCATGTCAATAGAACAGAGAATTTGTCATATGACATTCATTATTTCAAATAGTACTGAAAGATTCAGAGAACAATAGATCCGTTTATACTCAGTATATTACATCTGATCATGTAATCCCGTTGGCATCTCAGCAGGGAACAAATGAAGCATGGAGAACTACCAGCAGCTCATGTGGAACGCCGAATCACCTACCAGTAGCTAATGGACGTTCATGACTGCAAGCTGCCCATGGATGTTCTGGAAGAAAAGATGCAGTACATGATATCCACTGGCTGAAAGTTCTTAATAGTACATCATCTAATAGCATCTTATGAATTGCAATTGATGATGTGTATCCAACTATCAGCAAGAGTAAGGTATAATCTTCAAAAGGAACAGATTCTTGTATGTAGTGGTCCTCAAGAATTTGCTCTTCGGTATTATATGTCTGTGCACTAGAGATTATGATGAGATGAAGAAATGAAAAAAAAAATTATGTCACTTTCTTGGCTGTTTCAAGTAGTATTGTACATTCTGTCAGTACTAGACAAAGTCAGAATCCGAAACGATTTTCTGAATCCTATACCACAACAACATGGACGATGAACTCATACTGACCATATGTTTCTGTTGGCTGACAATTAGCAATATATTAAGCGGCGCCAAATGGACAAGGAAGCTAAGGAACATATTGCCGACCAAGTTTGATACCCATAAGCAGGCATATCGGATTGCATCAGGTAAAGTGCCATTTTGGAAGAACAGATTCAGATATGCTGACATGCCTATTAGGACAACACTAACGAAAGGAAGCTACTGATTTGCTTTCTACTTTCTCTTCTGAAACTTTTGCTCGATATCATACCATATAGTAGGCAGAGGTTGATCAACCTTAGTTTTTGTTCATCAATCAAAATACTTGACTTATACAAGCTACTCCTTATTCTTGTTTTCGTATCAGATTCCATCTCGTCAGTCCAATAAAATGATCCATAGGAACTCCATATTTTTGCAGAATGCTATTCAGTTAAAAGTGTCACTCGGTTTTATGAACTAAGGTGACATGATAAAAGAAATATCTGATACAAAGTGGACAAAGGAGATGATGCGCCGCGTCGTTCACCATCATTTGAGCCAACACTTGAAACCTAACACTTTGTGAAAAGGAAAGTGGCTACACATCAACAGGTTAGTGATGTCATAGTTTTTCGCGATCGTGCCTTGGCACGTATTTGATTAAGAGGAAGAGAGTTACAACGACACAACTACGAGAGAACCCTCGTAGCGCAAAGTTACATGACACCACCAAGATGGTGGTAAGCGACCCAAAACAAAAGGAGCAAAGCAGCAAGCATGCGAGGGGGGGAACCTGCAACCTAGACAAGACAACCTAAGCAACTGAACCTGCAAGAAAGATACATCGACAACCAAGACACCTACAGAAGCTCACTAACAAAACAAAGGTGGCAACGCATCCACCCAAACAACACGACCGAGGCAGCAAAGCATCCGCCGAAGCATAACGACGGTGGCAAAGCATCCACCCATCCAACACAGATTAAGACGGCAAAGCATCCGTCCAAGCATAAGCAGAGCGGCAAAGCATCCGCTCGGAGAGAACATCCAGCACGACGGGGGCGGCAAAGCATCTGCCAAGCGACAGTGACCCAATGCAAGCGATGAAGATGACGATGGTTAAACATGAAGCGAAGGCAGGCACAGAAGATGATACCATCAGAGTAGAGTTGACGACGACCACAACCACCACCAAGACGAAGCCGAGACAGCAGCACCATACACTGCCGGCTGCGGACAAGGCAAAGCTCCCCAACGACGCCTTCAGGAAGGGGAGTGATGCCACTGGCGCCACCGTCGTCCGACAAGCATGGTCAGGATTTGCACCCGGGGTGCTTGCCAACGCCGGGGAAGAGGCAATGGAGTGACGCCTCCAGGGAGGTTAGCGGCGCCCAAGGGCGTCGCCGTCATCTGCTCGCAAGCGAGCATAGGCTTTCGCCTCTGCCTCCCCACCCGAACATGCCGCATCCAGAGACGATGACCCCAGCTGCGGCGACCGGCGACGGCGCGGGCACAGGAAGGGCTCCGGAGGCGGCCCCGGCAGCCGGCGGCACGAGACGGGGACGAGTCCCGGCGGTGGCCCCAGCAGCCGGCGGCGCGGGCCAGGAGCGAGGCCCGGCGGCGGCCCCAGCAGCCGGCGGCGCGGGCCAGGAACGAGGCCCGGCAGCGGCCTTGACGGGCCGCGGCGCGATGGCACATAGGACGACGGCCGGCGGCGCGACAGCGACCCCAGGGTCAGGACCACGACGCCGCGTCGAGGCCGCAGATCCGGCGGAGGGAAGACTAGATCCGGCCACGAGAGGCACGAATTGAAGCTCCGGCGGCCGGCGTCGGCTCCAACCAGCAGGGGAATCACGCCACAGTTGAAAGGGGATCTAGGGTTGCGGTGGGGAGGAAGGAGAAAGGGAAAACGGGGGAAAGAGAGGGAGGAGTGGCGCGGCGCAGCCGCGGGCCGCCGCCGCCGCCAAACCTAGCGACGACGGCGGCCACTGGAGCTCACGGCGGGGAGGTGCGGGGGAGGCGTGGCGTCGCCCCCCGAGTCGCCAGGGAGGACGACGCGGGGGTCGAGGGAGTCTGATGAGAATTCCGCATAGTATTATGATGTCATAGTTTGCCTCCAAAATGTCTGAAGAACATGGACTAGATGGCTATCAGCTACTACTTGTCATAGGTGAATGCAGCATAGCTAGAACATGTCAGTTCTGCTCAGTTGCAGCACAAACTGCAAGGATGTCAAAGGCTAATGTCACGTATTTCACAGTGCAAAAGATAGCATACAATGAAACTAAAGTTTTCCATATCTAAAACTAAACTAGGCATGCACATTTATAGGAGAGAACAAAACGTGAAAAATTATATAATCATTTTATTTTAATGACAAAATATTGCACAACCACACTAAAGAAGTAGTTGACATATTTGCTGTCCCTCTGATATTCATCAGGGAAACAAGAATCTCTGGCACAAAAGTAGGGTTGCACATGGCCATAGACAAGGATATCTTGCAGGTGCATAAAGATGAGATAGCAATCAAATCCGTGATATGTTCTTTTGCAGGGTGTAGTGGGGAGAACAAAAGGTATGTCATAAGACTCAGTCGAGTACAATAAAAACATACCGCGTACAATACCTAAATGATTTCATACATCCAATTTCATATATTACAACAAAAATATTTTCCATTTCCAATAATACTCATATGCTACCAATACCACCTATGAATACCACCCGTAACACACAAAAAAACCGGTGGTACAGAATTAATCTCAACCGTCCGATCCTTACAAATAGATCCTTTCTTATTACATATGAGTCATTTTAAAGTGGTGGTATAGGGTGGTATTGTGTACCGAAAAAGACCTCTCAGGTAGAGACTTGTGTAGATAGCTCAAGCGACTGATTGGGTCATATCTCTCACAGCTTTTCTGAATGGATACAAAGGCATCTTCTACACTTCCATGTTATATCGTCAAAGGCCCCCCCCCCCCCCCAACCCAAATAACAAGGTCAGTGATGTCCCTGTGACATTTACTATCACTTTACCAAGAAAATATGAGTACTCGGAGATCACTATCAGTCACACTAATCTTATTTCTGCTAAAAAGGATTTGCCAACAACTTCTGTTACATGATCGAATTTGTAACTCAATACAGTACATTCGTGGAAATATATCGATCTTTTCAAGGACAGAACAGTTTAATGAATCAATTTCATATGGTTTGGCAACCACTTCTCAGTGGAAATCCAAAATCCCAGTCGTTTTAGATATTGCAAATCAGACAGTCATACAAACATCTACCCAATCAGGATCTCGTTCCTAATGGTCCATTGAGGTGCACCCCTTTTGGCTGCGAGGGCACCTCTCCATGAAGCACCGGAATATCCCATCAAATATTCTCCAGAGAAATGTCACACTGATCTAAAGTTTAAAAGAGCTCTCTATGGTCTACGGGCTCAATGAATTATATCCTAAGATTTGCACAGCTTTGCTTTCACTGTCACTAGTGCAGGATGTAGGAATGCATGTATCTTAATGATATCCTGATGCTGACAGGTTTCATTAAGAGAGCATTGGTCTTTGTGGGTTAGCAGTTCAAAAGCTTTTCAAACATCCTTGATCCTTTATTAAGACGTACCTTTGCAAAACATCCTTTATGAAGTGCTTTTCCTTATAAAAGAAAATTAGCTCACCGGTACAGCATTATTAGCAATGCACAGTTCACGGTAGAGGGTCTGAAATTTTAGAAGTTGACTGGTAGAATGTGCACTTTCACCTGCGCATGAAAAAAGGAGGACAATGGTTTTCACTGCTGGATCACAATCTAGCAAACAAATTGGTTGTGCCACCTCCTCTTTCCATAACTGGCTTTTGCTGACTTGTTACTGGATTGCACTCTCGGCTGCTATACTGCAAGTTCGCAACATCTGGACTTATTGTAGTTTGATACATATAGAATGTGTATATTTTTTTTCTATCAGCCAGCTTGTATTGTTCAAATTGTGGTATGGGTATTTACAAAACCTAAGACTACATTGTCAACATAGACTAATCTAAATTTAGCACCTTCTCATTGAATTCGATATTGCTGGTTACTGTAGTTAGAATAGCTTTTAGGTTTTGTCAGCCAAAGTTAAGCTTTTGTACTAAACTATTTTTAAAAAATAACAATGGTGTATTGTAGGGCCAAGAAATGTGCTACATGTGTGCGCTTATCCTGAGAAGATGATACCTGGTGCGTTACTACGGGAATTTCTACAAAATTTGAAGATGAAATTTGAAAGTACAAAAATTAAGATGATTGCATAGCAGCATTCTTTTGCAAACAACATTATACATGAAAATTTTATAGCATGGTACTCGCAAAGACTAACACATTGCATGCATGCATTGATGCTATTAGCCGCAGAAAATCAGTAGAAGATATAAATTGGCAGTTCTAGTGGATGATGACATGAACGGTTTGAATGTTGAGAGAAGATCATTAGTGGAGTGCATCTATATAGGTTATATAGATGTGGACTGAAGCGTTAGCAAACTTTAGATTGCGATAATTGAAACTTTCACTAATAAACACACTGCATCACCAGGAAACAATATAAAGAATCAATAGCCAACTAACAAAAAGGTAGGGGCCAAGCAATTAATTACTTAGGGATTTTTTAGGAACTAGATTATTCTTCAGTAGGTTTCTTGTAGTGTGGAACCTGCCATCGGGATTTATGATTGCACATATTTACTTTCTTATTAGAATGATTGCAGGTCTCCCCAACCATTTGGTGGCCAGTTCAATGGTATAATATGTGTATTTTCCAAAAAAAATGTGGGTCCTTTTTATTTATTGTGTGATTTAGAGTGATTAAAAATAACTGTCATAATTGACTGGAAACAAATGAAATACCAAATTGGTGGGATTGAAGGATTTGCTAATGCCCCACCCTTCTCGGACTAAGTATCAGATTTAAATTACTATGTTACTCTCTTAATTATGTGTAAATCTATTTAAATAGTTTTTTGTAAGAAATATAAGAAAGGAAAGTACCTAACAAGTACCACTGTTATAGTTTAAAGTATTGTAGCAAAACTCTTATTTATTTTCTATTCTTTTGAAGAACCACCGTACATTTTCCATGATATATTTAGAAGGGATTCAGATGACATGAGTTTCATGATTCATTAAAGAGTAAATTGCACTCATCATACAACAACTTGGCAAGTAGGTGTAGATTGGTCCAACAACTTCTGAAATGTTCAATCCAGTACAATAACTTGATAGGTGGGTGCATATTGGTCAAAAACTTGTAAATTGATTAACTTAGATCAATAGCTTGAACTGGTGCATTCATAGTCTAAATGTTATAACGAACGACACATGCTACATGATATATTCGTGTCAGAGCACAGTTTTGAGCATTATTTGACCATTGATATTTGTGTTGCAAAGACAATATGTTTAACAAGAATTTAGGAGATTAATGTTATGTCATTATATTAATTATATTTCTATAATGTTTTAATTTTGATTATGACTATTTAATATTCATAAGTTTAGCTCCACTATTTTTTACATATTTGATTATTTGCACTGTTCAACAAAAGAATACTAACGTATATATACTAACAATTCTTTTTAGGAGTTTGGCATAAATATTTTGTAAAGCTCATGCACTTGTTTAGAGAGGGAAAATGAACGAATACAACAGAAATAAACATGCTTTAGTTTTTCATTGAATACATGAGAAGAAGAACAAAAAAGTCCCAACCGTGCAATTTGAAATTTTAGTTTGATTTAATTAATTAACAAATAATTTATGCATAGAGTTGAAAAGAAACATGCTAGTCATGATCAACAGATTTTATTGATCTAAATCAAGAATATTGAATGGAACAAATTCTCATATCCATCTTATTTGCTTAATACATTGTAGTTGTAATATTTGGACTATCGGTGCAACAATCCAAGTTATTGCACTTGGTTGAGAATTTTAAAAAGTTTTGGACCAAGTTGTACTCACCCACCAAGTTTACTAAACTGTGCATTTTAGAAGTTGTTGGACCAATTTGCACCAACTTGACAAGTTGTTGTATCAGACAATTTGTTGTATGGTGAGTGTAGTTTACTCTTCATTGAAAAACAACCAACTAGGATAATTGTAATCGTTGATGATGTTGTTGAGGATTTTGTGATGGCTATGTTTACCATCTTGGATGTTGTTGTAAATGGTTTGATGATAATCCCAGCCCACCTCACGAGTTTTGAACTACTAGCCTCTCGATGGGATCCACAAATCTACTATATATCTCTACTCCTAAAAAGTACGAAGTCGAGACAAAAACTTACTTGGTCGACCTTTTCTCCGCTCCCCCGCGCGTCCGCCGCCCCCTCCGCGCGTCCGTCCTCCGCACCGCGCGCGTCCACCCCTCCCCGTCGTCCCTAAAAAAAACCGCCCCGCGACCTCGCATCCATTCCGCGCCGCGACCTCGCGTCTCGATCTCAATCCACACCGCACCGCCGCGACCTCACCTCTGCCATTCATCGAGCCGTCTGCCGCCCCCGTTGACCTTGGACGCCGCCACAGCCGTCTCCCGCGGAGTCCGAGGGTGCCGTCGCCCATGGACGCCGCCGTCGTTTCCAGCGCATACCCCGCCGCCGCCGTCGTCTACATCAAACCAGACCGCGGACACCGTCGTCTCCGGATCCACTTCTCCAGCAGACACACGGCAGGCGCGTCACGGTGTGCCTCCTCTGCTGCAACGTCGATGCCACGGAACCCTCACCGCTCTCCCCGGGCGATCTCTCTCGCCGGCATCTCCCTTGCTTCCCTTCCCTCTATTTCTCTCTCCTATTATTCCCCAAGCCAATTTGATTCTTGATTAGGTTTGGAATCCAACGACGAGGAGGAGGCCGCCACGACACCGGCGGCGGCAAGCCAGGAGCTGACTGTGGACGCAAACATGCGGGAGATGGTAAGCAAGCCCAGCTCTTTGGTTACCTGAGAATCACATTTTTTTATTTCCAATACTGTCCATACATATGCTTGGTGTTCTTGAACCAATCGCGGAAGCTCCATTAGATAGCTTATAGCAGGTATCTGTAACTTGGATATTAGCTCTTCAAAATTCTTTATATAGATAGTTTTGATATTTACCTAAATTTTCCTAGCAATATTTGTGTCACAGGAATTGGCAGTTGAAGTGGAAAGAAAATTCAAACCCACATCTGTCGCACTCCAGTCCCATTTCGAGAATCGAGATCAGGTATTTCTCCTCTTCCTATTTTGTTCCTGCACTCTGAAAGATTGCATCAGTTCCAATTTGCCATGCACCAGACATCTTCAGAATGTTGTTGTTGTTATAGGATTCAGAGCCAGTAGAATTGGCATTGCTTTTAGAAAACCCTTTAGAAATCTCACATCACTAATGCACATAGCAGCTAATTACTTGGAAAACAAACCGGGGAAGATTGAGCTGTACCGGAATTTATTTAGGAACATATGTTCACAACTCAGAACTTTGTGTGCCACCCTTCAACACCTTCCCCTTCAAGTTAAATAAAGCAGTCTGTATTGAGCACTGAAAGGTATATTCATTCGCTTTTGTGAATTGTGATAGCTAGAAACTATGACACATCAACTTTGCCTTTTTTTTTGAGATACAAGAAGATGCAAATACATCCGCCCATCACTCCTACCATAGTTACATGAGCAAATTTTGGATTTAGAGGGTAGACTGCATTTCAGCATTTTGCATAATGATAATTAGATCGAGTTCCAGGCATGGAAGTCATATTATTTTCAGTTGTAGATGGCTTGTAGACATTTTATTACATTCACTGTAGTGCTAGAACCTCATACATGGCCTTTGTTGTAATGTGCTATTGTGTTATCTGTTTATATTATAGTTTTCATGTGCTATTGAAAAATTTAGATCATTGTAGTGAATTAGCTCTCCTATGACAGGTTTCACATTACATCCACTAAACACTGAAGAAGCATATGTTTTATCCTATTTTCACCTGATGAGAAAAGGAAAATATTTATGCATTGGTCCATTGCTTTGCATGCCATTTTATGATGGAGACATGGCTAGGACCAAAAGAAGGTCCGAACATGAGTAACATGGATTGATATGATAAAGTTTTCTGAGTTTACATCTTCTACTAGATGGGCAATTTAGCACTCATGTCTAAATACCAATGTTCTCGCATAAGAATCAGTGCCTTCTACTTAATCTGTAGAATTTATATTTAAGCATGTTTATGTGAATCATGTCCTGTCTAAATAGAATATTGGAATGGGATAAGGAGGAAAGGTGCTATTGGAACTGTCATGACAGCAGGATGGAACTAACTCAATGCTATGGGATTTCAAAACAATTATTCTTTTGGTGTTATTTAATCAAAATATTACTAATGTTTAAAGTTTATATTCCATGCCCATCAACTCTACAGTTTTTTAATTTATATTCTCTGCCATGGTTGTAGTCAGCCCAAGTCTGGATTTGTTGGCCAGTCCCAAGGGTGTAGCACGAGTGAACGCATCAGGAAAAATAGGAGTCCCTAAGTATTTGCAACATATGAAATTTAGAGCCCTCAACCAAATAGGAATCCAGTCAGCGAACTAAAGAAATTAACATGTAGCAGCTTTATCTATCGTGTTGTAACCTTACTATCAGGCCAAATGACAGTTTGGTAGGATCATTTTCTTTCTGTCAGCTAACTAGAAAAATTAATTAACAGGTCCAGAACATTTCTTTGTGGATGCATGGGCTGACAAAAAGTATACTTGTGTTAGGGTGTTCAGTTCAGATTTCATTTTCGTGGATTGTCCTGAGTTCAGTTCAGTTTGGTGCAAATGGTGGCCACAACACTTGTTGAATCAGGAATGAATCTTTCCGGATGATATTATTGAAGGCACTATTACAATGCCAGACCATTCTCTGCAAGTTCATCGTGGTTCTAAGCTGCAGCCTCCTAACAGCTTGATTGATTGAGGACATTGCTACTATGGTGAGTCCATTTGCCTCATTATTGCTGGATGATGGCAGCACGTCTAATGCCCTCTTTTTTAATGTGCTTTATAGTACGAATATTAGTCTTTGCTGAAAAATTGAATTTTTTGTGCTCTAATCATGCATAGTTTGCTAAAATATGTGTGAATCTGGATTTCCAATCAAATCTGCAGCTGAGTTATCACCTTAGCATAATAAAAACAATTATTTGGTGTAAAGCACAAGCCTACAATCCTACTAATGATTAATCTCATTATGCAAACTCTTGGGTTTCAGGTGCCGGCAGATATGGGTATTTGCGCGATAGATGAGATTGACAAGATATCAACTTTTGACAATTTAGCGGAACCTGACTGTTAATATTACTAGGGTAGGTCAGCATAAGTTCATCAGTTTTGCTTCTTATCTATGATTTCTGTTTGCTTAAAATAAGTTGCATCTCTTGAAGTTGTGAAAATCACAATTATTTTGCGCTCCATCTCGGTTGAAGCTCCAATTTGGGAGTTTAAGGCTTTTTTAGTTGCAGACACAACTGCTAATTTGAAATTATAGGAGTGTGTTATGATTTTGTGAGGTTCGGTCACTTGTAGTTGTGTAAACAATTGATTTCATGCCACATCTGTTTATCCGTTTATCCTTAGCAATTTGCTAAAGTAGTGGTCTTCTGCAAAATCTCAATGGATCTATTACTATCTATTTCACCTTAAAGGCGTTCATTAATTTACTCAGCACTAGTTAGCGTTTACCACCTTGCTGTTTTCACATGTTGCCTTGATATATCTGACTGATACTCATCAATTTTAGGGAGGAATTGGTCCAAGAATTGGCATCCATTGATCTTCCTGAGGACATATTTTCGTCATCCTTGATGGTTGGTGGACTCATCTTTGTTGGATGGTTCCATTGGTTCACGGTCACCACATATCTTCAAGCGTTTTCGTTGAAAGTGATATAGCTTCAAGCATTTTCGTTGGAGGTACAATCTGCATGTCTGGCTGCTCGACCCTTTTGCGACGGATTTTTCTGACTAATAAGGCACATTACAGAGCACGTAGGGTTCCATTATACACATTCATTGTGATTTCAAAAACACTTTCATTGTGATATAGTAGGATATTTTGCACAAGAGAGGAACCATCTGTCACATTCTAATAATACTAATTATGTATCTTATATGTGCAATTGCATATGAATCATAATTATGTTTCGTTCCGTGTTGCACCTAATAGTATTTCCGATAACAATTTTGTGTCGTGGTGGGGATCTATATATTTTTGCATGTAGATTTTTTTTGCCCGTAGCAACGCACGGCCACGAACCTAGTACTCCTAAAAAGACCAAAGTTAGTCTTCACGCTTCGTCCGTCAATCAGCGTGGTACGTCGTGCGTCCGCCTCGCGGTCCACCCCGCGCGGCCGTCCCTCGCGCCCCCTCCTTCCGCGATCGATTCTGCGCGTTCGATCGCGGCCCACCTCCCTCCTCCGTTGGACTCCGAGTCTTCCGCTCCGCCTCCGCGCCTACCTCCACACTGCGCCGCGACGTCGCCTCCTCATCCGCATCGCAGCGCGTCCACCTCTGCCTACCTCAGTTTCATTCACCACCAGCAGCAACTGTTATCTCCGCGCCGCCGCCGCCGACGGAATCCCATGTTCCTCGCTCCTTCTGTCGCCACAGTTAGGATCACCTGACCGCGACGCCGCCGACATCACGATCCGATCGGATCACCCCGGCCTACGTCGTACATGTCTCCTAGCGTTGTCGACATCGCCCCTGGACCCCGGTGACGTCGACCAAGCCATCACCGCTGCAACTCCTTTCTGACGTCCAAGGTGAGATCCACGTTGCATCCTCTTTTCGTTTTTGCATTTTTCATCGAAATCTGTCGATTTTACAACACCTACATGCATGGCGCCGCCGCTTGGTCGAGTGGTCGTCTTCGCCTTGGATTGGAGAAAGAAGATGAATCTGCTACCTTTAGATCCAAAATCAACGGTTCATATCACATGAAGGGTATGGACGTGGTGCACCGTAGACCAAACACTAGCACGGTAGCATCCTGGTCCACGGAACAAGCCTAGCACGCGATTGTTTTTTGTCATGATTGTTTTTTGTTAATTTGGAGGCCATTGCTGTTGGCGACCTTGGTTAATGTTTTTCTACACTACTATCGTATATTTATCCCTTATAATGCGATTTCAGTTACTCTATATCCTTTGTAATGCGCTTTCAGTTACCTACTCCAAATCTTTCACTAGCTTAGGTGCCCTTTTTTTCATTTTTGCATTTCATAAAAACTGGTGTAAAAGAGGTTTGCCTAAATTGCATTGAATTTGAAGTATTCTCGTGCTACTGCCTTGCAGTGAGCAGTCTACTGCTTTGCACTTATCAGTCTAAAAAAGAGAAATAAAATAGTGTTGAAACTGAGGGACTAGACTAATTAAATTGTGCAAGTAAGCTGATAAGTTATTAGCAAATCTACCTTCTCTGGTTTTGGCAGTGTAGAACAACCAATAGTAGAATATTTTCCCAAAGCAGTTCCCTAATTTGTTAAAATTAACATACGGTCATGTGTACTACTAATGGTTTGTTAGTTTGTTTTTAGAAGCACGTGGCATTCCATTGAACTCTTTATGCCTTGTGGTTCTTGCTAATATTTATTTCCCCTTTAAATAGTATACATCATTAATTAGCTAGCACTGATATTGAACATTCTTGCATTCTGCATAGGAAAAATAGAACCAGGAACCAACCTGTACTGTGGTTGACTTGGATGTAGAGGGTATCCAGCAAGGTTAGGTTTGCTAATATTGTGCCTTTTAAAATCTATCTACCCATTAAATATTACAACATGATAAATAGGACTAACTATTTCAGTAGTGTCACACTACAATAGACTATTCCAGAAGTTACTCATATTTTTCATATTTCTAATTTCTTAATTGAGTGACTTGTAGATATTGCAACATTTTTCAATCTTTATTCTGGAACACCTACACTTCATAATCTCTTCTGTGATTTAACACTCCTGTTTGTAATCATGTGGTTATTTATATGTAATCATGCAATTATTTAATCAGTCATGGGTGTTTTATGATAATGATGCATGTTTACAGACTTCGCACTTCATATCTGGATAAAATATGTTTCTCCTTGCTAATTCTGCTTGGCTAAATTTATTTTAAATTTTTGTTTCCTAGGTGTTGAGTTGGAAAACTGTGGGATCATCCACTGACTTTGTGTTGTTTAGTTATGATTTTTTTAGTGACCTGAGTTGACATTACAGCTTATTACTTTGACAGTATTTCCACAACTGGACTGGTAATAGGTAACTGTCTTCACGATATCACCAGAATGGATGTTTGCTCTATTTGTCATTTTATTTTTTAGAATGTATCTAATTCCTTGATGATTGATTAATATTTGTTCACCATTTTCGCTTCTTTACTTTTTCTGGGACATCAATCAGTACTTTTCTTATAAGATCAGAGTCATGATTAGTTATTAGCTTTGTACATCTCGTTAAAGGATCTTTATCTTTACGCTGTTGCAGGGTAACCTACCGTGATCGGTTCCATCTAACCCTGAGGGGACTGACCATCTTCAGGGATCAGGTGCGCTCAGGTAGTAATTATACCACATCACTTAAAAATGAGCATCACATGAGCATGATATACTCCGAACTCAATACATGCCCCAAAACCGCTGTTGCACCCACTCGCAGACCAGTCCCCAAATCTACCCATCCCCCACTAGACGTCGCTTCTCCTCCTCCCGCGCCGCCGTTGTCCCCCCGTCTTCTTAATTTGCGGAGGCGAGACTGTGGTGCGAACTCCGACGCGCATCACAGATGTGGGCCAGTGCTCACGCCGCTGCCACTGCCACCATTCTCGATTACGTCGCTTCTCCTCCTCCTCCTGAAGTGAAGTGTTTTGCAAATGCAAAGTACTACTTTCGTCCCATTTATATGATGTTTCAGACAATAAATTAACACTATATGCAAGTCAAAATGAACATCATGTAAACATGACCGGAGGGAGTAGAATCTAATGGATGCTATAGTTGTTAAAATGTTGCTCCTTTGGGTTCAATGGACCATTGCCCTGTTGAGTTGGTTAAAATTTTGGTGAAATGGGTAACTTTTTTTGCATTGGGTTGCGTGCGCAGAGAGAAGAAATGAACTGATACGGTCCTCTAGGTGAAAATTTTGGTAAGAATTCCGGGAACTAAACATAGAAAATGTAGCTGCTACTTATCATGGTGAATTTCTTTTCTCTCAAAAAAATTATATTCTACTTGGGCGTGTACAACAATAGTTGCCTCAAGGTTGAACCGGCAAAACTTCTATCTACTAGGTAATGTGCATTAGTGCAGTATACTAGAAGCAGGAACTATTAGCCATGTTCCATCTTGTAGAAATGACGGTTACTTTGTTTGATATTTGCTGACAGTTCAAAATTGTCACTTGCTTCCATAACTGGTGAACTAATTTGTAACTTATTTGTTCCATTTGAAGGGACAAATTAGCTTCTGGTCATTCAGTTACCATCTGGGAGACAGTGAGAGCATCACTACAGTAGGCGGAAACCTTGGAGATATTAGAGGAGGACATTTGTTCCTATGTGTGATGTCTGGGACAATTGTTTTTGTCCTAATAGTTATTGGCGAGCTATCATAGTACACAACAATAGTTATGTGTTCCTGTAGTTGTAGAAGAACTTTTATTCATGTAGTCCAGATGGTGAGCCTAACTAGCAGCAACATGAACAAAGCAATTGCATATACTTCTTGGAGCTGATAACCCTGTCATTAGGCAAGGACCAATACATATGTGCTGTGCTCCTTTTGCTTCCAATATTTTTAGGAAAAAGTCCAAATTACTCCCCTCAAGTATAACCAAAGTCTGAATAACCCCCTAAAGTATTTCTTGGTTCACATCATCCCCTAAACTATGCACATTGGTTCAATTTACCCCTTAACACAATTTATTTATTTTTCTCAACACACAAGTGGAGTTTTAAGTTCAAATTTTGCAAGCTTATGGCACACAACATAAGGCATGTTAGAAAATTATATCATGAATTTTTCATCAGTATGTTGATAGGATAATATATTTAATAAGAAAAGTTGTCCTCAAGATATAAAATTATATAAAACTAATGATGAAAAATTCGTCAAATATTTTTTAAATATAGATTATGATGTCCACTACCATCCTGCAAAATATGAAATTAAAATTCAACTTATGTATGGAGAAACAAAAATGACAAGTTGCATGATGGGGTAAGTTGAACCAAATAGCATAGTTTAGGCGTAAATTGAACCAAAACATACTTTAAGGGGTTATCTGGACTTTTCTGTATACTTGAAGGGAGTAATGTAGGGTTTTATCTAAAAGCATACACCTTTCTTTGATTTTGCATACTATGCCATTAGTTTTTGCTTAAGTGCATTCCTGGTTTGTTGAGGCCTTTGAGTGGTCTGATTGCAGAATGTGGGTTATATTGAGCTGTAATAGGCTATTAAGCTGGTTGCTGGCCATACATGGTTGTAGCCCAGCAATGCTTCTGTTTTTCTTTTTTTTTTGTGTGTGTGCGCCCGCTTGTGGAGATAATGTTCGACGAGCACTAAATAGTGAAATTGAACTTAAGTGATTGTGCAAAAAAAAGGATCAGATCTAAATTCACATATTACATCTTGTAGTAGATAATATGCATATTAATTGCAATGTATTTTAATTGCAGATGGTAACTTCAAAACGATCTGACAGCTGCACCCCAGTCAATGATCCGTTCAATACTACCAGCCTAAGTGATAATGGTAAGCTACTGTTTAAATGTACCATTTGATACAATGCAATTACATGTATGCCTTTTATTTTAGGTGGCGACGATGTTGGAGGATCAAGGTCTTCGAATGACAATCCACCACCTCTAGAACCTAGAGAATGGAGAAGGCAGCGGGATAGGAACCGATACAAGCTAATGCCTATCCAAAAGAAGGAAGAATTACTGAAGAAGCGACGTGACAATTACCGACGAAGTAAAGCTGCACATGCTAATGTTGAAGTTGGACACAACGAATTACTAGGTATGATAATTACTTTTTAATACTTTAAACAATGTTATTTTGTGATTATTAGTGAATCTGATTGGCGCCCACCAATTTTAGGTGAAAATGTTGCTTTTGATGAAAATAGAGTAGAACAGAGACCAGAATTAACGACAGAGCAAATTGAATCGAGGCGTGCAAAAGATAGGGTAAGGTATGCAAATATGACACCTAAGCAGAGACAAGCAATACGTGACCGTCAAAATGCACGTAACATGAAGCCTGAACAGAAGGAGGCGAAGAGAGAGCAATATAAAGCGGGTCGAGAATTACGTCGCAACACTCTACATAAAGATTCAATAGTAATGGTGAACCCTAGATATAATCCACTAGATGACTCCCCATAATATATTCGAATTATGTGCTCAATATGGATGAATATGAGATGTCATGTATGCTTCATGAATAAAGTTACATATGTGCAATATATACCAACCAATCATATATTATAAAAAAACATAATCAAATTTTATTTACATTGTCTACCGAATTAACTTTTCATTTGCATTGTCTACTGAATTAATTTATAATATTAGAATGTCAGTCCATAGCAACGCACGGGCACGATCCTAGTGGTATAATATTTGTGAAATATTTTGCCAAGGCAGTGACGAGATTGCGACTAGGAACATGGCATGATTCCACATTCCACCAAATGACTATGGATCAAACAAGTGCCAATGTTACATTGAAGCACGTGCAATTGATGATCTGGGTCATGCACTTAAACCACATGTTTACAACAGGTTATGCAAGATTTTCCCCAAACATGTGAGAATAAGATTGGCAACAACGCATCACATGTTTCCTTATATTGTATACTTCTTTGACTGCAACTCTAAAATAGGATTTTGTTTGCCCTATTTTACCACTTTGTGAGCATACGGTTCTAGTTGCATCCTGGTGAAACCTAATCTTTGTACATTCATAGAAAATTTTGAATCAACTTTCCATAGTGGCCTAATTAGAGGTGCAAGCTTTACAAAATTATGACTGCATATATATTGTTTCTTAACACCCCATGCTCCAGATTTAATCTAAAACGAGAAATTGATCATCACCATGATAAAATACATCACAACAAGTCCAGTCACTGCAAACTGAGAAAGGAAAAGGGGCAATCTTTTGGGAGAGAAAATTAGAAGCCATCGTTGCTAAGCACAAAAGATTTACCATTTCTTTACTGCCTTTCGATGACTGCTCTTTATAGACAACCTCCTATACTTTTGTGTAGTTTGCAGGATATCATTTTTTTAAGTAGCAAAGCAATGTTATCACTTTCTAGCGCGCCCTTTAAATATTAGTAGGTGATTCCCCGCGCGTTGCTGCGGGATTTGCGAGAGTTTTTCGATAAACTATGAACCAAAATGTTGTTGTTTAATTGCTATTATAAATGGTGCATTTGTAGGGATTACAATGAAAATCATGTGAGTGACCTCATGGATAAATATCATAGACTTTTGTATCAAGTCCCTTTAACCCTAAAAGAACCCAAATCCCTATAGAATTAGTTGCATACATTAGAAAAAAGAACTGCTGGTAGTCATAATTTGTTAGTTAGTGACGCCAAGAACACAAATGTACTACTTATGAATCTGCATGAAGATTGTATGAACTATTTTTTATTAGTGCTTTTCAAAATATGCATCATCTGTTGAAAATCATCTGTTGAAAAAAGTGCAATTCTAAAAAATAGATCTAATTACTTGCCTAATTAAGTGAAACTTTCCGCATGTGGCCAACAAATGAGAGTATTAGAGTCTTTTCACCCTACAACTAATTTGTCATAGAAAAATTAGAATTGCACTCTTCATGAGACGGAGGAAGTATATATTTTACTTTTTCTAGAAATATGGATGAAAGGAAGTTTAACTTCTAAAGAAGCGCTTTATGAAGCTTCTCGTAATTTGATTGATTTATTTCTTCCTTTTCTACAAGAAGAGGGAGAAGGCACTAGTTTCGAAGAAAACAAGAAACATATTTACTCCACCCCTTTCAACCTTTCAGAAAAAGATTCGCTAATCTAAAGAAAAACAAAATCAATAAGAATCGCCATCTAGAATCAACGACAGAAAAATTAGTCTAAGTAGAGAATTGTAAATATATCCAATGGTGAGCATGCGTTCAAAATGGAGAAGCTACAAATATTATAGCAGCTGATGCAGAATTTAGTTTTACAGCTGTCATTTGATACGAGCTAGTTGCCAAAGCCAAAAGGAAGTAGTCATTGTGAATCCATAAATGAGGTAATGCAAAAGAGATGGGTAAGGCTACACTAAAAGGATGTATGTATGTTTTCCCTTTTAAGATTCAGATACAAGTAGATACATTTGAGCGGCTCCAATAGTATTTGGAGTGTATCTTCGAGAAAATTACCTTCAAGTAACAAGCAATTAAGCATCCATGTCGCAATTTTTTGCTATGTTCCAATTATCACACTAAGCTGCTACTTAGTGTAGTACTGGAGCATTTAGTTCAAGCCCATCAGAGCATATACCAACCCAATGTTCTGAAGCGGTAGAAGGGACCACATTTTACTCGTTGAAAACCACTAACGGTCTAAAATGCAACTTTGTCGCCCATACAGCATGGACACCCATTTTTGGCCAGCATTTACCCCCATTTATCTGCATTCTGTTACATGGAAGCCATCATCCACCATACTTTAGAGCAAGAAAGAAGTAGAAGCAGCTGATAGCATTAGGCAGTTGCAGTACGCGTCAATCCATCCTATAAAAACACCTACCCCTCCCTCCCACTTCCCCCCTCCTGTGTCCACTAGAATCCAACACAGCAACTTACATGCCCTGATGCCCATCCAGTGATCACGATTCACAGCAGCTGTTCTCCATCTTGTTCGCAGATACTTTTGGAATGTGCTAGCCTCTAAACCTCTCACAAGTCACACACTCACACCTTATATTCCTATTCCAATTCTAAATTACCTCCAATGGAGACCACAGAACACTGCCATGCACATATAAGTACACCCCAAACCATGGCTTTCCTTGGGACACCACCCACTCACCATTGCAGAGAGCTGCACTGCTACTCCCTCAGATATCCAGCAGGGGAGAAGGGTGAGGAAGAAGCAGAGGTGCCAATGGTGAAGTTCTCCAAGCAGTTCGAGGCCCAGCTTGTGCCGGAATGGAAGGAGGCCTTCGTGGACTACTGGCAGCTCAAGAAGGACGCCAAGAAGCTGCAGACCATGGCTGGGGATGATGTCGTGGTGCCAACAGCGGTGGCATCACCATGGTTGCGCCAGACACCACCGACCGCGGCTCACTGGGTGATGAGGTTGCCGTTCCTCCAACCCCATGGACACCACAGGGAGCCTGCCGCCATTCAGGCATGCACTAGCTTTATTTGTGTACCAACTTGGCTAATTTGCTATTGTTTACCACAGAATCATATCTGTAGAATCTCTACAGACCATAGCACCAAAAAGCAAGTGTAAGCTAGCCTAAGGCAACATGCTCCACGTGCAATGCAGGTGCACAGGAAGCTGGTGATTGATGGGAGCGTCGAGGGCGCAATCGCCGGGGAGGTGTACGAGACAGGGGTTGCAGATGGTGCCGGGTTTGCGGATGCAGGGGCGGCCAAGGTCTTTTTCCACAGGCTGGACCAGCAGTTGAACAAAGTGAACAGATTCTATGAGACGAAGGAGGGCGAGTTCATGGAGCGCGGTGAGTCGCTCCGGCGGCAGCTGCAGATCCTTGTCGAGCTCAAGGCCGCCATCACCCAGCAGCAGCAGGCACGGCGGCATGGTGGGCCCTCGAAGGGGAGTGCCGACATGGATGATCTCTCCATTTCTTGCTCCATCCAGCTTGGTGAGAATAGTTTCATGTTGCTCAACCAATATATGCCCATTAAACCAGCTGATGAAACAATGTTACCTTTGGCTTCAATAGATAGGAAAGAATATTACAAATGACCATATAATGGTGGGTATCTGGGCGTAGATGGTCAGTCCTCCTTAGTCTTTTTTGGTAATGCCACTGCATATTGCCTTAATTCGAGATATGCCATCTGGAAGAAGGTCCTTCCAGCTGAACAACGCAAATTGAACTAATCTGAGATATGAAAATTTATTAATGATGCAAACTGTTGCAAAGCTTTCCTTTTCAGGCCATCAGTAATGGCAAAAGGTAAGGTTTCTAGAGGCAATGGCATATCTCGGATTAGGACTCATCTCGTATAAAGGCCAATTTTTTTTCTCGAACAACGCAAGAGAACTACACATCATTTCATTAAGGTAGAAAATAAAGTACACGAGTCAGGCGAGGCCAACCCGAGCACCAGGACACACACATCAGTCTGGTCATAATGTGTGCCCCAGCAGCAAAGGAAGACGACCAACACAAGACTTACCCCAGCGGGCAGCAGTCTGGTCATAAGCTGAGCAAGCCTGGAAGCCCCAGCCATACACCAAAAACCGCCCTCTATGTTTACAGCCCTAATGATCTCCTGGATACTAAGCCTCTCGTGCTCAAACCACAAAGATCAGGTTGTTAGTAACATTCATGCAATACACTAATCCTGACATGGCATCTAAAAACAATTACAGGAGCCCTATCTCCAAGGGTAATTGTGGAGCAAGAAGAAGATGACCAAGAAAAACTTACCAAAGATGTAACTGCTAAAAGCACAGATGAAGGACATGGTGAATCAGGGAGACTTGGGAGGACAAACGAAGAAGCTGCCTGCAAGCTGAGGACACTCTCAGGGAGGGTGGTCACCTGCCAGGGCAGGAGCGTGAGGATCAACATCCCAGTCACAACGCCATCAAGGACCGTCACTGCCATACGCGAACTGCTGTTCGAGGATATGCTCAGCCAATCAAAGAAGACTGGAACACATGGTAGTGATGCCAACGAGAAGTTGAGCATCAACAAGAGGAAGTTGCGCCAGGCAGAGAAGATGATCAGAGGTGCTCTGATTGAGCTATACAAGGGATTGGGGTACCTTAGGACTTACCGGTACAAATAGCTGATTTTGCAATATGGCTTGTAGTTCAAATGCTGTTATGTGGGTACTGACAAGGATGGCTCACTTGTTGCAGGAACTTGAACATGATGGCCTTTGTGAAGATCCTGAAGAAATTTGACAAGGTTTCAGCTCATATCTCTTGCTCACTGATGCCATATCCTGAATTTTATCACATATAAGCACTTCTGACAAAAGAAGGTATATTTTTCATGTTTCAGGTTACAGACAAGGAAGTGCGGCAGATTTACCTCAAAGTAGTGGAGAGCTCCTACTTCAATAGCTCTGACAAGGTATTCTGCAACGGCAAAGCAGTTCTCAAACACATTATATCTAAGCTCCAAAGTTCCTGACTGAAATTTTCATTTTAACAGGCAGTCAGGCTGATGGATGATGTCGAGGAGCTGTTTGTGAGACATTTCACTGAAGGTGACAAAAGGAAAGCAAAGATGTATCTGAAGCCAAATCAGAGGGAAGAATCACACTCTACCACGTTTTTCATCGGTAATCCTTCTTAATAAGGTTACCATTCCTTAATCATCATTGATTCAAAATTTTAAACAGACCTATCAAACTTCCAGGGTTATTTACTGGTGGCTTCTTAGCACTATTCATCAGTTACTGTATCATGGCACGCTTTGCTGGAATGTACACTCAGCAGTCGAACAAGGTGTACATGTCAACATCTTATCCTGTCCTTAGGTGAGTAACAAAAATGCCAATTCAGTTGCTGCTATGCAATTCTTACAAAAGAAAAACTGCTACAGTTTAGACATTCAATTGCTGACACCATGTTATCTCAAACTGCAGCATGTTCTGCCTCTTCTTTCTGCATCTCTTCCTCTATGGATGCAACATTTTCATGTGGAGAAAGACACGCATAAACTACACATTCATATTTGAATTCGTGGCTACTAAAGAGCTCAAATACCGTGACGTTTTCTTGATATGCACAACCTCCATGACAATTGTTGTTGGTGTAATGTTTGCTCACCTGACAATCATTGTTAAAGGAAATTCATCAAGTGCAGTCCAAGCAATACCAGGGTCCCTACTTTTGGTATACCATCATTGTTATTGAAATTAACAAATGTGTTTGTGTTTACCTTCCAAAATTTCTATGCCATTGCAAGGCTGATGCTTCTCTATTCAGGTGTTCTTGTCAATACTAGTCTGCCCTTTCAACATCATCTACCGATCAAGTCGTTATCAATTCCTTAGAGTTATTAGAAACATCATTCTGACCCCCTTTTACAAGGTAAATTTCTTAAGCACAACTACTTAAGATGCCGTCCAATTAAATTTATATCAGAACAAGCTTGTAAAAAAAAATTATATATGCAGGTTGTCATGGTTGATTTCTTCATGGCTGATCAGCTCTGCAGCCAGGTAACAAATTAACAAAATGCTAAAGATTTTTTCTGTTTTACTTACACATAATAAGCTATATCTACTCAAGCTCAAAGATTATATCAGTATCAAAGTTACTAATAAGCATGTAATGACTGCTTACAAACAGGTACCAGTGCTCAGGACCCTGGAGTATTTGGCATGTTACTACATAACAGGCAGCTACATGACACAAGACTATGGATACTGCACAAGGGTCAAACATTTTAGAGACCTGGCTTATGCAGTATCCTTCCTGCCTTACTACTGGAGAGCCATGCAGGTATATACTCCATTAAAAAAGAAATTGTCATTTGGTGATTTGGACCTCGACATGCTCCAAAATGTAAATTTGGACATAGAATTTAATTGTAATGCAATTTATTGAACTCAATAAAATATAATATAATATGATCAAAGTACTTTAGGGGACACATCTTCTATACATATGATTCTCATATTTACCTATCATAAAAATATAATCTTATGAAAGTACTTTTGGGGACAGATCTTCTATAAATATCTAGAAACATCAACAGTCAGTGTCAAACTACATTAATTTCCAAAGACAAGTTTCTTTGTGAGCAGGATTGAACATGACTTAACAAGCAATAGTACCCTTATTTGCTGTTGTCCTACAGTGTGCAAGGAGATGGTTCGATGAAGGGGATATAAACCACATTGTCAACCTTGGGAAGTATGTATCAGCGATGCTTGCTGCAGGAACAAAAGTGGCATATGAGAATAATAATGGTGCTGGATGGCTTTCACTTGTTATCATTGTATCAAGTATTGCAACTATCTACCAACTATACTGGGACTTTGTCAAGGATTGGGGTCTTCTGCAGTTCAATTCCAAAAACACTTGGCTTCGTAATGATTTGATAATTAAACAAAAATACATTTATTTCTTATCCATGGTATGTTCTCAAATAATTAAGATTTTCCTCATGACTTTCAAAGTTAAGATAAACATTTCACTTACAGAGAATCAAATATTGTACAGGGTTTGAACCTTGTTTTGAGGCTTGCTTGGCTTCAGACTGTCATCCACCCTAACATTGGAAGCCTGGATTCTAGAGTAACCCTGTTCTTTTTAGCAGCACTTGAGGTGATTAGACGTGGTCACTGGAACTTCTACAGGTAAATTCTTTTAGAAAATCAACCTATACATGGGAACTTTAACAAAATTCAAACTAAAAGAACTAAAAACTTTTATGTCAGGTTGGAGAATGAACACCTAAACAATGCTGGGAAGTTCAGAGCTGTGAAGGTTGTTCCACTTCCTTTTCACGAGGTGGAAGACAACTAACAAAATAGCACATCGATGTAGGGGTTTGGAGTAGAAACAGTTCAGGTGTAACACCAACTAACGCTAGAAAGCATGCACTATTACCATGATAAGATTTAATTTTTGGTGTGAGGAATTAAGGGCTCCCGCAAGATCGGTATGCAAAAGTTGTATGCTACCGACAGGTAGTTTACATAGAATGCAGGAGTTCCTATAAGTTTCCAAGCAAGAATTGGTATTGATATCATATGAAATTGACAATTGCTAGTAATTGGAACAATAGAAGCAGAAGCTGACTTCTACAGTTGTTCTTTTAATCTTTTAGCATCTCAACCACTTTGTATTTCCCCTTGCTTCGGAAATGTAACAATATCCATCTAGTGGAACTTTCATCATGAATAAATACCTGTAAAGTGGTTTCTAGTGTAATTTCTTTATCAGCCACATAAAGGTTAGAATAGAAATAAATATAACTGAACTATTGTGATCTCCATAATTAACTTCCACAACTTGAAGTTGGGGATTGTAAGAGGCTTCAAAATCCTGGTAAATAAACTTCCATCATGACGTTTGATGAGTAAAAAAATATACACACAAATAAATAAATAACAGGTGGACTGTGCTTATACTAACCTCCCATTGTAGATAAAAGAAGCCTTTGATGCTTCGAAACAGCATTCTTTGTTTTGTGTAAGAGTATGGATCTCTGGGTTTTCAACATCATCGAAAACTTCAGCTGACAAGAAAGAAGAAACCATCACCATATTTTCCAAACTTGTAGCACCATGGATACAGTTTAACAGCATTGGAAGCATAGTAGAATTAGAATATCACACCTTCAAACATACACTGAATATTTACAATCTGTCCTGTGCAACCAGGACCATATCAAGTCAGTTCTGTAGGATGCAAGACATTGACAGCATGCTTTACTTGTACTAATGGATATCTTTGATCAATTTGTCGATTTCTTATGATTGAGTCCACTATGCTTCACTGCAACTATGGCGAGTAAATTACCTCTAGACTCTAGTAACTCCAACGGTCTCCATTTCGTATCCATACCATGTAGAAGCTCAAAGCAGGGATGTCGGCAAACCAACCTAACTATCTCAACAGCACCACCATATCTTCCTTACAATGTTATCAAGGCACTCCACAAAGCAGTGTCTACCTCAGTCCCCATCTTCAGCAAGCAGCCATGAACTTGCATTCCAACAGGTAACAACTTTTCCTGTCAACACCTTCAGGATGCAAGAAAACATCGCATTGGTAAGCCAAACCTTCAATTCCAGCATTTTTTTTGTCTTGGACAGCACAATTGCTGTGTCACGGTTCCCTGATGAGCTGTGGTTGACCAGGCAGGCAATCATGTTCATCCACATCCACCACGACGAGTCCACCTCCACCCACCCACACTAAGCGTGCATGCCTTCACCGACGCAAGTGTGCACCTGTGCGCCTGCCACATTGTCCCTGGCGCGAGCGCACCCACCGGACAGAGCCCCCCAGCGTGAACGAGTCCGGGCGGTCCCAGCTTCCGCGATCCGTGCTGCGAAGCATGTCGGCGAACCACGAAGGCGCCGAGGCAAGCGGAGCCGGGACCAGGACACGAGGTTACGGCGCAGCATTTCGTCGAACAGCGTGCGGGCGTCAGGGGGGAAGGGGTGTCGGAGGTATGCGACCAGGAGACTGTTGAAGAGGAAGGTGAAGCCGTGAAGGCGATGCACCCAACCTTTGTTCGAACACAGGCCCTCGCTCACACTCACTCACACAACAATCGCTCGAGGAAGATGATGAACAGGAGCTTTTCCGGTGACGAACGCCGCGGCGACGAACGTCTGTATCTTGACCTTGTTATTCACTGGAAAGCAAGCAGCACACCACGGTACAAGGAGCATGGAACTACATATAAGCCAAGACGCACCCAGGAGCTCACCTCCACGCCCGGCTTCCTCACCATGATCCGTGAGACTCGCGCACGTCGTTGCCACGAACGACACGATCGCTCGGGCGACACGGCCAAACTCCAACAGACCAGCGACACGCACGCCATCACTCTTAACCAACACCGATCGAGCCCACTGCAGCGTTCCTGCCCGTACGAGCTTGACCCAGACCTCTAGAACGCGACTCGACGCGTCCGGACTCCGCCACGGCCTACAAACGACACACGCACTACACATGGACTTAACGCACACACGAACACACACGAACACGACAAGCTTATGTCTAACAATCTCCCCCTAAGCTTGACGTCGTAGCCCCTGCAGCTTACAGCAGCGTCGCCTCCTCACCGACGTCCGTCATCAGCACCTTGCCATCACGCTGGTGAGGACAGAACTTGGCGATGTGCCCACGCTCGTTGCAGTTGAAGCACCTCCCGTGATTGCGGCGCTCCGACCTCCTACTCGACCCCGAGACCGTGCTGGCGTCGTCGTCGTCGTCTTCATCATGGCCGCCGTCACGGCCATCTCCCTTCTTTCTGCAGCCATGGCGCGCCCGCTCCTTGCCGTGCTGCTGACGGCGACATGCTTCACACTGCTCCCGAGTGAGCAGCAGCCGCTCGGCACTCTCCGCGACCTCTTTCACTTCTTCGGCGTCCGCGCCCTCCGCCACCTGCAAGCGACCGACAAGCTCCTCAATCGGCGCCGTCTTGAGGTCGGTCAGCATCTCGATCACCACGACCATCTGCTTGTACTTCTTCGGCACGACGCGTAGGATCTTCTTCACCACGCGCGTGTCCTCCATCGTCTCCCCCAGCTCGCGGAGGCGGCCGACGATGCCCTGGATACGCATGGCGAAGTCGCCCACGGCCTCGCCATCGCGGAACGCGACGTTCTCGAACTTTTTCCACAGCCGCTGCACGCTCGCAGCCTTGACGCGATCATCTCCCATCCTCATGGACCTCACGGAGTCCCACGCCTCCTTCGCCGAATTCTTCACAGCAAGCCCCGCCTTCATCTCCAGCGGCACCGCACGGAGGATGGCGGCCAGCGCACGCCGATCCTTGGCGCGCTCCTTGCACTCAGCCTCCACCGCGTCCCACAGCTCCATGGCCTCCAGCGACACCTGCATAACCAAGGACCACTCGTGGTAATTCGCCTTGGTCAGTAGCGGCAGCTCCACGACGTCGGAGTTGGCGACGACACGCTCCGGGATGGCGACGGTGTTGGAGCTGTCTCCAAACTCGCCCTTCGGGGATACGCCAATCTTCATGCCTCACCCGGCTCTTGATACCAATTGTTGCAACACAGGCCCTCGCTCACACTCACTCACACAACAATCGCTCGAGGAAGAAGATGAACAGGAGCTTTTTCGGCGACGAACGCCTGTATCTTGGCCTTGTTATTCACTGGAAAGCAAACAGCACACCACGGTACAAGGAGGATGGAACTACATATAAGCCAAGGCGCACCCAGAAGCTCACCTCCACGCCCGGCTTCCTCGCCATGATTCGTGAGACTCGCGCACGTCGTTGCCACGAACGACACGATCGCTCGGGCGACGCGGCCACACTCCAACAGACCAGCGACACGCACGCCATCACTCCTAACCAACACCGATCGAGCCCACTGCAGCGTTCCTGCCCGTACGAGCTTGACCCAGACCTCTAGAACGCGACTCGACGCGTCCGGACTCCGCCACGGCCTACAAACGACACACGCACTACACATGGACTTAACGCACACACGAACACACACGAACACGACAAGCTTACGTCTAACAACCTTGACGGCCGCGCCGCGTAAATGGGTTGTGGATGGTGGTGGCCGCAGCCGCGGAGGAGGGCGGCCAGGTGGTCGTGTATTGGCGCCTTCATTGGAGGATCTGTCTCGCTCCGGCAACTAGCAATGACCTCCTTGTAAGCAGAGGAGGTTCAGCGACGGAATTTTGGGTGGCCGCCAAGGGCCACGGCCAACCCAAAGAAAAAACGAAAAATTGTTCTTTTGGCACATGGTCGGTTGGTGGCAGAGCTCAACTACCGTACACACGACAGTTATTCAGGTTACCTGAAGTCCAACCGGTAGCCGCTCGCCAAAGTCGTAAGAGCAACTCCAGTGATGACAAAGTTCTACTATAAAAAATAAATTTTTATCAAAAATTCAACCTCTAAACGAACATCATTTTTTATGGATTCAAATTCCAAGTCAAGACTCCATTTGTAGAGGCCCTCCAATTCTTCCAAAAAGCGGGAGTTCCACTATTTTTATTTTATTTTCATTTTTTTTCTTTTCTTTTCCTATCCTCCTCTCTGTCCCTCTCCCGAAACTGCCGCGCCGCCAACGATACGAGTTCCCCGACCACATCGTCGCCGCCGAGCACAACCCTGGGCGGCTACTTAAGGGCTGCGTCGCAGTCCGCCTACAACACGCATCAGAGCTTTCCCACCGCACCCACGCACGCCATCTCCCGCAGCACCTCCGGGGGCGCCGCCAGCACGCGCACCGCAGGCGTCGGTTGCCGCGGACACACACAGCAGTCGCCTTAACACCACAGCGACGGCCATCAGGTGCACCGCCACTGTCGTGCGGCCGTCCGTGCACGTGTACAGCTTCACGAGCTGCGACATAGCCAGCTCTGCCGCCCTCCTGCCCCTCGTCGCGGACGGCGGCGACACGTCAAGCTCCAACTCGATAGGCCCTCGTGCGCGGCGCCGACGTCCACGACCAGCGCACGGTTCCTCACCAACGTGACGTCCCGCAGCAGTGCGCCGAGCGGCACCGCGGGCACGGCCTGAAGCGCGCCGCACGCCCGGTCGGTGGCGGCGAGCACGACGGGTTGGTCCTCGACGTTGACGGACGGCAGGACAGGCACCTCCCCCACCCCACGGTGCTACTGCGGAGCTCGACATTGATGGTAATGTTGGAGACCACCTCGAGGCGCGAGGACGCGATGGTGAAGGGCACAGCTAGGGGCACGTCAAGCGGGCGCGCCTCGACTGCCGCCATGTCCACGGAGAAGGTCTCCTTGAGCGTGTCGAAGCCGAACGCTTACATGGCGGGGAGGGGGACACAGTGGGCGACCGCGACAGGGGACGGGATGGCGAGACGGCGTGGAGGGGTGTTGCGGAGGAGGAGGGGGATGAGGAACGTTGCTGGCGGGCGGTCACCACGAGGATGGGCCGCGGGCTGGCGTTGGCGCCGCGCGGGGTGCCGAGAAGCCCTCTCAGCAGCGAGGATGCGGAGGAGACGAAGGGGTCCATGGTGGTCGCTAGTGCTGGAGAGCAGAGAAGCGGAGACCGGAAGTTGGGCCGGCGAGATTCTCAGGGAAGCGGCGAAGGGAGGTGGACATTGACGGCACGCACGGGTGAGTGGAGGGAGCCACTGACTGACGGGCTCGTCTGCTGGCGGCCTTGGCCCGGCTGCCCCCACTAACTCCCTTCTTATAGCAAAGCTATAGCGATGTTATAGTCGGCTATTAGAACTACCAGTGGAAGTGCACATGCGGCACCTACATCTATACCAATCTATTATTTTTGGTGGTATCGTTCACACACCCCCTAATCCGTCGCCCTCCGTCTGGTCCCACCTACAGCTAAGCGACCCAGCTCCGCGACCCGAGCGCCGTCGAGCCTCGCCCCTCCCGCCCAAGATCCCGGTGGATCTCGTCGCCGTACCGCGCGCAGGTCTCGGGCTTCCTCTCCTCCCTGTTCCCCGCCAATTCGTCCTCCTCGGCGGCTCCCAGCGGCGTCGCAGCGCGGCGTGGCGGGGCCGAGGGGCGGCGGGTTCGCGGCGAGCGCTCCGCAAGCGGCGACGCCGGGCCACGGCTTCCTTCCCCGGGAGACGGCGCAGCACCACCTCGTCCACCTCCTCCCTCTCCTCCGCGCCGCGCTGTCCGAGGCTGGCGTCGCCCCCTCCGACCTCGCCTGCGTCTGCTACACCAAGGGCCCCGGCATGGGCGGCCCGCTCCAGGTCGCCGCCGCGGCCGCCAGCGCGCTCTCGCTCCTCTGGAGGAAGCCGCTCGTCGCGGTCAACCACTGCGTCGCGCACATCGAGATGGGTCGTGCCGTCACGGGGGCCGTGGACCCCGTCGTGCTCTACGTCTCCGGGGGAACACGCAGGTCATCGCCTACAACGAAGGGAGGTACCGGATCTTCGGGGAGACTATCGATATCGTAGTTGGGAACTGCCTCGACCGCTTTGCCAGGGTCCTTGAGCTCTCCAATGACCCCAGCCCCGGGTATAACATCGAGCAGGTAAACTGTTTGATCAAATGCTGACCTGATTATAGAATAGCTTCAGCTCAATTTTGTTTCATTTCTAGCTGTGCACATAGATGCTGGTTTGTGAGTGTTATTCTTGCATGAGAAACTGTCACCATGAACCACTGTATGATGCACATGTAAATGCACTGGGTGGCCAATTGGTGGTCAGGAAAATGGTAGAAGTTATAGTAAACATGAAGATTTTTAGAATGAACTGGTGGGTATGAATGTGGTCAGTTTTGTGTGACAGAGTGCTTGGGCAGTGACGCTCACAGTGGTTCTAGCACATGTAGGTAGCCAAAGTGCCAAACACTACCTAGGTGCTGTTATGATTTATGACATCTTGTACAATCAGCCAAACAGAACTTGACTTTTTATGAACAGCTAAATAACATTTATTATATGATCCAGTGCAGATTGACTGCATCTATGAGTTTTTAAGTTGCTTAAGCACTTAAATCTGTATGGAATCCTAATTAACACTATGTCAGTTATGGGTTGCGAAATTGGTGTAGATGCATGGATTGTACGCTTATAAGCCCTGAAACTTCCCATTTGCTCCAGCTTCGTATTTTGTAGGCTTGAGATTATTGGACAATCCCATGAAGCTCCCACTGCTTTGCCCTATCTTCAGATTAAACTTCAGCGTATAGGATAGTTGAAAGTGGACATAGGTTAGATAGAATTCAGAGCTTTATGCACACTGTGCGCTTAAACCACGAAGGTTTTCAATATTAAGCACAAATCTGCTTAATTGTTTGGGATGCCTCCCCAATCCCTACGCGCCGCTGCCTTGGCCCACGGATGGCGCACTCTCACAGATCCAGTGGGGACGGCAGACGCTGGACCGGTTTTCAATATTAAGCACAAATCTGCTTAATTGTTTGGGATGCCTCCCCAATCCCTACGCGCCGCTGCCTCGGCCCACGGATGGCGCGCTCTCACAGATCCAGTGGGGACGGCGGGCGCTGGAAGCCAAACATTCCACCGGAACTGCCACTGCCGAGGCGAAGGGTGGTGGGCCCGGACCTGGACTTCCGAGTGGCGGTTCAGCCCAAGATGGTGCAACGGCGAAGGGAGGCCAGCCTGTTCGGATCAACGGCTCCGACGCGAACGCGAGTTCTGTGGATGCCGGAGATGGCAGCGGGGTGAAAGCCAGTGCAAGGAATGCTGCCGGCTCAACGCACCAGTTAGGAAGCGGAAGTGCAGCTTTAGGCAATGGAACTGCTGTTCCATTCATTAATCAGACCACGAGTGCAGTTGCAGCGGCCATGGATGGTAATGGAACTGCATCTCACAGCAGTGGAACTGCAGGCAATAACCAGACTGCTGATTCAGTCTCCTGCAGATAGCAAGAACCAAACTAGAAGTTCAGCTGCTTCAGATGGAAGCAGCAGTTCAGAGAATAAGCAGATCGAATCAACTGCTAGCGTATTAATATTAGACAAGCTCTCGTGGGCTGCTTGGTTGATGAGGCTTTTGGTCCAATCCAATCCAGGCCCATACCCTAGCCACACCAGGGTGCTCTCTGTAGTCTCTGCTCAGTGTTCAACGCTCACCGGGGCTAATAATGACCTTCAGCGGCTGACCGGCTCTAAAAAAGCAAAGGGCACTGTATTCACATCGAGCGTTTATTCTGTTCCATTTACAGAAAAAACAAAGAATCGTATTTTAATTTAGTATTTTAGTTGGATTTTTTACATGCATTTACATCTCTTGTACGATCAAAACATAGTATCTTACTGTTCATACATTTACTATCATTGTTCTTATTGTTAATTATTATGAATTTCGAAAATTAAAATATGTAAGTCATTGCAAATAGTGGATTATTCTTTTGCGGAAAGGTAACATGCTTATCACTGTAGCACAATACCTAACCTATCTACAAAACATATGGTTACTTTCATTGTTCTTATTATTAATTATGAATTTTGAAAATTAAAATATGTATTTGCGATGGAAGAAATGCTTCATTTAATTTAAGTGCATGGGAAGATACAATCATTTAGTGTCCAATGCCCGTGGCAACGCACGGGCACTTCGCTAGTGATATAAAAATTTGCAACAGACCTGCAATTTAATGGATTCTCACTCCTTACTAACTGGTTGTTGTCATTCTTGTGATCAATAGTATAAATGCAAAACCATCCGTTTACATTTTTATTTCAAATACTAGAACTCAACTGCGGAACAGGCCTAACGCAATGGACCCGTGGACAAGGCATGTCAGTTGGCAAAAATGGACCTTTTGCCAGACGCATGGGTTACTCAAAAGAAATTGATAAACCGTTGTGGAAATCATGAATGAGCTAATAGTTTTCCAACTTGCACAGCCTTCATGGCCTGTGTTATTGGCAGATTAAGAAATATGACCACATTTGGGTTACCTGATTTTTTCAAGTCGGGTAATTCGGGTAATGAAAATAGCTACCTGATATTAGTTCTGAAAAAATATTATCCGAAATTTCGGGTACCCAATTATTCGAGTTCGGGTATATCTGATCTACCCAAATTTACAAAGAACAACAAAATACACAAATTTTGGTTGCAATTTATACATGATTTCATCAACAATTTGTGCAGAATTTCAACAACAATTTGTCGAGAATAATATATTATACTCACTTGTTCAAACCGAGAGAATTATATTATAATAAAGTGATAATTTCAAGTGTTCAACTAACAACACGTGATAAAATACAAAGATGATGGCAAACTTAGGGTAGTTCGGGTACCGGAGTGTATTTCCCGAATTACCCAAACTAATTTCGGGTAATCAAAATCGCTAGCCGAATTTTGGATCGGGTACCTCGGGTTTGGGTAATTTGGGTCCGGGTTCAGGTAAGTCGGGTATGGGTAATGGGTAATGGGTATCGGGTACTTTGCGCAGGCTTACATATATGGAAAAAAATTAAGTTGTTTCATACATGATTCAAAGAATGAATGCCATCTGATTAAACCTCAGTTGCTTTCAAGATCGATCTAATTGAGAAGCTTGCTAGCGCAGCAAAACAAGAGAGTTACCTGCATCACAGATGTCAATACAAGGTCAGGAGTTCCTTGTCAATATTTTCAGAATAATGTGTGAGGGAAAAAAAAGGAGAAACATGCTTGTGGATATGAATTCATACATGCAGATCTTCCCCAAACATCAAATAGAATTGGCAATCCTTTCACCTCCATAATTAACGACAATGTACTTGTGAACCTTGTCCAAGCAAACACCCAGAAGTCTAAAGATGTAGGGCGTGCTTGGTTGCACATCGTAATCAGGCATGCCACAACAAATTGGCTTCTGCTTGCAGCCACCTGAACAAACAAAGGAAGTATGCAACATTTCCCATGGCAAGTTGTGGCACCAAAAATCAACACCACAGCGGTGGCTGGCATCCAAGCACACTCAACCTCCTCCCCATACTAAAATTTGAAAGCATAGTAGAAAGGTTGAACTAAGAATTACCTAAAAACATTCAACAGTCACACCAAACTGATTATATGATCTAGATTATCACTAAATTTTACACCTATATACATGTTGGAAATCTCTACATTAGCAAAATGACCCCTAAATCAATACTTGTAAAATGCCTCATAATATGTAACCGTGGTTTGATTTCTAAAACCAGTACACAAGATCAAGTTAGCTAATGATTTATTAGTGATTCCTAGAGGTTCGGTAGAATATTACTTTTTCTTATGCAAATACATTTCTTATTGACCAGAAAAATGTCATAGTTGGACAATGATCCATTTACCTGGTAGAAAAATGTTGCTTCTTCTGAAAACTGCAGAGCCATTTTGCATGATGGTCCATGACATCTGAGATGGAATAACACTGCTCCAGAAGATATGAGCATACTAAAAAGTGTAGATGCTGAAATAATGGAAGAATTATCAAAATATTCAGATAAGCAGACATGATAACCTTTTTTTTCTCAAAGTTAACATCTCCCCATTCCCCTCCATGCTTTCACCCGCGACTGACTGAACAAATGAAAAACCATTATACATAACAATCCAAGGGATGCACTTATGTGTAATTGAAGCTGAGAGAGGAAAACCAAAACAAAGAAAAATCACTTGGAAGCTGACTGACAGGAATCTTTGGAGTCAATGAGTATAAAACATTCTCAGAGACAAAAATTTTAAAATAAGTGCTTTTGATAGAAATGATCATATATCAGAAACTTGAAAGATGCATCTACTGATTTTGCTATACAAGCTGCAACACATTTTTAGAATATGATACCGCAACAAAAGTGGCTTCAAGGTAATTTCAACTTGGTTTGGTGCACTGTTCTCCCAATCAATTTTCGACACATTTAGCAGTGACATGTAATTCATTAAATTTCTGATTGCAGACTTCATAAGAATCCATATGTATAGAGTAGGGATGCCGATCTAACATGAGGAACCAAATATGTGGGTCAGAGAAAACTCAGCCTAAAAATAAAATAAAATAGTGAAATTACTCAGGGGCAAAGAAATTTAAAAAAACTGCTGACAAAACAGTTGAGCTCACCTATCGAGCATGCTTTCTGTGAATTCCTGACCCTCGACCCCCCCACCCCCCCTCTCCTCGTTCTATTTTAAGATATATGAGCTGCATTAAGATCAGATCAATAATTTTGTCCAAAACTATTGATCTAAAGCTCAGAACTCACACCATGCACATCAATAAAAATATTATCATATATTAAATTATGACCACATTGACCACATTTATTGTCAGAAACCAAAAGGCATCAAATTCATATGTCTTTTAGTATGACTAGTTGAAGGGCACATGCGACACGCACGTGATGGAAAAATACAAGAGTAAAAAATAAATTACATATTAGTGCTTTTGATTCAAGAGTAACGATGAAAGGAGCAATCCATCAGAGCCTGACCATCAGCCACATGACATCAGACATCTATATATATTTCTTTCCTTGTAGTATTTGTTAAAGACGATCTTCATTTTATTCATAACCATGTAATCTTTATTAATCTCTAAATTCTAAACCATCTTCCCTTGAAACCAAATCAACCCACCTGATGTCAGCAACCTATTGCCAAGATTTCTTGAAGCATCAATGTGTTAGGAAGACAACCTCTCCGTACCTCCCTTAATGAAGAATGAGATAACGAAAACTTATTCACCCAACAAAATCATATGATAAAAATTGTGTGGTTTGTGCTTGAGTATTGTTCCATAGCTTGCAAATGTAGAACCCATATTCATTAAAATATATTCAAACTAAATCATATCCAATATTTTAAGGTATTGGGATGCAAACAATCAAGAAATTGTACCATTTACATCTGAATTAATGTACTTTGTTATCTTTTCTAGAGAGAAATAACCCACCTCATATATTTTCTAAACATATTAACTAATTCTACAAGTTAATTTTTTACAAAATACCTAACTAACTCAACAACTTAATTTTCTAATTGTAACTTTCCATCTAAGAAAGATATTTATTCTCGAGAGCTTGAAATTATTTGTAAACTATTATAAGTAAACTAGGGAGCTATCTAAGTAAACTATACCAACTGAATGACATGTAACATAATAGTATTGCTCCAACACTTTGGCCCCTAATTCATTTCATATATAAGCAATATCAAAACATAACAGGGTAAACTATTGAATAAAATTTAAAACCTAATGGAAGATGACGGTCCTGCTCCATACATTCCCTCCATCCGTGACAACATATGAAATATTTATAGAAATTAAAGGCTTTTTACATATAGTATAGGAACCATGCAAGTATAAAATTATTGTATTGCCACATATATCAAGAAACAATAATCCAGGTAAATAGCTTGACATTAATTAAACAAGCAACAATAAATAATGGTCCTAAAAAGTAATAAAATGTAAATTTAAACATGAAGTGCTTCTCTTGAGATCAACCATGCTGCCTAATTGGCATGAGAGAAAAACAAGTTGATCGGAGTGCAACAAATCCTTCTCCTAGAACCAAGAAATGACAGTTGATCCATCATCAGTAGACCTCAAGAATACCACTAAAGGAATGAGCCAAGAAATGTAAGCACCCACTATGCGACAACAATAGGTACACCCAACGAAGGGATCTAGCAAATCCTTTTGTCAGCAGTCCCTTCAAGTCATAAAAGCTAATAAGTTAAAAAAGATTAGCAGCCAACATTTAGAATAAACACACTCTGAAATGTGAGGCTATTACTAAATAATGAATGATGGTTGTAAATTCCATGGTTTTTCAACACCTATTCTCCAATGTTCAAACTCATAAAGTTCATGGTTTTTGAAAGCTTTGCTGCACAACTCTGGGTGAGAATTGACATCAATTTTCTCGCTCTTTATAGTATAAATAGTATCTACATCATATATTTTATTGGAAGCTTTGTTGCACAGAACCACCCTGAATGCATAGCCACTACTAAAAAGGCATTCGGACTAACCATTGATAATATAGAAAAGAGGAATACACTCTTGAGAAAAAAAACAGCAATATAAAAGGAAAGATCAGACTGACCTTAGTACAAGATTAGAAAAGGAATTGATCTAAGAAGAATAGGAAATGGACCATTTGATCATAAATTCAGGATTGAACCTGTAACATCCCTGATGTTTGTGAAACAGTGATCACCATCATTAGTAAGGCTAAACATAGTAGTTAGCATGGTTGACCTGGTCAAGCCCCCACCCATGGGTCAAACCTATCAAAACCCAAGTCAAACACGTAGAACTCTATACCTTTCCTTAGTATTATGCCTCATTCTCCGAATTTCATATAACAACTTCAAAATCTGCCAATATGAAAGTTGTTCAGTTTTTCATGGGACACATTTCATTCAATTGGCGGCATTTCGAATTCGAAGTGCAAAAGCCTCAAAAACTTGGTCAAAATTGTTTCGAATAGTAAACTGAGACTGGAAATCTGCCAACTTGGACGCGTGTTCCCGGCCAAACCATAGCTCGAAACACATGTCGGCCTTTGGGAAGTTGTAGCCAGTACTTCAATCTATAACTTTTGTTTTTGGATATTTCAAAGTTTAGTTGAAAATTTTGGAGCTATACGTAGTTAAACAGACGTTGACCAACTCGGACCCTACCTCTGCGCGCTCTAGAGCGCGAGAGCGCGCGCACCGAACCGCGCCGGTGTTCGCCCCGACGTCCGTGCCGCGCCGTCCGCTGGGTCCCACCTGCGCTGTCAAGTGCGTCGCAGCCAGGTACACCTCCCTAAGACGCCGCCTACCTAGATGGCGCACGCTAGGTGGCCGTACGCTGCGCCGCGCGCTCGCCTTGTTCCGCGCTTCGGTAGTGCTTGTGCCCGCCTGCACGCGTGCGGGAAGCCAGGCCGCGTCGCGCCACCCCCTGCCTCGCGCCGCCTATAAAAGAGCAGAGCACCGCAGCGCCTCCGCCGCTACCCCTTGCTCCGCCGCCCGCCATTGGTGCGCTGTCGCCGAGCACCATCTCCCGGACTAGCTCGCGCCCGCCCGAGCCCTCCTCCACCATCTTAAGCCCCCACTGAAGCTCACCGCGCCGCTTGTTGCCCAGCTCCGCGCCCTTCCTTGCCGGAGCAAAGCCCGCAGCGGCCGCCACCGCACTGCTCCACCGAGACCCCTCGCCGGAGCCCCTCTGACCTCGACTCGACCACGGATCGACGCTAGGTGAGCCTGTCATCGCCCTCCGCCGCTTCCCCGGCCGAGTCCGGCCCCACCTCACCGCCGGCGAACTCGCCCGCGCCGCCGTCCATGGCCAAGGGCCACATTGCAAGCCCTGAAATCTATCCGAGGGATAAATCATAAAACTAGTGGCCTAATCGTAAAACTGAGGGCAGATCTGTGAATACAAATCTTTGTCTGGGGACCTATGTGGAAAAAGATTCTTCAAACCTAGATTCAAATTTTAGAATCTTGTAAAATCCATATCAAATCATAGAAACATTGAAAAAAATGCAAACTCAACTGTTCTGGAATCCTTGTGATGAGTACTAGCTTTTCAAGAAAGGATGTATATGATTTTACTGCTTAGTTTTTGAATGATTTTGAATTTATCAGTTTGGCTAGATTTGAAATAATTTGAAATCTAGAACTGCTCAGGATGTGAATTGTGGATATGACGCTTGTACGACCTTGCTTGTTCTTGTGTAGAAAAATGGCATGTAGATATCTTGTAAATCTTGAGTTATGAATTATATTTGATATCTAGTATTGCCTCTGTTTTTGATTTGTTTAAAACTATTTATTCGTCAAATGGAGTAGATCTTTTTGTAGTAGATCTGTAGCCGTGTTAGGATCCTACGATAAATAGTTGAGCTATTTGTGACATGTGTAGATTAGTTTTTTATTTATGGTGATTAGTTTGAGATAAATTCAAATTTATAATTCAACTGCAGATATGGGTCTAAGTTTTGGTGTGAGAGCTTTATGTGTCAATACCATGTTGTATATAAAGTTTTGGCTTCATATCATGCTAATATATTGTTGTGTGATTTATTTGTGTTTTAATGGCTGAATCTTGTTGTATTTTTCATGCTAAATCTGTGGCTTAGTTTAATCTGAATTTTTGGTAGTAGCTCTTTTATAGTATGATGTTCCTGTCTGAAATGTTTCATGGTCACATTGTTTGTCCTTCTTACAGAATTAATTTTCGAAGTAATCAAGCTCAATTCAAGAAATAAAAGGAAAACAAAGACAACCTTGTGTACCATTTAAACCATTTGTTTGAGCTTTACCAAATCAACCCATGACCATCACCCCTTACTTTGGTGAAATAAAGTTAATTAATTAATTTCGATGTGCACACAATCACCATCAAATAAGGAAGATAAACCACACACACCTTACTTTGGTAGGAAGAGTATGCTGAATATATCTTTGTCTAGGTGAATGTCGTCACTCATAGACCCCATGTTTACCTCTAAATTTTCAGAAATGAAATTCTTGCTTAACTTGAATAATTAAAGTTAATGCATATGCATGTCGTGTAGAACTTCCGGACGGAAACTAGGAGTTGGTGCCAGAATCCGAGGGAGAGCTAGCTGAAGGAGAAGTGAACGTGGTGGAGGTGCAGCAAGACCCGAACCAAAATTCGGAAGACTTCCCCACAGATTGTGCTAGTGAAGGCAAGCCCCGGAGCATAACCAGTTTTCTAACTTTTGCAATTATGTTTGTCTATGTTTGTGCATTTACATTTCAGGAGTTGAATTGAAACCCTAGATACATGATCCTAGGTTCCTATGCTCAAATACTAGCATGATAGGTCGCTAGTTGCCATGCTCTAAGGACACAGTAAAAGTCGAGTGATGTTCGTCACTCGCGAGCTATAGGTTTCTTATGTTGGAATCATAAGATCTTGTTAAATTGATATGTTCATGTGGTAAGAGCATGGGATCAGCTCCGGCCAGTAGACGTCTGTGGTTAACCTTTTGAACGTACTAAACATTTGCCGGGAATGGGACCGGTAAGCCTAGTACCCGATTGGCATGGTAAGGGAACTTTAGTGTTACTACTCCTGGGTTCGGCCCCTGCTGCAGCTTAATTGTGGTACATGAGTGAACCTGGCCGGGCGTAGTCCGTGGCCAGTAAGCCTTGTACCGAGGACTGTAGCCCCTGTTCCTAAACCGAGGATTGACGGGAACCGCCTGGTTGGTGCATACCCCGCCTGGTTGGTGCATACCCCGCCTCTTTTGGTTTTAGTTGTCATTTTTGGGGTATGCATTCTCCCGTGTATTTAGGTCCACCTTGCAAGGTTATTAATCGATCGATCAATCGTCGGCCTCTCACCGTTATCCGAGATTGCTTAACCATTCACTCTATGTCCCTGTAATGATGGAATTGAGAAGTAATTTGGATGTTTGCTTAATTGTTTGCACACCTGATGCTTGCAATAGTTGCTTACTTAGTAATGGTTAATCCACTAGAATCTTGAGCTAAAACTTGAAAGTAAGGACCTACTCTTTGTTGCTTTTCATCAAAACAACTTACTAGCCAAAAAGCTTTGCATGTCTAGAGAGTTGGTGATTTTTCCATCACCCAACGGTTAAGTCTTGCTGAGTATTAGTATACTCAGCCTTGCTTTTGTTGTTGTTTTCAGGTGATGTGAATGATGATGGGTTTCTGTGGCCTGGTTCTCTCCCACCTGGTTGGGAAGTTGAGTGGGAGGATGACAGTGCTTAGTGACATTCATGGATGGCCTCCTATGATGTCCCTTATGACGTTTAGTACTTTATTTCCGCTGTGTTTCGAACTCTGAACTATTTACCCTTATGCAAAAGACTTGGTTTGTAATAATGGACCTCATGGAACTTGATGTAATAATTTGTGAATTGTCTATATCTAAACTCGCCTTCGAGTGAGTTTTGATGTACAAGTGTTCGATCCTTGTTAAGTGATTTACCGGGCTTGACACAGTAGACTCGACAGATCAACTCCTTTTTAACGCATAATGACCAAGTGGTTGGTTTATGTGGTAATTCGGAATTAATTTGGGCGGTTCTATCACAGAACCTGTACTAAATAAAATGTTGCTCTCATAATTACCATAGAAAAAATATTTATTCTGGATCTACACAGAAAAAACAAGAACCTTTATTTAGATTTATGCAGGACTACCCTCACAAGCGAGAGGATGACAATGCCTGGAAGGCTGATCATGTACCACCGACTACATTTGGTAAATTCGAATTGGCATGGGGACTTATTTACTCCAGGATGGGCCTACAGCCATGCCTCTCCCATGGGCAATGGGCTGCAGCTGCGCGTATTCTCCATGTCGCTGTTGCGCGTACCCACCCACCGGAGCCATCGCGTCTCCTGTGCTAGGTACGAACATGAAGACCAACACCGGTCGCTAAGGTTGCACGCCATGTTCAAGCTATCAAACATAGGAGACACGAGCAGAGACCAGAGGAAGGTAGAGCGTTACTACAAGAAAATCGTTGACTAGTGACGCAACCACATTTTAGCATCATTGATTTATGACGTTCCTGGCTGATCTCGTCATTAAATTTCACTTCCGAGCAAATTTAGTGACAAAAAACTTTCGTCATAACGGTTGGTACTGTAGCCGAGCATTCTCTGTTCCAAGCTAGTTTTGTGACGCCATAAGCTCCGCAACAGCGTCATAAATCAACTTTGGTCCCACATGTAAGCATTATATTAAAAATAGAGTGTTCCAAGTCGTCATAAAATTCGAAAGGGTCCCACATGTAAGCATTCTTTCAAAAATAGAGTGTTCCAACTCATCATAAAATTTTGCAGGGTCCCACATGTAAGCATTTGTTTAAACAAAGAGTGTTCCAACTCGTCATAAAATTTAATAGGGTCCCACAAGTTAGTCTGGTAAAAAAAGAGAGGAAAATTGAAAGGATACAATGTCAATAGCAAGGGTCGAACCCGGGACCTTTGATTCTGAAGGGGAAGGCGGCACTACCACTAAGACATGATGCAATTTGTGTTATTTGAGCCAAGAAGATTTTTGTATTAGTTTATTTGTGTTTATATTATTTTGCATGCCCCATGTAAGTTGAAGTAGATAAATATAGTGGTAAAACAAGGAGAAAATGTGCTCCTCCCATGGGTCGAACCTATTACCACTCAAAGGGGAATTTTTACATTGACTAGGTCGCACTTGTAAATTTTAGGTGAGTCTTTAATATAAATCGGTAATTCGAAGGCGAAACGCTTCACTGCCTTCGCAAAGACCCTCGACTTTTGCTACGCAGATCAGCAATGGCTTGTGGCACGAATGGTGGATCCTAGCGGCGATGGGAAAATGGTTGCACTGCCACATCCAAGCAACGAGAGGATGAAACAGCACGATGAGGCCAGTCCTCTGGTTTGAGCCACTATATGTTCCCCTATCTTCCTAGGGTCGGGGACATCGAGATTTAGGGATCTGGAGGATTGATGATCATATATGTTAGATTCAGATTTCATCGTACCCTTAGATTTGCACTTCGGTTGATGTTAGAAGTTGATAGGCTATAGACAATTCATATGTGTTAGATCCAGTTAGTTTTCAATTTGCATCGTCTTACGATATGTTCTTGTATTTTAGTAGCTTTTGGATGTGCTTCAAGCCACTCGTTTTAGAGTTTTTTCTAGAGGTGCACAATTGATAGGATTGATAGGTTCTTATATTTTCAATTTGCATCGTTTTATGGATTGATAGATTGAAGAGATTGAATGATGTCTAGATCGTATTAGATTCAGTTAGTTTCCAATTTGCATCGTTTGATGGATCGATAGGTTCTTGTATTGTACTAGCTTCTGGAGGTGCTTCAAGGTACTGGTAGCAGCAGATCGAGGCCTCCTGATGCTGAATGGTATGCTAGGACAACCATACCCTTGCTGAGTTTATGTAGGCAGCAAACAACCAGGTTCTATGGCGTTTGGTGGACTTGTTTTACTGTACTCATACAATTTGGGTTCAAGGGATTGAAGTTTTTATTATAGACTGAGATGAGTTTATTTTTCAGATCGAGATGAGTTTTCTCCAAGGACGAACCAGCAGACTGAAAAAATTGCAAGCGCAGAACATACTGAGGAGCATATTGTTGATGGTATAATTTTTGCATTTTAGACCTTTTTTAGTAAGAATTCTACATATGGACCCCTGGGGGAAAGAATTTCAAAAATGGACCCATAGCACGGCGCCAAAAGCCACGGCGCTGTTGTATAACAGCATGGCACCATGCCCCTTGGCGTTGTGCTGTTATACAACGGCGCCGTGACTTTTGGCGCCGTGCTATTTTTTAGGTGTTTTCGGATGATGGTGGTGTCGACGTGTCATAGAACGGCGCCACAAGCCACGGCGCCGTTGTAGAGCAGCACGGCGCCATGCCCCTTGGCGCCGTGCTGTTCTACAACGGCGCCGTGGCTTGTGACGCCGTGCTATGGGTTCATTTTTGGGATTCTTTCCCACGGGGGTCCAAATGTAGAATTCTTACTCAAAAGGGACCAAAATGCAAAAATTATACATTGTTGATGTTGTTGTGGATGGTATAAGAACATCCAATATCTGGATGGTATAAGAACATCTTAATGGTCTTTTAGAAGATTTGGATGTTTCGTCCCAGGGAAGGATTCTTCACGATCTCTAGGGATATTGAAAACTTAAGATCTCGATAATTATCTATGAAAGAGGAAGAGCTTCGGCACTTACCTAAGAACAAAAAAACAACCCTTAGTTTTCTTGTTCTTAGGTAAGAGCTGAAGCTCTCTCTCTTTCATAGCTAACCGAGATCTTAAGTGTTCAATCTCTTTGGAGATCGTACAAGAGTCCTCGCCTTGGGACGAGACATCCAGCTCTTCTGAAACAACATTAAGAAATGCAAGAGAGACCTGCAAGACCAAAAATTCACGGCAGGAGATGCAGAAGGTGAAGGAACAGCTGCAGGAGGCCAAATATGTGATGGAGAAGTTCTGACAATCGTTATGATTATGAATGGGTAGTTATGACTATTGTGAAACTTGTATCATGCTTGTATGACACTACCATGACACGCTGTGTTATGAAACTTGTTGTTGTTGATGTTTACTTTAGGTCACGCAAGCGAGAAATGGATCGACAATGGGAAGGATCCTCAGAAGATAACATGAAGTTTGAACCTACTGCCACTAAGCTGCAGAAGGTGGAGGGACAACTACAGGATAGAGCTATGGAAGGAGAATCAACGTCTACAGGTGGAAATTGACGATTAGTTCTTATCGTTATGATTACAAATGGGTAGTTATGATTATTGTGAAAATTGTAATGATGATCATCCTATGATGGTTGCTACTTGTTGTTGCTGCTGCTACTGCTACTACTACTACTACTGTTTTTTTATTGTAAGATGTTAGGTTTTCTCATTGCGTAGCAATGACAGTTTAATCCTGTCCAACTGAATACTACAGAATGAACTTTATGGATGAGGAAGATATGGACAAGGAAGCTATGGTCTGTTGATATTTTGCAGGGAGGACCTTCTTGAGTAACAAATGCCTAACTGCTTGTTTCCAAGTGTTGCCTATTCTAGTCTGCAAAAAAGCAAGGTCCGACAAGGCCACAATTTAGTGTGACAAAAAAGGAGGAAAATAAAAAAGAAACAACATCAATAATAATGGTTGAACCCATGACCTTTATTCTGAAGAGGTAGGTAACACTACCACTGAGACATGATGTAGTTTGTGTTATTTAAGCCAAACAGATATCTTATATTAGTTGTTTCTACCATTGCCGATATGTTGATGTTTGCTACTTGGTGGTGTCAACTTTGTTGTTATGAGTTGAGAAACTTGTTGCTACCTGATCATCTTATGATGTTTGATACTCGGTGGTGTGAACTTTGTGGTGATGAGTTCCTATGAGATGCCATCTTATTATGCTGATTTTGCTTAATCTATTTCAAATTGATTCGAGCATACTCCTAATCACCATTCTAAATTTATAAGCGTTGCATAACTGCGAAACTAGGCAAAAAAGAAGGTAGAGGGAGAACAACAGATATATTGTAATAATATAGTGATACAAGAGGGAAGTTAGGAACGAGGAAGGTCCGATCTTTTGATGTTTTGTTGCATCATATTTACCATTTAAAACTAATGCACTACATAATTGAGGAAGACTAATAATATAGATATTTGTATGCTATATATAGAAATATGTTACAGATGGTTACATAATCAAAGATCCACATTATGCATAGCTAGGCAACAGCCATGTTCCTTGCAACCAAATCCAATGATTCGGATAGCCTGGAACATTTCTTATTTCCTGCTCGTATATCCAATACTGATCCTCTTCATCGTGCTGATAAGTTCGTAGGAAGTAAACTGATTTGCCCTCAGGTCAGGAAAGTCAGAAATGGCATGCTCTTGTATAACCATGCACTTGTCAGGACCAAACAAGATGATCTTATTCTGGAACTCAGGAGCTCTGTCCTAGGGAATAGGCTGTCAAATGTCCCCGACGAATGAATATATAATTAATTCGACCATCTTAGCTTCTTTCCCCTCTAAAACAACAATGAACAATCGGTCTTGAGCTTCGAGTAGAGAAGAGTTGCTCTGCCAATAACCCATGACAACTGATGTCAAACAAGTGCATATTTTTCACTCCTCGAAAATTGAGATGTGCACTTAATTTGGGATGAATAAGTGTACATTTTGACTCCTCGAAAAATGAGATACAGATACAATATGCGATTATTTTGGGACGGAGGGAGTACAACGTTTCTTCCGGTCTGTTAACATTCCATCAAACGGACTTTCCACCTTTCTCAACAAATATTTCCCACATTATAGAAAAAGTAATCTTTTCGGGGGACGTCTTGTCAATAATGGCTGAATGGGTTCCTCTCCCCATAAATATCCCACTCTTGCAACCAACAACAAACCCCATTCTCGCACAGTGCCCTCTCTCTTCCTCTCCCCACTCTTGCAACCAACAACAAACTCCATTCTCGCACATCGCCCTCTTCCTCTCCCCATGGAACCATTGTCTCCTAGAGATGCGGTGCAAGCCACATCCTCGTCTTCTCACTACGTAGGGTTTTACTCTCCGGAGGCCTGAACCAGTCTAAACCTTTGTCTCCCCGTGTTCATCACCATACTCGCCTTGTTCCGAGTTCACCACGTGGACTACCACCTACGCTCTTAGTTTCTGATCCTCTCCATTAACTTGCAAACTGCTTGGGTAGCCCCCTTGCAGATCTGTCCAGGTCCCACCCCCTGACAGTTGGTGCGCTAGGTAGGGGCGATCGGGAACTCGCTGTGCAACATGGTGGCCCGATCTGGTGTTGTCTTCCCGGCGAGCATGGCGGCCATCCTCGCCAACCCTGTGGAGATCTGCTTTGGATCCTTCACGACGACCTCTCCTGTTCCGGCGGCTGCAACTCCTCCAGCGACCACAGAGCAGGTCGTAACGGTGCCCGTCGCCACCCCCGTTTCTGATCTAGTATCGGAGACCCACCCGCTCAGACCCTATGACCTTGTTCAGGGGATGGAGCGTCATCGACATGACGATGGAGACCCTGGAGATCTGCGAGCGAGCTCAACGCTCGGCGCAGATGGCGCTACACCACGATGCCTTCCCCTGCGGCCTGCAGTCTTCACCTGGCCTTCGCCTGAGCCAGTTGTCCAAGCCCTCCCAGATCCAATCTGGGCGGCGACCTTCTGGCGACCTAAGGCCTGTACCTCGCGCCCGACGTGACCCTGTCGACATACCTTGCACCTACCATAAGGGTGCGAGGCACACTCTCCGCGGATGCTGCCTGCGAAAGAAGATTGACCAAGAGCACCCCCGTCGTGCTACACAACCTACCCAATCCCCGGACTATGGTGAGTTCCAGAAGGTCCGGGTCCGCGTCTCCCCCAACGACTCGGACATCGTCTTCCGCCAAGTGCTCGTGGTCTCCAAGAACGAGCCACCTCGTCACGGCGTGACGAACTCCAAGGAGGCGGCGTGCATCCAAGGCAATGCCCTACGTGCCCAGCGACATGCGGAAGAACAGTGACGCGCGGTCCCTCCTTGCGCTAGAGATCTACGCATGGAGTTCGAGGAAGCTGGGATCCCAACGTTCAACAGCCCCCAGGCCAACCTGGGCACTGCCATCACGCAACTTCAGCAAGCTCAGGTGATGCCCGAAGCTAAGGAGGCTATCGCGTACCTCCGGGTCGCCAACGCCTTGGTGGAGGAAAAGAGCGCGGCCTCTAAGGCCGCTACATCCTCATCGATGCGTCACTCACGTAGTCGATCCCATCGACCTCAGCGCACAAACCTCCCCCCATCCAGGAGGAAGTCACCCAGCACAACCCAGAGCAACCCAATGGCACCAACGGTGGGGACCTCCGCGTCGACCTCGACGCCAACAGACGCACTCGCGATGCGCGCGGCTACATTGACCAGTGTCACCACGAGCGCGAGGAGCGGGAGCTACGTCACCGCGCAGAGTATGATTGTGAGTACGACTCCCTGGTGCCGTCCACCGCATCATGGAGCGCGAGCAGCGCAACCGCCACGACATCGAGAACTGGCACCGCGCCGTGTATGAAGAGAAGTACGGCAACCCGGAGGTCACCCAGGGCAACCGAGATCGGCAACCGCGCTCTTAGGTCGTCGTCCCGGAACGCAGCGTCCACTTCGCCCCTAGAGACGCTGCTCCAGCTAGAGGCGCCAGTGATGACCTAGTTGTCACTGCCTTCCCCACGCTGGCTCCCCGACTCAGGTCGGTGGACTACCCCGAGAACTTCAAGCCCAACATCAAGGAGTACGATGGGCGCTCCGACCCTAACATCTGGCTGTCGACCTACTACGTCGCCATCAAGGCGGCTGGCGGCAGCTTCGACCACATGGCGGCCTATTTCTCGTTGGTCATGGGCAAGGCCTCTCGCTATGGCTCAACAGCCTCGCGCTAGGTAGCATTAAGTCCTGGGCCGACCTGTCCCAGGCCTTCACCTCTAACTTCCAGGCGACCTATGATCGTCCTGGAAACGCCTTCAACCTTGGCAGGGTCGTCATGGAGCCCAAGGAGCGGCTCCGCGACTACAACAACCATTTCTTCGAGAATTGCAACTAATGCGTCGGTGTCAAGGATGACTAGATCGTCAAAAGCTACAAGAAGGGCATCAAAGATCGCAAGCTCTTTGAGAAGATCCATGAATCTGGTGCCACCAACGTCAAGAGCCTCATGGATGTCGTCAACAAACTCATGGACACGGAAGAGGCGATGCTGAACCAGTTCGACGCCGATGCTGCCGGTACATCTGGTGCCGCACGAGACGCCGGTTTCAAGCTACGCAAGCGACCTTCCGAGGTCCTGGCTACCGAGGGGCGTCGACCTTCAACGTTCAACCAGGAGGAGTTCGACGCGACGCTCGACAGCCTCTGCGGGTTCCATGAGGGATCTACCCACACTCTCCGCGAGTGTTCCCAATTCAAGAAGGCCTTCAGGACCCCCGTGGACCCTAAGCGCCCCAGGAACGACGGCGGTCGCCGTGACAACCTCCGCTACAACAGCAACTATCACCGCGACGACTAGCGGGACCGGCGTGATGACTGCGACAACCGGGCTCCCCGTGACGACTGACGTGACGATCACCGCGACAACCGCCGCGACGACCAACCTCCAGAAGCTCGCCGCGACGAGGGCAACCTACCGCCTCCGCCTTAGATAGGCAACCCCAACGAGCCCTTCCAAGCCGCGACCCGCGCGATCAACATGATCGTCGGGGGCCTCAAGTCCCACGTCAGCAGGAGGCGCTACCGCAAGGACAAACGTGAGGTCCACCTTGTCCACACTCAGCCAACTGCGCCTCTGCGTTGGTCTGAGCAGGTGATCACATTCGCTAGAGCAGATGACTGGGTCCACATCCCAGCTCCTGGGTCCTACCCACTCGTTGTCGAGCCCATGGTGGACGGGGCCCTGCTCTCCCAGACTCTCATTGATGGGGGGAGCAGGCTCAACATCATCTTCGTTGAGACCCTCAAGAAGATGAACTTCGACTTCAACAAGCTCACGGCGTGCGACGAGCCCTTCTACGACATCGTCCCAGGGAAGGCGGCCTACCCCCTGGGTTGGGTCTCCCTCCCCGTCACCTTCGGTACCGAGGACAACTTCCGCATGGAGTACCTCAACTTTGAGGTCGCCAACTTCAAGTGCGACTCCAAGGCCCTGGACATCGCGGTGAACTCCACCTGCGTCGACGCCTCCGCAGTCTTGGTCGCTAAGGCCAAGAAGTTCACTCCGAGTGACCTAACCATCCCAGAGCAGAAGCGCACCGACACCGCCCTGGACGCTGCTCCCTCCACGAAGAAAGTCTACCTCGGCCTGTCCGACCCAGAGAAGACGGTGGTGATCGGCGACGGCCTCGACAAGAAATAGGAACTCGCGCTAACCAGTTTCCTCCGGGATAACGCGAACATATTCGCATGGAGTCCATTGGATATGCCGGGTGTCCCCAGGGGGCTGGCTGAGCACTCCTTGGATGTAAGCAAGACGGCCAAGCCTGTCAAGCAGAAGCTTCATCGCTTTGCGAAAGATCGCAAGGAGGTCATTAGGGTAGAAATAATAAAGCTCCTAGTTGCCTGATTCATCCGCGAGTGTAAAAATCCGGTTTGGCTCGCCAACCCGGTACTTGTACCCAAGAAAACCAGTCAATGGAGAATGTGTATCGGCTACACCGACCTCAACAGGCACTACCCTAAAGACCCCTTCCCTCTTCCGCGCATCGACCAGGTCGTGGACTCCAAGGTCGGAAGCGTCCTCCTATGCTTTCTCGACTACTACTCAGGGTATCACCAGATAGCCCTGAAGGTCTCCGACCAAGATAAGACGGCATTCATAACACCGCACGACATCTACTGCTAAATGACCATGACTTTCGGTCTCAAGAACGCCGGAGCGACCTACCAGAAGGCCATCCAGAAGTGTCTGGAATCCCAGATCGGCAAAAACGTAGAAGCCTATGTTGACGACGTGGTCGTCAAGACCACCCAAGAGGATAAGCTCATAGTTGACCTCGCAGAAACCTTCGCCAACCTTCGCCACTATCGCTGGAAACTTAATCTAGGGAAGTGCGTCTTCGGTGTCCCGTCCGGCAAGCTCCTAGGCTTCATGGTCAGCAACCGGGGCATCGAGGCGAACCCCACCAAGGTGGATGCCATCTGCATGATGAAGCGACCTACCGGGAAGAAGGACGTCATGAAGCTCACCGGCATGATGGCGGTCCTAGGTCGATTAATCAGCAAGCTTGGAGAAAAAGGCCTACCCTTCTTCAAGCTGTTGAAGAAGGCAGAGAAGTTCGTCTGGACAGAGGAGGCGGACCAAGCCTTGGAGCAACTCAAGACCTTCCTTATGTCACCCCCAGTGATGGTGCCCTGGCACCAAAGGAAACACTACTACTCTACATCTCCGCGACCACCCTGGTGGTCTACTCGGTTCTGGTGGCAGAGCGACCTAAAGAGGGCAAACTCTACCCTGTCTAGTGACCTATCTACTACATCAGCGAGGTCCTATCAGATAGCAAGACCAGGTACACCCAGCCGCAGAAGATGCTCTACGCCCTCCTCGTCACCTCGCGCAAGCTCCGACATTACTTTCAGCCGCACAAAATCAAGGTCGTTTCGGCCTTCCTCCTTGGCGAGATCCTGCGCAGCCGCGACACCATTGGATGCATCGTCAAGTGGTCCATTGAGCTAGGTGAGTTCGACCTAGAGTTCTGCCCACGGTAGGCCATCAAGTCCCAGGTCATCATTGACTTCGTCTCGGAGTGGACAGAGATCCAGCAGCCCCCGCCATCGGAGCGACGTGAGCATTGGAAGATGTACTTCGATGGTTTCCTGAACCTCGAAGGGCCTGGCGCAGGCATGCTATTTATCTCCCCGCAAGGCGATCACCTGAAGTACGTCCTGCAGATCCACTACAAAGCATCCAACAACGGTGATGAGTATGAAGCCCTCATCCACAGGCTACGTATCGCCATCTCCCTGGGGATCAAGCGCCTCATAGCGTACGGCGACTCCAAGGTCGTCATCGACCAAGTTAGCAAGGATTCCGAGGCCAAGAAGGATACGATGGATGCCTACTGCGCCGAGGTGCGCAAGCTCGAGGGTCACTTCGAGGGACTCGAGTTCCATCACGTCTGTCGCAACAACAACGTTGCGGCTGACGTCCTCTCCAAGCTAGGCTCCAAGCGCGTGTTGGTCCAGGCCGGCGTATTTGTCCAAGACCTACGCAAGCCTACCATCAAGCTTTTCTCCGACCTAGAGTCACCACCTGATGACACGACCCCGCCTGGAGGTCGCAATGTCCTCATGACTGAAGCTGAGATGACTGGCACCTCGACATCTTTGCCTTCATCCTCGAGCACGCGTCCCTGAGGAGAAGGTGGAGCGCGAGAAGATCACGAGGCGTAGCGCCAACTACGTCGTCGTTGGCACAGAGCTCTACCGGAGGTCCGCCTCCAATGGAGTATTGATGAAATGCATCCTGCGATCTGAGGGCCTCAGGCTCTTAAACGAAATCCACGGCGGCAAGTGCGGCAACCATGCTGCTTCTGCTAATCTAGTAGGAAAAGCCTTCAGATCTGGCTTCTACTGGCCTACTGCTATGGTCGACACTCAGGACCTTGTCCGGCGATGCAAGGGGTGCCAATTCTTCGCCAAGCAGCAGCACGGTCGGCTCAGGCCCTACAGACCATCCCTCCATCCCGGCCCTTCGCAATGTGGGGCCTCGACTCCATGGGACCTTTCAAGACCGCCTCTGGCGGGTACAAGCACATCATCGTGGCGGTGGACAAGTTCACCAAGTGGATTGAGGTCAGGCCCGTATCCAGCGTCACGTCAAAAGAGGCGGCCAAGTTCATCGAGGAGATCACCCACCGCTTCGAGGTCCCCAACAGGATTGTCACCGACCATGGCACAGCCTTCACAGGGGCTGATTTCTGGGACTTCTGCCAAGACAACCTGATCGACGTATACTACTCCTCAGTGGCGCACCCACGGTGCAACGGCCAGGTCGAGCGGGCCAACGGCATGGTAGTGCAACCCGTCAAGGACCGCATCTTCGATGATACATCGCCCTATGCAACCAGGTGGCTCACAGAGCTTCCTCACGTCATCTGGGGTCTCCGGACCCAGGTCAGTTCAGCTACAGGGTATTCCCCATTCTTCCTGGTCTATGGGTCAGAGGCCATCCTCCCCACCGACGTCGCCTTTGGGGCTCCTCGCATCCAGCACTTCAACGGGGGAGAAGCGAAGCAGACACACAGGGTCGACCTCGACAGCCTCGAAGAGCATCGTGTGTCTACGCTCATACGTCACACCCGCCACGAGTAGCAGCTACGTCGCTACCACGACCTTAACGTGTGGCAACGTTCCTTCAATGCAGTCGACCTAGTCCTACGGCAGATCCAGAACACCAAGGACATGCACAAGCTCTCAGCACCTTGGGAAGGACCCTTCATAGTTAAGGAGGTCATTGGACCGGCGACCTATCGCCTCCAGTGGGTTGATGGCCAGGGCGTCCCGAACCCCTGGAATATCGAGCATTTATGTCGCTTCTATACTTAGGAGCCTTGTATCACAATAAAAGCTATGTACTCTATCCTTTGTAATTCATAGTCAATAAATATAAAGATTCCCTTTCGGTAGTTTTCCTGTTGACCTACTTTTTGGGGCTCTATTTACTTTCGGTTCACCCCCCTCGACACGCTCGGGGGCTTGGTTTAAAGCTGGACCCGAGGCGCTTGGGGGCTTGGTCTTAAGCCAGGCCCGTCACGCTCGGGGGCTTGGCTCTGCCAACCTAAGGGTCGTACGACCTAGGGGGTTTCACCTTTTGCAAGTGTTTTCCTTACTGCCGCTTTTATGCTTTTTATGAGTATTCCTAAGTCGTGTGGTTGTGAGACCTTGGGTCCAAGGCCCCCCTCTGCGCGTCGGCTTCATGTAAGCCTCCACGCTGAGCCGTGCAGTCGGTAAGTCGTTCCTCCACTGAGTTGGGTTAGTGGAGGGGAAGAGTTTTGCAGCTTCATTACTTTTGCGTTCCTATAACAAGTGTCTTAGCCAAAATAAGGGACCATGCTCTCCAATTAAAAACAACATTTTCATTCATGCAAGTTTATTTACATCGCCAAAAGGTCCACGACCTATTTACATCAACAGTTTGATACACCCTGAATTACAATTTCAGAGCTCCAACTTCTTCACGATCTTGTCTGCGGCGACCTGGATGTCTTCAGAGCCCACCAGCGTTGCCAGGCTGATTTCCTCCGTGACCTTCCGTAGGTCGAATGCTGGCTCGTGGTGCTTCACCGTGGCCAGTGCTGCGGCCACAGCGAGCTTGCCGGTGTCCATTAGCAAGGTCTTCATCCGACCCTCTTCTTCCTCCAGGCAAGCAACGAGCTCTTGCGGCTGCCCTTCGACCTTAGGCACATAAACGTCCATAAGGTACTCAGCAACCTCCTTGAGGTCGCCCAGCTCCTTCCGAAGATCTGCAGTCATCTCTTGATGGTCAATAAGAGTTTGGATCGCCCGGGAAAGGTTGACCTCCTGGTCCCGGCGTACACCAAATTCATATGCAGCCTTTCGGGTATAGTAATACTCACTGGCTTCAGCCTCCTTGGTCTTCTCTTTGAGGGTCTTGACCTGCTCCTTGGACTCCTTGAGCACCTTGTTCAAGGAGGCCTCCTTCTTCTTGGCATCTGAAATAAACAAGATCAATGTCGGCACACGCCGCAAACTCCAGAAATCAAGGTCGGGGGTATATCCAGACGTACCTGCTGTGGCGATCTTGAGTTCATCTTCAGCTTCCTTCGCCTTCACCTTGGCGGCTTCAAGCTCCTCCTTTAAGGCGGCTATTGCCCTGTCCTTTAGGGCCGTGTCGTCCTTGAGGCGCCGGATCTCCTCTGCGGCCTCGATCTTGGCCTGCAGCACGGCCTCTCGGGCTGTGGTGGCCTTTGTGTGAAGCTTGGCACCCTCCTTCAACAGGTTCGCCCTGGCCTATGCTCGCCCAGCGAGTGACTACATCAACACAATGTCAAAGGTTGTCAGACTAAGTTGTCAGAACAGTTGAAGACCTAGCTCCTGGGCAAAAGCAAAACTTACAATGAGTGTCCTCCCAATTGTTTGCTGCGCCTCGTTGAACTCGTCAAGGTCCCGGCCGTCAGCAAGAATGTCATCCTCCCACGGGGTGCCGGAGTAGAGGCACCTGTTGTTGTCGCCAGGTCCGCTCCCTCCTCTAGCTTCCGCCACCTGTGTCAGCGGTGGGTCCTCATGTTGAAGACCCTTGACCTGTTGCGCATCATCGGAGGCGACCTTGGTCGCCGCCGATGCTGTCGTCCCCATGGCCCCAGGGGCCCGGCTTGAGACGTCTCCGGCCGATGTTGCCGGTGACTGTCCCACCAGCACCTTCTCTGTCTTGTGCCCAAAGGCCTCCTAGCCTGAGGCATTCTTGCCACTCTCTGAAGTAGAAGGGGTCCCCCTGTCCAAATAGTCAGATTTTGTCAGTAGCGACGTATACAGAATACGCAAGGTCGTGCCTACAAGGATCAGGTTCGACGACGTACCTGCCATCGAGCTTCAACCCAAGCTTTATTGGCCTGGGCGGAACCCGCCTCTGTTTCTTCTGCAACCCTTGGTCGCTCACCCCTTCAGCACTTGGCTTCGGGTGATGTTCATCAACAACCCTGAGGGGGTGTCTTCTTCCTGCACGGCCGGCATGTCGCCCGACCTTGCGCCGGCGTCACGCGACCTTGCGTCGTCATCCTCACCAGTGCCCGTCCCAACTTCAGCGCTGATCATCACTGTCTCCGATGACACGGTGGTATCCATCCTCTTCCTCTTCTTCTTCTTTTCCACCTCTTGGTTGGCGGCGATCACTTTGGCGGCCTTGGACGCCACCATCTTGGCGGCGACATTCCGTGAGCGCCGGGTCGCTGACACGGAACCTCCCGCAGAGGGATCTTTGTCATCACTACCTCCCACAAATGAGTCGGAGAGGTAGTTGTCAATGTATTGCTGGGGAGGCGCCTGGATGTCCTCCGCAGCTCGGACCTTGAAGCTTCGCTCACCCTCGTCAGGGAGGTGAGCTCGGCTCCAGTACACGCCCTCACGACCCTACATCAGGCGACCTTTGTCACATACCAGCAAAAACATTCGCAAGCAAGAAATCAAGGTCGAATTGGCACACAAGTTACTTACAGCCGCGGTGGGGCACTTCAGGCAAAATGCCTTTGGGCACGTCCGGTTCCGGATTTGCCCGGCGAACAGCTCCTTCACCCGCGCCACCATCTCCCCCTTGGAGACCTTGCGCTATGCCACACGGGTAGGGTCGGCCTGGCCCTAGTACTCATAGGCCGGATGCACCCGATCTTGGATCGGCTGCAGAAGCCTCCGGCTGAAGCTGATGGCCACCGCGCCACCCGTCAGCCCTCCCGTCTTCAGCTACGCCAGGTCGTCCAGCAGTGACCTGATGGCGTCAGTCTCCCGCGACGTTAGTTGATGGTTCCACTCCGGCACTGGAACCGGTGCGAACCTCGACCTTGTCGCCAGCGCCGGCTTCGGGTTGTCGATGTAGAACCACCCTTGCCTCCAGCCTTGGGTGTTGTCAGGCAACACCATCTCGATCTATACCGGCTTCATGTGGCGGTGAAGCATGAAGTCGATGCACCTGACGACCTCTGATTTCCCCGTCTTCTTCAGCTCGAAGAAGTACCGCCACAGGCTGAAGTGTGGTGGTATCCCCAAGTACGCCTCGCACAGGTGCACGAAGGAGGATACGGTGGTGATGGCGTTGGGAACAAGATGTACCAGGTCGATCCGGTAGTAGTGGAGGAGGCCGCGGAAGAAGTTACCCGTGGGGACGCCAAATCCGCGCTCGATGTGCGTGATGAAGGCCACGGTCTCCCTGGTCCCCTCGGAGGGGAAGGCCTCGCCGGCGGTCGGCCTCCAGCCCACCTGCTCCTTGGGCTTCAGTAGCCCACGCTCAGCAAGACCTAGGAGCTGCTCCTCGGTCACTGTCGAGGGCTCCCTGATGTTCTCCGGCGCTGGCGCAAGTTCGGGAGCCATCTCCTCTTCCACGAAACCGATGGATCTAGCTCTAAAAACCACTAGGGACTTTGTGCGCATGCGGCGGTGTGCGGCGTGGCGGCACCGACGGATTCGCGCGGAAAGCTCTAGGCGGCGGCAGTGAAACCCTAAGCTTGCGCGGAAATGGAAGAAAGTGGGGTCCCCGGCCCCTCACTTGGCCTTTTATAGCTGGGCCTCAACAACCCTATGGGCCGCGGCGCCCCAACGTCTCTAAGGATCGACGCAATTTTCGGCGACCCAACAGATCTATTGCCCAACGGCTCTTTTGGCCTAAGGGTCACAAGCAGTAATGGCTCACGCCGTACGGGAATCTATGCCCGTTGGCTCTCTGGTCGATGACATGGCATCCATGGACTCGTTATGCCCTACTTCAAGCCCCCAAACCTCGTTATAACTGACATTTGCTTCAAGGTCTCTTGACCACTGGACGACCTTCGGGTCTATCATATCACCTTTCCAAGGTCGACAAGGCCCCGCTGCCTGCTAGGTCGCCTTAGCCTACATGGCGGGTTCACACCCCGGCTCCTAGGCCCTGCTGCCTACTGGGCCGCCTCAGCCTACACAACGGGTTTACACCGACGGCTTCGTGCTTAATGCCTCTACTGTCCGTTGGCGGCCTCCTGGCCATGATTATAGCTCCTCCTTGAGGTTGCTAAGGCTCCACTGCCTTTTAGGTCGCCTAGACCTAAGATTCTCAAGTTGACGACCTGTGGTGTGTCACTGCACAATGACCATGTTGATCCAGGTCGACACGGGTTAATTGTCACTTCTTAAGGCCTCCTGAAGGTCGGCGTGCTAACACAGCCCTGCTGGGACCTTGGTAGCCATACCATTGCCGCCTGGATGCCTCTGCATCTACTTGGGACATGCCATTTATCATATAAATGTGTATATACAGCTTCATAAGCTACAAGGAGTTTGGTCCTTGGCCAATTACAAGATACAAAGACATTTGTGGCCCTGAACTACCCCACATAAGATTTGCGACACAGTCTACACTAATAAGGCTCATCACAAGTTTTCTTCTAGCTCCAGGACCTAGCCGAAGACTTCTACAGCCACTGTAGAGGAAACTGCCACACAACCACCTCTACTTGAGCTCCAGCAGGTTTCCTGTGGTACCCAGCATCAAGTCTGAGCTTCACCAGAAGATTCCAAATGGAACCAGCATCATCTCGGGCCTCTCTGGGTGGAGCGTCGTGCTCTCCAGCATCACATCAGGCCTCAACAAGTAAGGCCTGGCGATGCATGTACTGCTCCGTGCTCCACCTGGATTCCTCGGTGGGCCCGGGAGAAGAAGCTGATCGAGTTCTTCGAGCTTCGCAAGCATTCTTCTAGCTCCAAGCATGAACGACATTAGCTCTATGCTCTGGTGGGCGGACGCAAGTCCCTGGCATGGAAATATTACTACACAGCTTCGCCATGGCTTCTCCAACATTGCCTGGGTGATTTGCTTCACGGTGTGGTGCCTATTTATACCCGCAGCGCTTGGCCTTTGATCTTATCCACAACTCAGCTTGCGCGGCATCCTTATCCTCAAGGTCACTGTACCCGCATGGAGCACGAGGTTACTGTTCGCCCGTGGGAGGCATTGGCGCACCTTTCCCCTACCTAACTGCATTCTGGAGCATTTTTGTCTCTTGCGAGTGCACAACGACTTGTGCTCACCCGGGAGCCGGCCCGTGATCGTACAGTATGCTTATGACTCAGGTCATGTCAGCCTTTGGCACCTGGCGTCTTCTACAAGATTTCAGAGGTTTTGTCCTATTGGCTCAGTTGGTTTGTCAGTACATCATGTTGACTCAACAGAAGGCCGTAGGTTCTCATTTTTTCTTCTTCTTTGGAGCATCAAACCGGCCATTCTGGTCACTTTACTGCTCGGGGGCTACTACACTAGTGCGTCTTGTGACACCCTATTCCCCTAGGTCGCGTCAACCTACTGGAAGCCTACTTCCACTACTTCTCTGCTCGACCTACCTACGGTTGGGTGGGCGACCTTTCTGAAGGTCGCAAGAGCTACTTTATGTTACCTGACCCAGGTCAGGTCAGCGGTCCTTCAAGATCGACGTCTCGCCTTCACTTCGACCTTCTGGCCTTACATTCCAGGAGCTCGATGTTCGTCTTCGTGCGCGCATTGGAGGAGTTCTTCTTTTGGATCCCCGTGCACCCTACACAACCTTGACGGTGCCGCACCTTCGCCAAACTTCGACACGACCTCGCTTCGGCTGCTACGCCTACACATCGATCGGGGGCTTGAGAGACATGGGTACCCATGGGTCCCCACTGGCCAGTGTCCCAGAGGTCCCTGACAAGTGGACCCGACCTTCCAGAAGCCCTGCCGACCTGCAAGTGGGCCCAGCGACCTTATCCACAACTCCGACAATTCCGAGCGACCTTATCAAGATCCCGGAAGATCCGCAGTACTTAGCGTGCAAGCCAAGATAGTACGACGCGGCACGCCACCGCCTGTAGGTCCGAGTATCGCGGGATACTCCTTGTAATCCGGGAGATAGCTTCCCACAATTGTAACCGACCCGGACATGGGTCCACCGACCTTGAATGGAAATCCTGGTCCGTCCTCCCCATATAAGGCGGCCTAGGACTCCATTCAAGTGGACACCTTCATCTTCCTCGCATAATCCACCACCACAACTGGACGTAGGGTTTTACTCTCCGGAGGCCTGAACCAATCTGAACCCTTGTCTCCCCGTGTTCATCGCCATACTCGCCTTGTTCCGAGTTCACCACGTGGACTACCACCTACGCTCTTAGTTTCTGATCCTCTCCATTAACCTGCAAACTACTTGGGTAGGCCCCTTGCAGATCTGTCCAGGTCTCACCCCGTGACAGTAACGGGTGCGGATGGCCATTAGTAACGGGCAAAACGCCCGTTACCGATCAAGCGTTACAAATAAGCCAACAAAGGTAACGGGCCGATGCCCATTACTGATGACACGTAATTGTAACGGGCGTCGAACAAAGACCGTTACCACAACTACTTACCGATCACCTGAAATGGCTGTTTCTCCTGACCCATCGGGGCCTTTGGTAATAGGCGTAGACACTGAGCTTGTTACTCATAACACATATTAGTAACGGACGTCTAACAAAGACCGTTACCGAAACTAGTTACCGGTCACCTAAATGTCTGTTTCTCTGGGCCCACATGGACCTTTGGTAACAGGCATAGAAACCGAGCCCGTTACATGAACTCAATATCAGAGACGTTTGCTGTGGACACGCGTCTGCATGAAAGGAGATGCATTTTTTTGTACACGCGTCTCCTCTGTCTGGATGAAAGGAGACGCGTGCTCTGGACGCGCGTCTCCTCTGTCTCGATGAAAGCATCAACTTCTAGGGCCCACCGGTCAATATTAGTAACGGGCCTTTATGCGGCCCGTTACAGTGTTGTCATACTTGTAACGGGCATTCCAAGTGAAGCCCGTTACTCATGGATCAGTTTTTGTAACGTGCCTTACTTAACGCCTGTGACCAATATGTACGACACCTACAGTAACCTGCCCATTTTCTGGCTGCATCCCGGAACTAGCCAGGATTTGGCAGCCACCAGATCAGGGGCTGCATCCTGGAAACAGCCAGGATTTGGCAGCCACCATAGCAATGCAAGGACACGTCACAAACACATTCTCATCACATATATACACAAGCAAGATCGCATATATATACACAATGCAAGATCACATCAAGTTCCTCATCAGATCGACATGCATGCTAAAGTTTCAAGTTCCTCATCGGTGCTTTGTTTGGATGGAGTCCTGAGAAAACTACCTAAACCAGGCAACAACATTTAACCTCAGCCAAGCAGGTTTCTCAGGCAGTACTAAACTAGCCTGAATGCTGCAAGTTTCAAATTTGTCAGGTAGTACAATGAACTCACGGTGCACCATTATAGAAGTTGTTGTTTCGGTCGAGGATCTCCTTAACAATGTACTCGCACAACATCTCCCAGACCGGCTTTAGATCTTCTGTAGAAACATTTAGGGCATGTTTGAAATCCTGCAAAATACAATCATTATGAGAATACAATTACAAATCAGTTTCTAAAATCAAAAGGAGAATATGAGCAGAGACAAGGGTGAGCATTATCTACTTACAACAACCTTCTTGATGTGAGGTATGTCTTCGAGTAGTTTGAACATATTGAATGCCACATGGAATCCATGCAAAAAGGACCCCGATGGCTACTAAGCACACTGTGCATCGAGGTACCAAAATGACAAGTTAATGAAGTACCAAAATGGTATGAAGGGACCATAAAAAAATCGGTCTTACAGTGGTATTTGGCTTGTGCTTGAATGTCCGATTGGATTTTAGCCTTTTCTTCTTTCCTTTCATCACTTCGTCCTTTGTGCATATATTTTCAGAGGCCCTGCATGATCCGCAATTCCGATTAGAAACACTAAGAGATTGAATTTTGTGAACAAAACCTACAAGATACGGACCATGTCACAAGCGCTCAGAGGTCATCAAACTTTCGCGCGGGATGATGTTTAGCAGAATCTAGATACCAAACCTCTTTGTACTTCATACAGATGATCAGTGTTACACAATGGCCACCTGTGCAGAAGGCACCCACCACATAGTCATTCGTCATTGCATTTCTCAATGCTTGTACTACAAGGGTAGCCTCCTTATCAATCTTTTTGGTCATGAGAACCTGTGGATTCAAAAACCCAACACTGATCTTCATCTCCGCTGCCTTGTCCATCATTTTCCTACAAAAAATCCAAATGTTAGCATGCATGAACTTTGTGGTCAAAATTAAAGAAATATCTATTTTGGTTTTATGGCACTTACAATGTCCACAACCTCAAGAAGGTCTCATCCAGAGCAACCAGGGTTATAAGGTCATACACATCACTGAATTCAATGTTTAACATTAAATCACCAACACCATGAAAGGAGTCTTCAAGCAACTTTGCTGAAAAACTAAGTTTATCCTTACTGTGTTCCATGGCGTAAGCATGCAACCTGGCACAATTCGGTCCAGCAGCCTGTAAGTCCGCTTCTGACAACATAGGCACAACAGGCTTGTTTTTTGGATCCGGTTTTGTCCAAATACAGTTAAGTAGCTCATCTCTAGGCAGAGGTTTCCTGGCCTCCTTCTTCTGTGGTGGTTGCTGCTCAGGCGGAGACTGCCTGTCCTCCGCCTATTGCAGAGGCTGCTGTTGCTGCTGCTGCTTAGGCGGAGATTGCCTGTCCTCCTCCTGTTGCAGAGGCTGCAGTTGCTGCTGCTGCTTAGACGGAGATTGCCTGTCCTCCTCCTGCTGTTGTCGATGCTCCTGCTGCGTAGTTTTGCTGATCTACTGCTGCTGCTTACGCAGAGATTGCCTGTCCTCCTCCTGCTGTTGTCGATGCTCCTGCTGCGTAGTTTTGCTGATCTGCTGCTGCTGGTGCTGAGCTTTCTCTTGCTGACACTGAGCTGCAGTACCTCCATCTGATGTTGTACCCCTGCTACCTGATGTGGGTGCAGGGTTGGTATTTCTCGTAATGGGTGGTACATGGATCCTGTTCTTTGACCATTGGATCCTTAGACAGAGAGCCTCAACTAGGGTTGTTACTTCATCCCTCCCAATTGGTACAGGCAGAGGGTAGTGACCCGTATTGCCCCACACATACGGTTGCACCACAGCATACCCATCCTGCACTAGTACTGTATGGAGAGTCTTTTGCAATGGAAAGAAAGTTGCTAGTGCGAGCTCCACTTTATTCCCGGTGCCATCAAAAGGCTGCACTTGGTTGGATCTGTCAGCTTATCTATTGTGTCCAGCATAGATGATTGACTATCAATGTGCTGTTGACTAGCTTCGTCCTCGTTGACATGCCAATGGTCTTCCTCTCTGCTATGTGCTTCTTCTTCCTCGTTGCCATGCGCATCTTCTTCCTTGAGGCCATGCACAACTTCTTCCTTGCTGCTACTGACAAGTGGTGATTGGGGAGGATGAAGTACATTTTTCGGTATATGGTGCAGCCTTCTTGTTCCTCTTCTTCCTGTACATTCCAGCAAACTCTTCACCAAACCCTTTACCCCAGCCAAGTGAACTAGACACGCCTCGGACCCGACCTCGATGCTTTGGAGTCTCAAGTGCTGCGGTGAGGATATCATTCTCCCTAACCCCATGGAAAGAACCATCGCTAGCCTGAGCTGCAAGTGTTTTCACCCTAGTTGCTACCCCCACCACCGTAGGGTTACTGAATGTTATGTCCCCAGTTCCTTCACTAGTGGTCTTCCTCTTCCCTACCCTTGCCCGCAGATAAGGCCTCGAACGTCCACGAAATTGGTCCCAAGGGTTCGGTTTTCCTTCTTCAGCTAGCTTTGCATCCTCCTCCTCCCACTCTTTCCTTTTATGAACATAACCTTTTCTGCCCGTCCTGTGTAGCTTATTATGCAATGCTCTATTTTCTATCATCCCCTGGCTCAATCACTGAAATCTAGGAGAATTGGTTTCCTGCATAAACACGGTCCAGTCTTCTGGCTGCAAAAAGGCATGCTTCACCAAGGGATTCTCCTCTTGGCTCACATATTTTTTTATTAAATGGGTCTTGAACCGTCGTTGCAAGGTTGCAATCTCTGACATAGCTGCCTTAACTGCCTTCTTGCGAACAGATTCAGCCAGATTGGCTGGGTAATCTAGCTTTTCCTCTAAAACTATGAACAACTCTTCCTTCTCTATTGGTGAGAGATCTTCAACTGCCTTGTTGATTGACACCCTCTCTCGAGCAATGAGGCCACAGACCAATACAAATCTATCCCTCGCAGCATCTAGGGTAGGCCAAAAATTGTTATCAAGTCCAGTTGCGGTTAACTTGTCTTCTGGCCATTTGGTTTGTTTCCTTGATCCGCGAGATCGAGTACTAGTAGCAGCAGTATGTGCTGAGTGACCCTGTGAAGAAGGATCATCATCGATAGGCTGTGAGCAAGGTTCACCGTTGATGGGCTGTGATGGTGCACTGGAGGTAGAGGAGTTTGGTGTTGTGGGAGACTGCATAGATGATATGTCAGGTTGTCAGTAGAGCAACATAAGCTAGACTGAAAACCTAAACAAAATTAGATAAATTCTTATTCTTTGACAGGCCAAATAGTTGATATTAGCATACAAGTTGGGGATAGGTGCTAACCATTTTGACAGGGTGAAACAATATGCTTATGTATCAAAGCAGAGACTAAATTCCTTCAACTGCTTCCTTGTCCAACTTCAGGAGCAATGAATTGTGTGTTACATGTGTACATGCAACAAGAGGACAAAGCAATCAGAATTAAAGTATGCTAACAGGTCCAAAGCATAACTGTTGATCTGGTACAATCAAAGCATAACAGAATTAAAGCATAACAAAAATTGGCGCACCAGGAACATGAAAACGAATTTCAACAGTTCATATAAGTTCATCTGTTAGCAACAATTTATTCAAACAGACTTGGAGCAACAAAATTCATCCGTCAAATCCATAGCCAATCAATTAAAAATGAACTTGTAAGGCATGCTGTACTAATGCAGGCAATTCCAGGAGAATAATCCTATGTGAACTGACCCTAAAGGCCTAAACAACCATAAAGTAGTATGTCTCCCTAATCCACCTTGACAGGAATAGCAGATTGGGTGGCCGAGCAGAGAGAGGGCATTGGGGGTTCAAGCAGCACTAACCTCTGTCGCGAATGAAGTAGTTGTTCTCGTGGTGGTCGGAGAGGCCCGATCCGCGTCGCCTTATTGCCTGAGGTGGCCGACTCGTCATCGTAGCCGGGGATGCCAGATCCGCGTCACCATCTTTAGGTTGGTCGGGACGCCGTCCGCACGCTAGTAACCGCGTCCTCGTCACCGTCATCACGGATGGAGCCGCTTCGCCGACGTCACACCAAGACCGGTGGGGCTGGAGAAGAGTAGGGCTGTGGCGAGGAGAGCGGCGGCGGCGAGCTAGGGCTGGAGAAGGAGCAGGGCAGCGACGGGGAGAGTGCGGGCGTGGTGGATCTGTCGGAATTAGACTCCCGAGTATATGTCCCCTGCACGCGCGTTATTGTGTTCACGGAAATTACTGGCGTGCCCTTGAACGGCTCTCTAGTGGAATTGGAATTCCATGGGCATTATAGTCAATGTCGGTGGGAATTTTTGAACAGCGCGCGCAAGGTTTGCCTGCTGACGCTGACAATGGATAGTCATTGCCGACGCTGGTTAGTAAACCCGCGTCGCCTTCGTTGGCAAGTAGGTCCGGGCGGTTATCTTCTTTATATAGGCTGCTGACACTGACGTGTGGGCCCGACACTATTTTTTAAAAATGAAACTCGCATCCATCAAATATTAGAGCCGGTAAAACAGCACCAAAAAATTCATTAAAAAATAACATCAATTCATATTTGGACATTTAGTATTTTAACCCAACATTCTTATAATTCAAATATACATCTCATGCTTGTGATAAAATAATTCTAATAATATCTTAGTTTTCTCCAAAAATTCTACAAATTGACATGGCAACATAATTTGGGTACCTAAACTTGTCATAAAAAATTCAAATGGTTTCGATAAAGGAAGAATATACTTGTGTACAAATGGCTACATCTCTCACATAGTTTCCTAGAATGTTGCTTGAACATTGAAGTTTTCCACACTTTGCAACATGTTCGATCTCATACGCATTTGAAATTTTTACACAAGCTTGTGTTCACCTTAAGATTACGAAATGCAAAGTTTCATTACTAATGGTTGTGGAAAACAAATATTATTTATATGTTGTACTTACAAAGAACAAGATAAGGCATATAAACATTATTCACGAAATAGAATATACACTAAACAATGAAATTAATGAAAAGATGGGGATTTTAGAAAAAAATAGGAAAAAATTATCAAATTTGGACTAAGTATGATGGAGAAATACATGTTACAAAATTTTACTGCAGATTAAAAGGAGAAATGCGAACTGTTCTTCATTCTAATAGAACAGAGGGGGTGGTTAACCCGCGTCTCATTTGCCCCTCCAATCCTCGTCTCCTATGCCCATCCAAGAGAACAGAGGAGGAAGCAGACTAGCAGAGGCCACCGCCGCCGCCGCCGAGCCCGCTTTGACATCCAAGAGGGCACCCTAGGCCTCTAATGCGGCAATGAGACCACTGCAACCTTCGATTTGACTCAGAAATGTGACAAATAAAATTTGTGGATGTGACACAGAATATGTAATAATTTACATTCAACATACACAATTTTTGTTGATGCTTCCGCCTACATCCCGATGTTCATCCTGCTGACGACGTACTCCACCGTGATGCTGAATCCACGCGTCCAGAGGTCGAACTCATGACGGATGCGACACTCAGTGCAGCAGTGGTGGATGATCCCTGGGGTCTCCGGCCCGTAGCGCCTACATCCCGCTGCCCAAATGCAGACGTGGGGATTTCGGACAGGCAGCAACGGAATGTCATCATCGCCGTCACGAAGCTAGTACCACCACGCAATGTTCTCGCGATCCCGACAGACGAGGAAGCGCACCCGGTGCAGGTTGTGGTTCTTCCACTGCCCGTCAGGGGGCGACAGCCCGTTGCTGATTTCTTCGAGCAGTGCCATCGCTTCGGGGTCCGCAGGGTTGGAACGGTACTTCAGCATCGCTAAGAAGTACTTCGCACCTGCGTCTTTGGCAGCGGCCTTTCCGATGAGCTCCAGACCCTCATCGGGATTCCGTCGCCTCATCAACCTCTCCATCCCCTCGAAGCATAAGGCCTCCGGATGTTCAACGAGGTGGAAGCGCTCCTCCAACAAGGACCTGACTTAGCGATTCTTGCACTCTTGACGAAGCTCACGCAGCAACACTTACATGAGTACCTCATCCAAGTCGCACATGCATCGGAAGGTGCCGCAGATCCGATTATGAAGGATCAGGAAATGAATGACGGCCTCATACTTGATGCAGCAGAGGATGAACTGGGTGACCAGTTCATTTGGTAGCAGCTCCATGAAGCACACCACGGCCATCAAAGAGAAGGGGAAGGAAATGGAAAGGCGACGGGATCTGGAAATTGAAAGGCGATGGGGTTTGGAAATTGAAAGGCGACGCGACCATTTATAAACACCAGTTACTAATAATATGGAATTTGGAAGGCGACACGGTTTGGCTGCTGACGTGTGGGCCCGACAACTGCCCCTGCCCCTCCACCTTCCCGTGAAATTGAAAGGCGTCGCGTGTTTTTGGACGGTTTTGCTCCCAAAAACGGTTCTCGAGGCGTAGTGGGACATGGGACGTGGGGAGGAGAGGCGCCCTGACGGTTCACGTCTTGTCATCATAAATCCCCGACTGGTTGTTCCCTAATCGTATCGTTTCTTTCGCTTCATCTTCTTCCCCCTCGCCATCACCACCACAAACTCCGGTCACCGAGAGATCACCAACAAGGAGCGAGAAGAGCATGGCGTCGAGTGACCCATCGGCAAAGCGGGGACAAAGGGAGGATGACAATGACGACGAAAGCCACTGTTGGAGGAAGTTGACCATCAAGGAGAAGGAGAAGGAGCCGGCGGCGCCCAAGGAGAAGAAGGAGGCTGCCGACATCAGCTTCGCCGTCGAACTTCTCCAAGGCGCATTCATGAAGCTCCGAGATGTTGGCGCAACGTTCAAGATCGAGATGCCTGACCATTACAAGGATGATAGCGTCAAGGGTCTCGCCTTCAGGATTCACGTGTTGGCTGAAAAGCTTGAGAAGCTCCCCGTGGTCCAGCGGTCTCTCCTTGGTGGCGACAACGGCTCCGACGGCGGCGACGACGGCTCCGACGGAAGGACTCCGACATCTGAGACCGACTAATTGATCCACTCCTGTACCATTAATAATGTGTTTGTGATTATTGTGTGTTCGTCAGTTTGTTCATCAGGTTGTTGGACTACTTTGTTTGTTTATCGATCATGAACTGCTTATTAGTTTGTTTGTCGATCATGAACTGGTTAGTTTGGTTGTTGGAATTCGTATGTCATGAACTCGATCTAAGAGACGCGGGCAGATCCATCCGTGTCGCCTACAGTATCTATTCCTCCTGTGATGAACTCGATCTTGGAGACAATGGATAGTCATCGCCGACGCTGGTTAGTAAACCCGCGTCGCCTTCGTTGGTAGGTAGGTCCGGGCGGTTATCTTCTTTATATAGGCTGCTGACACTGATGCGTGGGCCCGACACTATTTTTTAGAAATGAAACTCGCATCCATCAAATATTATAGCCAGTAAAACAGCACCTAAAAATTCATTAAAAAATAACATCAATTCATATTTGGACATTTAGTATTTTAATAAAATATCAACAGTCACACTTGTGTACCCAATATTCTTATAATTCGAATATACATCTCATGCTTGTGATATAATAATTCTAATAACATCTTAGTTTTCTCCAAAAATTCTACAAATTGACGTGGCAACATAATTTGGGTACCTAAACTTGTCATAAAAATTCAAATGGTTTCGATAAAGGAAGAATATACTTGTGTACAAATGGCTATATCTCTCACATAGTTTCCTAGAATGTTGCTTGAACATTGAAGTTTTCCACACTTTGCAACATGTTCGATCTCGTATGCATTTGAAATTTTAACACAAGCTTGTGTTCACCTTAAGATTACGAAATGCAAAGTTTCATTACTAATGGTTGTGGGAAACAAATATTATTTATATGTTGTACTTACAAAGAACAAGATAAGGCATATAAACATTATTCACGAAACAGAATATACACTAAACAATGAAATTAATGAAAAGATGGGGATTTTAGAAAAAAATAGGGAAAAATCATCAAATTTGGACTAAGCACGACGGAGAAATACATGTTACAAAATTTGACTGCAGATTAAAAGGAGAAATGAGAACTGTTCTTCGTTCCAATAGAACTGGGCCCCACCCTAATTAGAGACGCGGGATGGTTAATCCTCGTCTCATTTGCCCACACAAACTGTTCTTCATTCCAATAGAACAGAGGAGGAAGCAGAGGGTGCCGCAACCTTCGATTTGACTCAGAAATGTGAGAAATCAAATCTTGTCTATCAATAACTGATTGGACGATAATTTACACAATAGAAGAAGACATTGCATTCGTAACGAAGCCTACATTCATCACTACTGAAATACATGCAAAACCCCCTCCGGCTCGGCTCCGTACCGCAGAATGCTTTGCCTATGCAATGTTGAATGTTGCCTCGCACCACCGCCGTTGGTAGCGTCGGCCGGCGGAGGCCACGGCGGAGGGCGACAGTCCTAATTTGCCAAGCCAGATTGACCTCACGATGCTGGAAATCTAGGGATTGCACATTGCTGATCAAACGTGGACGCCACTACCCTTGCACCTCGCCCTCAACCTGTTTCATGTACGCAATTGCAGTGGCGTTGGCGTCGGCCCCGCTGTTGGCTCTGTAGAGGAAGACGGCGGCCACATAGGTCGCCCCTCTGTGCCCGTCCTTGGCAGCGCGTTGGAGCTCGTCTAGGGGAGGCTGAGGGCTGCGGTTCCTGCCGAAGATGTCGTCCATCCCTCTGAGGAAGCAGGCCACTGGGTTGCCGGTTACAGCCAGGCTACGAATGAAGACGTCGTAGCTGACGGGGTCGTTGTTCTGCATCTGCTCAACTGGAACCCGATCCAGTGCCAGGCACCTACCGACGTCTCTGTCACGGTAGGGGCGGAGCATGTTCTTGCAGGTTGCCCGTAGGCTACAGAGGTCCTCCATAGGCCGATTTGATGTCGCACCGACTCAGCCAACGATGATTGCCAGCACCTCCTCCGGGAGTTCCGCGAGCGACCAAGGGTGCTCCCTCGATGCCATGAGTGCCGGCGTGGAAGGGAAGTCGCGCGGCGTGGAGTGGAGGAGGCACAACGGAGGGGCGCGGCGGAGGGGCACGACGAGGAGTGTAGGCAGTTGTGGTTTTCTCGCGGGTAGATGAAGGGGCTGTGGTGGTTTCGTGGGTAGAAGATGGGGCTGGGGCAACCGTTATTTATTTTGGAGAAGATACAGGAGATGCGTCTCCGATGAGTGGATACTACTAATTGCACATCTCGCTTATCGAGGAGTCAAACTCTTTGAAGTTTGACGAAATGTAGACAAAATAATATCAATACTCTCCGATGAGTGGTACTACTAATTGCACATCTCGCTTATCGAGGAGTCAAACTCTTTGATGTTTGACCAAACTCTTTGGAGAGTTATCGGCGACGCAGGTTTTGTGAACACACGTCTTCTTTGTCGGGCGGGCAGGTTGTCTTTTTTTATATAGGCTGCATTTCTCACATAGTTTTTCAGGTAGAGTATATACCGAATATATACAGTATCTTAGGCATAATATATAGCCATCATATATTACAGAAAGGAGATTCAAATTCCACCAATACACATCCTATATATATTACAAAAAGGATTCCATTTCCAGCAATCGACATCCTTGCATTTTACAAAAAGGATCAGATTCAGCAGAAATCAATCTTCCTTCTTTTTCTTCTTTGATTTTTGTATATGGATCTTTTGACGATGGTCGCTTCGCAAGTATGGTGTTTTGTCAGCTCCCAAGACTCGAGGCATGTATGAAGTGTGAAAGGATGGACTTTCGTCAAACTGGTTGTATTCCTCCTCCTCAACAACATTTTCAACCCCAACAATCCTTTTTTTCCAGGCAAAACCACACTCCAGTTATTCTTTGCAAGGTCAGGTACATAGAACACTTGCTCAACATCCTTGGCGAAGACAAACGGTTCATTTTTGTAACCAAAGACCCGGAGATCAACACTAACATAACCAAATTTGTCCTTGATCATAGCTCTCTTCGCATTGGTGACCCATCTACGCCGAAACAAGGCTACCTTCAATCCTACATAATCAAGCTCCCAAATTTCCTCTATTTGACCATAATATGTGGCTGTGTTCTTCTTATTGTCGACGGCCCGTACACGTACACCACTATTTTGATAGACGCTCTTGGCATCCTGGGCCATGGTGTAGAACGTGTATCCATTGATATCCTTTACTTGATATGTTGTAATAGTGAATAATGGCCCTGCTGCTAGTTTTCTTACCAGATTGTCGGTCATAGCAGCGCTGCCACTCTGGACATAATCTCGGAGCCACCTGTTGAAGCATTGCATGTGCCTCTTTGCAACCCAATCCTCAGTACAGCCAGGGTTTTGTTCACGTAGTTGTTGCTTGTGCTCATTGCCAAATGGTGTAACCTCTACGCTCTGTTCTATCACGGTGAAATGAGCCTTGTGGAAGGCCTCTGGGTCCAGAGTGATTGACTTTTTCCTCAGGGTCCCAACACCTGAAAGCCTACCTTCATGCCGTGAACGAGGCACACCAATGGGGTTTTGGGGGTCCATATAACCCATGGCCCACTCCACTGCTTCGATGGTCTCATAGCCACGAACAATGGCTCCCTCCAGAAATGACCTGTTATGTACCAATGATTTGAGGAATCCATAGTACCTCTCATATGGAAACATCTGATGAAGGTAAGATGGGCCAAGGTACCAGATCTCCCTCGCGAGGTGCACTGTTAGATGCAGCATGAGATCAAAGAATGATGGTGGGAAAGTAGCTTCAAGCAGGCATATGGTCTCGAAATGCCTCCTCTCTAAGTCTAATAGTTTTTCCTCGTCAATCACCTTATGTTCTATTTCATTGGAGAATAAACACAAGCTCATGACCGCGTCGCGAACTAATTCTATCTTGATACCTCTTAGTGCAACAGGAAGAATAGATGTCATCAACACATGGCAATCATGAGATTTCATCAAGTTGAAATTCATTTTCATGTCCTTCACCGACACTAGCCTCTTGAAGTTCGATGAGTAGCCTGAAGGTACTTTCAAACCATGCAAAAACTCACAAAATCCTTTTCTCTCTGCCTTTGACAAGGTGGTTGCAGCAACGGGAAGGTCCATCCCTTTGTCTGTTTCCCCTGCATAGAGCTCCGGCCTAATGCCCATAACTTTAAGATCATCCGTTGCATTTTTATGATCTTTTCCTTTCGACTTCTGTTGTAGCAATGTTCCCAAAGTAGCTTCACACACATTCTTCTTGACGTGCATGTTGTCAATCGAATGACGCACATCCAAAAGCGACCAATCTATAGCTCCCATAGAATTGATTTCTTGTTCCACATTCCTCGCCCATCTTCTTCTTCTTCTTCACCATCTCGCTTCTTTCTTTTGCGAAGTTTCTTTTCAGACAATTTGGGTAACTCCTCGATAGTTTCAACGTCCTTGACTTGTAAGTGGAGCAGATCTCCAGTCACATGCATTGGCGCCTGTTGATTCTCCTTTTCCCCATTAAACTGACAATCCATGTCCCGGTAGGCATGTTTCTTGCTGAGGAAACGACGGTGCCCCATAAATGAGAATTTCTTTGAATTTCTAAGCCACACTGCACAAGTTTCTTCCAAGCAGTGTGGGCAAGCTGCACCTTTCCTTTTACTCTGGCCAGAAAGGTTGCGATGAGCCGGGTTGTCGTTGATGGTGGTGAACAACATGGCGTGCAATGTGAACTCCTCACGGCTGAACTCATCCTAAACCTCCTTCACACCAGGCTTCCAAAGTATCTTCAAGTCATCAACTAGTGCCTCAAGTAGACATCAATACGGTCGCCAGGTTGCTTTGGCCCGGAGACCAATATTGTCAGCATCATGTATTTCTGTTTCTTGCATAGCCAGGGTGGAAGGTGTACATTGACAGCACGACAGGCCAGGTGGTATGTGTTGAGCTCTGGTTACCGAATGTGTTCACACCATTTGGGCTAATAGCGAACCGAATGTTCCTGCTTTCACCGGCAAATTCCTCAAAGTGGGAATCAATGTTTTGCCATTGTTGGCCATCTGCGGGGTACTTAATCTTGCCTTCTTCCTTGGTTCATGCCTTATGCCAACGCAAGAGTTGGGCTTCCTTTCGTGTGGCGAACCATCTTCTCAACTGAGGAATGATGCAAAAATACCATGCTACCCTCATAGGAGCCCCTTTAACCTTCTTCTTCTTCTTCTTCTTCTTCTTGCCTGTGATCTCCACAGGCTCGTTCTCGTCATCATCAGCATTGTTATCATCTCCACCATCTTTTTTCCTCTTGTACCGATCGAACCCACACTTGGGGCACTTGTCAAGGTCTTCATAATCTCCACGGAACAATACACAACTGTTCTTGCAAGCATGAATTTTTTCAACCTCTATTCCCAGAGGACAAATTATCTTCTTTGCCTCATAGACAGACTCGGCTATTTGGTTTAAGGAGATCCAATAGTTGTTTGAAACTTTTGTTGCTCCAACCATGATCTGCCTTAAGCTGTAGAAGTTTTAGGTCAGCAGAAAGGCGAGAGTACTTCTTGCAACCAGGATAGAGGGGTTTCTTTGAATCTTCAAAGAACTGCTTCAGCCTGGCTAATTCAGAAGCTGTATACACTCATTGAAACTCAACATCCCGCAACATTTGATCAACATTGTGCACATGTTGCAACAACTCACCATCATTGAAGCCCGTAACTTCTTGATCAGTGATATCCTCAGGCCTCATCACAATTGGTGGGAATGGTTCATTTTCCTCAAAAACACCACCTTCATCAAGCTCTTCATCATGGCATAGCGCTGCCCCTTCATTATTAAGGCCCGTAGCATGATGTCACGCTTCACCTTCATTTAGGCATCCTGCTTCGACTTCATTAAGGCCTTCCTCACCATGTTTATTCCAACAAGTGTAATTTTGTTTGAAACCACGTGTGATCAAATGATGAAAAATGTTGTCCCGTTGTCCGAACTTCTTCTGGTTGAGACAATCTACACAGGGGCAAAGTGTAACGCCCTGGGTTTTCAAAATCAGAAAACCCAGCATTCTGTCTCGTGATTGTCCCTGGATCAGACGCTATCATGCACAGGCATTCATCACAGATAAATATCACAGTCATATAGCGAAATAAAGCATCAGAGTACGAATAATAATCTGATTATTACATGTCTTTAATAGTCGAAGTACATCAATACACGCCTCTTGGCGGAATAACAGAAATAAGAGCCTACGCAGCAGTAGCTAGCTTCCAAAAGGTGTCTCCAGCTTCAGTCATCTCCCACAGGCATCCTTGAGTGAAACAACGTGCCCCCTCAGTCGTACCATCCGTCGGCGTTGTTGTTGAAGTCTGACTCGTACCCTGCAAGCTCAGGGGCTATCCCCAAGGATCGGGATAGGTCCACATCACCAACCGTATGCAAGCTTTAAGTGGCCTACTTCTAAGGGGAAAGAACATATCAAGGTAGTAGCTGGGTTTCCTATGTAGCAGCAGCATCATAAATAGGGTATTATCTCCATAAATCCCACCATACCCCATATCTCTCATCCGCATACGGATACATCTGGTCACCCAGATCACCGTCACCATCACCTATCTCCATCTAGGTTCGGTGCGAGAACTCCCACTCCTCGCACCTCAATGGTTGCACCCGGATCTGCGAGGCAGAGGGAGCAACTCTTCTCTCCCCGAGAACAACCACGGCTCAGCAATACACTCTCATCCTATAAGGGGGGAGGTAGAAATCCCAAAATGTAAGAGTCGGAGAAACAACGGGCATGTCCATAACCGAGGACGCGGCTATATGTATAGATCTAAACTCTGCAGAGCGTGTACACCAGTACCCATCTCAGAATAGTACCCGGTCGGTGTACGGCCGACCGAGCCTACCCTACCGAATGAACACCTAGGAGTTATGATTCCATCCTGCATCCGGGTCTCGCTGCGGTCCTTCGCAAAGGACCACCCCAGAACTGTGAAAATGCCCCCGTGTGGCCACACGGGGAGCGCCCAAAGGGAAGGGACTTCACCCTAACCCTCTCACTGATACCCTCTATCCTACTGGCAGGTATGGCATGCTCTGATTAGAATAAAGTGTGTTTGTGATTCCTTTCTAATAGTTCATGCTAGGTTGCATGAGTAGACTTTTTCCTCTGCTAGTGCGTAGATCCTGGGTTTATGCATTATTCTACTGCAAGTCGTTCGTATACATTGGAAACACAGTACGGAGTCAAGTGCTCTCTTGCATGCCTCTAGTATAAGCTAGTAGTACATATAGTGAGTGAGATCAGTTCTCTTCCGTGGTCGTAGTTCTATAAGTACAGAGTGCCGTAGTCCGTTGGCTACGGCATCAACCACAGCGTAGACGTTGTGTCACACTACCGGTTATCATTCGTTCGGCTTATCCCAAGGTTAGGTAGAGGCAGTCCAGGTGGTGGTGACAGCCCATCTGGCCCTCGTAGATCCTCCGCAGCTGGATATAGTCAGAGCTCCGTTCCACATAGATCCGCGTGCCGGAGTCGCCTGTTAAGTTAGGGCTAGCGGTACCCTAAGCCAAGTTCTATCTAGAGATCGACCTTTAATCTCATCTATAGTGCTATCTTTAGGAATCCTCTCTATCCTTGCCTCTTATCTGGGTGTGTCCTTGGACCGACTAGTACGAAGTTAGTGCACACACGTTCCCTTGGATTCGATACCCTTGGAATACTCTGAGGTGAAAGCTACAACGGTATCCGTGCGCTTGCGGATTTATTTCGTGTGTTGCTAAATACCCAACAAGCTTTCTGGCGCCGTTGCCGGGGAACGGTTGCTGTATCTATCTTCATACCCAGTGGTCCTCGTATCTTTTCTTTTTTCTTTATTCTACCTTCACCCCCGTTACCCATGGAGAGGCCATCCTTTCACGACCTCTCCACCTCAACTTAGGAGTTCAATGATCCATCAACATCTTCATCCAACCATGAACTCAACCCCGACCTCATAGATATGGTTCTGGATAGACCCTTCTTTGGAGCGATCAATGAAGATCCCTACATTCATTTGAAAGAATTTGGGGATTTGTGTTCACGCTTGGTTACCCCAGGCATGACACAGAAAACCGTGAGATGGAAGTTGTTTCCTTTCTCTCTCATGGGGAGAGCGGAACAATGGTACACTCACATTGTAGGGAGTGTGAACGGTAATTGGGAAGAGCTTCGGGATGACTTTTGTATCTCGTTCTCCCTCATGGATAGGACGGAACAATGGTACACTCGCATAGCCTCTCTCCCAATGAACATTCTCGAATTCGAGCAATTAGAGAAGGAGTCTACAGGTGCAGCATGGGCTAGGTTCTTACGCCTTTTGGCTTCTGACCTAGACTTATTCTCTCTTCCCGAAGTTGTATCACTATACATCTTTTGCATGGGTCTAGACACGGATGCTGCCTTAGATCTCGACAACACCATCGGTGATTCATTTGTTCACAAAACTCCAGGAGAAGTAAGAGAGATCCTTGATTCCCTCATGGTGAGCTCTTTCTTCCCCACCGATCATAGTGAACCCCGCCAATCTGAATCGAGCCATGAGGGTCCTCTAGTGGCTGAATTCGATCCATCACCTTCCACGTCCTCTTATTCAGCCATAGAACCCTCACTTGAACCAGGAACAATGGAGGAAGAAGAAATTCAACCTCCAAAGTTCCTTCATCAATTCGAGGATGACCCTTCTGAAAATATCAAGAACACCTCGAATTTCTTAGATGACCCAATAGGGAAGGAGCCCTCTTCTGTCCAAATCCAGCCAGCTAGAAATCTTTTGACAGAACCTTCCCCTAGGCCTACGGTACCTCCTTTGCCTCCCGATCCTCCAAACAAAACATCTATTATGGAGGCCATGGAAAAGAAGTGGTCGACTGGGGTGGGACACTTTTTCGAAGCACTTTGGATTTGTTCACCCTCTACGATCGTTTCTTGTTCCATAAGGGGAACTACCATAGAAGCCCATCTTAACCCCACTATGGAGGTTAATATTATGCCATGGCACCTAGCGTACACTTTGTTGGGCAATGTTACGCTAAGACCATCCGACAAGCTCTTCAAGAGTTGTCCCTCCGGACACATTCTTGAGTGTCGGGGGTTTGCATGTGATGTGCCGCTCCTAGTAGACAAGATCAAGGCTAATCTAGACTTCCACATCTTTGATGTCCTCAATCTTGATCTCCTCCTAGGCTCCCCTACAGAAAAACTTCTCGATGCATCTCGAGGGAGCCTAGATGAAAAGCTTAGGGAAGCCGCTTCTTCCACCACTCCCTTGTTCTCAGAAAGTTCTATGGCGAAGCCTCTTCCCAAGCAAAACCCGCTCGAGGATACGATGCATGTATCTCTGTTGACATCGTCCGAGCCCGTTCTCATTGAGGGTGTAGAATTATCTACTCCTCAGGAGTACGACTCGGAAGACCCTCTTCACCTTTGTGAAGACGAACAAGCATCATCACCCTCGACTGAGTTTGAGCCTCTTCCCACTGGCCCGCATTATGTTGTTCTTGACCTTGATCAAGAATCAACATCGAGCTTCCACGATGCATCTCTTGAGATGGAGAATTCATGGGCCATGGAAATCTATGAGGCACCGACTCTGGGGTCCAAAGGAAAGGATTCCATTGACAATCATGGTAGCTTCACTCTTGATATACCTCAGGAACCATGCTTGCATCATTCCTCTCCAGAGTCAGCCATGCTTAGTGCACGGAGCACGCACGAGGACTACAACCACCTTATGGTCCTCTTTTGTACAATGTTTAGAAGGTTGGTTGTAGATGCATATGTTTACCATAAGCATTGTAGATTTCGTGTACGCACTGTGGCACTAACCTTGCAGCTGAAACTTCCATGATACATTAAAAATTGGTGGTGAGGTGGGAATGACATCACCAATGATAGCTGCAAGAAGAAGTTCCCAGGGTCGAGCTTATGACCATAAACAAAGCACTACCAGGAGATAGACTGGATTAGGTTTGTTTTATTTCCCTATTCAAATAAAAAGCAAGAGCATGTTTTTAGTATAGGTTGTCCTTCGGGTATTTTTGGTCCTAACCCTTTCAGGTGAAGATTATAAGGAACGACGGACATGTAGCACCTAAGAACATGTGAGCTGCATCGCCTCAACACTTTGGTAAGTTTTTGGTGAGGGAACATTTACAAAAGGAAGCTTGATCTCCACACACTTGAGTTTTGTTGCCTAGCAATGCAAACTTCAAGTGTGGGGGAGGTATGTGAGTATCTCGAGTAAGGTTCCCCTCACACAAAATCTTATCCTGGTTTGAAGATGATGTTAGCTCTTGCATCTTGCCCAGTTAGAGTCCATCTTTTGGTTTTCCTTTTTGTTTGAAGACAGCACCAGGTACAAGAACAAGTGTGGGGGAGATCTCCCGCACAGGCGTTGCACAACATCGACCGTGCTTTCATGACAAGGGACAAGGTAAACTAGAGTGATCCGGCTGCCCCATGGGTGATCTGAACCACCACTGGTCTTCCTTGTTTCTCATATTCTTCAGGAGCGATGATATGTGCACTCTTTATCTCACTCTTCTTGATTCTGAGTTTGAATGAGTTTTCAATTCTTATCTGCTAAATCAACTCATGGAATCGTGCTCAACTTGCTCTACATGTTTCCTATGGTTGGCTTGCATATGTTTTATTCCATACTTATTATCTTGATGCTTGTGAACAAATATCATTAGGGAACTCATGCTCATCTAAGTAGTTGGCGTTTGTGATATGGTTTGATGATACGATCTTCTCTCTGAATGTTTGAGTGCTTGGGAATTTTATTTGAAAACTTGAAAACCCTTTGCAAAGCTCCTCTTTGATATGCCAAAGTCCTACCAAAGCCATATGATGAGTTATCTCGAAAACCTTCTACTCATATGCTGCTTGTTATTGCATTGAGCTTTGTCAAATTGTTGTGACCCTTGTGAGAATTCTTTTCATGCTTTCATGATCAAGATTCATGTGCACTCCATGTTCCCCTTGCTATGCTTCTACACTAGAAGTTAGCATTGTATCATCTATCCATTCTACAAAAATAAAGCTCCATATGTGGTGTGACCTCTCTCTCCAAAAGTATTCTTGAAAAAAAGAGACATGGGCTATGCAAAAAAAAGAAAAAGAAAAGAAAGAAAAAAAATCATGCTCAAAGCACGAGAAAAAAAGAAAAAAAAAGAGAGATAGCCCATGTCCAAAAGAAAGAAGAAAAAGGAGAGAGATGGAACATGCAAAAAGGAGTTCCAATGAATTTGATGGTAATAACTAGCACTCACTCCGGGCCTAGTGTCCACCTTACCATCAACACAACATTCATCATATATATGGTAATATCTAGCACCCATTCCGGGCCTAGTATCCACCTTACCATATCCATCACATCCATACATGTGCACATCCTGATCTGATTGCATGACTTGTTTTTCTCTTTGGATCCGGTTTTTGACTTTGTAATATATGTGATACAAGTATGCTTTATCTTTGATCCTACCCTGAGCTCCACATATAGCCATCATTAAAAGTAGGATGAAGAAAGACAATCTAATGCCTTGGTGAGGACATATACACATTGAGCGATCTGAGAGAATCAAATGAGGAGCTAAGCAAGGTTTATTTTGAAAATTTATTGCAAAACCCCAAGTTACTTAATATGATGAGCAGGAGTGATTTGATTCATGACCGTTCCATTCCTCAACTACCCAAGATAGCATGATAGACACTTCAGAGTTCTCAAGTACAAGGTATGGTTTGGAATATCTCTTATGCTCGCTTCATACCATTTGATATCATGTCTCACCTTGATCTGACTCCCTTTACTCGGCACGAGCAAAGGTCAAGTCTGGGGGTGTTGTTGACGGCTGTTAAGTGTTACTTTTACACCGTCAATACCTACATAATATAATGGTAAAAGGGTCATCAACACTAGAATAGGGCTTGATACTAATGATTTCCACAAGTGTTGGTGTTTCTAGCTTTTGTTGCAGGATGCACCGAAATACGTACCAAATGGTACAATTGAGAGCAAGTAGTCCAATGGCTATTAAAGGACATCATCATAAACAACCTCAAATGCCAAATTGGACTGCACCATTGCGACAGGCTCGTCAAGACGATCAAAATGGATATATCATTTGTCTACTTCGGAGTCCGGATGGGAAAGATATGCACAAGACAAGATCATACTCCCGATATCTTGTGAGCCGGCGGGACCCACACCAGGCCACGTGGCGACGTGTGTCACATTGGATGCCATGTGTCCATGACACCTCATCAATCCATGTGAAGCAACTCCTGACAAATCAGACACCGCCACGTGTGCAGCACAAGGATCCAAGGGCCCACCAGGGACCCAAACCACCTCCAAACTCGGCATGCACCTAGAACCGTCATAAGGGCCCACATATCAGTCACCCAGAGAAAGAACAAGCCGGAAGGAGGAGGGCCAGGGTCGGCCGAACCCAGGTTCGGCCGAACCCTTTTGGTCTCCATTCGCCATCTGCTTCCACGTGTTGCTTCCTGGTTGATCCCTTGCAACGTTCCGGGGTGGATTGGTGACATGGCGCCTGTTGATTGGCCAGTACAAGGTCGGTTTGGTTCCTTCCCCTGGAAGCTAGAGAAGAGTGCATTGCAAGACTCCTCGCCATGTGTCACTCTCCTATTGGTGGCGCCCAAGGATGGCTGCACATCTTGGAGAACATTTGGCCTCTTGGCAAGCCACACCCTCCTCTAAAAATAGGAGGGGAGGGGCTCCCATTTGAGACACACCACTTCACCCAAGGATGAGAGCTTCCCTTCAAAGGAGAGGCCTCTCCTTGGTAGATTAGAGAGTAGGAGAGTGAGAGAGGAATTTGTATCTCCATGGATGCTTCGTTCTTCAATTAGAGTAAAGTGAGTATTTCTGCATTTTCTATTTAGACTAAAGTGTTATTCATACTTGAGTGATATGTTCTTGTGTTCTTCATCTGTTCATCATTTAGAGGCACGTGTTCTTCACGAACACGCCCCCTCGATCTAGTTGATTAGGTGCACAAGTTTGTATCCTGTGTGCGATTAGTCTTTTAGAATAAAGTGGATATGCCTGCATGCTCTGATTAGAATAAAGTGTGTTTGTGATTCCTTTCTAATAGTTCATGCTAGGTTGCATGAGTAGACTTTTTCCTCTGCTAGTGCGTAGATCCTGGGTTTATGCGTTATTCTGCTGCAAGTCGTTCGTATACATTGGAAACACAGTACGGAGTCAAGTGCTCTCTTGCATGCCTCTAGTATAAGCTAGTAGTACATATAGTGAGTGAGATCAGTTCTCTTCCGTGGTCGTAGTTCTATGGTACAGAGTGCCATAGTCCGTTGGCTACGGCATTAACCACAGCGTAGACGTTGTGTCACGCTACCGGTTATCATTCGTTCGGCTTATCCCAAGGTTAGGTAGAGGCAGTCCAGGTGGTGGTGACAGCCCGTCTGGCCCTCGTTGATCCTCTGCAGCTGGATATAGTCAGAGCTCTGTTCCACATAGATCCGCGTGCCGGAGTCGCCTGTCAAGTCAGGGCTAGTGGTACCCTAAGCCAAGTTCTATCTAGAGATCGACCTTTAATCTCATCTATAGTGCTATCTTTAGGAATCCTCTCTATCCTTGCCTCTTATCTGGGTGTGTCCTTGGACCGACTAGTATGAAGTTAGTGCACACACGTTCCCTTGGATTCGATACCCTTAGAATACTCTGAGGTGAAAGCTACAACGGTATCCGTGTGCTTGCGGATTTATTTCGTGTGTCGCTAAACTACCCAACAGAGGCATGACCGGAGCTTTGGGTCTCAGATGGACTACGGGCCACGTTGTCCTCCTCGTGGTGCGCGTACTCCTCCAGTGAGACGTGACAGGTCCTTTGGTGGTAGGCGTGAGAGGGCTCCGCCTAGAGGTTTTGGGAGGATGGATTTCGCTAACCCTTCTTTTGAGCAAATGGCTCAGCACTGGTTTGACTCTTTTGGTACTAACCCTAGTGTTGAGTCGCTTGCTCATTCTCGTCCTCGTTTTTGATTGTAGGTGGGAGGCTTGGAGAACTTTTGGTTGATCGACTCCGGTTGCTCAAGACACATGACCGGAGATCGTGGGTGGTTCTCCAGCCTCACCCCGGTGAGTACGAGGGAGTACATCACTTTTGGGGACAATGGGAGAGGACGGGTGCTTGCTGAAGGTATGGTGAAGGTGAGTAGCAAGGTGACCTTAAGAAGTGTGGCCCTGGTCAAGTCACTTGGTTTTAACCTGTTGTCAGTATCTCAATTACTTGACGAAGGTTTTGAGGTTCGTTTTAAGTTGGGTGCTTCTCGTGTTCTTGATTCTCGAGGCGATCTTGTCTGTACGATCGTCCCCGAGGGTCAAATCTTTCGTGCCGACTTTTCCCAGTCTGTTGGTCCTCCTTGATGCTTTGTTGCTGGCATTTCCATCGAGCTTTGGAAATGGCACAGGAGGTTGGGACACTTGAGCTTTGAGTTGCTTTCCCGCTTGAGTGGTCTTGATCTTGTCCGAGGATTGCCTAAGTTGAAATTCGAGAAGGATTTGGTTTGTGCTTCTTGTCGGCATGGAAAGATAGTTGCCGCTTCTCACACCCCCTTGACGTCTGTCATGACCAAGCGACCTTGTGAGCTGTTGCACATGGATTTGGTTAGGCCAGCTCGTGTTCGCTCTGCTGGTGGGAAGTGGTATGTTCTTGTGGTTGTTGATGACTTTTCGAGGTACTCTTGGGTTTTCTTTTTGGAGGATAAGAGTGAGACATTTGGCTTTGTTCGGGACTTGATCTTGAGGTTGAAGAATGAGAGACATGGAGATGCCATTCGAGCTATACGCAGTGACAATGGCACAGAGTTTAAGAACTCTCATTTTGATGCCTTTTGTAGTGATCTTGGTCTTGATCATCAGTACTCTTCTCCATACGTCACTTGCTGGAATGGCGTAGTGGAGAGGAAGAACCGGACCCTTTGTGAGATGGCCAGGACGATGCTCGATGAGCATAGGACTCCTAGGTGTTTCTGGGCCGAGGCGGTCAATACCGCTTGCTATGTCTCAAATCGTATCTTCCTTCGTGCTTTCAAGAAGAAGACCTCTTACGAGCTGATGCATGGGCGACAACTCAAGGTGAGTCACTTTAGAGCTTTTGGTTGCAAGTGTTTCATTCTGAAGAAGGGCAAGCTGGATAAGTTTGAGTCTAGATGTTCGGATGGGATTTTCCTTGGTTATGCGATTCATTCTAGAGCATATCGTGTGCTTAACCTTGACACTAACCGAATCATGGAGACTTGTGAGGTAACCTTCGACGAGACACAGCCATGTAGCTCTTCTGCTTTTGAGTGTGTAGGTGACGAGGAGATTGGTGCCAGGATCTTTGAGGATGAGAAGGATGGAGATGGAGACGAGGATGATGATGATGATGGTGCTCCCGTGGCTGATCGTGTACACGCTACTTCCACTACTACGACGACGATCGAGGATGGACCATCCCCTACACCCAATACGACTGAGGCTGTTCGAGTGGAGGCTGCTGCTAAGGGGGAGGTTGTGTCCAGGTGAGAGGCTCCCCGGCGAGTACAAGTTGATCACCCACCGACGACCATCATTGGTGACCTTCATGAACGCACTACATGTTCGAGGTCAAGGAACACTTCTCATTTCGCTCACTCTGCCTTTGTTACGTCGTTTGAGCCCAAAGATATTCGACACGCTTTGTCTGACGAGAATTGGGTGAATTCCATGCATGAGGAGTTGGAAAACTTTGAGAGAAACCAAGTCTGGGTGTTAGTCGATCCACCGCCAAATTGCCGTCCCATAGGTACCAAGTGGGTGTGGAAGAACAAAGAGGCTGAGAATGGGATGGTTATGAGAAACAAGTCGAGGTTGGTGGCGCAGGGGTTCAACCAGAAGGAGGGGATAGACTATGAGGAGACATTTGCTCCTGTGGCCCGTTTGGAGGCAATTAGGATCCTTCTAACCTTTGCCGTGGCTAAAGGGTTCAAGTTGTACCAAATGGATGTCAAGAGTGCTTTCTTGAATGGGGTGATAGAGGAAGAAGTGTATGTGAGGCAACTCCCAGGGTTTGAGAGTGAAAAATACCCACACCGTACATACAAACTCCAGAGAGCACTGTATGGGTTGAAACAGGCACCTAGAGCTTGGTATGACAGGCTGAGAGGGTTTTTGCTGAGTAAGGGGTTTGTGATGGGCACAGTTGATAAGACCCTGTTCCTCCTTAAGCATGGGAATGACCTTTTGATTGTTCAGATATACGTGGATGACATAATCTTTGGTGGCTCTTCTCATGATCTTGTTGCTAGATTTGCAGATGACATGAGTAGGGAATTTGAGATGTCCATGATGGGCGAGCTCCAGTTTTTCTTGGGCCTCCAGATCAAGCAGTGCAAGGACGGGACGTTTGTACATCAGGCGAAGTACACCAGGGACATGGTGAAGAAGTTTGGCATGAACGACTCCAAGCCGCTGACTACACCGATGAGTACGACTACGGCTTTGGACGCGGACGAGGACGGCGAACCCGTGGACCAGAAGGAGTACCGGAGCATGATCGACTCCCTCCTCTACTTGACGGCGACGAGGCCGAACATACAGTTCAGTGTGTGTCTGTGCGCTCGCTTTCAGGCTTCACCGAGGACTTCACATCGGCAGGCCGTCAAGCGGATTTTAAGGTATTTGAACTACACTCCTGAGTTTGGTCTTTGGTACTCTGCTTCCTCGACACTCAGGCTTCATGGGTTTTCTGATGCGGATTTTGCTGGGTGTTCCTCGACACTCAGGCTTCATGGGTTTTCTGATGCGGATTTTGCTGGGTGTCGATTGGATCGCAAGTCGACTTCTAGGTGTTGTCAGTTCCTTGGTTCTTCTTTGGTCTCTTGGTCATCTCGCAAGCAATCCAGTGTAGCCCAATCCACCACCGAGGCTGAGTATGTAGCTGCTGCTAGTTGTTGTTCCCAGCTGCTTTGGATGACATATACCTTGAGTGATTTTGGAGAGGAGTGCTCCCAGGTTCCACTTTTCTGTGACAGCACCAGTGCCATAAGCGTAGCCAAAAATCCTATCCTCCACTCCAAAATGAAACACATAGAAGTGAGGTACCACTTTCTGAGGGACAATGTAGAGAAGGGAAACATATCTTTGTCCTATGTCCCTACCCAAGACCAGCTAGCTGACATTTTCACCAAACCGCTTGACCAAGTCACTTTCACTCGCTTGCGGGGTGAGCTTGGGGTATGCTTTCCTTTCTAGTTGGGTCTTGGAGCTTCTCATGTATATATGTGTCATATGTTCATTTTGTTGCATTTCATTCATGCATTTTACTTTCTGTACAAAACCTCGTAAGATAGCCATCTTTAAATCACTTGAGCTAGGATTGAGCTTCTCTTATATACACTGATCACTGATGTGCTATTTGTGAGACTTGTGCGTGTTTGGTAAATTGTGGATGTGAATGCTATGCTCTTGATGGTTCTGCCATATCTTTGTGTTGAGATAGCTTTCTTTTGATGAAAATGCTAAAATTTTGTCTCTCATGAGTAGATGCTTGTCTATGCTCAATTTGTGCTTAAATGCTTATATCATGCTCAGTTTGTGCATGAGAATCATGTTCTCTTTGCTAGGGGTCAAAGACCTTTCTGTCATTGTAAATGTTTAGCCATTTTCGCTTGCTTGGGGAGGAGCATAAGCTTCTTTTTGCCGCAAAGGCACTTCATGTACCATGTTTAAACTTGAAAATGAAATTGGTGTATGAATTGCCTTATGCTTGAAAAATGAGCTCCTAATCATGTTTTTATGGTTTGATATTCATATCTTGGGTGCTAAACCGTAGCATGCTTGTCTACCATGAGAAGTCTCATTTTAAGAAGTAGACACATGGCTCGGTGGCTTTAACATGACTTGAGTAGCTTATGGGTGTTTATAATGATCTTGTGATGAGAATTTGTGATCTTGAATAAACTTTGGATGATCTAGTGTATTTATGTTCAAATTGGTATAGAGAGAGTCTTGCTCATGAGATGACTATTTCTTTGTGAAAATTGCTTAAAATTGCTTTTAGCCATGTCACATGCTTATATGTCTCTACCTTCTTGATGGCAATGTGCTAGATACACCATATCTACTTTGCTTGCTCTATGTCTCATATGTAGCATTTTGTTGTGCTCTTTGTATATTTGAGAAGCTTGGTAGATTGTATATATGCCATGACATGCATTTTTCATAAAAACAAGGGGAAGAGTTTCATATACCTTGATTCATGCAATGTCAACAAGGGGGAGAATTTTGGGAGATATACATGCAAGGGGGAGAATTTTTTTATGCATTGGAGATTTTGTGAAAAATTGGTATGCATTTGTGAGATGTGGCATGTGAGGAGAAAAATTGAGAAGAAGAGGTTGCATTTGCTCAGGGGGAGTTTGCATATGTGCAGGGAGAGCTCCTTTGATTTTCCTGAGTTTTATGTTTTGTGATGCGCTCCTTGTGAGCTTTGTTTTGTCTCGGCTGTGTCGAGCCGTTGCCCTTATCTTAGGGGGCCGAGACTTGGATTGGCGAGTGATCGAGTTTTCGCTTGTTCTTTGGCTTTGGATCACTTGTTTGGGAGGTTTGTGTTCGTGGTTGTCTTCTTTTCTTTTTCTCTATGTGATTTCTATGGGTGTTGTCAATGCACTCATCAAGGGGGAGATTGAGGACCAGGTGTGTCCGAAGACCAGTGGAGGGTCGCTCCTTAGTGATGAGTGATTGACAACGTTGTGTGGACTGATGCTTGGCTAAGTGTGCAGGTACAGGTTGCGGCTTGACTCGTGTCGGTGCAGGTGAAGAACAAGCGCGAAAGGCCTTAGCCGTGGCGGCCTCCGGGTGATGGAGTGACAAGTAGGCTTGGTTTGATGGACCCGGTGGCCGATGGGGTCAAGTGCGAGCCGTTCGGTGCAAGACTGGCAGGCTCAAGTCGTGAACATGGGCCGGTGCAAGGTAGCGGATGGAGCCCGAAGCTTGCACACAGGGTTTGGTGGTTTGCCCACAAAACCATCGGTGGACGGTTTCTTGGTTTGGGCCTCATAACCAAGCCCGGAGGCCCGAGGCGACGGAGACGGTGATCCGGGAGCATCGGGAAGCTTCGAGGCGGAGGGCACGTGGTGTGATCGCGGGGTTTGCGTCGATGTGAAGCGAAGCCGCGGGGGAAGCGTGTCCGTCCGATGAAGACTTGACCAAAATGCCCCTGAGGGGTTGTATCTTCATTTAAGCAGTAGGGGTAGCGTGGTCATTTACCTCCCTCCGATGGACTTCGTATAAATAGCGGAGAGGTGGATGGCATCTCTCTCTCTTGGACTCTAGGGCTTTCTCCCCCGATAGATTTCTCTTGAACTGCTTCTTTTCCCTCTGGATTCCTTAGGCTAGACTCTTGTACAGACTCTGACCTCTGGATGTATGGAAGCATTCGGCGTTGCGGTGATCTCCTAGTCCCTTGTAATTTTCGTGTCATTTTCGGGGCTATTTTTGGGGAGTTTCGTTCTTCGCTTGATTCGGGGATTTGAGGGCGTTTCTTCACGGATTTCTTTGAGGGGATCATGGGTGGATGCCTTGCGCGTGTTTGTGTGTGATCTTGACCCCTCAAACGCTGTGGAGAGCCTTCGATTCGTGCGTTTTTTGTTGGAGCCCGAGTTCATTGTGGCGTTCGTGTGATCCGCGATTCCCGGTGATTTAGTGGCTTACGAGTCGAGATTTTTGGGGCATAGCTTCCTCTTGTGTTGCTTATCATCTCCCCCAAATCTTATCTCAAGAGCTTTAGCTGTTTGGGAGATCCGGTGATGGAAAGGTGGAGTTGACTCCCGAGCTCGAGCATTTTTCTGTTCTGTTCGTGGTTGGCGGACGGTCCGCGAGGCCCTGACAGCGTTGGTGTTCTTCGTGTTCTTCGTGTGTTCTTTAGCACTTGAGTTTCGATCCCTTGAGTTGGTTTGGTCTGGTGGCAACAAGTTTGGCGGACAGTCCGCGAGGTTGTCCTGGACAGTCCGTGCTGGTCGGACGGTCCGCAGTGAGCCGCCGGACAGTCCAAATTTCAGGGGTGCGCTACTGGTGGTTCGAGGCGATTTTGCGGACAATCCGCCGTGACCTTCCGGACAGTCCGCGCCCTCCACGCGGACGGTCCGCCCGGTCACCCCGAACAGTCCGCCAGGGACTTCGCAGCAGTGCCTAAGTCCTTTGGTTCTTGCTTTGGTGCTTCCGCTCTTTGCTCCTAGGCTTGTTGGTTGATCTTTTAGGCTTGTGTGTGCCTTGTTTGGAGCTTCCTGTGTGTGCGCGAGTACTTGGAGTGGCAATCAGGGCATAGGCCGAGTTCGACCTTTGGGAAGAATTTTTATCGGCTCCCATTCACTCCCCCCCTCTCTGGTCGCCCTATTCGGTCCTTCAAAGGATAAAGCATACTTGTATCACATATATTGCAAAGTCAAAAACTAGATCCACATAGAAATTCAAATCACACAATCAGATCAAGATGTGCATGTGTATGGGTATGGTGAGCATGGTAAGGTGGATACTAGGCCCGGAATGGGTGCTAGATATTACCATATATGTATGATGAATGTTGGTTGATGGTGAGGTGGACACTAGCCCCGGAATGGATACTAGTTATCACCATCTAAGTTATGGAACTCCTTTTTGCATGATTCTCCCTCTTGTATAAAAATCTTTTGAGAACATGGCTATCTCTCTTTTTTTTCTTTTTTTTCAATACCTAGACCTTCATGTGTCCATATATATATATTTTTTCGATAGCCATATCTCTTGTGTAACAAAAACTAGGAAGGAGAGATCAACACATATATAAATGGAGCTTTATTTTGTGGAATGGATGAATGGTACAATGCTAACTTCCAGTGTAGAAGCATAGCAAGGGGAAAACTGGTGGTGTGCACATGAATCTTGATCATGAAAGTAATGAAAAGAATTCTCACAAGGGTCACAGAATTTGACAAAGCTCAATGCAACAACAAGCAGCATATGAGTATAAGGTTTTCAACTAAAAACATCATATGGCTTTGGTCGGACGGCGGCATATCAAAGAGGTGCTTTGCAAAGGGTTTTTATGATTTTCAAATAAAATTCCCAAGCACTCGAACATAAAGAGTGAAGATCATATCATCAAACCATATCACAAATGTCAACTACTTAGATAAGCATGAGTTCCCTAATGATATGCGTTCACAAGCATTAAGATAATAAGTAAGGAATAAAACGTATGCAAGCCAACCTCAGGATTCATGCATGGCACGGGCCATATGATTCTTTGAGTTTGATATAAAAGATGAGTCTTGGAATTCAGTCTAACTCAAGGATACAGGAAGATGAGATAGAGAATGTGCGTACCTCAGGTTCTTCTTTTATTCTGCAGGTTGGGGATTTCCCCCGCACTGTATTCTTCCTAATCTAAGAAATAAATTTGAAAAGAAAAAGTGAGTAGGGAGAAGGGAAACTTACCTGTTGTCCGGGCATGCTCGTGCCCATGCTATTCGTCCTCGATGAAATTGATTACTTCGTATTCCATGTCGTCGGGCTCGAGGAAGATTTTCAACCGATGGCCATTCACCTCGAACCAGTCGCCTTCATCATTTTGTAGAGTGATAGCTCCATGTGTGGCTACCTCCACTACTGTGAATGGCCCTTCCCACTTGCTGCGCAGTTTTCCTTTTCCGAACAGCTTGAATCGGGAGTTGAATAGTAGTACTTTATCACCAGGTGCAAATTCTTTCTTCTTGATCTTCTTATCATGCCACCTCTTTATTCTTTCTTTATAGATCTTTGCACTGTGATAGGCTTTCTCTCTCCATTCTTCCAACTTTGATATTTGTTTCTGCCTGTTCCTTCCGGCCTTGAGGAATTCTAGATTAAATCTCCGAATTGCCCAATGGGCTCTGTGCTCCACCTCCACTGGTAGGTGGCATGTTTTCCCATATACCAATTGATACAGAGACATTCCCAGTGGGGTTTTGTAGGCTGTCCTATAGGCCCATAGAGCGTCGGGGAGATGTTTTCTGCAAGTCCTTCCTGCCTCCTGCACTGTTTTCTGTAGAATATTCTTGATCTGTTTATTGGAGGTTTCAGCCTGGCCATTAGTCTGAGGGTGATACGGAGTGGCGATGTTGTGTTGAATCCCTTGTTCTTGCGGAAATCTTCTAAATCCCTTGTCAGTGAAGTGCGATCCCCCATCGCTAATTACCATCCTTGGAATGCCGAAGCGAGGGAATATCACTTCATTGAACATCTTTTTAGACTATTTGGCATTAGCAGACTTGCAGACTATGGCTTCAATTTTGACACATAGTCGACTGCCACTAAGATATATTCAGCCCCTTCAGACTTCGGGAATGGTCCCATGTAATCAATACCGCATACATCAAAAAGTTCCACTTGCAAATTATCATGTAGGGGCATTGCATCTCTGCTAGTAATTCCTCCATGCTTCTGGCATGCTTTGCATCTTTGAATGAAATTCCTTGTGTCATCATACATGGTTGGCCAGAAGAAACCACTCTGCCATATTTTTGCATGCGTACGATAAGTGCTATAGTGGCCACCATATGGCCCTGCATGACATTTCTCAATAATTTGCATTCCCTCCGTACTTGGCACACATCTTCTTAGCAGTCCATCAGCACAGACTTTATATAGATACGGATCATCCCACAGGTGCCTCTTAGCTTCATGGATCAACTTCTTCTTATCGGCCCCTGGTGGTATATATCCTGTAACCAGATAATTCACAATATTCGCATACCAAGGGTTGCTATCCGTGACCTTCAGCAACATATCGTCTCGTAGAGAATCATTAATGGGTGCTTCCCGCAGGTTAGTGGTGCGCATACGGGACAAATGATCTGCAACAAAATTTTCTACTCCTTTTTTATCTCTTATTTCTAAGTCGAATTCTTGAAGGAGCAGAATCCACCTAATTAGGCGGGGTTTAGCATCTTTCTTAGTGAGCAGATATTTAAGAGCAGCATTATCAGTATAAACTATTATCTTGGCTCCAACTAAGTAAGATCTAAACTTGTCTATAGCAAAGACAACATCAAGGAGCTCTTTCTTAGTAGTAGCGTAGTTTAGTTGAGCTCCTGTAATGGTTTTGCTAGCATAGGCTATAGCATGGTGTTTATTATCCTTAGTTTGGCCTAAGACGGCCCCTACAAAGTAATCACTAGCATCACACATGATCTCGAAAGGCAGCGTCCAGTCGGGAGGCTGGATGACTGGGGCAGAGATGAGTGCGTTCTTGAGGGTGAGAAAGGATTTCATACACTCCTCTATGAATTCAAAGGGCGCATCCTTGGCCAAGGGATTTGTGAGGGGTCTAGCGACCTGTGAGAAGTTTGTAATGAACCGCCGGTAGAACCCAGCATGGCCAAGGAAGCTACGAATGCCCTTGACATTAACAGGAGGTGGAAGCTTTTCTATTACTTCAATCTTAGCATGGTCCACTTCTATCCCTCGTTCAGACACCAGGTGTCCTAACACGATGCCCTCTCTAACCATGAAATGGCATTTCTCCCAATTGAGGACTAAGTCCTTCTCATGACACCTTTGTAAGACCTTATCTAGATTCCCGAAACACTCATCAAAAGTTTTTCCATAGACGGAGAAGTCGTCCATGAAAACTTCCATGATTTGCTCAATCATGTCTGAGAAGATAGACATCATGCACCTCTGGAAGGATGCGGGTGCATTGCAAAACCCGAAAGACATTCTCCGATAAGCATAGGTTCCATAAGGGCAAGTGAAGGTGGTCTTGTTTTGGTCATCAAGGTGGATGGGAATTTGATGATAGCCAGAATACCCGTCAAAGAAACAGAAGAAGGAGTGGTTCGCCAATCGCTCTAGCATCTCATCAATGATTGGGAGCGGGAAGTGATCCTTCTTTGTAGCCTTGTTGAGCTTCCTATTATCTATGAACATCCTCCACCCTGTGGGAAGGCGTTGAGCAATCTGCTCGCCGAACTCATTGGGGGTTGTCGTCATTCCTCCCTTCTTGGGTACGCATTGAACGGGGCTAACCCATTCACTATAGGGAACTGGATAAATGATCCCAGCATGAAGAAGTTTAAGAACTTCCTTCTTCACGACCTCTCTCATCGCATTGTTCAGCCTTCTCTGAGGCTCCCTCATCGGTGGGATATCTGTATCTACGGGGATACGATGGGTGCAGAGAGTCGGGCTTATCCCTTTAAGGTCCTGGAGTGAGTATCCGAACACAGATTGATGCTTCTCTAGGACGGAGATGAGCCTCCTGGATTCCTCATCAGAAAGATTGTCATTAATAATCACTAGGGACTCAGTGTCCCCATGGAGGAAAACATATCGAAGCCCGGTGGGCAAAGGTTCGAGTTCGATAGGGGGCTTAGCTGGTGCCTGGAATTCAAATATATGTATGGGCTCGGCAGGCTCTTCAGTCTCCTCTATGAACTCAGGTGCCCACTTGTCGAGGAGGGATTTCGGTGAATCTCTCAGAATGATTGCCTTGACCTCCTCAATTTGTACAGGGTCATCAGGAGGATCTGTTCTTGCATTTTTTGCTCTTAAAACTTCTACAAAGAAGGCCTTCCTTCCTAGGCAAACACTAAGCTTACCTTGGGTAGGGGCCTCCATGAGAAATTTCTCGAGGGGCAATCCTATCATGAGGTCGAAGCTAAGGATATCATAGGTATGGAAATCAAGGGCAAAGTCGGCCTCTTTATACATGACAGGGATAGCCTTCAAGATCCCTACTCCTTCTTGGATTTCTCCTTCAGGAGTCCTGATAGACGTCTGGGTAGGGGTCAAAGGTTCGTCTACGAAGTTTCTCAAAGCAAAGGGACTAGACATGATATTGACTCCTACCAAGGGGTTGTAGAGAACTTTCACTACCTTTCCATGCATAACGCAAGAAAGAGTCGACCGAGGTGGAAGGAGCTGGAAAGTTCCAGCCCCTGATTCCAGCTCTCTTGACCATTCTTGGGTCATGATGGATGTTAATTCCCGAACGTTGTCGGTAAGGAAGGCAATTTCCATAGGATCTGAGGGAGAAACGGGAGATGGTGGTTTTCTCTCACAACAATAGTTTGAGGTATTTCCAAAGTGTTCAAATATATCGTCCTCAAACTTTGAAATAGACTCTGGAGGCTGAACTGCCTCTTCCTCCAGTGTCATGGCCTCCTGGACTAGGTTTATGGATTTGGATGATGAAGGTTTGGGCTCAAGTTCAGGAGTGATCTCTTCTTCAGGTACGTATTCCCTTTTGAGGACCTTCCGGCTCAACCGTGAAGGAGGCATTAGCTACTATACGATCAAGAATCTGCCTTCCCTCACTTGGAATCTTATCCGGAAAGGATCCTCCCGAGGCATCGTCAAGGTGCCCGGCGGACTTAACGTCCAATCCCGCATAAAAATGCTGATAGAGCACATGCTCGGGTATCGACAGTGTAGGACCAGAGTTTACTAAATGTAAGAGTCTTTCCCAAGCCGCACCCAAGGTTTCCTTGTCATTTTGCTTAAATCCGAGCACATCCTTTCGTAGGGTTATGAGACGGGCAGGTGGGAAGAACCATCGGCAGAAATTACCGACAAGTTTCGTCCATCTGCCACCAACAGAGCCTACGTGCTCGTTTTACCATTGTCTCACGCTTCCCGTGAGGGAAAAAGGAAACAATTTCCAATGGACGATATCGTGTGTCATGCCAGCAAAAGCATAGCATGAACACAGATGCTCAAACTCTCACAAATGCTCATAGGGGTTCTGATTTTCCCAAAAAAGGAATACGATTCCTTAATCAAAGAGATCTGTGGTAATTGGATGTTCCGATGGTGGTGGCTCTAACAACTCAGGTTTGGGAGTAGAAAGATTCTGGATAGAGGTTTGCTCCATGGTAACTGGGGTAAAGGTAGAACAAAAAGGAAAAGGTAAAAAGATACGAAGACCACTAGGCTCGAAGATAGAAACAGCAACCGTCCCCGGCAATGGCGCCAGAAATGCTTGTTGACATTTCTTAACGACACTATTAACGGCACCTGTTAGCGTGAGCGTCAAGAGGTGTCTTGGTACACTGACGAGTATGAACGAATCCGCAAGCGCACGGAAATACCATTGTAGCACTTCACCTAGAAGGAGTATCCCAAGGGTATCGAATCCACGGGACGGATTAGCTCCGGTTCGAACCTAGCTAATGGTCTAAGGACACAACACTAGTTCATAGGACAGGTAGAAAGGATCTGCTTGACAGAGCGCAGAGTCTAGCACGGTCTCTCAGGTATAACACTCGCCTTGGGCGCCAACCCACCCTAGCTGTTTAAGGCTAGGAATATGTTCTGGCAATGGGGCCCAACTCGGTACACAGGCGCGGAGGGTTTCGAAGGGTCCAACAGGCTGTCACCAGTGCGGCCTACCTCTATCGTTATGCGAATGCACTTGGTATTCGGAGGATAACCTAGGGTCAAGACACCACGTCTACACCACTGACTACTACTATAGGCTGACACCGTCTGACGTCCCGGTAGCCCTACTGTAGCACTCTGTATAAATACGGAACTACGAATCCGCGAGGGAGATACTGGCACTAGCTCAAGGTATGCTCTATCACTCATGCAAGATCACGAATGCACTTTGATCTAATTAGAGATATGAGGGAGCATCAACTTTATTCTAATAGACAAGCTAACATACAAATAGGATGCAAACTTATGATCCAGCTCTACTAGATCAAAAGGGTTGTGTTCGAAGAACACAAGCCTCTAAATCAAGAACGAACGAAGAACACAAGAAAAAATCACCTATGCATGCATACGACTTTAGTCTAAACAGAAAATGTCGAAATACTCACTTTACTCTAAATGAAGAACAAAGGCACCGCTGAGGATCGTTCTTGAGGAAGATGTCATGAACATGACATGGCCCCAAGCATTCCCCCTCACTTCCTAGCACTAATCCTATACAAAGAGCTCTCCTCTCCTAAAGAGAGAGGCTCCAAGGCCAAAATGAAGAGGAGGAGGAGAAGTGTGTGTCCCAAAAGTGAGCCCCTCCCCTTCTATTTATAGGCAAGGAGGTGGCTTGCTTCGAGGCTCAAAGTGCTCCAAAACGCTCGGGATCGCAGCAAGGGACCAATCAGGAGCTGACACGTGGAGGGCCAGGATCAGCTGAACCAAGGACAGTTCGGCCGATCCTGGGTTCGGCCGAAGCCATAGGGCCACGTGGCACCTTGTGCTTCCTCCAGGTGGTTGACAAGTGGGCCCCCTGGTCACTCCTTCGTGCATGCCAAGTTTCCTGGCGGTTTGGGTAGCGAAGTGGGCCCTTGAATCCATGTGATGTCCATGTGGCGATATGTGATTCGTCGGGTTTGCCTCTCTTGGATTGATGACGTTAATGATCCAGGGGAATCCTAAGTGGCACTCCCTCATTGGCTGAGCTTGAAGTACTTGGATCAAAGACTTGTGCTTTTACTCCTATTTCTAGTGCTAATTACTTGTATTTGCATATTCACCAACACTTGTGGAAATGATTAGTTTAAGCCCTATTCTAGTGATGGTGAACATTTCTCATGCCAAAAATGTACATGTTGACGGGTATGAAATGAGTGGATAACAGCCGTGAACAGGGCCGATAAGAAGAAGTTGATCAATGAAGCTAAAAGGCACCTGTGGGATGATCCGTACCTATATAAAGTCTGTGCTGATGGGCTGCTGAGAAGATGTGTGTCGAGTGCTGAAGGAATGCAAATTATTGAAAAATGTCATGCAAGGCCATATGGTGGTCACTATAGCACTTACCGTACACATGCAAAGATATGGCAGAGTGGTTTCTTCTGGCCAACCATGTATGATGACAAGGAAGTTTATCCGAAGATGCAAGGCCTGCCAGAAACATGGAGGAATTACTACCAGAGATGCAATGCCCCTACATGATAATTTGCAAGTGGAACTTTTTGATATATGGGGTATTGATTACATGGGACCATTCCCGAAGTCTTATGGGGCTGAATATATCTTAGTGGCAGTCAACTATGTGTCGAAATGGGTGGAAGCCATAACATGCAAGTTGGCTGATGCCAAGTAGTCCAAAAAGATGTTCAACGAAGTGATATTCCCTCGCTTCGGCATTCCAAGGATGGTAATTAGCGATGGGGGATCTCACTTCACTGACAAGGGATTCAGAAGATTTCTTCAAGAGCAAGGGATTCAACACAGCATCGCTACTCCGTATCACCCTCAGACTAATGGCCAAACTGAAACCTCTAACAAACAGATCAAGACTATTCTACAGAAAATAGTACAGGAGGCAGGTAGGTCTTGGAGAAAGCATCTCCATGACGCTCTATGGGCCTATAGAACAGCCTACAAAACCCCACTGGGAATGTCTCCGTATCAATTGGTATATGAGAAAACATGCCATCTACTAGTGGAGGTGGAACACAAGGCCCATTGGGCAATCCGGAAATTTAATCTGGAATTCCTCAAGGCCGGAAGGAATAGGCAGAAACAAATTTCGGAGTTGGAAGAATGGAGAGAGAAAGCCTATCATAGTGCAAAGATCTATAAAGAAAGAACCAAGAGGTGGCATGATAAGAAGATCAACAAGAAAGAATTTGCACCCGGTGATAAGGTGCTACTATTCAACTCCCGATTCAAGCTGTTCGGAAAAGGAAAATTGCATAGTAGGTGGGAAGGACCGTTCACAGTAGTGGAGTTAGCTTCTCATGGAGCTATCACTCTACAAAATGATGAAGGCGACTGTTTCAAGGTGAATGGCCATCGGTTGAAAATCTTCCTCGAGCCTGATGACATGGAATATGAAGTAATCAACTTCATCGAGGACGAATAGCATGGGCAAGAGCATGCCCGGACATCAGGTAAGTATTTCCTCTTCCTACTCTCTTTGTCTTTTCAAGTTATTTCGCATGTTAGGAAGAAGGCAGTGTCGGGGAAATCCCCAACCTGCAGAATAAAAGAAGAACCCGAGGTACGCACATTCTCTATCTCATCTTCTTGTATCCTTGAGTTTGACCGAATTCCAAGACTCATCTTTTATATCAAACTCAAAGAATCATTTTCCCCATGCCATGCATGAATCCTGAGGTTGACTTGAATATGTTTTATTCCTTACGTATCATTTTGATGCTTGTGAACAAATATCATTATAAGGAACTCATGCTAATCTAAGTAGTTAGCATTTGAGATATGGTTTGACGATATGATTTTCGCTCTAAATGTTTGAGTGCTTGGGAATTTTATTTGAAATCCTGAAAACCCTTTTGCAAAGCTCCTCTTGATATGCCACCATCCTACCAAAGCCATATGATGTTCATAGTTGAAAACCTTATACTCATATGCTGCTTGTTATTGCATTGAGTTTTGTCAAACTCTGTGACCCTTGTGAGAATTCTTTTCATTACTTTCATGATCAAGATTCATGTACACAACACCATTTCCCTTTGCTATGCTTCTACACTGGAAGTTAGCATTGTATCATTCATCCATTCCAGAAAATAAAGCTCCATATATATGTGTGTTGATCTCTCCTTCCTAGTTTTTGTTACAAAAGAGACATGGCTATTGGAAAAAACTATGGACACATGAAGGTCCTGGTATTGAAAGAGAGAGAGAGAGATAGCCATGCTCTCATAAGATTTTTATACAAGAGGGAGAAAATCATGCAAAAAGGAGTCCCATAATGTCGATGGTAATAACTAGTTCCTATTCTGGGGCTAGTGTCCACCTTACCATCACCCAGCTCTCATCATATATGATAATATCTAGCACCCATTCCGGGCCTAGTATCCACCTTACCATACTCATCATATTCATACTCATGCACATCTTGATCTGATTGTGTGATTTGATTTTCTCTGTGGATCCAGTCTTTGACTTTGCAATACATGTGATGCCAGCATGCCTTATCATTCATACCCTACCTTGAGCTCCACATATAGCCATCATTAGAAGTAGGATGAATGAGGGCAATCTAATGCCTTGGTGAGGACATCTACACATTGAGCGATTTGGGAGAATCAAATGAGGAGCTAAGCAAGGTTTGTTTTGAAAACTTATTGCAAAACCCCAAGTTGCTTGACATGATGAGTAGGAGTGATTTGATTTATGACTGTTCCATTCCTCAACTACCCAAGATGGCATGATAGACACTTCACAGAGTTCACAGGTACAAGGTATGGTTTGGAATATCTCTTATGCTTGCTTCATACCTTTGGACATCATGTCTCACCTTGATCTTGTTCTTCCCTTCACTCGGGACGAGCAAAGGTCGAGTGTGGGGGTATTTGTTGATGGCTGTTATCCACTCAATTCATACCCGTCAACATGTACATTTTGGCATGAGAAATGTTCACCAACACTAGAATAGGGCTTAAACTAATCATTTCCACAAGTGTTGGTGATTATGCAAATACAGGCAATTAGCACTAGAAAGAGGAGCAAAAACACATGTCTTTGATCCAAGTACTTCAAGCTCAGCCAATGAGGTGCTGCCACATGGATTCCCCTGGATCCATGATGTCACCAATCCATGTGAAGAGCTTTCAACGAATCATACGCTGCCACGTCAGCATCACATGCATCCATGGGCCCACTCGCTACCCAAATCACCAGGAAACTTGGCATGCACGAAGGATAAGCATCAGGGCCCACAAAGCAGCCACTCCGAGGAAGCACATGCCAGATGGCCTCCCGGGGGTGTTGGCCGACCCTAGGATCGACCGAACTGACCTAGGGTCGGTTGATCCCGGCCTTCCACGTGTTGTCTCCCCTTGGTCCTTGGCTGCATTCCAGGGTGTTTTGGAGCACTTTGAGCCTCGGAGCAAGCCACCCCCTTACCTATAAATAGAAGGGGAGGGGCTCACTTTTGAGACACACACTTCTCCTCCTCTTCATTTTGGCCTTGGAGCCTCTCTCTTTAGGAGAGGAGAGCTATTTGTATAGGATTAGTGCTAGGAAGTGAGGGGGAATGCATGGGGCCATGTCATGTTCATGACATCTTCCCTAAGAATGATCCTCAGCGGTGCCTCTATTCTTGATTTAGAGTAAAGTGAGTACTTCGACATTTTCTATTTGGACTAAAGTCGTATGCATGCATAGGTGAATTGTTCTTGTGTTCTTCGTTCGTTCTTGATTTAGAGGCTTGTGTTCTTTGAGCACAACCCTTTCGATCTAGTAGAGCTGGATCATAAGTTTGCATTTCGTTTGTATGTTAGCTTGTCTATTAGAACAAAGTGCATTCATGATCTTGCATGAGTGATAGAGTATACCTTGAGCTAGTGCCAGTATCTCCCTCGCGGATTCGTAGTTTCGTATTTGTACGGAGTGCTATAGTAGGGCTACCGGGACGTCAGACGGTGTCAGGTTATAGTTGTAGTCAGTGGTGTAGACGTGGTGTCTGGACCACAAGTTATCCTTCGAATACCAAGTGCATTTGCGTAACGATAGAGGTATGCCACAGTGGTAACAGCCTGTTGGACCCTTTGAAATCCTCCGCGCCCATGTACCGAGTAGGGCCCTGTTGTCAGAACATTCCTAGTCCTAAACAGCTAGGGTGGGTTGACACCCAATGTGAGTGCTTATACTTGAGAGACCGTGCTAGACTCTGCGCTCTGTCAAGCAGATCCTTTCTACCTATCCTATCATCCAGTGTCGTGTCCTTAGACCATCAGCTAGGCTAGAAACCAGAGCTCCTGCGTCCTAGGATTTGATACCCTTGGGAATACTCATTCTCCTAGGGAGAAGTGCTACAATGGTGTATCCGTGTGCTTGCAGATTCGTTAGCACTCATCAGTGTACCCAGGAGTTTCTTACACGCTCACGCTACCCGGCGCCATAGTGGTGACGTTAAGAAACGCCAACAGCGGGCTCCTCCCTGTATTGATCGATTCAATTATATTGCTTCCCCACGCTCTTTGGTATTTTATAATATTCTTTCATGTTTGGGTGATTATGGATCTACTGTACCCTATCGCAAGAGTTTGTTGGAAGTCATTTTATTTGAGGTTTGTACAAATTTGTAGATGAAATTATTAGACTGCTTCCCCATGCTCTTTGCCTTTGAATATTGTTGTTGCATGCTTGGGTAATTGTGGATCTTCTATTCCCTATTGCAAGAGATTGTTCGAAGTCGACTTATTTGAGGTTTGTAGAAATTAGAGGATAAAATTATTATATTTCTTACCCATGCTCTATGGCTTTCCATATTTTTGTTGCATGCTTGGGTGATTAAGGATTGGGTGTGATCGTTCATGTACCACATTGAACTTAATAGATGAAATTGCTTCCCATTGCTAATGATCTCAACCCTTATCTATTGTTCTTGTACTTGTTTCAGCGGGCCAAAGGGTCAACATCAGTAGTCGCTCCTGTTCAGACCTGCTCCAAGGTAACAAACTTAATTAACACCTTTTTTGTTTCCGATTGCGAATGATCTCAACCCTTACATGTTGTTCTTGTACTTGTTTCAGCGGGCCAAAGGGTCAACATCTGTAGTCGCTCTTGTTCAGACCTGCTCCAAGGTAACAAAGTTAACACCTTTGTTTCCTTAGTTCGAATCAATTACAAGATCCTAATCTGACATGGGATCCACTATTGCTAGATGGAAGCTACCAAGTCAATGATGCTTCTTCTCGAACAAATTAAAACAGAGGAGTACTCAAGAATGGGTACCGAATCCTTATGTAGTAGTGTTGATGAAGAGCGAGTTGACGCTCCCAATCAGGACGGGGTAGGTTTGTTGCTCACCAGAAAGAGTTATGTAGCTTGAAGAAGAGGACCAAAGAATCAGAATCAACTCTGAAAATGCAGTCGGCTGAGATTAAGAGGTTGTAGAAGCTTACCGAAGACAGTGAAGACCTCCTTCGTCTACTGTTTAGCAGTAAAAGATGAAGAGGTAAAGATCCTTAGATGAAATCTCCAATATCTCTTGTGATTATGACCTGGATTTAGTTTTGTTAATCTATGTTCCTTGTGAGACTGTTATCTTCCAATAGTTTGTGATATGTGATGAACAATATGGTCGTGCTTGATAGTGAACAACAATTTGTTTTATTGTATAAAGAAATATGTGTTGATTACCATTTTTCCAACCAGATCGGAATTATTCTAAAAAAAGGATCAGAATTGAAATGAAATCAATTAATATTGATGCACGATTAGTTAATTTTCTGTTGGCCTTCAGTGGGCTTAGCCCACTATTTATTAGGCCAAAAGTCAATTTCATTGAAATTAAAATGACATATAACGCCGCAAATAATGTGCGCAATTGTTGGACTCGACCCAACAAAAACGTGCCTAACCTAATTAAAATTGTGGTCGAAAAACCGAAAACTGGGCCCAACAAAATCTTTTTGGGCTATCTGCAAAACGCCGACTGACAGTAACAATGTTGGGCTCAACCCAGCTTTAAACGGCCAAATTTGTTTTATGACGCAAACTGTTCATCACAATTGGCATGCCACATCGAATGCCACATCAGATTATGTCCAGCGTGGCAAAGATGCAGGAACGAAGTTATGACGTTTTGTAAGGATGATTTCATACGGGTCATTAAACTCATGACGCCGCGAAATAAGATATTGTCATTAATTGTGATTTATGACGAGAATCGCCCTTTTTTTGCGTCACTAGTCGGCACATTCCTTGTAGTGTACGTACCTAGAGGGCTCCGGTATGGAGCCGACTTGTCCTCCTCCATCACCGCACTCCCCATTGCCTGCGTCCTCGAGGAGAAGGCCTCGGTGCCCCGCTGCTCTTCACCGGCCTCACTATCAGGAGAGGGGGGCGCCACTGTGTGGACACCGTCTTGCTTCTCCTCGTCACGGTCCCTCGGTCGGGTGCGCTTCTCGGGCGCCACGGCCCTCCGCCTCCTCGGTCTGCTGCCTCGGCATTGCTGGCTAGGTCCTCACTTCGCTTGCATGGGGATCTATGGATTTGCCGGTTAGAGTAGAGAGCAACACTTATGGATGGGGAGGGGAGGGAGGTGAGAGAGAAAAGCAGAGAAGGAAAGAGGTCATCATGGATGATTCCCTGATTGGTGTCGCGGTGTAAAAATAGAAAATTAAATGACATGATTGATGCACAAAGGAAACACAGGAGGGTGATTGCTACGTGATTGACGAAAGGGAATGTTTGACTGCCATATGAGGGCCGTACCGAAACTCATTACGTGGGCGCCGGGATTTACAAGGAAAGAAAAGGGCTGAGATTGTTTGATCTGTGTTTTATACAAGGAAAAAAAAGAAACACGTCAGCTGTAATTAGTGCCCAGCCACAAGATCGCATGTCGCTATTTCCTAATCTATGTCGGTGGGTCCTACCAAATGTGGGACCGACGGGTACAAAATGAGTAGAAAAACCCGCGGTAACAAAAAAACAGGGCAGAGAGCGATTTACAACGTGGGAGTGACTCTCCTCCTCCTTTGGTCCTCAATTTTTGTTCTCTTAGGTGGGGTCGCACATGACATATGGGCCACTCTGTGAGGGGGACGGTGGACCTAATCTGGGTAACAAATGACATCAATTCTCTCACTCTTTATAGTATAGATTTAAATAGACCAACCTCATTTCCTTTGTTTCAAGATCACCAACTGCTCATTTCTTTGAACCAAGCTATGATAAGTACCGGACAATTAGACTACATGAGAGTAAAGGAAAAATCAGAGGTGGGTCTTACTTAAAGGTTAAAGGATCCATCCTTCCTTTTTTGCTTTGCTAAAACACATCAACACATCCAATCCCTATGGCTGCATGATGATCAAACATGTCAGTTAATTCTTAACAATTTGAAAGCAATCATGACATGTAACAAATAAATATAGTTGTAGTCTAGCATAGAAACTTCTCTTAATTGTTCAAAGTGCAAAAGGGAAAAGTCAGAAAAAATGCAAGGCATTCTCCCTTCACAATCCCTCTATTGTCATATTTGGTTTTTAAGAAGGGAGAATAACAGTTTAGGGATGCTCTGAACAAATGCACCATGAACCTAGCAGGAAAGTCAACATCCTTTTCAGCATACCTTGCATTCTCTAGATGCAACAGAAAAAACACAAACCCTTTTAGTTTCACATCAGGAATTGTATGGCAGGAAAAAATAAATAGAAGATCACCCTCACTTGGTCAGTGACCAGACAGACTCCATCAACACCTGCATCTGAAACTGTATTAAGGCATGCTGCATGCTTGGCCAATGGGCTCCACCGCTACACTATGATCACAAATCCAGAAATATATTCCTATGGGATTATTAGACACATCAATCCAGAAATATAATCCATCAAGGCAACAAGTATATACTAACCCAATCTCCAGGACAAATGTCATTTTTTGTTCTCGTCCCATATATGGAGGCCTGGAGGTTCTACTTGTTCGTACAGAGTGCATAATAATCCAGTAGAAACAGCATCACCTTTTGATTTGAAATCCATGTGACAAACAAATCATCCATGAAAATACGAAAGTTGTGTCATTCTTACAATGGAAATCGGAGATGAAACTTTTTTTGATCTCACCAATGGATTAGTCGATCCAAGCAGGTGGTGGTTGATCTCCATGCATGGCCTACCGTTGTTACCGAGACAATCTGGAAGAGGCCACCGTTGAGCTGCAGCGACTGCTGCTTCCTCCTTCCCATTGCCTGCCGTTGCCGCTGTCGAGGAGTCGCAAGTGGAGAGGGCGGCACGGTTGGTGTGTGAGGGAGGCACGAAGGTGGTCCTCCGAAACCACAACTGTTCCACCACGGCCGCCAGCAGGCGCAGGAGGTAGAACTGCGTTGAATGACCATGCGGTGGTGCGGGCGGCACTACTTCGGCGGCGATGATGTTGGAGTCCGAGATGTAGACCTTACTGTGCATGGCGGAGGCAGCGGCAGCAGAGCCCCCGCCACCGTTGAGGAGGAGGAGGCTGGCTGCGAGGTCGTAGAACGCCACGGGGGATGCCCTGAGATATTTGTGATTTGGCCATTCTCAACGTCAGGTTTTGCTCCTTTTTCATTATATGAAAAAAGACTTCGCTGTTTTGCTACTATCAAACTATGCCCACCCGCCACAATCCCTTCGCTCCTGAAATTGCCCCCGAAGTCCCTCCCATTCCTCCTCACACCGCCGGCGGCTCCTCCCCACGCTGCACCAGGTCGGTGGCTCATCCAGCCACTGCCCCAATGCCGCCTCGTCGAGCTCCGGTAGTGCCCGCCTCGCCTCGCTTCGGCCGGGGGGGGGAGGGAGGGTCGCAGTGGGGAGGAGGAACAACAGCCACCGCACCACCCGCCGCCGCTCGAACAAACCGCCGCCCCAACCACCCACCATCTCCCCTTCCCGGCTTGAGCTACACCGTAGGGCACGGCCCGAGCTCTACCACCGGCATATGCGGTCGAGCTACGCTGTGGGCCCGAGCTCCACCGCCAGCATGCGCGGGCGTGCGTGGGCGAGGTGCATTGTCGATCGCGGCTCGAGCTCCGCCGCTGCGGAGCATAGCCCAAGCCCCGCCGAGCGCGGCCCAAGCTCCGCCGACCGCATGTGCTACCCGAATTCTGCTGCTGGTGTGCTCGTACGGCTGCAAGAGAAAGACGTCACGCGGGGGCATTTTCGAGAGTGAAGGCACAATTTGATTATAGGAGAACAGCGAAACCCTTTTTCATAATGACAAAGGAGGGAAACCCAACTTTGAGAATAACCAAATCACAAGTATCTTTGATGCACCTGTGGGCGAGTGGGCAGGGACCCCGGGTAAAGAAGGAAAATGTAAATTGATTGAGTTGGCACAGAAGCACAAAAGGAAAGAAATTGTTTGCCATCGTCTGATTCAAGAGGACAAAAAGGAAAACCACCGTGGTTAGAACATAGGTGGGATCGACCGGTAGGGTGGGACCGGCGGTAGTGAAAAAAGTTTTGGAGTGCGAGACGATTTTACACCGAAAATGACAATGAAATGACTCTCCCCCCTCTTTTGGTCTTCAGATTTTGGTCTCTTAGGTGGGGTCACACATGACATACGAGTCACTCTATGAGAGGGACGGTGGGCCTAATCTTGGTAACACATAACATCAATTCTTTCGCTTTTTATAGTATAGATAGATAGATACACTACGTGAAAAACAGACATTGGTAATGGGCGTAGATGGCCATTGGTAACGGGCAAAACGCCCGTTACCGATCAAGCGTTACAAATGAGCCAACAAAGGTAACGGGTCGATGCCCGTTACTGATGACACGTAATTGTAACAGGCATCGAACAAAGACCGTTACCACAACTACTTACCGGTCACCTGAAATGGCTGTTTCTCCGGGCCCACCGGGGCCATTGGTAATGGGCGTAAACACTGAGCCCGTTACTTATAACATGTATTAGTAACGGGCGTCTAACAAAGACCGTTACCGAAAGTAGTTACCGGTCACTTGAAATGTTTGTTTCTCTGGGCCCACATGGACCTTTGGCAACGAGCACAGAAACTGAGCCCGTTACATGAACTCAATATCAGAGACATTTGCTGTGGACACGCATCTCCACAAAAGGAGACGCAATTTTTGTACGCACGTCTCCTCTGTCTCGACGAAAGGAGACGCGTGCTCTGGACGCGCGTCTCCTCTATCTTGACGAAATGAGATGCGTGCTATGGACGCGCGTCTCCTCTGTCTCGACGAAAGCGTCAACTTCTAGGGCCTACCAGTCAGTATTAGTAACGGGCCTTTATGCGGCCCGTTACAGTGTTGTCATCCTTGTAACGGGCGTTCCAAGTGAAGCCCGTTACTCATGGATCAGTTTTTGTAACGTACCTTACTTAATGTCTATGACTGATACGTAGGGCACCTACAGTAACCTGCCTATTTTTTGGCTGCATCCCGGAACCAGCCAGGATTTCGCAGCCACCAGATCAGGGGCTGCATCCTGGAAACAGCCAGTATTTGGCAGCCACCACAGCATTGCAAGAAGACATCACAAACACATTCTCATCACATATATACACAAGCAAGATCACATATATATACACAATGCAAGATCACATCAAGTTCCTCATCAGATCGACATGTATGGTAAAGTTTCAAGTTCCTCATTGGTGCTTTGTTTGGATGGAATCCTGAGAAAACTGCCTAAACCAGGCAACAACATCTGACCCCAGCCAAGCAGGTTTCTCAGGCAGTACTAAACAAGCCTGAATGCAGCAAGTTTCAAATTTGTCAAGCAGTACAATGAACTCACGGTGCACCATTATAGAAGTTGCCGTTTCGGTCGAGGATCTCCTTAACAATGTACTCGCTCAATATCTCTGAAACCGGCTTTAGATCTTCTGTAGAAACATTTAGGGCAGGTTTGAAATCCTGCAAAATACAATCGTTATGAGAATACAAGTACAAATCTGTTCCTAAAATCAAATGGAGACTATGAGCAGAGACAAGGGTGAGCATTATCTACTTACATCAGCCTTCTTGATGTGGGGTATGTCTTCTAATAGTTTGAACATATTGAATGCCACATGGAATCCACGCAAAAAGGACCCCGATGGCTGCTGAGCGCACTGCGCATCGAGGTACCAAAATGACAAGTTAATGCAGTACCAAATTGGTATGAAGGGACCATAAAAAAACCTTGGTCTTACAGTGGTATTTGACTTGTGCTTGAATGTCTGATTGGTTTTTAGCTTTTTCTTCTTTCCTTTCATCACTTCGTTCTTTAGGCATATATTTTCAAAGGCCTTGCATGATCAGCAATACCGATTAGAAACACTAAGAGATTGAATTTTGTGAACAAAACCTACAAGATACAGACCAATTCACAAGCACTCGGAGGTCATTGAACTTTCGCGCGGGATGATGTTTAGCAGAATCTAGATACCAAACCTCTTTGTACTTCATACATCATCAGTGTTACACAGTGACCACCAGTGCAGAAGGCACCCACCACATAGTTATTCGTCATTGCATTTCTCAATGCTTGTACTACAAGGGTAGCCTCCTTATCAATCTTTTTGGTCGTGAGAACCTGTGGATCCAAAAACCCAACACTGATCTTCATCTCCGCTGCCTTGTCCATCATTTTTCCTACAAAAAATCCAAATGTTAGCATGCATGAACTTTGTGGTCAAAATTAAAGAAATATCTTTTTTGGTTTTAAGGCACTTACAATGTCCACAATCTCAAGAAGGTCTCATCCAGAGCAACCAGGGTTATTAGGTCATACACGTCACTGAATGCAATGTTTAATATTAAATCACCAGCACCATGAAAGGAGTCTTCAGGCAACTTTGCTGGAAAACTAAGTTTATCCTTACTGTGTTCCATGGCGTAAGCATGCAACCTGACACAATTCCGTCCAGTAGCCTGTAAGTCTGCTTCTGACAACATAGGCACAACAGGCTTGTATTTTGGATCCGGTTTTGTCCAAATACAGTTAAGAAGCTCATCTGTAGGCAGAGGTTTCCTGGCCTCCTTCTTCTGCGGTGGCTGCTGCTCAGGCGGAGATTGCCTGTCCTCCGCCTGTTGCAGATGTTGCTATTGCTGCTGCTGCTTAGGCGGAGATTGCTTGTCCTCCTCCTGTTGTAGAGGCTGCTGTTGGTGCTGCTGCTTAGGCGGAGATTGCTTGTCCTCCTCCTGCTGTTGTCGATGCTCCTGCTATGTAGTTTTGCTGATCTGCTGCTGCTACTTAGGCGGAGACTGCCTCGGCTCCTCCTGCTGTTGTCAATGCTCCTGCTGCGTAGTTTTGCTGATCTACTGCTGCTGCTGCTGAGTTTTCTCTTGCTGACATTGAGCTGCAGTACCTCCATCTGATGCTATACACATGCTACCTGATGTGGGTGCAGGGTTGGTATTTGATAGAGGCGGAGTGCCGGATCTTTTGGTGAGTGGAGATAAATTCGATTTGGTGGTTGTCGACCCTCACGATCTGACTACGACGTGTGAACTCGAAGCGCCAATGCAATCGCTGAACCAACTCCCGATGGTTACCAACCTTGCCGGTGCAAAGTCAGCCTGATCATGAAGATCGTTTCCTGCACGCAATCGAAGAACAAACAAGAAAAAGAGGCGAGCAATCTTACTATCACTCGAAGGTGGAGTTCTGAATCACAGCGGACAACACGTATTTGTGCGTGGTCTGGTGTAGCTAAAGGTAGATGTAAAACAAAACTCGAGTTCTAAATGCGGCGGCTACTGAGTATATGAGGAGGGGCATCATAGGGTTGGGGGCAACCTAGGATGGGGCACCCTCAACTTGGGCTTAAGGCCCAACAAACCAGCGACGCAGCACCTTGGCAGATTCTGGATGTCAACATGTTTCAATAATTCCTGTTGACTCGGGACGAATTTGGGCCAGAAACTAGTGCCATTGGAAGCTCTATGAAATTCTGCTTCTAGCCATATAAAGAACGTCCAAAACTGACTTCGTATGCGACCTGGGCGTCGTTTTTAGTGCGCACTGGTCCTGGACTCCGAACTGGGCTCGAACTTGAATTGCTTTAGGCCTCCACCTTAGGGACTCGAACCGGATTAGCCTCGTGCCTCCTCTTCGACTTGGACACCCTTGCTGGACTTCTTCTACTCCATTCTATGCACCAATCATGGTCGTATGCATAGGTGTCATGTCCTCATCATTCTCTCCCTTTTGAAGAAAAGTCGTCCTTGACGTCGATTGTACTTGAAAACGATCCTGCACAACACAAAGAAGAACGGGTTGCGGAAATAAAGCAAACCAAAACAATTATGAGGAGGAATGTGACCATGTTTCCAATTGTGTATCATGTCATGGCTCATAAAAGTGGTAGCATCTCGGAACACGTCGTTATCGAAAAACGCATGAAGTTTGTCATTACTATCCTGCAAAAGATTAGTACCAACAAAAGACACAACACGAATGGCTAGTTGATTGCAAGAATATTTAGCACAAAAAATCATAGGGTGCCACCAGCAATGCTTTCCTTCTGGCGAAACAAAACTACTAGAGGAACATGTGAAAATGTTTATACGATGGTTACCCTCTAATCGATCACAATCGTGCACAACAAAAGGAGAATTCAGATTGGTACAAATGTAAACCCGATGTACCATATATTGTCTTTTGTTGTTATATTTGCCAATAACATGATATGAATGTCTAGACAACCATGGCAAATCAGTATATGCAAAAAGTCTCTCTTCTAAACAATCTAGATTAGACAAATCATCAAATTCAATGTAACCCAAGGTATGTAAAAAAGACAACAAATGTAGCTCATCCTTTTTACTAGCAACATGCATAATATTTTTATTTTAAGCACTAGCATGTAAAACTGAAGTAATAGCACACAATTCATCTTTATCACAAGAAACATCAAGCAAATCACCATTGGACAAAGATAAATCAAGAGATGGTTCCACTATGAATTGCTCAACTAAAGCATGATTTGTGAAAAAATTCAGCACATTAATAGAATTCTCACCTTCCGTGAGTGTAGCACCATGGCCATTACCTATGTTCTCAGTAGGAGTATTCAGTGCATTTTGGAGTGATGGTTCTGAATTTGTACATGAGGATGCGCCTGCAGGTGTGGCCGTCCTCTCGCGCGGTGTAGTGGTGGGCGTGGATGGCGTATGGAGAGCGGCCGCTGAGCTGGATGTCGAGTTTCTTCCTGCAAAAGAGTTAGAATATGTCCTCGAGCGGCGTCCCTGCACTTCACGTTCAACTTTGCAAGCATATTCAAATAATGTGTTCATATCTGCATAGTATTGATGATCAAGTATATCCTGAATTTCGCAATTCAAACCACCACGAAAACGTGCCATAGCAGCATCATTGTCCTCCAATAACCCACAACGAATGATACTCTTTTGTAGTTCCTGATAATATTCCTCCACAGATTGTTGGCCTTGCTGAAAACGCTGCATTTTATTAAGCAAATCTCGGGCATAATAGGAAGGCACAAATCTGCATCGCACAGCAGCTTTTAATTCAGCCCAAGTGGTAGGAGTGGTAGTGGGATGTTTTGGTTCATAACGCCACCAAATTAAAGCAAAATTAGTAAATGCACTAATAGCAGTTTTAACTTGAGAACTAGTAGGAATATCATGGCATGAAAATTGTTGTGCAACCTCTAATTCCCAATCAAGATATGCAGCCGATCATATTTGCCATTGTAAGGTGGAATTTGAAATTTAATCTTAGCAAATGAATCATTACCACCACGGATGAACGCACGACAAGCGCGTCCACAGAGGTCTCCAGCGTCCATCTCCGTGGCGCCACCGTAATCCTTCTTAGTGGCCTGCGGCTGTTCATCCTTCGTGTCTACGTCTTCTGCCATGGTTAGCGCAAACAAAAAACAAAACGAGACCAAAAACAGGGGTGGAACGGCTCACAAGACGCTCACACTAGTGCTGTTATCAAATTCTTATATGTGCTTACCACGCATACAGGGGCGACCTGCAACCAACCGGTGGAACTCGCGAAAGATTGGAGGAGCGATTGCCTGGAGAAATAAAATCTGCTCGTCGTAGAAATATGTGGAGTTCTGGGTAGGCTGTACTCAAAGCAAGGATTAGCATAGTCAAACAATAGATGCAAGGTTGAATTATAGTGCTAAATCACGTACAAAAGCTGCTGGAAATGAGTGCGAAAACGGATGAGAGCAAGGGATCAAACTGTGGGGAGGGGGGTTTCGGTGGGAGGGGGGAAGAAGTGCGGCACGCGCCCAGGGAGGGAACCACAAGCAGGGCACGGTGCGTCGTGCGTGGTACACTCGGCGTGCCGAGGGGGCTTTCGCGACCCAGCGAAGGGAGCCGACGCGTGAGGGCTCGGGACGTCCACCGAACTGGATGGTTTCTTCTCCCGGTTGGATTTTTTTTGCTTGCTTTCCTTTTTTTTCCTTGCCAACCACGCAGGAGGGAACGATCGCGGGGTGGGTTGCGGGGCTTGCCCGAGTCACGGCGTGCCGGGGGCTTCATGCGTGTGGGGGGATGGCCCGCGCGTGCGATCTGTGGAGTTCGGCGCGAGGTGGCAGGGGAAGGACGAACCAGCAGGGGGCGATGTTGCGGTGCACTGCCCATGGGGGAATCGCGATAAGGCCAAAACGCTGTGCGCGCGACGCCCTGCTCTCTTTTGGACTTTCCTTTTCTCGTCTTTTTTTGTTTCCTTTTTTTATTTGTTTCCACAGCAACACACGCAGGAAAGGAAGGAGGGGGCGCACGGGGGAACCGGCTGCGGCCCACGGCAAACGATCTAGTTCCTGCGCGAAGCGGTAGGGGGGTGGAAATGCGGACATGAGGGGGTGATGGCAGCGGCAGAGAAAAAAGTGGCAGCAGCTAGGGTTAGAAAGAAAGAAAACGAAAAAGGAGAACACAATGTAACCAGTAACAAATGAAGTGTAAAGCACACAAATTCAACAACGCAAAGCATTGAAGGAATGTGCGAGGATAAAAAGGTTGCTGGGACAAGATCTAACCTGAATAACTTTTTTTGTTTGGTTTTTGTGGACTGTAGGAAGGGAAAAACACTCGATAAAACTCACCGATCAACCTGGAAAGCTAATACCACTTGATAGAGGCGGAGCGCCCGATCTTTCGGTGAGTGGAGATAAATTCGATTTGGTGGTTGTCGACCCTCACGATCCGACTACGACGAGTGAACTCGAAGCACCAATGCAATCGTTGAACAAACTCCTGATGGTTACCAACCTTGTCGGTGCAATGTCAGCCTGATCATGAAGATCGTTTCCAGCATGCAATCGAAGAACAAACAAGAAAAAGAGGCGAGCAATCTTACTATCACTCGAAGGTGGAGTTCTGAATCACAGCGGACAGCACGTATTTGTGCGTGGTCTGGTGTAGCTAAAGCTAGATGTAAAAAATAACTCGAGTTGTAAATGCGGCGGCTACTAAGTATATGAGGAAGGGCGTCCTAGGGTTAGGGGCGACCTAGGATGGGGCGCCCTCAACTTGGGCTTAAGGCCCAACAAACCGGCGACGCAACACCTTGGCAGATTCTGGACGTCAACTTATTTCGACAATTCCCGTTGAGTCGGGATGAATTTGGGCCAGAAACTGGTTCCATTGGAAGCTCTATGAAATTCTGCTTCCATCCATATAAAGAACGTCCAAAACCGACATCGTATGCGACCTGGGCGTCGTTTTTAGTGCGTACTGGTCCTGGACTCCGAACTAGGCTTGAACTTGAATTGCTTTGGGCCTCCACCTTGGAGACTCGAACCAGATTAGCCTCATTCCTCCTCTTCGACTTGGAAACCTTTGCTGGACTTCTTCTACTCCATTCCCTACACCAATCATGGTCGTATGCATGGGTGTCATGTCCTCATCAGTATTTCTCGAAATGGGTGGTACATGGATCCTGTTCTTTGACTATTGGATCCTTAGACAGAGAGCCTCATCTAGGGTTGTTACCTCATCCCCCCAATTGGTACACGCAGAGGGTAGTGACCCGTATTGCCCCACACATAACTAGGTTGCACCACAGCATACCCATCCTGCACCGGTACTGTATGGAGAGCTTTTGCAATGGAAAGACAGTTGCTAGTGCGAGCTCCACTTTATTCCCGGTGCCATCCAAAAGGCTACACTTGGTTGGCTCTGTCAGCTTATCTATTGTGTCCAGCATAGGTGATCGACTATCATTGTGCTATTGACTACCTTCGTCCTCATTGACATGCTAATGGTCTTCCTCTCTGCCACGTGCTTTTTCTTCCTCGCTGCCATGTGCATCTTCTTCCTCGAGGCCATGCGCATCTTCTTCCTCGCTGCTACTGACAGGTGGTGATTGGGGAGGATGAAGTGCATTTTCTGGTATATGGACCATGCCTGATTGTCTTAGCAAGTCGACATCTCTGGTGAATGCTTCACCAACTATCTCTTAAATCTCCGGTACAGGCTTCTTGTTCCTCTTCTTTCTGTACATTCCAGCAAACTCTTCACCAAACCCTTTACCCCAGCCAAGTGAATTAAACACGCCTCGGACCCGACCTCGATGCTCTGGAGTCTCAAGTGCTGTGGTAAGGATATCATTCTCCCTAACCCCATGGAAAGAACCATCGCTAGCCTGAGCTGCAAGTGTTTTCACCCTAGTTGCTATCCCCACCACCGCAGGGTTACTGAATGTTATGTCCCCGCTTCCTTCACTAGTGGTCTTCCTCTTCCCTACCCTGGCTCGCAGATAAGGCCTCGAACGTCCAAGAAATTGGTCCCAAGGGTTCTGTTTTCCTTCTTCAGCTAGCTTTGCATCCTCCTCCTCCCACTCTTTCCTTTTACGAACATAACCTTTTCTGCTCGTCCTGTGTGGCTTATTATGCAATGCTCTCTTTTCTTTCATCCCCTAGCTCAATCACTGAAATCTAGGAGAATTGGTTTCATGCACAAACACGGGCAGTCTTCTGGCTGCGAAAAGGCATGCTTCACAAAAGGAGTCTCCTCTTGGCTCACATATTTTTTTCTTAAATGGGCCTAGAACCGCCGTTGTAAGGTTGCAATCTCTGACATAGCTACCTTAACTGCCTTCTTGCGAATAGATTCGGCCAGATTGGCTGGGTAATCTAGCTTTTCCTCTAAAACTGTGAACAACTCTTCCTTCTCAATTGGTGAGAGATCTTCAACCGCCTTGTTGATTGACACCCTCTCTCGAGCAATGAGGCCACAGACCAATACAAATCTATCCCTCGCAGCATCTGGGGTAGGCCAAAAATTGTTATCAAGTCCAGTTGCGGTCAACTTGTCTTCTGGCCATTTGGTTTGTGTCCTTGACCCGCGGGACCGAGTACTACTCGTAGCAGTATGTGCTAAGTAACCCTGTGAAGAAGGATCACCGTCGATAGGCTGTGAACAAGGTTCACCGTCGATAGGCTGTGATGGTGCACTGGAGGTAGAGGAGTTTGGTGTTGTGGGAGACTGCATAGATGATATGTCAGGTTGTCAGTAGAGCAACATAAGCTAGACTGAAAACCTAAACAAAATTAGATAAATTCTTATTCTCTGACAGGTAAAATAGTTGATATTAGCATACAGGTTGGGGATAGCTGCTAACAATTTTGACAGGGTGAAGCAATATGCTTATATATCAAAGTAGAGACTAAATTCCTTCAACTGTTTCCTTGTCCAACTTCAGCAGTAATGAATTGTGTGTTCCATGTGTACATGCAACAAGAGGACAAAGCAATCAGAATTAAAGTATGCTAACAGGTCCAAAGCATAACTGTCGATCTGGTACATTTGAAGCATAACAGAATTAAAGCATAACAAAAATTAGCGCACCAGGAACATGAAAATGAATTTCAACAGTTCATATAAGTTCATCTGTTAGCAACAATTTATTCAAACAGACTTGGAGCAACAAAATTCATCTGTAAAATCCACAACCAATCAATTAAAAATGAACTATTAAGGCATGCTGTACTAATGTAAGCAATTCCAGGAGAATAATCCTATGTGAACTGACCCTAAAGGCCTAAACAACCGTAAAGTAGATTGTCTCCCAAATCCACCTTTACCGGAATAGCGGATTGGGTGTCCGAGCAGAGAGAAGGAGTTGGGGTTCAAGCAGCACTAACCTCTATCGCGAATGAAGTAGTTGTTCTCGTGGTGGTCAGAGAGGCCCGATCCGCGTCGCCTCGTTGCCTGAGGTGGCCGGCTCATCGTCGTCGCCGTCTTTAGGTTGGCCGGGACGCCGTCCGCACGCTAGTAACCGCGTCCTCGTCACCGTTGTCATGGCTAGAGCCGCTTCGCCGACGTCACACCGGGACCGGTAGGGCTGGAGAAGAGCAGGGCTGCGGCGGGGAGAGTGGCGGTGGTAGGCTAGGGCTGGAGAAGGAGCAAGGCGACGGCGGGGAGAGTGCGGGTGTGGTAGATCTGTCTAGGAATTAGACTCCCGAATATATGTCCTGTGCGTGCGTTAATGTGTTCACGGAAATTACTGGCGTGCCCTTGAACGGCTCTCTGGTGGAATTGGAATTCCATGGGCATTATAGTCAATATAGGTGGGAATTTTTGAACAGCGTGCGCAAGGTTTGCCTGCTAACGCTGACAATAGATAGTCATCGCCGACGCTGGTTAGTAAACCCGCGTCGCCTTCGTTGGCAGGTAGGTCCGGACAGTTATCTTCTTTATATAGGCTGCTGACACTGACGCTTGGGCCTGACACTATTTTTTCGAAATGAAACTTGCATCCATCAAATATTAGAGCCGGTAAAACAACACCTAAATATTCATTAAAATAATATGAATTCATATTTGGACATTAGTATTTTAATAAAATATCAATAGTCACACTTGTGTACCCAACATTCTTATAATTCGAATATACATCTCATGCTTGTGATATAATAACTCTAATAACATCTTAGTTTGCTCCAAAAATTCTACAAATTTACGTGGCAACATAATTTGGGTACCTAAACTTGTCATAAATAATTCAAATGGTTTTAATAAAGGAAGAATATACTTGTGTACAAATGGCTACATCTCTCACATAGTTTCCTAGAATGTTGCTTGAACATTGAAGTTTTCCACACTTTGCAACATGTTGGATCTCGTTCGCATTTGAAAATTTAAGACAAGCTTGTGTTCACCTTAAGATTACAAAATGCAAAGTTTCATTACTAATGGTTGTGGAAAACAAATATTATTTCTATGTTGTACTTAGAAAGAACAAGATAAGGCATATCGACATTATTCACGAAACGAAATATACACTAAACAATTAAATTAATGAAAAGATGGGGATTTTAGAAAAATAGGAAAAAATCATCAAATTTGGACTAAGTACGACAGAGAAATACATGTTACAAAATTTGACTGCAGATTAAAAGGAGAAATGCGAAATGTTCTTCATTCCAATAGAACAGAGGGGGTGGTTAACCCGCGTCTCATTTGCCCCTCCAATCCTCGTCTCCTACGCTCATCCAAGAGAACAGAGGAGGAAGCAGACTACCAGAGGCCACCACCACTGCCGCCGCCGCCGTGCCAGCTTTGACATCTAAGGGGGAAACCTAGGCCTCTAATGCGGCAAATGAGACCACCGCAATCTTCGATTTGACTCAGAAACGTGACAAATCAAATCTTGTGGATGCGACACAGAATATGTAATAATTTACATTCAAGATACAGAATTTTTATTAATGCTTCCGCCTACATCCCGATGTTCATCCTGCTGACGGCGTACTCCACCGCGATGCTAAATGTACGCGTCCAGAGGTCGAACTCATGATGGATGCGACACTCAGCGCTGCAATAGTGGATCATCCTAGGGGTCTCCGGCCCGTAGCGCCAAATCCCGCTACCCAAATGCAGACGTGGGGATTCTAGACGGGCAGCAACGGAATGTCATCGTCGCCGTCATGAAGCCAGTACCACCACACAATGTTCTCAAGATCCCAGCAGACGAGGAAGCGCCACCGCCGCCGGTTGTGGTTCTTCCACCGCCCGTCAGGGGGCGACGGCCCGCCGCTGATTTCGTGCGGCAGTGCCATCGCTTCGGGGTCCGCAGGGTTGCAACGGTACTTCAGCATCGCTAAGAAGTACTTCGCACCAGCGTCTTTGGCAGCGGCCTTTCCGACGAGCTTCAGACCCTCATCGGGATTCCGCCGCCTCATCAACCTCTCCGTCCCCTCGAAGCATAAGGCCTCCGGATGTTCGGCGAGGCGGAAGCGCTCCTCCAACAATGACCTGATGTAGCGATTCCTGCACACTTGACAAAGCTCACACAATGACACGTGCATGAGTACCTCATCCAAGTCGCAGATGCGCCAGAAGGTGCCGCAGACCCGATTACGAAGGATCAGGAAACGAACGACGGGCTCATCCTTGATGGAGCGGAGGATGATCTGGGTGACCAGTTCATTTGGCAGCAGCTCCTTCAAGCACACCGCGGCCATCAAGGAGAAGGGGAAGCAGCTCGGGTGGGTGTCGGGAGCTCGCGTGGTTGGGTGGATGGGCTCGGGTACTGAATAATATTTAGTACCTAGGGTACTGTATACCTATATAGTACCCGGTTGAGCAGTCGCTGCCGAGGGTTTGCAGTTTGCTCGCCCGTCGCTGGCTCCAATCCCATCCGTTCGAGCTATTCGCGTCGCCCATCTAATCTATCCCCTCCCATTCTTGTTGCTACTCCGATTTTCATCTGCTAGGGTTTTGATTCGCCACTATTTTTTTCTCAACCGCATCCGGTTGTGTGTTGGTAGGTTCGCGGAGGCATCCTCGGAAGGTCCGCTCGTCGTTCTGCATCATTGCCGTGGGGTTCGCTCGGTTGTCGTCGCCCCCATCATTCTCGAGGTATTTTCGCCCACAATCCAAATTACTTCTCTCAGTTACCCGTTGCTGCTCCGATTTCATCTTCTAGGGTTTTCATTACTTCGCTACGCTGCTCCATTGTTTTAGTTTTCGTAGTGTTTTGTGGTTTTCTAATCACAAATTTTTTGGGTAGGTTCATAGCATCTTCATTCTCTCACACATTCAGTGTATTAGGTATGCCCAATATCAAAAAATAGTTGTAATTATGATTAGCATTGTGTGGTTAATTTGTTCTCAGTTGCAACCTAGATGTGTACAGAGTTGCAAATGCATGGTAGTTTTTGTTGTTTTCCACTTTACAACCTAGATGTGTACAAAGTTGCAAATGAACGGTAGTATTTGTTGCAATCTATTTGCAATCTAGATGTGTACAGAGTTATAATTATGATTTTTCATTTAGATTTGTTGTTGTAATTCGTCCAGGACACAAGTTGCAACTGGCCCATCACACAAGTTGCAACTGTATAATTCTAACTTTACTTATCTGAGTTCAACCCACAAACATTGGTTGGTTATTGGTTAAAACTCACTATTGCAACTGGTCCTGTAGTAATTATTTTAGCAGTTTTGTTGCAACTGGGTTGTAGTGCATGTTGCAATATGGGCCATTGTAACCTTTTTTCATTATCTGAATTCAATCACACATAATGTTGTTTTGTTGCTAATGCACTCATGCGCAGTTCAATCACAAAATATAATGTGTATGTGTTGGTGCATTAGTGTGTAGTGCATATGTGTTGGTGCATTTTTAGTGCGTGATGGTTAGCAATTTTGTTTTACGAGATCTGCATCATGTTATTGTGTCCTTGTGTTTTTTCATTCCCCTTTTTTCAGTGCTTTTCTACAATGGATCAAGAACAGAATGTCACAGGTCAGCATGGTGCTGACACTAGCCGTTGTTTAGCCTGTGTACAGAACAAGTGGAAGGAAGTTGACAAAATGAATTGAAAGAGAAGAGGAAGAGGTTAAGGTTGAGAAACCCCCCGTCCTGCTCAAGCTATAGAAAGTGATGACAACGATGATGACCAAGATCTAGAGTTCGCTCCTGCTGGTGATCGTTCTGGTGACGAGGATGTGGCTATCACCGTGGGTGATGAGGATAAGGGCAAAAACAAGAATGCTTCTATGCGATGCTCACCTGCACAGTTCATAAAGCTTGTTAATGCCTTGTCTCATGGCATGAAAGCTGACGTCGTTGCCAAGGGTTTTGGTGGTTTGCTGAGCTTCAATCCCAATTATTTGTTTAGAAAATTGCTCAGCTGGCACATGCGGAAGCTCAACCCAGAGACGATGAAACTAGAGATTGGTGGTGGCAAAGAGATTCCAGTCACGAGCATAGTGTTTGGTGCTCTTTCATGTAACCAAACTCTGGCAGCGACCCGCTCTCCATGTCTGATGCTGATGCTCGTGCATTACAAGATGTTCTTGGAGTTGAAATATGTGGCAATGCTTATAGACCCAGAGTTGGCATCAGTGTTGTGACAGAACCGCCCAAAATAAATCCGGATTATCACCTAAGCCGGTCCACATGGCTCATAAGCGATAACTAGGAGCTATTTTGTCGCCTCTGCCGGGTCAAGCCCGGTAAATCACTTTAACCAGGATCGAAGAATTGTACATTAAAACTCACACGACGGCGAGTCCAGAGATAACATTTCACAAATTATTACATCAAGCTCCATAAGGTTTTAAATATTACAAACCAAATCCTTTGCATAAAGTAAATAGTTGAGAGTTTGAAACACAGCGGAAATAAAATACTATACATCATAAGTAACGTCATAGGAGGCCATCCGTGACGTCACTAAGCACTATCCTCCTCCCACTCCACTTCCCAACCGGGAGGAAGAGAACCAGGCCACGGAAACCCATCATCATTCACATCACCTGAAAACAACAACAACAGCAAGGCTGAGTATACTAATACTCAGCAAGACTTAACCGGCGGGTGATGATAAATCACCAATTCTCTAGACATGCAAGGCTCTTTGGCTAGTGGGGTTCTTTTGCTGAAAAGCAACAAAGAGTATGTCTTTACTTTCAAGTTTTAGCTCAAAATTCTAGTTGATTAACCATTACTAAGTAAGCAACTATTGCAAGCATAAGTTGTGCAAACAATTAAGCATATATCCAAATTACTTCTCAATTCCATCATTAAGGGACATAGAGTGTATGGTTAAGCAATCTCGGGTAACGGTGAGAGGACGACAATCGATCGATTATTAACCTTGCAAGGGAAACCTAAACACACGGAAGATTGCACACCCCAAAAACAATCCAACTATAAACCAACAGGGGGTAGGGTGTGCACCAACCAGGCAGTTCCCAACCGTCCTCGACTCAGGATCCATTTCTACAGTCTTTGGTACACGGTATACTGGCCACGGAGACACACGCCGCCCAGCTTCACGCGTGCACCACTCTGCTGCAGGCAGAGGGGACTCTTCCCAAGATTAGTGGTTATAGATCCCTTACCGGATCAAGAAGGTACTAGGCTTACCAGTCCCATTCCTGGCAAATGTTTAGTACGTTCCAACGCTTAACCACAGACCTACTGGCCGGAGCCGGTCCCATGCTCTTACCACATGAGCATATCCATTTATCAAAATCTTATGATTCCAACATAAGAGACCTATAGCTCGCGAGTGACGAACATCACTCGACTTTTACCGTGTCCTTAGAGCATGGCAACTAGCGACCTATCATGCTAGTATTTGAGCATAGGAGCCTAGGATCATGCATCTAGGGTTTCATTTCAACTCCTGAAACGTAAATGCACAAACATAGCATATCATAAGTGTAAAAGTTAGAAAACTGGGTTATGCTCCGGGGCTTGCCTTCACTAGCAAAGTCAATGACGAAGTCTTCCGAACTTTGGTTCAGGTCTTGCTGCACTTCCACCACGTTCACTTCTCCTTCAGCGAGATCTCCCTCGGATTCCGGCACCAACTCGTAGTTTCCGTCCGGGAGTTCTACACGACATGCATATGCATTAACTTCATGTATTCATATGTAAGGATTGAGAACATAGTTTAGAATTGAAGGGTAGACGTGGGGGTGTATGGGTGACCACATTCACCTGGATAAAGATATATCCAGCATACTCTTCCTATCAAAGAAAGGTGTACGCGTGCATGGTTTAACATCTTATTTGATGGTCATTGTGTGCACATCTATAAAGATTAATCAATTTTTATTCACCAAATTAATGGTACTGTCCAGGGTGTGATTTGGTGAGGTTTAACCCAAAAGATTTGAAAAGAAAGCAAAAGGTGATTTCTATCTTTCTTTTATTTCTTGGATTAAACTTGATTTACTTTGAAAATTCATTCTGGAAGAAATGCAAACAAGAAGACCATGAAACTTTGCAGAGAGGCACAACACACTACACATGAGCTACTGCCACAAATCTAGATCAAACCAAGCTATAAATCTAGCTTGAAAAATACAACTAGATTCATTCATTAAAAGAAAGAATAAATCATACAAAAATAAATATACCACATCTTGAGCTAGAAATTCATGTGGAAGCACAAAACACCTAATCATGAAGAGATATGCACTTACTCAGCAAAGAAAATTTAAATTAATTTAAATTTATGAAAGAGGGTTAAACTTGCAAAAAAATTACTTGACCCATAAAACATGATGAAAACACCTCTACTATTTATCATGGGTGCAAAACCATGAAACAGGAACATAGAAAAAAGATTGGGTCCAAAAGCTCAACAGATTAATTTACACAAATTATAAACAGGAACAATGCTGAAAACAAACTTTAATTCATAATTAAATATCTACTCAATAACTTTGTGCCAAATTTGAACCAGAAGACAAACATGACATGTAGAGCAACATATCCAAAAATCAGCTTCAGACCATGCATAGAATTTGAATTATTTCAGATCTATCCAAACTGGTAAATTCAAAATTATTCAAAATATACAAAGAAATTTGAAAACTTCCTTTGTAGAAAAGTTAGGGTTCTTCACAAGGATTCCAGAACAGTTGAGTTTGCATTTTTATGATTTTTTTGTGATTTGATACCGATTTTACAAGATTTAGGAGATTTAAAAACATAAAGGAAGAACCTTTTCGCCGATAGACCCCTGGACAGATTTTATTTTCACAGCTATGCCCCCGCCTTTACAGAAAAGCCCTGGCTTTTACGGTTTCGACCCTAGAAAGAGTTGGGAGCTCGCAATGTGGTCCCCGGCGGCGCGGCGAGCTCGCCGGCGGCGGTGTGGGGTCGGACATGGCCGTGCAAGCGGTGAGGGTCGACTACCTACTCACCTAAGCTCAATTCCCAGTGTTGGCCGGCTCGGAGGAGGCCCCGGTGATCGCCGGCGGCGGAGCAGGGCGGGGACGGCCGCGGCGGTGAAGCTTCCGCGTGCTGGGCGGCGGAGCTCGACCACAAGCGGCTCGGTGAGCTTCACTGGTGCCTAGGGGTGACTCGGGGGCGCTTGGATGGACTTGAGGTGGCTCGTGCACGGGTGCTCCTCAGCAGCGCTCCACTGGCGGCCGGCGGACTCCGCTCCGGTGAACTGGGCGGCTGCGGTGAGCAGCACGTGGCCGGGGGAGCTTCAGGGGGTGCTTGTGGTGTTGCTCAGGGGCTTGGACGAGTACGGGGTAGCGCGGAGTGTGGAGCTCGTCGGTGAGGTGTCAATGGTGGGCGGCGGCGGGCGGACGGCAACGCAGCGCGGGCGAGTTCGGCCTCTTTAAATAGGCGGCGATTGGCGGGAAGCTAGCGCGGTGCGGACGCAGCTTCCCGGCCTCTACACAAGCGCACATGGGTGAGAGGCGAGGCGCGCACAAGCGGGGCACCGCGGGCGCGCGGGCGCGAGCGCGGCGCGGCGCGGGCACGGCACGGGCGCGCGGTGCGCGGCCACCTGGCACAGCTCATCCGGGCGAGGGGCAACGTGGGGAGGTTCACCTGGTCACGTGGTGCTGACGCGCGCGTGGGACCCGCTGACGGCGCGGCACGGACGTCGGGACGTCCGGCGACGCGGCTCTGCGCGCGCGCGCGACGCGGGGCACGCAGCCAGAGCGCCGGCGTGCTCAGATATTTCAGCGATACACTGTTTGACCGGCTCTAGAAATTCAAAGTTGCATACAACTTGAAAATCGGTCAATACAAAAGATGTAGAGGACCTAACCAGCTTCAACTTTTGCAAAGGCCGTTCTATGAAATTCGTCACGGATTTGGAGATAAAGTGGTTTGAAAATGCTGTTTTTCTCGGCTAGGTCAACAGGCAGCTCTGAACTTTGACCAAACTTTTGAGGGTCTTCCACTTGGAATTTGAAATGCCGCCAATTGAAGAAAATGTGTCCCGTGCAAAAATTAACAACTTTCATATTGGCCAATTTTTGAGTTGTTATATGAAAAGTGGAGAACACGCTAGATTATCGAGGATAGGTATGGAACATTAAGGGTTTTGACCTTAGTTTGAGGGGCTTGACTAGGGTTAGAGATGTTGACCAAGTCAAACAAGTTAATCACCATGCTTAGCCTAGTTAATGAGGGTGATCACTGTTGCTTAAACATCAGGGATGTTACAGCCTACCCCCCTTACCAAGAATCTCGTCCCGAGGTTCGGAAAATAATGACGAAGGTAGGGGGAAACACTTACGATTGCAGGATTTGTAGAAAACCCGGATACTTGGTGTTGAGATAGTGTTCCGTCTCCCAAGTAGCTTCTTCTTCGGTATGGTGGCTCCATTGGATTTTATACATTGTCACCGAATGTCGGCGAGTCTTCCTCTCCTTTCGATCCAAAATCCTCAGAGGGTGCTCAACCACAGATAGGTCGGGTTCGATCCAAGCATTGGATTCGACGATAACTTTTATCTCCGGCTTATTTGCACATCTCCTGAGTTGTGAAACATGAAACACATTGTGGACTGCTGAAACCCGTTCAGGAAGCTGAACGCGATATGCAACCGGTCCACAAATTTCAAGGATCTCATAAGGGCCAATATAGCGTGGGGCTAATTTCCCTTTTATTCCAAACCTCTGGACTCCTTTTGTTGGTGAAACCCGAAGATATACATAGTCACCAACTTGATATGGCTTTGGTTTCCTTCCTTGATCATGGTAACATTGTTGTCTCATTTGGGCTGTCTTTAGGTTTGCTTTTATTACTTTTTCTTCCGCTTCTTCAACTAAAGCGGGACCGAAGAATTTCCTTTCCCCGGTCTGTGACCAATTCAAAGGAGTTCGGCATCTCCTTCCATAAAGAGCTTCAAATGGTGCCATTTTCAAACTAGCTTGGTAGCTATTATTGTACGAGAATTCAGCCAAGGACAAGCAATTGTCCCAATTCTTGTCAAAATGGATAATACAAGCCCTCAACATATCCTCTAGGACTTGATTGACTCTCTCAGTCTGACCATCCGTCTGAGGGTGGTAAGCAGAACTGTGAAGTAGCTTGGTTCCCATTGAGGTATGTAGGTGTTCCCAGAAACGTGACATGAACTGAGGTCCTCTATCGGAAACGATGGTTCTAGGAACTCTGTGTAAGCCCACGATACGTTCGAGATAAATCTCTGCATATTGCTTGGCTGAGTATGTGGTATGAACGGGAATAAAATGTGCGGTCTTTGTGAGTCTATCCACAATAACCCAGATAGAATCATGGTGCTTAGAGGTGAGAGGCAGTCCCACTATGAAATCCATACTTATATCATCCCATTTCCATGAAGGTATAGGCAATGGTTGAAGAACACCATCGGCCTTCAAATGACTAGCTTTAATTCTCTAACATGTGTCACACTCGGACACATATTTGGCAATATTGACTTTCATATTTGACCACCAGAAGTTTTCCTTCACATCTTGGTACATTTTGCTACTCCCAGGGTGAATTGCAAATTTGGACAAATGAGCTTCATCCAAGATTTCCTTCCTGAGACTAGTATCATTTGGGACAACTAGTCGTTGCCCAAACCAAACTGTACCCTTTGCGTCTTGGTGGAAATATTTGTATTTAGGATCACCTTCTGACAACTTTTGTCTTATCTTCTTAACTTCCTCATCATTGGACTGAGCATTTAAAACTTTGTCGTACAAGGTTGCCTCCATGCCAATGGCATTTAACTCACCTTGACTGACAATTTCCAAATTGAGTTTGTTCATCTCGTGGCATAGTGTGTCACTATAGGTGTCCACGAATAAGCAATTGCAATGGGCTTTTCGGCTAAGAGCGTCGGCAACGACATTTGCCCTACCAGGGTGGTAATGGACTTCCAAGTCATAATCTTTAATAAGTTCTAACCATCTTCTTTGCCGCATGTTCAAGTCAGCTTGAGTGAAGATATACTTGAGACTCTTGTGGTCGGTGAAGATATTGCAACGTGTTCCCATCAAATAATGCCTCCAAATTTTGATAGCATGAACAACCGCTGCTAAATCAATATCATGAGTGGGGTAATTCAATTCATGGGGCCGAAGTGCTCGAGACGCATAAGCAATGACCCTATTGTCTTGCATGAGAACACAACCCAGACCAGTACCCGAGGCATCACAATAAACCTCATAAGGCTTAGAGTTGTCGGGTTGAGCCAAAATAGGCGCTGAAGTCAAATATTGCTTTAGGGTGTGGAAGGCTTTTTCACAACTCTCATCCCACACAAACTTGACTCCTTTCTTCAGAAGTTCGGTCATAGGTTTGGCAATTCTAGAAAAATCCGGAACGAAGTGACGATAATAACCAGCTAATCCAAGAAAGCTTCGAATCTGATGAACGGACTTAGGTGGTTTCCAATCCATCACTTCTTGCACTTTGCTTGGATCCACTGAGATACCATCACTAGAAATAGTGTGGCCCAAGAATTTCACACTGTCCAGCCAGAATTCGCATTTGGAGAATTTAGCATAAAGCTTGTGATCTCTCAAACGTTGCAGAACAATGCGGAGATGTTCGGCATGTTCTTCTTCATCTTTGGAATAAATTAAGATGTCGTCGATGAATACCACCACGGACTTATCCAGTTCGTTCATGAATACCGAATTCATGAGGTACATGAAGTAAGCAGGAGCATTAGTCAGCCCGAAGGACACGACTAAAAATTCATATAGCCCATATCGTGTGGAGAAGGCAGTTTTAGGAATATCACAAGGCTGGATCTTTATCTGATGATACCCTGATCTAAGATCAATCTTGGAAAAGACCTTTGCTCCTGATAGTTGATCAAACAACACATCAATGCGGGGAAGGGGGTATTTATTTTTGATGGTCACTGCATTGAGGGGCCGGTAGTCCACACATAGTCGCAAACTACCGTCTTTCTTCTTAACGAAGAGAGCAGGACATCTCTAAGGAGAAGAACTCAGGCGAATGAAACCCTTATCCAATAATTCCTGAAGCTGGGTCTTCAACTCAGCCAGTTCCTTGGGTGGCGGTGGGCTCTTTTTGAGATAGGTGCCGTACCGGGTTGAAGTTCGATAACGATTTCAATGTCTCGGTCCAGTGGCATACCCGACAGATCATCAGGGAAGACATCTGGGTATTCACACACCACTGGAATTTCTTCTAATTGGGTGGCTATGGTCACATAGGCACAAGATTCCACAGATACTCTGGGAGGTAAGTAGAGTGTTGATGCTCCTACTCTCGGGGAGTTGATTTCTATCCTTCGTTCAGAAATGTCCAAGATCACCTTGTGCATGGTCATCCAGTCCATTCCTAGAATAACATCTATTCCATCTAGACCCAAGGTTATAAGATTCGTCTGAAAAACCTTTCTACCTAACTCCAAAGGTACTCCAATGATTAGGGTGCTAGAAGAAATTTTCCCTCCCGGGGTAGCAATCTTATAGATACTCCTAGTGTGCGTCTCCTTTAAACCCAATTTGAGTTGTGTTTGCTTGTTCATAAAACTGTGCGTAGCACCAGAATCAAACAAAATCTTAATAGGTTTGCCTTGGATAGAGAATGTACCCGTCATGACTGCTGCTCCCTCAGGAATTTCCACCATTGTGGTGAAGTTCAGGCAACCCTGCTTGACTTGCACGGTCTGCTTCTTTCCCTTGTCCTTATTGTCCTGAGTAGGTCCACGTCCTTGGTTATGCTGGTTGCGCTGGTTCTGCTGCTTGGGACAGGTGCACTCATTAGCATAGTGTCTCGTCTCACCACAGTTGTAGCATTTGCCATCCCTGGCATTCCGATTAGGCTGTGAAGCACTGGACTTGTAATTCTGCTGGGAAGCGGAAGAACGATAGTCCCCTCGCTGCTGCTTCTGAGACGGCTTAGCTACCCAGCATCCAGACCGCTGGTTTCTTTGAGAATCTTGGGAAACCTTCTTCACAAGACGAAACTTCCGATTAGGCGTGTTGTTAGAGTTGAACACGGCCTTTCTCTTCTTCGCATTCTGTGTTCTCTTCATAGCATCTTCTTGCGAAATAGCCAAATTCACTATCTCATGGTAGGTGTCAGTCTTGATGGGGTTCAGCCTTTCATAAAGCTCAGGATCAAGACCACGTCGGAAACGATCCATCTTCTTCGCATCATTATCCACATGATATCCCCCATACTGACAGAGGTTGTTGAATTTCTGTGCATATTGATACACAGAGTCGGAACCTTGCTTCAATGCCAGTAGTTCACTGATCTTCCGATCAACCATTCCCTGAGGAATATGATGAGTCTTGAATGCAGTCTTGAACTCATTCCAAGTAACGGCATGTCCAGCAGGTTGCGTCATCTTGAAGTGTTCCCACCAGATCAAAGCAGGACCACGATGTTGCAATGCTGCAAAGCTAGCCTTGCGCTCCTCTGAGCATGGCAGAGTGAGAGCATCGAACCTGGCCTCAATGGCACGAATCTAGGCATCAGCCTCCAGTGGTTCTTCTGCTTTGGTGAAAATTGGTGGCTTCATGGCCGTGAAGTGCTCATTCTTGGCCACTTGTGGCTGGTCATCACACGGATTGACGTGTTGCTGCTGCTGCTGATTGTGCAGGATCTGGCGCATCACATCAGCTTGAGCCAACAGGTAGGTCTCCATGGGTGTCATGGGAGGTGGCGGTGGCGGATTGCTGCCACTAGCATCACTGAACCCATGGGGAGTAGTGCGAGTGGAACCCACCATCTGAAAAATTATGAGAATAAAGATTAGTCACATATTCACAAGCTTGCAGATAGATTTATGCACAAGTAGAATATGTGAAACAATCCATTCATTGCAGAATTTTTCAGGAGGGTCAGCCACAACACTGAAATGAAAAATTCATAGCTCCCGGCTCGATTAACGGATGGTGCTCAAATTTGGTCAGAGGGAGCATCATTTCGTGCACTACGTCTTTGGTATTCAACTGATACACGGATATTGATGTTATCTTGCTTGAAAAATTCACTTTCCAACTTTCTGTCCTGGCTGTTTTTCAGCCCGCCGAGGGTTACAAAAATATTTATAATTCTCAGCACAAATGAGCAATAAGGGTGAAAATTTGTGAGCATCCTTAAAATAAAATTTCCAACCACTTCTCTTCTTATTGCACAGCTCATATTTGATCATAAGGGGGTTCAAATTACAGATTGCTAGAACTGCTGCAGAAAGTCTTGCAACACTGAGATACTACACATGATTACAACACATGCTAGGTCCTCATCAACATACTAGGGGTTAACATGTAGCTCCTAACCAAACAAGGAATACTCCATCCACGCTAGCCTATCCATCCATGGACCCAAATTAGGCCATCGTAGGAGTACACCTGCTACACTAACTACTATCATCTAGAAGTCATCTAGATTGCCTACTGAGGAGGAGCTAGAAGCAGAGGAAGCAATCTCCATCGGCTCTGCCTGTGATTCTTCCTTCTCACTGTCTATCATGGACTGAGTGTCATCCGGGTCATCATCCATAGCTTCTGGAACTGGTGGTGGTGGCGGCTGCTGTAGCATAGCAATCATGCCATGGGCATTACCCAGATCCTGGTCCATCAACTCTAGTTGCTCTTCCATCTGAGCTAGTGCTTGTATGTGCTGCAAGCGCTCATTCCTTAACTGATCCATCTCGACCTGCATCTGATCTCGCTGCTCCTGGAGTCCTGTAACAGTCTGAAGGCGATCAGCGAGCTGGTGTGCCCACTGAACTGTACAGGTCACCCAGTAAGCCTCTCTAGCCTGTAGTCCGACGATCCTCAGTTGTGCCTCAGCAAGGTCTCGCTCCAGTCCCATGTAGCCACGGGAGATGGAGCGCAGGTGGTGATTCCGTACTCCCAATACTCCAGCAGTGTCAAGAGCAACGGTGGACACGCCTGTGGTAGCCACACTGCGGAGAGCTTGAAGATGGTACAGTGCATTCACGCACCGTGACATCTCGTGCAGTATGTCCAGTGGGGTCCTCACAGTCAGAAGTGCGGCCATGTTCCCCATGCGGCTCCTCCGCGCGGGATCCGCTAGGTCCACGGTCGGAAGTAGTCCCACCGGAGTCGAAGAAACCTCGCGAGGGTGCTGATCACCAAAGGAGTTCAACACTCTCAAAGTAGTAGCCTCAAGTGTCTCCATCATGCGGATGCCTGACACGTCCATGCTCAGGTCCTTCCACTCCGGGTGAGTAGGGTGAATTGGCACGGTCACCCGAACATAGCAGCGAGGCACTCCAAGCTGCGTGGTCTCCAATGCCTCATACGTCGGAGGAGTGGTGTACCCTGACGAGCGAAGAGTGTCCCACAAAATGCGGGCAAACCCCTCAAGGTGTAGTCCGTCGGTGCGGACCATCCCATCAGGTCGTACCTCCCAGAAGAGCGGTCCAGCCATCTGTATCAACAAAACTCCCACCGATTAGTGTGAGTTAAAAGATAACAGATTCTGTCCAAAGCACAAAAATGCATAAAGCTCATATTCTGGTAGGCCAAAAATTCTCAAAATTTTCCAGCTACTCAGTGAAGTTATTTTACCCAAAATTGGTATTCAAAAGTTGGGCTAAAAACAAAAGGAAGATATCCTAATAGACCGAAGTTCAGTTCTCTGTCTCCCTGGAAAACAGCAAGCAGACATGAACTAAACTGAGCATAACTCCAGATTCCTTTGATCAAAAATTCTGAAATTTTTACAGCAAGATCTAGACAAGATTTGACACAACTTTTGTATCTAACTTTTCTCCAGAAAACTCTGTTCAAAGGGTCGAAAAATTCAGGCCAACAGAGCATCCAAAAGTGAGAAACTAGGACAGCTATCAAGATTGGGATGATGGAAAGGTGTTTTCGGTGAGGTGCTTTAGGATAGATTTTGAAGTGATTTAATTATTTCTTACCAACTTTTAGCATGATGCAAAAACGTCCTAAACATCCTCACAAGGCAAATCCATGACCAAAACTCGTGGTTAGCGCCGGTGGAAAGGCACAAGTATACGTCTCTCCCTATAATAGCTAGTCGGATACTAACCGTTCGAGCTACCGGAACGTGGTTAGTGTACCTGCAAAAGAAAGAACTTTCCGTGCCAGCACGTCACGGAAGCGTCCACAAACATTACCGTTCACTATAGAAACGGCACCCATGCGTTTAGCGCTGCATGGACAGCGTCCAACCTGAGACACGCCCCTTTTGAATGGAGGGTGTCCCCCTTCGCATGTTCGTAATGCGGAATCATGCACACGTTTGGCAAAATGTGGCGACATCACAACCCATGATATGTTCATATGGAATAGAACATATCATCCTTCGCATGCTTTGCATACGGAAAGCGCACGTATAAAACACGTGGGCATCCAACCGAGAAGATAGGATCCGTTGAATAGATTGCCCTATCAACCCTCGCATACTCGTGATGCGGCACAGCACACGTATGAAACACGTGGCTTAAGAAGTGCTGGAAGTTAGTTTAAATACACCATAATATACTAGCCACCTGAAAGAACCCAAAATCCCTCTAGGGCCTCTCGGACTAGCTCACCCTTAGCGTTCCTAACGCATTTGCAAACACACCTTAATCTTGCAAGTTTTATTCCAAAAACATGTTATTAAGGGTGTATTAAAGCCTCTGGTGTACAATGAGCTCTGATGCCAGCTGTGACAGAACCGCCCAAAATAAATCCGGATTATCACCTAAGCCGGTCCACGTGGCTCATAAGCGATAACCAGGAGCTATTTTGTCGCCTCTGCCAGGTCAAGCCCGGTAAATCACTTTAACCAGGATCGAAGAATTGTACATTAAAACTCACACGACGGCGAGTCCAGAGATAACATTTCACAAATTATTACATCAAGCTCCATAAGGTTTTAAATATTACAAACCAAGTCCTTTGCATAAAGTAATTAGTTCAGAGTTTGAAACACAGCGGAAATAAAATACTATACGTCATAAGTAACGTCATAGGAGGCCATCCGTGACGTCACTAAGCACTATCCTCCTCCCACTCCACTTCCCAACCGGGAGGAAGAGAACCAGGCCACGGAAACCCATCATCATTCACATCACCTGAAAACAACAACAACATCAAGGCTGAGTTTACTAATACTCAGCAAGACTTAACCGGCGGGTGATGATAAATCACCAATTCTCTAGACATGCAAGGCTCTTTGGCTAGTGGGTTTCTTTTGCAGAAAAGCAACAAAGAGTATGTCCTTACTTTCAAGTTTTAGCTCAAAATTCTAGTTGATTAACCATTACTAAGTAAGCAATTATTGCAAGCATAAGTTGTGCAAACAATTAAGCATATATCCAAATTACTTCTCAATTCCATCATTAAGGGACATAGAGTGTATGGTTAAGCAATCTCGGGTAACGGTGAGAGGCCCACGATCGATCGATTATTAACCTTGCAAGGGAAACCTAAACACACGGAAGAATGCACACCCCAAAAACAATCCAACTAGAAACCAACAGAGGGTAGGGTGTGCTCCAACCAGGCGGTTCCCAACCGTCCTCGACTCAGGATCCATTTCTACAGTCTTTGGTACATGGTATACTGGCCACGGAGACACACGCCGCCCAGCTTCACGCGTGCACCACTCTGCTGTAGGCAGAGGGGACTCTTCCCAAGATTAGTGGTTATAGATCCCTTACCGGATCAAGAAGGTACTAGGCTTACCGGTCCCATTCCCGGCAAATGTTTAGTACATTCCAATGCTGAACCACAGACCTACTGGCCGGAGCTGGTCCCATGCTCTTACCACATGAGCATATCCATTTATCAAAATCTTATGATTCCAACATAAGAGACCTATAGCTCGCGAGTGACGAACATCACTCGACTTTTACCGTGTCCTTAGAGCATGGCAACTAGCGACCTATCATGCTAGTATTTGAGCATAGGAGCCTTGGATCATGCATCTAGGGTTTCATTTCAACTCTTGAAATGTAAATGCACAAACATAGCATATCATAACTGTAAAAGTTAGAAAACTGGGTTATGCTCCGGGGCTTGCCTTCACTAGCAAAGTCAGTGACGAAGTCTTCCGAACTTTGGTTCGGGTTTTGCTGCACTTCCACCACGTTCACTTCTCCTTCAGTGAGATCTCCCTCGGATTCCGGCACCAACTCGTAGTTTCCGTCCGGGAGTTCTACACGACATGCATATGCATTAACTTCATGTATTCATATGTGAGGATTGAGAACGTAGTTTAGAATTGAAGGGTAGACGTGGGGGTGTATGGGTGACCACATTCACCTGGATAAAGATATATCCAGCATACTCTTCCTATCAAAGAAAGGTGTACGCGTGCGTGGTTTAACTTCTTATTTGATGATGATTGTGTGCACATCTATAAAGATTAATCAATTTTTATTCACCAAATTAATGGTACTGTTCAGGGTGTGATTTGGTGAGGTTTAACCCAAAAGATTTGAAAAGAAAGCAAAAGGTGATTTCTATCTTTCTTTTATTTCTTGGATTAAACTTGATTTACTTTGAAAATTCATTCTGGAAGAAATGCAAACAAGAAGACCATGAAACTTTGCAGAGAGGCACAACACACTACACATGAGCTACTGCCAAAAATCTAGATCAAACCAAGCTATAAATCTAGCATGAAAAAAAAACTAGATTCATTCATCGAAAGCAAGAATAAATCATACAAAAATAAATATACCACATCTTGAGCTAGAAATTCATGTGGAAGCACAAAACACCTAATCATGAAGAGATATGCACTTACTCAGCAAAGAAAATTTAAATTAATTTAAATTTATGAAAGAAGGTTAAACTTGCACAAAAATTACTTGACCCTATAAAACATGATGAAAACACCTCTACTATATATCATGGGTGCAAAACCATGAAACAGGAAAATAGATAAAAGATTGGGTCCAAAAGCTCAATAGATTAATTTACACAAATTATAAATAGGAACAATCCTGAAAGCAAACTTTAATTCATAATTAAAGATCTACTCAATAACTTTGTGCCAAATTTCAACCAGAAGACAAACATGACATGTAGAACAACATATCCAAAAATTAGCTTCAGATCATGCATAGAATTTGAATTATTTTAGATCTATCCAAACTGGTAAATTCAAAATTATTCAAAATATACAAATAAATTTGAAAACTTCCTTTGTAGAAAAGTTAGGGTTCTTCACAAGGATTCCAGAACAGTTGAGTTTGCATTTTTATGATTTTTCTGTGATTTAATACCGATTTTACAAGATTCGGGAGATTTAAAAACATAAAGGAAGAATATTTTCGCCGATAGACCCTTGGACAGATTTTGTTTTCACAGCTATGCCCCCGCCTTTACAGAAAAGCCCTGGCTTTTACGGTTTCGACCCTAGAAAGAGCTGGGAGCTCGCAATGTGGTCCCCGGCAGCGCGGCGAGCTCGCCGGCGGCGGTGTGGGGTCGGACTTGGCCGTATAAGCGGTGAGGGTCGACTACCTGCTCACCTAAGCTCGATTCCCGGTGTTGGCCGGCTCGGAGGAGGCCCCGGCGATCGCCGACGGTGGAGTAGGGCGGGGACGGCCGCGGCGACAAAGCTTCCGGCGTGCTGGGCGGCGGAGCTCGAGCACAAGCGGCTCAGTGAGCTTCAGTGGTGCCTAGGGGTGACTCGGGGGCGCTTGGATGGACTTGAGGTGGCTCGGACATTGGTGCTCCTCGGTGGCGCTCCACTGGCGGCCGGCGGACTCCGCTCCGGCGAACTAGGCGGCTGCGGTGAGCAACACGTGGCCGGGGGAGCTTCAGGGGGTGCTTGTGGTGTTGCTCAGGGGCTTGGATGGGTGCGGGGTAGCGCGGAGTGTGGAGCTCGTCGGTGAGGTGTCAATGGCGGGCGGCGGCGTGCGGACGGCAACGTGGCGCGGGCGAGTTCGACCTCTTTAAATAGGCGGCGATTGGCGGGAAGGCAGCGCGGCGCAGACGTGACTTCCCGGCCTCTACACAGGCGCACATGGGCGAGAGGCGAGGCGCGCACAAACGGGGCACCGCACGCGAGCGGGCACGGGCGCGGCGCGGCACGAGCACGGCGCGGGCGCGGTGGTGCGCAGCCACCTGGCACGGCTCATCCGGGCGAGGGGCAACGCGGGGAGGTTCACCTAGTCACGTGGTGCTGACACGCGCGTGGGACCCGCTGACGGCGCGGCACGGACGTCGGGACGGCCGGCGACGCGGCTCTGCGCGCGCGCACGACGCGGGGCGCGCAGCCGGAGCGTCAGCGTGCTCAGATATTTCAGCGATACACTGTTTGACCGGCTCTAGAAATTGAAAGTTGCATACAACTTGAAAATCCATCAATACAAAAGATGTAGAGGACCTAACCAGCTTCAACTTTTGCAAAGGCCGTTCTATGAAATTCATCACGGATTTGGAGATAAAGTGGTTTGAAAATGCTGTTTTTCTCGGCTAGGTCAACAGGCAGCTCTGAACTTTGACCAAACTTTTGAGGGTCTTCCACTTGGAATTTGAAATGCCGCCAATTGAAGAAAATGTGTCCCGTGCAAAAATTAACAACTTTCATATTAGCCGATTTTTGAGTTGTTATATGAAAAGTGGAGAACGCGCTAGATTATCGAGGATAGGTATGGAACCTTAAGGGTTTTGACCTTAGTTTGAGGGGTTTGACTAGGGTTAGAGATGTTGACCAAGTCAAACAAGTTAATCACCATGCTTAGCCTAGTTAATGAGGGTGATCACTGTTGCTTAAACATCAGGGATGTTACAAGTGTTTATGTCGTCATTTCTAAATTGAAGAATAGAACTCTCACTAGGGAGCTGGGCCTGAGAGCCTTTTTCATGGCTGCATTTCAGTGTCTGCTACTCTCCAACACTGACACTCGCATTAGGATTGATGATGTAAGGTACACTCAGGACATGGAGAACATGGCAAAGAAGAACTGGTGCAAGGCAATAGTTGACAGGCTCAACGTAGCTGCTCGTCTTTACAAGAAGGATTTTGTGGAGAAAGGCATCAAAGCACCCATCAGCGGATGCAGGATCTTCCTAACTGTAAGCCCAACCCCACACACTCATACTCATATTCCTAGTAGTAATTGTTATATATTTACTATTGCAACCATCATATGGAACGGGTTGCAATTGTCCTTTTTCAATAATCAGGTTGCAATCACAGCTAAGCAGCAGTTGCAACCACACATATATAGTGTTATCCAGTAGTTTTTGCAATCACAACTAACAAGTAGTTGCAACCACATATCAACTCTATTGAAATCATACATATCCAACAATTACAATCATAGCTAACCAGCATTCATTTTGTAATATCTGTCGCTGTGATTGATATTCTCTTTTTTCACTAGCTAGTTTCGAATGTTGATAATATGCACAGTATATTTTTGACTTAGATTTTGTTGTTGTAACTGGCCATGGCACAACACTACAAGGAATGTGCCGACTAGTGACGCAAAAAAGGGCGATTATCGTCATAAACCGCGATTAATGACACCGGTTGTTACGAAAACCCTCCATCGTTAATCGACCGTCATAAACCACGATTAATGACAAGACCTTATTTTGCGGCGTCATGAGTTTAATGACGCATATAAAATCGTCCTTACAAAACGTCATAACTTCGTTCCTGCATCATTGCCACGCTGGACATAATCTGATGTGGCATCCGATGTGGCATGCCAATTGTGACGAACCGTTTGCGTCATAAAACGAATTTGGCCCGTTTAAAGCTGGGTTGAGCCCAACACTATTACTGTCGGCCGGCGTTGTGCAGATAGCCCAAAAAATATTTTGTTGGGCCCATTTGTTGTTTTTTCGACCGCAATTTTAATTAGGTTGGGCCCGTTTTTGTTGGATCGAGTCCAACAATTGCGCACATTGTTTGGGGCCTTATATATCACATTAATTTCAATGAAATTGACTTTTGGCCCAATAAATAGTGGACTAAGCCCACTGAAGGCCAACAGAAAATTAACTAATTGTGCATCAATATTAATTAATTTCATTTCAATTCTGATCCTTTTTTAGAATAATTCCGATCTGGTTGGCAAAATTGTAATCAACACATATTTCTTTATACAATAAAACAAACTGTTGTTTACTATCAAGCACGACTATATTGTTAATCACATATCACAAACTATTACAAGATAACAGTCTCACAAAAAACATAGATTAACAAAGCAAAACCATGTCATAATCACAAGAGATATTGGAGATTTGACCGAAGGATCTTAAGCTCTTCATCTTTTACTGCTAAGCAGTAGACGAAGGAGGTCTTCACTGTCTTCGATAAGCTTCTGCAACCTCTTAATCTCAGCCGACTGCATTTTCAGAGTTGATTCGGATTCTTCAGTCTTCTCCTTCAAGCTACATAAATCTTTCTGGTGAGCAAAAAAGCGTTGTCGAAGTTGTACCCCATCCTGATTGGGAGCGTCAACTTGCTCTTCATCAACACTACTACATTAGGATTTGGTACCCATTCTTGAGTACTTCTCTGTTTTAATTTGTTCAGGAAGAAGCATCATTGACTTGGTAGCTTCCATCTAGCAACAGTGGATCCCAAATCAGATTAGGATCTTGTAATTGATTCGATCTAAGGAAACAAATGTGTTAAGTTTGCTACCTTGGAGCAGGTCTGAACACGAGCGGCTACAGATGTTGACCCTTTGGCCCGCTGAAACAAGTACAAGAACAACAAGTAAGTGAGAGACATGGGTAGCCATGGGTCCCCACCGGCCAGGGTCCCAGAGGCCCCTGACTAGTGGACCTGACCTTCCAGAAGACCCGCCGACCTGCAAAGTGGGCCCAGCAACCTTATTCGCAACTCCGACGACTCCGGGCGACCTAATCAAGATCCCGGAAGATCCGCGACACTTGGCGTGCAAGTCAAGGCAGTAGGACGCGGCGCGCCGCCGCCTGTAGCTCTGAGTATCTCGAGATACTCCTTGTAATCCGGGAGATAGGCTTCCTGCAATTGTAACCGACCCGGACATGGGTCCACTGACCTTGAATGGAAACCCTAGCCCGTCCTCCCCATATAAGGCGGCCTAGGCCTCCATTCAAGGGGACATCTCATCGTCGTCCTCCCGCATAATCCACCACAACTAGACGTAGGGTTTTACTCTCCGGAGGCCTGAACCAGTCTAAACCCCCTTGTCTCCCTGTTTTCACTGCCATACTCGCCTAGTTCCGAGTTCACCACGTGGACTACCACCTACGCTCTTAGGTCTCGATCCTCCATTAACCTGCAAACCTCTAGGGTAACCCCCTAATGGATCTGTCCAGGTCTCACCCCCTGACAGTTTGCGTGCCAGGTAGGGGCGATCGGGAACTCGCTGTGCAGCATGGTGGCCCGATCTGGTGTCGTTTATCCAGCGAGCATGGCGGCCATCCTCGCCAACCCTATGGAGATCTGCTTTGGATCCTTCAAGTCGACCTCTCTTGCTCCGGCAACCGCAACTCCTCCAGCGACCCCGGAGCAGGTCGTCACAGCGTCCGTCGCCACCCCCGTTTCCGATAGTGGCTACGCATCACTGTCTCCCTGGGGATCAAGCGCCTCATAGCCTACGGCGATTCCAAGGTCGTCATCGACCAAGTCAGCAAGGACTCTGAAGCCAGGAAGGACACAATGGATGCCTACTGTGCTGAGGTGCGCAAGCTCGAGCGCCACTTCGAGGGGTTCGAGTTCCACCACGTTTGCCGCAACAACAACGTCGTGGCTGATGTCCTCTCCAAGCTTGGCTCCAAGCGCACGCTGGTCCCAGCAGGCGTATTTGTTCAAGACCTACGCAAGTCGACTATCAAGCTTCTCCCCGACCCAGAGTCACCAGATGACGAAGTGACCCCACCGGGAGTTCGCGATCTCCTCATGATCGAGGTAGAAGACGACTGGCACCTCGACTTCATCGCTTTCCTCCTCGAACATCGAGTACCTGAGGACAAAGCGGAGTGTGAGAAGATCATGAGGCGTAGCGCCAACTACGTCGTCATCGGCAACAAACTCTACCGGAGGTCCGCCGCCACCGGGGTTTTGATGAAGTGCATCCTACGATCTGAGGGCCTCAGGCTCTTAGATGAAATCCACGGCGGTGAGTGCGGCAACCACGCCGCCTCTGCCAACCTGGCGGGCAAGGTCTTCAGGTCCGGCTTCTACTGGCCTACGACCATGGTTGATGCACAGGAACTTGTACGTCGATGCAAGGGGTGCCAATTCTTCGCCAAACAGCAGCATGTCCCGGCTCAAGCTTTAAGGACCATCCCTCCATCGTGGCCCTTCGCAGTATGGGGCCTTGACTCTGTGGGACCCATCAAGACCACCCCTGGTGGCTACAAGCACATCATCGTGGCGGTGGACAAATTCATGAAGTGGATCGAGGTCTGTCCCGTATCCAGCGTCACGTCGAAAGAGGCGGCCAAGTTCATCGAGGAGATCACCCACCGCTTTGGGGTCCCCAACAGGATTGTCACCGACCTTGGGCCTTCACAGGAGCTGATTTCTGGGACTTCTGCCAAGACAACCTGATCGACGTATACTACTCCTCGGTGGTGCACCCACGGTGCAACGGCCGGGTCGAGCGGGCCAATGGCATGGTCCTGCAGGCCATCAAGGACCGCATCTTCGATGGCTCATCGCCTTACGCAACCAGGTTGCTCTCGGAGCTCCCTCACGTCATCCGGGGTCTCAGGACCCAGGTCAGTTCGGCTACAGGGTACTCCCCCTTCTTCTTGGTCTACGGCTCAGAGGCCATCCTCCCCACCGACGTTGCCTTTGGGGCTCCTCGCATCCAGCACTTCGATGAAGAAGTGGAGCAAACACGCAGGCTCGACCTCGACAGTGTCGAAGAACATCGTGTGGCCGCGCTCATGCGCCACACCCACCACGAGCAGCAGCTACGTCGCTATCACGACCGCAACGTGTGTGAACGTTCCTTCAACGTTGGCGACCTAGTCCTGTGGCGGATCCAGAACACCAAGGACATGCACAAACTCTCAGCACCTTGGGAAGGCCCCTTCATAGTTAAGGAGGTCATTGGACCGGCGACCTATCGCCTCCAATGGGCCGATGGCCAGGGCGTCCCAAACCCCTGGAACATTGAGCACTTACGTCGCTTCTATCCGTAGGAGCCTTGTATCGCAATAAAAGCTATGTACCCTATCCCTTGTAAGCCATCAGCAACATATATATAAAGATTCCCTTTCGGCAGTTTTCCTGTTGACCTAATTTTATAGGTCTCTATTTACTTTTTTTTCAACCCTCCCCCTCGGCACGCTGGGGGCTTGGTTTAAAACTAGACCCCACGCACTCGGGGGCTTGGTGTTAAGCCCCGCCCTTCACGCTCGGGGGCTTGGCTTTGCCAACCTAAGGGTCGTCTGACCTGGGGGTTTTTACCTTTCTTTTTACCAATGTTCCCTTACCACAACTTTTGTGCCTTTTATAAGTATTCTTAAGTCATGTGGTTGCTCGACCTTGGGTCCAGGACCCCCCTCCCCGCGCCGGCTGCACGTAAGCCTCCACGCTGAGCCGTGTAGTCGGTAAGCCGTTCCTTCACTGAGTTGGGTTAGCGGGGGGAAAAGGTTTGAGCAGCCTCATTACTTCTGCGTTCTTATAAATAGTATTTAAGTCAAATAAGGGGTCACACCAGTTAATTAAATATGGCCTTCTCATTTATGCAAGGTTTATCTTACATCAAAAGGGTCCACGACCCATTGGCACTAACAGTTTCTTCTAAGTTACATTTCATAGATCTATCTTCTTCATGATCTCCTCCGCAGCGACCTGGATGTCTTCAGCGCCCACCAGCGGAGCCAGGTCGATCTCCTCCTTGACCTTCTGAAGGTCGAACGCCGGTTCATGGTGCTTCACCGTGGCTAGTGCTACAGCTGCGGCGAGCTTGCCGCTATCCATCAGCAGGGTCTTCATTCGACCTTCTGCCTCCTCCAGCTGCGCGACGAGCTCCTGCGGCCCGCCTTTGACCTTGGGGACATAGACGTCCACAAGGTACTCAACGGCCTCCTTGAGGTCGTCCAGCTCCTTCTGAAGATCTGCAGTCATCTATTGATGATCAATAAGGGTTTGCATTGCCCGAGCAAGGTCGATTTCCAGATCCCTGCGTACACCAAATTCATATGCAGCCTTCTGAGTATAGTAATACTCACTGCCTTCGACCTCCTTGGTATTCTCCTTGAGGGTCTTCACCTGGTCTTTGGAATCCTTGAGGTCCTTCTTCAAGGCAGACTCCCTCTTCTTGGCCTCTGCAATCAACAAGGTCAGGAATGGCACATCACGACGTAAAGTTTCAAGCATCAAGGTTAAGGGCACTCCCAGACGTACCTGTAGCAGCGATCTTCAGCTCGTCTTCCGCCTCCTTCACCTTCAACCTGGCGGATTCAAGCTCCTCCTTCAAGGCTGCCATCGCCTTGTCCTTTAGGGCTGCCTCGTCCTTGAGTCGCCCGATTTCTCCTGCGGTCTCGATCTTGGCCTGTAACACGCCTTCCCGGGCCGTGGCTTGCTCTGCATGAAGCTTGACGCCCTCCTTCAGCAGGCCTGCCCTGCCCTGCACCTGTTCGGCGAGAGACTACATCAACACACCACAAAAGGTCGTCAGATCAAGCTATCCTAGTGAATTGCAGACCTAGTCCCCAGAGCAACTAAAACTCACCATGAGTGTCCTCCCGATTGTCTACGACGCCGCCTTGAAGTCGTCAAGGTCCCGACCGTCAGCAAGGATGTCCTCTTCCCACGGGGTGCCGGAGTAGAAGCACCGGTCCATGTCGCTGGGGCCGCTTCCCCCTCGGTCTCCGCTTCCTGCGTCCGCAGCGGGTCCGACTCGGGTTGGTCCTCCTGTCAAAGAACTTCCCCCTGTTGAGCGTTATCAGCAGCGACCAAGGTCGCTGCTGACGATGCCACCCCCACGGTCTCAGGGACCTGGCTGGTGACATCTCCGCCCGATGCCGCCGGTGATTGGCTCACCGGCGCCTTCTCCAGCTTGCGTCCAAAGGCCTCCTGACCTGAGGCGTTCTTGCTATTGTCCGACGCAGTAGGGGTTCCCCTGTCCAAGGAGCAGCATTCGTCAGCATGATGTACTCAAAAAGCTGCAAAGGTCGAGCAAGCAAAAGATCGCGTTCAAAGACGTACCTGCTGCCAGGTTTCAACCCAAGCTTTATCGGCCTGGGTGGCACCCGCCTTGGTTTCTTCTGCAACCCTTGGTCGCTCACACCCTCAGCACTTGGCTTTGGGTGCTGTTCGTCCATAACCCTGAGCGGGGTTTCATCTCCTCCCGCGGCCAGTTTTTCGCCCGACCCTACGCCGACGTCACGGGACCTCGCGTCATCGTCTTCACCAGCGTCGGTGATGACCTCAACACTGACTGTCGCCATCTCTGATGACGCAGTGGTATCCTTCCTCTTCCTCTTCTTCTTCTTCTCCGCCTCGACGGTGGTAGAGACGATTTTGGCGGCCTTGTTCGCCGCTATCTTCCCAGCGACCCGCCGTGAGCCACGGGTGACCGGTGTGGAACCTCCCGCGGCGGGATCTTCATCTTCGCTACCTCCCACTGACGAGTCGGAGAGGTAGTTGTCGACGTACTGTTGCGGAGGAGCCTGGATGTCCTCCGCCGCTCGAACCTTGAAGCTCCGCTCACCCTCATCAGGGAGGGGAGCCGGGCTCCAGAACACGCCTTCACGACCCTGCATCAGGCGACCTCCGTCTTAGATCAGGGAAAAACAAACACAAGCAAAAAGAATCAAGGTCGATTAGCAAACGGGCGACTTACCGCTTCGGTGGGGCGCTTCAAGGAAAATGCCTTGGGGCACGTCCGGTTCCGGATCACCCTGTTGAACAGATCCCTCACCCGCGTCACCATCTCCTGCTTGGAGACCTCGCACTGCGCCATGCGGGTTGGGTCGGCCTGGCCCCAGTACTCATAGGCCGGATGCACCCGATCTTGGATCGGTTGCAGGAGCCTCCGGCTGAAACTGATGGCCACCGCGCCGCCCGTCAGCCCTCCCGCCTTCAGCGTCGCGAGGTCCTCCAGTAGCAGCTTGAGGGCGTCCATCTCTCGCGACGTCAACTGGTTGCTCCACTCTGGTGCCGGGACCGGCGCGAGCCCCGACCTAGTCGCCAGCACCGGCTTTGAATTGTCGATGTAGAACCACCCTCGCCTCCAACACTGGGTATTGTCTGGCAGCTCCATGTCGATGTACACTAGCTTCATGTGGCGACTTAGCATGAAGTCGACGTACCTGACGACGTCCTTCTTCCCCGTCTTCTTCAACTCGAAGAAGTACCGCCATAGGTCGAAGTGTGGCGGTATCCCCAAGTACGCCTCGCACAAGTGGATGAAGGAGAAGATCGTGGTGATGGCATTAGGGATGAGGTGTACCAGGTCGATCCTGTAGTAGTGGAGGAGCCCACGGAAGAAGTCGCCCGTGGGGAATCCAAATCCGCGCTCCACGTGCGAGATGAAGGCGACCGTCTCTCCGATCCCCTTGGAGGGGAAGGCTTCGCCGGCGGCTGGCCTCCAGCCCACCTGCTCCCTGGGCTTCAGAAGCTCGCGCTCCACCAGACCTTGGAGCTGCGCCTCGGTCACCGTCGAGGGCTCCCAAACGCTCTCCGGGACCGGCGCAATCTCCGGGGCCATTTCTTCTTCTTTGAATCCGGTGGGTCTAGCTCTAAAAACTACCAAGGACTTTGTGTGCATGCGGCGATGCAGGGTGCAGAAGATCTAAGCACGGCGGTGCCAGCGAATCTGCACGGAAAGCTCTTGGTTGCAGCACTGAAACCCTAAGGATTGCGCAAAAATGGAAGCGAGTGGGGTCCCCGACCCCTCACTCAGCCTTTTATAACTGGGCCGTACCAGTGTGGTGGGCCGCGGCATCCCAAACGTCTCTAAGGGTCCGGCGACATTCACGACGACCCAACGGATACAATCGCTCAACAGCTCTTTCGGCCTAACGGTCACAGGCAGTAACGGCTCGCGCCGTGCGGGAATCCATGCCCGTTGGCTCTCTGCTCAACGGCCTGGCGTCCATGGACTCGTTATGCCTTACTTCAAGCCCCTATATTAACATTTTCTTCAAGGTCTCTTGATCTCCGATGACCTTCGGGTCCATCACATTCTCTTCGCAAGGTCGACAAAGCACTACTACTTGATAGGTCGCCTCAGCCTACAACGGCGGGTCCACACCACAGCTCCTAGGTCCTGCTACCTACTGGATTGCTTTAGCCTTTACGGCTGGTTTATACCAACGACCCCGTGCTTAATGGCTCCACGCTCGTTGGTGGCCTCCTGGTCATGATCACAGCTCCTCCCTGAGGTCGCTAAGGCTCCACTACCTTCTAGGTCGCTTAGACCTATGATTCACAGGTTGATGACCTGCGTTGTGTCACTGCACAACGGCCGTGTCGATTCAGGTCGACACGGGCTCCCCGTCTCTACTTAAGGCCTCTTGAAGGTCGGCGTGCTATTACAGCCTTGCTGGGACCTTGGTAGCCATACCATTATCACCCAGGCGCCCCTACAACTACCTGCAAAAATGACATTTATCATGTAAATGTGTATTTACAGCTTCATAAGCTACAAGGAATTTGGCCCTTCGCCAATTACAAGATACAAAGATATTAGTGGCCCTGATTTACCTTCCAAAGTGCTTACGACACAGTCTACACTAATAAGGCATGTCGCAAGCTTTCTTCCAGCTTCAGGACCTACTCGACGACCTTTACAGCCACTGTAGAGGCAGCTGCCACACAGCCACCTCTACTCGAGCTCCAACAGGTTTCCTGTGGTACCCAGCATCAAGTCTGAGCTTCCCCAGATTCAACACCAGCCTTGCCGGGTGGGGCGTCGTGTTCACCAGCATCACATCCGGCCTTAGAGTGTCAGGGCCGACGATGCATCTGCTGCTTCATACTCCACCTGGGTTCCTCAGTGGGACCGGGAGAAGAGGATGTTCGAGTTCTTCGAGCTTCGCAAGCATTCTTCTAGCTTCAAGCATGAACTACATTGGCTCTATGCTCTGGTGGGCGGACATAAGTCCTTAGCACGGAAATATTACTACACAACTTCGCCATGGTTCTCCTTTGAAGACTGGATGGTTTGCTTCAAGGTATGGGTGTCTAGTTATACCCCCAGCACCTGCCCTTTGATCTTATCCTCAAGACAACCTGCGTGGCATCCTTATCTTCAAGGAAACTGCACACTCGTGGGACACGAGGTCACTGTTTTGCCCGTGGGAGGCATTGGCGCGCCTTTCCCCTACCTGACTGCATACTGGAGCATTTTTTGTCTCTTGCGGGTGATAGCGACCTGTGCTTCACCTGGAAGCCGTCCCGTGATCGTACAGTGCGCCCATGACTCAGGTCTCGTCAGCTCTGGCGTCTCACTACTCCTGCAAGATTCTGGAGCGTTTCTCCTATTGGATTGATATCACAAGAGCACACTATTGTTCCCTGAATAGAAGGCTGTAGGTTCAGCTATTTCTTTCTTCTTCTTCCTCGGAGCATCAAACCGGCCATTCTGGTCGCTTTACTGCTCGGGGGCTACTACACTAGTGCATCTCGCGACGCCCTATTTTCTCCAGGTCGCCTCGACCTACTGGAATCCTGCTTCCACCACTTCTCCTCTCAACCTACCTTCGGTAGGCATGGCGACCTTTCCGAAGGTCGCGGCAGCTACTACGTCACACCTGATTCAGGTCAGGTCGACGGGTTCTTCAAGGTCTACACCTCGTCTTCGCTTCGACCTTATGGTCCTTCATCACAGAAGCCCGACGTTCAACTTCGTGCGCGCATCAGAGGGGTTTTTTCTTTTTTGGATCCCCGTGCACCCTTCACGACCTCGACGGTGCTATGCCTTCGCTACTCTTCGACACAACCTCGCCTCGGACGCTACGCCTACACATCGATCGAGGGCTTGAGAGACATGGGTACCCATGGGTCCCCACCGGCCAGGGTCCCAGAGGCCCCTGACTAGAGGACCCGACGTTCCAGAAGCCCCGCCGACCTGCAAAGTGTGCCCAGCGACCTTATCCGCAACTCTGACAACTCCGGGCGACCTAATCAAGATCCCGGAAGATCCGCAACACTTGGCATGCAAGTCAAGGCAGTAGGACGCGGCGTGCCGCTGCCTGTAGCTCCGAGTATCTCGGGATACTCCTTGTAATCTGGGAGATAGGCTTCCCGCAATTGTAACCGACCCGGACATGGGTCCACCGACCTTGAATGGAAACCCTAGCCCGTCCTCCCCATATAAGGCGGCCTAGGGCTCCATTCAAGGGGACATCTCATCTTCGTCCTCCCGCATAATCCAGCACAACTAGACGTAGGGTTTTACTCTTCGGAGGCCTGAACTAGTCTAAACCCCCTTGTCTCCCTGTTTTCACCGCCATACTCGCCTAGTTCCGAGTTCACCACGTGGACTACCACCTACACTCTTAGGTTCCGATCCTCCATTAACCTGCAAACCTCTAGGGTAACCCCCTAGCGGATTTGTCCAGGTCTCACTCCCTGACAGTAAGGGTTGAGATCATTCGCAATTGGAAACAAAGGTGTTAATTAAGTTTGTTACCTTGGAGCAGGTCTGAATAGGAGCGACTACAGATGTTGACCCTTTGGCCCGCTGAAACAAGTACAAGAACAAGAGATAAGGGTTGAGATCATTAGCAATCAGAAGCAATTTCATCTATTAAGTTCAATGTGGTACATGAATGATCACACCCAATCCATAATCACCCAAGCATGCAACAAAAATATGGAAAGCCATAGAGCATGGGTAAGAAATATAATAATTTTATCCTTTACTTTCTACAATCCTCAAAATAAGTCGACTTCGAACAATCTCTTGCAATAGGGAACAGAAGATCCATAATCACCCAAGCATGCAACAACAATATTCAAAGGCAAAGAGCATGGGGAAGCAGTCTAATAATTTCATCTACAAATTTGTACGAACCTCAAATAAAATGACTTCCAACAAACTCTTGCGATAGGGTATAGTAGATCCACAATCACCCAAACATGAAAGAATATTATAGAATGCCAAAGAGCATGGGAAGCAATATAATTGAAGTGATCAATACAGGGAGGAGCCCGCAGACCTGAAGAATAGGAAGGGAAGAAGGTTATGAATGCCATCTCGATTTAGCAGCCCAAACTTGCGCCTTGAACATGTTGTTCTTCGCAACTGTTGCAGATCTGCGACCGCTAGGGTGAGCCTCGGGGGAGCCAACGGAGCAACGGGTTTGAACCATCTTGCAGCTTCAAGGATGTTGCCGAGGAAGGCCGCTGCTTGTAGCAGAGGAAGGCCGCCGCTCGTAGCGAAGTAAGACGACCGCTCGTAGCAGAGGAAAGTGTCGTCGGTAGCTAGGTCGTTGTTGTTCCTTCCGCCGCAGATCTACTAGGTCTCTTCGGCGGTACAGGAGAAGATCTCCTAATTTTCGAAAATTACAAGGAGGGAATTGGGAGGCCTGGTTTCCCTCTTTGTTTTATATATAATGTAGAGGACCAAGAGTTTCACATCCTGGTTTTTCAAAACCTTTAAAAATAGCCCCTTAAATTTTTTTCTAAAAACATATAGCAATTTTACATAAAAGCCTTTGCATTTTCATTTATTTTCAATGCACTTTTAAAATTAAACCCTAGGTTTCATATGCACTTGAGTGGCTAACATCTTCTCTCACCCCATATTCTTCTCTAACTTTTCCTAAGGAATTTCTAGAGCACCTACACACCTTGGTCCATTTAAATTTTAAATCCAAAATCAAATTTGAATTCAAACTAAGGTTCAAGCAATTAGAAAACTCCTTCAAACACTGATGGGCCGGCAACCCACCTTTTAGCCCAACCAAGTCTTCTCCACCCCCTCCATGTCCACCTCCCCGCGCAGCCCGCCACCCTCCTCTTTTCACACACGACCCAGCACAGCCTAGCCGCAGCCCACCTCACCCCGGCCGCGCTAACGTCAGCATGATGTCACGTCGTCTCCTTCCCCCATCCCGCGCTACTCCCTCCTTCCCTGACACGCTACGACGCCGCCGCAATCTACCGCACCCCGCCCGATCTACTCGTCTGGCGCCACCCTTATCTGTCCATGACGCGCGCCGCAATCCCCAGCACCAAGTCAACTCCCCCGTGCCACTTGAACTTCACCGCATCCCCTCATCCGCTCGCACTCCCCGCGCACCACGATCGATGGCCACGAGCGAGCTCCAGAGCGTCGCTGCCGCTCAATCAGACCTTCCACGGCTCCAAGATTGGAGCTAAGGCGAGCGCCTATTGGGTATTTTAGCGACACACAAAATAAATCCGCAAGCGCACGGATACCGTTGTAGCTTTCACCTCTGAGTACTCCAAGGGTATCGAATCCAAGGGAACGTGTGTGCACTAACTTCGTACTAGTCAATCCAAGAACACATCCAGATAAGAGGCAAGGATAGAGAGGATTCCTAAAGATAGTACTATAGATGAGATTAAAGGTCGATCTCTAGATATAACTTGGCTTATGGTACCGATAGCCCTAACTTAACAGGTGACTCCGGCACGCGGATCTATGTGGAACGGAGCTCTGACTATATCCAGCTGCGGAGGATCAACGAGGGCCAGACGGGTTGTCACCACCACCTGGACTACCTCTACCTAACCTTGGGATAAGCTGAACGAATGATAACCGGTAGCGTGACACAACATCTACGTTGTGGTTACTGCCGTAGCCAACGGACTACGGCACTCTATACTAATAGAACTATGACCACAGAAGAGAACTGATCTCACTCACTATAGGCACTACTAGCTTATACTAAAGGCATACGAGAGAGCACTCGACCCCGTACTGTGCCTCCAACGTATACGAATGACTTGCAGTAGACGAACACATAAACACAGGATCTACGCACTAGAAGAGGAAAACAACTACACATGCAACCAAGCATAAAGCTAGAAGGAATCAAGAATGTTACTTTGGTCTAAATGGGACATGCAAGAATATCCACTATATTCTAATTGATGAACACACATACAAACGGATATGTGAACTGTGAACTTATGCCACAAGATCAAAGGGTTGTGTTCGCGAAGAACACAAGCCTATAAATCAATAACACAAGAAGAACACAAGAACATATTACCTATGCATGAATGCTACTTTAGTCTATTTAGAAAAATATAAGAATACTCACTTTAGTCTAAATGAAGAACAACAACATCGTATAGGCACATGCCTCTCTCTCTCTCTCTCCCATTCTACTCTAAGCACTAGCTAGGAGAGGAGCCTTGGATGGGTGAAGTGTCATGGACACATGGCATCCAACGTGGCAACACGTTGCCACGTGGTCTGGTGTGGGTCCCACCAGGCCCACATGATATCAAGATGGTGATCTTGTCTTGTGCATATCTCTTTCATCCAGACTCAGAAGTAGACAAATGATATATCCATTTCGATCGTCTCGACGAGCCCGTCGCAGTGGTGCAATCCAATTTGTCATTTGAGATAGTTTATGATGATGACATATTCATGCCATTGGTTCACTTGTTCTCAACAGTATCATTTCACATGCATTTTGGTGTGTCCTGCAAAAAATGTTAGAAACACCAACACTTGTGGAACTTATCAGTAATAACCCCTATTCTAGTGTTGATGATCATATTTCATGTATTTAATGCATGAGTTGATGGCATAAATGTGGTCCTTAACAGCCGTCAACAACACCCCCACACTTGACCTTTGCTCGTCCTCGAGTAAAGGAGAAAGGATCAAGGTGAGACATGATATCCAAAGGTATGAAGCAAGCATAAGAGATATTCCAAACCATACCTTACACTTGTGAACTCTGTGAAGTGTCTATCATGTCATCTTGGGTAGTTGAGGAATGGAACAGTTATGAATCAAAGCACTCCTACTCATCATCTTAAATAACTTGGGGTTTTGTAATAAATTTTCAAAACAAACCTTGCTTAGCTCCTCATTTGATTCTCTCAGATCGCTCAATGTGTATATGTCCTCACCAAGGTATTAGATTGCCTTTATTCATTCTACTTCTAATGATGGCTTATGTGGAGCTCAGGGTAGGATAAAGGATAAAGCATACTCATATCACATATATCGCAAAGTCAAAGACTGGATCCAAAGAGAAAATCAAATCATACCATCAGATCAAGATGTGCACGTATATGGATATGGTGAGTATGGTAAGATGGATACTAGGCCCAGAATGTGTGCTAGATATTACCATACATATATGATGAATGTTGTGGTGATGGTAAGGTGGACACTAGGCTCGGAGTGGGTTCTAGTTATTACCATCAAATTCATTGGAACTCCTTTTTGCATGATTCCATCTCTCTCCTTTTTCTTCTTTCTTTTGGACATGGGCTACCTCTCTTTTTTTCTCTATTTTTCATGCCTTGGGCATTTTTTTTCACTCATGCTTTCAGCATGTTATTTTTTCTTTTTTTTGCATAGCCCATATCCTTTTTTTCGAAGATACTTTTGGAGAGAGAGGTCACACCATACATGGAGCTTTATTTTTATGGAATGGATGGATGATACAATGCTAACTCCCAGTGTAGTAGCAAGGGGATATGAAGTGCACATGAATCTTGATCATCAAAGCATGAAAAGAATTCTCACAAGGGTCACAACAATTTGACAAAGCTCAATGCAATGACAAGCAGCATATGAGTATAAGGTTTTGAGGATAACTCATCATATGGCTTTGGTAGGACTTTGGCATATCAAAGAGGAGCTTTGCAAAGGGTTTTCATATTTTCAAATAAAATTCCCAAGCACTCAAACATTCAGAGAGAAGATCATATCATCAAACCGTATCACAAGCATCAACTACTTAGATGAGCTTGAGTTCCCTAATGATATTTGTTCACAAGCATCAAGATAATAAGTATGGAATAAAACATATGCAGGCCATCCACAGGAAACATGTAGAGCAAGTCGAGCACGATTCCATGAGTTGATTTAACAGATAAGAATTGAAACTCATTCAAACTCATAAATCAGGAAGAGTGAGATAAAGGGTGCATATACCATCGCTCATGAAGAAAAGGGGATCAAGGAGGACTAGCAGTGGTTCGGCTGACCCATTTGGCAGTCAGCTCACTCTAATTTACCTTGTCTGTTGTCATGAAAGCGCAGTCGAGGTTGTGCAATGCCTGTGTGGGAGATCTCAAGTGTGTATGTTGATGATAAGCTTGGGAGATCTCCCCCACACTTGTTCATGTACCTGGTGCTGTCTTCAAACCAAAAGAGGAAAAAAGAGGGACTCCACCGGTTTGAGAACCAGGGAGTCTTTATTCGAAAGCAAACATATTTTTTTGTTGTTTTTTTATTCACCATAAATCTAGCTCAACAAGACTGACAGGTCTTGGCTTACCTTCCCTTTTGAATCAAGCTCGATAACTTACCCCATTTGGATTCGGTTCCTACAAGGGTTAGTCCGCATATACAACCAATATCCTTGCATGCATTAACTATAAGGTTCATCAATCAAACTTGACACCATGTCTTGTTTGATTGAATAAGACAGTTTCAACCTAAGCACCATGCTTAATTTAAAACAACCTATGAATGCACGTAGCTAAACATGCACTCAAACCATAGCATTACAAACATGGATAAAGGAAGCATAAAAGCATGATCAAGCTATTTTCAAAGGGATATAAACATGAGCATAAGAAGGTGAACATCGGGCAACCTCCCGAAAGGGCTCTGTTTAAAGTCAAAAGCAGGATGTACCTAACTAGGCAAGATGCAAGAGCTAACATTGTCTCCAAACCAGGATAAGTTTTGGTATGAGAGGAACCTTACTTGGTATGCTCACATACCTCCCCCACACTTGAAGTTTGCATTGCTAGGCAACAAAACACAAGTGTGTGGAGATCAAGCTCACCTTTGTAAGTGTTCCCTCACCAAAAACTTACCAAGTGTTGTAGTTGATGTAGCTCAGATGTTCTTAGGCATCATCTGTCCACTGTTCTTCTCAATCTCCACCTAAAAGGTTAGCGACCAAAAATACCCAAAGGAAAACCTTATCCTAAAAACATGCTCTTGCTTTTTATTTGAAAGGGAAATAAAATCTAACCTAATCCAGGCTATCTCCTGGTAGTGCTTTGTTTATGGTCATAAGCTCAACCCTGGGAACTTCTTCTTGCAGCTACCATTGGTGATGTCATTCCCATCTCACCACCAATTATTGATGTATCAGTGAAGCTTCAGCTTCAAGGTTAGTGCCACAGTGCATACACGAAATCTGCAATGCTTATGGTAAACAAATGCATCTACAACCAACCTCCTAAACATAATGCAAAAGAGGACCATAAGGAGGTTGTAGTCCTCGTGCGTGCTCTGTGCACTAAGCATGGCTGACTCTGGAGAGGCATGATGCAAGCATGATTCCTCAGGTATATCAAGAGTGAAGCTACCATGCTTGTCAATGGAATCCTTTCCTTCGAACTCCAGAGTCAGTGCCTCATAGATTTCCATGGCCCGAGAATTCTCCATCTCAAGACATTCATCGTGTAAGCTTGTTGGTGATTCTCGATCAAGGTCGAGATCAACATAATTTGGGCCAGAGGGAAGAGGCTCAACCTCAATCGATGGTGATGATGATTCTTCGTCTTCACAAAGGTGAAGAGGGTCTTCCGAGTCGTACTCCTGAGGAGTAGAGAATTCTACACCCTCAACAAGAACGGGCTTGGACGATGCGAATGGAGATACATGCATCGTCTCCTCGAGCGGGTTTTGCTTGGGAAGAGGCTTCTGCATAGAACTTTCAGAAAGTAAGGGAATGGCGGTAGAAGCGGCTTCCCTAAGCTTTTCATCTAGGCTCCCTCGAGATGCATCGAGAAGTGTTTCTTCAGGGGAGCCTAGCAGTAGATCAAGATCGAGGACATCAAAGATATAGAAATCTAGATTAACCTTGATCTTGTCTACCAGGAGCGGCACAGCACATGAAACCCCCGACACTCAAGAATGTGTTCGGAGGGACAACTCTTGAGGAGCTTGTCGGATGGCCTTAGCGTAACGTTGCCCATCAAAGTGTATGCTAGGTGCCATGGCAAAATATTAACCTCCATAGTGGGGTTAAGATGGGCTTCCGATAATTCCCCTTATGGAACAAGAAATGATCATAGAGGGTGAACAAATCCAAAGTGCTTTAGAAAAGTGTCCCACTCCAGTCGACCACTTATTCTCCATGGCCTCCATGATAGATGTTTCATTTGGAGGATCGGGAGGCAAAGGAGGTACCGTAGGCCTAGGCGAAGGTTCTGTCAAAAGATTTCTAGCTGGATGGATTTGGACAGAAGAGGGCTCCTTCACTTGTTGGTCATCTATGAAATTCGAGGTGTTCTTGAGATTTTCAGAATGGTTATCCTCGAATTAATGAAGGAACTTTGGGGGTTGAATTTCTTCTTCCTCCATCATTCCTAGTTCAGGTGAGGGTTCTATGGCTGAATATGAGGATGTGGAAGGTGATGGATCAGATTCAGCTACTAGAAGATCCTCATTGCTCGACTCGGATTGGCGGGGTTCGCTACGATTGATACAGAAGAAAGAGATCTCCAAGAGGGAATCTAGGATCTCTCTTACTTATGTTGGAGTTTTGCAAACAAATGAACCTCCGATGGTGTCATCGAGATCTAAGGAAGCATTCGTGTCTAGACCCATGCAAAAGATGTATAGTGATACATCTTCAGGAAGAGAAAATAAGTCGAGGTTAGAAGCCAGAAGGCATAAGAACCTAGCCCATGGTGCGCCTGTAGACTCCTCCTCTGATTGCTCGAATTCGAGAATGTCCATTGGGAGAGAGGCTATGCGAGTGTACCATTGCTCTGTCCTCTCCATCAAAGAGAATGAGCTACAAAAGACATCCCGAAGTTCTTCCCAATTACCGTTCACACTCCCTACAGTGTGAGTGTACCATTGTTCCGCTCTCCCCATGAGAGAGAAAGGAAACAACTTCCACCTCACAGTTTTCTGTGTCATGCCTGGGGTACCCAAGTGTGAACACAAATCCTCGAATTCTTTCAAATGAATGTAGGGATATTCATTGATCGCTCCAAAGAAGGGTCTATCATGAACCATATCTATAAGGTCGGAGTTGAGTTCATGGTTGGATGAAGACGTTGATGGATCATTGAACTCATAAGTTGAGGTGGAGAGGTCGTGAAAGGATGACCTCTCCATGGGTAACAGGGGTAAAGGTAGAACAAAGAAAAATGAAAAGATACGAGGACCACTGGGTACGAAGATAGATATAGCAACCGTTCACCAGCAACGGTGCCAGAAAGCTTGTTGGGTATTTTAGCGACACACGAAATAAATCCGCAAGCGCACGGATACCATTGTAACTTTCACCTCAGAGTATTCCAAGGGTATCGAATCCAAGAGAACGTGTGTGCACTAACTTCATACTAGTCGGTCCAAGGACACACCCAGATAAGAGGCAAAGATAGAGAGGATTCCTAAAGATAGCACCATAGGTGAGATTAAAGGTCAATCTCTAGATAGAACTTGGCTTAGTGTACCGATAGCCTTGACTTAACAGGCGACTCCGACACGCGGATCTATATGGAACGGAGCTCTGACTATATCTAGCTGTAGAGGATCAACAAGGGCCAGACGGCTGTCACCACCACCTGGATTGCCTCTACCTAACCTTGGGATAAGCCGACCGAATGATAACCGGTAGCGTGACACAATGTCTACGTTGTGGTTACTGCCGTAGCCAACAGACTACAATACTCTATACTAATAGAACTACAACCACAGAAGAGAACTGATCTCACACACTATAGGCACTACTAGCTTATACTAAAGGCATACGAGAGAGCACTCGACCCCGTACTATGCTTCCAACGTATATGAACGACTTGTAGCAGACGAACGCATAAACCCAGGATCTACGCACTACCAGAGGAAAAAGACTACTCATGCAACCAAGCATAAAGCTAGAAGGAATCACGAATGTCACTTTGGTCTAAATGGGACATGCAGGAATATCCACTATATTCTAATTGACGAACACACATATAAACGGATATGTGAACTATGAACTTATGCCACAAGATCAAAGGGTTGTGTTCGTGAAGAACACAAGCCTCTAAATCAAGAACACATGAAGAACACAAGAACATATCACCTATGCATGAATGCTACTTTAGTCTAATTAGAAAAATACAAGAATACTCACTTTAGTCTAAATGAAGAACAACAACATCGTAGAGGCACATGCCTCTCTCTCTCTCTCCCTCTCTACTCTAAGCACTAGCTAGGAGAGGAGCCTTGGATGGGTGAAGTGTCATGGACACATGGCATCCAACGTGGCAACACGTCGCCACGTGGTCTGGTGTGGGTCCCACCAGGCCCACATGATATCAAGATGGTGATCTTGTCTTGTGCATATCTCTTTCATCCGGACTCAGAAGTAGACAAATGATATATCCATTTCGATCATCGTGACGAGCCCGTCGTAGTGGTGCAATCCAATTTGTCATTTGAGATAGTTTATGATGATGCCATATTCATGGCATTGGTTCACTTGTTCTCAACAGTATCATTTCACATGCATTTTGGTGTGTCCTGCAAAAAATGTTAGAAACACCAACACTTGTGGAACTTGTCAGTAATAACCCCTATTCTAGTGTTGATGATCATATTTCATGTATTTAATGCAGGAGTTGATGGCATAAAAGTGGTACTTAACAGCCGTCAACAATGCCGCACCAGCCTGCACCACCGGGAGCCGCCACACCCTTATCTCCCTCCTAGCTCACCACCACTCACACTTGTCATTGCGCCGTACCTGCCGCCCCAGCGCCATGGCGCTCTCCTGCCGCCAAGCTTATCCGGCCGCCTCCCTCACCCTCGAGTGATGTGGCATGACCACGAGCACCCGTCCGGGCTATAAATAGCCCCATGTCCACCCGGAGCACTTCACACCTCCCCACTCCACCTCGTCGGCATAAGGCTAGAGCGCCGCCGCCCTGCCTAGCACTGCCACCGAGCTACGCTAGAGCCAAGGCTCCGGCGAGCTTGCTAGCCACCGCACATAAGCAAAGCTCTGCTCCGTCGTAACCCGACCTCACCAAAGCATTCAGAGTAGCTCCACCGTCGTCCCTGCCGCCGCCGCCCACCGCCGCGGTGAAACTCGATTCCGGCTGAGGTACTGGCGGAATTGAGGCCGCCGCCGCGCTGGAGCCTCTTTAGGTGAGCCGTTATGCTGCCTCTCCTTCCCTGTCCCTCCTGCGAGCCTCTTTAGGTGCCACCGCCGCACCGGCGAGCCCCTGGCTATGCTCTGGCAACCCTAGCCTCCACTAGGCACTCGTCTCCCCTCACTAGGCACACACACACACACGCACACACACACTCCTTTGGGCACCAAACGCCCTCTAGGGTGATTTCCGTAATCAGCCGTGCACCGCCACCACTCCGGCGACCCTGCGCCATGCCACCGAGCTCCTTCCAGCCACCACTACACCACTCCTAGCTCTGCCATGTTCCCCTGAAGCCTTAGAGCCGCTTGCCGTAGCCGGAAACCCCCTGTAGTGGCCGGCGGTGAGAACTCTGGCGAGCTCTCTATTTCCGCCGCCACACCCTCATCGATCTAGAGCGGCGCCGCCCGTCGCCGTCTGCTGCCGTCGACACTGTCCCGCCTCCTCATGTTGCCATGCGGGCCCAACAAAAACGGTGTCGGCACCCCGTCGTCCCCGTCTCTCTCTTCCCTGCGTGCACCCAGTCCACGCGCACGCCACGCATGCGCCATGCAGGGGCATGGTGCACCACATGGCCACCATGTGCGCACCACGTCGGCCGCGTCAGCCCCGGCCCCGCCTGTCGGCCGCTCAACACCGTCATTTTTGCTACGACCACACAGCTCAGTGCACACCAAGTGTTAGTTAGCCACCTTAGAAATTTCCAAAAATTCCCAAAAAGTCACCATAAATCTAAGAGGTCCTAAAAACCCTAGAAATGTTGTCTAATTTATTTTGGCACATTTCTAGATATTGGATTTGATTTTTCCCTTTTCAACCTATAGGAAAGTCCCTTTAGTGTACACGAAAATCCACTTTTTCATATCCTTGATTCCAAAAATTCCACCAAAATTCCTAAAAATACTAAGAGCTCATAGAAGTCAAACCCTATCTTAGCCACATGAAATACCATCTTTCTTAGCCCTAGATCACTTAGGCACCCCTTCTCTAAATAAGAGGGTCCATATTTTATGTGACCGGCTCGATCGTTTCACATCACGATCATCACTTTCGATCTTAAGGTCTCGCACTAGATTCTTAAATCACCTTTCCATTTCCTTAACCCATGTTTTGATGTTTGCTATGATTGCTGGTTGATTTATATTCATACGTATAACTGTGATACTATAGATCGAGTGTGATTCACTGGAAGATCAAGCAAGGCTGAGAAGACGATCGAGATCAAGACAAGGAAGCAAGACCACTCTATTGTTTTCGCCCTCTTTGGATTAAGGCAAGTCAAAGCAACACCCCCTTGATCATACTTTATCCATTGTTTTATAAATTAAAACGAACCAAGATATTAAATTGATATGCATTCTGCTTTATGGACTCGATGATCTCGATCTCGACTCAGTCGATGATCGAGTATCACCCCTAGTTTACTTATTCACAAATACTCATGAAAGGATCTCTGTTGATAGGGAGAGATAGATTGGGAATAATAAAATGAACCTACTTAAGAGAGTTGGACTCCTTAAGGATTTACATGGGAGTATGGGGGCCGCCTTAGTGGAGGATCCTGTTCATCCTTACTCCGGTTGTATAAGGATTGGTTCTCGGGAAAGTCTTTCTAGTGTTTTAGTACAACCATACGTAGCCAAAAAGGCATAGCCTGTCGGGAATGCCTATTTATGTGCGGCCTTAGATCGCACCCCACCACTGAACCTAGTAAACCATCCCAAGGCGCCATGGTGGGAAAAAGATGCACTGGAGCAGGACCTTCGCTTAGTCCCTGGTCTGGCTGGTACGGGTCATCGGGAATGTTATGGCGCCAGGGTGACGCGGTGGTATTTATACCACATTTATATGCATATGCTTTTGTCTCGGGACATGGACCTGCGAGGCGGGTGGTGGTCGAATGACCCCTACTTACGCCCCAGTGTAGATGTGGATGGAGCTTGGGAATGTTGTCTACAAGTGGATGAGAATGTAGTCCACACGAAGACGTCGGTGGGTATGGTTCATGTGAACAGTACCGCCAAAGGCCTTGGTATGGGCTGGTCAGACGTATGGGTACAGTGTACACCTCTGCGCAGAGTTTAATCTATTCAAATAGCCATGGCTCTCTGATGGGAACGGGGGTGCCCGATCTTCCATCAGGAGAAGGATAACTCGTTTTGGTGGAGTGCGACACACCGATTTGGCTTAAGATCAAAGACCCAAACTCCTGCAACCTTAGCACCACAACTCCTCTGGTTATCAACCGTGTCACAATCCGGTTGACCTCACCGCGAAGGCTAATCCCTGCCTGCGAAACGGAGAACACAAGCAAGAACTCGAAAGAACGCAGCACTCAAGAATTTAGTGACGACTACAGATGAATGATTAAGCACTCGAAGTTGGGGTTTCACAAACCGAAAACGGTGACTGTTCGACGACAGATAACTCTAAAGCAAAACCCGAGTCTAAACGGCGGCGGCTACTGAGTTTATACCCTAAACGGGGTGAGCTAGGGTTGGCGGCGCGCCGGAGGGGGGCTCCCACAACTTGGGCTGAAGGCCCGACTCGATACAAGGCCGTGTTGGCCCAAAATAGGTGACGCAACACCTTTTCGTGGTGACACAGTATGATCCACGAACGTTCCGGAGCTAGGACCAGAACCAAATCGACAGCGTTGTCGTCCCCTTTCCAACGAGTCCTTATACACCTCGTTCCAACGTCGTATGACGGAGATATCGCCGAAACTGTGCAGAGGTGTAGGCTGATTCCGAACTGGACGTGGCAGCTGAGTCGGAGACGAAGTACAACTTGGAGAAGGTCGTGGCGTGTGCATGTCTAGCAGCTTGGCGATGTCCTCATCACTCTCAGTTATGAGCACTCTTGGTAAAATCTCCTGTTGATTAGATACATTTTGGGTGGGAATGGATAGGGTGAGACAGGGTAGTGGCTCTTAGAAAGTGATACGGCGGTTGCCGGCTCAGTGGACCACGGTGGTCGCTAAGTTTAATAAAACTTGGGGACTGTTAGGGGAGGCTACGTGTCCCCCTCTAGGACCTACCTACTTATTATACTGGTTTTACTTTCTGCTTTTCTCCAGAATTTACTTCACTTTCAATTCTTTACTTTCATAATAATCAAGACCTGTTTCCTTTCCGTTGGAAATCTTGCATGTAGACATAGGTTAATTTCCTATACATTGGGATTTGCTGAGTACCTATTTTAGGTGCTCACTCTTGCTTCCCTTGTCCCTTCAATTCAGAAGAAAGAGAGGACGAGCGTCGTCGCATGGGAGGGTCTGCCTGACCCATTTCCGGACAAGCTGCCTGAGGTTATGGTTCTGCTACATAGATCTCTGCTGCAAGTTTTAGGTTCACCTTTGGTAGAATTCTTCTCTTGCCTTCAAACTCCTTTAAAATAATGTTTTTCTTGCTTTACGATATATGGATCTGATACTTCTTGTGAGAAGTGCCAGTACCATCAACCGATCCAGGGAATGGTACTATTGGCAACCGGGTGCCCAGATATACATATTTAAGTATATAAAAGGGTGGCCCCCACAGGGTGGTATCAGAGCTATATATATACGTAAAGATGCTTTGATAGCTCTAAACCCTAAAAAATCACTAAGTTAGATCCATATTCTTACCCCCTTTCGAAAGACAAGAGATAACAAGTGCTCACGGAGGAAACTCTGTCCAGAAACTCAAAGCGATGGAAGGAACTAGCTGGATCGATGAAGCCGAATGGATATACTCAGACTGTGCCAAGAACACCGGATTCCCTCCGATATTATCGAATGCACTCACAGAGTTAGGATACACCCAACGACCAGTATATAAAGGCAAAGAATACATAGCCTATGGCTGTGGGACACGGGTACGCTGGGGTCCCCACCGACCAGTCTCACGGTCATCCCCGACAAGTGGGTCCGTCCCACCAGAAGACCAACCGACCTGACAGTGGGCCCAACAGATCTCATCTGTAGCCCACACGATCTCCAGAAGACCTTGTTGACGGCTGTTAAGTACTACTTTCAGCCATCAATATTCTCACATAAATGTAGGCATATGCATTATTTACTTGCATTTTGGTTTGACTAATTTAGTTCCACTTGTCCTTGGAGATTATTTGTATGTAGGTAAAATAAGGATAAAAAGAGATGGAAACCCACCTTCTATGGAAGGTCCATGCCAACTCAGCTGAGTAGGTGGCTACCACCAAGGAAACACATGGCAATCCATGTCACTGATCCAAGGGAGGCACTCACCGACGAATCAGGGAGTGACACATGGACTTCACAAGGATCCACGGGCCCACCCAGGACTCCAAAACTGTCATGCACCGGGGAAAGCTCAGAGGGCCCACAGGGTAGCCACCTGGAGAAAACACAGGCCAGGAAGCCGCCCTAGGGGTTCGGCCGACCCTAGGATCGGCCGAACATACCTAGGGTCGGTTCATCCTGGCCTTTCATGTGCTTCTCCCTCATTGGCTCATTGGTGCATCCCTGGGTGAATTGGAGCCATTTGGTGCCCGAAGCAAGCCTCCTCCTTGCCTATAAATAGAAAGGGAGGGGCTCCCATTTCACACACACCATTCTCTCATTCTCCTCTCACTATTAGTTTCCAAGGCTAGGGGGTAGGCTAGAGTAGCTCTTGTTCAGGTTCCAAGTCTACTTTGGAGTCTAGGTACGAGTTCTCTTTTATCTTTATTTCTTTGTATGAATTTGATCTACTTCAGTTATTCAGCTATTTCATATAAAGTTGTGGTAGATCATATGATTGATATGTACTTGAGTTCATCTCTTCTTCATCATTTAGAGGCTTGTGTTCTTCATGAACACTACCTTTTGATCCACTTGAAGGATGATTTACTCATTCCTTATGTGTTTGTTCATAAGTTAGAGGATCGTGTTCTTCACTAACACAACACTTTGATCTTGTTGACTAGACATAAGAGAGTTCGTATCCATTCGTATGTCTGGCCCTAGTTAGATCTTGTTAGATGGCATGTTAGTGTTGCATTAAGTTTTTGTTCAAGCTACGGTACTCGGTCTAAGTTGACCAGTCTTCTGGTGGCTCTCACCCTAGGTCACAACAGCCCGGCCCGGGTGAAGTCTAGCAGCAACACAGGCATGGTGCCTGGGTTGTGTGGCTACGTTAGTTATGAGCATGCCCCCGTAACGATTGAGGTAGGCCACAGTGGTGACAGCTGTTGGACCCTTTGAAACCCTCTGCGATGGGGTATTACTGTAGGAGTCTAAAGTATAGTTTCGCAGAGTGCTGGTCGTCGCGGGCTATCTCCCCGTTTGTACCTGGGTGCTGAACCTTACCCTTTCATGCAATGTTTCATGCCTAACTCTTGTATCTTCTAGCTTTGTATGTTTAGTACATTAGAACCTAGAGCTAACTCGTATGTTCCCCCTAAGCCGTAGTGTACTAGAGTAGAGGTAGATCTGAGTGTGTGTCACACTACCCTATCATATCTTTTATCTTACCCCTACGTTTGAGTTGTTGTTTTCTATATCTATCTCTTGGTTTACATTCAATGCAAAAGCATAAGTCTTGATATCCGCCATTGCCTTCCATGGATACGATACCCTTGGAATATTCTCCTTACTTGGGGAAATGCTACAATGGTTTATCTGTGCGCTTGCGGATTCATTCATGATCATTTAGATTTACCTTTGGCAAGTCTTGATGTTCACGCTAACTCGGCGTCGTTAGTAGTGACATTAAGGTATGCCAACAAGCATTTCTAGCGCTATCGCTAAGGATGGATTCTGAATTTGTTCTGAAAGTGATTGCGCTAAGAAATGTCAACAAGCATTTCTGGCGCTGTTGCCGGGGAAGGCACAGGATTATCGTGACTATGCTTTTCATCTGTTTATAAATCATGAGTAGGTTAGATCAACTCTAAATGCAGGATAACCTTGATGGTCTTCTTTTATCTTCAGATGATGAAGACTGGTAGTGTATGACTGGTTTCGACTTACCGGAGAATTTCACTGAAGATCCTGAGTCACTAGTGAGGAAAGCTCGAATTCATTTCGTCTCATCTCGTTGTACTTGTTCGGAAGGCGAACCAGCTTCCTTTGTACCATCCACGTTAAACGCTATGGCCCAGAAGACACTGCGTGAGTACTCAGCTCCTTCTGCTGACCAGGAGCTGCAAGGCCTTGAGGTGGCAATGGGAAACGAAAATTTTGAGATCAAGACGGGTCTAATCATGATGGTACAGGCTAGCCCATTTTGTGGCAAGCCAAATGAGGATGCCAATGCCCATCTGCACCAATTCCTAGAGCTATGCAGCACTTTCATCATCAGGGGTGCAAATATGGATGTCGTTCATCTTCGACTGTTTCCATTTTCTCTCCTAGGGAAAGCCAAGCAATGGTTCTATGCGAATCGTGATGCCATTAATACTTGGGACAAGTGTTCAGAGGCATTCCTCAAGAAGTTCTTCCCATTGGGTAAAACCAATGCTCTTCATGGAAGAATTTCTGGTTTTCAGCAAGCAGCAAGTGAATCCATTCCAGAGGCTTGGGAAAGGCTTTAGGAGTACGTCCTGGCCTGTCCTCGCCATGGGATGGAGGATTGGCTTATTCTTCAAAGCTTCTGTAATGGGTTGACTCCGACAGCCCGAGGCCATATTGATGCTGCTGCTCAGGGAGCATTCTTCTCACTCACTATTGATAATGCTAAATTACTCATTGAGAAGATAGTATCCAACCTAGGGTGGAGTGATGAAAGACTCCAACCACGTCCGAGGGGTACTTATACTGTCAAGGAAGCAGACATGATTACTGCCAAGCTGGACCTACTTATGAAGAAACTGGATGATTACACCAGCGAGAAGGCTGCCATGGCCACCACTACTCTGCCTATGGATTCTCATATGACTTGTGAGGTCTGTGGCAACACTGGGCATTCGGGAAACTACTGTCCTGAGACTCAGGAGGAAGTGATGTACATGAACGACAATAACAATGGTTAACGTCCACCTCAACAAGGAGGCCAAACGTGGAATCCACAACGCCCTTATTATCAAGGAGGTAACCAAGGTAACACGTACAACTCTAACCAACCCTCCTTGAGAGATCTTGTTTTCGGGCAGGCTAAGATTAATGAAGGTGTTAATAAGAAGCTAGCTGCCCTTGATAAAACCTTAGAAAGTCTCAACGTTAAGCTTGATAGTTTTTCTTCTGCTCAGAAGAACCAGCTAAGTTTTAACAAAATGTTAGAGGCTCAGTTAGCTCGGCTGGCTACTTCTGTTCCCTCTGTTGAAAATGCAAATGCAGTGACCACGAGAGGAGGTAAGTCCACTCGAGATCCACTGTATCCTAACCATGCAGGGACAGACAAAAAAAGCATAATAGAGGTTGAGAATATTCATGACGGTTCATCCGACTCGGAAGAACTACCCCAGGTAAGGAAGGTGCCCTTGAAAGAGAAGGCACCTGAAGGAGTGACGGCACATCCAGAATTTGTAGAAGCCAATGTGATGTCGTTCCCTCAAAGGAACAGGAAGGCGACAGTAGAGGAACAGTTCAATCGCTTAGTGGACATGATTCAGAAAGTTTATATCAACGTCTCATTACTCGAGGCAATACACGTACCCACTTACGCGCGTTATCTCAAGGACATCCTGACCAAGAAGCGAGCCCTTCCTACTACGGAAGTGGTACGACTCACTAAGGAGTGCAGTGCTACTATACTCAACCGCCTTCCTGAGAAGAAGAAAGATCTAGGGTGTCCCACAATTAATTGTATGATTGGGACACAATGTTTCGACCATGCTCTCTGTGACTTAGGGGCCAGCGTCAGCGTCATGCCTAAGGTAGTCTTTGATCAACTCAATTACACGAATTTGTCTCCAACCACTTTGCAGCTGTAGCTAGCAGATTCTTTAGTCCGATACCCAGCGGGGATAGCCGAGGACATTCCAGTGAAAGTCCGAGACTGCTTTATCCCCGTTGACTTTGTGGTACTAGACATGGAGATTGCTAAGGAAGTGTCGCTCATACTTGGGCGACCATTTCTGAGTACAGCTGATGCACAAATTGATGTGGGGGCTGGTGTGATCCGTCTTTACATCAATGGCAAGGAGGAGAAGTTAGAATTCCGTTCAAGAAAGGAGCAATGCTCAATGATCAAAGATTCACCAACTCCCAACACTCCAGCACGAGAGGTCGAGACGCCACGGTAGGAAATGGACAGCCTCATTGCATTCATGAAGAATTTTTGGAAGGAAGAACATCAACACATGAGTGCGGGACAGAAACAGTATTGGAAATCTCAGTCCTAGTCCAAGAAATCACCTCCTACACACCACAACCCACATGACACTCAGAAGGCGTGGAGGAAGGTGAATAGGAAGCCAACTTCTTTTGCGAAGGAGACGGCTGCCTCAGTGCCAAGGTAAGGAATTTGGAACCAGAGTCTAGCTCTAAAGACTTAAAATAGTGAGCCCTGCACCGACAGGTAAGTTCATTAAGTTATCCTTAGTTTCCATTCAAATGAAATTCTGATCCAAGAAAAACAAGCTACTTCTGCTATATGTCTTCTGCATTCTTGCTGGGGCAAGCTCAGGGGTGATGTCCATCCGGACATTTCTTGAGTTTGTACCATGGTACTAACTTCACAGCCACCACCACAGCCACAGCCACAGCCTACTACACCACCGGTGGTAGGAGGGGCCCCTACAGGGTACATGTTCGGGGTTACCCCTGGATATGCACCTGGTTGGGATCAGCCCGCCTACCAGCCGAGTGCGAGCGGTGCTCACTGGGCTACACCCGCTAGTTCTAGCTCTGGTGGTCTGCCTCCGTCTTCGTCCTTCAGGCGGCACTCTTCGGCCTCTGCACGTGATGCTCAGCTCGCGCAGCAGATGGGTGATGCGAACACCACGAGTACATCTACACCAGCAACACCTCAGGCGCCTTCAGATGATCCACCACTTCAGGCACCTCTAGTTGGGCCAATTACTCTGGCTCGTGCGAGAGAATTAAACTACAACATGCTGTTGAACAACGAAGGCCTAGAAGCATAGACGGTGGCCCAACAAGGGGCCTAGGAAGGGACACCTAGGGTTGGGGCGCTGCCACCCTCCTGGTCGCGGCCTTCCTCCTGTGCCGCGTGCTCCACCCCTCCTCCGGATGCTAGGGGCTGCGCCCCCTATTTAGGATAGAGTCCTTTTTGTTTTCCAACTTGAGTTTTGTTTTACATCTAGCTTTAGCTACACCAGACCACGCACAAATACGTGTTGTCCTCTGTGATTCAGAACTCCACCTTCGAGTGATATTAAGATTGCTCGCCTTAGATTCTTGTTCGTTCTTCGATTGCGTACAGGAATTCATCTTCGTGATCAGGCTGATCTGGCGCCGGGAAGGTTGGTAACCATCGGGAGTTGTTCAACGATTGCATTGGCGCTTCGAGTCTCGCTCGTCGTAGTCGGATCGTGAGGGTCGCCTCCCACCAGATCGAAGTTATCTCCACTCACCGAAAGATCGAGCACTCCACCTCTATCAAGTGGTATCAGCTTTCCAGGTTGATCGGTGAGTTTTATCCAGTGTTTTTATTTCCTACAGTCCACAAAAACCAAACAAAAATTTGTTTTTAGGTTAGATCCTTATCCCAGCAACCCTTTTAGCCTCGCACCTTCATTCAATAACTTGCTTTGTTGAGTTTGCATGCTTTGTTCATTCAATTGTTGCTGGTCTTGTGATTCTATCCTTTGTTTCTTGTTTTTCATCTAACCCTAGTTTCGCCGCCGTTTCTCCGCTGCTCATCTACCATCACGCCAAAACCCACGCCGAACCACCCCCACCCACCTCGTGCGATCCCCCCCATCGCGCCCCCTCCCTCTACAGAACTAGGGCACGCCGCGCCCCCTTCTGCGTTTCTCCCTCCCTATGTTGGAAAGTCCAAAATAAGGAAAAGTTACCAAAAAAGAAGAAAAAAGGAAAAAAAAGGAAAAAAAAAGAAAGAGTCCAAACGGGAGAAGGAAGGTGACTCGGTTCAGTGTTCCTGCGCGCGCCGTGCCCTCCTGGATCGCGCGACCCCTTGGCTCCACCGTGTACCCCACGCACGCCCCCCATCTTCCCCCACACCTTACCAGCTTCTCTTTCTCTCTTTCTAGGTACCATATTCTGAGGTTGGCCTTACTCTAGAGAGAGAGAGAGTATCTTTTTTTTACCAAAATACCCTTGTACTTTCGGAAAAAGTGTGTGTCGCAACTTGCTGTTTGAGATCCTCTGTGTTCATATTATCGGTTTTGAGGACTCCGCCAAAAAAAACAGAAGCAAAAAAACAGCAATTTGCTGCGCCCTCTCCACCTTCCTTGCTGTCCTTTCGTTTTCACTTGTTGTCAGCAGCGTTTGATCGTGTTTAGCACTCTTATTCAACTTTGCATTATTGTTTGATTGTGCTAATCCTTCAATTGAGTGCAGCCCTCCCAGAACTCCACATATTTCTACGACGAGCAGATTTTGTTTCTCCAGGCAATCGCTGCTCCAATATTTCGCGAGTTCCACTGGTTGGTTGCAGGTCGCCCCTGTGTGCGTGGTAAGAACGGATAAGAATTTGATAACAACACTAGTGTGAGCGCCTTTGTGAGCTGTCCCACCCCTATTTTTGTCGTCGTTTTGTTTTTGTGTTTACGCTAACCATGGCAGATGACGGCGCCGTCGAGAATGATCCACTGCAAGACATGCGAGCACAAATTGAAGGACTAGTTGCGGACATTTGGACCGTATATGAACGGCTGGACTCAACGATCACTACGTCGACCGACCGTTCCGATCAGCTCAACCTCGCCCAGACGGCCACTAAGACCACACTCGACGCTCTCGTGGCCCGACTCGATGCCATGCACACAACGATCACTGATTTGCAGAAGGACTATGGCGGTGATTCGGAGCAGGAAGCCGGAGACAGTCGCGGTCGTGCCCGCCGTGTGCCATGCCACCCCGGTAATGATTCTTTTTCTAAGATTAAATTTAAAATCCCACCTTTTAATGGCAAATATGATCCTGCTGCATATCTTGATTGGGAGTTAGAGGTTGAACAAAAATTTTCATGCCATGATATTGCTGCAAATTCTCAAGTTAAAGCTGCTATTAGTGAATTTACTGATTTTGCTTTAATTTGGTGGCGTGAGTATAAAATTAAACATCCCACTGCCATTCCGACCACTTGGGATCAATTAAAAACTGCTATGCGCCATAGATGTGTGCCTTCGTATTATGCTCGTGATTTGCTTAATAAGATGCAGCGTTTTCAACAAGGTTCTCAATCTGTTGAGGACTTTTACCAAGAGTTACAAAAAGATATGATTCGTTGTGGCATATTGGAGACTAACGACGCTGCTATGGCACGCTTTCGTGGTGGCTTAAACCGCGAAATCCAGGATATACTTGATTATCAGGAATATCATGATATGACTCAATTATTTGAATTTGCTTGCAAAGCTTAACGTGAAGTGCAGGGACGACACTTGAAGACATATTTTAACCCTTTTGCAGGACGAAGCTCGACATCCACACCAGAACCTGTCTCCCTTGCGCCATCCACGTCCACCACTACACAGCGCGAGACGACAGCCAAACCGGCACGCGCTGCCCCACCCACAGGCACCGCCCCTTCCCCAGGCCGTACACGGGACATTCAGTGTCCTTGCTGCAGAGGATTTGGCCACGTGTTTCGGGACTGCCCGAACAAGTGCACTTTGCTCATTCGTGACGATGGTGAGTACTCTTCTGCTAGTGATTCTGAAGAAATTGAACATGCATTGCTTGCCACTGACCATGCAGCTAAGGAGGAGGTACATGTCACCCCGGCCGACTCCGATAGGTATGAAAGTCTTGTTGCGCAGCGTGTTCTTAGTGCCCAGGTTGCCCCGCACGCGAAGAATCAGCGACACACTTTGTTCCATACAAAGGGAGTTGTGCAGGAGTGGTCGATTCGCATCATCATCGACAACGGCAGCTGCAACAATCTGGCGAGTACCATGCTGGTAGAAAAATTGTCGTTACCCACTCGTAAGCATCCAAACCCATATTACATTCAATGGTTTAATGATGGTGGTAAAATAAAAATCTCTCGTTCTGTGCGTGTTCCTTTCTCCATGGGTGCCTATTCTGATTTTGTTGATTGTGATGTTGTTCCCATGGAAGCATGCTCTCTATTACTTGGTCGACCTTGGCAATATGATATTGATAGCTACATAATGGTAGTTCAAATCATTATTCTTTCATGTTTAAGGGTCAGAAAATAATCATACATCCGATAACACCTAAAAAATTGTTAAAGATGATCTTGCTCGAGCTGCTAAAACTGCTAAACAACTTGATCTGTCGCCATCTATTCATACTGAAATCAAGTTGAATGCTCTTGTTTTACTTGCAACACGTGCGGATTTTGCTGATCTACGCGCTGCTCATTTGCCATGCTTTGCACTTGTATGCTCTAGTGTGCTCATTTCACTTGATGATGCACCATCTTTGGATATTCCCCCTGCGGTCGCTAACATTTTACAGGAGTACGCTGATGTGTTTCCCAAAGACTTGCCACCAGGTCTCCCACCGCTTCGTGGCATTGAGCACTAGATCGATTTCATTCCAGGCGCACAGCTTCCAAATCGCGCGCCGTACCGTACCAATCCGGATGAGACGAAGGAGATTCAGCGCCAGGTGCAGGAATTGCTTGATAAGGGTTACATTCATGAGTCTCTTAGCCCTTGCTCAGTTCCTGTATTACTTGTTCCAAAGAAAGATGGGTCATGGCGTATGTGGGTAGATTGTCATGCTATTAATAACATCACCATTCGTTATCGATACCCTATACCACGCCTTGATGATATGCTAGATGAGCTTAGTGGTGCCATTATTTTTACGAAGACTGATTTGCGTAGTGGCTACCATCAGATTCGAATGAAATTGGGTGATGAATGGAAAACGACTTTTAAAACGAAATTTGGTTTATATGAATGGTTGGTTATGCCATTTGGATTGACTAATGCTCCCAGCACTTTTATGCGATTGATGAATGAAGTTCTGAGGCCTTTCATAGGATTTTTTGTGGTTGTCTATTTTGATGATATCCTTATTTACAGCAAATCTATAGAAGACCATTTGGAACATTTGAGTGTTGTTTTTGATGCGTTGAGTGCTGCCCACTTATTTGCTAACATGGATAAATGCATCTTTTGCACACAACGTGTCTCGTTTCTTGGTTATGTTGTTACTCCATAGGGCATTGAGGTCGACAGCAGCAAGATTGCTGCCATTCGGCAGTGGCCTACACCGATGACGGTCACACAGATTCGGAGTTTTCTTGGACTTGCAGGTTTCTACCGCAGGTTTGTTCGTGATTTTAGCTCCATTGCAGCACCTCTACATGAGCTTACAAAGAAAGATGTGCCATTCGCTTGGAGTGATTCGCAAGAGGTAGCGTTCAACACTTTGAAAGATAAGTTAACCCATGCTCCCCTTTTGTAATTACCTGATTTTACTAAAGGGTTTGAGCTTGAATGCGATGCTAGCGGTATTGGGCTAGGTGCTATTTTGTTACAAGAAGGAAAACCAGTTGCTTATTTTAGTGAGAAATTAAGCGGTGCTAGTCTGAAATATTCTACTTATGATAAGGAGCTTTACGCTTTAGTGCGCACTTTGCATACATGGCAGCACTATCTTTGGCATCGTGAGTTCATAATTAATTCTGATCATGAAGCTTTGAAACATATTCGTACCCAGACAAATCTGAACCGTCATCATGCTAAATGGGTAGAATTCATTGAGTCTTTTCCTTACGTAATTAAACACAAGAACGGGAAGGACAATGTTATTGCTGATGCTTTATCTCGTCGCTATACCATGTTGTCACAGTTAGATTTTAAAATCTTTAGCTTGCAAACTGTGAAAGATCAATATGTAGACGATGTTGATTTTAATGATGCTTTTGCCCATTGTATTAATGGCAAACCATGGGGCAAATTGCACATACAGGACAGGTTCCTGTTTCGCGCTAACAAGCTATGTATTCCAACTAGCTCGGTTCGTCTGTTGTTGTTACAGGAAGCGCATGGAGGCGGTCTCATGGGACACTTTGGCGTCTACAAGACGCATGAGGTGCTGGCTGCCCACTTCTTTTGGCCCCGGATGCGTGCTGATGTTGAGCGCCTTGTCGCACGCTGCACTACTTGTCAGAAGGCTAAGTCACGGTTGAACAACCATGGTTTGTATATGCCTTTGCCTGTTCCTACTTCCCCTTGGCTTGATATTTCTATGGACTTTGTTTTGGGATTGCCTAGAACTAAGAAGGGGAGGGACATCATTTTTGTGGTTGTTGATGGAATCTCCAAAATGGCTCATTTCATACCTTGTCATAAGACTGATGATGCTAGCAATGTTGCTGAATTGTTCTTTAGAGAGATTATTCGTTTGCATTGTATTCCAAAAACAATAGTCTCTGATCGTGATGCTAAGTTTCTCAGTCATTTTTGGAGGTCTCTGTGGAATAAATTGGGAACTAAATTACTGTTTAGCACAACTTGTCACCCTCAGACTGATGGACAAACTGAGTTGGTTAATCGAACTTTGTCCACCATGCTTAGGGCTGTTTTAGCTAAAAATTTGAAATGTTGGGAGGATTGCTTGCCTCATGTTGAGTTTGCTTATAATCATGCAACGCATTCCTCTACAAAGATGTGCCCTTTTTCAGATTGTGTATGGTTACATCCCTCGGGCGCCTATTGATTTGTTTTCGTTTGATGCTAGAGAAGCCCCATACTTAGATGTTGTTGCACATGTTGAACAAATGGTTAACCTGCATGAACAAACTCACCAACACATTGCTGCTGCTAATGCTAAATATCAGGTTGCTGGTAGTAAAGGTAGAAAACATGTTACTTTTGAACCTAGTGATATGGTTTGGTTGCATTTGAGAAAGGATCGTTTTCCTACTTTGCGCCGTTCTAAATTAATGCCTCGTGCTGCTGGTCCTTTTAAAGTGCTAACCAAGATTAATGATAATGCTTATATCCTTGACCTGCCTCCGGAGTTTGGGGTTTCCACTAGTTTTAATGTTGCAGATTTGAAGCCATATCTGGGTGAGGATGAGGAGTTGTCGTCGAGGACGACTTCAGTTCAAGAAGGGGAGGATGATGCGGACACCACGAGTACATCTACAACAGCAGCACCTCAGGCGCCTTCAGATGATCCACCACTTCAGGCGCCTCCAGTTGGGCCAATTACTCGGGCCCGTGCGAGAGAATTAAACTACAGCATGCTGTTGAAGAACGAAGGCCCAGAAGCTTAGACGGTGGCCCAACATGGGGCCTAGGAAGGGACGCCTAGGGTTGGGGTGCCGCCACCCTCCTTGTCGTGGCCTCCCCCCTGTGCTGCGTGCTCCACCCCTCCTCCGGATGCTAGGGGCTGCGCCCCCTATTTAGGATAGAGTCCTTTTTGTTTTCCAACTTGAGTTTTGTTTTACATCTAGATTTAGCTACACCAGACCACGCACAAATATGTGCTGTCCTCTGTGATTTAGAACTCCACCTTCGAGTGATATTAAGATTGCTCACCTCAGATTCTTGTTCGTTCTTCGATTACGTACAGGAATTGATCTTCGTGATCAAGCTGATATTGCGCCGGCAAGGTTGGTAACCATCAGGAGTTGGTTCGGCAATTGCATTGGCGCTTCGAGTCTCACTCGTCGTAGTCGGATCGTGAGGGTCACCTCCCACCAGATCGAAGTTATCTCCACTCACCGAAAGATCGGGCACTCCACCTCTATCAATGGGAGAGCTCACCGTCCAGGTCACGGGACTGGTGGGGACGCTGAACACCCACATTGAGTCTACCTCAGCGTGGCAGCGTTAGGCTAGCGAGAGGATTGAAGCCATGCAGCAGGCACAGCAGCGACACATGGAGGAGCAGAGGGCTTACTATGCGAGTCAGGGTTTCTTCTACCCTCCTCCGCAGTGAGCCTGAAGCTAGCTTGGGGGAGGACCCCCATCCTGAGGTAACTTGTATCTTCTTTTGTTTTCAGAATATCTTATAAATGAAAACCCAAAAAAATCTGCAAAAATAGAAAGACCAAAAAGATTTATTTGCTTTCATCAAGTTTGTTTAGTTTGCTTTGATATGCATAGTAAGAATGCTTTGCCTCTATGGTTGAAATGATGAATAGTTGCTCTGTTTATTCTTCTCATATGTCTTGCTTACAACTTTGTATCCTACCTAGGTTTTGAGTTTGTTGGCTTGTATGTTCAAACCTTAGCTTGAAAACTATGGGTAGCAAAAAGCATGATCCTTGCCTAAGTTGTTGTGAGACATGATATGGTATAATAGAGTGCTATGATCTTGTACCTAGTGATGCTTGACATCCGGAGTTTTCCTTTTTGAAAAATCAAAACATGATGAGTTCCTCAATGATGAGCATTTCCTATCCATGGCCATATGTAGATTCTAGCTCGTGTTAGCCTCCACATATGCAGCTTGTTCTCTCATTGAGCTTTGTCAAATTGTTGTGACCCTTCTTAGAACTCATACTCCCTTGATCAAGATCACGTACACGTTCATGCTAAAACTTCTACACTGGAAGTTAGCATTCATCATTTGTTCCATTTTGCTTACACATTCTTCCACAAATAAAACTCTATGCATCTTTGTATCATTCATCCCTCTCTGAATATCTCCAATAGAGACAAAGGGAAAGCTAAAAAATGAAAGAGAAAAGAAAAGCATGCTCAAAAGCATGGCAAAAATAAAATAAAGAGAGCCAGCCCAAGTCTCGAAAAATTCCAAAAGGAGAAAAAGGGATTGATATGTGCAAGAGAAAGAGTTCCACCAGATAGATGGTAATAACTAGTACCTACTCCAGGGCTAGTGTCCACCTTACCATCAATCCCTCATTTGTCATATAAAGCATGGTCATATCTAGCACCCATTTCCGAGGCTCATCACCATCACACATATGCACATCTTAATCAGGATGTATGTTTGTTTCTTCCAAGGATCCGGTTTTTGACTTAGCAACATATGAGAGACAAGTATGCCACATTTCTTCCCTACCTACAGCTCCACATAAGCCTATTAGTAGGATGTGAAGAAAGGCAACTTGATGCTTTGGTGAGGAACCATACACTTTGAGCGATCCGAGAGTATCATTTGAGGAACTCTGATTTTCTTTTGAAAAATTTAAAAACCTCCGGATTGATAGCTGATTTAGGTATGAGTGATTATGCATTTGCTATATAACCATTCTGTCTCTCAACCGCTTAAGGCAGGTGAAGCTATATGCCCCATGTCATCAAGTGAATGGTAAGAACATTGCCAACTTGTTCAACTCTTGGTAGAATACTTGGCTGTATGTTTGCCATAAGTTAAGAATATGATATCGTAGCAACTCTTGATCAACTAACCTAAGTCCTTAATGTCTTGCTTCGAGACGAGCAAGAGGTTAGCTTGGGGGAGTTTGTTGACGGCTGTTAAGTACTACTTTCAGCCATCAATATTCTCACATAAATGGAGGCATATGCATTATTTACTTGCATTTTGGTTTGAATAATGTAGTTCCACTTGTCCTTGGAGATTATTTGTATGTAGGTGAAATAAGCATAAAAAGAGATGGAAACCCACCTTCTATGGAAGGTCCATGCCAACTCAGCTGAGATGGTGGTTGCCACCAAGGAAACACATGGCAATCCACGTCACTGATATAAGGGAGGCACTCACCGACGAATCAGGGAGCAACACATGGACTTCACAAGGATCCACATGCCCACCCCGGACTCCAAAACCGCCATGCACCGGGGAAAGCTCAGAGGGCCCACAGGGCAGCCACCTAGAGAAAACATAGGCTATGAAGCCGCCCTAGGGGTTCGGCCGACCCTTGGATCGGCCGAACCGACCTAGGGTTGGTTCATCCTAGCCTTCCACGTGCTTCTCCCTCATTGGCTCATTGGTGCATCCCTGGGTGAATTGGAGGCATTTGGTGCCCGAAGCAAGCCTCCTCCTTGCCTATAAATAGAAGGGGAGGGGCTCCCATTTCAGACACACCACTCTCTCATTCTCCTCTCACTTTTAGTTTCCAAGGCTAGGGGGTAGGCTACAGTAGCTCCTATTCAGGTTCCAAGTCTACTTTGGAGTCTAGGTATGAGTTCTCTTTTATCTTTATTTCTTTGTATGACTTTGATCTACTTCAGTTATTCAGCTATTTCATATGAAGTTGTGGTAGATCATATGATTGATATGTTCTTGAGTTCATCTCTTGTTCATCATTTAGAGGCTTGTGTTCTTCGTGAACACTACCTTTTGATCCACTTGAAGGATGATTTACTTATTCCTTATGTGTTTGTTCATAAGTTAGAGGCTCGTGTTCTTCACGAACACGACCCTTTGATCTTGTTGACTAGACATAAGAGAGTTCGTATCCGCTCGTATGTCTAGCCCTAGTTAGATCTTGTTAGATAGCATGTTAGTGTTGCATGAAGTTTGTGTTCAAGCTACGGTACTCGATCTAAGTTGACCAGTCTTCTGGTGGCTCTCACCCTGGGTCACAACAGCCCGGGCTGGGTGAAGTCTAGCAGCAACGTAGGCATGGTGCCTAGGTTGTGTGGCTACGTTAGTTATGAGCATGCCCCCCGTAACGATTGAGGTAGGCCGCAGTGGTGACAGCTGTTGGACCCTTTGAAACCCCCCGCGCCGGGGTATTGCTGTAGGAGTCTAAAGTATAGTTTTGCAGAGTGCTAGTCATCGCGGGCTATCTCCCCGTTTGTACCTGGGTGCTGAACCTTATCCTTTCATGCAATGTTTCATGCCTATCTCTTGTATGTTCTAGCTTTGTATGTTTAGTACATTAGAACTTAGAGCTAACTCGTATGTTCCCCCTAAGCCGTAGTGTACTAGAGTAGAGGTAGATCTGAGTGTGTGTCACCCTACCCTATCATATCTTTTATCTTACCCCTGCCTTTGAGTTGTTGTTTTCTATATCTATCTCTTGGTTTACATTCAGTGCAAAAGCTTAAGTCTTGATATCCGCCATTGCCTTCCACAGATACGATACCCTTAGAATATTCTCCTTCCTTGGGGAAATCCTACAATGGTTTATCTGTGCGCTTGCGGATTCATTCATGATAATTTAGATTTACCTTTGGCAAATCTTGATGTTCACCCTAACTCGGCGTCGTTAGTAGTGATGTTAAGGAATGCCAACAAGCATTTCTAGCGCTGTCGCTAAGGATGGATTCTGAATGTGTTTTTAAAGTGATTGCGCTAAGAAATGTCAACAGACCTTATTCGGAAAGACTACAAGACTTGGAGTGCAAGACAAGATAGCGGTGGATCCGACAGGCAGTCTGGGATATATGAAAATAGTTGTAATCAACTAGACTTAGGTCTCCTGGTCGTAACCGATCAGGAGTTTGGGCGCCGACCTTGTCCGCTGGCCAATATAAGGCAGACAGGGCGACCCCCAATGTACATCATCCCAATCAATCAATCGCCACCGACAACTGGACGTAGGGTTTTACTCTCCAGAGGCCCGAACCAGTACAAACTCGCTATGTTCCGTGTGCTCTTGTATAACCATCGAATCCTTAGCTTCTGATCGCCCCCATCCGAATCTAAATCACCGGGGTTGACCCCCCTGTGGACTGTGCGGATCTAAACCTCTGACAGTTGGCGCACCAGGTAGGGGCAGATTGAAAGTTCTCCGTGCGACTTTGATGGCTTCGTTCAACAGCGTCATCTTCCCCGCCAGCATGGCGGACTTCCTCGCCAATCCCGTCGACATCAGCTTCAGCTCTATGCCGTCAAGATCCACCGCTCCAGCTGCCGGCCAAGACGTCCTCGACAACACCGCGGTCAAACCCGTTCAGCAGGTCGAATCCGGCTTGCTGATGAAAACCCACCCACCCACTCCTCGCGACATCATCACAGTGCTCGATCGTGTCGCAACAATTCTTGCAGACTCGATCAAGATCTGTGAAAGCGTCCAGTGCTCTAGCAGTCCGACTCCGACTCCAACTCGCATGCCTCTTGTCCTGGGCAGCTCAGCCCGTGTGGCCTCCTACCACATGTAGAAGAAGATCCAGATCCAATCTGGGTCGAACTCGACTACGCCCCAGGCTCCGGCCTATGGGGACCACAAGGACCCTACAGATGATCCCTGCCACCTCCACAAGAATGCCAAGCACACTGCCCGCCAGTGTCATGCTTTGAAATAGCTCCATCGACCTACACCCCCTGCAGCGACTCCAGGTCGCCCGATCCATCCACCCGTGCAGTCTCCGGACTGTGGCATGTTCCAGGTCGCCCGTGTCATCCTCACGCCCAACACCTACGGCGATGAGGTGTTGGCACGTCGCGGTCTCTCCAATCACGAGATCCTCGTGGTCTCAGCAGATGTGCCAGTCCAGGCTGGTGAAACCGACACTCAACGTCAGCAGTGTGAAGCTGACAGCACCAATTGAACCCTCCGCCGCTAGGCTTAGACCGACCAAGCCAATGCAGCAGCTCAGGCTGCCGCAGCTGTAGCAGCTGGTGGTGGCTAAATGCCACAAAACAATGCACAAAACAATGCGCAGAACAACGCTCAAGGCGCACCCCTAGGGGGTCAAGGCGTGGTCCAGCAACAGAAGCAACTACAGATGCCACCTCCTCGAGGTCACATGCGCGCACGCGACCTGCGCAAGGACTTCGAAGACGCCGGCCACAAGGTCTACGGCTCCTGTCAAGCCAACTTGGGGGCAACACTAGTGGAGATCCAGCAGATGGGGGATACCCCACAAATGCAGTGAGCTATTACTAAGATCAGGGTCGCCATGGCCTAGGTCGAGGAAAGAAACCTAGGCTACAGCAGGTCGACGCGCACTGCGCACTGAAGGAATAGGTCGATGGGAGACCAGAACAACAACAATGCCAGGCAAGCACCTCAGCAGCCCTTTGCAGTGGGAGGTAGCGAGAAGAAGTGGTGCAGCAACCCAACCCAAAACCTCAAGGTGGAGGACCTCAAGCTGCAGGGAACGTGCCGATCCAGGTCGCACAGGCTCCTTCAGCCAACCTACAGCAGCCACTACACAACTAGTATGAGATTCAGCACCGTGCAAACTACGATCGCATCAATGGTCGCCCGGACCCTCTTGGTGCCAACAATACACTACATGCAACCGACCTCCGGGCGATGCATGATGTAGAGCTTCAACGCCGTGCTAACTATGACCAGGTCAATGGCGCACCCGACAATCTGTAGATCGTCCCCTCGGGACCTCGCCCAGCTGACCAACCAGGCTCCAGCAACTTCAACAACGTCATAGCCTTCTCACGGTGTCTCCGCAAGATGAACTATCCCAAGGAGTTCAAGCCTAACATCGACAAGTACGACGGTCGTTCCGACCTGAGTATCTGGCTGAAGATGTACACCATCGCTGCTCAGGCAGCAGGTGGCAACGAAGACCACATGGCGGGATACTTCCCCTTGGCCCTGGGCCAAGCACCACTCTTGTGGCTCAACAACTTACCAGATGAGTGAATCTCATCCTAGGCAAGTCTTTCGCGGTCGTTCACCACGAACTACCAGGCGACCTACAATCGACCTGACAACATGCATCACCTCGCAAGGGTGACCAGGAAGACAACCGGTTCTTCGAGAACCAGAACGAGCTCACTAGAGTCAAGGACGACAACATCATCATCACGTACAAGAAAGGTGTCACCAATATCAAGCTCTTCAAGAAGATCCATGAAGCAGGAGCCCAGACCATCGCTGACCTTATGGAATACATCGACAAGCTCATGGATACTCAAGATGCAGTGATCTACTACTTCAAGGGGATCAGAACTGACGAGATGTTCGGGGCCCTGGCCTCTGACGGTGCTGGAAAGTCGCGCAAGCGCTCCTACGAGGTCTTAATGGCCAACTCCAGCTTCATGTGCCCTGAATTCCAGGCAACTCTGGACGACGTGTGCTAGTTTCACCATGGAGCCAAAACTCCATGAGTGATTGCAAAGAGTTGAAGCGCGCCCTGGGCATGCCAGAAGAACCCAAGCCGGCGAAGAAGGCCACCAGCAACGACAACTGCTACAACAACAACATGCACTACAATAATCGGTACCGCCGGCCTGATTGGCGTGACGACCGAGACAGGCGACCTTATCGCTGTGGTGATCGACGTGATGATAGAGACCGCCGCGATGATCGTCGTGACAACCGCTGCGATGATCGTCGTGATGACCATCACGATGACCGTCGCGACAACCACAGGAACAACAGCAACAACGACCATCACAAGGACGACGACTGGCGCAAGGAGAGGACACCACCACCACCACCTTCGAGTGGCAACCCTAACGGTGCCTATCAGGCACCCAATAGGGACCAAGGGATCGACCAACGCCCAAACCTAAAGACAACCTCACGATATGATCGACCAATGCCCAAACCCAAAGACAACAACGCATCGGAGTTCGAGAGATCGGGCTCGTCAACACAGAAGCTCCGAAACCCCTGAGGTGTTCGGAGTATCCCATAACCTTCTCCAGGGAAGACCATTGGGTGCCCATACCAGACCCCGGGACCTACCCATTGGTCGTCAACCCTACGGTGGATGGAGCCGCGCTTCCCAAGACGCTCATCGACGGAGGCAGCATCATCAACATCATATTCACCAAAACACTGAAGAAGATGAAGTTCGACTTCAGCAAGATGACAGCCTGCGACGAACCCTTCTATGGGGTCGTGCCTGGCAAGGTGTCATATCCTCTGGGACGTGTTTGTCTCCCAGTTACCTTCGGGACAGAAGCCAACTACCGCACAGAATGGCTAACATTCGAGGTCGCGGACTTCCGCTCCTCCTACCACGCCATCCTAGGTCGTCTGTTGCTGGCTCGGTTCATGGCCATCCCGCATCACACGTACCTCATCATGAAGATGCCAGCGCCCAACAGAATCCTTTCCGTCTATGGGCACATCATGGTCTACTACAGATGCGAGGATGAGACCATCGACCTCGCCTCGACGTCCGCCTACGTAGCTGCTGCTTCGATCATGGTCGCTGAGGCTGCCAAGGTCGACGCCACGACGCTCACGGTGCTTGAGAAAAAGCACAGCCAAACTGCCTTGGATGCTAATCCAGTGGTGAAGAAAGTTTTCCTCGGCCTGCCCGACACAACCAAGGAAGTCACCATCGGGGCCAATCTGGACCCGAAATAGGAACTCATGCTCACCAGCTTCCTCCGAGACAATGCTGACATATTCACATGGAGTCGATCCGATATGTCTGGTGTCCCGAGGAGTCTGACTGAGCACTCCATCGACGTAAGCAAGACCGTAAGACCTGTCAAGCAGAAGCTCCGTCGCTTCGGGAAGGATCGAAGGGAGGCCATAGGGGTAGAAATATGTAAGCTCTTAGCTGTAGGATTTATCCATGAATGTAAACACCCGGTTTGGTTAGTCAATCCGGTGCTTGTACCCAAGAAAACTGGTGGATTAAGGATATGTATCGATTACACTGACCTCAACAAGTACTGCCCCAAAGATCCCTTCTCTCTTCCGCGCATCGACCAAGTCGTGGACTCCACGGCGGGTAGCACCCTGTTGTGCTTCCTTGACTGCTATTCAGAGTATCACCAGATACCCTTAAATCTCAATGACCAAGACAAAACAGCGTTCATAATGCCCCATGGCATCTACTGCTACAAGGTCATGACCTTTGGCCTGAAAAAACGCTGGTGCCACGTACCAGAAGGCAATCCAGAGGTGCCTAGCATCTCAACTCCATGAAAACGTGGAAGCATACATCGACGATGTGGTCGTTAAGACCAAGATCGAGGAGAACCTCATCTCCGACCTAGAGCAGACCTTCACCAACCTTCGCACCCAACAATGGAGCTGAATACGAGACCCTCATCCATGGGCTCTGTATCACTGTGTCCCTAGGCATCAAGTGACTCATCGCCTATGGCGACTCCAAGTTCGTCGTAGAGCAAGTCAACAAGAACTGGGATTGTGTCAAAGACACAATGGACGCATATTGCACCGAGATTTGAAAACTCGAAGGCCACTTCAAGGCAGTAGAATTCCATCACGTTCCTCACAAGAACAACGTCGCAGCGGATGTCCTCTCTAAGATGGGCTCAAAGCGAGCACTGGTTCCGACCGGTGTGTTCGTTCAAGACCTGCGCAAGCCGTCGATCAAGAACTTGGACCCGGACAATCTGGTTCCAGAGCAAACAGACCTAGCGCCTGCACCTCCTTGAGACGTGCTCATGGCGGAAGTAGATGATGATTGGCGCCAGCCTTTCCTAGACCTCCTGGTCCACCAGTTGGTTCCAGATGATAAAGTACAATGAGAAAAGATCACGCGGCGTGGTGCTAACTACGTCGTGATTAGGGAAGAGCTCTACCGCAAAGCATCCTCCACTGGTGTGCTGATGAAGTGCATCTTGAGATCAGAAGGTCTTCAACTCTTAGCTGAGATTCACGGTGGTGAGAGTGGCTGCCACGCTGCCTCAGCCAACCTAGTCGGCAAGGTGTAATGATCTAGTTTCTATTGGTCCACGGCCATGAGCAATGCCAAAGACCTCGTCAAGAGGTTCAAAGGATGCCAATTCTTTGCCAAACAACAGCACTTGCCCGCCCAGGTCTTGCGTATGATCCCCCCATCATGGCCCTTCGCCATGTGGGGTTTGGACTCCATAGGTCCATTCAAAACCGCCCACAGCGGCAACAAGCACATCATTGTTGCTGTAGATAAATTCACCAAGTGGATTGAGGTTCGACCTGTCCTCAAGGTCACATCGGAGGAGGCAGCAAAATTCATCAACGAGATCACATATCGCTTCGGTGTGCCCAATAGGATCATCACTGACCTTGGGATAGCCTTCACAGGCTCTACGTTTTGGGACTTCTGCCAGGACAACATGATTGACGTCTACTACTCGTCTGTCGCTCACCCTAGGTGCAACGGCCGGGTCGAGCGTGCCAACGGCATGGTTCTACAAGATCTGAAGGATCGCATCTATGATCCTGGCACCAATTATGCTACCCGTTGGTTAACTGAACTTCCAAATGTGATCTGGAGTCTCAGGACTCAAGTCAGTTCAGTCACGGGTTTCTTGCCCTTCTTCCTGGTTTATGGATCGGAAGCCGTCCTCCCCACCAACGTAGTGTTTGGTGCACCTCGCATCCAGCACTACAACGAAGGGGAAGCAGAGCAAACGCGTCGAGTCGACCTCGACAGCCTTGAAGAAAATAGAGTGGCAACCATAATGCGGCAGCTGTGCCATGACCAACAATTACACCGCTATCATGATCGCAACGTCAAGGAGTGCTCCTTCAACGTCAGCGACCTGGTCCTGCGAAGGATCCAGAAGACCGACAGGATGCGCAAGCTATCGGCCCCATGGGAGGGTCCCTTCATCGTCGTGGAAGTCATCAGCCCATCGACCTATCGTCTCTAGTGGGGCGACGGTCAAGGGGTTCCAAATGCCTGGAATGTGGAACATCTGCAACGATTCTGTCTATAGAATATTTATAATACAAAGATATGTACTCTTTACTATTATTAAAGTTAGTTCAATAAAGTTTAATTTTTAGACAGTTTTTTGTCGACCTTTAAAAGTTGATTCCCCTTTCTCTGTGTGTTGTGATTATTCCCTCCCCCTCGACATGCTCGAGGGCTTGCCCTTGCCAACTACAGGGTTGTTAGACCTGAGGGTTATGTGTGCTTCCTCCCCCTCGACATGCTCGGGGGCTTGGCCTTGTCAACTAAAGGGTTGCGAGACCTGAGGATCTTTTTCTGCCTTTGGATTGGCTCGTCTCTTGCTTGTTCGCCCTTGATTGTGAGGTTGCCAAACCTGGGTCCTAGGCCCTGTTCACGCGCTGATCATATCGTAAGTCTCCCCGCTGAGCTGTATGGTCGGTAAGTCGTCCTCTCCGTGAGTAGTGGTTAGTGAATTGAAAACACATGTGCTTCCGAGCCATCAATGTCGAACAAGTAAAAGACTTAGCACCTCAAAGTTGGATTGCTTCTATTAAAACATTTTTACACGAGCACAGAGACTGTTGTGCTCTGGCCAACAAGGGCATGCAAAAGCTAACCTATTTACAAGTCAGGACTACTACTCTTCATCGTCTTTGAAAACAAGGCTCTCTACGACCTTGTTGGCAGCATCTTCTACTTTGGTTTCGACCTGCTGAAGGTCGACTCCGGTGTTGGGACCCTCGGCAATCTTCTAGACTTCTACCTCGAGGAGGTGCGACTTCACCCGCACCAACATCTCCAATGCTGCTGCCCTGCTCGCAGACTGTAGCAGCTCGTCGACCTTCTCTGGGGCCTCCATGAGCCGCTCCAGCAGAGTCTTTGGTTCCCCTTTGGTGGGCTGCGGAATGACCTTATCCATGATAAAGCCTACAGGATTCCGGAGGTCGCCTATCTCCACCTCATGACCTGCAATGATCACTTCATCATTATACAGCGATTGCATTGCAACTACGAGGTCGATCTCAAGATCCCTCCTGATTGGCTTTTCGTGAGCAAGCTTTTGACAAATGGTGTACTCACTGCCGATAAGCGCCTTGTTCTCCTCCTTGAGGGTAGCAATGGCCTTCTCAGCATCCTGGAGGTCTTCCTTCAGGCGCTTCTGTGTGGCCCTAGCATCTATTAGATTAGCAGTTGTCAGACCAAGTTTATTGCAAAATAAATGCCTTCTACGACCTGAGGGAAGCAAGGTCTTACCTTCGCTGACCGACTTCAAAGCCGCGTCAGTGTTGGCGGCCAAGAGCTTCTGCTCAGCCAGCTCGTCAGTGAGCTTCTTCTTCTCATCCTCGAGTTTCTTCTTCTCGTGGGCAGCCTCCCTATTCACCCGTTCGAGCTCCGTGCCCAACTGGTGCGCCTCTAGCATTATAGCTGCAGCGCCTCTACACAGATCCGCTCGAGCTTTGGCTCGGGTGGCCATCCTCTGCAAAGACCAAAACCAAGTTGTTAGTTTGCTCGCAAACGACCATCCAGTATCCTATGGGATAACAGTAGCTTCTTACCCCAAAAGCCTCTGATAGGCTGATGATGGAGCCCTTGATCACCTGGTGTCTTCATAGTCATCGAGGATGTCATCCTCGAATGGTGTGCTATTCCAGTCCAACTCCTTGCCCTGGTATGTCTCATATTCAGGCCAATCTCTGGCCGGACCTTCTACTCCATGCGCGGCACCTCCTTGGTGCGGCGGCGGCTCAAGCTGACCTTGGTCCGCCACAACGTCGTGCGCCCCTTCCGAAGGTCGCACGTTGACGGGAGCTGGCTCCAGCACGACTTCTGAGCTCGTGGGTGGTGGAGCAGGACTTGCAACCCTAGCATCGACTCCTGAGGTCGTACCCGGCGGAGTGGAGCTTTGTGCTCCTAGATTGACTCCTTGTGTCAAAACCGACACGCTCGGCGAAGATGTTGCCAACCTGCACAATTCAGCCTGTCAGAACTCAAGTATACAAAAGAACAAGACAACAAGAAAGTCGTCAGAACTACTTACTTCACAGTAGACTTGTGGCGTATCTTCGAAGCCTTGGGAGGAGGCCTTGGGAGTTCTTGCCACTGAATCCCAGATTAAGCCCGGTACCTCTCCTTGATCCTCTGTAGGTCTTCCTGGGTGACTTGTGTCACCTCTTCCTTTCGGCGCTTGGTCTCCGGACTCAGCTCCGGGATCTCGATCATTTCATCCACTTCCTCGGAGTCACCCTCCGCGGTGACGTCCTTGTCCTTATCTTGCTGCTCAGGCGGCGGGGTGGAGCTCCAGCCCCTCTTGCGCTTCTTCTTGGCGCTCTCTAGCTTTGCCGTCTTGGCAGCCTCCGCCTTTGACTGAGCAATTTTGCCAGCAGTTTGCCGCGTTCGGTGGCTCTGCCGGCTTGCGCTCTGCGCGACCTCTTGAACATCTTCTTCGTCCACCTCGACCAATGAGTCGAACAAGTACTTGCCCACCAGCTGGGCTGGTGGCTGCTGGACATCCTCCAGCAACCTCACCTTCCTCCGCGCCTCCTCGCCTTCGGGCAATGGTGCGGGAGACCAACTAGTAGTGACCAGTGCCTGCACAACAATGAAGATGACACAAAAAGATTATTAATGAGGTCGACCTCCTAATAATGATAACAAAGAGATGACAACAGAAGCAACGACTTACATAATCTGTTGGACGCTTCAGTGAATGCGCCTTCGGGCACGTCTTGTTGCGGATCACTCCGCAGAAGAGCTCCTTCACCCGGGCGACCATCTCCTCCTTGGAGACCTTCCTGTTGACCTCATGAGTCGGGTCCGTCTGACCCCAGTACTCATAGGCTGGATGCACCCGATCCTTGATCGGCTGGATCAGGCGACGGCTGAAACTAATCACCACTGCGCCTCCCGCTAGGCCGGCCTCCTCGAGCTCGGCGACCTTGGCAAGGAGCGGCGTGATCTCCTCCTTCTCACGGGATGTCAATGCAAGATCCCATTCAGGGACCTTGGTTGGCCCAAAGCCAGTGCGCTTCGGGAGCTCTGGTTTCTGGTTCGCTACATAAAACCAGTCCGACTTCCAGCCAGAGTTGTTGTCCGGCAACTCCATATCTATATATTCTACCTTACGACCTGTTCTAAGGTAGTATCCTGCACTACCTATGACTAGCGACTTCCCAGGTCGCTTGACATGAAAAAAGTGCCGCCACAAGTTGAAGTGTGGTGGTATGCCTAAATAGGCTTCACACATGTGAATGAAAGCGGAAATAGTGGTGATGGAGTTTGGGACAAGATGTATCAGCTCCAGGCGATAGTAATGAGGAAGCCCCCTAAGAAGTCCCCCGTGGGGATTGAAGTCAAGCTCGAAGAAGGATGCAAAGACAACCTGCTCCGTGGCGTCATCCGTGGGGAAGCCTTGGCCGGTAGGCGCCTTCCAATCCACCTCCGCCTTGGGCCTCAGTAGCCCGCGCTTCACCAGCGCCTCGATGCGGGCCTCCATCATCTCCGACAGGACCCACTGCCTCTCCGACACGGGGATCTGCTTCTCCTGCGCAGGGCTTTGCTCCGGTGCCATCTCTTCTTCTTCCTTGACGAACCCCTGTGATCTGGCCCTAAAGACGCAGAGGGTCTTCGAGCACATGCGACGGCGTGGCGGTGGTGCGGCACGTGGTGGCGAGCCCTGGCTCTAGCTGTGGCGGCGACAGTGAAATGGCAAACCCTAAAGCTGCAGATGTGCGAAAATGCGAGTGGGGTCTGCCCCCACATGCCACGACCTTAATACAGGCCCCCGCGGCCTAACAGACCGTTACTGGATCGGTGCGCCCAACGGCTCTATGGCAACGGGTCGCTGACCCCAACGGCTATTTACCATACATCATTTTATCACCCCCAACGGCTAGTTCTCAACAAACAGCTGCGCCAACGGCTAGATCCTAATTTACTCCGGTAATTTAGCATGATTATTTGGAATCCTGCATTGGTGGCCTACTAGGTCGTCAAGACCTCCCTTGAGGTCGGTAGGACATCGTCAGCTATAAAGTCATCCTGGCAGCGTCCATGACTCAAGGTCGATGGACCTCCCAATAGTGTCTCTGACCTTCTTGAGGTCGGCAGACCCCTGGAAGACATCAAAACAGGTCGTAGGGGATTCATTTCCTCTACAAACAACATTACACACGATTCGACAGAAGAGTGTGAACTTTACATATGTGACTCCATGTCTACATGGTTGTCATAAGCCCCATCTGGTCCTTTACTAGTTACAAGATACAAACTAGATCATCCCCATAATGGGCATGACTGAAGACCTGATCTACCTAGCGCGAATCTTGCCATGCTTTCTACTATAGCAGGGTACATCGCAAGTTTTCTTCTAGCTTCAGGACCTTCGTGGAGACCTCTCGCGGATCGGTGGCCTGACGCTGCTCTTAGTAGGTCGTTTAGGTCCCCCGACTTGGGCATGCAGATGTGTGCTTCACCCTAAGTGACCAACAAGCCGGATAGCATTGTTTTCTATTGCAAACAATGTTTCAAGTTTTCTTTTGGCTTTTGCATCCAGATGGAGACGTCAAGGCGCAGGATGGGAGAATCATGTGCCTATCACCGATTCTTTCCTCCTGAATCCTTCCACCTCTCCGAGGGGGCCCTCTTTGGTGTAAGGGAAAATGCTCATCGTGGTACTCCACACTTCGCAAGTATTCTTCCAGCCTCAACTCCCTACAATCTCTTTCTTCTACACTCTGGTGGACGAAGGCATACCCACGACATGACACACTGGCTATTCCATGATCTTCTCTACGGTGACCGCTTTACCTCCGGTTATTGACTCTATTTATAGACGAGTCTCGCACTTGGTCGACCTTCACACTGTGCGCATGTGACCTTGGTTGCTCTACACATGTGAAGCTTTCGTTATTCTGCCCCGACACAAGACGACAAAGTTAGGTGTCATGCACCTGATGCAATGCACACTGTTTGCATGTGAGCTCTCCCCACTTTCACCGCCCATGACCTGCACAGTATGTGCCTTTGCCAGACTTTGTCTATTACGCACGGACAATTACTTTTTGTCAGATGCGATTTTTGTCACGTTGCGCTGAGTGAAATGGCTGGCGACCTCTTGCTACTTTACGCTATTGCCCATGTGAACCCACAGTTCACCCATCCAACTAGCCTGACTCCGTGTTAGACGGCCCAGCTGCCACATGGTATTGTACCTGCTAGTTCTACGACCTCTTCAAATCTACTAAGACCACATCTGACAACATTCGCACCCACTACGGCTTTGCGTCTTATTTGCACCCTCTGTGGCTCTGCATCCTAGTGCACCCGCTACAGCTCTGCACGTAAACGGACCTTGTACCAATCATCCTATATTTCTGTCTCCTGAGCAGAATGGTCATAGGTTTGATTGAAGACCTTCCGGGGTAGGCGTGCCTCGCTGCTCTGCTAGATTCGTCTGGGCACCTGGAGTCTACATCAACCACGTCTACGATATTCTACAATTTCGATAGGCCTTCTGAAGGTTGGTGTGCTCAGTACCTTAGTCTGCAATACCATGGTACCATGGCTCCGCTGGATAATTGGCAGCTACGCTGGTTGTCTGGGCACCACAATGGCCTTTCCGGATGTCGGCGTGTCACAGTTCCCAGGTCTTTTCAAATATCTTAGCACTGTTTTGGCCCTGCCAACCTAGTTGGGCGCCATGGATGCGTGACCTCCTGTAGGTCGGTGTGTGTTTCTAGCCCTGCCAGCCTGTTCTGGACACCATTAGAAGGATTGCTTCAAAGGAATGAAGGCCTCTCTATGGGGTGCGCGCCAAACTGGCCCTGCCAAGTGTCTCTGGTTTTTGGGCTCTATTAGCGTGAGACCTTCTTGAGGTCTGTATGCCTCGAGTGGCTCTGCCACACTCTTTGCAGCCATGTAAGACATCTGGGTGTCTCTACAACTGATTCTCTATGACTACAACGAAAACCGCTTCTTCACGACTAGGATTACTTCTTTTTTGACCATCAAAGCAGTCTTGCTGCCTACTTCAATGCTCGGGGACTACTATACGAGTGCGTTTTTCAAATGCCCTCTTGTTTTCCTCGTCGCTCCGACCATCTGGGAAACCTTGTTTCTCATCAAATTGGCTCTTGAGCTGGTTTCTTCTTCTTCTCCTCCTTTTTTGGATCATCAAAGCAGTCTTGCTGCCTACTTGAGGACCAGGTGTGTTCGAGCACCAGTTGAGGGTCGCTCCTTAGTGAGAGTGATTGACAACGTTGTGTGGACTGATGCTTGGCTCAGTGTGCAGGTACAGGTTGTGGCTTGACTCATGTTGGTGTAGGTGAAGAACAAGCATGAAAGACCTTAGCTGTGGTAGCCTCCGGGTGATGGAGAGGCAAGTAGGCTTGGTTCGATGGACCCGGTGGCCGATGGGGTCAAGTGCGAGCCGTGCGGTGCAAGACTACCAAGTTGAAGTCATGGACATGGGCCGGTGCAAAGTGGCGGTTCGAGGCTGAAGCTTGCACCGGGGGTTTGGTGGTTTGCCCACAAAACCATCGGTGGACGGTTTCTTGGTTTGGGCCGTAAAACCATGTCCGGAGGCCCGATGCAACAGAGACGGGGATCCGGGAGTGTCGGGAAGCTTCGAGTCGGGGGGGCATGTGGCGTGATCGCGGGGCTCGCGTCGAGGTTAAGCAAGTCCGCGGTGGAAGCGTGTCCGCTCGATGGGAATATCCGAAGACTTGACCAAATTGCCCCTTAGTGGTGTGTATCTTCTTTTAAGTTGTAGGGGTAGCGTGGTCATTTAACTCCTCTGGTGGACTTCGTATAAATAGCGGAGAGGTGGATGACATCTCTCTCTCTGGCTCTAGCTCTCTCTCCCCCGGATGATTTGCTTCCATTTTCTTCGATCCATAGGCTAGACAATTTCTTGTATAGAATCTGACCTCTGGATGTATGGAAGAATTCGGCGTTGTGATGATTTCCCTCTCCTAGCTCTTTGTGATTTTCGTGTCATTTTCGGAGCTATTTTTGGGTGTTTTTGTTCGTCGCTCGATTCGTCGATTTGAGGCTGTTTCTCTCCGAATTTCTTTGAGGGGATCATGGGTGAGTGCCTTGTGCCTCTTTGTGGATGATCTTGACCCCTCAAACGCCGGATTTGGCCTTCGATTCGTTGATTTTCGGATGAACCCTAGTTCATAGTGTTCTTGGCCAAGATCCATGATTCTGGGAGTTGTAGGATGTTTGAGGCCAAGATATTTGGGGCATAGCATCTTCTTATGGTGTTCATCATCTCCCCAAAATTTTGTCTCAAGACTCCAAGTGGTTTGGGAGATCCATCGATCAAAAGTTTGGGGCGATTTCGCGGGCTGTTTTCTGGGCTGTCCTGGGTGATCCGGACACTTGGGCAGGATGACCCGAAGGGGTAGGTTGATCCGGCCACTTGTGGCCGGGTGACCCGGAGCGGCTCTGGATGCTACAGGGTGACCCGGACGTTTGTTGCCGGATGACCCGGTAGGACTCAGCCTTCCTCTATGTTGCTCGAGCTCTTTCTTGCTTGCTTCCGCTTTGCTTCCTAGCCTTTCAAGCATTGTTCCTAAGGTCTCGAGAGAGGTTTGTTTGTGCTCCCGCTTGATCATGTGTGACCCTCGGAGTTGCGATTGGGACATAGGCCGAGTGGTTTTGAGAAAGAATTTTTATCAGTTCCCATTCACTGCCCCCTCTCTGGTCGCCTAATCGGTCCTTCAATTGGTATCAAAGCCAGTTATGGATCTTCGTGATTCTAACCAGTCTAAGATACAAAGATGGGCGACTATGGCAAGGGGTCGGAACCTCCACACTTTGATGGCAAGAATTACCTGATGTGGGATAGGCGTATGGGCGCGTTTTTGCGTGGGAAGGGGACTCTGATTTGGGATGTGACTCAAAATCCAAACTATGTCATTCCAGACAGTTTCCTTCTTCCAGGATCGCGGGACATGTTTGTGGCTAACAGCAAGGCCGTTGATTACTTGTTCCGTGCTCTCTGTGCCTCGGAGTTTGATCGAGTGTACGGAGAGGATGTGGCCAGAAATATATGGATTAAGCTCAACGAATGCACATGTTGGCAATGCTCAGGTGCAAGCTCGCTTGTTTTCCACTTACCGGAGAGAGTACGAGCACTTCACTCATGAAGGACCGAATAGGCGACCAAAGAGGGGGGGAGTGAATGGGAGCCGATAAAAATTCTTCCCGAAGGATGAACTCAGCTTATACCCCGATTGCCATTCCGATCACTCGCACACACCAAAGAAGCTCTAGACTAGGCACACACAAGCCTACAAGTCCTAGAGACAAGCCTCGAATCAAAGTGCGGAAGCACAAGACAAGAATCAAAAGACTTAGCCAAATCTGCGAAGCCCTGGGCGGACAGTCCGCACGAGTACGGCGGACAGTCCGTAAGCCTCGCAGACAGTCCGTGGACCCTCGGTGAACGGTCCGAAAAAGGACCCCGAACCTCCAGTACCGCACCGAGGAAATTCGGATAGTCCGGGTAAGCACCGCAGACAGGTCGGCCCCACCTGGCGCACAGTCCGACAAACTTCTCCTGAACAAAAACCTCGAAACCAACAGATCGAAACTCGAACGAACAGGCGAAGAACACGCCACTCGCGGACAATCCGCAGGACCTCCGCGGACGGTCCGCCAAGCTCGGACAAAAGCAGAAATGCCACGCGCGCGAGGTCAACCCCTCCTTTCCATCACCGGATCTCCCAAACAGCTTGAGCTCTTGAGACAAGAATTGGGAGAGATATGAAGTGTCACAAGATTAAGCTATGCCCCAAAAAATCTTAGCCTCTAACTCACTAAATCACCGGGAATCACAGATCACATGAACCACCACCAAGAACTCGGGCTCCAACCAAAACTCACGAATCAAAGGGATTTCCCAGTGTTTGAGGAGTCAAGATCACACACAAAGATGCGCAAGGCATCCACCCATGATCCCCTCAAAGAAATCTGAGAGAAAACGCCATCAAATCAACGAATCAAGCGAAGAACGAAACACCCCAAAAATAGCCCTGAAAATGACACGAAAACCACAAAGAGCTAGGAGATCACCACAACGCCGAATGCTTCCATATATCCAGAGGTCAGAGTCTATACAAGAATCTAGCCTAAGGAAAGTAGAAGAAAAGAAGCAGTCCAGAGCGATCTACCGGGGGAGGAAACCCTAGAGAGCAAGAGAGAGAGAGATGCCATCCACCTCTCCGCTATTTATGCGAAGTCCACCGGAGGAGGCAAATGACCATGCTACCCCTACAACTCAAATAGAAGATACAAACCCCTTAGGTGAGGTCAAGTCTTCGGATATTCCCATCGAGCGGACACGCTTCCACCGCAGACTTGCTTAGCATTGACGCAAGCCCCGCGATCACGCCACGTGCCCCCCGCCTCGAAGCTTCCCGACGCTCCCAGATCCTCGTCTCCATCGCATCGGGCCTCCAGACTTGGTTTTGCAGCCCAAACCAAGAAACCGTCCACCGATGGTTTTGTGGGCAAACCACCAAACCCCGCGTGCAAGCTTCGTCCTCGACCCGCCACCTTGCACCAGCCCATGTTCACGACTTCAACTTGCTAGTCTTGCACCGCACGGCTCGCACTTGACCCCATCGGCCACCGGGTCCATCGAACCAAGCCTACTTGCCTCTCCATTACCCGGAGGCCGCCACGGCTAAGGCCTTTCGCTCTTGTTCTTCACCTGCACCAACACGAGTCAAGCCGCAACCTGTACCTGCACACTTAGCCAAGCATCAGTCCACAGAATGTTGTCAATCACTCATCACTAAGGAGCGACCCTCCACTAGTCCTCGGACACACCTGGTCCTCAATCTCCCCCTTGATGAGTGCATTGACAACACCCATAGTAACCATCAAAGAGAAAAAGGAAAAGAAAACAACCACGAACACAAACCTCCAAGCAAGTGATCCAAAGCCAAAGAACAAGCAAAAACCACGATCACTCGCCACGATCAAGTCTAGGCCCCCTAAGGCAAGGGCAACGGTTCAACACAGCCGAGACAAAACAAAGCACACCACAAAGCACAAAACTCAAGCAAACCAAAGGAGCTCCCCCTGCACATATGCAAACTCCCCCTAAGCAAATGCAACCTCTTCTTCTCAATTTTTCTCCTGACATGCAACATTTTCACAAATGCAAACCATTTCTCCCCTTTTTATACATATCCTCTCCCTTGTTGACAATGCATGAATCAAGGTTTAATGAGACTCTCCCCCTTGTTTTCATGAAAAATGCATGTCAAAGCATATACAATCTACCAAGCTTCTCGGATATACAAAGAGCACAACAAAATGCTACAAATGAGACATAGAGAAAGCAAAGTAGACATGGTGGGGTTAGCGCATTGCCATCAAGAAAGTAGAGACATATAAGCATGTGACATGGCCAAAAGCATTTTTAAGCAATTTTCACAAAGAAATATTCATCTCATGAGCAAAGTCCTATCCATGGCAATTTGAGCAAAAATGAACTAGATCATACCCAGCTCATACAAGATCACAAGTTCTCATCACAAGATCATACCAAACGCCCATAAGCTACTAAATGTCATGTCAAAGCCACCGAGCCATGTGTCTACTTCTTAAAATGAGACTTCTCATGGTAGACAGCATGCAACGGTTTAGCCCCCAAGATATGTACATCAAAGCATAAAGACATGATTATGAGCACATTTTCCAAGCATAAGACAATTCATGGACCAATTTCATTTTCAAATTTAAGCATGGTACATGAAATGCCTTTGCGGCAAAAAGAAGCTTATGCTCCTCAACAAGTGAACATATAGGCTAAACATTTACCATGACAAATGGGTCTTTGACCCCAAGCAAAGACAACATGATACTCAAGCACAAACTAAGCATGATATAGGCATTTGAGCACAAAAATTGACCATAAACAAGTATCTACTCATGAGTGAAGCATTTTTAGCATTTTCAACAAAAAGAAGCTATCTCATCATGAACATATTACAATACAATCAAGAGCATAGCATTCATATCACCATTCCCAAGCCATACACATATCTCACATATAGCACATCATAGTGATCAAGGTATATAAGAGAAGGTCAACCTAGCATAAATGATCCAAAGATGGCTATCCTACCAGGTTTTGTACAAAAAGTAAAATGCATGCATGGAATGCAACAAATGATACATATATCACATATATACATGAGAAGCTCCAAGATCCAGCTAAAAAGGAAAACACACTCCAAGTTCAACTCGCAAGTGTGTGAAGGTAACTTGGTCAAGTGGTTTAGTGAATATGTCAGCTAGCTAATCTTGGGTAGGTACATAGGATAAGGATATCTTCCCTTTCTCAACATTGTCCCTCAGAAAGTGGTATCTCACTTCGATAAGTCTCATTTTGGAGTGAAGGACTAGGTTTTTGGCTACACTTATGGCACTACTGCTGTCACAAAAGAGTGGAACCTGGGAGCACTTCTCACCAAAATCGCTCATAGTGTAGGTCATCCATAGAAGCTGGGAACAACAACTAGCTACAGCAACATACTCGGCTTCTGTAGTGGACTGGGCTACACTGGATTGCTTGCGAGATGACCAAGAGACCAAACAAGAACCAAGAAATTGGCAACACCCAGAGGTAGACTTGCGGTCCAATCGACACCTAGCAAAATCAGCATCGGAGTACCTGTGAAGTCTGAGTGTCGAGGAGGCAGAATACCAAAGACCAAACTCAGGAGTGTAGTTCAAGTACCTGAAAATCTGCTTGACGGCCTGCCGATGTGAAGTCCTCGGTGAAGCCTGAAAATGAGCGCACAAACACACACTGAACTGTATGTTCGGCCTCGTCGCCGTCAAGTAGAGGAGGGAGCCGATCATGCTCCGGTACTCCTTCTGGTCCACGAGTTCACCATCCTCATCCGCATCCAAAGCCGTAGTGGCACCCAACGGTGTAGTCAGCGGCTTGGAGTCGTTCATGCCAAACTTCTTCACCATGTCCCTGGTGTACTTCGCCTGATGTACAAACGTCCCATCCTTGCACTTCTTGATCTGGAGTCTTAAGAAAAACTACAGCTCGCCCATCATAGACATCTCAAATTCCCTGCTCATGTCATCTACAAATCTGGCAACAGGATCATGAGAAGAGCCACTAAAGATTATGTCATCCACGTATATCTGAACAATCAACAGGTCATTTCCATGCTTAAGGAGAAACAGGGTCTTATCAACTGTGCCCATTACAAACCCCTTACTCAGTAAAAAGCCTCTCAACCTGCCATACCAAGCCCTCGGTGCCTGTTTCAACCCATAAAGCGCTCTCTGGAGTTTGTATACACGGTGTGGGTATTTCTCGCTCTCAAACCCCGGGGGTTGCCTCACATACACTTCTTCCTCTATCACCCCATTCAAGCAAGCACTCTTCACGTCCATCTGGAACAACTTGAACCCTTTAGCCACGGCAAAGGCTAGAAGGATCCTAATTGCCTCCAAACGGGCCACAGGAGCAAATGTCTCCTCATAATCTATATCCTCTTTCTGGTTGAACCCCTGAGTCACCAACCTCGACTTGTTTCTCACAACCACCCCATCCTCACCTTCCTTGTTCTTCCACACCCACTTGGTACCTATGGGACGGCAATTTGGTGGTGGATCGACTAACACCCAAACCTGGTTTCTCTCAAAGTTCTCCAACTCCTCATGCATGGAATTCACCCAGTTCTCATCAGACAAGGCGTGTCGAATATCTTTGGGCTCAAACGAAGCAACAAATGCAGAATGAGCAAAGTGAGAAGTATTCCTTGACCTCGACCGTGTAGTGCGTTCATGAAGGTCACCTATGATCGTCGTTGGTGGGTGATCCACCTGTACACGCCGGGGAGCCTCTTTCCTGGACACAATCTCCCCCTCAGCGGTAGCCTCCACTCGAACAGCATCAGTCGTAGTGGGTGTAGGTGATGGACCATCCTCAATCGTCGTCGTCGTAGTGGAAGTAGCGTGTACACGACCAGCCACGGGAGCATCACCACCATCATCGTCTTCGTCTCCATCTCCATCCTTCTCATCCTCAAATATCCTCACTCCAATCTCCTCGACACCTGCACACTCAAAAGCAGAAGAGCTACATGGCTGTGTCTCGTCGAAGGTTACCTAGCAAGTCTCCATGATTCGGTTAGTGTCAAGATTGAGCACACGATATGCTATAGAGTGAATAGCATAACCGAGAAAGATACCATCTGAACATCTAGACTCAAACTTATCCAACTTGCCCTTCTTCAGAATGAAACACTTGCAACCGAAAGCTCTAAAGTGACTCACCTTGGGTTTTCGCCCATGCATTAGCTCATATGAAGTCCTCTTCTTGAAAGCACGAAGGAAAATGCGATTTGACACATAGCAAGCGGTATTGACCGCCTCGGCCCAGAAACGCCTAGGAGTCCTATGTTCATCAAGCATCGTCCTGGCCATCTCACAAAGGGTCCGGGTCTTCCTCTTCACTACGCCATTTTGGCAAGCGACGTATGGAGAAGAATACGGATGATCAAGACCAGGATCACTGCAAAAGGCATCAAAAAGAGAGTTCTTGAATTCTGTGCCATTGTCACTGCGTATAGTTCGAATGGCATCACCATATCTCTCATTCTTCAACCTCAAGATCAAGTCTCGAACAAAGCCAAATGTCTCGCTCTTATCCTCCAAAAAGAAAACCCAAGAGTACCTCGAAAAATCATCAACCACAACCAACACATACCACTTCCCACCCGCAGAGCGAACACGAGCTGGCCCAACCAAATCCATGTGCAACAACTCACAAGGTCGCTTGGTCATGACCGCAGTCAGAGGGGCGTCAAAAGCAGCAACCATCTTTCCATGCCGACTAGGAGCACAAACCAAATCCTTCTCGAATTTCAACTTAGGCAATCATCGGACAAGGTCAAGACCACTCAAGAGGGAAAGCAACTCAAAGCTCAAGTGTCCTAACCTCCTACGCCACTTCCAAAGCTCGGTCGAAACGCCAGCAACAAAGCATCGAGGAGGACCAACAAACTAGGAAAAATCGGCACGAAAGATTTGACCCTCGGGGATGATCATAAAGACATGATCACCTCGAGAATCAAGCACACGAGAAGCGCCCAACTTAAAACGAACCTCAAAACCCTCGTCATGCAACTGGGATATTGACAACAGGTTGAAACCAAGTGACTTGACCAAAGCCACACTCTTCAGGGTCACCTTGCTACTCACCTTCACCATACCTTCAGCAAGCACTCGTCCTCTCCCTTTGTCCCCGAAAGTGATGTACTCCCTTGTACTCACCGGGGTGAGGCTGGAGAACCACCCATGATCTCTGGTCATGTGACGTGAACAACCGTAGTCGATCAACCAAAAGTCCTCCAAGCCTCCTACCTGCAATAAAAAAGAGGACAAGAATGAGCAAGCGACTCAACACTGGGGTTAGTACCAAAGGAGTCAAACCAGTGTCGAGCCATTTTCTCAAAAGAAGGGTTAGCAAAATCCATCGTATCAAAGCCTCTAGGCAGAGCCCTCTCATGCCTACCACCGAAGAACCTGTCATGTCTCACCGGAGGAGTACGCGCACCACGAGGGGGAAAACGTGGCCTGTAGTCCATTTGAGACCCAAAGCTACGATCGTGCCTCCCAAACTCGTAACAGTCACGAGCAGGAGGACGTCCAGCAAACTCACCACGCCCAAACCCAACTCGCCTATCCCTCTGAGGAAAACCACCTCCACCACCACGAGTGGGAACCGTACGCACAAGCCCATCACCTCTAGGTAGAGGCTCTCTACGAGGCTCAGGCACACCATGTGAAGGGTGGTACCTATCCTTGTTTGCCAACTCCCTAGCAAACCTCTCATCCCTTCTCCTCCTGAAACAGAACTCATCCTTATGCCCATCCCTCCCACAATACTCACAATGGAAGCGGATCGACTGTGGCTTAGGCTGTGGCTTCTCTGTGGGCTTCTCAACAGTTTTCTCTCCTGACTTCCCACCAAAGAAACACCCCCGGGTGCTCACAAACTTGATGGGTTTCTGGTAGTTTTCTGTCTTGTGGGGGAACACTGGTGGATCTGGGGTTGTATCAAGCTTGTTTCTGATGTGGTTTGGCTTGGGTTCGAATTTGTTCATGGGTGTATTGTGTGGTGGAATAGGAGTCTCTCCAGCTTTCTCTTCTCCCTCACCACTCTTGCCAGCCCCAACGTTTCACCATCAAACCTCTTAAACTGAGCCAACATCAAACTCAACTGTGGCTCATGCCCAGACAACCAACCCATCAATTTTCTCAACTCATCATTCTCATCCTGCAAATGGTCAACATAGTGTGCAAGTTCCATGTTTTTCAAAGTATGCATTTCACATGTAGAGCATGATGTAGGAATAGGAGCTTTCAATGCAGCCTCAAGAGAAACTATCTTGGTATGAGATTCATCTAGCCTAGCATTCAACACAGGACAAGAAGTGCAAGCACCTAACAAAGTAGGTCTAGATTTCAACTCATCACACTCAATCCTAAGCACATCTAGTTCCTTAAGAGTTGAGGCATGCTTCTCCTTGAGAGCAGTCAAGTCAGCAAAGAAAACATTGCAATCATCACAATCAACTTCATCAGAAACAATAGGAGCAGCTTTCAAAGAGTCTATCTCAATTCTAGCATCAACAAGCAAAGACTCAAGCTCAACTATCTTGTCCTTAGCATCACCTAGCAAGGACCTAAACTCTCTCTTCTCCTTGTTGGTCTTCCTAAGCACATCATCACGGTTATCAAACAACTCATTTAGCCTAGCATTCTCCTCTAGCAAGAAGTTGGGATCATGTCGTACCTCTTCGTCGGAGTCGGAGTTCGAATCCGAGCTGTTCTTCCCACCCTTCTTGGAGTGCTGAGAGCCAGGTGTGGTTCGAGGACCGGTGGATGGTCGCTTCCTGGTGTGATGAGTGATTGACAACGTGGTGTAGACTGATTCTTGGCTAAGTATTGCAGGTGCAGGTTGCGGCTTGACTGGTGCAGGTGCAGGTGAAGAACAAGCGTGAAAGGTCGTTGCCGGTGAGGCCTCCAGGTGTGGAGAAGACAAGTAGGCTTGGTTCGAGGGACCCGGTGGCCAGCGGGGTCAAGTGCGGGCCGCATGGTGGCAAGAACGGCAAGATGAAGTCATGGACGGTTTCTTGGTTGAGCCTCAAAACCAAGGTCGAGCCGGGACTACGTGGGAGCCGAGTCATGAGTGGTGATTGGCGGAGGCTACACCGAGTTCGCGGGGTTTCCGGTGGTTCACCAGAAAACCACTGGGTTCCTTGGTTGATCCACAAAGCCAAGACCGAAGAACCGAAGACGGAAGTGCAGCAGCTCCAGACCGGTCTGACCGGTGGGTCTGACCGGTCTGACCGGTGGGTACCGGTCTGACCGGTGAGGAGCACCGGTCTGACCGGTGTGCGACGACGCAGTCCGGAATCTTCGAAGCGGAGGACACGCGTCGGGATCGCAAGGCTTGCGTCGAGGCTAAGCAAGTTTGCGGTTGCTGGGCATCCGTCCGATGGTGCGAAGACAAAGACTTCCATTTTCGCCCTCGAGGGGCATGTATCCCTAGTTAGCTAGTAAGGGTATTTTAGTCTTTCGGTTGCCTCCATATAACCCAAGGGGTGAGAGGATGGCAGCCATCTCTTGGAACCCTAGCTCATTCGGTTTTCCTATTTTCCTTCCTATTTTCTTAGGATTTTCGTAGGACTAGCTTGAGAGCTTCATGGTGAGATCTTGTGAGAGGGAAGGATGATCGGGCGGCAAGCTAGACCTTGTATGAACCTCTTTGGTATGTATAGATGATTCGGCGTGGTTCCTCAAGGCTTGGATGTGTCTTTCCCGTTTCTCCTTTTTGGTGATTTTCGGAGCCCTTTCTTGGCGATTTTCTTAGAACGATTTCGAGGCCTTTCTCTTTGGGATTTGGTGGGGGATGTATGCATGAACCCTTCGTGGTTCTTTTCCCTTTGATTCCCCTTCCAAATCCGTGAGCAAAGGGGCTCGATTTTGGGGTTTTCGTGGCTCTAGGGTTAGAGGCGTTCTTGGTGGGATTTCTTCGATTCCTCTTGATTTGACAAGTTTTGGTGGACCAAATCTTGGCTATGGAGTACCCATGAGGTGTTCCTACTATCCCCAAAGTCTTGTGCAAAACCGTGGAGCGAATCGGGAGATCGGGAGTTGGATTTGGAGGAGTTGACTCGCGGGCGCTGTTCATCCCGAGCTGCCCAGGCACGACCGGTCTGACCGGTGCTCTTGACCGGTCTGACCGGTGCTAGCCCTTGGTGGGTTTTTGTCTCGGGGAACAGCCTTGTCCGTGTGGTTTTGTCCCGTGGTCCTGCTGTTCAGTTCTTGGAGTGTTTGGAGTTGTTTTGCTAGGATTTGTGAGGGGTTCTTCTTCCTCACAGGTTGTGTTTCGTAGTGGTTTTTGTTCCAGGGCCTAGAGGATTCACTGAGGCTTCCTGGAACGTTTGCTGTGCGGCTGCTGTAGCCACCGGCCTGACCGGCTCTGTCCACCGGTCTGACCGGTGTCACCGGTCTGACCGGCGCAGGCCATCGGTCTGACCGGTGTAGCACAGGCAGCAAGCCGTGCAAGTTTCCGCTGTGTGTTTTGGTGAGTTTTGGCTAGGAAGGTTGAGTGTTGGTTCCTAGGACCAGTAGCACTCCAGTGGCTGCGTGGTCTTGACCAACTTGGGTAGTTGGGTCGGAGACGTGAGTTGGAAGCCGTGTTCGTCTTGTTGGAGTTCTCATCTCCTTCGAGAAGAATTTTTATCGGCTCCCATTCACTCCCCCCCTCTCTGGTTCGCCTAATCGGTCCTTCAATTGGTATCAGAGCCGGTTCGGGTCTTTATTGACTCTTACCAGTCTAAGATCCAAAGATGGCGTACCAGGAACGGGGTTCGGGTCCTCCGCACTTCGATGGGAAGAACTACCAGATGTGGCAAAGGCGGATGGCGGCGTTCCTCCGCGGAAAGGGTCAGATCCTTTGGGATGTCACGGTGAACACAGCTTATGTTCATCCGATGAACTTCCTTGCTCCAGGATCGAGGGATATGTTCGAAGCCAACAACAAGGCTGTCGACTACTTGTTTCGTGCTCTGTGTCAGCCTGAATTCGATCGGGTTCAGACAGAGGACTTAGCTTGTAGGATTTGGGAGCAGTTGAAGGATGCTCATGCTGGGAATGCTCAGGTTCAGGCTCGGATGTACGCGACTTACCGGAGAGAGTACGAGAACTTCACTCATCTCCCCGGCGAGTCCGTCGATGCTCTTTTCCAGCGATTTACGGTCGTTGTGAACAACATGAGAGCCAATGTGGACGTCCTCCCATACAATGATCATGATAGAGCCGTGAAGCTCTTGCACTCGTTGGATCGTACCGTATGGGACGGGAAGTTTGAGGCTATCGTTGAGTCCGAGAAGTATGACACCTTGACGGTGAACGAGCTGTTCTCGAAGCTCAAGTCGGCTGAGTTGGACCGTGGTATGACAGCCAAGATCGAGAGCCCGACTGATTCTCATAGTCTCGCTCTCGTTAGTGGCAAAGGAGCTAAGTCTAACGCTAACGCATCCTCAAGGATGTACTCTCTGTCCTCTTTGATGTCTTTGCCAGACGAGGAGTTCGACGTGCTTGGAGAGGACGAGCTGGCGTTGCTGACCAGGCGGTTCGAGAGGCTGCACGAGAACCGGGTGAACTCAAGAAGGAACTCGAGAGCGTGTTTCAAGTGCGGCAAGACCGGACACTTTTTCGCCGAGTGTCCGAAGGTGAACAACCACGACAAGCACAAGTCCAAGGACAAAGGAAGAAGATCCAAGAAGAAGGAACATGAACATGGGAGGAAGATACGGACCCGAGAGAAGATCAAGAGATCGAGCGACATCGACTCCGACTCTGAGGATGTGTCATCAAGCTCGAGTGAAGAAGAAGAAGAAGAGGACAGCAAGAGGAAGCACAGAAAGAAGAAGGAAGACTTCGGCAAGTACTTGAACGGCCTTTGCTGTACCGCAAGCAAGACCTCGAGAGGCTGCAACAAGAAGGATGGGCTATGCGGCATGGCACGCAGCTCCAGCAGCAAGAGAAGCCAGAAGAACGCCTCGGAATCAGACTCCGACTCCGAGGATGAGGTATGTGATGAGCTCTCTTCTTTACGCAAGGAGAATGAGGAGTTGGTTGACTTGCTTGATAATCGCGATCACATGCTTAGAGAGGCTAAGAAGCTTAGGAAGGAGCTTAGAGCTTTGCTTGAAGATGCTAGGACTAGAGTGGCTGAGCTAGAAACACAGGTTCTTGATGGCAAGCTTGAAATCGATTCGCTTAAGGCTAGCCCTGTGGTTTCTGATGAGATTGATTGTGCTGATTGCTCTGTTTTCCTAGCTGATTTGACTGCTCTTAGGGAAAAGCATGCCTCCAAGTGTGAGGAACTAGATGTGCTTAGGGTTGAGTTGGCTGAGCTGCAATCTAGACCCACTTTGCTTGGTGCATGTACTTCTTGCCCTGGTTTGCATGAAAAAATTGCTGAGCTTCGTTCTCACATTGTTTCGCTTGAGGCTGATTTGAAAGTGCCTATTCCTACTGCTTGCTCTACCTGTGAATTACATGCTGTGAAGAATTTGGAACTTGCAAAATGTGTTGATCATTTGCAGGATGAGAACAGTAAGTTGCGTGAAGTGCTGAGTTGGTTGTCTAGTCAGGAACCTCAGCTTGGCATGATGATTACCGGTTATAAGCGCTTTGATGGTTGGGCTTTGGGATCTGTTAAGTTTGGTGAGAGCAGTGGTGAGAGAGAAGGGAAATTTGGGAATATTCCAGTCCCACCACAACCCACGCCCAAAGACAAGTTTGCACCCAATCCAAACCAGTTGCTTAAACCGAGAGAAAAACCAAGTGAGAAGGCAAGTGAAAAGCCTAGTGAGAAACCAAGTGGGAAATCTAGTGAGAAGCCATGTGAAGAGCCTCACCCCAAGCCTAAGCTAAGACCAATCCGTTTCCATTGTGAGTTTTGTGGAAAGGATGGTCACAAGAGAGAGTTTTGCTATAAGAGAAGGAGAGAGGCGAGAATGGCTAAGGAGTGGGCAAACAAGGACAGGTACCACCTTTCTCATGGTGTGCCTGAGCCTCGTATGCCACTACCTAAGGGAAAGGGTGTTGTGCATACGGTTCCAGCATGGAGAGATAGGAGAGCTTCAGGTGAAGGCAGGTTTACTGCCCGAGGGCCACCGGCCAGACCGGTCAGAGTGACCGGTCAGACCGGTGCTAGGCAGAGTGCTGGACGGTCTGGTTTTCGAGGCTGTGATGCTCGAGGGTTCAGCTCTTTCGGTCGTGGAACAGATGGTAGGCGTTTTGAGTCAAGTGGTGTTGAGTTTGCTGGACGTTCTCCACCTCGTGATCAATACGAGTTTGGGAGAGGTCGCAGTTTTGAGTCTCAGAGGGGCTATGGACCACGGTTTCCCTTTCGTGGTACTCGTACTTCTCCAGTGAGACGGGAGTGGTTTTCCCATGGTGGTTCCAGGTTTGATAGGTTAGACGGGATGGATCGCAGTTTTGATAGGCGCGGTAGGATGGAGGTTGCTAACCCTATTTTTGAGGAAATGGCCCGGCACTGGTTTGACACCTTTGGTACTAACCCCAGTGTTGAGTCGTTTGCTCGCTCTCGCTCTTGGTTTTGAGTTGCAGGTGGGAGACCCGGAGAACATTTGGTTGATATCGGGGGTGGTTCTCCGGCCTCATACCCCGGTGATGATATGGAGGTACATCACTTTCGGGGACCGTGGACAAGGACAGGTAACTTCTGAAGAAATGATCAAGGTAAGTATTTTTGTGATCTTCAAGTGTGTGGCCTTGGTCAAGCCACTTGGTTCGTTTTGCTCCTTGCCCTATCTCATGTATGTAAGGTGAGCTTTGTATGCTCTTTGACCTTAATGCATAAGTTTAGGGGGAGCCTGTGTGCTTAGTGTGCTCTTTGCTCTATCATGTGTACTTAGGGTGAGCTTTGTATGCTCTTTGGCCCTAGTGCATGTGTTTAGGCGGAGCTTGTGAGTTTTGTTCTCCTTTGCTCTTTTGCCGGTGGTGTCGAGCTCTTTTTGCCTCCCCTCGAGGAGCCGGTCGTTTGTGAGCTTTGTGTGTGGGAGCTCCTTTGTAGCATATGTATAGCTTTCCTTTGTGCATTTCTTGCATTTGGCATGGCATATGTAGCATGATGTATAGGCATCTTTGTATCTTAGGTTGCATGCATTTTGTATCATATGCATTGTTTAGGAAAGGCTTCTCCTATACACATTGTTCACCATGGAATGACATATATGTCTTTGTGAGCTAATTTGGTAAGCTATGGTTAGTTTGGCTTAGCTCTTGATAATCTTGGTTTGTATCCATGGTTGATGGCTATGTTTTTGAAAAATTTCATATATATGCTCTCTTGTGAGTAAATGCCTTTACATGATCTTGACATGTTTTAGTGGCTTGGCTATGCTTAATTTGTGGTTGGATAGCTTATTTTGATCATATGGGGCCAAAGGCTCATTTGCCATCATGAATGTTTAGCCCCCATGCTTCATCTTGTGGAGGGGCATAAGTTCCTTTTTGTCGCAAAGACATTTCATGTACCAATTATAAATCTGAATATGAAATGTAAATTACTTGAAAAATGTGCTCCCATGTCATATGTGCTAATTTTAATTTGCTTTGGGTGCTAAATCGTTGCATGATGCCTACCAATGAGAAGTCTCATATATAGAAGTAGGCACATGGCTCGGTGGCTTTGACATGACATGAGGTGCTTGTGGGTGTTTATGATGGTCTTATGCTTAGAATGGTTGTCCTAGCATGAAGTTTGTGTGGCTTTGCCATTTTGACATGTTTTGCTCATGTTTAGGACTTTGCTCATGAGAGGGTGTTTTTTCGCAAAATTGCTAAATTCTATCTTAGCTTCGCCCAATGGTTGTGAAACTTGGTGATCATGAAGTTTATGTCTTTACGAAGCTATAGAGTATCTAACTTGCTCGTTTGGACATGTGTAGCATCCTATGTTGAATTTTGTCTATTTGAGAAGCTCTAGGTTGCATTTTTTGCATTTTTGGCTTGATTCATGCATTGTCAACAAGGGGGAGAAGTTTGAGCATGTTTTGGCCTACTGAATGCATTTGGAAGGTTTTCAGGTGGTTTCGAGCTATTTTTGGGCTCTGTTGTGCACCGGTCTGACCGGTTGAGGTCACCGGTCTGACCGGTCAGAGTGCTGGTCCTGTTCACATGTTGCCCACCGGTCTGACCGGTGGTGTCTACCGGTCTGACCGGTCAGAGCTGAGCTGTTGCAGCTGCTCTGTTTTGTGAAGTGGTTCGCATGCATTTGTCCAGGGGGAGTTGCATGTGTGCAGGGGGAGCTCTTTGTGGTTTTCGAGCTTTGGTTTGATGGTTTGTGCTCTTTGCTTGAGCATGTTTTGTCTCGGATGTGTCGAGCCGTTGCCCTTGCCTAAGGGGTCCGAGACTTGTCTTCTTCAAGTGATCTTGCTCTTTGCCTTTTCTTTGGCTTTCGATCGCTTGTTGGAGTTTCTTTTAGTCGTTTCTTTTCTTTTCCTTTTCTCTTGGTTACCAAAACGTGTGTGTTGTCAATGCACTCATCAAGGGGGAGATTGAGAGCCAGGTGTGGTTCGAGGACCGGTGGATGGTCGCTTCCTGGTGTGATGAGTGATTGACAACGTGGTGTAGACTGATTCTTGGCTAAGTATTGCAGGTGCAGGTTGCGGCTTGACTGGTGCAGGTGCAGGTGAAGAACAAGCGTGAAAGGTCGTTGCCGGTGAGGCCTCCAGGTGTGGAGAAGACAAGTAGGCTTGGTTCGAGGGACCCGGTGGCCAGCGGGGTCAAGTGCGGGCCGCATGGTGGCAAGAACGGCAAGATGAAGTCATGGACGGTTTCTTGGTTGAGCCTCAAAACCAAGGTCGAGCCGGGACTACGTGGGAGCCGAGTCATGAGTGGTGATTGGCGGAGGCTACACCGAGTTCGCGGGGTTTCCGGTGGTTCACCAGAAAACCACTGGGTTCCTTGGTTGATCCACAAAGCCAAGACCGAAGAACCGAAGACGGAAGTGCAGCAGCTCCAGACCGGTCTGACCGGTGGGTCTGACCGGTCTGACCGGTGGGTACCGGTCTGACCGGTGAGGAGCACCGGTCTGACCGGTGTGCGACGACGCAGTCCGGAATCTTCGAAGCGGAGGACACGCGTCGGGATCGCAAGGCTTGCGTCGAGGCTAAGCAAGTTTGCGGTTGCTGGGCATCCGTCCGATGGTGCGAAGACAAAGACTTCCATTTTCGCCCTCGAGGGGCATGTATCCCTAGTTAGCTAGTAAGGGTATTTTAGTCTTTCGGTTGCCTCCATATAACCCAAGGGGTGAGAGGATGGCAGCCATCTCTTGGAACCCTAGCTCATTCGGTTTTCCTATTTTCCTTCCTATTTTCTTAGGATTTTCGTAGGACTAGCTTGAGAGCTTCATGGTGAGATCTTGTGAGAGGGAAGGATGATCGGGCGGCAAGCTAGACCTTGTATGAACCTCTTTGGTATGTATAGATGATTCGGCGTGGTTCCTCAAGGCTTGGATGTGTCTTTCCCGTTTCTCCTTTTTGGTGATTTTCGGAGCCCTTTCTTGGCGATTTTCTTAGAGCGATTTCGAGGCCTTTCTCTTTGGGATTTGGTGGGGGATGTATGCATGAACCCTTCGTGGTTCTTTTCCCTTTGATTCCCCTTCCAAATCCGTGAGCAAAGGGGCTCGATTTTGGGGTTTTCGTGGCTCTAGGGTTAGAGGCGTTCTTGGTGGGATTTCTTCGATTCCTCTTGATTTGACAAGTTTTGGTGGACCAAATCTTGGCTATGGAGTACCCATGAGGTGTTCCTACTATCCCCAAAGTCTTGTGCAAAACCGTGGAGCGAATCGGGAGATCGGGAGTTGGATTTGGAGGAGTTGACTCGCGGGCGCTGTTCATCCCGAGCTGCCCAGGCACGACCGGTCTGACCGGTGCTCTTGACCGGTCTGACCGGTGCTAGCCCTTGGTGGGTTTTTGTCTCGGGGAACAGCCTTGTCCGTGTGGTTTTGTCCCGTGGTCCTGCTGTTCAGTTCTTGGAGTGTTTGGAGTTGTTTTGCTAGGATTTGTGAGGGGTTCTTCTTCCTCACAGGTTGTGTTTCGTAGTGGTTTTTGTTCCAGGGCCTAGAGGATTCACTGAGGCTTCCTGGAACGTTTGCTGTGCGGCTGCTGTAGCCACCGGCCTGACCGGCTCTGTCCACCGGTCTGACCGGTGTCACCGGTCTGACCGGCGCAGGCCATCGGTCTGACCAGTGTAGCACAGGCAGCAAGCCGTGCAAGTTTCCGCTGTGTGTTTTGGTGAGTTTTGGCTAGGAAGGTTGAGTGTTGGTTCCTAGGACCAGTAGCACTCCAGTGGCTGCGTGGTCTTGACCAACTTGGGTAGTTGGGTCGGAGACGTGAGTTGGAAGCCGTGTTCGTCTTGTTGGAGTTCTCATCTCCTTCGAGAAGAATTTTTATCGGCTCCCATTCACTCCCCCCCTCTCTGGTTCGCCTAATCGGTCCTTCAAGTGCGCCATGCCGCAAAAGCCTCCTTATGCGACGAAGGTGAGGCCGGTGAAGTTCTTGCCCGTGTGCCGCTTGTCCATGCGCCGATCTTGCTCTTCATCGTTGCTCGAACCGGAAGAAGAGTTGCTTGAAGTGCAGTCGATGTCGCTTGCTCTGGCAACCATCGCTCGAGCCGTCTTCTTCTTGTACCTGCTACTCTTCTTTGGCCTTCTCTCGCCCTTGTCCTTGCGCCTGTCCTTGTAGTCGTTCCGGAAGCGGTGCTTGTTGTAGTCGTGCTTGGGCTTGCCCTTGTAGTCGTTCTTGATCTCCATGGCTTCAGGGCATTCGGTGACGAAGTGCCCGTGCTTCCCGCACCGATAGCACATCCCCGAGCTTCTCCTCGCATTCTTGCGGTTCTCGTACATACGCCCAAACCTCTTTCTCAACAAGGCAAGATCCTCCTTGCTTAGCACCTCAAAGTCCTCATCTGGCATGGACACAAGTCAAGACAAAGAATAACCAGCATAGTTAGCATTAGTCCTCGATCCTGAGACAAGAGCCAAACTATGAGGATCAGTGGGGCTCTCGCTCTTGGCTCTCAAGCCACAATCAACCTCCAAAGACCTGAGCTTAGAGAACAGCTCATCAAGCGGCAAGGTGTCATACACGCTCGACTCCTCAATGGCCTTGACCTTGGCACTCCACATAGACCTATCTAGGGCATGCAACAGCTTGATAGCTTGATCATGATCCGTGTATGGGAGCACTGTCACATTGGCCCTCATGTTGTTGACTATGCTGGTGAAGCGCTGAAACATCACATCCGTCGACTCACCGGGGAGATGAGTGAAGTTCTCGTACTCTCTCCGGTAACTGGAAAACAAACGAGCTTGCACCTGGGCATTGCCAACATGAGCATTCCTGAGCTTAAGCCATATCTTTCCGGCAACATCCTCTCCGTACACTCGATCGAACTCCGAGGCAAAGAGAGCACAGAACAAGTAATCAACGGCCTTGTTGTTGGCCTCAAACATGTCCCACGATCCTAGAAGAAGGAACTGTTTGGAATGACATAGTGAGGATTTTGGGTCACATCCCAGAACAGAGTCCCCTTCCCACGCAAAAACGCGCCCATGTGCCTCTCCCACATCGGGTAATTCTTGCCATCGAAGTGCGGAGGACCCGACCCCTTACCATAGTCACCCATCTTTGGATCTTAGACTGGTTAGAATCACAAAGATCCGTAACCGGCTCTGATACCAATTAAAGGACCGAATAGGCTACCAGAGAGGGGAGGAGTGAATGGGAGCCTATAAAAATTTTTCCTGAAGGATGAACTCGGCCTATGCCCCGATTGCCACTCCGATCACTCGCACACACCAAAGAAGCTCTAGACTAGGCACACACAAGCCTACAAGTCCTAGAGACAAGCCTCGAATCAAAGCGCGGAAGCACAAGACAAGATTCAAAAGACTTAGCCAAATCTGTGAAGTCGTGGGCGGACAGTCCGCACGAGTACGGCGGACAGTCCACAAGCCTCGCGGACAGTCCGTGGACCCTCGGCGGACGGTCCAAAAAAGGACCCCGAACCTCCAGTACAGCACCGAGGAAATTCGGACAGTCCGGGCAAGCACCGCGGACAGTCCGGTCCCACCTGGCGGACAGTCCGGCAAACTTCTCCCGAACAAAAACCTCGAAACCAACGGATCGAAACTCGAGCGTGCAAGAACACAAACGAACAGGCGAAGAACATGCCACTCGCGGACAGTCCGCAGGACCTCCGCGGACGGTCAGCCAAGCTCGGACAGAAGCAAGAATGCCACGTGTGCGAGGTCAACCCCTCCTTTCCATCACCGGATCTCCCAAACGGCTTGAGCTCTTGAGACAAGATTTGGGAGAGATATGAAGCGTTACAAGATGAAGCTATGCCCCAAAAATCTCAGCCCATAGCTCCCTAAATTGCCGGGAATCGCGGATCACGTGAACCACCACCAAGAACTAGGGCTCCAACCAAAACTCGCGAATTGAAGGGATTTCTCGGCGTTTGAGGGGTCAAGATCACACACAAAGATGCGCAAGGCATCCACCCATGATCCCCTTAAAGAAATCCGAGAGAAAACAGCTTCAAATCAACTAATCGAGCAAAGAACGAAACACCCCAAAAATAGCCCCGAAAATGACACGAAAATCACAAAGAGCTAGGAGATCACCACAACGCCGAATGCATTCATACATCCAAAGGTCAGAGAAATTACAAGAATCTAGCCTAAGGAAAGCAGAAGAAAAGAAGCAGTCCAGAGCGATCTACCGGGGGAGAAAACCCTAGAGACCAAGAGAGAGAGAGATGCCATCCACCTCTCCGCTATTTATACGAAGTCCACCGGAGGAGGCAAATGACCACACTACCCCTACAACTCAAATAGAAGATACACAACCCTCAGGGGCAATAAGGTCAAGTCTTCGGATATTCCCATTGAGCGGACATGCTTCCACCGCAGACTTGCTTAGCATCGACGTAAGCCCCGTGATCACGCCACGTGCCCCCCGCCTTGGAGGTTCCCGACGCTCCCGGATCCTCGTCTCTGTCACATCAGGTCTCTGTACTTGGTTTTGCGGCCCAAACCAAGAAACTGTGCACCGATGGTTTTGTGGCCACCAAACCCCGCGTGCAAGCTTCAGCCTCGAACCACCACCTTGCACCGGCCCATGTTCACGACTTCAACTTGCTTGTCTTGCACCGCATGGCTCGCACTTGACCCCATCAGCCACCGGGTCCATAGAACCAAGCCTACTTGCCTCTCCATCACCCGGAGGCCGCCACGGCTAAGGCCTTTCGCGCTTATTCTTCACCTGCACCAACACGAGTCAAGCCGCAACCTGTACATGCACACTTAGCCAAGCATCAATCCACACAACATTGTCAATCATTCATCAATAAGAAGCGACCCTCCACTGGTCCTCGGCCACACCTGGTCCTCAACTCATCTCCCTGGTGAGTCGACTGATGCGATGTACCATCGCTTCACCGGCATTGTGAACAATATGAGGGCCAATGTGATAGTGCTCCCATACGCGGATCATGATCAAGCTATCAAGCTTCTGCATGCACTGGATAGGTCTTTGTGGAGTGCCAAGGTCGAGGCCATTGAGGAGTCGAGCGTGTATGATACCTTGATGCTGGATGAGCTATTTTCTAAGCTCAGGTCTTCGGATGTTGATCGTGGCTTGAGAGCCAAGAGCGAGAGCCCTACTGATCCTCATAATTTGGCTCTTGTCTCAGGATCGAGGACTAATGTTAACCTTTCTTTGTCTTGTCTTGTGTCCATGCCCGATGAGGACTTTGAGGTGCTAAGCGAGGAGGATCTCGCCTTGTTGAGCAAAAGGTTTGGGCAGATGTACGAGAACCGCAAGAATGTGAGGAGAAGCTCGGGGATGTGCTATCAGTGCGGCAAGCATGGGCACTTCATCGCCAAATGCCCTGAAGCCATGGAGATCAAGAACGACTACAAGGGCAAGCCCAAGCACGAGTACAACAAGCACCGCTCCCGGAATGACTACAAGGACAAGAGCAAGGACAAGGGCGAGAGAAGGCCGAAGAAGAGCAGCGGGTACAAGAAGAAGACGGCTCGAGCGATGGTTGCCGGAGCAAGCGACATCGACTCCACTTCAAGCGACTTGTCTTCCGGTTCGAGCAGCGATGAAGAGCAAGATCGGCGTAAGGACAAGCGGCACACGGGCAAGAACTTCACCGGCCTCAGCTTTGTCGCACAAGGTGGATTTTGTGGCATGGCACACTCCAAGAAGGGGGGGAAGAACAGCTCGGATTCAAACTCCGACTCCGACGAAGAGGTACGACATTATCCCAACTTCTTGCTAGAGGAGAATGCTAGCCTGAATGAGTTGCTTGATAACCATGATGATGTGCTTAGGAAGCCCAACAAAGAGAAGAGAGAGTTTAGGTCTTTGCTAGGTGATGCTAAGGACAAGATAGTTGAGCTTGAGTCTTTTCTTGTTGATGCTAGAACTGAGTTAGACTCTTTGAAAGCTGCTCCTATTGTTTCTGATGAGATTGATTGTGGTGATTGCAATGTTTTCCTGGCTGACTTGACTGCTCTTAAGGAGAAGCATGCCTCAACTCTTGAGGAACTAGATGTGCTTAGGATTGAGTGTGATGAATCAAATCTAGACCTGCTTTGTTAGGTGCTTGCACTTTTTGTCCTGTGTTGCATGCTAGGCTAGATGAATCTCACACTAAGATAGTTTCTCTTGAGGCTGCTTTGAAAGCTCCTATTCCTACATCATGCTCTACCTATAAAATGCATGCTTTGAAAAACATGGAACTTGCGCATTATGTTGACCGTTTGCAGGATGAGAATGATGAGTTGAGGAAATTGATGGGTTGGTTGTCTGGGCATGAGCCACAGTTGAGTTTGATGTTGGCTGAGTTTAAGAGGCATGATGGTCAGGCGTTGGGTGCTGGGAAGAGTGGTGAGAAGAGTGGTGAGGGAGAAGAGAAAGTTGGAAAGATTCCTATTCCACCACACACTACACCTAGGAACAAATTTGAACCCAAGCCAAACCACCTCAGAAACAAGCTAGACACAACCCTAGATCCACCAGTGTTTCCCCACAAGACAGAGAACTACCAGAAACCCATCAAGTTTGTGAGCACCCATGGGAGTGTCTTTGGTGGGAAGTCAGTAGAGAAAGCTGTTGAGAAGCCCACAGAGAAGCCACAGCCTAAGCCACAGCCGATCCGCTTCCATGGTGAGTATTGTGGGAGGGATGGGCATAAGGATGAGTTCTATTTCAGGAGGAGAAGGGATGAGAGGTTTGCTAGGGAGTTTGCAAACAAGGACATGTACCACCCTTCTCATGGTGTGCCTGAGCCTCGTAGAGGGCATCTACCTAGGGGTGATGGGTTTGTGCGTACTCTTCCCACTCGTGGTGGTGGAGGTGTATTTCCTCAGAGAGATAGATGTGTTGGGTTTGGGCATGGTGAGTTTACTGGACGTGCTCCTGCTTGTGACCGTTACGAGTTTGGGAGGCACAATCGGAGCTTTGGGTCTCAGAGGGACTACGGGCCACGTTTTCCCCTCGTGATGAGCGTACTCCTCTAGTGAGACGTGACAGGTTCTTTGGTGGTAGGCGTGAGAGGGCTCCGCCTAGAGGTTTTGATAGGATGGATTTTGCTAACCCTTCTTTTGAGCAAATGGCTCGACACTGGTTTGACTCTTTTGGTACTAACCCTAGTGTTGAGTCGCTTGCTCATTCTCGTTTTCGTTTTTGATTTGCAGGTGGGAGGCTTGGAGGACTTTTGGTTGATCGACTCCGGTTGCTCATGCCACATGACCGGAGATCGTCGGTGGTTCTCCAGCCTCACCCCGGGGAGTACGAGGGAGTACATCACTTTTGGGGACAATGGGAGAGGACGAGTGCTTGCTGAAGGTATGGTGAAGGTGAGTAGCAAGGTGACCTTGAAGAGTGTGGCTTTGGTCAAGTCACTTGGTTTTAACCTATTGTCAGTATCCCAATTGCTTGACGAGGGTTTTGAGGTTCATTTTAAGTTGGGTGCTTCTTGTGTGCTTGATTCTCGAGGCGATCATGTCTGTACGATCGTCCCCGAGGGTCAAATCTTTCGTGCCGATTTTTCCCATTCTGTTGGTCCTCCTCGATGCTTTGTGGCTGGTGTTTCGACTGAGCTTTGGAAGTGGCATAGGAGGTTAGGACACTTGAGCTTTGAGTTGCTTTCCCGCTTGAGTGGTCTTGACCTTGTCCGAGGATTGCCTATGTTGAAATTCGAGAAGGATTTGGTTTGTGCTTCTTGTCGGCATGGAAAGATGGTTGCTGCTTCTCATGCCTCTCTGACTGTGGTCATGACCGAGTGACCTTGTGAGCTGTTGCACATGGATTTGGTTGGGCCAGCTCGTGTTCGCTCTATGGCTAGGAAGTGGTACGTGTTGGTTGTGGTTGATGATTTCTCGAGGTACTTTTGGGTTTTCTTTTTGGAGGATACGAGCGAGGCATTTGGCTTTGTTCGAGACTTGATCGTGAGGTTGAAGAATGAGAGACATGGTGATGCCATTCGAGCTATACACAGTGATAATGGCACGGAATTCAAAAACTCTCTGTTTGATGCCTTTTGCAGTGATCTTGGTCTCGACCATTAGTATTCTTCTCCATACGTCGCTTGCCAGAATGGCGTAGTGGAGAGGAAGAACCGGACCCTTTGTGAGATGGCCAAGACGATGCTTGACGAGCATAGGACTCCTAGGCGTTTCTGGGCCGAGGCGGCCAATACCGATTGCTATATGTCAAATCGCATTTTCCTTCGTGCTTTCAAGAAGAGGACTTCATATGAGCTGATGCATGGGCGAAAACCCAAGGTGAGTCACTTTAGAGCTTTCGGTTGCAAGTGTTTCATTCTGAAGAAGGCAAGTTGGATAAGTTTGAGTCTAGATGTTCGGATGGTATTTTCCTTAGTTATGCGATTCACTCTAGAGCATATCGTGTGCTCAACCTTGACACTAACCGAATCATGGAGACTTGCGAGGTAACCTTCGATGAGACACAACCATGTAGCTCTTCTACTTTTGGGTGTGCAGGTGATGAGGAAATTGGAGCGAAGATCTTTGAGGATGAGAAGGATGGAGATGGAGATGAAGACGATGATGGTGGTGATGCTCCCATGGTTGATCGTGTACACACTACTTCTACTATAACGACGACGATCGAGGATGGTCCATCCCCTACACCCACTACGACTGAGGCTGTTCGAGTGGAGGCTGCTCCTGAGGGGGAGATTGTGTCCAGGCGAGAGGCTCCCCGACGTGTACAGGTGGATCACCCACCTACGACGATCATAGGTGACCTTAATGAACGCACTACACGATCGAGGCAAGGAACACTTCTCATTTTGCTCACTCTGCATTTGTCGCTTCGTTTGAGCCCAAAGATATTTGACATGCTTTGTCTGATGAGAACTAGGTGAATTCCATGCATGAGGAGTTGGAGAATTTTGAGAGAAACCAAGTTTGGGTGTGGAAGAACAAGGAAGGTGAGAATGGGATGGTTGTGAGAAACAAGTCGAGGTTGGTGGCTCAGGGGTTCAACCAGAAAGAGGGTATAGATTATGAGGAGACATTTGCTCCTGTTGCTCGTTTGGAGGCAATTAGGATCCTTCTAGCCTTTGCCGTGGCTAAAGGGTTCAAGTTGTTCCAAATGGATGTGAAGAGTGCCTTCTTGAATGGGGTGATAGAGGAAGAAGTGTATGTGAGGCAACCCCCAGGGTTTGAGAGTGAAAAATACCCACACCGTGTGTACAAACTCCAGAGAGCGCTTTATGGGTTGAAACAAGCATTGAGGGCTTGGTATGGCAGGTTGAGAGGCTTTTTGCTGTGTAAGGGGTTTGTGATGGGGACATTTGATAAGACCCTGTTTCTCCTTAAGCATGGAAATGACCTGTTGATTGTTCAGATTTACGTGGATGACACAATCTTTGGTAGCTCTCCTCATGATCTTGTTGCCAGATTTGCAGATGACATGAGCAGGGAATTTGAGATGTCTATGATGGGCAAGCTGCAATTTTTCCTAGGACTCCAGATCAAGCAGTGCAAGGACGGGACGTTTGTACATCAGGCGAAGTACACCAGGGACATGGTGAAGAAGTTTGGCCTGAATGACTCCAAGCCACTGACTACACCGATGGGTACCACTACGGCTTTGGATGCGGATGAAGATGGCGAACCCGTGGACCAGAAGGAGTACCAGAGCATGATCGGCTCCCTCCTCTACTTGACGGTGACGAGGCCGGACATACAGTTCAGTGTGTGTCTGTGTGCTCATTTTCAGGCTTCACCGAGGACTTCACATCGGCAGGCCATCAAGCAGATTTTTAGGTACTTGAACTACAATCCTAAGTTTAGTTTTTGGTACTCTGCCTCCTCGACACTCAGACTTCACAGGTACTCCGATGCTGATTTTGCTGGGTGTCGATTGGACCGCAAGTCTACCTCGGGTTGTTGCCAGTTTCTTGGTTCTTCTTTGGTCTCTTGGTCGTCTTGCAAGCAATCCAGTGTAGCCCAGTCCACTATAGAAGCCGAGTATGTTGCTACAGCTAGTTGTTGTTCCCAGCTCCTATGGATGACCTACACTATGAGCGATTTTGGTGAGGAGTGCTCCCAGGTTCCACTCTTTTGTGATAGCACCAGTGCCATAAGTGTAGCCAAAAACCTAGTCCTTCACTCCAAAACGAAACACATCGAAGTGATATACCACTTTCTAAGGGGCAATGTTGAGAAAGGGAACATTTCCTTGTCCTATGTACCTACCCAAGATCAGCTAGCCGACATATTCACTAAACCACTTGACCAAGTTACCTTCACACGCTTGCGAGGTGAACTTGGAGTGTGTTTCCCTTTTTAGCTGGATCTTGGAGCTTCTCATGTATATATGTGATATATGTATCATTTGTTGCATCCCATGCATGCATTTTACTTTTTTTGTACAAAACCTGGTAGGATAGCCATCTTTGGATCATTTGTGCTAGGATGAGCTTCTCTTATATACTTTGATCACTATGATGTGCTATATGTGAGATATGTGTATGCTTTGTGAATGGTGATGTGAATGCTATGCTCTTGATGGTATTGTTATATGCTCATGATGAGATAGCTTTATTTCTATGAAAATGCTAAAAATGCTTCACTCATGAGTAGATGCTCTTTTATGCTCAATTTGTGCTCAAATGCCTATACCATGCTTAGTTTGTGCTTGAGTAACATACTCTCTTTGATTGGGGCAAAGACCTATTTGTCACGATAAATGTTTAGCCCATATGTTCACTTGTGGAGGAGCATAAGCTTCTTTTTGCCGCAAAGACATTTCATGTACCATGCTTAAATTTGAAAATGAAATTGGTGTATGAATTGCCTTATGCTTGAAAAATGAGTTCTTAATCCCGTCTTTATGTTTTGATGTACATATCTTGGGTGCTAAACTGTTGCATGATGTCTACCATGAGAAGTCTCATTTTAGGAAGTAGACACATGGCTCGGTGGCTTTGACATGACATTTAGTAGCTTATGGGCGTTTGCTATGATCTTGTGATGAGAACTTGTGATCTTGTATGAGCTTTGTATGATCTAGTTTATTTTTGCTCAAATTGCCATGGATAGGGTTTTGCTCATGAGATGAATGTTTCTTTGTGAAAATTGCTTAAAATAGCTTTTGGCCATGTCACATGTTTATATGTCTCTACTTTCTTGATGGCAATGCGCTAACTACACCGTGTCTACTTAGCTTGGTCTATGTCTCATTTGTAGCATTTTGTTATGCTCTTTGTATATCTGAGAAGCTTGGTAGATTGTATATGCTTTGACATGCATTTTTCATGAAAACAAGGGGGAGAGTTTCATAATACCTTGATTCATGCATTGTGAACAAGGGGGAGAAATTGTATGCATTTGTGGAGATTTTGTGAGATTTTGCATGTTGGGGAGAAAAATTGAGAAAAGAGGTTGCATTTGCTCAGGGGGAGTTTGCATATGTGGAGGGGGAGCTCCTTTGGTTTGCCTGAGTTTTGTGCTTTGTGGTGTGCTCTGTGTAGAGCTTTGTTTGTCTCGGCTGTGTTGAGCCGTTGCCCTTGCCATAGGGGGACGAGATTTGGTCTGGCAAGTGATCGTGTTTTTCGCTTGTTCTTTGGCTTTGGATCACTTGTTGGAGGTTGGTGTCCGTGGTTGTTTTCTTTTCCTTTTTCTCTATGATGGTTACTATGGGTGTTGTCAATGCACTCATCAAGGGGGAGATTGAGGATCAGGTGTGTCCGAGGACCAGTGGAGGGTCGCTCCTTAGTGATGAGTGATTGACAACATTGTGTGGACTGATGCTTGGCTCAGTGTGCAGGTACAGGTTGCGGCTTGACTCGTGTTGGTGCAGGTGAAGAACGAGCGCGAAAGGCCTTAGCCGTGGTTGCCTCCGGGTGATGGAGAGGCAAGCAGGCTTGTTCGATGGACCCGGTGGCCAATGGGGTCAAGTGCGAGCCGTGCGGTGCAAGACTAGCAAGTTGAAGTCATGGACATGGGCCGGTGCAAGGTGGCGGTTCGAGGCCGAAGCTTGCACGCGGGGTTTGGTGGTTTGCCCACAAAACCATCGGTGGACGGTTTCTTGGTTTGGGCCGCAAAACCATGTCCGGAGGCCTGATGTGACGGAGACGGGGATCCGAGAGCGTCGGGATGCTTCGAGGCGTGAGGCACGTGGCGTGATCGCGGGGCTCGAGTCGAGGTTAAGAAAGTCCGCGGTGGAAGCGTGTCCGCTCGATAGGAATATTCGAAGACTTTACCAAATTGCCCCTGAGGGGTGTGTATCTTCTTTTAAGTTGTAGGGGTAGCGAGGTCATTTGCCTCCTCCGGTGGACTTCATATAAATAGCGGAGAGGTAGATGGCATCTCTCTCTCTGGCTCTATCTCTCTCTCCCCCGGATGATTTGCTTCCATTTTCTTCGATCCATAGAATAGACAATTTCTTGTATAGAATCTGACCTCTAGAAGTATGGAAGAATTCGGCATTGTGATGATTTCCCTCTCCTAGCTATTTGGGATTTTCGTGTCATTTTCAGAGCTATTTTTGGGTGTTTTTGTTCGTCGCTCGATTCGTCAATTTGGGTGGGTGCCTTGTGCCTCTTTGTGGATGATCTTGACCCCTCAAACGTCGGATTTGGCCTTCGATTCGTTGATTTTTAGATGAACCCTAGTTCATAGTGTTCTTGGCCAAGATCCGTGATTCTGTGAGTTGTAGGATGTTTGAGGCTGAGATTTTTGGGGCATAGCATCTTCTTAGGGTGTTCATCATCTCCCCAAAATTTCGTCTCAAGACTCCAAGTGGTTTGGGAGATCCATCCATCAAAAGTTTGGGGCGATTTCGCGGGCTGTTTTCTCGGCTGTCCCAGGTGATCCGGGCACTTGGGCCGGGTGACCTGAAGGGGTAGGTTTATCCGGCCACTTGTGGCCGGGTGACCCAGAGCGGCTGGATGCTACAGGGTGACCCGGACGTTTGTGGCCAGATGACCCGGTAGGACTCAACCTTCCTCTATGTTGCTCGAGCTCTTTCGTGCTTGCTTCCGCTTTGCTTCCTAGCCTTTCAAGCATTGTTCCTAAGGTCTCGAGAGAGGTTCGTTTGTGCTCCCACTTGATCGTGTGTGAGCCTCGGAGTTGCGATTGGGACATAGGCCGAGTTCTTTTGAGAAAGAATTTTTATCGGCTCCCATTCACTCCCCCCCCCCTCTCTGGTCGCCTAATCGGTCCTTCACTACTTCAATGCTCGGGGACTACTATACGAGTGCGTTTTTCAAACGCCCTCTGTTTTTTCATCGTTGCTTCAACCTATTGGAAGTCCGCTTCCTATAGGTCGTCACTTGACCTTGCTACACTCAGGATTCTACAAACTGGTCGGCTACTAAAGATTTGTTCTTTTTGGACCGACGTGCACGCTTATGGACCTGTCGATAGCCCCACGACTTCGTCATGATTTCATCCAGATCGACGTGCCTACACATCGCTCAAGGGCTTGTGGGACATGGGTCCCCTGGGGTCCCAACCGACCAGTCTCATGGCCGTCCCCAACAAGTGGGTCCGGCGCACCAGAAGACCAACCGACCTGACAGTGGGCCCAACAGACCTGATCTGTGGCCCACACGACCTCCAGGACCTTATCCGGAAAGACTACAAGACTTGGCATGCTAGACAAGACAGCGGTGGATCCGACAGGCAGTCCGGGATATATGGAAATAGTTGTAATCAACTAGACTTAGGTCTCCTAGTCGTAACCGATCAGGAGTCTGGGGGCCGACCTTGTCCGCTGGCCAATATAAGGCGGGCAGGGTGACCCCCAATGTACATCATACCAATCAATCAATCGCCACCGACAACTGGACGTAGGGTTTTACTCTCCGGAGGCCCGAACCAGTATAAACTTGTCGTGTTCCGTGTGCTCTTGCATAACCATCGAATCCTTAGCTTTCGATCGCCCCCATCCGAATCTAAACCACCGGGGTTGACCCCCCTATGGATTGTGCGGATCTAAACCTTCGACAATGGCTTAGAGCGATGTGAAGTGACCTTATTCGTGGGTCCCTCTCCACCACATGCCAGATGGAAGACATGGCCAGTCAGCACTTTAGGCACTCGATTTGAAGATGCAGTTCAAGAAGTATCAAGAAAAGCCCTAGTCAGTTTATGTCATGATGCCGTAAAAGCCACCGCCAAGACCTCCCTATGATACCTTCTAGTAGAAGGACCCGAGAGAACAGCGTGGAATTGTCATATCAAGGACTTGATCACCAAGGCAGTCAAAGTCAACCAGCTCACCTTGACCACAACACTGAACTACCTTCTAGCCCTAGACAATCTTTACGAGATGCAGAGGTTCAACTACAAGGGAGCCTTATACCGAGCCGAGAAGAATGAGGAATGCATAGCAGGAATGAGAACCTGCTTAGCAGAAGCCTTGGGACAAGTACCCCCGTCACGAGAGAAGTGTGAACGAGAAGCCCCGGATCTTCCGAAGGATGCAACTGAAGAGATGGACCAAGACCTGCAGTACCTTACCCAGAAGTGTGCAAGTACTAGTTTAGATGGAACCCCATTCAATAAGCCAAAGCTACTAGCCCCACAAAGAGCATACCCCAAGCCCCAACAATTCTTGCCTTACCCATAATAGCCTAAAAGCCACCAGGAAACTTTCTAGGATACAGGATCAATCCACATAAAGGGATTCTCTCGAACCCTACCAACCCAAATCTTATCCCCGAAGAAATTCTAGACATAGATGAAACCAAGCCACGAGTTGAACCCCAACAATACATGATACCCTCGTCACCAGCCAACATAGACTTTGAAAGAGACATGGAAGAGTTCGTCACAACTTGGGGAAGATCAGCTACACCTCTGGACGTCTATGAAGCCCGAACAAGAGACACTCTCAAGGGAGCAGACTTTTGGCAAGACTTTGCTGAAGAAGGAAACTAGGATCAGTGAAGAAGAAGAAGTAGATACCAATAAGGCCTAGTTTGTAGATTAGTATAAATAAAGTATAGGCCAAGTATAGCATTGTATCTACGTATTTTGCTTGTGTGTGGCTACGAAGGACAATGAGCCCTTCCGTGGATATAAATAAAGTATATTGTTTGAACATCTTAGCATTATGGTTCTCTATACTCATCCCTTTCAAATAGAACACATACTCATCCCCTTCTAGCCGGACTCTTAGAAAATAATCCTGGACATACCCCTACCCTTAGATCCAAACCCTGGCACTGACACCTCAAGATTCTTAGAAGACAATGACAAGCCAGATTATTGCCGGATTTAAGCCAAACTAGAATGCTACCAAAGTTCAGACAGAATGGTGCCAGAGATCAGACAAGACAAAATACTACCAGAATTTAGTCAAGGAGTTCATCAGAAGCAGAGGAATTTTAGAATCTGAGCCAGAGGATAAGGAAGTTTATTCCTACAAGCTAGAATCAGAGAAACCGGATTCAACCAACAACGATAATGGGATTCTGCAAGACAGGATTAGGTCAGAAGGTTGAAGCCGCTCATTATCAGAAATTGTCAAGACAATTATTAGGGATTTCTATATTCATTAATGACAACACCAGAGATCGACATCAAGAAGGGATTCAAGCCATGCACCAAGCAATAATAAAAGGACATCTGGATCCAAAGGAAGGACGCCTTAAGGACACTATGGTACTCAAAGGAGAAAAGTTAGCATTAGTAGAAGCAATGCAAGGGAAAAAATAAGGCTATAATAAAAGATTTCAGAGAAGAAGCTACTCTTCACCCAGAAGGAAGAACTAAAGTCACAGCTAGAGTTCTGAAATTTTCACGTACATAATGGTCAAGTATGTAGGAATCACTGAAGATTTCAGAAGAAGCACAAATCAAGACGGCGTTCATTTGACAGAATCAAGGCACCTAAGAAGAAGGAAAAAGAAGAATCTCAGTCTTGTCACTCGGATAATCCTATACATCCATCGTTAGAACGGAGCATCACTCAAGATCAGGCTAATGTGGAAGACCAAAACAATACTCTGTCCAGTCAGCGGGAGCATCAACATCCCCATCAGAAGATATAGAGGAATCATTAGTATCAAAATTTCAAGAAAAGTCGACATGACACACTTCAAATAACATGTTCACTCCTTGAACATGGAAGCCCACCGGGTATTATTGGTCCAAAATCTAGTCAAGTTAATGAAGATGAGGACCAGGTGTGTCCGAGGACTAGTGGAGGGTCACTCCTTAGTGATGAGTGATTGACAACGTTGTGTGGACTGATGGTTGGCTCAGTGTGCAGGTACAGGTTGCGGCTTGACTCGTGTTGGTGCAGGTGAAGAACAAGTGCGAAAGGCATTAGCCATGGTGGCCTCCGGGTGATGGAGAGGAAAGTAGGCTTTGTTCGATGGACCCGGTGGCCGATGGGGTCAAGTGCGAGCCGTGCGGTGCACGACTAGCAAATTGAAGTCATGGACATGGGCCGGTGCAAGGTGGCGGTTCGAGGCCGAAGCATGCACGCAGGGTTTGGTGGTGTCACACCTGATTTTCCAAAGAAAACCAAATGCATCTCATATGTGCACCAGGATCAAGTTTGCACACATATGATAGACGTCATGAGTGAAATATCAATAAACAGCAATAAAAACGTACAAGAGTTAAACCATTACATTATCTCTTTATTACACTCAGACGTTAGACTCGAAGGTCTTTACAACGAACAACGATAACTATGAAGACGCGACTCCATCTTCATCTTCCACAGGCACATGACTGGGGGCACGCAAGCCTCAGAACTCATCGTAGTCGCTGAAGTACTCTTCTCCAGTGTTCTCCTCTGAACAGCGGGTAAGCAAGGGTGAGCACACTTATGGTTGGAGCTCAGCAAGTGGGGGAAGATGCAAGGCTATCAAGGATAGGCTAAGGTTTACAGCGGTTAGCATTTTAATGTTGGTCAAATTTTATTAGCAAGCACCTATTTACTAGGTGTAAGTTTATACCAACCCACTTAAGCATTTAGGAAAGCATCTCATCTCAAAATCATATGAAAACCACGATTTAATTCCATCTTTGTGTTTGATTATCATGTGAGGGTCCAGGCCGCTCTTGACCGTGAGCACGGCTGATCGATCAGTTTTACACTCTGCAGAGGTTGTACACTTTCACCACAGCTCGCGTAAAAGTTCTGAAGAACTTTGAACCCAACCACGCATGTGCTGATCAGGCACAATACCACACTTCCGAGGTGTGATTGCATAGGGACGCTACGAAGCCTTTACAAAGGTATGCAGAACACCAACAACCCGCGACAGTTACAGCAGCGGAGCGGACCATAACCCTCCCTAGTGGACAGCACCTTAGCAAAGGCTGCGGCCAAGAGGACCGGTCTATACCCCTTCAACTCCGGCCCCCTGTGCTCCTTTCGGATAAGGCTGTCAGATAATTCCACACTCCTAATTAATTGGCTAAGCCAGAGCCATATGGACTGTGGTTGCACTGTTTTCCTGGGTGGTTCTCCATGTTCCAATTAAACCATATGATCTTGTTATTAACCATAAGCACACACATATATATATCACCAAAGTTATCATGATCAACATTCATCATATTGTAAAAGATTCATTTTAACCATCCCAAGTTATAGCAACTAAGCATTTCTACCCAAAACATTTATTTAAAAGGGTTGTCCAAGGTAAAGGGATAAAATTCTAGTCATGTCCTTAAAAAGGTGATTTTCCCATCAATTTAATGCAATACAACAATTAAAAGTAAACTTAGTTATCATGCAAGTTGTGTGGGACAAAATAGATTATGCAGGGGGAGAAGTCCACTTGCCTTCCTTGCTTAAACACTGGGGTTCTTCTTCTTCAAAAACTTGCTCTTGATCCACTTTAACTGGTTGCTCACTTGAAACTGGCACGATGTCTACGAGCACACAAGAAAGCATACAATAAACAAAACAATACACCAAGCATGAAAAGCTTAAAAAGAGAACAAGGTTTAGCTCTAGGAACGCGAACACAAAAGCACTAGGAACTATCGGGAGCTTTGGATGATCACAAACAAGAGCTAGCTATGTGCTTGGTATATTTTAATTAAATAAAGATGTGCATAGGTTATTTCAGAGAAATACCCTACTTATAATTAAGCAAGTTATATTTGTATTTAAAAGACGATGTAAGCCTAATCCAATTTTATTTATAAATATTCAAGTATGATTTATGCAAATTAAACATTTAATTTAAAAGAAGCATGTAAAAGCATCTAGGCGTTCATCTTTATATTTCGAGTTGAACTAACCAAATTACAACTTAAAAACACATTTATATTCATATTAATCAAATTAACAATTAATTAAGAAAACTCGGGATATAGCCTATGTTGCTTTTATTTAGGAAGCAAATTGCATAATCATTAATCAATTTAAGTTTGATTATGAAAACCGAGGTATACATCTAATTAGCTTTTAATTATAAGAAATATTTAACTAGTATTAATCATATTAACTTTCTTATGAAAACACGTGTTGAACTCTAATTAGATTTTAATTAGAAAAAATATGTGTATAAGGATTTAATCATATTTAATATTTAAATAAATTATAAAACAAAGAACATGTTCAACATTGGCCCTAACACGTAGTTTGAGTTGATATGAACTTAATGCAACTTAAAACGGTGGAAACGGAGGTAAAACGCAAAAGATACAGCCAAAACAAGGTTCTAAAACTGACGGGCTTGAAAAGACGGTCGCGTGGACACCAAGAACGCTTAAAACGGATAAAAGACGGAAAAGATATGGCTAAAACAAGATTCAGGGGCTTTTCTGTGAAGAAACAGGGCTTCCAGGGGCTTAACTGCAAGAAACCAGGGACTAAAAAATGATTATAAATATAAACAGAGGGGTTTATGTGTGAAAAGGAGTGAAAAGGACCTCTGGTGAAGGAATCTAAAGAAACAGGGGCTAAAACAGAAGAAACAGGGACCTGATTGAAAGGATTCCTATAGGTGGAAGGGCATCGTTGTGATATTAGAAACTACAGGGGCTTTTCCGCAAAACAGCGGCTGACAGGGGCGGCTTGGCTGATGAGGCACCACGTGGCGAGCTTTGATTGGGCGAGCGGGACGACGTGGCGCTGACGCGGCTGTGGACCGCGCCGTGGACCTGGTCCACGGGTCCATGGTGGACCGGGCTAAGGGGTTACACCCCGATTTAACCAGGACCGTTGATCACAGATCGATCGGCTGGAGGAAAAGCAAAAGCTCAGGGGCCTATACGAAAAGACAAGGACCTGAACGCAAGGATTTCTACTAGTGCAAGGGTATGGTTGTTATTATAGAAAACACGGGGGTTTTTTAACAAAATGGCCATTGTTGACCGGTATGGGATTGTTTGACCGGGGTCTATGGTGGATCTGGACTGTGGATCGTCGATCCGACGGCTGAGGTGGTGTGCATGCGACGGGTGGCGGCGGGACTCGCCGGAGAAGAGGGCTGCGCGGCGGCACGCGGCGGCGCTTCGCCGGCGTGAGCTCCGGAGAGGGTTCCCGGCCACCATTTCGTGCACACGCGGGTGCTACGCGTAGCGGGGAAGCATGCGCACGCGTCTAGGGGTTCAGGAGGGAGGCTCAGGCGACCACGGCGGCTATCACCGGAAGGGGGCGGTCGGGAGCTCACCGGCGTGTGACGGCGACGACCCAAAACTTGCTACGGGCCTCGGTTCGACACGCTGAGCAGCTTAACATGATGCCTGGGCGACAACAAACGCGGCCGTGACCACAAGGGCGTGGTTAGGCCAGAGAGGAGGCGACCATGGCCGGCGGCCACTGCGTGCCACGGCGGCGCAACCAGGCGCTCGGACCAGGGAAAGAAGAGAGGGCTATGGCTTCCTCACCTTGCAGTGAAGCTACAGCTGATGAGCGAGACGACGAGGAAGAAGCGGCGGTGGAGATTGTTGGCGACGGCGGACTCGGGCGGCGCTCCGGCGGACAGGGACAGGAGCTCCGCCAAGCGACGACGACGAAGACCTGGTGCAAGAGGGCTCAATGATCAACGGGCGCATCACAAGAGAGGAAAAAGAGAGGGAGAGAGAGGCCCTTCACCGGCGACGAGCTCTTCCAGCGGCGGCGGAAACAGAGGCGGTGGCACTGGCGAAATTGGAGCTCGGGCGTGGGGAAATTGTGTGTGGGAGCGAAAGGGAGGGGACGAGGGTGTTGCTCGGCTTAAGTACCAGCAAAGAGGGGAGAAGGGGAAGTGGAAAGGCCCCGGCGTCGGTGGTCTTGCCATTCATGGCCGGCGGCCGTCCCGGGCTTAAAGGAGGCAAGAAGAGGGGGAGAAACGGAAGGGGAGTGAAGGAGATATGGTCGTGGGGGTTTATTGCCCTTAATTGGAGCTTAAAGGGAGGAAGAGGAGCGGGGAAAGCGCGGGTAGGGGCGGCGGGATCCGCGGCGGGGTCGCCGGCTTGAAACAGAGGAGGGGGTGCGCGAGGTGGGAGAGAGGACTGACGGGTGGGACCGCCCTGGCAGAGAGAGGAGAGAGGAGGAGGAAGGCGGGCCGCGGCGGGATACTGGGCCGGCCTGGGCTGAAAGGTAGGTTGGGTAGGAAAAGAGTTAGGTTTTTTTTTCTTTTCCAATCCTTTTAAACTTAAAACTTTTCAAACTTAAACACTTCAAACTCTTTTCAAATTTTCAAATCATTTTAAAAACTTTCAAACGAGTTTTAAAAACCTTTAAAACTTCACACAAGCAAACATAAGCCATGCACTTCAAAATATGATGCACAAGCACTTATTGTCTCTAAAATTATTCAAAAGTGATATTTAAATATTTTAGAGCCAAATTTAATTGATAATTTATTATTCCTTAGAAAACAAAAACTAAAACACCATGTTGCTTACATTATTTAAATGATGGAAATTAGGGTGTTACAAATCTACCCCCCTTAAAAAGAATCTCGTCCCGAGATTCGGAGAGATTGGGAGAACTAAGGGTACTTCTTCTATAAGCTCATCTTGCCTGCTGAGTTCTTCCAACAGTCACAGCTCCTTCACTTGCTTTCCTTCATCTTGATTCACTTTTCCTTTCTCCTTGGATGGGATGGTAGCGACAACTTCAATCCTATCTCCTTGTGGGCTGGTTAAGAGTACTGACTTCTTGGCACACAGAATTATTCCATCACATTCGCCTAACCAATCCATTCCAAGTATCACATCTATTCCACTTGATGTAAGAACTACTAGATCAGCTTGAAAATCTATTCCCCTGATTTTAAGATTAACTCATGGACATACATATGTAGATTTCATTTCACCATTCGGGGAACTAACCAACAAATGTGTCTTCATAGAACTCATAGGTATACCATGCTTTGCCACGAATTGTTTAGTAATGAATGAATGCGATGCTCCAGAATCAAATAAAACTGTTGCTGGTACAGAGTTGACAGAGAACGTACCCAGCACAACACCTGGAGCGTCTTGAGCTTGTTCAGTCGTCACATGATTCACTCTTCCACGTGTGTAGTTCTGTTGACCTCTGTTACCTCGATGAGTAGAATTCCCGATGCGAGCTTGTGATAACGGTTGTCCAAATCTCTGACCATTATCTCTCTGAGGAGTCTGCATGTTGCGCTTCGGGCAGATGTTGGCATAATGTCCAAATTCTCCACAATTGAAACAACCATTAGGACGAACCGGGGAGTTGCTTCTCACTGGTGCTTCTGAGCGATCTTGATGATGACTTGGAGCATGTGGTGTCTGCTGGCTAGAATGCTGAGGTTGTTGAGTTGAGTGCTGCAACTGTAAATTCTGAGTATAATTTCCACTTGATCCACCAGAGCAAAACTGAGAATTCTGAGATGAGTTGAAGCGGGGGCGTGTGTTGTTGGACTGTCCATAAGACTTGAACTTGCGCTTCTGTTCACCAAGTTCCATTCGTTTATTCTCCAAACCTATAGCTTTGTTCAGCAACATCTGAAAGTTGGGGAATGTATGACTCTGCAGCTGATAGTTGAGTGGTCCAATCAATCCATCAAAGAATCTTTCCTGCCTCTTGGGATCAGTGTTGACTTCATCAGGAGCATAACGGGACAAATGTGTAAACTTGTCGAGATACTCTGTAACAGACATGTTTCCCTGCTTCAGTGCAAGAAATTCCTTTTGCTTTAGCTTTATCACTCCTGAAGGAATGTGATAGGTACGGAAGTTATCTCTGAATTCCTGCCAAGTAATATTGTTTCTATCTGGATGTGCAGTCGAATATGCATCCCACCAATCACCAGCTTGTCCTGTCAATCTGCCTGCAGCATAAAGGACCATCTCTCGGTCGGTGCATTGAACGATCTCAAGCTTCTTGGTAACCGTCTTCAACCAGTCATCGGCATCCAACGGATCGGAGGAGTGGGAGTAGGTGGGAGGGTGGTGGCTCATAAACTATTTATGCTTGTCCCTCGGCTGTGGCGGAGGTGGGGGAGGGGGTGCTGGTTAGTTCTGTTGAGCTTGTAAGTTCTGGACGGTGGCAGTGAGGTTTTGCAACAGCTGGGTTTGAGCGGCAAGGAATTGCTGAAATGCGGGATCCATATGGTTAAGCAGTGGGGGTGGAGGTGGTGGTGCTTGCGCTTGCTGATTAGCTATGTGAGCACGGATCACCGGCGGAACGTCTTGTCCTCCTCCTGACCTGGTTTGTACCATCTGACTGTTAGAGGAATTATTTCAAACAAGAAGATTGAACTGATGCATGAAGACATGGACTCGAAAAGATGAAGCAGCATGAACTTCCAAAACTAAGACAGATTCTGATAGCTCAAGATATGATAAAAACAGTGATGTTGTGTCAAAGAGTTGTGCAAGAGGAATTTTACTTCAACCATCTTGTATGATAGATAAAGAAAAAGATAACCCAGATTTGAACCCAAACTATCTTTACTAACCTAACAATTTATTTCTTGTTGCATTTGTGGCCATCACTCCACAGTGGAACTCACACAAGCAAAGATCCAAATCAACCATGTATTCAAACAACAAACATTAGCACAACGATCGTCCTCACAGAAACGTTTCTATCGAAGTTGATAAGGGGTAGGCAAACTAAGAGCTTATATTAGACAACACAGGTGGTGGAGATCCAGCTGATAGCACAAGAACTGAACTCAGTATAGATCAAAACAAAAAAAAGATGTGTTTTAACAAGAAAACAAAGATTAAATTAGATTTTATACGTAAATAAGTCAATTTTGAAAGATGACAGGCTTTCTAGAACATGAATCCTTACTTTTCGACCATTTCTAACTTAAGGCTGCGTCCTACAGTCATTACTGCTCTGATACTACTCTGTCACACCTGATTTTCCAAAGAAAACCAAATGCATCTCATATGTGCGCCAGGATCAAGTTTACACACATATGATAGACATCATGAGTGAAATATCAATAAACAGCAATAAAAACGTACAAGAGTTAAACCATTACATTATCTCTTTATTACACTCAGACGTTAGACTCGAAGGTCTTTACAACGAACAACGATAACTATGAAGACGCGACTCCATCTTCATCTTCCACAGGCACATGACTGGGGGCACGCAAGCCTCAGAACTCATCGTAGTCGCTGAAGTACTCTTCTCCAGTGTTCTCCTCTGAACAGCGGGTAAGCAAGGGTGAGCACACTTATGGTTGGAGCTCAGCAAGTGGGGGAAGATGCAAGGCTATCAAGGATAGGCTAAGGTTTACAGCGGTTAGCATTTTAATGTTGGTCAAATTTTATTAGCAAGCACCTATTTACTAGGTGTAAGTTTATACCAACCCACTTAAGCATTTAGGAAAGCATCTCATCTCAAAACCATATGAAAACCACGATTTAATTCCATCTTTATGTTTGATTATCATGTGAGGGTCCAGGCCGTTCTTGACCGTGAGCACGGCTGATCGATCAGTTTTACACTCTGCAGAGGTTGTACACTTTCACCACAGCTCGCGTAAAAGTTCTGAAGAACTTTGAACCCAACCACGCATGTGCTGATCTGGCACAATACCACACTTCCGAGGTGTGATTGCATAGGGACGCTATGAAGCCTTTACAAAGGTATGCAGAAGACCAACAACCCGCGACAGTTACAGCAGCGGAGCGGACCATAACCCTCCCTAGTGGACAGCACCTTATCAAAGGCTGCGGCCAAGAGGACCGGGCTATACCCCTTCAACTCCGGCCCCCTGTGCTCCTTTCGGATAAGGCTGTCAGATAATTCCACACTCCTAATTAATTGGCTAAGCCAGAGCCATATGGACTGTGGTTGCACTGTTTTCCTGGGTGGTTCTCCATGTTCCAATTAAACCATATGATCTTGTTATTAACCATAAGCACACACATATATATATCACCAAAGTTATCATGATCAACATTCATCATATTGTAAAAGATTCATTTTAACCATCCCAAGTTATAGCAACTAAGCATTTCTACCCAAAACATTTATTTAAAAGGGTTGTCCAAGGTAAAGGGATAAAATTCTAGTCATGTCCTTAAAAAGGTGATTTTCCCATCAATTTAATGCAATACAACAATTAAAAGTAAACTTAGTTATCATGCAAGTTGTGTGGGACAAAATAGATTATGCAGGGGGAGAAGTCCACTTGCCTTCCTTGCTTAAACACTGGGGTTCTTCTTCTTCAAAAACTTGCTCTTGATCCACTTTAACTGGTTGCTCACTTGAAACTGGCACGATGTCTACGAGCACACAAGAAAGCATACAATAAACAAAACAATACACCAAGCATGAAAAGCTTAAAAAGAGAACAAGGTTTAGCTCTAGGAACGCGAACACAAAAGCACTAGGAACTATCGGGAGCTTTGGATGATCACAAACAAGAGCTAGCTATGTGCTTGGTATATTTTAGTTAAATAAAGATGTGCATAGGTTATTTCAGAGAAATACCCTACTTATAATTAAGAAAGTTATATTTGTATTTAAAAGACGATGTAAGCCTAATCCAATTTTATTGATAAATATTCAAGTATGATTTATGCAAATTAAACATTTAATTTAAAAGAAGCATGTAAAAGCATCTAGGCGTTCATCTTTATATTTCGAGTTGAACTAACCAAATTACAACTTAAAAACACATTTATATTCATATTAATCAAATTAACAATTAATTAAGAAAACTCGGGATATAGCCTATGTTGCTTTTATTTAGGAAGCAAATTGCATAATCATTAATCAATTTAAGTTTGATTATGAAAACCGAGGTATACATCTAATTTGCTTTTAATTATAAGAAATATTTAACTAGTATTAATCATATTAACTTTCTTATGAAAACACATGTTGAACTCTAATTAGATTTTAATTAGAAAAAATATGTGTATAAGGATTTAATCATATTTAATATTTAAATAAATTATAAAACAAAGAACATGTTCAACATTGGCCCTAACACGTAGTTTGAGTTGATATGAACTTAACGCAACTTAAAACGGTGGAAACGGAGCTAAAACGCAAAAGATACAACCAAAACAAGCTTCTATAACTGACGGGCTTGAAAAGACGGTCGCGTGGACACCAAGAACGCTTAAAACGGATAAAAGACGGAAAAGATATGGCTAAAACAAGATTCAGAGGCTTTTTTGTGAAGAAACAGGGCTTCCAGGGGCTTAACTGCAAGAAACCAGGGTCTAAATGAAGGACCGATTAGGCGAACCAGAGAGGGGGGGAGTGAATGGGAGCCGATAAAAATTCTTCTCGAAGGAGATGAGAACTCCAACAAGACGAACACGGCTTCCAACTCACGTCTCCGACCTAACTACCCAAGTTGGTCAAGACCACGCAGCCACTGGAGTGCTACTGGTCCTAGGAACCAACACTTAACCTTCTGAGCCAAAACTCACCGAACCACACAGCGGAAACTTGCACGGCTTGCTGCCTGTGCTACACCGGTCAGACCGATGGCCTGCGCCGGTCAGACCGGTGACACCGGTCAGACCGGTGGACAGAGCCGGTCAGGCCGGTGGCTACAGCAGCCGCACAGCAAACGTTCTAGGGAGCCTCAGTGACTCCTCTAGGCCCTGGAACAAAAACCACCACGAAACACAACCTGTGAGGAAGAAGAACTCCTCACAAAGCCTAGCAAAACAACTCCAAACACGCCAAGAACTGAACAGCAGGACCACGGGACAAAACCACACGGACAAGGCTGTTCCCCGAGACAAAAACCCACCAAGGGCTAGCACCGGTCAGACCGGTCAAGAGCACCGGTCAGACCGGTCGTGCCTGGGCAGCTCGGGATGAACAGCGCCCGCGAGTCAACTCCTCCAAATCCAACTCCCGATCTCCCGATCCGCTCCACGGTTTTGCACAAGACTTTGGGGATAGTAGGAACACCTCATGGGTACTCCATAGCCAAGATTTGGTCCACCAAAACTTGTCAAATCAAGAGGAATCGAAGAAATCCCACCAAGAACGCCTCTAACCCTAGAGCCACGAAAACCCCAAAATCGAGCCCCTTTGCTCACGGATTTGGAAGGGGAATCAAAGGGAAAAGAACCACGAATGGTTCATGCATACATCCCCCACCAAATCCCAAAGAGAAAGGCCTCGAAATCGCTCCAAGAAAAACGCCAAGAAAGGGCTCCGAAAATCACCAAAAAGGAGAAACGGGAAAGACACATCCAAGCCTTGAGGAACCACGCCGAATCATCTATACATACCAAAGAGGTTCATACAAGGTCTAGCTTGCCGCCCGATCATCGTTCCCTCTCACAAGATCTCACCATGAAGCTCTCAAGCTAGTCCTACGAAAATCCTAAGAAAATAGGAAGGAAAATAGGAAAACCAAATGAGCTAGGGTTCCAAGAGATGGCTGCCATCCTGTCACCACTTGGGTTATATGGAGGCAACCGAAATACTAAAATACCCTTACTAGCTAACTAGGGATACATGCCCCTCGAGGGCGAAATTGGAAGTCTTTGTCTTCGCACCATCAGATGGATGCCCAGCGACCGCAAACTTGCTTAGCCTCGACGCAAGCCTTGCGATCCCGACGCGTGTCCTCCGCTTCAAAGATTCCGGACTGCGTCGTCGCACACCGGTCGACCGGTGCTTCTCACCGGTCAGACCGGTACCCACCGGTCAGACCCACCGGTCAGACCGGTCTGGAGCTGCTGCACCTCCGTCTTCGGTTCTTCGGTCTTGGCTTTGTGGATCAACCAAGGAACCCAGTGGTTTTCTGGTGAACCACCGGAAACCCCGCGAACTCGGTGTAGCCTCCGCCAATCACCACTCATGACTCGGCTCCCACGTAGTCCCGGCTCGACCTTGGTTTTGAGGCTCAACCAAGAAACCGTCCATGACTTCATCTTGCCGTTCTTGCCACCATGCGTCCCGCACTTGACCCCGCTGGCCACCGGGTCCCTCGAACCAAGCCTACTTGTCTTCTCCACACCTGGAGGCCTCACCGGCAACGACCTTTCACGCTTGTTCTTCACCTGCACCTGCACCAGTCAAACCGCAACCTGCACCTGCAATACTTAGCCAAGAATCAGTCCACACCACGTTGTCAATCACTCATCACACCAGGAAGTGACCATCCACCGGTCCTCGAACCACACCTGGCTCTCAATCTCCCCCTTGATGAGTGCATTGACAACACACACGTTTTGGTAACCAAGAGAAAAGGAAAAGAAAAGAAACGACTAAAAGGAACTCCAACAAGCGATCGAAAGCCAAAGAAAAGGCAAAGAACAAGATCACTTGAAGAAGACAAGTCTCGGACCCCTTAGGCAAGGGCAACGGCTCGACACATCCGAGACAAAACATGCTCAAGCAAAGAGCACAAACCATCAAACCAAAGCTCGAAAACCACAAAGAGCTCCCCCTGCACACATGCAAGCTCCCCCTGAACCAATGCACCTCCCCCTGGACAGATGCATGCAAACCACTTCACGAAACAGAGCAGCTGCAACAGCTCAGCTCTGACCGGTCAGACCGGTCGACACCACCGGTCAGACCGGTGGTCAACATGTGAACAGGACCAGCACTCTGACCGGTCAGACCGGTGACCTCAACCGGTCAGACCGGTGCACAACAGAGCCCAAAAATGGCTCGAAACCACCTGAAAACCTTCTAAATGCATTCAGTAGGCCAAAACATGCTCAAACTTCTCCCCCTTGTTGACAATGCATGAATCAAGCCAAAAATGCAAAAAATGCAACCTAGAGCTTCTCAAATAGACAAAATTCAACCTAGGATGCTACACATGTCCAAACGAGTAAGTTAGATACTCTATAGCTTCGTAATGACATAAACTTCATGATCACCAAGTTTCATAACCATTGGGCGAAGCTAAGACAGAATTTAGCAATTTTGCGAAAAATCACCCTCTCATGAGCAAAGTCCTAAACATGAGCAAAACATGTCAAAATGGCAAAGCCACACAAACTTCATGCTAGGACAACCATTCTAAGCATAAGACCATCATAAACACCCACAAGCACCTCATGTCATGTCAAAGCCACCGAGCCATGTGCCTACTTCTATATATGAGACTTCTCATTGGTAGGCATCATGCAACGATTTAGCACCCAAAGCAAATTAAAATTAGCACATATGACATGGGAGCACATTTTTCAAGCAATTTACATTTCATTTTCAGATTTATAATTGGTACATGAAATGTCTTTGCGACAAAAAGGAACTTATGCCCCTCCACAAGATGAAGCATGGGGGCTAAACATTCATGATGGCAAATGAGCCTTTGGCCCCATATGATCAAAATAAGCTATCCAACCACAAATTAAGCATAGCCAAGCCACTAAAACATGTCAAGATCATGTAAGGGCATTTACTCACAAGAGAGCATATATATGAAATTTTTCAAAAACATAGCCATCAACCATGGATACAAACCAAGATTATCAAGAGCTAAGCCAAACTAACCATAGCTTACCAAATTAGCTCACAAAGACATATATGTCATTCCATGGTGAACAATGTGTATAGGAGAAGCCTTTCCTAAACAATGCATATGATACAAAATGCATGCAACCTAAGATACAAAGATGCCTATACATCATGTTACATATGCCATGCCAAATGCAAGAAATGCCCAAAGGAAAGCTATACATATGATACAAAGGAGCTCCCACACGCCAACTCAAGAAATCAAACAAACACCAAGCTCCCCCCGCAAACGAGTGAAAGTTGCTTGATCTAGGGGTTTGGTGAAAATATCGGCTAGTTGTTCATGTGTGGGTACATGGATCAAAGCTATCTTCCCTTTCTCTACGTTGTCTCTCAGAAAATGATACCTCACTTCTATGTGCTTGGTTTTGGAATGGAGTACTGGGTTCTTTGCAACGCTTATGGCACTGGTGCTATCACATTGAAGTGGGACATGGGTATACTCCTCACCAAAGTCACTCATGGTGTATGTGATCCAAAGGAGCTGAGAGCAACAACTAGCTGCGGCCACATACTCTGCCTCGGTAGTGGATTGAGCAACACTCGACTGTTTGCGGGAAGACCAAGATACCAAAGAAGAACCCAAGAACTGGCAAGTCCCAGAAGTGGACTTCCTATCCAACCGACACCAAGCAAAATCCGCGTCTGAAAATCCATGAAGCGCCAAAGAAGAAGACGCAGAGTACCAAAGGCGGAAGTCGGGAGTGTGTCGCAAATACCTGAAAATGCGCTTGACTGCTTGCCGATGCGAAGTCCTCGGAGAAGCTTGAAAATGAGCGCACAGACACACCGAGAATTAAATGTCCGGCCTCGTCGCCGTCAAGTAGAGGAGTGACCCGATCATGCTCCGGTACTCCTTCTGGTCCACGCGTTCACCTTCCTCGTCCGCATCGAGAACTGTAGTCGTACTCATAGGCGTCGCCATAGCCTTGGAGTCCTCCATCTTGAACTTCCTCACAATGTCCTTGGTGTACTTAGCTTGGTGCACAAATGTTCCTTCCTTTGATTGCTTGATTTGTAGCCCGAGGAAGAAATGCAACTCGCCCATCATGCTCATCTCAAATTCCCTGCTCATGTCTTCTGCAAACCTTGCAACAAGAGAGTTAGACGAGCCACCAAAGACAATATCATCCACGTATACCTGCACAATCAGGATATCTCTGCCCTGCCTGAGGAGAAACAAGGTCTGGTCGACCTTCCCCATCTCAAACCCTCTCTCAAACAGGAACCCCCTCAACCTACCATACCAAGCTCTAGGCGCCTGCTTCAACCCATACAGTGCCTTCCTCAACTTGTACACCCGGTGAGGGTACTTCTCAATCTCAAACCACGGTGGTTGCCTCACAAACACCTCTTCCTCCAACACACCGTTCAGAAATGCACTCTTCACATCCATCTGGTACAACTTGAACCCTTTAGCCACGGAAAAGGCTAGAAGGATCCTGATCGCCTCCAAACGAGCTACAGGAGCGAAAGTCTCCTCGTAGTCGATCCCCTCTTTCTGACTGTACCCCTGAGCAACAAGTCTCGACTTGTTCCTCACCACTTCTCCTTTCTCTCCCTCTTTATTTTTCCACACCCATTTTGTCCCAATTGGCTTACACCCTGGGGGAGGGTCAACCAACACCCAAACTTGGTTCCTCTCAAAATTCTCCAACTCCTCATGCATCGAGTTAACCCAATTATGATCAGATAACGCGTGTCCAATGTCTTTGGGCTCAAAGGTGGCAACAAAAGCAGCATGAGCGAAATGAGAATTGTTCCGAACCCTCGACCGTGTAGTACGTTCATTCATGTCGCCGATGATTCTCGAAGCTGGGTGATCCACTTGCACTCGTCGGGGAGGTTCTCGCCTTGATGCTACCTCCCCCTCAACAGCAGCTTCGCCTTTATCTGGGTTTGTCGTTGTAGGTGTGGGAGAGGGTCCATTCTCGATCGTCGTCGAAGTAGTAGGTACATGTTCAGCCGCGGGCATCACACCACCATCTTCATCATCTCCATATTCATGCTCCTCCTCCTGAAAGATCTCCTCGCCAAGTTCGTCGTCACCTGCACACTCAAAAACAAGCTGACTACGTGGCTGTGTCTCGTCGAAGGTTACCTCGCAAGTCTCCACGATTTGGTTAGTTTCAAGATTGAGCACACGAAATGCTCTAGATTGAGATGCATAACCAAAGAAAATGCCATCGACAGACCTAGCCTCGAACTTGTCCAACTTCTTCCCTTTCTTCAGATTAAAGCATTTACAACCAAAGACATGGAAGTGACTCACCTTGGGTGTGCGACCGTGCATCAACTCGTAACAGGTTTTCTTCTTGTGAACCCTGAGGTAGATCCTGTTCGACACATGGCACGCGGTATTGACCGCCTCAGCCCAGAACCTTCTCGGAGTCCTATGCTCGTCGAGCATCGTCCGAGCCATCTCGCACAAGGTCCTGTTTTTCCTTTCCACCACGCCATTCTGGGGAGGCGTATACGGACTCGAAAACTGATGTTCAAGACCCAAGTTATGGCAAAAGGTTTCGAAGCGAGAGTTTTTGAATTCCGAGCCATTGTCACTGCGGATCGCTCGTATGGCATCTCCATGCCTCTCGTTTCTTAACCTCAAGACAAGATCTCGAACAAAACCAAACGTCTCCCCCTTCTCCTCAAGAAAGAACACCCACGCATACCGAGAGTAGTCGTCCACCACAACAAGGACATACCACTTCCCACCCGCAGATCGCACACGAGCTGGGCCAACAAGGTCCATATGGAGCAGCTCGCATGGACGCTCAGTCATCACATCGGTGAGAGGTGGGTGAGAAGAGGCTACCATCTTGGCATGCCTACACGGCGCACAAACCAACTCTTTCTCAAACCTCAATCGTGGCAATCCTCGGACCAAATTGAGTTTACTCAAGCGAGATAAAAGGTCAAAGCTCAAGTGACCCAACTTCCTATGCCACTTCCACAACTCTCTCGAAGAACCAGCCAAGAAACAACGCTCCACACCAGAAGACTGAGAAAAATCAGCTCGGAACACCGGACCCTCGGGAACGACCATGCAAACAAGATCCCCCCGAGAATCTAAAATCCGAGAACCACCAGGCCGGAACAACACCTCAAAACCCTCATCCAACAACTGGGACACAGAAAGCAAATTGTATCCAAGCGATTGAACAAGAGCAACACGCCTGAGAGTGATCTTGTCACTTACCTTAATCTCACCTTCTGACAGCACACGCCCTCGCCCATTGTCCCCAAAGGTGATGTACTTCTTTGTCACCACCGGGACGAGACTTGAGAACCACCCCTTGTCTCCGGTCATATGCCTCGAGCAACCGGAGTCAATCAACCAAATGTTCTTTAAGTCTCCCACCTGAAATTCAAAAGCGAGTACGTGAGTGAACAAACGACTCAGCACTGGGGTTAGTACCAAAAGAGTAAAACCAGTGCCGAGCCATTTGCTCCAAAGTGGGGTTAGCACAAACCAAATCATCACGCCTATCAAAGCTACCACCACGAACACCACCACGGTAACCACCACGAGGGAACCAACCCTCTCTAGCTGGAGGAGGACGAAAACCACGAAAGGGAAACCGTGGATCGTTCCTCCGCTCCATCTCAAAGCTACGACTCTTCTCACCCTCGTATTGAGCACGAGGTGGAGAACGCCTAGCAAACTGACCACCTGCAAACTTTCCAGACCAACCACCAGAACCACGACCTCCAGAAACAAACCGAGCATCCTCACGAGCACGAAACCCGACTCGCTGTCTGCCCAGACCTACACCGGTCTGACCGGTGTAGTACACCGGTCTGACCGGTGTGGCTCGGCCAGCAGCAACACCTGCAGCCTTCCGGTCTCCCCAAGCCGGAACCGTCCTCACAATCGCCTTGGCCCTGGGCATCTGCATACGAGGCTCAGGTACACCATTAGAGGGGTGGTACCTGTCCCTGTTAGCCCACTCTCTAGCCATTCTCTCCTCACGCTTCCTCTTGAAGCAAAACTCATCCTTGTGACCATCTCTCCCACAATACCCACAATGGAACTTTATGGGCTGTGGCTTAGGCTTAGGCTTGGGTTGGGGCTGCCCACTCGGCTTCTCACCCTTCTTCTCTCCTTCCTCACCTCCCTTTGGGCTCACAAACTTCACCGGTTTCTGAAAATCATTTGTTGGGTGAGGGAATATGGGTGGATCTGGAGTAGTGTCAAGTTTGTTTCTGAGATGGTTAGGCTTGGGCTCAAACTTGTTCTTGTGTCTGTTTGGTGGTGGGATAGGAATCTCTCCAACTCTCTCAACTCCCTCACCACAGTTCTCTCCAAGCTTGTCAGCCCCAAGTGCCTGACCATCATAGCGTTTGAAAACCGCTATCATGATACCGAGCTGAGGCTCCTGACCCGACAACCAGCTCATACATTTTCTCAGCTCATCATTTTCATCCTGCAAGCGATCAACATAATGTGCAAGCTCCAAATTCTTAACCGCATGCAATTCACAAGTAGAGCAAGAAGTGGGAATAGGCTCTTTCAACTTAGCCTCAAGCGAAACAGTGTAAGCATGCATCTCATCAATCTTTCCATGCAAAACAGGGCAAGAAGTGCAAGCACCTAGCAAAGCAGGTCTAGACTTAAGCTCAGCCACTTCAACCCTAAGCATATCTAGTTCATCACAAGTAGAAGCATGCTTATCCTTAAGAGCAGTAAGATCAGCTAGGTACACAGAGCAATCACAGCAATCAATCTCATCAGAAACCACAGGAGAAGCCTTAAGCGAATCAATCTCAAGCTTAGCATCTAGGTTCTGGGTTTCTAGCTCAGCCACACGGTTCCAAGCATCTTCTAGTGAGGCCCTAAGCTCTTTCCTCATCTTCTTGGCCTCTCTAAGCATGTGATCGCGGTTATCAAGCAAGTCAACCAACTCATCATTCTCCTTGCGCAAAGAAGAGAGCTCATCACATACCTCATCCTCGGAGTCAGAGTCTGAGTCACTCTGGTGGCTCTTCTTGCTGCCGGAGCTACGAGCCATGCCGCAGAAGCCATCTCTCGCGAAGCAGCTCAACCCGCTCAAGTTCCTGGATGACTTCTTGTTCTTGCGCCGATCACCTTCATCTTCACTGCTACTCGAGCTTGAGGAAGAGTAGGCGGAGCTGGAGTCGACGTCGCTCGCTCCGACCATTGCTCGGGCCTTCCTGCCGCGGCCATCCTTCTTCCTCGACCGTCGCTCGTCCTTGTGCTTGTTCTTGTGCTTGTGATCGCGCCTCGATCGGTACATGCCATCCTTGCTCGATCGGTGCCTGTAGCCGTCCTTGTAGCCGTCCTTGTTCTCCATCTTCTCCGGGCAGTCGGCGACGAAGTGTCCTGGCTTGCCGCACTGAAAGCACGTCCGTGCTGTCCTCCTCGTGTTCACCCGGTTCTCGTGCAGCCTCTCGAACCGCCTGGTCAGCAACACCAGCTCGTCCTCTCCAAGCACGTCGAACTCCTCGTCTGGCAAAGACATCAAAGAGGACAGAGAGTACATCCTTGAGGATGCGTTAGCGTTAGACTTAGCTCCTTTGCCACTAACGAGAGCGAGACTATGAGAATCAGTCGGGCTCTCGATCTTGGCTGTCATACCACGGTCCAACTCAGCCGACTTGAGCTTCGAGAACAGCTCGTTCACCGTCAAGGTGTCATACTTCTCGGACTCAATGATAGCCTCAAACTTCCCGTCCCATACGGTACGATCCAACGAGTGCAAGAGCTTCACGGCTCTATCATGATCATTGTATGGGAGGACGTCCACATTGGCTCTCATGTTGTTCACAACGACCGTAAATCGCTGGAAAAGGGCATCGACGGACTCGCCGGGGAGATGAGTGAAGTTCTCATACTCTCTCCGGTAAGTCGCGTACATCCGAGCCTGAACCTGAGCATTCCCAGCATGAGCATCCTTCAACTGCTCCCAAATCCTACAAGCTAAGTCCTCTGTCTGAGCCCGATCGAATTCAGGTGGACACAGGGCACGAAACAAGTAGTCGACAGCCTTGTTGTTGGCTTCGAACATATCCCTCGATCCTGGAGCAAGGAAGTTCATCGGATGAACATAAGCTGTGTTCACCGTGACATCCCAAAGGATCTGCCCCTTTCCGTGGAGGAACGCCGCCATCCGCCTTTGCCACATCTGGTAGTTCTTCCCATCGAAGTGCGGAGGACCCGAACCCCGTTCCTGGTACGCCATCTTTGGATCTTAGACTGGTAAGAGTCAATAAAGACCCGAACCGGCTCTGATACCAATTGAAGGACCGATTAGGCGAACCAGAGAGGGGGGGAGTGAATGGGAGCCGATAAAAATTCTTCTCGAAGGAGATGAGAACTCCAACAAGACGAACACGGCTTCCAACTCACGTCTCCGACCCAACTACCCAAGTTGGTCAAGACCACGCAGCCACTGGAGTGTTACTGGTCCTAGGAACCAACACTTAATCTTCTGAGCCAAAACTCACCGAACCACACAGCGGAAACTTGCACGGCTTGCTGCCTGTGCTACACCGGTCAGACCGATGGCCTGCGCCGGTCAGACCGGTGACACCGGTCAGACCGGTGGACAGAGCCGGTCAGGCCGGTGGCTACAGCAGCCGCACAGCAAACGTTCCAGGGAGCCTCAGTGACTCCTCTAGGCCCTGGAACAAAAACCACCACGAAACACAACCTGTGAGGAAGAAGAACTCCTCACAAAGCCTAGCAAAACAACTCCAAACACGCCAAGAACTGAACAGCAGGACCACGGGACAAAACCACACGGACAAGGCTGTTCCCCGAGACAAAAACCCACCAAGGGCTAGCACCGGTCAGACCGGTCAAGAGCACCGGTCAGACCGGTCGTGCCTGGGCAGCTCGGGATGAACAGCGCCCGCGAGTCAACTCCTCCAAATCCAACTCCCGATCTCCCGATCCGCTCCACGGTTTTGCACAAGACTTTGGGGATAGTAGGAACACCTCATGGGTACTCCATAGCCAAGATTTGGTCCACCAAAACTTGTCAAATCAAGAGGAATCGAAGAAATCCCACCAAGAACGCCTCTAACCCTAGAGCCACGAAAACCCCAAAATCGAGCCCCTTTGCTCACGGATTTGGAAGGGGAATCAAAGGGAAAAGAACCACGAAGGGTTCATGCATACATCCCCCACCAAATCCCAAAGAGAAAGGCCTCGAAATCGCTCCAAGAAAAACGCCAAGAAAGGGCTCCGAAAATCACCAAAAAGGAGAAACGGGAAAGACACATCCAAGCCTTGAGGAACCACGCCGAATCATCTATACATACCAAAGAGGTTCATACAAGGTCTAGCTTGCCGCCCGATCATCGTTCCCTCTCACAAGATCTCACCATGAAGCTCTCAAGCTAGTCCTACGAAAATCCTAAGAAAATAGGAAGGAAAATAGGAAAACCAAATGAGCTAGGGTTCCAAGAGATGGCTGCCATCCTCTCACCACTTGGGTTATATGGAGGCAACTGAAAGACTAAAATACCCTTACTAGCTAACTAGGGATACATGCCCCTCGAGGGCGAAATTGGAAGTCTTTGTCTTCGCACCATCGGACGGATGCCCAGCGACCGCAAACTTGCTTAGCCTCGACGCAAGCCTTGCGATCCCGACGCGTGTCCTCCGCTTCGAAGATTCCGGACTGCGTCGTCACACACCGGTCAGACCGGTGCTCCTCACCGGTCAGACCGGTACCCACCGGTCAGACCGGTCAGACCCACCGGTCAGACCGGTCTGGAGCTGCTGCACCTCCGCCTTCGGTTCTTCGGTCTTGGTTTTGTGGATCAACCAAGGAACCCAGTGGTTTTCTGGTGAACCACCAGAAACCCCGCGAACTCGGTGTAGCCTCCGCCAATCACCACTCATGACTCGGCTCCCACGTAGTCCCGGCTCGACCTTGGTTTTGAGGCTCAACCAAGAAACCGTCCATGACTTCATCTTGCCGTTCTTGCCACCATGCGGCCCGCACTTGACCCCGCTGGCCACCGGGTCCCTCGAACCAAGTCTACTTGTCTTCTCCACACCTGGAGGCCTCACCGGCAACGACCTTTCACGCTTGTTCTTCACCTGCACCTGCACCTGCACCAGTCAAGCCGCAACCTGCACCTGCAATACTTAGCCAAGAATCAGTCCACACCACGTTGTCAATCACTCATCACACCAGGAAGTGACCATCCACCGGTCCTCGAACCACACCTGGCTCTCACTAAAACATGATTATACATATAAACAGAGGGGTTTATGTGTGAAAAGGAGTGAAAAGGACCTCTGGTGAAGGAATCTAAAGAAACAGGGGCTAAAACAGAAGAAACAGGGACCTGATTGAAAGGATTCCTATAGGTGGAAGGGCATCGTTGTGATATTAGAAACTACAGGGGCTTTTCCGCAAAACAGCGGCTAACATGGGCGGCTTGGCTGATGAGGCACCACGTGGCGAGCTTTGATTGGGCGAGCGGGACGACGTGGCGCTGACACGGCTGTGGACCGCGCCGTGGACCTGGTCCACGGGTCCATGGTGGACCGGGCTAAGGGGTTACACCCTGATTTAACCAGGACCGTTGATCACAGATCGATCGGCTGGAGGAAAAGCAAAAGCTCAGGGGCCTATACGAAAAGACAAGGACCTGAACGCAAGGATTTCTACTAGTGCGAGGGTATGGTTATTGTTATAGAAAACACAGGGGTTTTTCTAACAAAATGGCCACTGTTGACCGGTATGGGATTGTTTGACCGGGGTCTATGGTGGATCTGGACCGTGGATCGTCGATCCGACGGCTGAGGTGGCGTGCATGCGACGGGTGGCGGCGGGACTCGCCGGAGAAGAGGGCTGCGCGGCGGCGCGCGGCGGCGCTTCGCCGGCGTGAGCTCGGGAGAGGGTTCCCGGCCACCATTTCGTGCACACGCGGGTGCTACGCGTAGCGGGGAAGCATGCGCAAGCGTCTAGGGGTTCAGGAGGGAGGCTCAGGCGACCACGGCGGCTAGCACCGGAAGGGGGCGGTCAGGAGCTCACTGGCGTGCGACGGCGACGACCCAAAACTTGCTACGGGCCTCGGTTCGACACGCTGAGCAGCTTAACATGATGCCTGGGCGACAACAAACGCGGCCGTGACCACAGGGGCGTGGTTAGGCCAGAGAGGAGGCGACCATGGCCGGCGGGGCGGCCGGCGGCCACTGCATGCCACGGCGGCGCAACCAGGCGCTCGGACCAGGGAAAGATGAGGGGGCTATGGCTTCCTCACCTTGCAGTGAAGCTACTGCTGATGAGCGAGACGGCGAGGAAGAAGCGGCGGTGGAGATTGTTGGCGACGGCGGACTCGGGCAGCGCTCCGGCGGACAGGGACAGGAGCTCCGCCAAGCGACGACGACGAAGACCTGGTGCAAGGGGGCTCAATGATCAACGGGCGCATCACAAGAGAGGAAAAAGAGAGGGAGAGAGAGGCCCTTCACCGGTGACGAGCTCTTCCAGCGGCGGCGGAAACAGAGGCGGCGGCACTAGCGAAATTGGAGCTCGGGCGTGGGGAAGTTGTGTGCGGGAGCGAAAGGGAGGGGACGAGGGTGTTGCTCGGCTTAAGTACCAGCAAAGAGGGGAGAAGGGGAAGTGGAAAGGCCCCGGCGGCGGTGGTCTTGCCATTCATGGCCGGCGGCCGTCCCGGGCTTAAAGGAGGCAAGAAGAGGGGGAGAAACGGAAGGGGAGTGAAGGAGATATGGTCGTGGGGGTTTATTGCCCTTAATTGGAGCTTAAAGGGAGGAAGGGGAGCGGGGAAAGCGCGGGTAGGGGCGGCGGGATCCGCGGCGGGGTCGCCGGCTTGAAACAGAGGAGGGGGTGCGCGAGGTGGGAGAGAGGACTGACGGGTGGGACCGCCCTGGCAGAGAGAGAAGGAGAGAGGAGGAGGAAGGCGGGCCGCGGCGGGATACTGGGCCGGCCTGGGCTGAAAGGTAGGTTGGGTAGGAAAAGAGTTAGGTTTGTTTTTTTTTCTTTTCCAAACCTTTTAAACTTAAAACTTTTCAAACTTAAACACTTCAAACTCTTTTCAAATTTTCAAATCATTTTAAAAACTTTCAAGCTAGTTTTAAAAACCTTTAAAACTTCACACAAGCAAACATAAGCCATGCACTTCAAAATATGATGCACAAGCACTTATTGTCTCTAAAATTATTCAAAAGTGACATTTAAATATTTTAGAGCCAAATTTAATTGATAATTTATTATTCCTTAGAAAACAAAAACTAAAACACCATGTTGCTTACATTATTTAAATGATGGAAATTAGGGTGTTACAGGTGGTTTGCCCACAAAACCATCGGTGGATGGTTTCTTGGCCGCAAAACCATGTTCGGAGGCCTGATGCAACGGAGACGGTGATCCGAAGCGTCGGGAAGCTTCGAGGCGGGGTGCACGTGGCGTGATCACGAGGCTTGCGTCGAGGCTAAGCAAGTCTGCGGTGGAAGCGTGTCCGCTCGATGGGAATATCCGAAGACTTGACCAAATTGCCCCTGAGGGGTGTGTATCTTCATTTTAAGTTGTAGGGGTAGCGTGGTCATTTGCCTCCTCCGGTGGACTTCGTATAAATAGCGGAGAGGTGGATGTCATCTCTCTCTCTGGCTCTAGGGTTTCCTTCCCCGGTTGATCGCTCTGGACTGCTTCTTTTCCCAGTATTTCCTTAGGCTAGATTCTTGTATAGACTCTGACCTCTGGATGTATGGAAGCATTCGGCGTTGTGATGATTTCCCTCTCCTAGATCTTTGTGATTTTCGTGTCATTTTCAGAGCTATTTTTGGGTGTTTTTGTTCTTCACTCGATTCATTGATTTGAGGGTGTTTTCTCTCGGATTTCTGTGAGGGGATCATGGGTGGATGCCTTGCGCATCTTTGTGTGAGATCTTGACCCCTCAAACATCGGGAAATCCCTTCGATTCGCGAGTTTTTGTAGGAAACCGAGTTCTTTTGGTGGTTCATGTGATCCGCGATTCCCGGTGATTTAGTGAGTTAAAAGTTGAGATTTTTGGGGCATAGCTTCACCTAGTGACGCTTGTTATCTCCCCCAAATCTTGTCTCAAGACCTCGAGTGGTTTGGGAGATCCGGTGATGACTTGGCTGTGTTGACCTTGCATTCGAGGGCTCGGTCTGCTTCTGTTCGTGCCTTGCGGACTGTCCGCATGTAGCTTGCGGACTGTCCGTGCGGCATGAGTTCGTCGCGTGTTCGTCAGTGTTCATGCGCGCTTGTGTTTCGATTCGTAGCGTTCGAGGTTCTTGTTTGGGAGTGGTTTGCCGGACTGTACGCCAGGTGGGGCCGGACTGTCTGTGAGGCGCGGACCGTCCGCGGTGCTTGCCTGGACTGTCCGAATTTCCTCGGTGCGCTACTGGAGGTTCGGTGTCCTTTTTCGGACTGCCCGCCGAGGGTCCACGGACTGTCCGCCAAGCTTGCGGACTGTCCGCCGTACACCTGCGGACTGTCCATCCTGGACCTCGCAGATTTGGTTAAGTTGTTTGACTCTTGTCTAATGCTTCCGCTCTTTGAATCGAGGCTTGTCTCTTGGACTTGTAGGCTTGTGTGTGCCTAGTCTAGAGCTTCTTTGGTGTGTGCGAGTGATGGGAGTGGCAATCGGGATATAAGCTGAGTTCATCCTTCGGGAAGAATTTTTATCAGCTCCCATTCACTCCCCCTCTCTAGTCGCCTATTCGGTCCTTCAATTGGTATCAGAGCTGGTTACAGATCTTCATGATTCTAACCAGTCTAATATCCAAAGATGGACGACTATGGTCAGGGATCGGGTCCTCCGCACTTTGATTGTAAGAATTACCAGATGTGGGAGAGTCGCATGGGCGCGTTTTTGTGTGGGAAGGGGACTCTGATCTGGGATGTGACCCAAAATCTGAACTATGTCATTCCAGACAGTTTCCTTCTTCCAGGATCGCGGGACATGTTTGAGGCCAATAGCAAGGCCGTTGATTACTTGTTCCGTGCTCTCTGTGCCTCGGAGTTCTATGCGGTCGGTTTGGTTCATTATTGTTTACCTTTACTTCACTCTTGTTTGGTTTTGCTCCGTTTGTGACGATGGCTTCTATGCGGTCGGTCTGTTGTCCAATGACATGCAACGATATTTTTTAGAGTTCAAGGGCAAAAGGCCCAGCCTTACTTAAAAGACCAGAGAGAGTAAACAGTTTTACAGCTCAAGGACTCCGAGTGCCACACCACGGCCACTCCACATGACGCAGGCGAAATGAAAAGAGAAGACTACCACCTGGGGATTACAAGGATAAAACTCCAGCCACCGCACGAACAACCAACATAGAGAAATGAAAGAAAGAAACCAAACTTTGCCAGCTACACTAAACTCCCAGAAGTTCCACTAATACACCCTTCCTCAACTTTTCAGAAGCCAGACGGTTTTTCTTTTTTCTCCTGCATTGGTGATGATCAGTTGGGCATTCGCCAGCCGTTCTTCTTTTTGTTGCTGCCACGATTTTTGCACCAGTATTGGCCTTGGACCAGGATCCTCTCTAGCTCCCGGAGCTGCATCAGCCACTTCATACAGAGAGGCTTGTCGAACTTCACAGCGTCAAAACTTCTGGCCTTCTTGCCGCCAGCAACAAATGCACCGTGAAGCCGCACAACTCCTCCTTTCTCTCTTCCGGACATAGAATTATCCAATTCTGTGTCAATGATACAACTCCTCTCAGTAGGTGTTCCATGTTCCTCCAGCCCCTGTTCTGAAAGGACATTTCATTTCTCACTTTCCAGAGGGCCCAAAGAGCAGCAGAGGTAACCATGTTAATTGTCAAGAACTTTTTATTACATAACCAATAGAGGATAATAGTTTCAAAAGAACAACCGACATCTCTCCCTATTACCTCAAAAATCCTACTCCACATTTCTTTGGCAACCACACATTCAAAGAACAGATGATGACTTGTTTATAGCTCCCTACAGAACAAACATGTCTTATCCTCAACATGTTGTTTCTTGGCTAGGTTGTCTCTAGTCAGGTTTTTGTTATTACTAAGCAACCAAAGGAAGAACTGCACTCTAGGGGGAATTTTCAAGGCCCAAAAGCTAGGAGAGTGGACTGGGATGATTCCTCTAAAATTGATGATTTTGTACAGGGACTGAGATGAGTAAATACCATTAGAGTTAAAATTCCAAATCAAAGCATCTTCCTCATCACTGTAGGTGATTGTTGAGGCTATTTGCACTATTTCCAGCCACACTCTACCCAGCCTGGCATCTACTGTTCTCCTAAAAGTACACTTCAAATTCACACCATCCCAAAGCTCAGCTATAGGACTGGTTTTCTCATTCACAATCAGATACAGATCCCAGAACTGCACAGCCATGCTAGAATGGCCCAACCAAATATCCTCCCAAAACTTGACCTTTTTCGCATCACCAACCTTCCATCTATATCCTATCTTGGCAGCTTTTGCAACCCAAATAAGCCCTTTTAAAAATTAAGAGCTATTGGTATCTCTGGTACAAAAGATATTTGGTCTACTAGTTTGGTATTTGTAGTCAATAAGCTCTCTCCAGAGCTTACCCTGGCCCTCCTGTACCTCTTGATCCAAGAGACCAGCAGGCACACATTTAGGTCTATAAGGTTTGGGATCCCTAAGCCACCAAAATCCTTAGCCATACTAACACTCTCCCAGTTGGCTAGGTGATATTTATTCTTACCATCAACATCACTCCACAAACAATTGGCCAGATGAGTATTAAGAGATTTAATAGCCCACTTGGGAATTTGATAAAGGAAAGCAGATAAACAGGGATACTAGCCAAGCAAGTTTGTATCAAAGTGACTTTAGCAGCATGAGAAAGGAGCTTCCCTCTTCAGCTCGCTACCCTCTTCAAAATTTTATCTACCAAAGGTTGTATATCCTCTCTTCTAAGCTTTTCATAATGTAGAGGGACACCTAAATATTTAAAAGGGAAAGAGCCCTCAGGGCACCCAAGGATGTGGCCCGCTAAATGGATCTGATCCTCACAGAGGTTACAGGATATAAGCTCACTCTTATGAAAGTTAATTCTCATGCCAGACAGCTTCTCGAACCACATTAGGCTACACTTGAGGTTTTTAACATTCCTTGGGTCAGGATCAGCAAAGACAATGGTGTCATCTGCATACTGCAGTGATATGACCCCTTCCCCCCTAAAATCTGTCATCAGACCTTTGATGTGGCCACATTGAGTAGCTTTTTCTCCACATCTTGGTAATGACATCTCCCACCAAGTTCAAGAGGAGAGGGGAGATAGGGTCTCCTTGCCTCAACCCTTTGCCAGGGTTGAAGTAGGAGCTCTCCTCTCCATTAAGGTTTACACCCACATAGCCTCCCTTAACTATAGCTCTCATCCAACCAACCCACTTGGTACTAAAGCCTCTTGAGATCAACACATCAAAGAGAAAGCTCCAGCTAACTCTGTCATATGCCTTCTCATAGTCTAGTTTTAGGATCAAGCCAGGTTCACCCCTCCTAAACAAGTTGTGAACTATCTCATGTGCCACTACAACACTCTCCAAGATATACCTTCCCTTAATAAAAGCACTCTGGTTGTTGGAAATCAACCTCTGTGACACCTTCCCTAATCTACAAGTCAGGACTTTAGAGAAGATCTTGAAGCTACAATTAATTAAGCTAATAGATCTAAAATTCTTCATATCCCTAGCTTCCTCTACTTTTGGAATGAGGGTCAGCATGGCACAATTCAGCCTATATAAATCCAGGCTCCCCTTGTGGAAATCCTCAAAGAGTTTAACCAGATCCTCTTTGACAATTTCCCAAAATTTTTGATAGAAGAGGAAAGGTAACCCATCTGGGCTAGGAGCTCCTTTAGAGTAGCTACTGAAAATAGCCTCCTTAATTTCTTTCTCAGAAAAAAGGGGCATCTAGGAAGCCATTCTCCTCTTGGGTTACTAGATCACTCTCCTCCTAGAAACCATTTTCTAGGCTGATCTCCTCTCCTTCCTCTAAAGCAAACAAGCTCTTATAGTAGTCTGCAGCAATTCTTAAATTGCCAGTTTGATCATCTACCAAGCCATTTTCAATTTTTTCTTAACATGCAAGTATATATTTGAAAAGTTTTGTTGCTCTACAAGATGGCCTATGTGTTCCACTTTCAAGGGCTCATTATATGTGGTCTTGGATATGTTTTTGAGTGGGCAAGCTTCACACTTTCACCTTTGGTATTGACTTCCAACTATATGGGCTCAAAAGGTGGATGGATAGATTCTACTTGCTTTCCACTAGCAGTTTTCCAATCTTTAGACACCTTTTTTGTCATGGCTATCTTGTCATCATCAGACTGAATCTATTTCTTCTTTTGGGGATCTTGTTTGAAGAACTCTTCAAAGTGCCTGATCTGGCTATTCTCATACCAATCAAAGAAGAATATATTCCTCTTTTGTTCCATCATCTCTTTGTGCCAAACTTCTCTAATCTTCAGCCTAAAAGGCCGGTCCACATTTTTGAAATATCTTTCCTTCTTGAGCTTATTTTTTGGAAGAGCTATTTCAGCTTGAAGAAGCTCTTTGTCTATTTGGAAATCATCCTCATCTTCCAGAATGATGACATAATCTGTTCGACATTCTGGATCTTCGACTTCAATGAGATTGACTTCGAAGTCAGAAATTGATGGTTCATAAGAATTATCCTCATATGTGGCATAGACAATATTATGTGGCCTCATCTGAGGTCTACTGTCTACACTAATAGAGGGTCTGGATTGAATGAAGAATTTTCTTTTGGAGGAGAAGGTCACTTCAACATTCCCATCAAGAGTTTTTGTGACAGATTGGACTTCGGCCTGATCAAGATTTTTTGGTTCCACCGCTTGGGTAAGAGTCCACTTTTCTGGGAGCTTTATCTCATCCCATTTCAAGGCCTTTGGAGTGATGATATTGTTTCTAGGATTGGCTTGAAGTAGGATACTTAGGCCTTTGGGTGTACATTGTTTTGCACATGGGGCTAAAGAAGTCATGGCTTTGTAATATATTCTGTAGGTTACAGAAATATTCTCACTTCCAGGTTCAAGTTCAAAGCCAGATGTTTGGAGGTTCAACGTAAGAGCTTTATGGATATTTGAGTCTATCAGAGATACAGAGAAATCAGGAAAAGTGTTAAAACACAATGGCCCATTACTAAGGAGTCTTGAAACCGTTTGTTTCTGCAGTCTCCAAGACATGCCAAGACAAACACATTCAAACCTTTTCTAGTCAGGGATCTAATAGCTATCTGAACCAAACCAAAGTGAAGATAATGATATTGGGGTTTAGCCCTTATAGCTTCTTTTTCACTTTCAGAAAGAAGATGCAAGGTCTCATGCATAGAACTAATATGACATGTTTTTTCAATGGTTTTGATATAATAATCAGAACAAAGAGAGAAAGTTCCTACATGATATATTTCTCTAATATTTACTTTAGGAATTTTCCAATTAGCAACACTTTTTCAATATCTTTAAAACAAACAGAGGAAGCATTTTTCACAAACATAGTCCTAATTGACCTATCGCTGCTACAAGAGGCAACATACTTGTCACTAGCAGTGAGTGTCCTCACAAGCCAAGACATCTTATACAAAGACAAAGAAGATAGGATAGGTAGTTTCCAGTCCAACGGCAAAGAGCAACTCTCACACATAAGATCAACCTATAGGGTAGATGGTTTGCTGTTCAACGACAGAGCGCAAGGCTCACACTTAAGATCAACCTTGTTCTCTTTGTTTCGAGGTGGCAGTCCAACGTTTCACCGCTAAGATGGCCTAATCCAACGCTCCAATGCCTCAATGCCTATCCACGGCTAAACGGCTTACGGGTCCGGGCCACTCAAGACTAACGGGTCGATCCAACTCAAACCAACGAGAAAAAAGGGAGCTTCCGCGACTTCAGCATACCAACACACTACGAAATCTTCCACGACTTTGGCTTACTACCACACCCTCTCCCCCCCATTCGGAGTAGATGGCTTGGGGAGCTCAGGGCACCAACGGCTCTGATACCAGTTCGTACCCCAGGTTCTTTTCAACAATTCCTTTCTTACTGAGATCTCTTCCACAACATCTCTTCCACAACATCACACCTCATTCACCTCATTTCACACCTCACTCGCCTCCACTTCCACTGCTCGTAAGTGTAGTAATAGTAGTAAGTGTGTCATGTACACTAAATAAAAGACTCGCATCTGAGTCTGTGTGAGAGTTAGTAAGAGTCTAATGAGAGTTTTGTAATCCAAGTCGTTGTACGTGTGTGAAGATCCTGGTGTACTACTCAGAAGATTCGTCCTTCTGAATATCAAGGTACCTAATATAAACCAGAATCATGTTATCATAAGTTCTATTCTTCATAATATATCTTTGTTTGAAAACCCAAAAAGAGTTGTCTTTACCTTTTAGTTTTATATATCTATTTTGTGTGATTGTGTTCTTGTTTGTTCTTATTTATGTACTTGTTCTTCCTTACAGTATCTTCTGTGCTTATCGTTGTGTTGCATGATAGTTAGATCTCGTTGTGTTGCATGCTAATTTTCCTTGTTGCTTACCCTTTACCACCTTCTATCCACCACATACACCATCCTACCCATCCTTCTACCACCCATATCACAGCCATAATCCTCAATCCGTCCTCGACCTGACCACATGGGGTACGAACTGGTATCAGAGCCATAGGTGCTCCGAGCTCCCGAAGCCATCTTCTCTGAACAGGGGGGAGAGGATGTGGTAGTAAGCCGAAGTCGTAGAAGATCTCGTAGTGTGTTGGTATGCCGAAGTCGTGGAAGCTCCCTTTTTTCTCGTTGGTTTGAGTTGGATCGACCCGTTAGTCTTGAGTGGCCCGAACCCATGAGCCGTTTAGCTGTGGATAGGTGTTGAGGCATTGGAGCGTTGGATTAGGCCCTATTGGCGGTGAAACATTGGACTGCCACCTCGAAACAAAGAGAAAAAGGTTGATCTTAAGTGTGAGCCTCGCGCTCTGCCTTTGGACTGGAAACCATCTACCCTATAGGTTGATCTTAAGTGTGAGAGTTTCTCTCTGCCGTTGGACTGGAAACTACCTATACTATCTTATTTGTCTTCGTATAAGATGTCTTGGCTTGTGAAGACACTCACTGCTAGTAACAAGTTTGTTGCCTCTTGTAGCCGTGATAGGTCGATTAGGACTATGTCCGTGAATAATGCTTCCTCTATTTGATGTGATGATTATGAAAAAACAAAAAATAAGTTACATATCTTTCAATCTAAGTTTTCTACTAGTGTTACAAATTATGATTTTGAAGTCAATGTTTTTGAAGTTAATGATCTAGCATGTAGAACAGATTTTGTTTTAGTTTTTGATAGTAAGGATGATTTTCAAATTGATAAAAAGCTCCTTCGAGCTGAACTAGGTCTTCCAAAAAAACCCCAAAAAAGAAAAAAAAATTAAAAATGTAGATCGGCCTTTTAGGCTTGAGGTTAGAGAGGTTTGGCACAAAGAGATGATGGAGAAAAAGAAGAATATATTCTTCTTTGATTGGTATGAAAATAGCCAAATCAGACACTTTGAAGAGTTCTTCAAACCAGATCCCCAAAAGGAGAAAGAGATTCAATCTGATAACCATGTTGAAAGAGGTTTCTCAAGACAAGAAGAATGCTAATGGAAAACATATGGTCTCCACTCATCCACCTTTTGAGCCCAAAGACCAGAAGAATGCTAGTGGAAAACATATGGGCTCCATTCACCCACCTTTTGAGCCCATCCAAGTGAAAGATAATGAAGAAGGAGAAAGTATTAAAGCTTGTTCACTCAAAAACATATCCAATATCATGAGTGATGAACCTGGAAATATGGACCACATAGGCCATCCCGAGGAACAACAAGATTCTCCAAATATATCTTTTCATGACTCTGGACAACGGACGGACTATATGGAAGCCATTGTCATTAATGGAAGAAAGAAAGGCGAAGTAGAGGTAAATCTTTTGCCAAGCTCTCAGCTAAATCTGACCTATACAAAATCTGTAGTTCCATCCTTAGTCCTCGAAATAGTTCCTCCTAGCCTAATACCTGAAAGAGATAAGTGCATAGATTTCCTTCCTACAAAATTAGTAGCCAACCCAATCAAGATTTCAAAAGAGTCAAACATGGTATAGGGAAAGATAAGACCAGCAATATAAAGGAAAAAACACTTATGACCATGACACAAGGATTTTATCCTGAGCCAAGCAATGCAGATCTTCAATATATTGCTTGTGGAAGATATCTCTGTAAGAAAGGAATTGTTGAAAAGAACCCAAGCATGGAGAAACCAATATGCCATCAAAAGATTAGAGCAAATGGACACAAGGAAATAAAAGTTCTGGAAATAATCATAAGGCAACTGAAAGATTGGTGGTATCATTACATAAGAAGAAGGCATGATATGGTAGTTGATACTAGAACATATAAGGTCATGGCAGTTGAGTACCCTCAAGAAGAATCTAGATCTGGCCTACATCCATTACCTTCTGAGAAACTTAGAAAGATCACAAGAAAAGAAGAAAAAATAAAGTATCAAGATCCACATGAAGAAAAGATGACTCAAGGGACGAGAAGTGACCTAGGGAGTAATCTGAGACCATGAAGAAAAGACCAAAACACTCCATTAGGATAAGTCATAACAGGAACTGTGACAATAAAAACCCTCTAAGTTCCGCAAAACAAAGCCTATGCAAAACAACTTGGTCTGCCACAAGCGCAGCAAAAGAAAGACAAATCCTACGGGCAAAATACTCAATCAAGAAGACCATTAATATGTTGAGCAAAGGCCATCTGAAGAAGAGCCAACTGAAAGCATCTTGGTCGTCACATATTTGGGACAATTTATGAAAAACAACCCCGAGACAATACAAGATACAGAAGAAAAAAGGAATGTCCCAAAGTGAATTTCTTCTAAACGGGAAATCCAAAATATATGGCCTAGAAAGATTCAAAAGGAGATCAATGTGTCAGATAAAGCTCTCAAGAAAAGCAAAAGGATATATCTTAGTGACCTTACAATAGAACGGAACCATATTAAGGAAGAAATAAAGGATCTCAAAAAGGAAGTACAAATCCTCACTCAGCAAGAATCTAAAGAAGATAATAACATCAAGGAGGATATGGTAAGCCCCATAGAAAAATATTTGAAGCAAAAATGGTATGCTAAGATTTTATACAGATTCCAGGATGGTTTTAGCTTCAGATTCAAGACCCTAATAGATTCAGGTGCAGATGTAAATTGCATCAGAGAAGGAATTATTCCATTCAGATACTTTGAAAAATCATCTCACAAAGTCCATGCTGCCAATGAAAATCTACTCCAGGTAAACCATAAAGTCCCTGAGGTACATGTTTGCATTTCTGGAGTATGCACAAAGACATCTTTCTTGCTAGTCAAGAATCTCAATCAAGGAGTAATCTTGGGAACACCATTTCTATCCCTGATAAGACCTTTCCTGGTAACTGACCAAAGTATCTAGTTCAAGATCAAAGGAAGATAGGTAGAATTAAAATTTGCCTCTCAACATGAAGAAACCATGTTGAATAACTTAAAGGAAGCCATCCATCACAAAGAGCAATTCATCAATGAAGTCTCCACTGAGATAAAGAAGGCTAGACTTGATAAGACTCTAGAAGATCCAAATTTCAAGATTAAGGTAAGATCCTTAGAAGAAAAAGGGCATGAGGTCACCCTTCCATATATATCCAATTTCAATGAAGATAAGATCCCTACTAAGGCAAGGCCTATCCAAATGAATAGTAGACTCCTAGAGATTTGCAAATCTGAGATAAATGAACTCTTCAAAAGGGCTTTATAAGGAAAAGCTCTTCCCCCTGGAGTTGTGCAGCCTTCTATGTTGAAAATGCTGCTGAAAAAGAAAGGGGGGTGCCTAGAATGGTGATCAATTACAAACCCCTCAATAAGGTTTTGCAGTGGATAAGGTATCATATCCCCGACAAACATGGTCTGATTCAAAGAATTCAAAGATCCAAGGTATATTCTAAATTTGACATGAAGTCTTGTTTTTGGCAGATTCAAATAAAAGAAGAAGATATGTATAAAACTACTTTTACCACCCCTTTTGGACATTATGAATGGAATGTTATGCTTGGTTTTGAAAATGCACCTTCCGAATTTCAAAAAATCATGAATGAGATTTCCTGCCTTACACTTCTTTTATTATTGTCTACATAGATGATGTTTTGATTTTCTCTCAATATATTGATCAACACTGGAAACATCTAAACATATTTCACAAATTAATAGTCCAAAATGGTTTAGTAGTCTCTGCAAGAAAAAAGAAACTTTTTCAAACTCATGTGCAGTTTTTGGGTTATAAGATTCAATATGGTCAAGTACTCCCTATTGCTAGAGTTATTGAATTTGCTGATAAATTCCCTGATGAAATTAAAGAAAAGAAAAAATTACAAAGATTTTTAGGATGCTTAAATTATGTTTCAGATTTCTATAATGCTCTAGCCAAAGATAGAAAGATTTTGACCGAAAGGTTAAAAAGAAATCCTCCTGCTTGGACCACAAAACATACACAGGCAGTGAAACAGATCAAAGGTAAGGTTAAAAGATTACCCTGCTTATATATTTTGGATCACGATGCATCCAAAATTATTGAAACAAATGCTTCAGATTATTGTTATGGTGGAATCCTAAAACAAAGAAAGGATTCCAAAAAGCAGCTTGTCAGGTTTACTTCGGGAACCTAGAATGATGCTCAGAAAAATTATTCTACAATCGAAAAGGAGATATTGCAATTGTAAAGGTTGTCTCAAAATTTCAAGCAGAACTTCTCAATCAAAAATTCTTATTGAGAATAGATTGTAAAGCAGCAAAAGATGTTTTTCAAAAAGATGTGGAGAACTTGGTCTCCAAACAGATATTTGCCAGATGGCAAGCAATATTATCTTGCTTTGACTTTGATATTGAGCATATAAAGGGAGAAATAAATTCACTCCCTGATTTCCTATCTCGTGAATTCTTACAGGGATATGGCACTCAAAAGGGAATTATCATTCAAAGGGAGAATTGATGAAAACACTCCATCCAAACAAACTTATCAGGGGAAAATAATATTGAGCCCCAAACAATCTTATCAGGGGAGAATAATATGAAGCCCCATGACGCAAGAAAAATATGCAAATGCGTCTCAATATATCCAAAATACAAAGGAAATAATATTACCTCTAGAATTCAATGATTGAAATCTAGATCTTTAAAATATTTTGGAAAGTATTTCCCCATAGATTCTTATTTCGTACCTGAGTATTCAAGCAAAGATCAAAATTATTATGAAGCAATCTTGTGCGAAACACAAAGCGCACTTATATTCCATACAAGAAATGGAGAAGAGTTGGGTTTCACAAAGATGTTGATCCAAAAGGTTATACATTTGGAAGATTGGGACAGAGCTTCAAATCCTTATGTGGCAGAAACTTTATACTCTACCACATGTCTCAACAAATAATATAATTATTGGGACTATCAGAAAGCATGGGAGAAAGTACTACTGGTATAGAACCACCAAATGAAACATTCATGGTTCATCTGCTTCAAAGAAGGATGTGGTGAAATACCACTATGGTTCTTCAACAACTGGTGGCTGAAAGCTGGAGCAATCCCCGATATACTTCCCGAAGATATCACAAAGATGATCACTCAAGAGTCCAAAAAAGATTTGAAAGACTATCCCTTCATACTCATGCAGTTCTTTATAGAAACATCGTTACCATGGATCATTAAGTGGGACTTTGATATTCACAAGACCCAATTCCCAGCAACTCTGAGAAGAAAATACTATGCAAGATGGTGGGATAAATTCAATACAAAAGCCACTATGGATGGAAGAATGTATAAAGCAACAAGCAAAAAGTCTAATGTGGCCAAGCTGAAGGAAGATATTACTAAAGAATTAAAAGCAAAGCAACCAGATATATCTGAACAGATGTTGTAGAAGGATGGGTAGGATGGTGGTGCATTTTAGTTCGCGGCTGCACAGACCCCCACCCAATAGCCTTCTTGTTCGTCCCGTCTCCGTCCCGACATTCCATCCCGAGCTCGCCTCCCCATAATAACCGGACGCCCCCCCCCCTCGTGTGCTTGCCTATTCCCCATCAACCTCTCCCGCAAGTAATCCTACAAATCAGGCTTCCTTTCCATCTCCGACATTCCATCCCCTCTCTAACTCCTTCGTCTGATCCTTTACCCCCAGATCCATGGCCCCACCGTCGCTGCCGCACCTTCAATCGCCTCGGCCTTCCACGTCGAAAACCATTGCCCCGCCATTGCTGCCGCAACTTGAATCGCCTCTTCCAGCAGTGCATGCCGAGCTGCAGCGGCAGGTAGCGCTTGTTGCCACGGGTGGTGCTGAACCGATATCGTCGTCTCTGACACCTGGAGAATCTGCGGTAGCTACGCCTGCAGCGCAGCCTCCTATCATGCTGATAACGGGGGTGGGGTCCATGGCGTATTAGGTGATCCCTTGCATTACACGACGTTGTTGACGCCCCCGCCTTCAATTCTACTTGGATCGCTGGTCACTCCTGATGCAAACAAGCTATTCCTTCTGGTAAGAAACGAAGCATAAAAAATTGTTGCTCCTTTGGTTTGCAGCTGGTGTTTTTGCTCCTTGATTACCACTGCGTGATGTTGGGGTTGCGGTTTGCAATGTTCGTTGCTTGTTGGTTGCAACCTGGGATGCCTGTTGATTGCAAACTTCTCTGTATTTTGCTCCTCGATTACCACTGCGTGATTGTTGACACAAAAAACAGAATGCGCCCGAAGGTAAAGCCTAGAAATTACTCGGTAAAAAGTTACTCACAAGCTTGCCGAAGGTCAGTCGAACCAGCCCGGCAAACTCGAAGGACGACGTTGAAGAAACAAGAAAATAAGAAGAAGAAAACTTTTGGTGAAGTCGCCGACTTGAAAAGTATAGGTACTTGAAAAGTAGAGTTTGTATATTGATCGTGCGATGAAACTATTACAATGTTCGGGGGTATGTATTTATATCTCGGGCTAACAGACTCATATCAAGCTAGGACTATGACTCGTACAAGACTTGCCTAATGTTGGCGGTCGATTTCTGTCAACCTAGAGCACTTGTTACACTATGGTTTGAGCTTTGTTATGGAACTAACCCGCCATTAGGCACACTAATGATATAACAAGTTCAACTTTGTATGTGCATTTGGAGGTGTTGTGTTTTTGCAGGAAAACATGGACAAAAGGGATGGAGTTACAACGAGTTCAAAGGAGCAAATGAGGAGTTCAAAGAAGCATAAATCCAAAATGTCAAGATGAGCCGCGGGGAGGAAGACGAGCCCGAACCAGGCCAGAAAAGGCCCAGGCCGGCCAACCCATGCCGACCAGCCCAGGCCCTTTTCGCCTCGGTTCACAGTCCCCTTTGACCTAGATGCTCCTTGGTGTATTTATATCCCATGTCTCCGACGGCCGCCGCATCCAATCATTCTACCGACGTCCACTCACCAGGAACTCGCCGCAGCAAGATGAGGGTAGAGATGAGATGAGTTCGTCACAAGGATCAATGCCGGTGGAGGGAAGGAAGCAAGAGGAGGACTCCAAGCCATCGGCCTAGGGGTGTTTCCAAGCTTCATCGCCGCCATCTTCATCGATGACGTTCTCTGAAGGCTCCACCACCCCTATGTGCTTCAATCCTTGTAAGATGTTGGGGTAATGTCTCCGTTCATCCCTAGGGTTAGATGGATCTTGGATATGTAATCGCTACATGAATTCTATGTCTATCGATGCTTCATGGTCTATGTCTGAACTCCGTATTCAATGAATGACCACATGTTGGAAATGTATTTTCATAAAATTTTCAATAAATCTATATTTTGATATATGTTCTGTTTTGGACAGAGGGGAAATCCTTAAAGAAGAGACAAGAAGAAGATGATGAGAACAAGAAAGAGGAGATGGCGATGACAACATCAAAGAGAAGGGCGACCATTGGTTCCATGAGCATACATGATCATTCAAAAGTTTAGGAGCATTGGATCACAACACATGGAGATGTCAGAGAAGACCACAAAGAGCTATAAAAGATGGTAACACCTCCATGAACCTTCTCTTTTCCAGACATAAATGCTTGTAAGTATGCCTTCAACCTCAACTCGGTGCAACTTTTGTTTTTCTCCTTCAATAAATAATATGGCTACTAGGAGGACAACCTAGATTTCCTTTTTAATAAAATAATCACGACCATGTGTTCACCTCGGTGTAGTGGTAGTTTCCACCTTCTTGTACTTTTTGTTAAATTACGACGAGGACGCCGTATGATCCAATCATGGGGGGGGAGCTAGCTCGTGCAAGTTATTTTCTTGTTTTTACTTGTTAGTTTTCTTTTATCTTTATTATTTGAGCATGAGCTATGTGCATAATTGTTTATTGTGGTGCTTAGTGGAAGTTTGCCTTCGAAAGTTTCCATACTCGACTTTGATCTAGGACCTTGCTTTGAACTATGCTACGATTAATACTAAATTTGGAGGAATTTATTTTGAAAAATTATGAAAAACCCCTTGCAATGAAGGTTAGCGATTTCTTTCTCCAAGTTGAGAGACAAGTCTATCCTATACAAAGCCTACACTATGTATATACTCCACCATAAGTGTTGTTTAGCATGATGAATTGAGTTAGGACTTTTCTCTCTTGGGAGATCTAATTTCGAGCAATGATCATGTCCTTGATGTTATATCTTTTATTGCTAGCCTCGTCATGCATTCGGTAACGGGAACTTCACATTGAATGCCCTGTACATCGCTGGATTCCATACCCAAAACCATAAACATCTTTTTATCATCTTATTCGTTGAACACAACCCATGTCCGAAGATTCGTTCCGTTTTTAGGCAAAATTTTATTTAAAATTCAGATTGGTATTCATGTCAAAAAGATGGGCGAAAGGCTTCGGAAAAGAAGATAAAGATGTGGAGGAAAGAAGAAAAAAGTATATGTATATGTGTATCTGTGTGTGCGCACACAAGAAAAAGAGAGAGAGAGAGAGAGAGAGAGAGAGAGAGAGAGAGAGAGAGAGAGAGAGAAAGAAAAAGAAAAAGAAAAGAAAAGAAAAGAAAAGAAGGAAAAGGAGAAAATTCAAGGCAAAGCAAGGAAGATATAAAGAGGGGTGTTGAATCAAGTGAAGATCAAGAGAAGTGCATGGAAGGATGCGATGTTGAGAACAGATCTTCTTTATTCCAACCATGTGCAATCCGACATCGAGGACATCATTAGTGCCTTGAAGTCATTATTCTTTTTTCCTTTGCACATGTCCACCATTCTAAATCTTCTCATCCTTGATACCCTTACATTATGGTTTAATTCTCATGATCATTGGCTCGGAAGGTGAACGACCACTAGAGGTTTTTCTTAGCTTGATAATACTTGTGTTAACTTCACTAGCCATACCCATAGCTCCACCTTGCATTATAAATGAGAGACTTGTGGGAGGTGAGAGTTTATGAACAATCTAGGATAGCCACTTTAAATGAGCGACATGTGAGAACTTGGAGAAGGACTTTGTCTAATACTTAATGCAAGAATTTTATTTTGAAAAAAACCCATGAAAACCCTCTGATGGAAGTAAGAAAGTATAGTTGGAGATGAGGATCTCTAGTGAAAGGTATGAGTTGTGGGGTAAGTCTTGAATTGGTAAATTTCTAAATGCCCATGTTTTCATTATGATCTTTGTCTCATGTTTCTTATATTAAAGATGAAGGATTGACTAACTTGTAAGGAAAAATTTGACGAAGCACACTCCATGGATAAATGATTTTGTGAGCAACTTGCTCGAGGATGAGCAAGATCTAAGCATGGGGGATGTTGGCGGTCGATTTCTGTCAACCTAGAGCACTTGTTACACTATTGTTTGATCTTTGTTATGGAACTAACCTGCCACTAGGCACAGTAATGATATAACAAGTTCAACTTTGTATGTGCATTTGGAAGTGTTGTGTTTTTGCAGGAAAACATGGACAAAATGGATGGAGTTACAACGAGTTCAAAGGAGCAAATGAGGAGTTCCGTTCGTGTTTAAGTGCAAGGCGAAATCACTCCCAAAGGTGGCAAGGACCTAGGTGCTACGACGGATCATCCCTGAGGACTAAGACGTAAAGATCAGACTTCATGCGAGAAGACCCCCTATCTTGATCGCGAGGATGACGACGCCAAAATGACACAAATAAAGGGGCATAAATCCAAAATGTCAAGATGAGCCGCGGGGAGGAAGATAGGCCCGAACCGGGCCAGAAAAGGCCCAGGCCGGCCGGCCTAGGGGTGTTTCCAAGCTTCATCGCTGCCATCTTCATCGACGACGTTCTCTGGAGGCTCCACCACCCCTATGTGCTTCAGTCCTTGTAAGATGTTGGGGTAATGTCTCCGTTCATCCCTAGGGTTAGATGGATCATGGATATATAATCACTACATGAATTTTGTGTCTATCGATGCTTCATGGTCTATGTCTTTGCAAGTGCTTTGTTTACATATGTTTGCGCAACATGTGATCTTAGTAGGGTTTGTGGTAATCGTGTTGATTAGACAAACCCTATGGATGCTTAGATACAGATGCATTAGCGAAAGTGTTTTATTACCTTGCGTAGTGACAAGTACGATGTAGGGAAAAGGCTTAAGCGACCGCATAATCGCCATGATGTTAGCGAAGGCAACACACCTTTCATGTAGTAGATGCATATCTATGTGATCCTAGATCCTAGGGAGACGCTTATCTTTCTTTGTTTCTTTCTTGTATCAACCCTTGTTTCTTAGATTCAATCATAGATTAGCTTAGGTTAGATTGCCTTTATTTTACATTAATCTCTCTCAAAGGCTTTCTAATCAACTAGATTAGTACTTGGTTAAATGCTAGTATATCCCTTACTCCGTGGATTGAAAAGAACCTTGGGGATCCCCCCTTGGTGAAAAAGGCACCAAGTCACCTGTGTGCTTGCGGTGAACTTCAACACGGTTTTGAACCATCAACACCTAATACACAATATCTAAACTAAAGGAAATATTAAGATACATGAACTCTATTTTCCTTATATAGAATCCTTGCTTAGTTAAGCTTCCTCCGATGTGCATACCTTGCCTGTACTTTCTTTGTTACTACTCCTTGGTCTTGGCTGAGTCACGTATTCCATATTGTACTTAACATAGGCTGTGTCGGACTCTTCCCAGTTGTTGCTCCTTTATCCATGAATATGATTCAACCAATGTAATAGGAAATATTATTTAATCCTAATAGGTTGAATATAATTGTGTAGTTGGCTATAACTCAATCATGTTTGAAGTTGCCAACCTTTCCTTGCCTTCTTTCTTTATTTCTTTAATTTGTCTCGTGCCTTCCCTTGCTTCTTTTATTATTTTTCCTATCCCAGTCTTGCTGATTTTGCCTTGACCTTCCCTGCCGATTCCTCTGCTTTTCTAACTTTTATGCAATAAAATAATCCAGATAGAGTACTAATCACGTCAGCTAATGAAGATCAGATTATCTCATGTAACTCATACGTGCTTAATATCTGATCATTTTGTAGATCACATGGGATTCATCGACCAACAACTGAGCTGCCTCAGCCTTCAATCGACTGTAACGCTTTCACCTTCCATCTGCAGATGCTCTCATGCCATGCATCGATCTCTCTACTTCCTTTTGACTTCTGTCTTGACACATGCCAAAAAACGGTGTCAACAGTGATGTTGGGGTTGCGGTTTGCAACGTTCGTTGCTTGTTGGTTGCAACCTGGGATGCCTGCTCATTGCAACTTCTCTGTTTTTGCTCATTGATTACCATTGTGTGATGTTGGGGTTACGGATTGCAACGTTCGTTGCTTGTTGGTTGCAACATGGGATACCTATTGATTGCAAACTTCTCTGTTTTTTGCTCCTCGATTACCATTATGTGATGTTGGGGTTGTGGTTTGCAACGTTTGTTGCTTGTTGGTTGCAACCTCGGATGCTTGTTGATTGCAAACTTGTCTGTTTTTTGCTCCTCGATTACCACTGTGTGATGTTGGGGTTGAGGTTTGCAATGTTCGTTGCTTGTTGGTTGCAACCTGTTGTTGATTGCAACTTGAGAGGTCTGTTGATTGCAACTTGTCTGTTTTTGCTTCTCAATTACCACTGCATGTATGTAGTTGTTCCAGTTGCAACTTTGGTTTATGGTTGATTACAACTAGTGGTGTAAGTTGATTGCAGCTTGTCTATTTTTTGCTCATCGGTTACCACTGCATATATGTAGTTTGTTCTAGTTGCTAGTTGATTGCAACTAGGTGTGTATGTTAATTGCAAGCTCATCACTATGTTCTTTTGCAGGATGCAATCATACTTGATGTGTTTATCCCGCGGGTGCATCAATTATTTGGTACAAAAGATGAAGCCTACCACTTTTACCTCGACTATGCAAAGATGGCTGGTTTCGGTGTAAGAACAAAAAGAACTAGTAAAGAGAATGAGGAGCCTCTGACAAATAAGACATCGCAAAGAATTGGTTGCCCCGCTTATGCTAAGTTGAAGGTGTACAAGAAGCACAATACTTGGTTTTTTGATCATGTGGAGCAAGGGCACAATCACACGCTTCATCCCACCCCGAGGATGGTGAGATATATGCATGCTCACAAGCAGAGTGAGGCGGCGCTGGATGATCTGTTTGCAATAATGACAAGGAGTTTTGTGCCAACACAAGCAGCGATGAATGTGATGTCTGAATTATTTGGAGGCCGTCAAAACTGGCCATTCACAGAGAAATATATCCATAACCTTTAGGTCATTCCACCTAACATATAGTTTTTTTTGCAAAGATACAACAAGACCAACAATTTTACTTATTTTTTATGTTGCAGGAAAGCTGAGCAAGCAAAGAGAGGACAGGGATGGGGACATGGAGAAACTGATCCAATTCTTCAGGGAATGCAAGGAGCACAACGAATACTTTTATTGGGATGTGGATTTCGACCTAAAAACAACGGTGCTCTGGAGCATTTTTTTGGTGCCATGCAAGTCAGTGGGCAGAGTACAAGAATTTTGGGGATCTAGTAACATTTGACACGACTCACAAAACTAACGAAAAGAACATGCCGTTGGCCATGTTTATTGGTTGTAGCAATAACTAGAAAAATGTGTCATTTGGGCAAGCTTTTCTTCGTGATGAAACAATTGAGTCATTCAAGTAGTTGTTTGAGACATTCAAAAGCTGCATGGCTGGTCAACCGCCTTTTGTGATTCTGACAGGTATTATTTGTGCAGAAAAAAGTATGCTATTTTGTATTTTTCTCATGATTTGCAACTTGTTTTTTTTTGGTTTGATATCAAATGCTGATCTGGTTGGTGTGTTTTGATGGCTTCATAACACGTCAAGATTCACCGCAAGCACACAGATCGCTTGTAGCCTTTTTCACCCAGGGGAGTCCCAAGGTTCTTGTCAACCCAAGGAGCAAGTGGATTGCTAGCGTTTAACCTAGCACTAATCTAGTTGATCGAAGTCTATGATAGAGAGATTAATCTATAAACTAAAGACAAACTAGTAAAGCAATGTGAATTACGTTAAAAGAGAGATAAGAGGTGCACAGGTATGAAGAACGTATGCCCATGGAGTCTAGGTACTTGAAGATGAAATCACCAAAACATGATAAAGCACGCAAAGATAATCGGTACTAAGCCTAATGAACACGGTATGTTGACAAGATCTACGGGAGGAACCCCGAAAGCAAGGTAGCTAGCCTTAAACATTAAGCATCATCAACAAAAGTACGATAGATCATGATCCAAACAAGAGTAGGTGACTACACATCAAGTTTCGTTACAACTCCATGGACAAATGATAACTTTACCCCATCAAGACACTAGGCATGGCACCGTTGAACATGGTGGATGCCTCTGATGAAGCTCGATCTTCGTTGTCCTTCAACTCCGGTGGTGCCATGGAAGGACCTCGGTGTCCTCCTTCCACGTGGCGACCTCCTTTGAACTCGGTGATGAATTCCCCCGAATGCTTTCTCCCTCGATCGACTCTCTCCCTTGTGGTCGATCTCCGAGGCTTCTCTGTTCGTCCTCCGCGAATGGCGGCTTCGGCAGGCTTGATGAGCCAGAATGGCGACCAAAGAGGGAGGGTGAATGGGAGCTGATAAAAAATTCTTCTCCGAAGAGTCAAACTCGGCCTATGGTCCCAAACTCAACTCTGAAGTTGTCAAAACCTCGCTAGCCAAATCCACGTAGCCACTGAAATGCTAATGGACCTAGGAGCTAGCCACACACCCAAAGGACTCGAGAACGCAGTGGAACAAGCAACTCGAGCAACACCTAGACGCACCGGTCAGACCGGTCCAGCACAACCTCCTCTGAATTTTTCCAAACTTGTCCAGCAAGTCTAGATGGCAATTCTAGGAAGTGAAACAATAAGGAGATATTCAGAAACCTGCCAGGCTAGAGAAAACCACACAGAAACTCTAGCACACTGAAACTCACCGAGGCCAAACTTGCACCAGAAGAACTCTGCGAGCAAGCAACACAACCAACAGCAGAAACAAGGGATTTCCCACTGGAAGCCCTGCACTAGTCAAACCGGTGGATAGAGCTGGTCAGACCGGTCTGGCTCAGAAAACCCCAACTGCTAGAACTCAACGCTCCAAAGGCTAAAACTGCATTAGAAAGAAACAGCAACAAGCCAGGAACCTAACAAACACCCTGGAGAAGAACTCTCCGAGCAAAGCCACTGCAGAGCCGCACCGGTCAGACCAGTCCAAGGCACCGGTCAGACCGGTCACGCCTGGCGGCTCAGAAAGAACACCCGCGGGTCAACTCCCTCCGTCCGATGCCCCGATCTCCCGATTCGCTCCACGAATTCAAGTAAAACTTTGGGGATAGGTGTAACACCTCATGGACAAGCCATGCCTAAGAGGTCGTTCCCAAAGATCCACTAAATGAAGAGGAATTGAAGGATGAACACCAAGAACACCACTTTCCAAAACCGCCAAGAAAACCCCAAATCGAGCACATTTTCTCATGGATTTGAAAAGGGAATTACCAAGAAAAGAACCACAAGGGGCTGATGTGTGCATCCCTGAACAAATTCGTGAAGGAGAGGCCTCAAAACCACTAAAGGAAAATCACCAAGAAAAGGCTCCGAAAATCACCAAAAAGGAAAACAGGAGAGACAACCAAAAACTCTAAATGAATCACGCTGAACCTTCTATACATCAAAAGAAAGATTCATACAAGGTCTAGCTTGCCTCCCTTGCATGCAACCCTTTCTAAAGATCTCACCATGAATCTCTCAAGCTAGTCCTAGAGAAAATAGGTAGCTAAAAAGAGAAAATGCTAAGAGCAAATGAAAACCCTAAAACCCAAGAGATGGCTGCCACAACCCTTCCACCTAGTTTATATATGAAGTCTTTTGGTGGGGGCAAATGACTAAGATGCCCTTAGGTGATACAACCACTCGAAGGGCAAATTAGGAAACTTGACAGCTTTACCATCGGACAAACGCCCAGCAACCGCACCTCGTGTAGCCTCGATGCCAAGCCTGCGATCCCGATGTGTGTCCTCTGCTTCAAGTCACCCGACGCTCCCCGACCACCACCGGTCAGACCAGTGTCCACCACTGGTCAGACCGGTCCACAACAATCAAATCGGTCAGGCCCACTGGTCAGACCGGCCCGATGCAGCGTCGAGCCGTCGACCACTCGGACTTGGCTTTGACGATCAACCAAGGAACCCAGTGGTTTTGTGGTGAACCACTGCAAACCCCGAGAGTTTGGTGCAGCCTCCTTGCCAAGCTCCTCGATTTGGCTGCCACGTCCGCTCCGGCTCGACGTTCGCTTTCGGATCAACCAACGAACCCGCTATCCGACTCGCACCATGTGACTCGCACTCGATCTCATCTGGCCACCGGGTCCATCGAACCAAGCCTACTTGTCCCTCCAGTCCTTCGGAGGCCCCGCAAGGCTAAGACCTTTCACGCTTGTTCTTCACCTGCAGCAATGCAAATCAAGTCGTAGTCTACATCCACAAGATAGAGCACAGCATCAGGCTTGAAGGGCCATAATGGCGACCAGAGAGGGGGGAGTGAATGGGAGCCGATAAGAAATTCTTCTCCGAAGAGACGAACTCCGCCTATGGTCCCGAACGCAACTCCGGAGTCCTCGACACCTCACTAGCCAAATCCACATAGCCACTGGAGTGCTACTGGAACTAGGAGCTAGCCACACACCCGAGCTACTCGAACACGCAGCGGAACACAACCTCGAGCAGCAAACTACTTGCACCGGTCAGACCGGTCCCTGGCACCAGTCAGATCGGTCCAGAGCAACTTGCTCTGAATTCTCTCAAATTTGCCCAACAAACCTAGATGGCAATTCTAGGATGTGCAGCAACAGGGAGAAATCTAGAAGTCTGCCTGGCAAGAGAACACTTCAAAACTCGAGCACACTAAAAACTCTCCACAGCCAAACTTGCTCCAGAAGCACTCTGCGAACAAGTAGCACAAACAACAGCAGCAAAGAAGAGTTTCCCACTGCAAGCCCTGCACCGGTCTGACTGGCCCACACCACCGGTCTGGCTCAGAAACCCTCTACTGCAAGAACTCAATACCCAAAGGCCAAAACTGCACGAGACTGAAACAGCAGCAAGCCAAGATCACGACCAACACTCTGGAGAAGAACTCCTCAAGAAACAGCCACAGCAGGCCGCACCGGTCTGACCGGTCACGCCTAGGCTGCTCGGGATGAACTCCACCCGCGAGTCAAATCCCACCTTCCGATGCCTCGATCTCTGAATTCGCTCTACAGATTCAAGTAAAACTATGGAGATAGGTGTATCACCTCATGGACAAGTCATGCCAAAGAGATCAGGCCCAAAGATCCACTAAATCAAGAGGAATCGAAGGATGAACACCAAGAACACCTTTTCCCGAAACACGAAGAAAACCCCCAAATTCGAGCACCCAAACCCACGGATTTAGAGGGGGATCAAGGAAAAAAACCACAAGGGGATCATGTATACATCCAACATCAAATCCGCAAAGGGGAGGCCTCAAATCAACCACGAGAAAATCACCAAGAAAAGGCTCCGAAAATCGACAAAAAAGAAAACAGGAATCACCACCACAAGAGCTAGAGGAACCACGCCGAACCTTCTATACATCAAAGGAAATGTTCATACAAGGTCTAGCTTGCCTCCCTAGCATCCATCCCACTCTCAAGATCTCTCATGAAGCTCTCAAGCTAGTCCTAAAGAAAATAGGTAGCTAAAAGGAGAAAATACAAAGAGCAAATGAAAACCCTAAAGCCCAAGAGATGGCTGCCACAACCCTTCCACCAAGTTTATATATGAGGTCCTCCGGTGGGGGTAATTGACTAGAATGCCCTCTAGGTGATACAACCCCTTGAAGGGCATATTTGGAAACTTGACAGCCTTTCCATCGGACGGACGCCCAGCAACCGCACCTCGCGTAGCCTCGACGCCAAGCCTGCGATCCCGACGCGTGTCCTCCGCTTTGAGCCACCCAACACTCCTCATCCTCCACCGGTCAAACAGGTGCTCGCCACCGGTCAGACCGGTCACACCGGTCCGGCTCACCAGTCATACCACTCCCGTGCAGACTTGAGTCGCCGACCGCTCGGACTTGGCTTTTAGGATCAACCAAGGAACCCAGTGGTTTTCTGGTGAACCACTGCAAACCCCACGAGCTTGGTGCAGCCTCCACGCCGAGCTCCTCAACTTGGCCGCCACGTCCACTCCGGCTCGATGTTGGCTTTCAGATCAACCAACGAACCCGCTATCATCTGACATCGACTTGCTCTTCTCGCACCATGTGACTCGCATTTGAACCCGTCTGGCCACCGGGTCCCTCGAACCAAGCCTACTTGTCCCTGAGACCTTTCGTACTTGTTCTTCACTTGCACCAACGCAAATCAAGCCGCAGCCTACATCCACAAGATAGAACACAGCATTTGTCCACACAACGTTGTCAATCACTCATCACTAAGGAGTGGCCAACCACAAGCCATTGGACACTCTAGTCCTCAACAAGGAGCAAAACAATCAAAGCAAGAACTCAGCTCCCCCTGAACACTTGCATGCAAACTTACCTTGAAGCCAGAGTTCTCAACTCACACCGGTCAGACCGGTCCCACAACCGGTCAGACCGGTGACCATACCTGCAACACAACCGGTTAGACCGGTCAGACCAGTGCCCACACCAGTCAGACCGATGACCATCTGGGAAATGCACATGCCCATTTTTCATCCGAAATTCCACCAAAACTTTCTAAATGTATGCAGCAAGCTATTCCATGCCCAAACTTCTCCCCCTTCTTGACAATGCATGAATCAATGCATTTCTACAGAAATTTCAACTCTAGGTTTCTCAAATGGACAAAGAGCCATAAAATGTGCTAGGAACAAGCAAATGAACCACTTAGACTTGACAAAGGTTCGAAATAGCATAGCCATTAAGAATGTTCAGTTGCATGCACACTAGTTCAAGCCATGGTTAAAATTATCATTTTTAGGCAAAATTTCCTCTCATGAGCAAAGTCTTACACATGCACAAAATGAGCTCAAAATAAACTAAATCACTCAAAGATCATGTGAGGACAACATATTTTCATTAAGAGATCATGGAGGACACCCATCAAGCCAATCAAGTCATATCAAAGCCATGGAGTCAAAGCTACCATTTAGCACCCATTTTATCAAAATGTAGCAAATAAGACATAAAGACATGACGGAGGACACTTTTCACTCCATATTCATTTTCTTTCTTCTTTTTCCTCAGATTAATTAGTTAATGGTACATGAAATGCCTTTACGGCAAAAAGAAGCTTATGCTCCTCCAAGATGTGTAAACGGGGCTAAACATCCAACATGACAAATGGTCTTTGACCCATCTAATTAAAACATGCATCCAAGCATAATCTAAGCATGACATAGCCATTCAAAGCACATAATGAGCATATACAAGCCTCTACTCATGAGAAAGAGCATATTAGCATTTTTGATAAAAGCAAGCTATCTCATCATGGATATACAACCAAAGTATCAAGAGCATAGCCTATCATCCCAAATATCAATCAAGCACATCCACAAGCTCAAACATAGCATATTATAGAGATCAATGTACATAGGAGAAGCCATTCCTAACCAAATGCATATGATACAAATGCAACAAACTTATCTTACAAAGATGCAAAACTATACATCAAGATACAAAGATGGCTATCCTATGAATTTAAACATGCATGCTATACATCAAAGTAAACTTGTATCATACATATGCTACAAAGTGAGCTCCCAAAGACCAACTGAAAAAGGACAACACACACCAAGCTCTCCCCGTAAATGAGCAAAGGTAGCTTGGTCAAGTGGTTTTGTAAAGATATCGGCTTTTTGGTCTTGGGTAGGGACATGACTCAACACTATGGTTCCCTTCTCAACATTGTCCCTTAGAAAGTGGTACCTCAGTTCGATGTGTTTTGTTCTGGAATGGAGCACTAGGTTTTTGGCAACGCTTATGGCACTGGTGCTATCACAAAGAAGTGGGATCTGAGTGCACTCCTCACCAAAGTCTCTCATGGTATAGGAAATCCAAAGCAGCTGGGAACAACAACTAGCAGCTGCAACATACTCAGCTTCTGTGGTAGACTGAGCTACACTCGACTGTTTACGGGAAGACCAAGAGACCAAAGAGGAACTAAGAAACTGTCAAGAACCAGAGGTAGACTTGCGGTCCACACGACACCCAGCAAAGTCAGCATCGGAAAATCTATAAAGTGTCAGTGTCGAGGAGGGAGAATACTAAAGACCAAACTCAGGAGCATACTGCAAATACCTGAAATTCCTCTTGATGGCCTGCCGATGTGAAGTCCTCGGGGAAGCCTGAAAACGAGCGCACAGACACACACTGAACTGTATGTCCGTCCTCGTCGCCGTCAAGTAGAAGCGGAAGCCGATCATGCTCCATACTCCTTCTAGTCCACTGGTTCACCATCCTCGTCTGCATGCAAAGCTGTAGTCGTACTCATCGATGTAGACATGGGCTTTGCATCATTCATGTTGAACTTCCTCATCATGTCTTTGGTGTGCTTTCTCTAGTGCACGAAGGTCCTATCCTTGACTTGTTTGATCTAGAGCCCTAAGAAAAACTGCAGCTCGCCATAGACATCTCGAATTCCCTGCTCATGTCATCTGCAAACTTGGCAATAAGGTCATGAGAGGAGCCACCAAAGATTATGTCATCCACGTAAGTCTGTACAATAAACAGGTCATTTCCATGCTTAAGGAGAAACAAGGTCTTATCAACTGTTCCCATCACAAATCCCTTACTGTGCAAAAACCCTCTCAACCTACCATACCAAGCCCTTGGTGCCTGCTTCAACCCATATAGCGCTCTTTGGATTTTGTACACATGGTGTGGGTATCTCTCACTCTCAAACCTCGGTGGTTGCTTCACATACACTTCTTCCTCTATCACCCCATCCAAGAAAGCTATCTTCACATCCATCTGCAACAACTTGAACGCTTTAGCCACGGCAAAGGCTAGAAGAATTCAAATCGCCTCCAGTTGGGCCACATGAGCAAATGTTTCCTCATAATCTATCCCCTCTTTTTGGTCGAACCCCTGAGCCACCAACCAAGACTTATTGCTCACAACCATCCCATTCTCACCTTCCTTGTTCTTCCACACCCACTTGGTACCTATCGGTCGACAATTTGGCAGTGGATCAACTAACACCCAGACTTGGTTTCTCTCAAAATTCTCCAACTCCTCGTGCATGGAATTCACCCAGTTTGCTTCAGAAAGAGCGTGTCCAATATCCTTGTGCTCGAAAGAAGCAACAAACACAGAGTGAGCAACGTGAGAAGTATTTCGTGACCTCGACCTTGTAGTTCTCTCGTTGATGTCACCAATGATCCTCGAAGGAGGGTGATCCACTTGCACACGCCTTGGAGCCTCTTGCTTGGAGACTACCTCCCCGTCCACAACAGCTTCCACCCTTGCTCGCGGTGCATTTTGATGCGTAGTAGTCGAAGTAGAAGGCCCACCATCAACTGTCGTCGTCGTAGTGGAAGTCGAGGGTACATGATCCGCAGCAGGTACACAATCCTCGCCATCTCCATCACCATCTTCTTCTTCCTCCTCAAAGAGAGTCTCAGCCATCTCCTTATCACATCCACACTCAAAGCCAAGAGAGGTACATTGCATTGTCTTGTCGAAGTTTACCTCGCAAGTGTCCATGATTTTGTTAGTCTCAAGATTAAGCACCCTATAAGCTCTAGAATGGTTCGCATATCCAAAGAAAATACCACCACTAGATCTAGCCTCAAACTTATCAAGTTTTCCCTTCTTGAGAATAAAACACTTGCAACCAAAGACTCGGAAGTGACTCACCATAGGAGCTCGGCCATGCATGAGCTCATAACTTGTTTTCTTCTTGAACGCTCGAAAGAAGATCCTGTTCGACACATATCACGCGGTACTCACCGCCTTAGCCCAAAACCTCCTAGGAATCCTGTGCTCATCGAGCATCGTCCTAGCCATCTCACACAACGTCCAGTTCTTCCTTTCCACAACTCCATTCTAAGGGGGCACATAAGTACTCATGCTTAAGACCAAGATCACATCAAAAGCCATCAAAACGAGGGTTCCTGAACTCAGAGCCATTATCACTCCGGATTGCTCGAATAGTGTTCCCATGCCTCTCATTCTTCAACCTCGCGATTAGATATCGAACAAAACCAAACATCTCACTTTTATCGTCCAAGAAAAGCACCCATGCATAGCGAGAATAGTCGTCCACCACAACCAAGACATACCACTTCCCACCCACCGAGCGAACTCGAGCTGGCCCAACAAGGTCCATATGCAACAGCTCTGTTGGACGCTCTGTCATGACAACAGTCAGGGGTGGATGAGAAGCATAGACCATCTTACCATGCCTACAAGGCGCACAAACCAACTCCTTCCCAAACCTCAACCTCGGCAATCCTCGGACCCAATCAAGACCACTCAAGCGGGAAAGCAACTCAAAGCTCAAGTGTCCCAATCTTCTATGCCACTTCCACAAATCGGAAGAACCTGCTACCAAACACCATGCAGGACCATCGGATTGACAGAAATCAGCTCGAAAGATCTGACCCTTTTGAACGACCGTACAAACAAGGTCGCCTCGAGAATCAAGCACCTGAGACGCACCGAACTTAAACCGAACCTCAAACCCCTCATCAAGCACCTGAGACACAGAAAGCAAATTGAACCCCAACGACTTGGCAAGAGCAACACGCCTCAGAAAAACCTTCCTGCTCACCTATACCATGCCTTCACCTAGAACTCGTTCCTTACCATTATCCCCAAAAGTGATGTACTCATTGGTACTCACTATGGTGAGGCTTGTGACCCACCTCCTGTCTCCGGTCATGTGTCATGAATAATCGGAGTCCAACAACTAAACATTCCTCAAGCCTCCTACCTGCAAATAAAAAACGAGGACAAGAATGAGCAAGCGACTCAACACTAGGGTTAGTACAAAAGGAGTCAAACCAGTGTCGAGCCATTTTCTCAAAAGTGGGGTTAGCCATATCCATCCTATCACGACCACCACCAAACTGAACCACCTCACATCTCGCTAGAGGAGTACGATCACCACTTAAGGAAGAGCGTGGCCTGTACCTCCTCTGAGACTCAAAACTGCAACAACCTCTCCCATCATCATATGAGCATGAGATGGAGAACGTCCAGCAAACAGCCCCCAACCAGACTCAAACTGGCTACCACCAGCAGTACGACCACCAGAACCAAATCGATCAACACCACGACCTTGAAACTTGATCGGACCGGTGCCCCTGACCGGTCTGACCAGTGCCTCCCTACCAGCACCACAGTCCCGATCAGCAACTCTCCTATCTCCCCAAGTTGGTATGGACCTCACCACAGCCTCTCCTCTAGGTAGTGGCATACGAGCCTCAGGCACACCATGAGAAGGGTGGTACATGTCCTTGTTCGTCCACTCCTTAGCCATCCTCTCATCCCTCTTCCTCTTGTAGCAAAACTCACCAACGTGACCATCTCTCCCACAATACTCACAATGGAAGCAGACTTGTTTTGGCTTTGGTTGTGGGTTCTCAATGGGTTTCTCCACCTCTTTCTTCTCAAGCTTTCCCTCAAACACATTCCCAAAGTTGCTCATAAATCTCACCCGTTTTTGGAAATTGTTTGTTTTGTGGGGGAACGCGGGTGGATCTAGAACAGTGTCAAGTTTGTTTTGTAGGTGATTTGGCTTGGGTGCATACTTGTTTGTGGGTGTAGTTTGTGGTGGCACTGGGATATCTCCAATCTTCTCCTCACTCTTACCACTATACCACCAATTTTATCCAACCCCAAAGCCCAGCCATCAAAGAACTTAAACGCGACCATCATTACACTCAACTGAGGCTCATGACCTGACAACCAACTCATCATTTTCCTCAACTCATCATTCTCATCCTGCAAGCGATCAACATAATATGCAAGCTCCATATTCTTAACATCATGTAATTCTGAAGGACCGATTAGGCAACCAGAGAGGGGGGAGTGAATGGGAGCTGATAAAAATTCTTCCAAAAAGAACTCAGCCTATGTCCCGAAATCAAACCCACGAATCCTACACTCACTCAAGCCAATCGTCAAGGTTACGTAGTTATAGAGGAACTACTAGCCTTAGGAATAATCCTTGGTTCACCTAGCGAAAGCGCAAATCAAGGAACCAAAACAAACCAGGCAACACTGAACAAAGATGGGTCACCTTGACATAGGGGGCGGGTCACCCGCCAGCCAACAGAGCCAAACCAAGTCACCCTGACATATGGGCGGGTCACCCGCTAGTCAACAGAGACAAACCTGATAGAGGTGGCGTGGCGCGCGGTGTGCGTAGTGCGGCGGCCCTGTTTCCCTTTTTTCTTTCCTTTTTTTTTATTGCTTTCTTTTCTTTTTTTTTGATTGCTTTCTTTCCTTTTTTTCTTACTTTCTAAACACAGGGGAACTAGGGACGGCGGCACACCAGGGAGGGGGCGCACGACCAGGGGGTTCACGATTAGGGAGAGGCGGCGGCGTGCGTGGGAGGGAGAGCGACGCGGTAGGTTTTGTGGAGAACAGGAACAAGGCGATGAGAAAAAACAAACACAAGTAACCAGCAACAATTGAAATGTAAAGCACACAAATTCAACAACACAAATTATTCAATGAAAGTGCGAGGCTAAAAATAGTTGCTGGGACAAAGGTCTAACCTAAAACAAATTTTTGTTTGGTTTTTGTGGACTATAGGAATTAAAAACACTCGATAAACTCACCGATCAACCTGGAAAGCTGATACCACTTGATAGAGGCGGAGTGCCCAATCTTTCGGTGAGTGGAGATAAATTTGATTTGGTGGTTGTCGACCCTCACGATCCGACTATGACGAGCGAACTCGAAGCGCCAATGCAATCGCTGAACCAACTCCTGATGGTTACCAACCTTGCTGGTGCAAAGTCAGCCTGATCACGAAGATTGTTTGCTGCACGCAATCGAAGAATGAACAATAAAAAGAGGCAAGCAATCTTACTATCACTTGAAGGTAGAGTTCTGAATCACAGAGGACATCACGTATTTGCGCGTGTTCTGGTGTAGCTAAAGCTAGATGTAAAACAAAACTCAAGTTGTAAAATAAGAAGGATTCTATCTAATATAGGAAAACAAAAGGAGGGGGCGCAGCCCCTAGAGTCGACGAGGCCATGAGGGGGGGGGCGCGAGCCTGGGCGCCTCCAACCCTAGGAGCCTCACCTGGGCTTCCCTGTTGGGCCAGCAACTACCCTTGTGGACCTTCGTTCTTCAGCAGCATTATGTAGTTCAACTCCCTCGCACGGGTGCACGGGCCCATGTGATTGGCCTAGAAGGCGCAGGTGTAGGAGCCTCTGGCGCAGGTGTAGATGCAGCTCGTACGGACAGTGACACCTGGAATGGTGCTGCTGGTGTAGATGTACCCGTGTCGGTGGTGATGTCCTCATCAAAACCGGGTCACCCTAACTTTGGGGGCAGGTCACCCGCCGGCCGGGTCACCCTGACGTAGGGGGTGGGTCACCCTGGGCGCCCAGAAAATCAGCAAGCTGACGATCGAATAAAAATTTGAAACCCAATCGAACAACCTCCTAAAAACGTGAGATTTTAAAAAAGGCTTAGCAACAACACAAAGAAGCTTCTCCCAAAAGATCTCCTCAAAAAGATCAAGGAAACTCTACAAATCTAAATCGGAACCAAGATGGACTCAAAAGTCAACGCCACCTAGGGTCACCCGGCCCCTAAGTCCGGGTCACCCGGGGTAGCCCAGAAAATCACTCGCGGACTTGAACTCAACTTCCGATCCACGGATCTCCAAACCACTGGATGGATTGAGCCCAAATTTTGGGTAGATGAGAAGCGTATCTAGGAGAACCAATACCCAAAATCTTGGAGCCCCAAACCTATCCAATCAACCGGAATCGAAAATCTTGTGCACTCAAAGCACTAACTCGAGTTCATCCAATTCTCACCAAATCGATCCCAATTCCTGGTGTTTGAGGTTGAGGGATCAAGATCATCCACAAAGATGCACAAGACATCCACCCATGATCCCCTCAAAGAAATCCAGAGAGAAACGGCCTAGAAATCAACGCACAAGGATCGAACCGAAAAGCACCAAAAAAGCACAAAACCAACTCGGGAAACCAAAAGGAGAGACAACTAGCACAAGAATTCTTCCATACACACAGAGGTCAAATTCTATACAAAGGCTAGCAATCCTCCAGCATCCACCTGCTTGAAGATGTGCTCGCGATCGCTTTGGCTAGCCTAGAGAGAAGGAAATGAAAAGCAGTCCAAAGGATAACCCTAGCCATCCACCCCTCTACCTATTTATATTTTCGTCGTCCGGTAGGGCAAATGACCATACTACCCCTACCACTTGAAAGTATGATACACACCCCACAGGGGCACTTTCGTCAAGTGGGTCTTCACCATCAGATGGACATACATCCACCGCACCCCGCGTCCTCTCGACACAGGCTATGCGATCACGCCGCATGTCCCCCGCCTCGAAGCTTCCTGACGCTCCTAGATCCCCGTCTCCATCGCGTTGGGCCCTCGAGCTTGGTTTTGAGGCCCAAACCAAGAAACTGTCCTCTGATGGTTTTGTGGACAAACCACCAAACCCCGCGTACACGACCCTGCCTCACCACGCCAAGCGTCGAGCCCGCCAAGCCTTTCACCTCCAACACCCAGATGGTCTACTCGGTCTTGCCTCGTTCCTTGACTTAGCCGCCACCAATGCACCGGCTCCATGTCCATGACTTCAACTCGCTCTTCTTGCACCATGTGGCTCGCACTTCACCCCATCAGCCACGGGGTCCATCGAACCAAGCCTACTTGTCTCTCCATGAACCGGAGGCCACCTCGGCATAGACCTTTCGCGTTTGTTCTTCACCTGCACCAACACGAGTCAAACCGCAACCTGCACCTGCAATACTAAGCCAAGCATCAGTCCACACAACGCTGTCAATCACTCATTACTAAGGAGCGACCCACCACTGGTCTTCGGACGCTCCTAGTCCTCAATCTCCCCCTTGATGAGTGCATTGACAATGGTGCAGACACAACGAGTACATCTACACCAGCAGCACCTCAGGCGCCTTCAGATGATCCACCACTTCAGGTGCCTCCAGTTGGGCCAATTACTCAGGCCCGTGCGAGAGAATTAAACTACATCATGATGTTAAAGAACGAAGGCCCAGAAGCATAGAGGAAGGCCCAAAGGGGGTCCAGGATGGGGCGCCTAGGGTTGGCCGCCGCCCCCCTCTCCTGCTGTGCACCCCCTCTCCTCCCTCCGTTGTTTGCGGCTGCGTCCCCTTATTTAGTCAGAGTCCTGTTTCATTTAGAACTCGAGTTTTGTTTTACATCTAGCTTTAGCTACACCAAACCACGCACAAATACGTGCTGTCCTCTGTGATTTAGAACTCCACCTTCGAGTGATATTAAGATTGCTCACCTCAGGTTCTTGTTCGTTCTTCGATTGCGTACAAGAATTGATCTTCGTGATCAAGTTGGTTCAGCGATTGCATTGGCGCTTCGAGTCTCGCTCGTCGTAGTCGGATCGTGAGGGTCGCCTCCCACCAGATCGAAGTTATCTCCACTCACTGAAAGATCGGGCACTCCGCCTCTATCAAGTGGTATTAGCTTTCGACGTTGATCAGTGAGTTTTATCGAGTGTTTTCCCTTCCTACAGTCCACAAAAACCAAACAAAAATTTACTTTCAGGTTAGATCTTTGTCCCAGCAACTGTTTAGCCTTGCACATTCTTTCAATAAGTGTCTTTGTTGAATTTGTGTGCTTACGCGTTTAATTGTTGCTGGTTACTTGTGTTTCTACCTTGTGTTTCTTGTTTTTCTTCTAACCCTAGTTCGTCGTCATTTCTCTCCGCTACTCATCCATCCACCACCTCGCCGCACTCCTCCTCGCGCGCACACCCGTCGCGCAGCTGCCCTGGTCGTGCCCACCGCCTCTCGGTCGCCCCCCTCCCTGTTCTGTGGTGTGGTAGGTCAAAAAAAAGGAAAGTGAAAAAAAAGAAAGAAAGCAATCAAAACAAAGGAAAGAGAGAAAAAAGGAATACCAAAAAAGAGACCGCCACACTGTCCAAGTGGGAGTCCTGCGCCACGCTTCCCCATGGCTCGCAAGCCTCCTGGGCCGCACCGTGCATGCCGCACTAGCTATCTCTCCCTGATCGTGCCGCGTACCCCCACGCCGAGCCATCTCTTTTCTCTCTTTTCCGGTACCATATTCTGAGTTTTGCCTTACTCTATGCTATGTTTGCATACTCGTATCTCTCTTTCTCTGTGGCATATTCTGAGTTTGGCCTTACCAGAATACCCATGTACTTTCAGAAAAAGTTTGTGTCGCAAATTGCTGCTTGAGATCCTCTGTGTTCATATTATCAGTTTTGAGGACTCCTGAAAAAAAACATAAGCAAAAAAAACAGCAATTTGCTACACCCTCTCCACCTTCCTTGCTGTCTTTTCGGTTTCACTTGTTGCCCACAGCATTTGTTTCGTGTTTAGCACTATAATTCAACTTTGCATTCTTGTTTGAGTGTGCTAATCCTTTACTTGAGTGCATCCTACCCAGAACTCCACATATTTCTACGACGAGCAGATTTTGTTTCTCCAGGCAATCTCTCCTCCAATCTTTCGCGAGTTCCACCGGTTGGTTGCAGGTCGCCCCTGTGTGCGTGGTAAGAACAGATAAGAATTTGATAACAGCACTAGTGTGAGAGCCTTGTGAGCTGTCCCACCCTGTTTTTGTTGTCGTTTTGTTTTTGTGTTTGCGCTAACCATGGCAGATGAAGGCGCCGTGGCTGATCCGTTAGAAGACTTGCGAGCACAAGTTGAAGGACTAGCCGGGGACATTCGAACGATACATGAACGGCTAGACTCAACGATCACTACGTCGACCGACCCTTTCGATCAGCTCGACCTCACCCAGACGGCCACCAAGACCACACTCGACGCTCTCGTGGCCAGACTCGATGCCATGCACACAATGTTCGTGGCATTGAGCACCAGATGGATCTCATTCCAGGCGCACGGCTTCCAAACCGCGCACCGTACTGTACTAATCCGGATGAGATGAAGGAGATTCAGCACCAGGTGCAGGAATTGCTTGATATGGGTTACATTCGTGAGTCTCTTAGCCCTTGCTCAGTTCCTGTATTACTTGTTCCAAAGAAAGATGGGTCATGGCGTATGTGTGTAGATTGTCGTGCTATTAATAATATCACCATTCGTTATCGATACCCTATACCTCGCCTTGATGATATGCTAGATGAGCTTAGTGGTGCCATTATTTTCACTAAAATTGATTTGCGTAGTGGCTACCATCAGATTCGAATGAAATTGGGTGATGAATGGAAAACGGCTTTTAAAACAAAATTTGGTTTATATGAATGGTTGGTTATGCCGTTTGGATTGACTAATGCTCCCAGCACTTTTATGCGATTGATGAATGAAGTTATGAGGCCCTTCATAGGATTGTTTGTGGTTGTCTATTTTGATGATATCCTTATTTATAGCAAATCTATAGAAGTCCATTTGGAACATTTGAGTGCTGTTTTTGATACGTTGCGTGCTACCCACTTATTTGCTAACATGGATAAATGCATCTTTTGCACACAACATGTCTCGTTTCTTGGCTATGTTGTTACTCCACAGGGCATTGAGGTCGATAGCAGCAAGATTGCTGCCATTCAGGAGTGGCCTACACCGACGATGGCCACACAGATTCGGAGCTTTCTTGGACTTGCAGGTTTCTACCGCAGGTTTGTTCGTGATTTTAGCTCCATTGCAGCATCTCTCCATGAGCTCACAAAGAAAGATGTGCCATTTGCTTGGAGTGATTCACAAGAGGTAGCGTTCAGCACTTTGAAAGATAAGTTGACCCATGCTCCCTTTTGCAATTGCCTGATTTTAATAAAGTGTTTGAGCTTGAATGGGATGCTAGCGGTATTGGGCTAGGTGCTGTTTTGTTACAAGAAGGAAAACCTGTTGCTTATTTTAGTGAAAAATTAAGCGGTGCTAGTCTAAAATATTCTACTTATGATAAGGAGCTTTACGCTTTAGTACGCACTTTGCATACATGGCAGCACTATCTTTGGCATCACGAGTTCATAATTCATTCTTATCATGAGGCTTTGAAACATATTCGTACCCAAACAAATCTGAGCCGTCGTCATGCTAAATGGGTAGAATTCATTGAGTCTTTTCCTTACATAATTAAACACAAGAACAGGAAGGACAATGTTATTGCTGATGCTTTGTCTCGTTGCTATACCATGCTGTCACAGTTAGATTTTAAAATCTTTGGCTTGCAAACTGTGAAAGATCAATATGTAGACGATGCTGATTTTAAAGATGCTTTTGTTCATTGTATTAATGGCAAACCATGGGGCCACATACAGGACGGGTTCCTGTTTCGTGCTAACAAGCTGTGTATTCCAGCTAGCTCGGTTCGTCTTTTGCTGTTACAGGAAGCGCATGGAGGCGGTCTCATGGGACACTTTGGCGTCTACAAGACGCATGAGGTGCTGGCTGCCCACTTCTTTTGGCCCCGAATGCGTGCTGATGTTGAGCGCCTAGTTGCACGCTGCACTACTTGTCAGAAAGCTAAGTCACAGTTGAACAACCATGGTTTGTATATGCCTTTGCCTGTTCCTACTTCCCCTTGGCTTGATATTTCTTTGGACTTTGTTTTGGGATTGCCTAGAACTAAGAAGGGGAGGGATATCATTTTTGTGGTTGTTGATCAAATTTCCAAAATGGCTCATTTCATACCTTGTCATAAGACTGATGATGCTAGCAATGTTGCTGAATTGATCTTTAGAGAGATTATTCGTTTGCTTGGTATTCTAAATACAATAGTCTCTGATCGTGATGCTAAGTTTCTCAGTCATTTTTGGAGATCCATGTGGAATAAATTGGGAACTAAATTGTTGTTTAGCACAACTTGTCACCCTCAGACTGATGGACAAACTGAGGTGGTTAATCGATCTTTGTCCACCATGCTTAGGGCAGTTCTAGATAAAAATTCGAAATGTTGGGAGGATTGCTTGCCTCATGTTGAGTTTGCTTATAATCATGTAACACATTCCTCTACAAAGATGTACCCTTTTCAGATTGTGTATGGTTACATCCCTCGGGCGCCTATTGATTTGTTTTCGTTTGATGCTGAAGACGCCCCACACTTAGATGCTGTTGCACATGTTGAACAAATGGTTAACCTGCATGAACAAACTCACCAAAACATTGCTGCTGCTAATGCTAAATATCAGATTGCTCGTAGTAAAGGTAGAAAACATGTTACTTTTGAACCGGGTGATATGGTTTGGTTAAATTTGAGAAAGGATCGTTTTCCTACTTTACGCCGTTCTAAATTATTGCCTCGTGCTGCTGGTCCTTTTAAAGTGCTAACCAAGATTAATGATAATGCTTATATCCTTGACCTGCCTGCAGAGTTTGGTGTTTCCACTAGTTTTAATGTTGCAGATTTGAAGCCATATCTGGGTGAGGATGAGGAGTTGCCGTCGAGGACGACTTCAGTTCAAGAAGGGGAGGATGGTGCGGACACCACGAGTACATCTATACCAGCAGCACCTCAGGCGCCTTCAGATGATCCACCACTTCAGGCGCCTCCAGTTGGGCCAATTACTCAGGCCCGTTCGAGAGAATTAATCTACATCATGCTGTTAAAGAACGAAGGCCCAGAAGCATAGAGGAAGGCCCAAGAGGGGTCCAGGATGGGGCGCCTAGGGTTGGCCGCCGCCCCCCTCTCCTGCCGCGCACCCCCTCTCCTCCCTCGGCTGTTTAGGGCTGCGTCCCCTTATTTAGTCAGAGTCCTGTATCATTTAGAACTCGAGTTTTGTTTTACATCTAGCTTTAGCTACACCAGACCACGCACAAATACGTGATGTCCTCTGTGATTCAGAACTCCACCTTCGAGTGATATTAAGATTGCTCGCCTCAGATTCTTGTTCGTTCTTCGATTGCGTACAGGAATTGATCTTCGTGATCAGGCTGATCTTGCGCCAGCAAGGTCGGTAACCATCGGGATTTGGTTCAGCGATTGCATTGGCGCTTCGAGACAAAGAAGCTCTCCACAAAGTTATCTCCACTCACCGAACCATCGGGAGTTGGTTCAGCGATTGCAGTGGTTCAGCGATTGCATTGGCGCTTCGAGTCTCGCTCGTCGTAGTCGGATCGTGAGGGTCACCTCCCACCAGATCGAAGTTATGTCCACTCACCGAAAGATCGGGCACTCCACCTCTATCAGACAACACCCATAGTAACCAACTCAGAGAAAAAGAAAAAGAAAACAACTACGAACACAAACCTCCAACAAGTGATCTAAAGCCAAAGAACAAGCGAAAAACAAGATCACTCACCAGAACATGTCTCGGCCCCCTAAGGCAAGGGCAACGGCTCAACACAGCCGAGACAAAGAAGCTCTCCACAAAGAGCACACCACAAAGCACAAAACTCAGGCAAACCAAAGGAGCTCCCCCTGCACATATGCAAACTCCCCCTAAGCAAATGCAATTCTTTCCAAATTTTCTCCACAACATGCAAAATCTCAACCATTTCTCCACATATTCTCCCTCTTGTTGGCAATGCATGAATCAAGCTAACATGAAGATGCACAAATGCATGTCAAAGCATATACAAGCTACCAAGCTTCTCAAATATACAAAGAGCACAACAAAATGCTACAAATGAGACATAGAGCAAGCAAGGTAGACATGGTGTAGTTAGCGCATTGCCATCAAGAAAGTAGAGACATAGATACATGTGACATAGCCAAAGGCATTTTTAAGAAATTTTCACAAAAAGAACATCATCTCATGAGCAAAGCCCTATCCATGGTCAATTTGAGCAAAAATGAACTAGATCGCACAAAGCTTATACAAGATCACAAGTTCTCATCACAAGATAATAGAAAACACCCATAAGCTACTATATATCAGTTCAAAGCCACCGAGCTATGTGTCTACTTCTAATTGAGACTTCTCATGGTAGACATCATGCAACGGTTTAGCACCCAAGATATATACATGAAAGCATAAAGGCATGATTATGAGCAGATTTTTCAAGCATAGACATTTCATAAGCCAATTTCATTTTTCAACTTTAAGCATGGTACATGAAATGCCTTTGCGGCAAAAAGAAGCTTATGCTCCTCTACAAGTGAACATATGGGCTAAACATTCACCATGACAAATGGGTCTTTGACCCCAAGCGAAAAGAGCATGATACTCAAGCACAAGCTAAGCATGATATAGACATTTGAGCACAAATCGATCATGAAAAAGAATCTACTCATGAATCAAGCAGTTTAGCATTTTCACAAAAAGAAGTTATCTCATCATGGATATATGGCAATACCATCAAGAGCATAGCATTCACATCACCATTCCCAAAGCATACACATATGTCACATATAGCACATCATAGTGATCAAAGTATATAAGAGAAGCTCATCCTAGCAATTATGATACAAAGATGGCTATCCTACCATGTTTTGGTACAAAAATGAAAATGCATGCATGAAATGCAACAAATGATACATATGCTACAAAGTGAGCTCCCAAGGACCAACGTGGCAAACAGTCAGCAAAGCTAGCAAGCTCCCCCTAGACACAAGCATAAGGGCCAAAAAGCATATAAAGCTCACCAAAAGTACATGTCATAGGACAAAGAACAAGCAAGCTCACAAGCTCCCCCTAAACTCATGCATTAGGGCCAAAGAGCACACAAAGCTCACCCTAAACACATGCGATAGGGCAAAGCCTCAAACTAAAAAGGGAAACTCACAAAGACTAAAGGAAGCAATAAGATCAACAAGCTCCAACACTTACTTGAAACCTCCCTTCGGTCAATACTTGTCCATTTCCCCAAAAAGTGATATGCTCCAAAGACACCACGGGGATGAGGCTAGAGAACCATACCCTAACTCCGGTCATGAGACAAACAACCAGAGTCGATCCGCCAAATGTTCTCCAAGCCTCCCACCTACAAAATCAAAAACGAGATCGAGAGCGAGCAAACGTCTCAACACTAGGGTTAGTACAGAAAGAGTCAAACCAGTGTCGAGCCATTTGCTCAAAAGTGGGGTTAGCAACATCATGCCTATCGCGTCCACCAAAGCTACGACCACCACGCTGAACTACCTCACGTCTCGCTGGAGGAGTACGGTCACCACGAAAGGGAAAGCGTGGCCCGTAGCCCCTCTGAGACTCAAAGTTGTGACGGTCTCTCCCATCCTCATATCGACCACGAGCTAGAGAACGTTCAGGAAACACACCATGGCCAAACCCAACATGTCTATCTCTCTGAGGAGCAAAACCACCACCCCGACTAGGAACTGTACGCACAGACCCCTCACCCCAATGTAGAGGCACAACACGAGGCTCAGGCACACCACAGGAAGGGCGGTTCCTATCCTTGTTTGCCATATCCTTAGCAAACCTCTCATCCCTCCTCCTCCTAAAACAAAACTCATCCTTATGACCATCCTTCCCACAATAGCCACAATGGAATAGGATCGGCCTTGGCTTTGGGTTTTCTCTCGACTGTGGGATCTTCTCTTCCTCACCTCGCTCACTCAGCTGGGTGTTGGATGGGATGTGGTTGGCCGGTATCTCTCTCTCTTTCTTACCACCCCTCTCACCAAAGTTCTCAAAGCCCAGACCATGGCCATCCGCTCTCTTAAACTTAGCCACCAACTTGCCCAGTTGTGGCAGTTGTGACCTCAACCAACTCAACAACGTGCACAACCCATCATTCTCATCCTGCAGCTGATTAACAATTTGTGCAAGCTCTAGATTTTTCTAAGCATGCAAATCACAAGTAGAACACAAAGTAGCAATAGGAGAAGCAGCCTCAAGAGAAACAATCCTAACATGTGATTCATCTAGTTTTCCATGCAACACAGGGCAAGATGTGCAAGCACTAAGCAAGGCAGTCCTAGACTTCATCTCATCAAGCTCAGCCCTAAGAACATCTAGTTCCTCCAACTTAGAGGCATCCTTCTCCCTAAGCACAATCAAATTAGCCAGGAAAGCATTGCAATTAGTGCAATCAACCTTATCACTAACAACAGGAGCATATTTAATAGCATCCAAAGTAATCATATCATCAAGATGCCTAGCCTCTAACTCAGCCACTTTCTTCCTAGCTTCCTCTAGAGAAGCCCTAAGGTCTCTCCTCTGCTTCTTGGCCTCTCGAAGCACATCATCACGATTATCTAGCAAAGCATTTAACTTGGCATTCTCCTTAAGTAGGAAAGCAAGATCAGGATTTACCTCTTCCCCAGAGTCAGAGTCGACGTCAGACTCATCCTTTCCACTCTTCTTGCTTGACTTGCTGCCGGTGCTATATCCCATCACACAAAGGTCAGTGAGGTTCTTGAAGGAAATCTTCTTCTTCGTCTTGCGCTTGCCGTCTTCTTCTTCACTACTCGAGTTCGAAGATGTGTCATCAGAGTGCGAGTCACTTAGCTCCACAATCTTCACTCGAGCCCGTGCCTTCTTCTTGTCACCACCCTTTCTCGATCCCCGCTCATCCTTGTCCTTGTACTTGTGCTTGTGTTCACGCCTCGAGCGGTGCGTGTTCTCGATCCTTAGATGGTGCTTGTTCTCGTTCTTGGGCTCGATCTCTTGTTGGCACTCGGTGATGAAGTGCCCCTTCTTGCCGCATTTGTAGCACGTTCGTGTGATCCTCCTCATGTTCACGTGGTTCTCGTGCAGCCTCTCGAACCTCCTAGTCAGCAGCGCCAGCTCGTCATCACAAGCTCATCAAAATCCTCGTCTGGCAAGGACACAAGAGAAGACAAGGAATACATCTTGGAGGATAGGTTAACATTAGTCCTTGTTCAAGGTCCGGAGACTAGAGCACGACTATGGGAGTAAGTCGGGCTCTCATCCTTGGCTCTCAGGCCCTTATTCACCTCTGACGACTTGAGCTTTAAGAATAGCTCATCCAAAGTCAAAGTCTCATGCACGCCCGACTCCAAAATGGCCTCGACCTTGGCGCTCCACAGAGATTGATCAAGACAATGCAAGATCTTGATAGCTCTGTCATGATCTATGTATGGAAGCTCGACCACATTGGCTCTCATGTTATTCACAATGCAGGTGAAATGCTGAAACATCGAGTCAATCGACTCACTGGGGAGATGAGTGAAATTCTTGTACTCTCTCCGGTGAGTGGCAAACAAGCGAGCCTACACCTGACTATTCCCAACATGAGCAATCCTATGTTTTTCCCAAATCCTCCCAGCAATATCCTCTCCACACACACGCTCGAACTCCGTGGCACAAAGAGCACGGAACAAGAAATCAACCGCCTTGCTGTTAGCGTCAGACATGTCCCGAGAACCTGGGGTAACGAATTTAGCGGGATGAACATAGTTTGGATTTTGAGTCACATCCCAAATCAACTGTCCTTTTTCACGCAAAAACGTGCCCATGCGCCTCTCCCACATTTGGTAGTTCTTCCCATCGAAGTTTGCACACGGTCGAAGCTCCTTGATTGACTTGCAAAACTTTCTCTGAACTAGGTGCATCTCCCCTCCTTCAGTGCTTGAATTCATGCAAAATCGTTATACTCCAAAATGCACATGCAATGGTGGACTTGTTACATCATTAGTATGCCTAGTGGCGGGTTAGTTCCGAAATGAAGTTCAAACCATAATGTAACAAGTGTTCTTGGTTGACGGAAATCGACTGCCAACAGTTTGTGATTGCATCTACTGGTTGATAGTTTGTGATTGCAACTGATAGTTTAGGTGATGTTTGCAACTACTTGTTGGTTCTGTGATTGCAACTACTGTATAACTCTGTCCCAAAATCTGTTAAAACAAATAATGATTGCAACTGATCGTCTGGTGTGGTTGCAACTTCTGGTATATGTGTGGTTGCAACTTCTGAATAACTATGGGAAATTATGTGTAAACAACAATGATTGTAATTAGGTGTGTGATTGCAACACATCTAGTGTGCGATTGCAACCTTGATAGTTTGTGATTGTGAGGACCAGAGTGTCCGATGGCTAGTGGTTGGCCACTCTCTACTGATGAGTGATTGACAACATTGTGTGGACAAACGCTGTGCTCCATCTTGTGGATGTAGACTGCGGCTTGATGTGCGTTGGTGCAGGTGAAGAACAATCGCGAAAGGTCTTAGCCTTGCGGGGCCTCCGAAGGACTACAGGGACAAGTAGGCTTGGTTTGATGGACCCGGTGACCAGACGGGATCAAGTGCGAGTCATATGGTGCGAGAAGAGCAAGTCGAGGTCAGATGATAGCGGGTTCGTTGGTTGATCCAAAAGCCAACATCGAGCCAGAGCGGGCCAAGTCGAGGAGCTCGGTGTGGAGGGTGCACCAAGCTCGTGGGGTTTGCAGTGGTTCACTAGAAAACCACTTGGTTCCTTGGCTGCGCCACAAAGCCAAGTCCAAGGGGTCAGCGGCTCAGAGCTGCACTGGGCCGGTCTGACCTGTGGGCCTCACCGGCCTGACTGGTGCAGACCGGTCTGACCGGTGGCGGACACCGGTCTGACCGATGGCGGCCGAGGAGCGCCGGGTGCTTCGGAGCGGAGGACACACGTCGTGATCGCAAGCTTGGCGTCAAGGCTACGCAAGGTGCGGTTGCTGGGCGTCTATCCGATGGAAAGGCTGTCAAGTTTCCAAATATGCCCTTCGAGGGGTTGTATCACCTAGAGAGCATTCTAGTCATTTACCCCCACCGGAGGACCTCATATATAAACTTGGTGGAAGGGTTGTGGCAGCCATCTCTAGGCTTTAGGATTTTCATTTGCTCTTTGTATTTTCTCTTTTTAGCTACCTATTTTCTCTAGGACTAGCTTGAGAGCTTCATGAGAGATCTTGAGAGAGGGATGGATGCTAAAGAGGCAAGCTAGACCTTGTATGATTCTTTCCTTTGATGTGTTGAAGGTTCGGCGTGGTTCCTCTAGCTCTTGTGGTGGTGATTCCCGTTTTCCTTTTTATTGATTTTCGGAGCCTTTTCTTGGTGATTTTCTTGTGGTTGATTTGAGGCCTCCCCTTTGCGGATTTGATGTGGGATGTATACATGAGCCCCTTGTGGTTCTTTTCCTTGTGATCCCTCCTCTAAATCCATGGGTTTGGGTGCTCAAATTTCGGGTTTTCTTTGTGTTTCGGGAAAAGGTGTTCTTGGTGTTTATCCTTTGATTCCTTTTGATTTAGTGGATCTTTGGGACCAATCTCTTAGGCATGACTTGTTCATGAGGTGATACACCTATCCCCAAAGTTTTAATTGAATCTGTGGAGCAAATCGGGAGATCGAGGCATCAGAAGGTGGGAGTTAACTCACGGGTGGAGTTCATCCCGAGCAGCCCAGGCTTGACCGGTTAGACCGGTGCCCACCGGTCAGACCGGTGCGGCCTGCTGTGGCTGTTTCTCGGGGAGATCTTCTCCGGAGTGTTGGTCATGATCTTGGCTTGCTGCTATTTCAGTTTCGTGCAGGTTTGGCCTTTAGAGATCGAGTTCTTGCAGTTGGGGTTTTCTGAACCAGACCGGTCAGACTGGTGGTGTTGACCGGTCAGACCGGTGCAGGGCTTTCAGTGGGAAAATCCGTCTTGCTGCTGTTGGTTGTGCTACTTGCTCACAGAGTGCTTCTGGTGCAAGTTTGGATGTGGAGAGTTTTCGGTGTGCTCGAGTTTTGGAGTGTTTTCGCTTGCCAGGCAGATTTCTGGATTTCTCCCAGTTGCTCCACATCCTAGAATTGCCATCTAGGTTTGCTGGGCAAGTTTGAGAGAATTCAGAGCAGGCTGCTCTGGACCGGTCTGACCGGTGCAGGTGACCGGTCAGACCGGTGTAAGCTACTTGCTGCTCGAGGTGTTTTCCGCTGCGCGTTCGAGTAGCTTTGATGTGTGGCTAGCTCCTAGGTCCAGTAGCTTTTCAGTGGCTGCGTTGATTTGGCTAGCGGGGTGTCAAGGACTTCGGAGTTGCATTTGGGACCATAGGCCGAGTTCGACTCTTCGGAAAAGAATTTTTTATCGGCTCCCATTCACTCCCCCCTCTCTGGTCGCCATTCTGGTCCTTCAGATTGCACATTAGATATTTTGTGATTGCAACATGGATAGTTGTGTTGGTTGCAACTGTCTCTTCAAGATGATTGTAACAGTTTATGATGCTTGATTGCAAACATGGGTTTTTTTTGTTTTGCTCATTTTTTTGTTGATTTTGCCAGACACAAATGAAGACCCGGCGATGAGGGAAGCAATAAGGATTGTGTTTAACAAGGCGCAGGAATTGTCGATGGCACATAACTAGAATATGGGATTATGACCTCGATGAGCTGTACAAATTACACAAGGTGTTGACATCGTTTTTTGGCATGTGTCAAGATAGAAGTCAAAAGGAAGCAGAGAGAGACCGATGCATGGTATGAGAGCATCTGCCGATATAAGGTCAAAGCGGCACAGTCGATTGAAGGCAAAGGCGGCTCAGTTGATGGTCGATGAATCCCATGTGATCTACAGAGTGATCAGATATTGAGCACGTGTGGCGAGTTACGTAAGATAACCTGATCTTCATTAGCTAACATGATTAGTACTTTGGCCGGATTATTTTATTGCATAAAAGGAGAAATAGAGCATAGGACTATTGGCAAGAACCAATCGGCAGGAACTACAAAGCAATGCAGTGTATAGACATGCACGTACATGGAGATATCATCACGTCATGGGATTTATTTGTGTGACGCAAGGTGATTGGTGGCCAGATTGATTAATTGAGAAGGGAAGGCCAGCGCCTAAAGTCAGAGGAAAGAGATGAGAAAATCGGCCAGCAAGCAGTGGAGAAGTAAATTGACCGATGGATAGAGTGCGTATATGCATGGAGCTATGGGCAAAGACAACATGCTAGACAACCGATTTTGACCAGCAACAGCCACTAGTATGTATCGGCTGGATTGCATCACTCGTTGGAAGGCAAATCAGCTTACGAGATAATTAAAGAAATAATAAATGGAATTGACAATGAAGAAGCATGTGCACGTACAGTTGATAAAAGTTTACTGGAATAAATAATCAGCAAAGAGGGGAATCGGCTAGGAGAAAGGATCGGCCGAGCAGAGGCAAAATCGGCAAGAGTTATGTCACGAGGCTCATGGCTTTCTGTCGTTTTTTGAGGTAATGACCAGATCGATTGCTTAAGTAGGGATGCATAGTTAGAATACAAAAAGATGGAATTGCATGATATCTCGTAGATGCAAAGGTGAAGGGTGGATTACGTGATGTTGATTTGCCTTGCATACGTTGCATGAAAGCACTCCAGGTTGGTTACACATATGAATTCGTACGGATCGGAAAAGCTTCATCAAGAGGGATTCTACACAAGGAAAGATAGAGTCCATGTATCTTAGTATTTCCTTTTCTTAGATAAGGCAATCGAGTTGTAATTTATCTAAATGTTTGTGTCGCTAGTTGCTAGGAGTCTTTAATTAGGAAGTTGAGCCCTTCCAACTGTAGGAGTCTAGAAAAGCCTAGGGTATAAATATAAGCCAAAGCCATTGTAATTGTTTCATCACACGATCAATATACAAAACTTAACTTTTTCAAGTACCTTTACCTTTCAAGTCGGCGACTTCACCAAAAGTTTCTTCTTCTTATTTTCTTGTTTCTTCAACGTCGTTCTTCGAGTTCGCCGGGCTGTATCGATTGACCTCTGGCAAGCATGTAAGTACCCGTTTTACCGAGTAAATTCTAGGCTTTAACCTCCAGGCGCATCACTGTGGTTTCGTCTAGATTTATTCACAATTTATCGATATCAGCTAGATAAGCAATTTTTATTTTAATTCTTGTTGCTTTAGCTTTTATCATCAATTATCCAGCCTGAGACTGCATCCTGTCGACTTTTATCATCAATTTCTTCCTTGGATGCCACATCACTAGGCTGCCCCCGCCACCTAACTCACGTGCCACGTCACTCGGCCGCCCCCGCCACCTCATCGGCCGCACGTGCCGCGTAAACCGGCCGCACGCGCCACCTCACCCGATGCATGCCACCTCAGCTCCATGTCATCAATTAAAAAAATGAAACCAAAAGAGGGAGAAGGGTAGTTCGAACCCGCGACCTCTGTCCACTATAGAGGGCACCTTACCACTGGGATACTTTGTAGTTTTTGTCTTAGTCAAACATTTGGCTTCTTATGCACTAATACTAACCGCATTCAGTCACGTGGCAACCTTGGGCAACAGCACCACGTCACCCGGCCACCCGCCGCTCTAGGTCAACGCCTCCCGACCGCGCGCCACGTCACCAAGGCACCGCGCTCCACCAAAAATTGTCCAAAAAACATGGCAAGGGTGGGTTTCGAACCCAGGTTTCACAGACCATACTGTTATGCCTTACCACTACTCTACACAAATGTTTGTGACTGGAAGGGGAATTAAATGCTATATAACCATAATATGAAGACAACCACATCATTTGGCCTTATCATAATGAAGAACAGATGTATGATTCGTCATTTTTTATATTCTCGAGTTAAAATTTGTAATTGGTATTTCTCACTCGTAATAGCTTCAAATTTGATGGGATTTTTTTTGAATTTTCCAAAAATCACGATCTTTCATTCAATGATGTTTGTTTCTATGTTAATTGCAATTTGTTGAACTTTTTAGTATGACTTGTTTTCATCTACTGAGTATATATATATAGAAAAACCATGTTTTTGCAAGAGAATTGATAATGTAACTTCATATTTGATCATATTATGCTCAACATAAGGTTGTCTTCAAGTTTGAAGTGCATACAAGTTCAAACTTATAATGAGGTACTCCAATCTCAAAGTTTGAATTTAAGTTTTAGAAAACTATAAGAGGGATGTATCATTTTGTGAACAATGTATGGTCCTACTTTCTTAAAACCACTTAAATTTTTTATGGCAAGATTGAGGACCAAAAACATGATGTTATGCCAATTTGAAGAATTTTCTAACCAAATTTAGATATTATTGCAATTATTATTTTGTGCTTTTGAGATAAAAGTTTGAATGTTCCTTATAACTCAAATTGAATTTGTCATCAATCTCCAAAACATGGCCTAGAATGGAGCATAGGAGACTAAATATATTTTTTGGCAATTTTTTGAATCTTATTAGAGGTGCACATAATTCAACTTGGAATTACTTTGGGTATGCACGCAGAAATTCACTTAAATGATAAAAAATAGAAAATCTATTTGGAAATTCTTGAAACCTCTATATGACAACTTATATGTTGTTTGTTATATGTGAAAAATAAATTGCGGGCATATAAGATAACTATTTGCAACTTACTTCACAAAGGGTGTATTCATTAGTGATTTAAAAAATAGAAAAATTAATTTTTTTGCACAACAAGTGGCAATGTAACTCCACAAATGTTAATAGGAGACTAAAGGTAGGTTTTCATCCAAATTTGATGTGTATATAAGCAAAAAAATGCTTTACGGTGTATAAGCTTCAAAGTTTAAGTTGAGTTGTATGGAAGAATGTGAGAGGTGTATCCATTTTTGTGAACAATGTATACCAATTTTTAGCGAAATCTAATGAAACTTTTATGTCAACATTTTACATCCATAAAATGATTCCAGGCCAATTTATATAATTTTCGGTGGAGTTTTAGGTATTATTATC